>CM040118.1:270928456-272155313 GCA_022559845.1 Amorphophallus konjac | reverse complement strand
GGGACGGGAATGGTGCAGAAAATAAATAGCAAGAATTGAAACGGCCATTGGGGAAGTGACTCGTCGCGGCCTTGAGAATATGAGCAGAATAAGAATATAACAGAATATAAGGAGAATATAAAGAGCGGAAATTTAAACGGCCATTGGGGAAGTGACTCGCCGCGGCCTCGAGAACATGAATAGATAAGAATATAATATATAAGAACGGGAATTTAAACGGCCATTGGGGAAGTGACTCGCCGCGGCCTCGAGAATATGAATAGATAAGAATATAACATATAAGAACGGGAATTTAAACGGCCATTGGGGAAGTGACTCGCCGCGGCCTCGAGAATATGAGCAGAATACAACAGAATATAAAGAGAATATAAGAACGGGAATTTAAACGGCCATTGGGGAAGTGACTCGCCGCGGCCTCGAGAACAAGATGTGATCGCCAGGGGCCAAAAGACCCCAAAATAAAGAAAGTGATCGCGCCTACCTCAAGAGCGAGAGATGGCGGGTTGCTTCTTCCTCCCCCTTCGGCCGGCCGACGGAGAGGGCTTTCCTTGGGTACCCTTGCAAAACAGTAGACAATAAACGAACGGAATTAGAAAATGGCAGTGTAGTAACAATTCCTTGCAATAAAAGTAACAAGATCGTGACCTGACACACACCTGGTTGGTGTGGTTTTAAACCCCTCTCGGACTCGAGTAGGAGGAAAATGCGATGATGAATGCAAGAAGTATGCAAGAGACGGCGCCCTTATGTAGGGAGATAGAGGATGCAGTATGATGAATGTAAAGAACTATGGAGAAAAAAGGGGAGGAAAAGGCTTATTGGATGAGCCGAAGGTGAGATCCGGCGGAGCTCCGATAGCGTAGGGACGACGTGGAAGCGCGGTGGACGAAGATAGCCTTCCTCTCGCGAGCCTGGACACCCGAGAAGCCGGCAGAACCTCCACCTACAAAAGACCCCACGGGTTAGAAATGACTCCGGTAGCCTCTGGGCTCCGGCAGCCTATTGGATCTCTTAGAAGCTCCTCCAGAACTGAAGGGGGGGGGCCTCTATTTATAGGGCTCCGGAGGGTGGAGGCGTCCAGGACCCTGGACACCTCCATCAGGGCCGAACTAATATTTTATTCAATTTTTATTTATTTTTTCTGAATATTTTTGTGGAGGCGTCCAGGGCCCCGGACGCCTCAAACAGGCCCACCGAACCCCACCGACGACCGCACGCGGTTTGGCACAACGCGTGGTTTTGTGAGCGGCGCCTCGTGATTTTGAAATGGGCGCGTCCAGCTGCCTGGACGTCTCCACAATTTGGATTTTTTCACACACGACAAACCGTTGTTCGGTGGGTGGCGCCCGTGAGGGAGTTGATGGAGGCGTCCAGGGGCCTGGCCCCTGGACGCCTCCATAAATATATTATTTTTATTTTTGTGTTTTGTTTTTATGCCAAAGCTGGCATTTTAATTTTTTATATTTGTTTTTATGGAGGCGTCTAGAGGCCTGGACGCCTCCATTAACATATTATTTTTTATTTGATTTTGTTCTTCGAAAAATAAATTAAAAAGAATTTAAAAGAATGGGGGCGTCCAGGGGCCTGGACGCCCCCATAAAGACCCACCCGGGTCCTCAGTTCAGGCGTTGGCGGCCGCCCGGCAGACACCCTTCTTGGTTCCGGAACCTCCTGATGCGTCTGACTAATGTTGATGCCGTCCGAATGCCGTGACGAGACGATTCCGGATGCCGAAAAGGGCAGAAGAAGACTCAAGAAAAGGAAGCACTCAATGATTCAAAACGCGTAAGCCGTCGCGGGGCGTTGTATAGTGATATGAGACTTTCTCAGGAGACGTCAAGAATAGCGTGTCTACAGCTGCCCCGCCTTGGCGTCTGCTTTGCAAGGGAGCGACACGTAGTGGAATGGTTTCGAAGTGGAGTGAAATGAAGTGGGAGCGGACTGATAAGTTGATGCCAAGGTGTGATGAGACACGCTTTTGACGTTACTGTCTGGAATCTTTCCTGAAGTTTCAATGAGGCGACCTTGAAGGAGGTCTTTCAAGTCTTGACGGTTGCTTGGACGGCGATCAAATAAGGGAGGGTGAAATGTGCACTCAGGCACGAAAATAAAGGAGACCAACTTCTCGGTGTGGAAGAACTTGGGTCATAAACCTGCAGGTTTCACCTTTGGGGAGCGGTTACCAGCCAACGTGGAAGTGCTGCGGCCAAGGTGGGTCAAGCAAGGTAAAAAGCAAAGGAATATCTGAGAGTCTGTCCAAACAAGGGTCTCCTTTGGAAGAGCAGTGTAAGGCCGTTTCAAGGAAATTCAGTATTTTATTCGGAGTGGAATATCTCATATTTGTAAGAATTGAAGCACAGCGCCTTTCGCAATCGAATCACTTGAATGATCTTCCGCAATAAATCAAAGTCCTATATGAATGCATGCTGGGCTTAAAGAAAAATTTAAAACAAACTAAAATAGAAAATAGCCAAGGATAATATTGTCAACTTGTTAAGAACGGGTCAGGATACCAATCCGGTGAGCTGATACTGTGCTGGGGCCCGTTTATCCGCGTACCAACTCACTGAATGGAACCGTCGTCCCCATGCTACCACAAGTTAACGGCCTATCCGTACAACCCAAATTCTTCGGGATCATCACTGTTTTTGTTGAAGGGGAACTCAAATCCCGGATTCGTTCGGGTCGCAAGGTCCTTGACATGTTCTAGTAGCGTAGGTATCATATACTATGATGCATGACATGGTGGGACCAACCATTGAAAGGTGGGACAGGAGATAGGACAAAGAAGTCCGTTAGTAAAGCCTGCACAGACTAGCAAAGGTTATCAGAAAGTAGCAGAATCATAGCAGAATCGCACCACAGTACAAAGGAGATCTAGACAAAATCTTGACAATGACCACTGATGTGACATGTTCCGTCCTGTAGCGCCCTACCCTTCCTATAAGAACTCCCCTTAGGCTAGTTCATTCAAATGCACCAAGGTGGGTTTTGGAAGCTCAGGAGAGGAAGGAGAGGGGGATCTAGAGATTTCAGGATGGAAGGAGAGTCTTCCCGCGTTATGAAGAGGAGTAGGCCTAGCAGCGAGATCAGGCGACTCTCTGACCGCGAGGGTCATCTGAGTGGGACGATCATGTCGCATATGGTAAGCTGATTCATTTCAAATTTCTCCACGTGAACCTTCTTCTTACTTCCTTCCTTTCTTCTTCTTTCTTTTCTCTTCCAGCCATATCCACTCTTCCCAGGTCCGAGGAAGTTTTCCAAACTGCCATGGCTTTCAAAGCTAACTTCCAACATCTCCATCGGCATGAGGGCCATACTCTCGAAGTGGCATCTGCAGGGGCTCCTTATTCACGCCAAACACTACGAGAAGATTCGTATGGACTGGGCGGCTATGGGCGCACTAGTGGAGATCTGGCATCCCCAGACCCACACTTTTATCTTCCCGACCTTCGAGGTGACCATCCTCCTCGAGGAGGTGGAACTTCTGCTCGGATTGAAGAAATTCAAGAGTGACGGGAAGGTGAAGGCTATGCGGATGCTGACACGGGGAACTTCTGAAAGCGTCCTTGGAAGCTTCATACCACCCGACGCAGCCCGAAAGGTCCGTACTCAAAAGGGGATCGATCTCTAAAAGCTCGCGGAGTGGGTCATGGATGCCCTGAGAGGGTCACCAGACGATGACTATTTGGAGGGAATCATGAAGGGGTTCACCATTTGTCTGGCGGGTGCTCTCTTGTTTCCTTATACCGATAATATGGTGGAGAAAGACCAACTAAGTGCCATTCGCGGGATCTGGCGTGGAAAGAGGGTGGGACCCACTGTCCTTGCCTACCTGTATAGTGGCCTTACTGCCTCGAGCATGGGTAAGCCTCCTTTTGGTTGCGCACTTGTCCTGAGTTGCTGGCTGGATTTGCATTTCAAGTTTGATCACCGTGAGGGAATGCCAACCGCTTCGAAGCTCTTCCAACAAAGCCCTCTTCATCACATAGCCGACGTGTTAGGCTTCGGTGGTACTGTAGTGAACCGCATTCCGTGGCTGAAGAAACGTGAAGACTGGCGGTCTCACTTCCGCACCGTGACACAAGGCTTTTTACTTGCGCACCGGCATGTTTGCTTTCGCTTGACCTCCTCATGAGGCCTTCTCCCGAAGTTGATCTTCAACTGATCGGTGCGACCGAGTTTGTCCTTTATAACGCGCATCGATGCTGCCTCCAGGTCGGCATTCCACGCCATTCGTTCCCACTACCGACTGGCATCGTTCCTTTGAAGAAGAGAGAGTTGGGTACTGAAGCGGATGCGAAGGAAGCGAAGGCCGTCAAAGCACCCTGGAAGACAAGTGTTGCGGGAAAGGCCTTAGCGCATGTGGGGGAAGAATGCGAGCTGTGGAGGGCTTATGTAACCGAACTGGGGAAGTTAAGGCCTAAGGCGCCTAAACCCCTGATGTAGCTCATTCTGCTTCTCTGATGGAATAAAATCTGGCATGGATGTTTTGGACCCTTGTCCCCTTAATTATTATTATCTTTTTTGTGGTTTTTCTTTTTCTTTGTGTTTTTTCTTTCGTTTGGATTATATACATACTCTTACCTTTTTTTTCTTTTATTATATATATATTTTTGAAATTTTTATTATGGGGGCGTCCAGGGTCCTGGACGCCTCTAATTTTTTATTTTTGATTTTTTAAGTTTTTTTGTTTTATTTTGGGGGCGTCCAGGGTCCTGGACGCCCCTAATTTTTTATTTTTAATTTTTTAAGTTTTTTTGTTTTGGGGGCGTCCAGGCGCCTGGACGCCCCTAATTTTTTATTTTTTATTTTTTGGTTTTTTTGTTTTGGGGGCGTCCATGCGCTTGGACGCCCCTACGTTTTTGAATTTTGAAAAAAATAAAAAAAAATGTGGGGGCGTCCAGGCGCCTGGACGGCCCAAATAAAGTGGATTCTATATATATGGGGGGGCCTCCCCCCTTTGCTCATTTACTGTTCATTCAAACGGCCCAGTCAATCCAGACGACCCATTCTTAGTCCCAATGGAGCAAGGAGGCCCAAGCCAAGGTGGAGAGAAGCGCAAACGACGGGCTCGTCGTCCGAGGAGGCTGAGGGACGATGCCGAGGAGGCTGCTGCGGTGGAGGAGATTGCCGCGGAGGAGGAGGCTCCTCCTTTGGCCGTGGAGGCTGCAATGGATGCTGGCGACGCGGGAGAGGACGACCGCGACCCGGTAAGCCCCTCAGACTTCCATTCTGTTGGTTCACTGGGCCAAACGTGCGGACGAGAGGCTGTGTGGAGAACGTCGGGGGTTGAGGGAAGGAGGCGTCCAGGGGCCTGGACGCATCCATATTTTCTTTTTTTTTCTTTTTATTTATTCATTTACATAAAATAATAAAATAGGATTTAAAAATAAGGAGGCATCCAGTACGTAGGATGCCTCCATAATAATATATCTATATTTTTTATTTATTTTTGTTTTGGTTTTTTTGGGTTTTTTCTAAAAATAAAATGAAGAAAATAAAAAGGAGGCGTCCTAGGAGTTGGACGCCTCCAAAAAAACATAAATACCTTTTAAAAAAAATAACTAAGTAGCATATACAATGTTATTGTTTATTACTATTCATGATGCTGATGTGTTCTTTGTTGGTTTTGTGGTGTGCAGGGCGTGATGAAGGGCCGGATCAGCTGGTCCTTGTGGTGGCAGCATACCATGGGCTGCCAGACTTTCAGAGGGCGCGTGTGGACGCCATGGGCTTTGGAGCTTTCCTTAGGATCGAGCCCATTCGGCTCGACCTTCCTCTTATCCAAGCATTGAGGGAGCGGTGGCACGCACCGAGCCGGGCGTTTCTGATGCCCTGGGGGCACATGGTGCCGTCACTGGAGGACGTGGCTCGGATCACCGGGCTACGGGTGGACGGAGAGGCGGTGAGTGGGGTCACCTACCCCGACTACCGAGAGAGTACCCTGGACCTGCTGTGGTTAGAGACGAGCGTGACTGATAGAGACAGCAGGGTAGTTGGCCGAGTGGAGATTATGGAGGCGCTCGGATTCGTCGACCCGCGCCAGCGGGTTAGCGAGACTGGAGCGGAGTTTCTGGCACGACTGGAGGGAGACGCTCGTGCAGCTTTCACCCAGGACCCGAGCGAGCGGGAGCTGGTGGACCTAGACCTCCGAAGGTTTCTTTTCTTCTTCTTGGGCTGCCTTCTGCTGGGGACGAAGGGGGATGGCATCCACTGCCGCTTCCTCGGGATCCTGGCGGACCTTGACAGAGTGGGGCACTATGCGTGGGGAGCGGCTCTGCTTGCCCATTTGATTGCTGATCTCTCCCAGACTTCAGAGAGGGAGACGACAGTCAGCGGCTTCGCACCTTTTCTCCAGGTACACAATTTATTTATGTATTTTACCGTAGTTAAATATGCAATTACTCGTGCTAATGATGTATGATGGATGCAGGTGTGGAGTTATTACTACTTCCCGATGGGGAGGGCCAGGCAGGGGAACAGGAGAGCCGTTCCTCTAGCGCGACAGTGGAGGCCGGTCGTGGTAGCGGCACCACACAGCTACCAGCTGGCGTCACTTCGTCGGGAGCTGAGCGAGTATCCCGAGGCCATGGTATGATGCGTATGATTTTTTTGTGTTTATGCATGTGACTGAATGGTAACTAACATGATGTATGTATGGTGATGCAGGTGGTGTGGAGACCCTACCTGGGCATGGGCGACGCTGGCCAGCCTTGGGTTGTAGCGGGTCTTCCTCGTTTCAGGCGGGACGTGTGGGTCCATTGCCTGAACGAGATCGAGCCGCTTCGGCTGAGGCTGGTTATGAGGACATTGGGGCTAGCCCAGGAGTGGGTTGATGTAGATGAGCCGGCCCGCATCGGGCGGAAGACCAAGGGGAAGGCGAAGATTGTGGACTGGCGTATGCGCTTCCCAGTACAGTACCAGGACTGGCAGCAGGGCGGGGTCCCAGTGGTGTCCCATGTACAGGACAGTACTGATTACCTGAGACGGTACCGGGCTACGTATGGGGACCGCCTCTTCCTTGGTGGTATGGCAGGGGTAAGTGAAATGAAAATGCTTCACCCTTCTATATGTATATGCATGTGGCACTAACTTATGTGCAATGCAGGATGCTCGTGACAACATGATCGCCGACCTGCGGGCCCAGTTGGCGGACGTCAGGCGGCAGTTGGTGGCCATCCGACAGGAGTTGGAGATCCTGGTGAGTTTATGCGATGCATTTTTTGTGATGGCTGGTGGAGCGGGTTCCAGTTCGCTGTAGTTGGTGGCCTCTAACTGTCGTTAGCCCTGTGTTTCAGCGGGCCCACCAGACAGCGGCAGCCGGGATGGCTGGTGGAGCGGGTTCCAGTTCGCGGTGCCCTCCTCCGGAGGTTTCTGCCCTCCCGGAGCAGCTGGCGTATACGGTGGCTCGGGCTGAGGAGGCCGAGCGTGACCGCGAGGCTCGAGTGAGTGTTTGCCTGACCTCGACTCTCCTTCTGGCTACTCTCCTTCTATCACTATTCTCTTACGGTGCATGCGTGCTTTGACAGGTGGCCGAGATCTGAGAGGCCCTGGCGTGTGCTGTTCGTGCCGAGCAGGAGCGCGACACTCGGGTGGTGGAGCGTGATGCCCGGATTGTGGAGCTGGAGGAGGAGCGTCGACGGGAGGCTGAGGAGCTCCCTCGTGACGTGCTGGATCTGCGGATCGCCCTCGAGCTGTCGAGGAGGGAGGTGGTGAGAGAGAGAGAGGAGAGGGAGAGAGAGAGGGAGGAGCGACAGCGGGATCAGACCGATAGGAGGGCTCTGGAGGCCCAGCTGCTGGAGCTCCGATTGAGTCTCGGCACGGAGGAGGGGAGGCTTCGGGAGAGCGAGGAGCGGTACCAGAGGGTGAAGGAACGCGGGGCGCGACTTCGTCAGTCTGGTTCTTTTTCCATGGGCAGCTATCTGGTTTCTTCGGCCGAGGAGCGTCGTCGCGCCTTCGAGGCTGGAGTGCCACCGCAGGGTGAGGCAAGCACGGCTTCTCAGGGTTCGCAGAGGCCCCCTAGGGATCCCCGGCAGAGGAGGGAGGAGAGAGATGACCAGGAGGGTGGCAGCGAGAGTTAGAGAGTTACTTGTACACGTCACCCTTCTCACTGTATGATGTACTTTGACTATTATATGAAATGGATTTCGTGTGGCGTGCCCCTTTCTTTCCCGCACTTTCTTTTGCACCACGTTGTTTATGCTTCACGAGACTTTTGCCCTGGACAGAAGGGAACTACTTTGCACGGGGGGATTATGTTCCTTTCTCCCTTTTTGGGCGCGTCCAGGCGCGAGGACGCGTCTTAATCCTTGAATTCAAATTTAAAGCGTCGGGTGGCCTTTCTTCTCCCGTGCCTTACCCGCAAACGAGCCCGCCTTCCGCCGAAACTCGCTTGCCCCCTTTTTCGTCTTCCTCCTCTTTTGATCGATGGAGTTCGATGGGCCCGACCATGGTGAAGGTGGAGAGGGACGAGAAACTCCTCGCCCGAGGAGGGACACGCAAGAACACGGAACGGCGTCCATGGAGGAGGAAGGGCCGCTTCGGGCCCCCGAGGGACCCGAGGGGCCCGATGTCGCGGAGGGAGGTGAACACGGTCTGGTAGGTCCTCCGATCTCTTCCTCTTTTGATCCATTTTGAGTTTTGAAGCGATCCGCGCGAGGGGGGAAAGGGTTCGATGAGTGTTGCACTCAAATGATGGACGCGTCCTAGATAGGGGACGCGTTCTTTGTTATGATGTGAGGCCCTTCTTTCTTGGTGCAGGACATGGCGAGGACCCTGGGCCTGGCCGATGAGTGGGCGAGTGCAGACGATCCGAGCCGCGTCAGGAAGGAGAGTCGCGGTAAGGCGAAGCTTGAAGATTGGCGCATACGTCTCCCTGGGCAGCAAGGGAGCGTACTGGTGCAGGATAGTGTCGGCTTCTTGCGGCGCCAGAGAGAGAGTTATGCGGGGCTTCCCCAAGCCGGGGATACGCGCGACGTCGACGGGTCGCGTGCCCCATTAGCCGAGGTCAGGCGGCAGCTGGCTGCCACTCAACAAGAACTGTCGCTCCTGGTAAGCTAAGTGCTGCATTTTTTTTGTTTTTAAATGTGGAGCTTAGCTGACTACTGTTGTTTGTTCATTCCAGCGTGCCCAGCAGACAGCGATGGTGGGAGTGGCTGGCGGCACATCTTCCAGTTCCTCGGCCCCTTTTCTTGAGATTGCCTCCCTCTGGGAGCAACTTGCCGGTGCAGTGGCTCAGGCTGCCCGGGCGGAAGAGGAGCGTGATGCCTGGGTGGCCACTGTAGCAGAGCTGCGACATCGCGGTGAGGAGAGACCTTCTCCAGACATCCTGGAGTTAAGAGTTCTTCTGCAGATGATGAGGAGAGAGGCAGAGAGAGAGAAAGCCGAGAGAAGGTCCGAGCGACAGCGGGATCAGACCGAGAGGAGGGCCTTGGAGGCCCAAGTGAGGGAGCTCCAGTTGGGCCTTCAGGCCGTCGTGTAGAGACTAGGAGGGATGGAGACGCGCTACGAGAGAGCGCGAGAGTTCGGGGAGCGACTGCGCCAGTCTGGTCGCTTTGCCGCTAGTGGCTTCTTTGCCACGCCAGGGGAGGAGCAGCGAGTCATTGCTGTGGAGCCGGCGCCACGAGGCGAGGCGGGTGCTACTGCACGGGGATCCCGGAGGCTTCTGAGAGACCCTCACCTTAGGGGAGAGGAGAGGGACGCCTAGAGGGACGAGCATGAAAATAATGGCAAGAGCTGGCGAGCTAGTGGACCCGCCACCTCTCTATGATTGTAGTGTTTATGATAGCTTATGTAGAATTATGAATGGAGTGATTTGATTTTCTGCTGCTCGTTTGTTCTCTTGTGCATTCCTTCTTCCCTACACTTCCTCTCCTTTGCACTGTTCCCATGTGATGGGTCTGCCGAGACTCCACCCCAAGCAGAGAATCGCGTCTTGTTGTGACCATTTTCCACGGGAATCTACCGTCGAAGTTAATAATGACGGCCCTAGTTCCTTCTCCCGGATGTTGCGTCAAATTTTGCGGACGTCCTTCAAAACATGATAGGGTATCCCTAGATAACACAGGGTGCTAGTCGTCATATTCTTCGTCCAATCAATCACCTAGTGCGAGCGGTGAAGTGACACACGGGACCGATGGCAGGTGCCTCATTGCGAGGGCTATCATTAAAAGGTGATGGAGGCAATCTTGGCCCACACTCCTTCCATTTCTATAAATTCTTGTCCCTTTTATCCTCCCAGGTATATCGAGAGCTAACTCGAGGAGCACAAGTTCTCACGGGAGAGGATGAGTTCAAAATTCCGAGAGTTGGATGGAGGGCGAATCTTCCCACTCCTCGAAGAGAAGCAGATCCAGTGGTAGTAGTTCCAGGAGGCTTTCGGACCTCGAAGGGCACTTCAGTGAAAGGGCCCAATCACAACTCGTAAGCTGAGCTTTCTTGCCCTTTTTTCCATTCTTTTTTCTTCCTTTCTTTCTGACCAAACCTCCTCTCCATTCCCTGTATGCATAGAGTGTGATGAAATCACAGATCTCATGGGAGTTGGTAGTGGCAGCATACCGAGGTCTCCGAGATTTTCAGAAGGCCAGGTTAGACGTGATGGGTTTTGGCACCTTTCTTCGGATCGAGCCGATCCAGCTCGACCTGGTCCTGATCCAAGCCTTGTGTGAGAAATGGGACCCAGTGAGTCGGGCATTCCTGATGCCCTGGGGGCACATGGTGCCCAGCTTGGAGGACATGGTCCGGATCACAAGCCTGAAGGTGGAGGGCGAGGTAGTGACCGGGGTCACTTATGCGGATTACCGAGAAGGTGCCCAGAAGTTACTGGGTTTGGACCTAGATGGTCAGAAAAATAGGTCGGTAGCTAGGGCGTCCCTCATGGATGCATTAGGGCTCACCGACACTCGTCGGCGGGACGACGAATTCTCAGAAGAGTTCATGGAAAGGATGGAAATAGGATGCCGTGCCGTGTACTGCACATATTTCGGCAACTGGGAAAGATGCAACATAGATTTGAGAAGATTTCTCCTCTTCTTTTTGGGGAGATTGGTACTGAGCTCGAAAGGGGATGGTCGCTTCCTGGAGCTGCTGTCAGACCTTGAAAGAGTAGGATACTATGTCTGGGGAGCTGCCATGCTGGCGCACTTGTTTGCAGGTCTGTTCCAAGAAGCGGACCGTGAGATGACTGTGAGTGGTTTCACACCATTCATCCAGGTATTTTTGGTTTTGCTTGTTTTGTATATTTTTTATATTTTTGCGAGGTATTGATGACCTGCGCTGAGCAGCTGTGGAGCTATTATTACCTCCCCATGGGGAGAGCTCGGCATTGGCGACCCGCGATGGTGCCGCTAGCCAGGCGGTGGGAACCCATCATGAGTACGGCACCCCTAACTTACCAACTGATGGTGCTAAGGCGGGAGCTACAGGAGTTCCCTGCAGCGATGGTAAACTGGAGACCCTACTCAGACATGGTCGATGCCGACCAGCCGTGGGTTCTAGCAAGTCGTGCCCGGTTCGGACGGGAATTATGGATGCACTGCCTGAATGAAATCGAGCCGCTTCGGCTACGATTGGTTATGAGGACTTTGGGACTGGCTCAAGAATGGGTGGATTCAGCTGCGCCACCTCGCGTTGGGAGAGAGACGCGAGGACCGGCGACCTGCATTGACTGGCGTGTGTGATTTCCCGAACAGTACGAAGACTGGCAACGGGGTGGCATAATCGTGGAATCGCATGAATGGGATAGCGAGGATTACCTGCGTCTATACAAGATAAGGTGCGCAGAGCGGTTCCAACCCCGGGGACTTGCGGAGGTAGGTCTCCCCTTTTTCTCTTTTCTTCTTTCTCCTTTTTTTGGTTTTCTGGTGGAAATGCCGACTCGTATGGCTGCAGGATATCCGTGATGCCATGATAGTGAATTTACGAACTCGCTTGGCAGAGATGGAGCAACAATTGGGTGATGCCCACGGAGCTACGAGTGCCTTGGTAGGTGTACAATGCGTTCCTAATTAGAACCGCAGATTCCAGATGTTGGTTACTAATTCACGCGGTCGTAGCATGCCCAGATTGGCGCGGCTTCCCCAGCGATGGGAGTAGGTGGTGCCTCTTCCAGCTTGTGGATTCCCACCTCAGAACTTGACTTGTTTCATGAGCAACTTGCTCACGCCATGCAGCGTGCTGCGGAGGCAGAAGGGATGCTCTGTATACAGGTAAAAGTTTCAGTGTCGAGTTCTCTCTGTTTTATGCCTTATCGCATATCTGAGATGGTACACTCGGTAGGAAAAGGAGATGGAAGAAGCGCTTGCCACGGCTGCGCAGAAGGAGGCTAGGATAACAGAACTGGAGAGGGAACTGCGGTGTCATCCTGATGACGACTCCTCTAGGGATGTCGTGGAACTGAGGATCACTCTCCAGTTGGAGAGGGAAGGCCGCGAGAGAGAACGTGCAGAGAAAGAAAGAGACGCAGAGAGAGAAAGAGCCAACAGATTGACTGAAAGGGAGGAACAAAGGGCCATGGAGGCCCAACTATTCAAACTCCGAATCAGTCTTGGTCTTGCTGAACAGTGGCTGAGAGATGGTGAGGAGCGCTACCGAAGAGCACGAGAGCGTGGCTTTCGTGTTGGTAGATTCTCTGCTGCTTCCGTGGATCAATGCCGGGGTGTGGGAATAGGAAGGGGAGTACAGAGCGGTAGGAGTACCGCTTTTCGTAGTTGGGTAGCGCCTTTGAGAGCGTTTTGCCCGGAGAGTAGTGGGACGAGTAATGCAGAGAGAGAGGGCGAAACTTGATGTAAATTTTTTATTTTTGGAATAAAATACAAGGTTCGGTTTGTTTGGTTTTCACCTTTGCTTCTGTTGCCTGAATCCCTGCACACATCACTGAAACAAACAAATCAGAATCTTTGTTCTGACTTGGCCCCTTGCTCAATAAGCAAATGGTCACATTGACTGTCCTTGATAACTGGTCAAGGGGCCAAGCCTTTATCAACAAAGGCAAGGGAAAGATGTGGTGATGATAAATGCGACAGGCAAGCACACGAATGCAAGTGATATTAAAAGCGAGATGCTGCACGCAAATGTAATCATGCAAAATTGATTTATTTTCTTTTTATATTTGGCATTTTTTTTATTTTATCATAAAAAGATTTTTTTGTTTGCAAATATGTACATTTTCTCTTTTCCATTTTTTTTTGCTTTTATCATTTCAATTTTTTTTTTTGCTAATGCCTGGCAAGCACCCAAATGGCACCTAACCTACGTGAGATAGGGGTTTCTTACTAACCTCCCAAGTATCCTAAGTGCACATCTAGGTTGATTTGGGCCTCTAGACCCCTCGAATGATGATCCCGCCGGCTAAGACTTACCCTGATGACAATACCTTCATGCCATGCTTAGGCTCCCAGTCGCTTCCGACCATAGGGATTCACCCAAAAGATGTTTGAGGTAAATGATTTGCCCGACCCGGGTCTGTTTCCTCACAACTCTAGATGGTATATGATGGAACACCCTGGAACCCTAACGACCAACCACGCGACGCTGACCCAGAATCAGACGCCGTCGCACCCATAGGTGACGCGCTTGCATTGGCCTAAGCCCGAGGTTAAACAAGAAGACATCAAGGCGGTAAACAGGGGTCTTGACCAGCCAGAAACACGGAGACTCCTTCGCAGCGATAGCTTTTGCTTTTCAAAGTAGGCAACCATATGTGTATATTAAAATAAGGTCGCAGACCCTGGGCAGTTTTCACCCTTCAGAAACTCCATCGAACCTTCATCTTTAGAGGAAGAAGGAAGAGCGTGGGGGATAAACCTCCTGAGAGGATCGGCAAAACCGTTAACCCGGCGAGCGAATAAGGGCCCATTAACTCTTTCCTTTCGGACAACTTCGGACCAAATCTCGAGCATTTACATTCCACGGCCCCTTTTGTGGATTCAGACTTTTGCTTTGAGGGGTTCCGTTTATCGCAACAGGCACGGTCACGACCAGGCTTTTCTCTTGATTTTGATTTTGTATTTCTTTTTGTGAGGGAGATATAGTCATTTGACGTTTGTGGGCTCCCTTTTTGTATGCCTGCGGGGACACTGCCCTCTTCTCGTGCTCTGATCGATGCTCGAGGAAATGGATCCTACTCTTGCCTTTGGGGTTTGAGTTTCGGTTTCTCATGCTCAGCGTTTTAAGGGCGCCGACTGTCTCATTTTTGGTCGAAGAGAAAAGAATAAAGATTACAGCTTCTGGAGATCTTCTGGGTGGGGCCCCACCGTAGGTGATGCTACCGACTTTTTTGAATAAAATACATAAGTGAGCACATGTTAGCTTCCTTCGAGCGAGCATAGGCCGACGTGTCCGGACAGGGATCTCCACAGTTCTGGCAAATCAAGACCCGGTGCCTACCAAGTCTTAATGGGCCCTATCCTAACATGAAGGTTAGATGCACGGACTTGACTACATGGTGACCACCAGGCGTTGGCATTTTGAATTTTCCATATTTTTAGTGGTTTTCGATATTTCTTTGTTTTTGATGTTTTTTATCTTTTCATCATTTTTTTTTGTTTTGTGCTAAGGGTAGTATTTCTTAAGATAAAGCCCATTCCAAGGGTGAGATAACTCGGTCCCTTCGGCGTTGACTAGCTTGTAGGCGTTGCCAGGGTACACGGCTTGAATTACAAATGGTCCTTCCCAATTGGGTTGGAGCTTAGAACGCGGACCTCCAGGTTTGACAAAAATTCTTTTTACGACCATCTCACCGACTTTGAATTTTCTCTCAATGACTTTCTTTTGGTAAAAGCGAGCGAGTCTATTTTGATACACACGCGCGTGTTCGGTAGTGGCCAGTCGCTTCTCATCCAAGAGTTCCAACTGGGCGAGGAGTGAATTACGTAGATCGTCGAGAGGAAATTCCTCGTCCAATTGTACCCTGAGAGAAGGGATCAGAGTCTCGTACGGGACTACCGCTTCCATACCATAAGTAAGGGCAAATGGAGTCTGCCCGGTGGGGGTACGGATTGAAGTGCGATAGGCCCATAGAGCTTCGATAAGCTTTTCTGGCCAGTCTGAAAACTTACTAGACTCGCAGGTTTTTTTGATGATTTTGAGCAATGTTTTATTAGTGGCCTCCGCTTGGCCGTTACCTTGTGGGTAATAAGGCGATGAATGATGCAATGCAATTGTGTACCTTTTGCAGAGGTCCTGTAGGTCCTGAGAAATGAACTGTGGCCCATTGTCGGTGACGATCGTGCTTGGGACGCCGAATCTGGCGAGGATGTTCTTCATGATGAACTTGCAGACTGTTGATGCCTTGATTTCCGCGTAAGCTTCGGCTTCGGCCCATTTGGTGAAGTATTCCGTCGCAGTAAGGATGAAAGATTTCTGCTTGGTGAGGGAATTGGGATCACCTAGGGGACCAATGATGTCGAATGCCCACATGGAGAAAGGCCACGGGGAGGATATTGGGTGAAGTGAGGAAGATGGTGAATGAATTTTATCGGCGTGAAGTTGACACTTGACACACCTATGGACATAGACAGCACAATCCTCTTCCATAGTGGGCCAATAAAAGCCTTGCCGAATGATCTTTTTGGCGAGCATCTGACTATTCACGTGGCCACCGCACACACCCGAGTGCGTCTCCTCTACACATTTCCAAACCTCATCGTCACCAAGACATCTTAACAGAATACCAGTAAGGCTCCTCCTATAGAGTAGACCTCCAACCAATGTGTATTTCTGAGCCACCCTTCTTATGGCTTTCTTGTCCTCTGTGGTGGCCCCTTCAGGATAAGACTGATCTTGGCAGTATTTGACGATTTCATAGAACCATGGTTTCTCTTTATTAGCCAGTTCTTCTTCGGCCTCTGCCAGCATGATCTCCCTCTTCTCAAGGATATCTTCCAGCAGGATCTTTCTTGCTATCCTGTCTTTGATATTTACGTAGGAAGCATCATCGATTGCAGGGGGGTGAAGTTTGTAGATGGAAATGGACTTAAACCATCTTCCTAGAGGGAACCTTATGGATGATGCCAACGAGGCGAGGGCATCGGTGAGAATATTCTGATGATGAGGGACATGAACAAAGATCAGTTTTGTGAACAGTTTGGCAAAGGCAACGGTGAGTTCTTGGTATGGCTTGAGTTTGGGATCGCGAGTGCGATATTTAGTGAGCACCTAGAGAAGGATGAGTTGACTATCACCTACGACTCGCAACTCAGTGATACGAAAAGAATGGGCGAGTTCCAGGCCAGCTAGAAGGGCTTCATATTCGGCTATATTGTTGGTGACTGGAAATTTGAGTTGGTATGCCAATGGGAATGTGAGGCCTTCAGGCGACAGGAGGGCGATGCCGATTCCTCTCCCTTGAGAATTCAGAGCTCCATCAAAATATAGCGTCCACATAGGCTCCTCTGATTAGTTGACGGACATTAGTTCCTCATCTGGAAACTCTGATTGGACGGGATCGAACTTGGGAAGAGGATGGTGAGCGAGATGCTCGGCTATGGCATAGCCTTTAATCGCCTTTTGCTGGATGTAGGTGATGTCGAACTGAGAGAGAAAACTTTGCCAGCGTACTAGCCTATCCGTAAGGATGGCTTTCTCCAGAAGGAATTTGATAGGATTCATTCGAGCAATCAAGTGGACCTCATGAGCCAAGAAGTAGTGCTTCAATTTCTGCACTACCCAAACGAGGGCAGCACAGGTTTTCTCCATGACGGTGTACTTCTGCTCACAGGGATTGAGAAGTTTGGACAAGTAATAGGTTGCCCGTTCCTTGCCTTCTTCATCAGCTTGTGCGAGGACGGCTCCTACGGAGTCATCCAAGACTGAGACGTAAAGGATCATAGGTTTTTCTGGTTTAGGTGGAATGAGAACGGGTGGACTAGCCAGATATTCCTTCAACCCTTCAAAAGCTTTCTGACATTTAGAATTCCAGTGGAATTCTACTCCTGGCTTGGTCAACTCGTAGAGAGGTCTACACCTTTGTGAATGTTGGGACACAAACCGACGAATAAACTGCAATCTCCCGATTAAACCTCGGACTTCCCTCAAATTCTTGGGAGGCGGCATATCCCTGATAGCCTTGGCTTTGTCGGGATCTATCTCAATCCCTCTTTTACTCACAATGAACCCTAGCAATTTACCCGATGATACACCAAACACACACTTTTTCGGGTTCATTTTCAATTGGAACTCCCTTGACCTCTGCAAGACCTTAGCCAAAACTTCTGGATGTTCCATCCTGGTCCTTGATTTCACCAATAAGTCATCCACATACACTTCCAGATATATGTGCATCATGTCATGAAATATGGCCATCATAGCTCTTTGGTAAGTAGCTCCAGCATTCTTTAACCCAAACGGCATGACCACGTAACAATATGTTCCCCAAGGGGTAGTGAATGACGTCTTTTCCTGATCCTCTTCTGCCAAACGAGTTTGATTGTATCCTGAAAATCTATCCATGAATGAGAGGGTTTCGTAGCATGCCGTGTTATCAATCAACACATCAATGTGAGGTAAGGGAAAATCATCTTTTGGACACGCGCGGTTAAGGTCCCGGAAGTCGATACAAATCCTGACTTTCCCATCTTTTTTCATGACCGGGACAATGTTCGCCACCCATTGAGGATAAAGAACGACTCTAATGAACCTGGCTTTGTGGAGCTTATCGACCTCTTCTTTCATTTTCAAAGCCATTTGAGGGTGGAAACGCCTTAACCTTTGTTTTACCGAGACGGACCCTGGTTTTAAGGTTAAACGGTGTTCGACCAGGGTTGAATCTAGACCCGGCATATTCTCGTAGCTCCATGCAAACGTGTCCTTATATTCCTTGAGAACCTCAATTAGTGCCTCTTCTTCAGAGGGTGGTAGGTTGTCACTTATGAGGATGATCCTAGGGTCTTCCTCAGTTCCCAAGTTGACTTCTTTGGTGGATTCTTCAACGGCGGTTGACGGCTCGTCGAATCTCCTCATTCCACTAGCGTATGCGCCCGCCGCATCCTCATATTCTTCACCCTCATCTTCAGTGGGGCATTCTTCATCCGTGATCTCGTAGACTCCATACCCTTCATCAAATGCACAGTCGCCCTCACATTCTATTTCCGGTAGCTGGATGGGATTTTCAAACAACTGGGGGATGGCAAGAAGGGCTTGACACCTGGCGGCTAAATCCAGAAGGAATCGACGAGGGATCTGCCTACCCTTGGATTTCTTCCTAGGTACTACCCTTGGCCTATCATTCCTAGATTGACTGACAATATTTACAGAAGAAGAGGAAGACGAAGAGGATGGTGTAGAATGTACAGGAGAAGACCCCTCAGAGGAGGGGTAGAAAAGGTCGCTCATCGGACCTTGGACGGGTGGTCCACAGGGCGGGACGCACCCATGGGAGATGTAAGAGGTTTCCTCAACGAAGATGTGTTGTTGAGGAGTTTGAAAATTGACGTTTTTTTTTCATTTTCATTTTTAATGACAAAGCAGTGAAAAGAGATTGGAGGAGAGAGAAAAGTGGTTATGGCTAGAGGATTGTGAGGCTCATAGAGCAGATCATGGTTGAAGACCTGGCGCGGGTTGAGAAGCCCGCGTAGGTATATAAACAGAGAAGGGGATCTGGAAAGATCATCAGACAATTGTCTGGCCCAGGAAGACGATATCAGAAAAGGCTGAGACGAGTGGATGGAGAAGATGGCGGCTAATGAGCCGTCGATGGTAATGTTGAGGACGGATGAAGATCCGTCGATGACAGGGTCCTTCTGGCGAGGACGAGGATAGTTTGGAACCTTGGCAAGAGTGGTAATATTCTCTGGTATTCCGGAGATCAATGGTGGTCCTTCAAGCTGCGGAGACGAGAACATCCTTTCCAGTGCAACGGAAATGTCTCGTATGTCGAACCATTTGTTCCACTCGCATTCCGGATCTTTGATCTTGCCTCTTTTGGTGATCCTAGGACATTTTTCAGCCAAATATACAGCATGTGATCCCCCATATGCTTCTTGTGGGTGATCTCCCATCTGAACAATGGGCCCTCTGTTGAAGTGGTTTGATAGAGTCCATGTGAGGGGCTCCCAATCCGCCTTGAACGGTCCTTTGAAGTCTAGGCCAGACCTACGGTTCGGCCTAATTTCCTTTGGCGGTTTGAGCATACCCTGTAATTGTGCGCCCAGACCTTTACCCTGTTGATAGCCGATGTTCCTCATAATCTCCCAACCTTTGGAGTGAAAAGGGAGACATGATGTTGCGGTTGTCCTGACCGGCTCCTTTGGTGCTAGTGGAACGTGAGATAGATCACGCACGTCCAGCAATGACAATATGGGCCGATGAGATGGCCATACAGAGGGCAGAGAGGTGTTGATAGCATCCACTGTGTGAAGGACAGGTGTACTGACCACTTTAATAATCCTCCCATTGTAAGGAAACTTCAGGCACTGATGGTTGGTGGAAGGCACAGCGTCCATGGCTTCGATGTAAGGGCGACCCAATATAGCCTTGAATGTGGGGTCCATGTCGAGGACATGGAATTCCGTGGGAATTGACATGGGGCCTAGTTCTGCCTTCAGAATAATCATCCCCTGTGGCGGCCTTTTGCTATTGTCATAAGTAGTGACCGTGATCGAGGAAGGTCTTATTTGTTCCTCGTTGACCCCACACAACTGAAGGGTGTCCATGGAGATCACATTTATGGATGCACCCGTGTCCACAAGACACGGGTTTATGGATACCCCATTAATTTTTATTAAAATGCACAATGCATATTTCCGAGCTTCCTTGAGAGCGAGCTCGTAGTTGTGGAACATGATGGCCGGTGGTGTATCTGTTGGGGTCAGGACGGTCGAAATCTTCTCCACGGGGAGGTCCTCATTAACCATGACTTTTTGAAGGTATTCCATCAAGGCCGCCTGGTGGGATGTGGATCTTTGAAGTAGCTCCAGGATGGAGATCCGAGCAGGTGTCTTGTCCAAGTGTTTCAATAGATCATACTGTGTTCCAGGGATAGCTCTTTCTGGTTGTTCTCCATCATCCTTCTGGTGCGGACACCCGAGCAGCTGATCGGCACGATACGCCGAGCCACCGGTACCGCACACGAGGAGCACGACTCGAGCCACCTCAGCATCCATCTGGCTCGGAGACAGCCTGGAGACTCCGCCTTGAGCCTCCCCATTTATTATATTTAGTTAGACTTTATGTGTGTTTAATTTGTGTTTATTTCATTGCATTCGATTTGCCATTTTGATTGTAATAGGGGCTTATGTGCAGTTCGGACCCCATGGGCCCCACGGGCCCCACAGGGCCCACCCCCATTGGGCCACCTCAGTCTTGGGTCCCATGTGGGGTCAGTCAACATGTCAAATGGAGGCATCTAGAAGTTTGAATGCTAAAAGACACATGGGAGACAAGTGACTTGGAAAGTCCAAGATGGCCACCCACCTCCCACCTACCATGTCAAACTTGCCCCCCCTTGCCAATAAAGTCAATAGGCCGCCCCCCTCCTTATTTTTTTTTAATTTTAATTTTTGTGGATGGTCACAAGCAATCCCAGCCCTCCATCTCCCATCCCTAGATCCAACGGTGGAGGATTGATTAGATTGGTGACCTATATATGCTTGTAATTTCCATTTTTGATGGATTAATGCCATTTGAATCAAAGAAATTGTTGGAGCTCCAGCTTGGTGCGCCCCTCTCTTCCCCCTTGCAGCTGTGAAGGTTGCCTCTGGAGGTGTGACTCCTCCCCTATCAGTTCCGGTCATCCTCGCCGCCGCCACGAGCCGCCACCGCACCGCCACCGCCATCAACGAAGTTCTGTCCGCGCAGTACCACAGCAGCTTCCATGAAATTCCCATCTCATCCAGGAGCTCCGATCGACCTGGGGATTTTATTGGGTGTTCCATAGGTGTCAAGAACGTTCCAAAAAAATTGGTTTGTCATTCAGATCCCGTTTCCTATTTTTAGATTTTCGTCCACCCTTCCATTTCAGTTCTGCCAGCAGTCTGTCCAGGTTCATCTCCGCCCTGACTTTTAGGTCTGAGGTCCACTTTTTGATTTTTTTTAGTCCCACAAATTTTACTAGAGTTTCCTTCCATCCACCCCTTCATCCACAAGTTTTCTTAATTTCTAGTTCGCCCATCTCATATTTTCCAAAAATCGTTCTCAGACCCATCTACAGTTCTGTCCACCTATTCTCAGTTCCGACCACCAGTCACTCCCAAAATCATATCAAATCACCACCACCTCCAAATCTAATTCTAAAAATTGTCCCAGCTTCGTGGTTCGCTTATCTACAACTTTGAAGAAGATCTAGAAGTTTGAATCCAAATGTAAGTAGGCGGTCAATGGCCGTTTACAGGGAATTGATATGCTGATCTGAGATTTCTAAAATTGTGGAGCAGCGAATTGAAAAATAGTTAAGGCCCAGGTCCGCAGAGGCTCAGAAGATTCCACTGACTCTAGGTTGGAGGATTTTCAGTCCTATTTCCAACGGCGCTAGTGTCGTCGCATTCCGGCGACGGGGCTGATCACAGCGACCATTCTCGCCGGAGCGCGCGCCTGGAAACAGCAAGCAAAATCCGTGGGCAGCAACTTCAACACTTGGAGATCGGAGTTGTTCGGCCACCGATCGGTGTTCCCGGCCGACCGCCTTCCGTGGAGGCGTGCCACCAGGGGTCCCCATCACAGTGGGACCCACTCCTGCAGATCCGGAGGCCAGCGCCACCCATGGGCCCCACGGGCCCGCAGAACCCGCCATTCGGGAAGCACGAAAACGCGGAGTTCGGCACCGCCGGGCGACATCAAGATGCTGCCCGTCAACCCAATTAGCGTGATTCCTGGGCCCCGCATGTGACCTATTACCTCCCTGCGTGGAGTGGGTCAAATTAGTGTATTGCTGTAATTTGTGTTAACCGGGAGTCCGTGATTGGCCGGGGTTGTCTTCGCCACGCCGGGTGCGTGGAGGTAAAGTCTTAACTCCTTGGCGTTACATTGCTTAGCTAGTATACGATCTTAGGCCACTGCCGGGAGTGTAGGTACTAGCCCGTGTGTCCATGTCACCGTTGTGAGAGTGAGAGTGACCCGTCCCGCGACTCGATCCGAGTCCGGAAGTTGAGTCGGACTACCTTTGACCTCCGCCGGTTCCTTAACCGCGCACGGTCCGCGCTTTCCCTCGCATGGGACGACGAGTGAGCTTCTACTTCTGTTAGCGACGTTTTGCCACTAGGAGCTCGTAGTGTCGGGCTTAGTGTCTCCCTGGTGTGTATTACTGGTCGCGTCTTCATCTAGAGTCTGAGGGTGGCACCTTATGGAGTCGTCTCCCATGTCCATCCCGCATCAGTTTGGTATCAGAGCAAGTTGAGTCTAGGGTAGTCGTTGCATAAGTCTTGCATAGTCCAAGGTTACCCCATACACACCTTCACTCGGTATATCGAAAGGTGTTATCCGACCGTTAGGTTACGCCTATCGGGAAGACCGCACACTTGTGCGAGTGACCTTCGGGTCGATTAGCTCCGCCGCGTACCGAGTCTTGGCCGTGTCTAGGGTGTAGTTGAGTCTCATTCTTTTCAAAATAAAAAAAAAGTTTTTAAAATTGCATTCTTTTCAAAATACCAAAAAAAGAGTGTTTTCAAATTGCATTTAGGTCTAAGTGCATCATTCTTGCATTAGTGTGTGTTTGCATCCGTTTGTGTCTCATGTTCAAATGGCCTTGCATGTCCATTCTTAGGGATCCATTCCCATCCTTTGGCAACTATGGCCAACCCATGCCAACCCATCCAAGGCGACAAGTCCGTGTTCGAGTACATTAGAGACTTCGACGTGTACCGGTTTGGAAACGAGAGCACCACGATTGCCTCCCAGTTTCGGAGAGGTTTGCAGCTTCATTTCCGGTATGAATGTCTTATCCGTGATGCGTTCTCTCTAGCACAGTGTTATCAGGTCGCTCTCGAGGTCGAGCCTTTCGAGGCCCGGTTTGATGCCGCCATTCGGCGAACAGATGCCGCCCTTCGGCAAGCCTCTACCCCTCAGTCGATTCCCGAGCCGGTCGGACAGCCTATCCCATGGTCTTCCCCACCCACGAGAGCTCCCATGCTACCACCCTCTACTTCCGAACTCTATTAGGAACCATCTCATTTGGAGCCACCCAAGCCCGAGTCACCCGTATTTCTAACGGGTACACTTTACATAGCCGAGCCACTACTTAGTTGGCTCAAGGATAGCTTGGTCCCACTTCCCTTTCAATCTATGGACCCTATCCTACCTCTGGTGCCAATCAACTCATTCCATACCACTTTCCGGTCTAGTCACCATGTGGATACATTGGATGACCTTCTTAACGGATTAGACCGGCAATTGACATTTATGCACTTGTTGGCCCCAGGCTTTGACCAACCTATCGGTCGTAGCTTCACACATCCATCCTTAGGGTCTATCACCTCCGTGTACACCGTGGGTCATGTTACCACGGAGGTTCTTCTACTCCTCCCTATGCCGGCCGAGCCCGACTTCACTCCCATTTGCCCAAGGGAGGAATCATACTTCTTACCTACGATCATCATCCCACCCGCCACAATACATGAAGGTGACCATCCACACCTTCAAGACTTCTACACATGGGACTGTGACTTGTGGGAACCCAGCACGAAGGGTCATACCTTCTTTGATCCCTTCGACCCATTCTCTTGTGGACCCCGTGACCCACCATATTTACTCCACCTTTTCGAGGGAGTCCATCATCATACCCCCACCGTCTCATCTCCCTTCATGGATGAAGGAGTTCAACAACACCTTCTAGACTTCCACACATGGGACTTTGAAATGAGGGAATCCGTATCGAGGGGTCACACATTCTTTGATCCCTTCGATCCCTTTCTTCATGGGCCCTTGGGCCCACAACCTCCATTCCATCTCTTTAAGGAAGTCCACGATCACACCCCTCCTACTCGGGCCTGGCAACCTTCACATGGCAATAGGTCCGAACCGTCATTAGAGGGTTATGAAGACTTTGGTTTCCTCGGTCCACCTAAACCACCCAAACCTCCCGGACTTCCCACATCCAAACCCCATGTCCATGAATGGTGCATCGTAGGATGTCTAGGAGTCCACCATGACATTAACCTCCGGTTATGTCAAATGCATGCATGGCACACATTCGGATGTCCTGGACCACCTTGCATATGATTTGGTTTTACTAACTGTAGGGTTGTTTAGGGTCGTGTGTGCATCTGTGTGTTTCTTTTCTTTTGCTAAGCATGTTAGGTCGTGTGTGCATCCTGTGTTTCTTTTCTTTTGCTAATCATGTTAAGAGTCTGCATGACGATGTCTGTCGTCACATTCGAGGCCAGCAATGCATGGTACAAGGAGTTAGTCGATGCTCACTGACACCACCGAGAGTTCCACGAGGGCGAATATGTCATGATCAGGGTAAGACCTGAACGGTTTCCCTCTGGAACCGTTAAGAAGTGGCAAGCTCGCGGAGCCGGTCCATTTAGAGTGTTGAAACGCGTTGGATCCAATGCGTATGTTGTGGGCCTGCCTGAGGAATATGGTATAAGCTCTACCTTCAATGTATCGGATCTTGTTGCATATAGGGACCCAGCGGTGATCCCTAGTGAGCCTTTTGAGCCATCTCCTCCCCTTGAGAGTGATCCCACAGCTGAATGTCCACTTCCACCTCCAGCCCCTTTTTCACGGCAGCGTGAGTATATAGATCGTATACTGGACGAGCAAGTGACAGTTACCAGGAGTGGATCTTACCCGCGCTACCTAGTGCGATGGAGAGGACGGCCCACTACTGAGGACACATGGATCACGCATGGCGAGTTGCAGCGGATCGATCTGGACCTTTTTAAGCGATACAGGAGCGATGCAGACCCTTACTCGACAGGGTCGAGTTTCTCCCACCCGGGGAGAATTGGTGCGGACACCCGAGCAGCTGATCGGCACGATACGCCGAGCCACCGGTACCGCACACGAGGAGCACGACTCGAGCCACCTCAGCATCCATCTGGCTCGGAGATAGCCTAGAGACTCCGCCTTGAGCCTCCCCATTTATTATATTTAGTTAGACTTTATTTGTGTTTAATTTGTGTTTATTTCGTTGCATTCGGTTTGCCATTTTGATTGTAATAGGGGCTTATGTGCAATTCGGACCCCATGGGCCCCACGGGCCCCACAGGGCCCACCCCCATTGGGCCACCTCAGCCTTGGGTCCCATGTGGGGTCAGTCAACATGTCAAATGGAGGCATCTAGAAGTTTGAATGGTAAAAGACACATGGGAGACAAGTGACTTGGAAAGTCCAAGATGGCCACCCACCTCCCACCTACCATGTCAAACTTGCCCCCCCTTGCCAATAAAGTCAATAGGCCGCCCCCCTCCTTGTTTTTTTTTAATTTTAATTTTTGTGGATGGTCACAAGCAATCCCAGCCCTCCATCTCCCATCCCTAGATCCAACGGTGGAGGATTGATTAGATTGGTGACCTATATATGCTTGTAATTTCCATTTTTGATGGATTAATGTCATTTGAATCAAAGAAATTGTTGGAGCTCCAGCTTGGTGCGCCCCTCTCTTCCCCCTTGCAGCTGTGAAGGTTGCCTCTGGAGGTGTGACTCCTCCCCTATCAGTTCCGGTCATCCTCGCCGCCGCCACGAGCCGCCACCGCACCGCCACCGCCATCAACGAAGTTCTGTCCGTGCAGTACCACAGCAGCTTCCACGAAATTCCCATCTCATCCAGGAGCTCAGATCGACCTGGGGATTTTATTGGGTGTTCCATATGTGTCAAGGACATTCCAAAAAAAATTGGTTTGTCATTCAGATCCCGTTTCCTATTTTTAGATTTTCGTCCACCCTTCCATTTCAGTTCTGCCAGTAGTCTGTCCAGGTTCATCTCCGCCCTGACTTTTAGGTCTGAGGTCCACTTTTTGATTTTTGTTAGTCCCACAAATTTTACTGGAGTTTTCTTCCATCCACCCCTTCATCCACAAGTTTTCTTAATTTCTAGTTCACCCATCTCATATTTTCCAAAAATCATTCTCAGACCCATCTACAGTTCTGTCCACCTGTTCTCAGATCCGACCACCAGTCACTCCCAAAATCATATCAAATCACCATCACCTCCCAATCTAATTCTAAAAATTGTCCCAGCTTCGTGGTTCGCTTATCTACAACTTTGAAGAAGATCTAGAAGTCTGAATCCCACCGTAAGTAGGCGGTCAACGGCCGTTTATAGGGAACTAATATGCTGATCTAAGATTTCTAAAACTGTGGAGCAGCAAATTGAAAAATAGTTAAGGCCCAGGTCCGCAGAGGCTCAGAAGATTCCACTGGATCTAGGTTGGAGTATTTTCAGTCCTCTTTCCAACGGCGCTGGTTTCGTCGTATTCCGGCGACGGGGCTGATCACAGCGACCATTCTCGCCGGAGCGCGCGCCTGAAAACAGCAAGCAAAATCCGTGGGCAGCAACTTCAACACTTGGAGATCGGAGTTGTTCGGCCACCGATCGGTGTTCCCGGCCGACCGCCTTCTGTGGAGGCGTGCCACCAGGGGTCCCCATCACAGTGGGACCCACTCCTGCAGATCCGGAGGCCAGCGCCACCCATGGACCCCACGGGCCCGCAGAACCCGCCGTTCGGGAAGCACGAAAACGCGGAGTTCGGCACCGCCGGGCGACATCAAGATGCTGTCCGTCAACCCAATTAGCGTGATTCCCAGGCCCCGCATGTGATCTATTACCTCCCTGCGTGGAGTGGGTCAAATTAGTGTATTGCTGTAATTTGTGTTAACCGGGAGTCCGTGATTGGCCGGGGTTGTCTTCGCCACGCCGGGTGCGTGGAGGTAAAGTCTTAACTCCTTGGCGTTACATTGCTTAGCTAGTATACGGTCTTAGGCCGCTGCCGAGAGTGTAGGTACTAGCCCGTGTGTCCATGTCACCGTTGTGAGAGTGAAAGTGACCCGTCCCGCGACTCGATCCGAGTCCGGAAGTTGAGTCGGACTACCTTTGACCTCCGCCGGTTCCTTAACTGCGCACGGTCTGCGCTTTCCCTCGCATGGGACGACGAGTGAGCTTCTACTTCTGTTAGCGACGTTTTGCCACTAGGAGCTCGTAGTGTCGGGCTTAGTGTCTCCCTGGTGTGTATTGCTGGTCGCGTCTTCATCTAGAGTCTGAGGGTGGCACCTTATGGTGTCGTCTCCCATGTCCGTCCCGCATCACCTTCTCTGGCTGAGATTGTTCAGGATTCTGACTGTTGTGGGGGAAAACCCTGTGGAAAATCCTTCCACTCCGGAGCACCATTGCCTGCGGCTTTTGTACCTCTGTGGGGGTAGCAGTGGGTTTTAACAGGGATTTGAGGGGTAGCGGTGGAGGAATGGTTGATGAAGCAGGGGTGACGACGGGAGCAGGGATTCTGATGAAGGGTTTGTTAGGTGGAGGCATGGTGGAGGTAGAGGGGATATTGCGCGGATTATGAAGGATAAGGGGTCTGGAAGGCGGAGGTGGAGACGAAGTAGAAGTGGGTAGGGCTTGAAGTGGGCAATGATTTTGAGGTGGGTGATGGGTAATGAGTGGTTTTGAAGGCATTAGTGGTGATAGGGTGGAGAAAGACGAGGTTATGTATGGTTGACGGATAATAAGGGGTTTAGAAGGCGTAGGGATAAATGTGGTAGAGGTGGATGGTAAAGCGGGGGAGTGGGAGAAGATGAGAGGGTGTGAAGGCGTAGTGGAGAGTGTCGGTTGATAGGGGATCGGGGTACGGATGAGAGGGCGTAATGGTAGTGGAAATGGTGAAGGCGATACTGACGCAGGTTGATGAGAGAGAGGTGCTACCCGAGCAAGGCAAGGGTGTTGCGTGATGATAGGATTGGCGGTAGAAAGAATGGAGGTACTTTCCTGGTGCCACACCTGCTCTCTCCCGACTTCCGGGAAGGAGGAGATGGGGTTAACCTGATGATTGGGCTGTTGGTGCTCCGGTAATGGATTCTGGATTATGCCCATGTCGGGCTGTTGTTGTGGGACCTGCTGAGGCTGTTGTTGTTGTGGTGGTTGCTACTGCTGCTGCTGTTGTAACTACTGCTGTGGCCTATGAGGAGGTCTCCTAGCCTTAAGAGCGGCGACGTATCGTCTCATTTCATCCCAATCTATTTGATGTTCATCATTCATATCGTGGATGTAATCTTTGAAATGGAAGCAGTAACCTACTGTGTGTCTTGACTGCCTGTGGTAGACGCAGTATTTGGAGGTATCAACATTTGGGGGACACACGGGCCTTTCTCTGGGTAGGGCGAGTTGGTTTGATGCCATGAGGGCATTAAAAATGTCTGCTAAGGTTTCTGGCAATGGTGGATAGTAGGCTCTCTTGGGACTGAGCGGCCTCCTTTGTTGCTATTGGGGACCATAGTTCCCCGGGGGTGGAACTTGGTTGTACTGAAGCGGTGGTTGTTGTTGCTGAGGTTGTGGTTGTTGTTGCTGGGGTTGACGTAATGGAGGCATATTATCCTGGGGTGGATTATTTTGGGGTGGAGGACGAAGAGGGAAAGGACCTGGTTGGAGGGGAAGTCGGGGTATTTGTGGAGGCCTTGGGTTGACTGCATAGTTGGCGTTGTTGACCGCACTCACTTGCTCATTTGTCACGACCCCTTCTGTGGCTTCGCCCGGGACACCAGCGCCTATTTTTCTGACCACTTTGGGCTTCGGCGACTCAAACATGTTCATAATGGGGGAGTCTTTTAACTGGTTTTGGATGTACCGGGCCCTTTCATAGAGTTCCTCCATTGTAGTAAGTTTATTCATGGCCAGGACGTGTCTGAACTGTGGGGTTGCATTAGACACAATCATCTTCACTTGTTCGGGCTCGGAGAGGGTATCCCTTATTCTTTCCGCCAGAGACCTCCATCTATCAGCATAGCGGACAAAATCCTCGTCGGGCTTCATCTTTTCGGCCATTAGGTCGGTAATGGAGAGTGAGGGACCGACTCTATCCCTATATTTCTGCAAGAACCTTCTCTGGACTATTTCAAAATTCTCGGCCTCGCGGGGCTCCAAAGAATAGAACCACTCTAGCGCGGGACCATCCAATGATCTCCGAAAGAGGTATGCCAGGGACCTCTGATCGTTTTGCCAATAGGAGGATTCATACATGAAATCCTTGAGGTGAATGAAGGGGTTGCCGGTACCATTGTATCTGCGGTACGTGGGCATTTCGGAGGGAGGAAGATGAATGACGGGAAGGATTGGCAAAGCAACCTCCGGGGTGGCTTTCACGTCCACCATCCTTCTCAGATTTTGAAACTGCTCGTCCATGCGATTGAACCTATTGAGGAGCGATTGGGCGAGCTCCTCTGGAGGTGAAGGTGGCACTTGCCACTGGGGGAGAAATTGTCTCCCGAAGACTTGAGGGGGGAACCTGGAATAAGAGGGAGCTGTCGGACCGCCGACAGTTGGCCCTGGCTGAAGCGGTGTGTGGAGAACAACGGGAGTTTGAGATTGTGACGGGAACTGGAATGAGGGTGGTTGTTGGCTCGCTTGTCCTTGAAGCGAGGGAGACTGGATGGCTTGCGCCAATGAAGGAGATGGAATGGCCTGCACGGACTCTTGGAGAGGTGCGATGACCAGAGTTGATTCCTGGGGCGTGGGGGAAACATATTTCTCCTTCAGAATGGCCTGGAAGGCCCAGAGCTGTTCAGAGGTAAGCTCCGTGTTGGCGAGGACGCCCAGTAAGGAAGAGATATCCTGCTGTGGGGATGTGTCCCCGGCAATAATCTGCACCTCATGCGAGGGCTCATGAGAAGGACCCGAGTCCATAGCATAGACTCGCGGGTCGGCTGACAAACCACGACTAGGGTGGTTCTCCTCAAAAGACTCGTGAGCCATGCTCACAGTTTTTCCAGAACGCAAAAACATACACTAGCAAGCAGGTAGCAGAGATTATCAAACAAATGGATGCCTTTACGCTTTTTTTGTGTTTTGATTTTGATGATTTTTTTTGTTTTTAGCGAGATCCAAAGTTTACACAAAATAGGGACCCTGGTTTATTTTTGTTTCACCGCCGTGTCAGCTAGGGTCTCTCGTCTCACCACGAATGAAATGACTAACTCCGGGGAACTTCAATGGTACAACCAGCCCAGTGAACGAAGAGGAGATTCTTCGATGTCGGGGACTTACGGAGGTCCCAGTGTAGGAGATTCTAGTCCATTGAGAGGAATTCCCAAACGGAGAGTCCTTCCTTCACCGGGAAAGGGTGATCCTAAAAAAAAAATGAAAAAAAAGATAGAAAAGAGGGATGGATGCATGCAATGAAATGCTGACAGAGATATAGAGTGGGAAAACAACAGAAATAACAGACATATAATAAACAAACAATCAATCACAACTAACAGTGCTGCCGTGAGCACAACGGGGGCACGCGCGGGCGCCAAGGTAGAGAGGCACGGATGGTGCCGAACTTGCAAGGGTAGCCAAAAGAAAGCAGTAGAGGTCCCACCGTGATCGCCAATCTGTGAGCGACGTCACGTGGTTCGGGGAGCGAAGAGGACAAGGAGCGCGCGGGCTCCTCTTTTGTTTGCTGCAATACAGAAATAAGAGAAGAGAGAAGGGGCCACCACGGGAGATTGCTCCGGTGGGGCGCGTGGGACAAATGTAATATAGCACGATATGGGGTTTAAACGGCCATAGCGGGAAGTGACTCGCCGCGACCTCGGGGGGACGGGAATGGTGCAGAAATTAAATAGCAAGAATTGAAACATCCATTGGGGAAGTGACTCGCCGCGGCCTCGAGAATATGAGCAGAATAAGAATATAACAGAATATAAGGAGAATATAAAGAGCGGGAATTTAAACGGCCATTGGGGAAGTGACTCGCCGCGGCCTCGAGAACATGAATAGATAAGAATATAATATATAAGAACGGGAATTTAAACGGTCATTGGGGAAGTGACTCGCCACGACCTCGAGAATATGAATAGATAAGAATATAACATATAAGAATGGGAATTTAAACGGCCATTGGGGAAGTGACTCGCCGCGGCCTCGAGAATATGAGCAGAATACAACAGAATATAAAGAGAATATAAGAACGAGAAATTAAACGGCCATTGGGGAAGTGACTCGCCGCGGCCTCGAGAACAAGATGTGATCGCCAGGGGCCAAAAGACCCCAAAATAAAGAAAGTGATCGCGCCTACCTCAAGAGCGGAGATGGAGGGTTGCTTCTTCCTCCCCCTTCGGCCAGCCGACGGAGAGGGCTTTCCTTGGGTACCCTTGCAAAACAGTAGACAATAAACGAACGGAATTAGAAAATGGTAGTGTAGTAACAATTCCTTGCAATAAAAGTAACGAGATCGTGACCTGACACACACCTGGTTGGTGTGGTTTTAAACCCCTCTCGGACTCGAGTAGGAGGAAAATGCGATGATGAATGCAAGAAGTATGCAAGAGACGGTGCCCTTATGTAGGGAGATAGAGGATGCAGTATGATGAATGTAAAGAACTATGGAGAAAAAAGGGGAAGAAAAGGCTTATTGGATGAGCCGAAGGTGAGATCCGGCGGAGGTCCGACAGCGTAGGGACGACGTGGAAGCGCGGTGGACGAAGATAGCCTTCCTCTCGCGAGCCTGGACACCCGAGAAGACGGCAGAACCTCCACCTACAAAAGACCCCACGGGTTAGAAATGACTCCGGTAGCCTCTGGGCTCCGGCAGCCTATCGGATCTCTTAGAAGCTCCTCCAGAACTGAGGGGGGGGGCCTCTATTTATAGGGCTCCGGAGGGTGGAGGCGTCCAGGACCCTGGACACCTCCATCAGGGCCGAACTAATATTTTATTCAATTTTTATTTATTTTTTCCGAATATTTTTTGTGGAGGCGTCCAGGGCCCCGGACGCCTCAAACAGGTCCACCGAACCCCACCGACGATCGCACACGGTTTGGCACAACGCGTGGTTTTGTGAGCGGCGCCTCGTGATTTTGAAATGGGCGCGTCCAGCTGCCTGGACGTCTCCATAATTTGGATTTTTTTCACACACGACAAACCGTCGTTCGGTGGGTGGCGCCTGTGAGGGAGTTGATGGAGGCGTCCAGGGGCCTGGACGCCTCCATAAATATATTATTTTTATTTTTGTGTTTTATTTTTATGCCAAAGCTGGCATTTTAATTTTTTATATTTGTTTTTATGGAGGCGTCCAGAGGCCTGGACGCCTCCATTAACATATTATTTTTTATTTGATTTTGTTATTCGAAAATAAATTAAAAAGAATTTAAAAGAATGGGGGCGTCCAGGGGCCTGGACCCCCCCATAAAGACCCACCCGGGTCCTCAGTTCAGGCGTTGGCGGCCGCCCGGCAGACACCCTTCTTGGTTCCGGAACCTCCTGATGCGTCTGACTAATGTTGATGCCGTCCGAATGCCGTGACGAGACGATTCCGGATGCCGAAAAGGGCGGAAGAAGACTCAAGAAAAGGAAGCACTCAAGTGATTCAAAACGCGTAAGCCGTCGCGGGGCGTTGTATAGTGATATGAGACTTTCTCAGGAGACGTCAGGAATAGCGTGTCTACACTTAGTTAGTGAACCCACATACTAACACCGACCTCAATTAGTATAAAACATACTAACATCGACCTTAGTTAGTTATATGATCATACTAGCTTCGACCTTAGCTAATATACCAACATACTAACACAGACCTGATGCATGAGACACAGTTGCCTTACTTGACTAGCATCGACCTTGATGCATAGAGCAATGACATGCACACCAACTGTTCGATGAAATGCACACAACTGTCTGCATGAAGAAATGAATTGTGCATGGACCTTCAGCATGCACAGACCTCACGCAAAGCTAACACAGACTTTATATGCAACCAAATGGAAGTCTGAGATATCTGTACTGACCTGAACATGTATCAGACTTGGATGATCATTGACTTTACCTGTCAGAAGCTGATTCACATTTTACCAGAAATTGACTTGCTGTAAATTGGAGTTGACCGTTGACTTTTTTTCCATGTCTTCTTGAATCATCTTTAGAACCTGTTTTGACATATTTCATACTTTTTATAAATGATGACATCATCAATGAATGCATCACAATTAAGTGATCAAGGTCATATATAAAGAGACATAATATTTGTCATCATCAAAACTTTAGAACCACAGGGGACACAACAATCTCCCCCTTTTTGATGATGGTAATATTATCAGTCATTACAATAGATTCAGTATGATGATTAAGCCAATATGAGCATTCAAGTATGAAATATGCAATGAGCACTCAAGACAAATAACTCACACAAATTCTCCCCCTTTGACAACATCAAAAAGGAATGATCATTATTGTTGAAAGATAGGTAATGACTCAAAATCTCCCCCTGAACAGATACTCTCTTGTGACATAGCTGAACCATAGGGACATTCAAGAATTCTCCCCCTTGGATTAATACCACGAATACCAATGTTTGAGTTTTCTTATGCTCCCCCTGAATGAATGCACTCAAACAAGTTATTTGGAATATGCAATATGAATGATATGCAGTTGACTATATGAATGAAACCATGACATGAAGACCATGCAAGTGACTTGTTCTGATAAGCATGAAATACAAACTGAATGGTTGTTCATTGACAAAGCAAACCTAACACAGATTCTTCTAGTATAAGAATTCATATTAATGCATACAAGAATCATGTGGTTTAAAAACTCATTGAAGTTAGAGAATAGTCACTTCACTCTATTGAAAAGCAATCAATGTAAACTCTTAATAGTAGAGAACCAGAAGAACATGATGCATGTCAGATTTTGTCTTGCTTCATCTTAATTATCTAAACATCAATGTATTTATTAGGAGAAACCAGAACATGTATTGGGATTAAACAAAGACACAGTTCTGATCTAAACTTCAGAGGAGCACTGTCAATTTTATTATTCTTTTCCTTACTCTATTAGAACAGTCAAGTATAACCTTGCCTTTTGACATAAGAGCAGACGTTTATCAGACGCCAATGCTCCTAGTTACTCAACAGGGTTTACTATTCTGTTTCAGGTTTAGTGTTAACCTTTCTTGTAAGGGTACACGTTTATTAGACGCCAGTACCCCTAGATACTTAGTGAGACTAACCTTTAATGATTTTTTGAACAGAGATAACTTGAAGCACTTCATGACATGAGTTTGTCTCCATTTCATTGATGAAGTACCTAGTTTCTCAGTGCATTCAATCATTGCTCTGCCATTAGCATGTATGATTCATTATTTTAACACAGCTGCTCATTTGATTTTCAGAGAGTGTTGTTTAAAAGCAATACAAGTTTCTGGGTTTTCTCAACCAAATCAACCTGAGTCTAGACAATATCAGATTTTGAAAGACTCCAAAAGACATAATATGTGCTAGTTGGTTGAAAACTATTAAGAGTGTTTCACGATCCTTTTTCATTGAGTTTTGTTTTAATCTCTAAAGTTCATTAGGTTCAAACCCGCAATGCATTCAAGGTACATCACTGCTTCTTATAGAAGAAGATGACTGATATTAGCAGCTTTGATAAATGAACTTGACTATCAATTTGACATGATTCAGATTCAGAACTTTCAAAAACTTTCCTGACAGTATGCATGAGACATAATGTAAGCACATATGAGTGAGATGCAAGCATTACCCTAATTAACTCCCCCTGACTATATGCAACATATGCAACACGTGCAAGCTTAGCACAAGATTTTATGATCTATGTTCATGATTATTTAGACTGCCTTAAGTGCAAATTTTTGACCAATGGTACTGGGTAGAGGACTCGGTCTAATGACCACCTCATACATAGTAAGAACTTCTAGACAGATTGCATCTGCCCTTTAATAACTTACCATTTGATATACCATAATAGTCATGCAAGACAATGCAATGCAAATGCAGTCCTATATGCAGTGTCAATTTTCAAAGTATGCAATACAATGCAATTGGATATGCATATTTGAAAATGTATGCATGATTTAACAAACATAAGAATTCAACATATCTTCAATGAATGTGTGAACGAGCAACTCAATATGTGAATGAAGAAATTCAGGTAGAGGAAAGCAAATGTCAAAACAAATAGGGATATGTATGCATGAAAATTTTAACTGATCAGATTTAACACATGAGCAACCTCTCAAAATGTTATCATGTGAAAGCCTCTAGGTCAACCAGTCTTTATGAATTTTCCATTATGAACATGAATTTTCAATATATGCAATCTAATTCAAATTTATACAGACTGACAATTGGTACTTGGCGGAGAGCATAGACCATAAGGGTCACCATCATGCATGGGGAAAGTTTCCAGATAGGCTTAACCTATCCTTCTACAATCGCCATTTGATATACCAATTAGTCAGCCTTTTTATTCCATGAATGCAACATTAAGGAAACATACCAAAGCAAATAATAATGTGAATGTAAACATAAAGTGCAAGCTTGTGCATTAATAGATACTCCAGTGCATGTGAATTCTGATACTCCAGTGAATTCTGATACTCCAGTGCATGTAGCTCATAAGTCTCCCACTCATTCACATGCACACAAAACGAATATCTCATGTCACTATTGTGGTAGGGCAGGGCATGTAATGGATGACTGCCATGTTAAGAAGGCTGATGAGATGAATGCACTTAGGAAGATGAATGTTCTTAAGAAAGGAAATAAGAACTTATAGAAAAAGTTCAAAAATATTTCTGGTAGTAATGCAAATTTGCATTTCAAGCATAATACTATTTCACGTACAGATGCAAACAGAAATAAAAATGAAACTTCATGTTTCTATTGTGGTAGAAAGGGTCACCACATGCATGACTGTAATTTAATGAAACAAGATGATCAAATGTTTGGAAAATTTCATGCTAGAAACAGTCTTGCAAATAATAATCATGATAGAAAACATGTAGGTCAGAACATTGAGTGTTTCAATTGTAGAAAATTTGGGCATGTTGCATCACAATGTTGGTTTGCTAAGAAGAAAAGATTTTATTCTGAACATGCTACATTTACTACATTTAGAAATACTCATGTCAGGAATGATTATGCTTCAATTCATAGATATCCAATTTGCAAATACTGTGAAAAACCTGGACATACAATTTTTGAATGCTATTGGATAAAATCTGATATGAATGCTTGGAACTCTTGAAGTACACCAATTAGGGGTGTAACTCATCTGACAGGACCCAAGAGCTCTTGGGCTCCTAGATATTCAAAATAAATTCTTGGTTGCAGGTGTGTCTTGGTAGAAAATAATAAAAAGGGGTTAAATAAATATCAAGGCACATGAAGGTCAGTTAAACCCCAGTCTCATTTCTTTTGCTTGAATAATGCTCTCTATGGAATATTGCATGTTTGCTTAGATTAAATTCATGGATGTTATTTGATGTTATCTTGTCATGATTGATGTATGTTGATAATCTGCTACATGCAATTCCATATGAGATTTTACATGTTAAACTGTCATTCATGTTAGTCATTCATATTCACAATAGATGCATATTCATGCATGACCATTTAGTTTATCATTTTGCTGCATCTCATTCAATAAGTGTTGACTAGGTGGTATATCAAATGGTGACTGTGGAAGGGCAGGTTATGCTTGTCTAGAAACAATCACTATGCATGATGGTGATCCTTTGGATCTAAGTCCTCTGACAGGTACCCTTAGTCAACTTGCATATAGTGATAAATTTGCACTATATATTTAATAATTGCATATCTGTGTACAATAAGAAAGGGATTGCTGTTTGATTGAGATTCTGTACACATTGAGGGGGAGCTGAGTTCATGTGATCAGAAATTTTGGTTTGCTTGAAGTGTCAGAATAAGGGTTCATGAAGCTACTGCCTGTTGGTTTGTTATAAAGCTGAAACTGTGTCTAGTGGAATTATTGCTGCTTTAATCTTTGGTTGAATAGTTGGTTTGGATAAGCTAGAAGGTCTATGCATATGGGAGATGCACCGACCTTGTTATGATAATAGGTCGATGTACATGGAGGAAGCACCGACCTTACTACACTTGGAAGTAGTTTGCTGTCAGGTGGTGTGATCTATGATGAATACTGTTTTCTGTTGAGAGATCATAAAGACGGTGCCATTGGTTGTCTGCAAGTCTGACCTTAGTTTCTTCTTATGCTTCTATGTGACTTTCTATTTTTTCATCTTACCTATCTTTACTTTCCTTGAATTTTCCATCCATGTTTTCTTATCTGTGCTATCTATGTCAAGTCCTCCCCACTTCTTAAATGTCTGCATTCTTTTAGGGTGAGCTTGTCATTAGAGTGTGTCATTCAGGGGGAGTCTGTTATCTTTACTAATCTAGAGATATAATTACTAGACCTCCCAAATCTAGAAGTAAGTGCCTGATCTTGAAAAAATGTGATCTGTTATTTATGGAGATTAAATATATCCTTAATTGTTCTAGATTATCCTGAATGTACATACAATGGTTTTAAAACACTCTAAAATGGAACAACCCAATTGAACTCCAAAAATCTAAAAATTATAAGTAATGAGACATCCTGATAGAAAATCACGTACTTATATTGTCCTTAAGCTGTTTTAATGTGAAATCTGAAGTATGATCAGGGAATACGCCATTATATAAAAATAAGAAAAAGGCAGAGTAATGGCATATCTTTTGGAAAAACTGACCATTTGTATCAATGAAATTCAGAGGTCATGTCATGATAAAAGATGCTAACTCTGTTCATTAAATGAGGCATAATTATTGATTACACTGAGTAACCAGGGATTCAGGCTTTTGATAAACGTGTTTCCTTGAGCAAAACGGTGTGATCATACTTAAATGCTCAAAGTGTTCAATCAAAAAGAAATAGAAAATATGGTTGACTCTGTGCTTCTTCTTGAAATTCTTAAAACTGTCTAGTGTCAATATAAGACAGATTTAAATCAGTCTTTGTCAAATGAAAATGATAAGTAAGATTGTTGGTTTTTTCTTCTGGGCATAGTACATAGATTAAATTGTTTTATCTCCATTGTTTATGCATCAAAGGATTGATTTTAGAAAATGATTATATCAAGATTTAATCTTTAATAAGCCGCAGACCACATATATGAAAGGAAGGGTAATTTACATCAAAGAAAAGGGCAGTCTAGTCATTCTCTCTAAAATTGGTAAAGTTAATAGTTTTTCATCTTATTTTACCCTATTAATAAGCATCTACCTTACCGTCGAAGTCTAACCTATCCAGATCGAGACTTCTTCTCTACCAAAACCCTCTCGCATAGACGTAGTGAAGTCGCTCGCGCTTCCTCCCACCTACTCGATCCTGTGTCTTTCATTATCTACTCTCTACTTTCCTCTCACTACCTATAACTGTGCCATTTGTTTTCATCTCTCGTATCGATCATGTCATCACCGGTCACAAAGGGCAAAGGGAAATGAAAGATCTCCGAGGAGCGGCACCCAGCGGCCATTCAAACAGAGAAAGCTGTTGATACTCCTCGCAAGGAGGGAAGGTCTAAGCTTCTGCATGACAAGGAGTCAGGTTCAGGCAGGATTGTAGAGGAATCAGTTAAGGGTAAAGAGAAAGCATCCGAGGCACATGCAAAGCGGCATCGGATTTCTGAAAAGAAGGAAACACCTCAGGCGTCTGAGGATGAATCAGAATCTGGATCTGTGTCTGGTCAAGCAGAGGAATTGATTGAAGCTGCAAAAATCATATTCCCTCGGTATGTCGATATTCATGATCATCAAACGCTCGATTCATTTCCTGAATTATTAGAGCTTATAAAATTTCAATGTTGGAAAAAATTCATGGGTAAGAACAGATGGTACTACCGGAAGCTTGTAACTGAGTTTTATGGAAATTTGAAGTATGACCCAGAGTCGTCCAAAATTTGGTCATTTGTTAGGGGAATCAGATTTGAGCTAACAAGACATTCTCTTCACAAAATCTTGAAGATACCTGAGGAAGGTGTGTGTGAAATAGATTTTGAGTATGATAAGTTTGAGGCATATACTATTCTGATCGATTGGCCTAGTAACCATAATGATCGCATGCAGATCAAGTTGACATTGCTCAATGCAAATAAATTTTCCCCTCTAAAAAGACTGTTGCACCATATGCTTCCCACAATTATTACCCCTCAAGGTGGAGGTAGAGGGAGACTGACTGAATCTCAAAGATTCATTTTTTACTACATGTTTAAGAAAGTTAAAATATGTCTGCCTGAAATGATGATTCAAATCATGGGGACATGTAAAGAATCAAGAAGATATTTGCCTTTTGCAGCCTATTTGGCTGCAACATTCAAGAAAATGAAAACTCCCTTAGAGGATGAAAAGTTTAAAGAAATTCCTAAGGTAAATGTATACAACATTGACTTTATTACGAAGTTCATGAAATTGAAGCCTAAAGTTTTGAAGAAGCTGCCAACACAACAGCAAGTGACAGAACAGTTGGAGTAGTAGGCTGATGAGGAACAGGAAGAACAGCTGATTACTAAACAACAACCAGCACAGGAAGAAGAAGAACAAGCAATGCAATCTGAGTTAGAACTACAACAACAACAACATGATATGGAACAAGTGGAACAGCTTCAACAGGAAGCACAAGGTCAGGAAGAGGACTAGCCACAAATAGTTGAACAGGAAGTGGCAGCACACATAGAGTAGCAGGTTAATGATGAAGATGTGCATATTGAGTATCTGCAAGAAGAGTCAGAGCAGATAGCAGAACAAGTTCAGGAAGAACCTATTCTAGAGCTTCAGGAAGAATTTCATCCAGAGCTGTAGGAAGAGCAGTAGCCGTAGGAAAAAGAAAGGGGAGAGATGGAAAGAGAGGTACAACTAGAACAGGAATTTCATGATTTAGAACAACAATTTACTTCAGAAGATCAAGTAATGCAGCAGCTAGATCAACATATTGATAGCTTATTGAACAGATAGAGCAACAGCAGCAGCAGCAGCAGCAGCTTGAAATACAATCAAAGCAGCAGAATGAGTAGATGGAAATAAATGAGCAAGAAGGCATATAGGAGCAGCAGCTACATGCTGAGCATAACAAAGAAGAACAAGGTCCTGCTACATTCTTTGGACCTCATCATGGACCTCTGATGGTATATGGCATTCAACCACCAAGGTCTCCTGAGGAACCTCAGATTCCACCTGAGGTCCATGCATCCACTTCTGCAGGACCTAGTTCAACCTTAAATGTATCTGATGTTCATCCCTCTTTGGTAAATCTACTGCTAAATCAATTTAGAATTATGAATGCATCATTTGTGCACCTGAATTTGGTTGTAGAAAGATTAGATGCTAGAATGTTGCATGTTGAGCAGACTGTTAATAGCCAATGGGAGAAATTTATGAGAGATAAATATAAATCTGATAAAAAATTGCATGGGTTTTTAGATTAAACAGCTGGTGCTATAATGAGTATTCTAAGAGAAAATCAGACAGAAACTCATGAGAAGAAAACACAAAATCTAATCCATGCTTTTGACATCAGGAAAGAATAGCAAAGAATCAGAGAAGAATTGAATATTATTCGACATGAACAACAAACATTGTCCTACAGGATAAATAATATATCAGATGAAGTCCAGGGCAGTATTATTCAGATGGGAAATTTATATGCTAAGATTGATACAATTCAGGAAACAGTGCAACATCTGTCCAGCAACTTTAAAGAAATTGTCCATGCACAACCTACAAGCACTTCAACTTCCATGGCAGATATTCACTAATAGCAAACTTGCCAAGTTAAGAACATGTGCACTATGCTCCAGAATTGGTTTGTTGATCTGATCGGCACTGTCAAAGAGTTGCAAGCACAAGTTCAAACAGTAGATCAGAGGCTCAATGCAAAGCTTGTTGCTTTAGGTACTAGAGTTGACAGAATTCCACGAAATATTCCAGAAGCTATACCCATAAGAGAGCGTGGAAGTTCTAGTAGGACACCTACTAGACATCCACGACACAGAGGTGGAAGTTCTCTAGCAGATGTTTGATACAGTGCTAGATTCAGGGGGAGAAAACTGCACATCCCTTTCATACTTCTTTTTGATAATGACAAAGAGGGAGAGATGAGATGAGTCAGTCATGAGCTGAGCTAAAGAAGAAGAAGAGTGAGAAGTCAAAAGTCAAGTCAGAAGTCAGGAGCTGAAGAAGAAGAGTGAGAAGTCAGAAGTCAAGTCAGAAGTCTTAAGCTGAAGAGTTGATCAGATGATGAGATTTTGTCACAGCAACTTTCTTTTCCTATTGTACATAGTGTTTAGTGTTTGCATGGTAGTTTTGCATTTGCATATTTTTGTAAGGTTGTAAACTTCAAAAATTGTCATGAGAAATGAATTGAAAATTCTGGATGAAATGAATGTGTTTGTCTGAACTGAATGGAGATGACATTGACTGAATGAATGTTTCAATGAGTGAATAACTAAATGTGTGAATGATTGAATATTTTTCCATCTTGATCAAACATGTACATGACTCATAGTTGTCATCATCAAAAAGGGGGAGATTGTTGGGAACCCTGATTTTGATAATGTCACACTATGAATCATGTTTAGATAGAATTGCATAGAGCCATTCATGTTGATCAAGTCATTTCATATTCTAAGTGTCATAAAAATAAGGTTGATGCACATTCATGATTTAATTATATAAGGTCGATGCACATTCGTGTTTTAGTCATGTAAGGTTTATGCATATTCTTGTCTAAGTCATATTAGGTCTATGCACATTCACATACAAGTTAGATAAGGTCGATGCACACTCACGCTGTAGCTAATAAGGTCGATGCATGTTTGTGTCTTCAGTCGATGCATATATGGCATTAGGTCAAGAAGGTCGATGCACTTATATTGTTGAGTCTAGAAGGTCGATGCACATAGGCTTTTTTGTTAGGAAGGTTGATGCACCTTATACACTAAATGCACAAGAAGGTCGATGCACATTGAACATAGTACAGACCATTAGGTTGATGCACCTCATAGACCTTGTGCTATAAGGTCGGTGCACCTTGTACATAGGTTGATGCTAGCAACCTAGCGGTTGGAGAAAGGTCGATGCTAGTGACCCAGCGACTGTAGCCTAAGGTCGATGTATGTGTTGGAAAGGTCAATGCACATATGCATTCTTGTCTAGAAAGTCGATGCATATATATAAGTCATGGACCTAAAGGTCGATGCACATTTGCACTATGGCATGTCAGGTCGATGCACTTTTTACTCTGTGTAAGGCAAGGTTGATGCACATCTTTACACTCATTCTAGAAGGTCGATGCTCATGCAAGCATTATGCACATCAGGTTTATGCATGTAGTGTAGCATGTTCTACAGGTCGATGCACATATTGTATCATACTCTACAAGGTCTGTGCACATATAGAGTCCAAGGTTGGTACACATGCAAAAGCCAAGACATCATGTCTGTGCATTGAATCTATGCTTTGAGGCATTTGCATTATCATACCTTATGTTGATCTAAGCATCTGATTTTCACAAAGTTGTCTAAGTATGTATTCTCCTGAGTAATAATGATGAAAAGGTGTTTGATGAAATGTCCTTTATGTAATTGACAGGGATTAAATCAAACACTCAAAGGGCAAAGTGCAGCAAAGAGTCAAGTAATCACGTGATCCCAAAATTGAGTAATCAGGCATGTGATCCAAGGCCCCAAGTCTCCCAGCTTTTCATGAACGAGCAAGACACATGGATTCTCACTGTCTTCAATATCTGACACATGGATCTATTCAAGCCATCTTTCTGAAAAGTTATTGGCGAGAATGTTCTCTCCACGCGTCGGACTGAAATCAAGTGGAGACCACTGATCAAGCTCGATCATATATAAAGGGGAACTCTCGTCTGAAGCAAGTAGTAGAAGACAAGTAGATAAAGAAGTAATGAAAAAGAAAAGAGTGGAAGCTGTTAGAGAAGAAACTAGATAATCAGACAGAGGGTGATTGAAGGAAGGAGCATAGAGAATTTAGAGTTATGAGAGCGTAAGAGCTTAAGTGCTTGAGAGTGAGAGTCAGTTGCAGAAAAAAGAAAAAGAGTCAGAACAGAGTATCGTGAAGAGGAGAAGAAGTGAGAGAAGAGTTTGTTGTTGTAGCCACGATTCCTAGATCAGATCTAGAATCGTCTGCTCACCTGAGCTCTATTATCTTTCACGCTTTATCTGTCATTAGTTTCAATACTTTGTATTTTTTATTTTATCCCTATTCTTCAAGCTGTATGGCAGCAGAGCAAGCTGTGATGCTCAGCGGCAAGGAGCAACTCCTTAGACAGCAAGCTGTAATGCTCAGCGGGTTAGCAGGCTGTGAGACTCAGCGGATCAAGTTGTCAGTCAGCGGATGGCAACCTGTGTTGCTCAGCGGTTGTAGGGATCCGTCCCCGAAGCTGTGGATCAGCGGATTAAGCTGTGTGTCAGCTGAATCCACACTCAAGTTTGAGTTTGGGGTGGACGTAGGTCTCAAGGTTGAGACTGAACCACCTAAAATCTTCTATGTCCTCTCTATGATTGCTTACTTGTTTACTGCTTCGATTAGATGTATGCTTAGGGCTGTTCACATACTGCATTTGATTTCGATCTTTAATTAAGTGAAAGTAGTGTTAAAGTTTTTAATTCCGCAAAAGTTTTCACTGGGATCCATTCACCCTCCCTCTGGATCTCAGTCATGCTCACTCCGATTCTAACATCTGGAATCTGAGAGGATCACCAATCCTATCATTAAGTACAATGACTTAGTGATACAGAAGGACCTTACCTATGAACAAAAGCCAATGATGATCCTTGATCGAGAAGTTCGAGTTTTGAGGAACAAGACTATCCCTATGGTGAAGGTGTAATGGAACAATTGCTTAGAACAAGAATCTACGTGGGAAACTGAGGAAACTATATGGAAAAGATTTTCGGAGCTATTCTAGATGGTAAGTATCTGCACCCTCCATGTCTCCATGAATGAAAATGAATTTAGGGACCAAATTCTTTTAAGTGGGGGAGGGTGTAGCACCCCGGGTAAATTAAGGAATGAAATTTTCTTAAATAAATTAATCCTAATAAAAATCTCTAAGGGCCAAATTAAATGAAATGTAAAACACCAATGGTAAAACCCAATAGCCATATGGACCTTGCATATGAAGGCTAATGAGCCTTATATATACAAATATGTTTGTAAACTATTAAAGAATATAGGCGGCATATATGAGGTTTAATGAATAACAAATAGGTTTAAATATATGAATAATATAGGGCCTCTTCAATCCCACACGATAAATGGGTCATGTTACGACGTCGAAGGCATCCAACGGCCCAAACCCTTTAACCCATCGAACGAGCGTGGTCTAGGGTTTTCACAAATGCAAACATGGGCAAGCGGCTGTTGAATTGGCAGGGCGAGTGACTCACGGAGTAACGCATGGCAAGGTTTAAAACCTTGCTTTCGATGGCACTCGACCCCCCGATTAGGTTTTCCTACCCTATAAATAAACCTTCCCGTCGAACAGGCAGAGGCTACTGCTGCCACTACATTCGTGGGAACCTTACTGCGTCTCCATCTTGTTGCTGTTGCTCGTTCGCTTCCTCCTGCCACCGTAGTCACCGTGGGATCTCCTCTACTGCGACCACGGTTGCTACTAGGAGCAAGTTTCTTCTTTATCCACTATGGTTGTCTACAGCTGCGGTTGTCTTATTGCTTCTCTGCGTTTTGCGGAGATAGTCTCCTTCCTGTTGTGCCTGCTACTGCTACTTGGTCCGCGTTGCAGTTGCCACTGCTATTATTCATCATCTCCTATCTTCTCAGTTTCTGCCTGACGTCCAGAACAAGCCCCAAAAGGTAGGTTTTCTCTAAACTAGACCCAACTAAAAACTCCATGAAAGACGTATGATCATGCTGCACGCATTTACATCATGTCTCATAGTGATCCTGCTTGTTTTCTCTAAATTTTAATGCTAAAATGAATTAGCGCCCAACGTACTGGACTCCAATTTTTGAAATGTGCGACCATAAGTTCTGACGCTATTTTAATGAACGTCGGCCACTACCAACGTCGATTTTTACATGTTATTAATAAATCACTCATGTTTAAAAATTCATAAATATTGAACCATAAATCTGAAATATGCATGGAGTATATTTTTGGATTTCTGACAATTTTCTCTACATGACCACATTTTTAGTTTTCTGGTATTTTTCGTAAATAGCAAACCGACACTGTTCATCCCCTACATGAACAGTATCAACGTTGTTATGTGTCTGTAGACGCATCTAAAACGGAATGAGCGTCTACCTATAAAGAAACCCTTAAGTTATTTAATGGAAATTCAAAATAAAGAATGATCGTCTGCCCCAACAGACGTCAATTCCTATTTTATTAATAAAAGGCAAGAATAAGGAATGAGCATCTACCTATATAGACGCTAATTATGGAATTATTTAATGAAAATATGAATGAGCGTATTCCGTTAACGTATTTTGAATTTCAGAAAATTATAAATTGACGCCTCTTCAGGGAGACGCCTATTCTTGAATGGGCGCCTACCATGTGAGACGCCAATTTCCTGATCTCGTGTTTTTCTCTTGTTTTAACCCTTAACCGTGGGTTTCTAGGCACTATCATCTCACATCCGTAGATGGAGTCCCAGTTTTGGTTTATATCGTATACCCCTCAACTCTCAGTAATGTTTGAGCCCTCCGCGGGATATTCCTTCCTTCGGACTGGTGATTTCATCATATAGACCTCCGTAAGTTTACGCTAGCCTTGGATTCTCTCAAGGCAGCCGAGCATGTCGTACCATAAAACCCTATACACCGAGTCACAGTCATGTCTCTCTGAAGAAACATGACGAACTAGCCCTCATAGAGAGCTGTTTCTGACTTCTTTTAAGAAATTAGTCACTTTCTGGAATTAGCGTCCAGGAAAGTAGACACCAATTTGAATGGGCGACCGAGTGCACGAACGCCAAATCTTCGTGCTTATAGCTTTTCCCCAGAATGAGCGACCACAGTGGTGGACGCAAATTCTGAATTGGCGGCGACCATGATGGACGCCATTTTCCCAGATTTTTTTATGTCTCAGATTTATACATAAGTCATCTCTACATGAATTTTTGTTCTTGAAATCCAAATTCTGTCAATCTACCTTATCATCCTACAAAAGGCTTATTCCTTTGGAATTCCATTGGCTATAAAACTATAGTGGATGTCTAAATAAATATTACATGACCCAATGCCTATGCATATAGGGCCCGATCTGGTCTTGGGATGAGCACCCAAAAGTACTTGTGCCCATGGGAGTTGATTGATCATAGTGTGGCATTGCACCGAAGTGCATGACTAGCTTGATTTATGACATTCCACAATCTCTGTAGTGCTTGATATTACTTGACATGACATGCGTGACTTGGGTGGCCTGACATGGGCAGTACTTGAATGAAATAGCCAATTCTCGTGACTCGACTTGTTAACACTTGCTCAGAACACTTGATATTACATGCTTATACACTTGATATTACTTGCTTATCTCCCCATGAATTAAGTGCAATATTCTTGATATTTCCTTTCTTAGTATTCTCTAATGATCTTGCATACATGAGCATGCCACGTTAATTGATTGGTTAATTACTTAAAGAAATGTCTAGAATAGAGATATAATTCCTACTGAGCATTCACTCACCTAGTTTCATTCCAACATTTTCAGGTAACTCGGATAGCGACAACCAAATGGATGGAAACGAGACCGAGTGAAGTGCGCTAGAGCCACCGATCGTCAAGCTGTCGTCTAGTCGTGTCTCTTTGATTTCTTGAGTCCTTGCCCTTGTACTTCTCAGTTATGTTGGTCTTGTTGTGAAACTTGTTAAGGCTTGTGGCCTTGTGGTTATTATGGGTCGGCGTCTTGTGGTTAGTTGGATTATTGTCATTTTGGAATATTGGTATTATTGTGGAAATTTAAATTCAGGTTATTATTTATCTTGCCTTGTTGCGCACTCCGTCTTTGTGTCAAACTCTTTGTTTGCTCTGATTTACATGATCGATATAAACTCGTCACACGTACCGGGTTCCTTCCGCGCTCGGGACGTGACATAGCCCATCCTTAGGCTTAGCCATCACGACCAAAGCCAGCTCTCATATATTCAAGATATCCTACTGTCACGCCCCGAGCGCGGAAGATTACCCGGAGGCGTGACGCGTCTATATAGATCGTGTCAATCATGTAATTATCAGAGTGCGCAATTGACTAGGATTTAACTCGAAGTTAATACAATTAGGATGAGCTGACAATTGATACAACTAACCCAATGACAATTACATACATATCCAAGTCCAACTACTAGGCTTCAAGCCCTTATTACAATTATTGGACTAACACAGCTGACGTCTGACATAACTTGATATCACTGACATAAATGAAATTACAATAACACCATTTACACAAGTACAATTTACAAGATAACAAGATAACTCTATTTTTACACTCATCACTCCGACTCATTCCCTTCCGAGTTCTGGCTGATATCTGAATTTCCTGGAAAGGTTAGAAAACAACTAGATGAGCGAATCGCTCAGTAGGATTTACATCTCAAATTTTAACATGCTTTAAGTGAATTACACATTCATTTAATGTACGTAACCTATGCATGCAGACAGATAGATATCAAAGAATTATAAAATCGACGGAAGTAGAAAGTGAGAGTATATAGATTTCACAATTTCAAGCAGCAGTGGCAAGTGATAGTAAATGATGTCAAGTCAGTGATAACTGAATAGCAACATGTTATTCAAACTAGTAACTGAGTAGAAACATGTTATTCAAGCTAGTAATAGTAAGCAAAGTAGTTTCAAGTGTATAACTAGAATTGGCTATTTATAATGCATTCAAGTAAGCACTTTTACCCTTTTGCGGGTCTCAAGTCAATCAATCAAGTAATATCATGAGAATGAGTGGAATGTCTAAAGTCTAGCAAGCAAGTACTTCGGTGCAATGCCAAACACCGTGGTCAATAAACTCCCATGGGCACAAGTACCTTCGGGTGCTCCCCCCAGGACCAGACCGGGCCCTATATGCACAGCATTTATCATGTATGTTGACATCCACTCTCATTTATAGCCAATGTGAAATTTCAAGGTTTGACCAGTATGATATATAAGGTGGAATTATGGAATGGAATCCAAGGGCGCATTGATGTGTAGGGATGAACTAGGAGTGGAAACCAGTAACGTTTGATACACGGAAAAACTAGATAAGAGAGGTGCCTTATGGGCCACCTGACAATTTTAGAAATGACATCCTTACTGTGGGATGCCCTTCCTGGGAATTATACAGGGTTCAGAGGACCCTGTCAGGAGTTAAAAATCACCTCTCCGGCTGCCATCTATCAGTGGAGATGGCAAAAGTGAAAGCCTAATGATCACGTTAACGTAATGAGCTAGCTGGGTCGACTCAATAGTTCATTGCGTCAACTCATCAGCTCATCGCGTCAACTCATCAGTTCACCGCGTCAACTCATCAGTTCACCGCGTCAACTCATCAGTTCGCCGCGTCAACGCGATGAACTGGCAGGGTCGACTCATCAGTTCATTTTCACAGGCAGGGTCAACTCATCAGTTCATTTTCATTGGCAGGGTCGACTCATTAGTTCAAATCTATTGGCAGGGTCGACTCATCAGTTCATTTTCATAGGCAGGGTCGACTCACCAGTTCATTTTCATAGGCAGGGTCGACTCATCAGTTCATATGAACAGTACTGCGTCAACTAATCCATCAGGCTGCGTCGACTCATCAGTTCAATTTCCAGCTCACAGGGTTGACTCATCAGTTCATATGAACAGTACTGCGTCAACTCATCCATCAGGCTGCGTCGACTCATCAGTTCAATTTCTAGCTCACAGGGTTGACTCATCAGTTCATATGAACAGTACTGCGTCAACTCATCCATCAGGCCGAGTCGACTCATCAGTTTTGTTTCCTAGTTTTCATGCCCTTCCAATCCTCCTTTCACTCTGAGTTCTTCACAAAAGTTCTTCCCCTCTTGTAGATACAGATTTTCTTATTTTACCATATCCTCCAATTCTTCTTAGTTTTTAAGTTATAATTAATTTTCTACAGTTCTGATTTTTTACTCAATAACTGTTCACCTACGCCTATAGATCTCGTTTTTTCACATTTTTCACCTTCTTCCTCTCATTTTCTCTCTCTACACTCTTCATGAAACTTCTTCCTAACCTTCCAATCTACGACTTTCTCTTCTTGCACACATTCTCATTCTCTCTAGACTTTTCATTATTCTCCTTCTTATAACCCTATATTTTCAATATCATTTCATTGTGCTTTCAACTGGGTCCTTTTCCACTTGGCCTCTTTCAACTTGGTCTTTTTCCACATTTTTCATCCTCTTGACTACAATTTCTTCTTTCACTATTTTCAGGCTTTAGTTTCTCTTATATAACATTTTTAACATGGTGGTTTTAGTTTCACAGAAATTGACAAATGACAGGCCCTTTACTAAAGCATGAACTATATCAAATATAGATATTAGCTAATACATACTAATCGTCCTAGATTTAAGCTAACACATGCTAATTATTCTAGGTATGAGACTAATACTTACTAATACTTGTTAATACTTGCTAATACTTGCTAATTATTTTAGATATAAAGCTAATACATGCTAATCATTTTAAGTATGAAGCTAATGCATGCTAATCATCCTAGATTTAAGCCAACACATGTTAATCATTCTAGATATGAGACTAATACTTGCTAATACTTGCTAATTATTCTGGGTATAAAGTTAATACGTGCTAATTATCTTAGGTGTGAAGCTAAGGCATACTAATCATCCTAGACTTAAGTCAACACATGCTTTAAAAACACTAAAATCGCATGGAAATGAGCCTAATACTAAAGGCCTAGACTAATCATCCTAGATTAGCTACTAATTTAGTTAAAAGTTGAGAACACCTACCTCTGTGAAGTTCGTAGTAGCAGAACCCCTCTAGCAAAGCTTTGCCCCAACCTCAGCTAGCCTAGAATGGGAATGGGGGTAGCAAAAGGGGATGTTATAGGGTCTAGTATGAACGGATAGGGGACAAGATCTGAAATAATGAGTCTTTACAGCTTGTACAGGCTGGAGAGATAAGAGATAGGCTGGAGAGATAAGAGACAATTGTTTGGACATCTAACCCATGGCCCAATTCGTAAGTGCAAGATTAGCTTATATCATATAATTATTTGGCAAAAAGGGTAGATACATGGTGGATGCTAAGATTTGAACCTTGGTCATTGGATTGGAAGGCAAGCTACTTAACCAACTACACTAGGAAGCCACTTGTTAAGTGAATAACCTTTATATATGATAACTTCATGTTCCTACTTCTTACATAAACTACCTAAATAGTTTATCTAATATTATTTTATTTTATTTTATTTTTATTTAAAAAATATTGATAATAATAAAAAAATTTTATACGGGGTGCTACACCCTCCCTTACTTAAAAGAATTTGGTCCCCAAATTTAATTGTATAAGGATAAATTCAACTACATAAGGATACTGTAGAAAGTATAAGATACTTACCGAATAGTTCTGGGTATCTTCTCTTCATAGATTCCTCGGTCTCCCAAGTTGCTTCTTGCTCCGAGCATCGATTCCATTGAATTTTTACCATAGGGATCGTCTTGCTCCTTAGAACTCGAACTTCGCGGTCGAGGATCCGCATCGGCTTTTGCTCATAAGTAAGGTCCCTTTGAATCACCAATTCAGCATGATTGATGATGTGAAAAGGGTCGTGCACATATTTCTTCAGCATAGATATATGAAATACATTGTGCACTTCCGAGAGTTGAGGAGGTAAGGCAATGCGGTAAGCCACCTCGCCCACTCTTTCCAATACTTCAAATGGACCGATAAACCTTGGTGTAAGCTTGCCCTTAACACCGAATCTTCTAATATCTCGGTCGGGAGATACCTTGAGAAATGCATGGTCACCCACTTGAAATTCCAAATCTCTCCTTCTGTTATCAGCATAAGATTTTTGCCTGCACTGAGCTACCTTGAGTCTCTCTTTGATAAGGTGTATCTTCTCAATTGAATCTCTAACCATATCTGGGCCTAGAATTTGTCTTTCACCGACTTCTTCCCAGCATATTGGAGAACGACAACTCCTGCCATAAAGCGCCTCGAAAGGAGCCATTTGAATACTAGCTTGATAGCTGTGATTATATGCAAATTCGGCTAGTGGTAAGTGGTCATGCCAGCTTTCGTCGAAATCTATAATACATGCCCTTAACATATCTTCAACAACTTGATTTGTCCTTTCAGTCTGACCATATGTCTGGGGATGGAAAGCAGTGCTGAAATTAAGTTTCATCCCCAGAGAGTGTTGTAGACCCTTCCAAAAATGAGAGGTAAAGCGTGGGTCTCGGTCAGATACGATCGAGACGGGAACTCCATGCAATCTAACCATCTCCTTAATATACAGGGCAGCAAGTACGTCGACTGACCATCGACTTTTGATGGGTAAGAAATGGGCCGATTTAGTTAACCGGTCGATAATTACCCAAATTCCATCATATCCGCCCCTAGTCTTGGGCAAACCCATGATAAAGTCCATGCCAATGTCCTCCCACTTCCACTTGGGAATATCCAGCGGATGTAGCTTTCCGGCGGGTTTTTGATGTTCCGCCTTCACTTGTTGGCATGTGAGGCAACGAGACACAAAGTCTGCTACCTCCCTTTTCATGTTAGGCCACCAAAAAGTTCTTTTCAAGTCTTGGTACATCTTAGTAGCTCCAGGGTGGATTGTGTACCTCGATCTATGAGCTTCTTCAAGAATCTTCTTCTTCAATTCGGGACAGTCGGGCACACATGTCCGTGCATGAAATAGTAATCTGCCATCAGGTGCCAGCTTGAAATCTAGTCTCTCGTCCAGCTTGCTCTTTATCTCCACTAGCGAGGGATCCTCTTCTTGTAACTTCTTGATTTCAGGTAGTAAATCTGGATGTAGGCTCATATGAGATAGAATAATACACATGCTCTTCTCATCTGTGCTGATATCAAGCTCAGAGAATTTCTCCAGCAGTTTCCATTCTTGTATCATGCAGTTGGCCAATATTGTTCTCGGCTTTCGACTAAGGGCATCAGCTACGGAATTACCCTTACCAGGATGGTACTGTATAGTAAAGTCAAAATCCTTGAGATACTCGAGCCAACGCCTTTACCGCATGTTTAGCTCCTTTTGGGAGAATAAGTACTTGAGGCTTTTATGATCGGAGTACACAGTGAATTGTTCTCCGTAGAGATAGTGCCTCCAGATCTTTAAAGCGAATACTACTGCGGCCAGTTCTAAGTCGTGAACTGGGTAGTTCTCTTCATGTTTCTTCAATTGTCGGGAAGAGTACGCAATGACTCTCCCATTCTGCATCAATACACATCCGAGGCCAATACCAGAAGCATCGGTATATACCTCATATTTTTCTCCTTCCATTGGTAATGATAAGACTGGAGCAGTGGTCAAGAGATCCTTCAAAGTTTAGAAACTCTTTTCACAGTCTTCCTTCCACTCATAAGGCACTTCCTTGCGGGTTAACCTGGTCAGGGGAACAGCAATTTTGGAGAAGTCCTTTATAAAACGCCGATAGTAACCAGCTAGACCCAAGAAGCTCCGAATCTCAGTTACATTTGTGGGTCGTTCCCAGTTCTTCACGGCTTCGACCTTTGATGGGTCAACATCAATTCCATTCTTCGAAATGATATGGCCTAAGAAGGATACTTCCTCGAGCCAGAACTCGCATTTGTTGAATTTGGCATATAGCTTGTTTTCCCTTAATATCTGTAATGCCTTCTTGAGGTGTTCTTCATGATCCTCTTCAGTCTTTGAATAGATCAAAATATCATCAATAAAGACCATAATAAATTGGTCTAAATAGGGCCTGAATATGCTGTTCATTAACTGCATAAAAGCTACGGGGGCATTTGTTAGTCCGAAAGACATAACAGTAAATTCGTAATGCCCATACCTGCTTCGGAATGCAGTTTTATGAATATCTTCTTCTTTGATCTTCAATTGGTGGTAACCAGAACGAAGATCAATCTTGGAGAAATATAAAGCTTCAGATAGTTGATCGAACAGCTCATCAATCCTTGGCAGTGGATACTTGTTCTTGATTGTAAGGTGATTTAGCTGCCGATAATCTATGCATAATCTCATCGATCCGTCCTTCTTTTTGACGAATAGCACGGGTGCTCCCCATGGGGAAGTACTCGGCCTGATGAAACCCTTTTTCAATAATTCCATTAGCTGCTCTTTTAGTTCCTTCAGCTCAGCAGGGGACATTCTGTATGGTGCCTTGGAAATAGGACCAGCACCAGGGACAAGGTCGATTGTGAATGACACTTCCCTTTCCGGGGGTAAGCCGGTTAAATCTTCTGGAAAAATATCGGGAAAATCCTGAATTACACGGATGTCTTCAAGTTTAACCTTCTCGACTTCCGTGGCAGTCACAAATGCTATGAAAGCCATGCATCCCTTATTCATAAGTTTACTAGCTCGGAGTGCTGATATAAGAAGTGATTTACTCCGAGGGCTATTGTAAACTAGATTTGGGAAATCTACGAAAGTTACCTTGCCATGCCGACAATCTACAGTTTCTTGGTATGTGGATAGCCAGTCGGCACCTAGTATAACATCATAACCCTTCATATCTAGGCATATCAGGTCAGCAGGTAAATTGCTTCCCTTAATCATCACTTCACAATTTGGATAATGGTAAGTGACATCAGACTCATTCCCAAGGGGTGTAGATATGACCAAATCTAACAGTTCATGTTTCTTAGAAAATGAAGCAGCAAAGTTCTTGGAAACGAATGAATGAGTTGCTCCGGTATCAAATAAAACTTGAGCAGTTTTTGAACAAATAGTGAGAGTACCTTCCATAATTCCGCCTTCAGTGGGTTCCGTCTCTCGGAGAGCTTGTAGACGGCCTTGTTTCTTTATCGGACGCTTCTCATCTTTGATGTCCTGCTCCTTCATCAGTGGGCAGTCTGGGATTCAATGCTCTCGGCTCCCACATCAAAGACAAGCTCCTAACTTTCTCCAGCATTCCTCGGTCCTATGACCAGCTTTATCACAATATTTGTAAATCTCCTTTGATGGTGTGGTGGTGGAGAATGGCCGATCATTCTTCTGGAATTTCATCGCCGTAGAGGGCTCCCCTCCCATGAAGAATCGCTTCTTGTTGAAGGATTGTTTGAATTTTCCCGGGCTTGTGACGGGTTCCTTCTTGTCTCTTCCTCGGATTCTCTCAGATAATTCGGTGGCGTCTTCCAGCAGTTGAGCACGCCGAACCATCTCCGAATAGACTTGGATGTCCATCGGGGCCAATTGTGTGATATAATGGGGCCGAAGCCCGTTAAGGAATCTTCTCGCCTTCATCTTTTCTGTACACACCAAGTGAGGTGCATACCTGGATAATCTAGAAAATTGGGCCTCATACTCGGCCACTTTCAAGCCCCGTTGTTTTAGAACGGTGAATTCCGTGGCTTTCTTTTCCTGGATATGATCGGAGAAGTACTTGTTGTTGAAATGCTCTGTGAATTCATCCCATGTGACATGGTATTCTAGTAGTGTTGCTTCTATGGATTCCCACCAGCATCGAGCGTCCCGCTCCAGTTGGAATACGGCCAGTAAAACCTTCTCGTCGTCCGCGCATTGCATCACACGGAAGATTCATTCCATCTCTTTTAACCAATTCTCAGCGTCCTCGGGGTCGGACGAACCCGTGAATCTTGGTGGGTTCATGTCACGGAAACTCCTGTGGAGGTCACGGTTAGCTCCGCCTTGGGCCACTTGCTGTAGTGCCTGTGTAAGGCCCTGCACGGTGCGCTGCATCTCGCGCCATTGTGCTCTTTCAGCAGCCATGATCCTACAAAAGTGTTTAAGTAAGATAAGGGTCAGTTTTACTTATAAGGATAAAGTCACTAGAAATCTTAACCCATGGCTCTATCCATCTCACCGGGTAAGGTATATCTATCCTTGAACTTGGGTTTTACCTATCCTTGGACTCAAGTTTTTTTTTTTACTTAGATTTCAATTTCTAACCATTTATTTTTTCTAGTTCCCTAGGTTTGAAAACCTAGGCTCTGATACCACGAAGACTGTCACGCCCCGAGCGTGGAAGATTACCCGGAGGCGTGACGCGTCTATATAGATCGTGTCAATCATGTAAATATCAGAGTGCGCAATTGACTAGGATTTAACTCGAAGTTAATACAATTAGGATGAGCTGACAATTGATACAACTAACCCAATGACAATTACATACATATCCAAGTCCAACTACTAGGCTTCAAGCCCTTATTACAATTATTGGACTAACACAGCTGACGTCTGACATAACTTGATATCACTGACATAAATGAAATTACAATAACACCATTTACACAAGTACAATTTACAAGATAACAAGATAACTCTATTTTTACACTCATCACTCCGACTCATTCCCTTCCGAGTTCTGGCTGATATCTGAATTTCCTGGAAAGGTTAGAAAACAACTAGATGAGCGAATCGCTCAGTAGGATTTACATCTCAAATTTTAACATGCTTTAAGTGAATTACACATTCATTTAATATACGTAACCTATGCATGCAGACAGATAGATGTCAAAGAATTATAAAATCGACGGAAGTAGAAAGTGAGAGTATATAGATTTCACAATTTCAAGCAGCAGTGGCAAGTGATAGTAAATGATGTCAAGTCAGTGATAACTGAATAGCAACATGTTATTCAAGCTAGTAACTGAGTAGAAACATGTTATTCAAGCTAGTAATAGTAAGCAAAGTAGTTTCAAGTGTATAACTGGAATTGGCTATTTATAATGCATTCAAGTAAGCACTTTTACCCTTTTGCGGGTCTCAAGTCAATCAATCAAGTAATATCATGAGAATGAGTGGAATGTCTAAAGTCTAGCAAGCAAGTACTTCGGTGCAATGCCAAACACCGTGGTCAATAAACTCCCATGGGCACAAGTACCTTCGGGTGCTCCCCCCAGGACCAGACCGGGCCCTATATGCACAGCATTTATCATGTATGTTGACATCCACTCTCATTTATAGCCAATGTGAAATTTCAAGGTTTGACCAGTATGATATATAAGGTGGAATTATGGAATGGAATCCAAGGGCGCATTGATGTGTAGGGATGAACTAGGAGTGGAAACCAGTAACGTTTGATACACGGAAAAACTAGATAAGAGAGGTGCCTTATGGGCCACCTGACAATTTTAGAAATGACATCCTTACTGTGGGATGCCCTTCCTAGGAATTATACAGGGTTCAGAGGACCCTGTCAGGAGTTAAAAATCACCTCTCCGGCTGCCATCTATCAGTGGAGATGGCAAAAGTGAAAGCCTAATGATCACGTTAACGTAATGAGCTAGCTGGGTCGACTCAATAGTTCATTGCGTCAACTCATCAGCTCATCGCGTCAACTCATCAGTTCACCGCGTCAACTCATCAGTTCACCGCGTCAACTCATCAGTTCGCCGCGTCAACGCGATGAACTGGCAGGGTCGACTCATCAGTTCATTTTCACAGGCAGGGTCAACTCATCAGTTCATTTTCATTGGCAGGGTCGACTCATTAGTTCAAATCTGTTGGCAGGGTCGACTCATCAGTTAATTTTCATAGGCAGGGTCGACTCACCAGTTCATTTTCATAGGCAGGGTCGACTCATCAGTTCATATGAACAGTACTGCGTCAACTCATCCATCAGGCTGTGTCGACTCATCGGTTCAATTTCCAGCTCACAGGGTTGACTCATCAGTTCATATGAACAGTACTGCGTCAACTCATCCATCAGGCTGCGTCGACTCATCAGTTCAATTTCCAGCTCACAGGGTTGACTCATCAGTTCATATGAACAGTACTGCGTCAACTCATCCATCAGGCTGCGTCGACTCATCAGTTCAATTTCCAGCTCACAGGGTTGACTCATCAGTTCATATGAACAGTACTGCGTCAACTCATCCATCAGGCTGCGTCGACTCATCAGTTCAATTTCCAGCTCACAGGGTTGACTCATCAGTTCATATGAACAGTACTGCGTCAACTCATCCATCAGGCTACGTCGACTCATCAGTTCAATTTTCAGCTCACAGGGTTGACTCATCAGTTCATATGAACAGTACTGCGTCAACTCATCCATCAGGCAGAGTCGACTCATCAGTTTTGTTCCCTAGTTTTCATGCCCTTCGAATCCTCCTTTCACTCTGAGTTCTTCACAAAAGTTCTTCCCCTCTTGTAGATACAGATTTTCTTATTTTACCATATCCTCCAATTCTTCTTAGTTTTTAAGTTATAATTAATTTTCTACGGTTCTGATTTTTTACTCAGTAACTGTTCACCTACGCCTATAGATCTCGTTTTTTCACATTTTTCACCTTCTTCCTCTCATTTTCTCTCCTGCACTCTTCATGAAACTTCTTCCTAACCTTCCAATCTACGACTTTCTCTTCTTGCACACATTCTCATTCTCTCTAGATTTTTCATTATTCTCCTTCTTATAACCCTATATTTTCAATATCATTTCATTGTGCTTTCAACTGTGTCCTTTTCCACTTGGCCTCTTTCAACTTGGTCTTTTTCCACATTTTTCATCCTCTTGACTACAATTTCTTCTTTCACTATTTTCAGGCTTTAGTTTCTCTTATATAACATTTTTAACATGGTGGTTTTAGTTTCACAGAAATTGACAAATGACAGGCCCTTTACTAAAGTATGAACTATATCAAATATAGATATTAGCTAATACATACTAATCGTCCTAGATTTAAGCTAACACATGCTAATTATTCTAGGTATGAGACTAATACTTACTAATACTTGTTAATACTTACTAATACTTGCTAATTATTTTAGATATAAAGCTAATACATGCTAATCATTTCAAGTATGAAGCTAATGCATGCTAATCATCCTAGATTTAAGCCAACACATGTTAATCATTCTAGATATGAGACTAATACTTGCTAATACTTGCTAATTATTCTGGGTATAAAGTTAATACGTGCTAATTATCTTAGGTGTGAAGCTAAGGCATACTAATCATCCTAGACTTAAGTCAACACATGCTTTAAAAACACTAAAATCGCATGGAAATGAGCCTAATACTAAAGGCCTAGACTAATCATCCTAGATTAGCTACTAATTTAGTTAAAAGTTGAGAACACCTACCTCTGTGAAGTTCGTAGCAGCAGAACCCCTCTAGCAAAGCTTTGCCCCAACCTCAGCTAGCCTAGAATGGGAATGGGGGTAGCAAAAGGGGATGTTATAGGGTCTAGTATGAACGGATAGGGGACAAGATCTGAAATAATGAGTCTTTACAGCTTGTACAGGCTGGAGAGATAAGAGATAGGCTGGAGAGATAAGAGACAATTGTTTGGACATCTAACCCATGGCCCAATTCGTAAGTGCAAGATTAGCTTATATCATATAATTATTTGGCAAAAAGGGTAGATACATGGTGGATGCTAAGATTTGAACCTTGGTCATTGGATTGGAAGGCAAGCTACTTAACCAACTACACTAGGAAGCCACTTGTTAAGTGAATAACCTTTATATATGATAACTTCATGTTCCTACTTCTTACATAAACTACCTAAATAGTTTATCTAATATTATTTTATTTTATTTTATTTTTATTTGAAAAATATTGATAATAATATTTTTTTTATACTGGGTGCTACACCTACCGTTCGGCCTAGCCATCCCAAACAAAGCTCGCTCTCATATACTTTAGATTTCCTGGCTTTCGTCCTAGCCATTTCGCTCAAAGCCCACTTTTGTATATTTCAGATATCCCATTTCTCGGCTTAGCCATCTCGGCCAAAGCCCACTCTCATGCAGCCTAGATATCCTATCCTTCAGCTTAGCCGTCCCAGCCAAAGCCGGCTCTCATACATTTTAGACATCCCATCCTTCGGCCCGGCCGTCGCGGCCAAAGCCTGCTTTCATATATTCAAGATATCTTATCCTTCGGCTTAGCCATTTCGGTCGAAGCCCGCTCGCATATATTTCAGCTATCTTATCTTTCAACTGAGCCATCCTGGCCAGAGCCTGCTCTCATATATTGCAGATATCCAATCTTTTGGCTTAGCCATTTTGGCCGAAGCCTGCTTCCACATATTTCAGATACCCTATCTTTCAGTTTAGCCATCTCGGCCAAATCCCACTCTCATGCAACCCCGATATCCTATCCTTCGGCTTAGCCATCCCGGTCGAACCCCGCTCTCATATATTTCAGATATCCAATCCTTCGGCCTGGCCATCGCGGTCAAAGCCCGCTTTCACATATTCAAGATGTCCTGTCTCTTGGCTTAGCCTTCTCGGCCGAAGCCTGCTCTGGTATCTTTCAGATGTCCTATCCTTCGGCTTAGCCATTTGGGCCAACGTCCGCTTTCGTATAGTCCATATTTCTCATGTTTCGGGTTAGCCATTTCGGCCAAAGCTCGCTTTCATATGTTTTAGCTACCCTATCTTTCAGCTTAGCCATTTCGGCCAAAGCCCACTATCGGATATTCCAGCTATATTATCTCTCGGCTTAGCCATTACCGCCAAAGCCCACTATCGGGACTAATCCATCCATCCCACTGTGACAACCAATACAACTCAATGGCTTAGACCCTCAGTCACAGCCTGCTCCCCTAATTTTGGCTTACACAGCCTGCTCTCCCGCTATCCTCTGGCTTTTACGACCTACTCTCCTGCTATCCCTTGGCTTATACAGCCTACTCTCCTAATTTTGGCTTAGACGTCCCGTCGAGGCCTACTCTCCTGATTTTGGCTTAGACCTTTCGTCAAAGGCTACTCCCCCGATTTCGACTTAGACCTTCGGTCGAAGCCCACTCTTCCGATTTCAACTTAGATTTTCCATCAAAGCTTGTCGTCCTGTTGTTGGCCCCACCGGGGTTCACCTCAACGCACAAAATCCTTTCTCCCTTGCTTTGGCATTGATCTTATACCAGCAAATAATATATATATATATAGTATACGTATATGATAACGATAGATGTATATACAAAAAAAAAAGAAAAAAAGGGATCTTTGGCATGTTCTTGATCTTGAGTGCTTGATTGCCCTCCTTGCATGATTGTCTATAATATATTTAATACCCTTCCTTCGAATTTTCTAGGACCATGCTTCCTTGCTAAATAGTGCTACCATGGTTCTGGGTATATATGCACGGCGGCATATTCTAAGGGGGGAAACCATTTTTTGGTGGGTGCATGCGTCAAGGAGAAGAGTCATAGCTATGTTGTTAGCATAACTCACAAAATACATCCGAGGTAAAACTCCCACACTCCGCACACAATGTGATCAATGATCTCTAACCATAGGGATGACAGAAATTCTTCCTAGCACTCTATGGATGCTCTAATCCCTATACTCACATGAAAGGCAATCGTGTGGAAAAACTACTTGCCCCCTTCAAAAAATGATCATGATAAAAAAATGATGAAAATGAAAAATGATGAATAAGTGGAGTGTAAATCCAAGTAGCCGGGAATCCCCACTGAAACAAATGAGAAGACTCGTGCAAAAACGGTGAAGCAAATTCTGCAATAAAATTACAATAAGTGATGAATCTTAGTAGTCGAGAATCCCCATTGAGACACATGAAGAAACTCATGCCGAAAGGTGAAGTCCAGATTTCAAATAAACAAGGGGGCTATGTGAAGCTACCAAAAGTCGAGAACCTAAAATGTGTATGTAGGCGGCAAAGTAATCCTCTTGTGTTACTTGGAACGTCCACATATCTCTATGTTTAAGGTTCACTGCTCATGTACCTGCACCTTCACACCATGAAGAAGCTGCCCCGGGTGTAGATTATGATTTAAGCTATGTGCATAGGCTATGCAATATCCTCTTGACGAACTCACATCTCCTTTAGTTGTGCTTCGAGGGCCGTGCTCTACCTATGAATCACGAGTGCTGTTCTTATCTTATCTCCGATAGAGGGGGGCTATGCTATATGTCTATTTTTGTGTGCTTGCTGACAATGGATGCCTGCATGCCTGAATAAAAGATAATAACAAGATAAAATGAATAAAAATAAAATGAATGAATGAAAACTCTCCAAATTTTGGCTTTCACGGCCTGCTCTCAATTTTGGCTCTTACAACCTGCTCTCCCAATTTTGGCCCCTAAAGCATTCTTTCTCAATTTTGGCTCTTAAAGCCTACTCTCCCAATTTTGGCTCTCGCGGCCTGCTCTCGATCTCGACTTGCTCAGCCCACTCTCCCCCAATTTTGGCTCTTACAGCCTGCTCTCCCAAATTCAGCTCTTAAATCCTTCTTTCTCAATTTCAGCTCTTAAAGCCTGCTCTTGATATCGGCTTGCTCAGCCCGCTCTCCCCCAATTTTGGCTCTTACAACATGCTCTCCCAATTTCAGCTCTTAAATCCTTCTTTCTCAATTTCGGCTCTTAAAGCCTACTCTCCCAATTTCGGTCGAAGCCCGCTCTCCTGATCACAATAAAGATAAAACATACACAGATAAACGCTTTCAAATAGGCTACACCTGTAGGCCCCTCTCTCTCATCCCTCACTCGGCATCCAAGCCAATAGCTCTTCAACCATTGACGCTCGAGCCGGCAACATTTCAACCATCGGCATCCTAGCCGATAGCTCTTCAACTATCGGCATCCAAGCCGACAGCTCTTCAACCATCGGCGTCCAGGCCGATAGCTATCCAAAGATGTTCAAAGATATTCAAGCTCTTCAACCATTAGCATCCAAGCCGACAGCTTTTCAACCATTGGCACCCGAGCTGACAATATTTCAACCATCGGCATCCGAGTCGACAACTCTTCAACCATTGGCGCCTGAGCTGAGAGCATTTCAACCATCGGCGTCCAGACTGACAGTTGTCCAAAGATGTTCAAAGATATTCAAGCTCTACAACCATCGGCATCCAAGCCGATAGCTTTTCAACCATTGGCGCCCGAGCCGACAACATTTCAACCATCGACATCCAGGCCGACATCTCTTCAACCATCGACATCCAAACCGATAGCTCTTCAACCATCGACGTCCAGGCCGACTTCAAAGATATTCAAGCTCTTCAACCATCGGCATCCAAGCCGACAGCTCTTCAACCATTGGCACCCGAGTCGACAGCATTTCAACCGTCGGCATCCGAGCCGACAGCTCTTCAACCATCGACATCCGAGCTGACAGCTCTTCAACCATCGGCGTCTAGGCTGATAGCTATCCAAAGATGTTCAAAGATATTAAAGCTCTTCAACCATCGGCATCCAAGCCGACAGATTTTCAACCATTGGCGCCCGAGCCGATAGCATTTCAACCATTGGCATCTGAGCCGACAGCTTTTCAACCATCAGCGTCCAGGCCGATAGCTGTCCAAAGATGTTCAAAGATATTCAAGCTCTTCAACCATCAGCATCCAAGCCGACAGCTTTTCAACCATTGGCGCTCGAGCCGACAGCATTTCAACCATCGGCATCCGAGCCGACAACTCTTCAACTATTGGCGTCCAAGCCGACGGCTCTTCAACCATCGGTGTCCAAGCTGACAGCTCTTCAACCATTGGCGCTCGAGCCGATAGCATTTCAACCATCGGCGTCTGAGCCGACAACATTTTGACCATTGGCGTTCAAGCCAACAACATTGCAACCATCGGCACTTGAGCCGACAGCATTTCAACCATCAGCGTCTGAGCCGACTGCATTGCAACCATTGGCATCCAAGCCGATAGCTATTCAACCATCGTCGTCTAGGCAGACAGATATTCCAAGATGCTCAAGATATCCAAAAGGTTCAAGATATCAAAGATGTTCAAGATATTCCAAGATACTCGAGATATTCCAAGATATTCAAGATATTTAAAATATTCCATGATATTCAAGATATTCAAAGATACTCCAAGATATTCAAGATACTCAAAGATATTCAAGATACTCAACCGTCAACATCCATGCCAGCAGCTATTCAAAGATATTCAAGATATTCAACCGTCGGCATCCAAGCCGACAGATATTCAAAGATATTCAAGATATTCAACCGTCGGCACCTATGACTCACTATCTCAGTCGGGGATAATGGCCTAGACCTTTTGTCTAGGCCAAATAAACCCAATTTCATGGCGTTGGTACAAGCTCATTGTCAACAATACTACTATGCCCTTATAACCTAATCCCACCATGATAATTGATACAACTCAATGGCTTAGACCTTCTGTCTAGGACCAGATAAACCAGATATCCTTGCGTGGGCATAAATCCAATGCTGACGATACCACTCTCATTGGTGCTGGGCTCTTTGCCAGGACCAATCCATCCGTCCCACCGTGATGATCGATACAACCCAATGGCTTAGACCTTCTGTCTAAGGCCAGATGAACCTAATTCCTTACGTTAGCATAGACCCAATGCTGACGATGTCATCTTGATTGCCACCTGATTTTCTATCAGAACCAATCGATATAGTTCACGGTTGAGATCGTTCACGTGAAGTCGATGATATGCTGCCCCAATATCAACCACCTGCTGGACAAAACAAAAATACACCCGCAAGCCTCTTGCACTCGTCCTTCATTTGCGCCACCCACGGGTGGGGCATTTAGACTTGTAGATGCACTTTTTATCGTTTTAAAATTATTATATCTTTTTATAGCATTTATCTTTTATATCTGTTTATTAGTGCGAGGGCGTGCCAGTCACAAAGTGACAATTAATTTAGGCTCCAAGATTGAGGTGGTCCAGAGCTAATGGTGCGCGCCGCCTGACCGATCAGACGATGGTGGGTGTCGTGTCGGGACTAGAACCCGCCGCGCCATAAAGGCCACAACGTTAATTACATCCCTTCGGAGAGGAGAAAACATTTGATTAATCACCAGGAAAAGGGACCTTATGGCCTGAAATCATTGTTAATAAAGTAGGTAAAGAATATCTCAAATTGCATAAGAGTACCTTATATCAAGGGGTAAAAGTATTCAAATCATGTTGGTCATTTATTGACCATTTCATGTTCCGACGAAGTTTGGGTTGGAAGCATAATAGAAAAGTAGATAATCTTCGGGCAAATATCTGCCGAGACACGGCAAGTTTGATATTTAAACGATAAAGAATCGGAGGTAGACCCCAATGTCTGATGAAGCATGGCAAGGTTGATACATAAACGGTGAAGAATTGGGGGTAGGCCCCAATGTCTGCCGAAGCACGGCAAGTTTGATATATAATAGAGTCAGGGGGGTTATATTCAGTGGGTTATCGGCCCGGGGGCAAAGTTGGGCCATGGCCATTATAGGGGTGGTCCCTGAGGTCCAAGCACGACTAGCCAGGGCACCATTGATATATCCTTCACACCGAGTTTAGAGAGGTGAGGGCTCCGGAACGAAAATTGGTCGTGTTTATCATTATAATTTTTTGTGCATATATTTTCTTTATTTCCTTCGTTATTATTTCCTATTATGCTCTTTTGTTTTTGTCCATTCATTACATACATTTTCTTTTGTTTAAAGTGCATGTGTTATGTGAGTGTGTGTGTTTGAATGTTTTTTTCTTTTCTTTTTAGTTATATAAGAGAGAGATGAGGAGAGGGGGGGCGGATCAAATGGCCCATGGGGCCATTATCCGACTGCGTCTCCCCATCGAATCATTCCCTCTTTGCATTTTTTAAATATATATATACATATATATAAAGGGAGAATGGGGAGGGTGGCCGCGCCGGATCAGTGGCCCATGGGGCCATGATCCGACGGCACCTCCCTTGCTGGATCAACATGCTTTTTTTTTTTAAGGGTGAGAGTGAATCGGTAGGAGGAGGGGTGATTCGGCACGAGAAGGGAGCACGCGCGTGCCTGATCACTCCTCCCTCCTTATCTTCTTCTTTTTTCTCTATTTTTTTTTGAAACGCGGAGGTCGGTCGACAAAACTAGTGCGGTCGATCGACCGATCCTCCCAGGGGCAGGGAGGCGAATCGGATGAGTCGACGCAGCCATGCAGTGCGTCGACCCATCCACTGATCGGTCGACCGAACCAGTGGATAGGTTGACCTGCCCCACACCAAATGGACAGAGTGTCTCTCTTCTTATTCTTTTGACATATCTTTCTTATTTTCAGGCTATTCACTTTAGCAAAAGAGATTAGGGGGTTGTTGATACTCCCATCTTTTTAGACTCTTTTCATTATATTTTGATTGATCTATCTTTCATTCCTTCTTAGCCAACGGGCAAAGCGTAGGATGGTGAGGGTCCAATATGCACTTAAGTTCAGAAATGCAGAGATTTTTCTTGTACAGATTTATGCATGGGATGATGCCATGTCCCAATGTGTATGAGAAAGGGATGCTCAAAATGCACCTAAGTTCATAAATGCAGCAGATCTTTGCTCTTGGCTCATGACAGCCTCATGGCAGAAATGTTTATGCAGATGCATGTATGCTCAGTCTGTTTACCTTTGTTGGTTCTTCATTTTGTCCTTCTTTGTTCATGAATTTGTTTACACTCATCAGTTCGTTTGTCATTTTTTTTATGTCATTAGTCTTATGATTTGTTCAAGCTTCTCGGTGAAAATCCGGCAGCACCTCCCCTAGACCCGGAGCATTGGGGGGTGTCGATTAGGTACTCGTCCACGGAAGATCCGAGACGGCCCCGAAATAATAAGGATGCACGCGAAAGTGGCAACATCCTACGACCAGAGTTGAGCACGGAAACCCCGAGGACTAGCCTACAAGAAGCTCCAATGGCCCATGAGACGCTGCGTTCTTGATTCTAAAATGCGAACTTAGATTGTCGCCGAACTATACGGTTATTAATATGCACCCCTTTAAGGGAGATCACCCGGGGACCGTGCTACGAGGAAGCAAGCCCCTAAGGCTCCGAGAGTGATCAGAAGCTTCAACAAAGACTCGAGGAGAATTTCAAGGTGATATGGCAGCCAAGGGAGAGTGAACCGGCGGCTAGCATGAGGGCCCATTGTTGATCTAGCGGCCAAGCATAAAGTGATATGGCAGCCATATAAAGAGTGATACGGGAGCCAAGCATAAAGTGATATGGCCAGGCAAAGGGTGATACAGCCAGGCCAAGGGTGAGGTGAACCCCCCCTTGAATCAGCGGTGATAGTGAGGGAGAGTGATACGACCAAGTAGTGGGTTAGCCCCACTGATCCGGAGGCCAAAGGGGGAGAGTGATGCAGCCAGGCCAAAGGTGATTCAGTGGGGTAAAGAGATAGAGAATGATCCGACGGTAGTGCCTTGTGCCGAATCAATGCCCTTTAGGATTTGAAATGGCTTGAAGGAAAACAAAAAGGGGAGAAACCAAAATATCACGTGTTGTTCGTTTTGGGATTGCATCCCATATCTCTCACCTCTTGGAATCACAACTATAGAATCAGTTGAATTCTAGCTTGAGGTTTTGAGAGGGGAAAGCTCGATCACCGGACGTGAAGGGAGCATGGGGAGGATATCACGAAGTGAGAATGGCAAGAAAAGAAGAACTGTATCATTAAGGATCAAATATCAGGGACTTTGCAGCACATAAATCTCCAAAAGGAGTGTTTTTTTTATTTCATATCGACAAAAAAGGCAAGGATACATCAAATAAAATGAAAGAAAATACAAGGAGAGAACCCGAGACAACGGTCCCCATTCCCACTCTCTCACCTCTCTTTCCTCTCTCACTTTCTTCCTTACTCTCTGCAAATCGCCAAGGTCGATGGTGGAATTCTTTTGAGTGGGGGTGTATGATCACCAGAGGAAGGCCAGGGCCAGCCAGGGAAGGTTTGCTCGAGAGAGGTCGAGAGATCAGGTCGGGGGGTTCACTTGAGAGACATCGAGAGAGAGAGATGAGAGCCCCCCTTGCCTTCTTTTATACACACAGGGAAAGCTCCATTGACGTGTTTGATTTTCTTTTCTACCTCCGCCGCTCAAACATGGGCCGTTGACATGCTCTGCTCCGCTGCGCCATTCGAGCATGAGTCGTGGCGCGTCCTCCCGCTTGCCATCGCACGCACAGCACATCGCCGACGTGCTTGCCGTCTCCAATAGGTCCATTAATGGGCGAGCAGAGGGCATGGGGAAAAGCTATGCGTCGGATGGTTTCTCCCGCCGGATCACCCATATGGGTAGCTGCCTGATCAGGGTGCTCAGAGGGGCCTTGCGCGCCGGATTAGGGCTTTGAGGGGTTATCCGCCAATTCAGATGGCACCAAGGGGGGGGCCTTGCACGCCGATTCAACCTCAAGAGGGGTTAGCCGCTGATTCAGGTGCATGGAGGGAGCTCGCCGGTTCAGATGCCATGGGCAGCCTGCCGGTTCAAATGCCACAAAGGGGATCACCGATTCAGATGAAAGGGGCAGCCGGCCGATTCAACGCCATGGGGGGCTGGCCGATTCAAGGGCCATGGGGGTGCAGGCCGATTCAAGTGCCACAAAGGGAGGCCGTCGGTTCACATGCCACAAAGGGGACCCGCCGATTCAGCCTTCCCCTTCCCCTACCCCTTCTTTTCTCTTTTCTTTATTTTCTTCTTATATCATTTCATCATCATTTTTCTATTTTGGCTATCTCCCTTTAATTGCCTTTGTTTGACTTAGTGGGCTCATTGCTCTCGACGCTAATTTTCAGGTGTCAACAGTTTCCCATGTAGCTTCTTGCTCCATGGATTTATTCCATTGGACCTTTACCATAGGAATGGTTTTGTTTCTGAGCTGACGTGCCTCACGATCAAGTATTTTATGTGACTTTTGCTAGTACGTTAGGTCCTTCTGTATCACAAGATCGTCATGACTTATAATATGACATGGGTCATGAACGTACCTTTTTAGCATTGAGATATGGAACACGTCATGTAGTCCAGATAATTGAGGTGGCAAAGCTATCCGATAGGCGACTTCACCAACCCTTTCTAGAACTTCAAAAGGGCCAATAAATCTCGAAGTAAGCTTGCCTTTGATGTCGAATCTTCTGATTCCATGACCTAAGGAAACTTTAAGGAACACATGGTCTTCAACTTGAAATTCTAGGTCTCTTCTTCTATTGTCAGCATATGCCTTTTGTTTGATTGTGCCATCTGGAGTCTTTCTCTAATAAGTTGCACCTTCTCTGTTGTATCCCTAAAAAGTTCTGGGCCTAGAAGTTGTTTCTCCCCAACTTCATTCTAGCAGATTGGCGAATGACAACTCCTTCCATATAATGCCTCGAATGGTGCCATTTGAATGCTAACTTGGTAGCTGTTATTGTAGGCGAACTCGACTAGAGGTAAATGGTCATGCCAACTTCCACCAAAATCTATAGCACAAGCCCTGAGCTTATCTTCCACCACTTGATTTGTTCTTTCTATCTGGCCATCTGTTTGTGGATGAAATGCTGTGCTGAAATTTAGTCTTATGCCTAAGGAGTGTTGTAGACCTTTCCAGAAATGTGATGTGAAGCGCAGGTCTTGGTCAGATACTATTGTGACAGGGACTCCGTGTAGCCTAACAATCTCCTTGATATATAATGCTGGTAATATATCCACTGTTCATCGACTTTTAATGGGTAGAAAATGTGCAGACTTGGTCAGTCGATCAATTATCACCCATATTCCATCACGTCTGCCTCTTGTCTTTGGCAAACCCATGATGAAACCCATCCCTATACTTTTCCACTTTCACTCAGGAATTTTCAAGGGATGTAGTTTTCCGGCGGACTTTTGGTGTTCTGCCTTGATTTGTTGGCAAGTTAAGCAACGGGAAATAAAATCCGTCACTTATCTCTTCATATTGGGCCATCAGAAGTTCTACTTCAGGTCTTGATACATCTTGGTAGCTCCAAGGTGAATAGCATATCGTGACCTATGAGCCTCTTCCATAATCAGCTTCTTTGTCTCTACATGATCTGGCACACAGATCTGACCTCGGAATAATAATCTTCCACCAGTCGTCATAGAGAAATCCGGCTGTTGATCAATGTTGGCTTTGATCTCAACCAGTGTAGGGTCATTTTCTTGCAACTTTACTAAGTCTTCTATCAATGTAGGTTGTGACCGGATGTTTGCGATGATACACCTTTCACTTTCCGTGTCTATATCCAGATTTAACTTGGCAAAGTCTTTTAAGAGGTTTGTCATTCCCATCCTGAGGCAAGATAAAATCGCCATGGGTTTTCTGCTGAGTGCACTTGCCACAACATTAGTCTTTCCCGGGTGATATTGAATAGAGAAGTCAAAATCCTTGAGATATTCATGTCATCTTATTTTCCTCATATTTAGTTCCTTCTGGGAGAAAAGATATTTTAGACTTTTATGGTCTGAGAATACCGTGAATTTTTCTCCATAGAGGTAATGTCTCCATATCTTCAGGGTGAAGAATAACTATAGCAAGTTCTAGATCATGCACCGGGTAATTCTCCTCATGACGCTTCAATTGTCTCGAAGCATAACATATTACCCTATCATGCTGCATTAGAACACAACCAAGGCCTATGCCTGAGGCATCGGTGTAGACCTCGAAACCACCACCTTCAACTAGCAGTGCTAACACAAGTGTAGTAGTAAGATGTTCCTTGAGAGTCAAGAAACTCTCCTCACAGTCGGTTGACAATATAAAATGATTGTCCTTTCTTGTTAGTCTGGTCAGAGGAACGACGATCTTTGAGAAGTCTTTTATGAATCACCTATAGTATCCAGCTAGACCAAGGAAACTCCTGACTTCAGTCACGGTCGTTGGTCTACTCTAGTTCTTGACCACTTCAACCTTAGAAAGATACACAGAGATACCTTCTTTTGAAATAATGCGACCAAGGAATGAAACTTCCTTTAGCCAGAATTCACATTTATTAAGCTTCGCATAGAGTTGGTGTTCTCTTAGTACTTGCAAAGCTATTCTTAGGTGTTCTTCATGCTCTTCTTATGTCTTGAAGTATATGAGAATGTCATCTATAAAGAAAACCACAAATTGGTCAAGATAAGGCCTGAAGACGTTGTTCATTAACTGCATGAAAGCTACAGGGGCGTTGGTTAACCCAAACGGCATAACAACGGATTCATAATGCCCATATCTGCTTCGGAATGTAGTTTTGTGAATGTCTTCATCTTTGATCCTCAGTTGATAATAACTAGACCTTAGGTCTATCTTTTAGAAATATTCTGCTATGGAGATCTGGTCGAACAGCTCATCAATACGTGACAGTGGGTACTTGTTCTTGATTGTTAATTGATTCAACTGCTGGTAGTCGATGCACAACCAGAGGGATCTATCCTTTTTTCTGACAGAGAGAACATGCGCACCCCAAAAGGATGTGCTTGGCCTGATAAAACCCCTCTCCAACAATTCTTGCAGTTGTTTCTTCAGTACCTTGAGTTCCGTGGGGAACATCCTGTAAGGAGCTTTGGAAACAGGTGCTGCTCCCGGAATTAATTCTATAGAAAAGTTTACTTCCCTCGCGAGTGATAAACCAAGTAATTCCGAAGGAAAGACATTGGAAAATTCTTTTACAACGAGAATTTCCTCAAGAATGATTTCTTTGTTCTCGGTGATAACTACGGAAGCAAGAAAAGCTTCACAATCTTACGAAATGAGTTTGCAAGCGTGAAGAGATGAAATAAGAACATGATGCTTCCTATACTTGATGCCAAGGAAAGAAAATTTTGGAAGGTCAGGTTTGTAGAAAGAAATCCTCCTATGACTACAATTTATGTCAACATAGTGTTTCGACAACCAATCTATACCTGAGATTGCATCTTAGCCTTCCATGTCTAGGCATACGAGATTAGTAGGATGATTATGACCTTCTATGGTGACTTCACTATTAGGGTAGTGGTATTTAAGTTCAATTCTAGGACCTATGGGTGTAGTAATTGCTAAGTCCGAAGGTAAAGGAACTGATGAAATAGGTAAACTTTTTGTAAAAGTAGTAGAAATGAAAGAATGAGATGCTCGGGTATCAAATAATACAAAAGCTGGATGCGAATAGATTAGGATAGTACCTTCAACAATGTCACCCTCTTTGGTGGGTTCATCATCCATCACGGCATTTAGACGACCTTGTCGCCTTCGTCCTCCATCATTCATTAAAGGTTGCTCTTTCATAAGAGAGCAGTCTAGCATTCGGTGCTCCCAGCTGCCACAACGTAAACAAACGCCGAGGCGCTTCCAGCATTCCTCCGCAGTGTGTTAGAAATTTTCACCAAATTTGCAATCCTTCATGACTTGCTTCTCTTCTTCTTTGACCATCTTGCTCTTGCCATTATTTTTCCCGTTATGAGATCTCTTCTTATTATCCCAGGATTTATAAGTTCCCGTGATGCTGAATTTCTCTCCCTTCTTCTCTCTCTTGTCATGCTTACGACTTGGCTCTTCATTCTTTCCCTTGAATTTCTCTACTTTCTCAAGGGTTCTCTCACATAAATGCGCTCTATGCACTATCTCCGAGTAAGTCCGAATGTTTTGTGGTCCTAACTGCCTGACGAATACCGGCCTCAATCCATCCATTAATCGATTGGCCTTAAGTAGCTCCGTGCTGACGAGATGTGGGGCATATGGTGCTAGGCGTGAAAATTGTAGCTCATATTCGGCTAACAACATCATCCCTTACCTTAAAGCGGCAAATTCGGCTGCTTTCTTCTCTCAGACATGCTCCGAGAAATACTTCTCACGGAAGGGTTCGAGGAACTCTTCCCAACTGATTTGTTGATTCGGTAGATGAGTCGATGTGGCTTTCCACCATGTGCGTGCATCTTTATTGAGCTGGAAGGTAGCAAGCGGGACCATTTCTTGATCCGTGCATTGCATAACATAAAAAATTCGGTCCATCTCGTCTATCTAGTTCTCGGCCTCATCGGGATTAGATGACCTAGAGAAACGAGGAGGGTTCATGCTTCAAAAATTACGATGTAGATCTCCCACGCCAACTCGCGCGCCTGCCTATGCCACCGTCTGTAGGGCCTTACTGAGACCCTGGACTGTTTGTTGCATGGCTTCCTAGTTAGCTCGGTTTCCGACCATTGGGAAAATAAGGTTCCTGAGAAAATAAACAATTTGTCATTTTTCTTAGAATTCATGAGGTTTAAGTTTTCTCATATGTAGAGGTTAATTCGTAGTAAAGAACTATCTTATACCGAGCTCTACCCAATCTCACATAGGTTGGGAAAATAAATCTTTCTTACTTCATAGGTTGGGAATTCTTAGAACCTTGGACTTAATCCTATACCTTGACATTTTCCTAGGACTTAATAAGCCTAGGCTCTAATACCACCTTAACTGTCATGCCCCGAGATATACAGTGGAACAAGTCGGGAACATGAACAGCTGGCAAAGTAAGCCTCTAGCTAGCAAGACAATCAGAGCGCCAAAAGTACAAATAATGTACACAATATCATAGACAAAAACCCTTCAACTTTATTGCATAATAATCAAAGTTACAATTGACAATCAACTCTCCTGATACATGACTCACTAGACTCAAGAAAATAGAAAATTACATAACATGATCAACTTCACCGCCTATTACAGTGAAAGATCTAGACATACTAATGTAGACAACTTTCAAAGGCTTTTCTCGATCTTTACTCGCTCTCGGACCCATCGCTTGAACGATCCGACTCTGATCCTCTAGAGCTTCCTAAAAAGATTGGAGAAAGTAGGGAATGAGCGCACTCGCCCAGTAGGTATCTTCGTGTCAACATAACGGCATAGTTTAAATCATTAATGTTTTAGCTTTAGAAGGTAAGATAATGAGAATGCGATAAAATATGTGATAAAAACCATAATAACAACAAGTAGCAAGATATGAATGTAAGGACATGATATTGCATGAATATATGATCATGATCCAGCAAGAATATAAGTTGGCCTTTCAATCACAAGAATGTACTTTTCATAACCTTAAGAAGGTTATGCACAAGAAAGTCATGTAACAAGCATGTAACGAGAATATACTTTTCAAGCATGTATAATTTCATGAATTGTCCCGTGGATTTCACCAGTTTATAAAAAAAGTACTCCCAGCGCAATGCAACGCCAGTAATCATTATACCCCATGGTTAATAGTATATTTCTGGCCATTTGCCGAGGGGGCTAGACTGGAGCCCTTGGACACCGTCCGTGCTCGCCCTTGCATCTTCAAGTTATAATTCTAGTTACTTCCACGAGAAATATCAATAAGTTCAGCCAAGAAAGTCAAATTCAATAATACGATTGAGATGATAGTAAGCAAGGCATGAATGTACCGATTTCATTAAAAAGGAAGTCAAAAATTGAATTAATGGGACGTTGTGCTACGAAAAGATTTCGACATCATAACGGCATATTATTTTGTTTCATAGTCATTAATGACTTGATAAGTAAAGTTCCAGATTCCAGACAATCAGAAGATCATCTGAGAATGAACACAATCAACCCTTTGGTCAAACCTTAGGGCTGAGCCAGATTTGACAGAATGCGATTTCAAGAGGACCGCGATAAGAAGAACGCGATCTAGTAACAGGCTGCGATCAGGAGTCTGTCGTCTTAGGCAAAAGTCTGTCGACTTGAAAAGATAACGTGGTCATATGCTAGCCATGATCATCAGAACGCGGTAGATGGATGAGCCACGATCAAAAGTCTATCGACCCAAGAAAACTCAGTAGACTGAGTCTAGGATCTGCTGACTGAAAATAAGAATCAGTCGGCTTAAAATAGGAAATCGGTCGACTGACAACTCAGCCAACACACTGGATGAACGCGGTCATTGGCATGCTGTGATCTACAGGTCGCGGTTGATCGACTGGCTGCGATCAGGATAGAGTGTAGAAACATGAAGTGCTCTTCTCGCATTTTTGGGTTTTTAGGGTATAACCAGCTCGGCGTCCTAGTGGGAATCCCAGGCTCGCAGAGTCTTACAGAAGCCTTGAAACATAAATTCCTAGTCTAGCAGAAGGAATATCTAACGGAGAGACATTCAATGTCCAAGAAGGTTTTCCTATCATGTGCAGGTGACTAATAGCAACGTACCGGAGTACGGGCTATGTAACAATAACGAAGAAAGACAGAAGATGAGAGTGAATCATATCAAAACAGAGATCGATGTGTGAGAAAAAGAAAAATCCCTTAAGTACAAAACTATAGGGTCTATTTGTGAAACTAGCATATTATGAAAATAAGTTTGAAAACATGATATGGTAGAATCATAACCATAACGAAATATGGCATAGATAACTATACATAATAGGAAATCATAAGGCTTGATCTGGTTGCTGTCTAGCATGAACAGTAGCCAAATTGTGGTTCTCCCATGACCGCCTTCTGGAAGTTTGCGGTTGGTCGGGTGTCCGCGATTACAAGTCGCGGCTCCTAAGTCGACCGCTATCATTCTGCCATTAGACAAAGACAACACCGGCTTTACAGGACCCTTTTCTATGGCTAAACAATATGCAACTAGTATAAAATTGAAAGGAAAAGCATGCTAGCACGTATGTAATGCATAAAAAGGCATGAAAGCATCTAAAGTTATTATATTTTTCATTAAAGTTTCATGAACTGCATGAACTGAAGACCCTATTGTGCGATCATGGAAAAACTGGAAATACTACGTGCATAAAGCATGAAATCAAGCAAGGATAGAGGGCTTTTAATCCTAACTTCATGTTTAAGCCGATCATGAGACAACCTACCTCTGGGGTTCGTCCAAGACTTTGGATTTCTCGCTAAAAGGGAGCTCTTGTTCCTGTGCTTCCTGCATAGAAACAACAACTTCTGCTCGCTCTAACTCCAGGGTTGATCGTCCTCCTAACACGAGATTTAGAGGGACGTTAGAAGATACTAAAGGGAACAAAATTTTCTAAAGATAGAACTTGAAACGATGACGTCTTACCTCCGCTACGTGCGATCCAAAACCTAGGGCTCGCACAAGAGGTTCTGGGTTCTATTTATAGGGAATAACCCAGGGTTAGGGTTTTAGTTCAAATTTGGATTCCTATGGGATGTCAAGTCGATCCCCTAAGAGTCCCGGGTAGGTTTCCACTATAGATCACATCGAACCATGGCCATCTCATAGAAAAAAATTTGAGCTTTCTGTGTTTTATCTCTTTTCATTTTTGGAACTAGGTAGCGGTTGAGGGACGACCGCTATCTTCAGGTAGTGGTCGTATGATAGATCACAACCTTGCCTATTATTCCAAAATTTGAGTTTTATTCTAAGCCAACCTCTAATCCTCCTTTATCCCTTTATCTTAATTAGGGAACTTTCCCCCTAATACGTCTCTAGGGATTGGGCTTGGGCCAAAAGGCTCAAATTTTGATTTTAAGGTCCATTTTAAGTGGCTTAACCATTTAGTGGGCCTATTTATCAAAGGCTTTAACTTATTAACCCATTAATTAACCCATTAAGCCTATTAAATACTTAAATAAATCTATTTAATTTCTAAAAAATTCTAGAAAATTACTAGGGGTGCTACCGGTTCTCCCTTGGCCATGACTTGCGCTCGAGTATGCATCCCGTGGTGCATCTCTTCTGTTCATTATTTTATCATTCCTCGTGGTTCCTGGGTGCTTGTGCTCCTCCATGTTACTGTTCATATTCATATTGTTGTTTCCATATTGTTTCTTAGTATTTAGGCTAGAAATTGCATTGCACTCCGATGCTCATAGGTGTTGTGCCCCTGTGGTCTTGATGATTGGTTTTGATGATAGCAAACACTATAAGTCAACATATGCATGTGTGCTTGATTTACCTTGTTGATTCATTTAAGTGCATTCATATGTGTTCATGTATTTGTGAAGCATTCATATATGCTCATGGATTCTTGAACATGTGCTTGTGAATGACATTCCATTTGATTGGTCTGACATCTGGTCGATGCATTCATTTAACAGAGACAGCACAATTGCATTTAGCATACAGTCAGAACACTGCATGCAGAAGTGGGTCGACCCCCCTCTTAGATGGGTCGACCCCCCTAGACTTCCAAGTCTATACACTGCATTGTCAAGTCTTCACATCAGTTTTCAAGTGTATACATTGGCATATGCATTCACTATAAAGTCTATACATTGCTGGATCCTATTCAGTGCCTTCATGCATTAGCCAAAGTCTGCACATCTGATCGTCTCTGTTAGCGTCTTTGTGAGTCTACACATTGCATCATGTCCTAAAGTCTATACATCGCTAAGCATGCACAGTTTCCTCAAAGTCTGTACAGCCATCTCTGTCATTTGCATGTTCATCAAAGTCTGTACACTGGTCGAGCTTTCAAGTCTGAACATTGGCCAAGTCTACACATTGGCACTGTAGCGTGCCTTAGCTTTCCAAGTCTGTTCATTGGCCTTCACTTGAAGTCTATTCATTGGTCGTTACTTCAAAGTCAACACATTGGTAAAGTCTATACATCGTTCACATTGCTTCAAGTCTATACAGCCATTTCCAAGTCTGTACAGCCAATGCACGCAATTGAAGTCTATACATTGGCACTTGCACTACTTGATCATGTCTACACTCTGTCAGCATTGACTGGGCGGTTGTGGGTCGACCCCCCTTTCTGATGGGTCGACCCCCCAGTTTCGCAAGTCAATACATTGGCCTTAGCTCTCATAGTCTGTACATTGGTCTTCATATTCAAAGTATGTACATTGGTCTTCACCTGAAGTCCACACATTGGTCTTCATATTCAAAGTCTGTACATTACCTTCAAAGCCTTCCAAGTGTGTACATCGGTCTGTTGAAAACTCAAGTCTGTACAGCGCCCAGGTTCCTGCATTTCATGCGAAGTCCATACATTGGGCCCTTCATCAAAGTCCATACAGTGCACTGTTCATCAAGTCCATACATTGCATAATGTTCGTCAAGTCAATACATTGCACTGTAGATGCATCGAAGGGAAGTATGCACATTGGACTGTTCATATGAAGTCTGTACATTGGAAGTCTGTACAGTGTTCAGTTGCCTTTCTCCAAGTCTATACATCCGATTGCCTTTGCATTGCTCAAAGTATGTACAGCCAATGCACTCAAGTGAAGTCTATACATTGATTGTTCATTCATCCTTCGAAGTCTATACATCCATCAGTGAACCTTCAAAGTCTGAACATCCGTTCACTTCACTCAAGTCTATACATCCACAGTGGATCTTCAAAGTCTGAACATCCGTTCACTTCACTCAAGTCTATACATCCACAGTGGAACGCGAAGTCAGTACATTGGCCTCAAGCTTCTAAGTCTACACAGCCTGCTTGGTCGTTCAAGTCCAAAGTCTATACATCGCTCTTGAGCTAAAGTCTGTACAACTGTTTCTTTGGCAAGTCTGCACATCGTGAAGTCTACACACTCGATTGCCTTGCTTTGCTTCAAGTCTGTACAGTCTCTCCCTCAGCAAATCTATACACTAGGGTCGTCAGCTGAAGCGACAGCATGTCTGTACATTGGGTTCTCATGCATGTTAATAGCAAGTCTAGACATTGTCTGTCATGCACGCAGTCAAGTGTATACACTCTACACACTTGGTTAACTGATGCTTTAAGTCCATACACTCATTCCCTTGGTATGTTAATGCATTTAACTGAAAGTCCATACACTGAGCTCGCATGAAGAACTTCAACTCTATACACTCTCCCAGTGTACACACTTACTCACTTACTGATTCTAAGTATATACATTGTGTTGCATTGCTTGAATTTCCTCAAGTCTATACACTGAGCTCGCATGAAGACTCAAAGTCTATACACTCACTCAGTGTTCACACTTATTCATTGCTGCTTCTGAAGTATATACACTCGTGTTAAAAGCCTGAACTAACTAAGTAGATACATTGCTTTTGTCTTTGTCTGCAGGTGATTTAGGCTAATGAAGGGCATGTGATCCGAGGGCTGACAGGAAGCTGACACGTGGCCAAATATCTTGGGCGGGAAATATGGAACACACGCGCCCAGTGCTGCTCCTGCTCGAGCTGCTATATAAGAAAGACTCCGTTGTCTGAAGGAGGCTGATCGAAGCAGAAGGACTGAAGCAGAGAGCAGAAGAAGAAGAAATAGAAGAAGAGTGAGCCGAAAGAAGAAAAAAGAAAGGGGATGATCGGGACAGTGAGAAAAGGATCAGAGAAGCAGAAGAAGAAGAAGAAGCAGAAGAGTGAAGATAGAGAGTGAGAGCAGAGAAGAGAGAAAGAGAGCGCGAGTGAAGAAGAAAGAAGAAGAAGAAAGGAAGAGAGGAGAGAGCTCTATTGAAGATCAGTTCAGTCTGTTCGTGGATCAAATCCAGAACGACTATGCTCATTGAGAGCTACATTTTTTGTGTTTCATCTCCAGCTTTTGTTGCTGTGCTTTTTATGTTTTCTTATTTTTCCTTTTGATACTCAGGTTGCTATTGTTCTTCCGATCCTCTGGACTGAGGTCGGGTTCCTCCTGTGGACTCAGGAGAAGGGAGATCTGATCTCCGGTTGTGGGCTTGTGGGTTGCAAGTCCAGGGGTCCCTCCTGGTCTGGAGGAAGAGAGGTCCTCGACCTCTGGTTTGCTGGTGACTGGAAGTCACTGGTGGGTTCCCTCCTGGTCTGGAGGAAGAGAGACTTTGGTCTCTGGTTTCCAAGTGGCTGGGAGTCACTTGGGGTGTCCCTCCGGTTGGGAGGAAGAGGGGAGGTTGTTCCCCTGGTCAAGCTGTGTGGCAGCACCTTGTTCGCAGACTGAGTCTACAGGTTTCTAGCGTGTGCTAGTGGAAGCCTCACTCCGGTTGGGAGTGAGGGGTGGATGTAGGTCTTGGTGATCGAACCACCTAAAAATCTACTGTGCAGTGGTTTTGCTTTGTGCGTTTGTTCCTTGCCTTCTACCTCCCATTCACAGGTTGTGCATGCTTGGTTAGTTGTGTTATCTTGGGAGTAAATCTTGAGCATTATATTTTTGCTAGGTGTGATTGGTTTGCTTTGTTCTGTCTGCGTTTCTGGTTTGATCAAGTGGCTGCATTGTTGCAGTCCAACTGTTTGATCTATTGTTGTCTTATCATCTCATCTTGGAAAGCTCATTAGTTTTTATTCCACATATCTGAGCTTTAGAGATTTAATTTGGGCATAATTTACCCCCCCTCTGTATCCCCCCTCTGTATCCGGGCTTAGCACCCTAACAATTGGTATCAGAGCGGTGTCTGCTTAGAAGGTCCAGCGACCTGCAGATCCGATCTTGCAGTCTTATGTGCTAATTTACTTTTGGTGCATCAATATTCCTTTTGCTTTATATCTGATCTGTTATCATGGGTGAACCACCAGTTTTCAACGGTTCCAATTTTAGTATATGGTCTGCTAGTCTGAAAAATTATGCTAAATCTGTTAATCCAGACCTGTGGAAAGTGATTTCACACGGTTCTCATGAACTACCAAAGAAAAAGTCTAAATGGACTGACAGTCACAAATTAATGCATGAAGAGAATCAGATAGCTATAAATCTAATGAAGGCAGCTATTAATTGAGCTTTTCATTCATGTTTCTTTGATTGCAGTTCTGCTAAAGATATTCTGGACATGCTGAAGCGAACTCAGATAAGAAATGAGGACAGCTGCATGATGGCTGACAGAAATAATGAAGGCAGCAGATGAAGATGATGATGATGATGAGGTAAATCCCTTTGAAAACTATACTTTAGATGATTGGGAAAATGCATATTCTGAGCTACTTGAATCTCATGAACTGTTAAGAAAACAGTATAAAAAATTGAAGAAGGGTACTGGGTCAGTTAGTTCAAGTTCTCCATGTAGAAATTGTGTTGAATTGAAAAATGTTCATGATACCTGTATGTCTGATTTTCAAATGTTGAAGAAACAAATTTCGTTATTGAAAACTGAGAATCAAGATCATATAAATGTGATATCTGAACTCAAAGAAAAATTCAAGTCAGATAATGATAATCAGACTCTTGTTAACTATCATGACCAGTATAAAAAATTGCTGTAAAACTTTGAAAGTGTGAACTCAGATTTAAACAAGCTAAAATCTGAAAATGATTCTCTGAGAAAATCTGTTAATGAAAATGATGAAAAATTTGAGAAACTTGAGCAGGAGAAGAACTTGTTTGCTGAAAAATTCAATGCCATAAAATCTATAAATATAGAATTACAGAAAGATCTGGAGAAACAGCAAAAAGAATTAAAGGAATTTGAGGCTGAAAGAAAACTTGGAGTTAACTCAGATGATCAGACTCTAATAAATGAGTTAATTCAGAATGACAAGCTTAAGGAAGAAAATGAGAAGTTAAAAATGCTGAACTCCACTATCTCTGAGAGACTTCTAGCCTTAGAAAGAGGAAAAACTGTTTGCATTGAAGATTCTGATAAACTGAGCAATCTGGAAAATGAAATTGAGAAATATAAAACTGCTAACAAAGTTTTGAATGAAGCTATGAATTGCAGTGAGCAAGAGATTGCCAGTTATGAGTTACACATTTCCTCACTAGAAAATGAAATTCAAGATCTGAAAATATCTCTGTCAAAGTTTGTGAGTGGACAAGAGAATCTGGACAGGTTGTTAGGAGTTAAGGTCAATACTCAAAAGGAAGGGTTAGGCTACAACAATGTCAATAAAAAGGCTTTCAAAAATAAGCTAATGACATCTTTTATCAAAACATCAGATGTAGCCACCACCTCAGAAAATAAACAACCAAATGTTCAGAAGAATCAGAAACAAACTGAAAAAATGGAAAAGGTCAGTCATGTGAAGAAAGGAGTGAATCACATTGAAAAAATGCATGCTGTACATCACTCGAACTTTCCTGTCACTAAGAAAAAGACTGATTTTAAATATGTTGAGAAAGTTCAATCTGTGCTTGACATGAATACACATACACATGCACATAAAAACAAGAATTCATGTCATTACTGTGGTAGGGTTGGCCACATTATGGATAATTACTTCATTCTGAAACAAGACAACAAAAAGCATGCTAGGAAACATGTCTCTGCTCAGAACAAAAAGAAAACTGAATGCTATCACTGTGGCAAATTGGGCCACAGGGCCATTGAATGCTGGCATACTCAGGGTAGATAATTCAATTCTAAAACTGTTAAACTCCCTGCAAATGGAAATACTTTTGGAAGAAATGTTTTTAGAGGCAAGCACAATGAGTGCTTCAAATGTGGGAAGTATGGCCACACAGTCAAGGACTGTTGGCACATTCAGAAGAATTCTTTTAACCCCCATGTTATCAAATTCTCTGCTAGAAAATCTGTGAGCTTTTCATGCTATAACTGTGGGAAGCCAGGTCATAGAGCTGCTGAATGTTGGCTGGCCGGTTTTAGTAAACATAATTTTAATTCTGTCAACAACAAAAAGTTTCATGCATATGCACATGGATTTCATGCTAACAAGAATGTGCATAGATCAAATCTGAAACCTGATGTATCTTACTATCATTATAGTAAACAGAACTCTCTCTCTGCCAATAAACTTCATGACAACAGTAATGTTCATCAGAAGAATTTGAAATCTGCTAATTCATGCCATTACTGTGGACAAATTGGTCATTCAATGAATAATTGCTACTTGATGAAATCTGATGACCAAGCAGCTAGAAAATTGTTTAGAAAACCTGCTACGAATGTCATTGTCAATTTAGGACCCAAGACCTCTTGGGTACCTGTTTGTGCAAAATAACTTTACTTTGCAGGTGTGCCTTGGAATGGAATAAAAAGGGGTATTAATCCAAGGCACTCAAGAATGAAAACCCCTTCTGAACTTTTCAGGTAAATTCTCTGCATTCCCTGTTTTGAAACTCATTACATATCTGGTTTGATGTGTTCTTGCATATCTGTCATCTTTTGAACAATATGAGCATTCGTGTCTCTTAATGCTCATATGAATTGGCTGTTTAGATATTGAAATGAGAATAAACTTGTAATTTCTAAAAGTCTGAACTGTATATGTATGTTGTTTGAAATCTGACTACTGCATTCTGAAAAATCTGATAAGCTGAAATTGGATCCATGCATGCTGCCCATGTTGAATTATCATGATTGACCTCAATGGTATATCAAATGGTAAGCTACCAAAAGGCAGGGAAATCTGTCTGGAGGTTCTTACTATGTGAGAGGTGGTCTTTCAGACCAAGTACTCCGCCTAGTACCATGGGTCACTTTGCTGGATAGGACAGTCTGAATGTGCACAAGTCACAATATCATTTGGAATCATATGTTCAGTTCTCAGTGCAAACATTGCATGTTTTCAGGGGGAGTAAATGGCATATCTTTGCATAGCATTCAATGTTGAGTCTTTGCATGTTTTTGCATACATATGGTTAATTGCATTGCATTTCCATAATTTGAAAAATGCCAAAAAGTTTGTTTGAATGCATATTGTCAGGGGGAGTCAATGCATTGCATATAGGTTGTCAAATGCATACATTTGTCAAAATTCATTGCATATCCTTCCTTATTCATTTGGTTGACAAACCTCGATCATACTCTGAAAAATAATCACTGGGCTTCAAAATCTCTCTTATCAATTGGTATCATTTGGCTTCAGAATTCCATCAGTCTTTCATGAAGATTTCAATGGGACAATCTCGATCATAAATCTGAAAACACTTGAACTAAGAATCTTCTATTATACGTTTTTATGAATGTCTGAAATAACTTATGTGGTTTAAGTTTAATGTTCATGGAGTTTGACTTTAAAATCTCTTAAAAATATCTGAAGCATGTTTAATAAACCTTAACCATCTATTTCATGCTGTGTCTTGTAAAATCTTCTGAAATCTGCATTATTGAATTCATGGCTTTAATTGGTTAAGTACATGAAATTATTATTGACTTGAAGCAAATGAATTTGTTTGAAATGTCTACAGGATAAAGAGTTGTCAGAGCAATGACTTTGGTCACTGAGAAACCATGTCCAAAGGACTGTGTCATGAGGTGCCTTAGTTAACTTTGCATAAAATTCATTGAAAATCAGGCAGAGCAATGGCATGCACACTGAGAAATACAACTCACTCATCAAGAAATAAGTTGTAGTGTGTCATGATGTGTAAATGCTATCTCTATTCATATATAGCATGACAGTTAGTCACACTAAGTGCTTAGGGATATTGGCCTCTGATCAAGGTATATCCTCTAGTTACAAGGTGTGCACTGAACTAGAGTGCTCGTAAAATTTGTAGCATGAAAAATTGTTGAACATATCTCAATATCTGAATATTGATGCTAAAATCAAATTGCTACAACCCTAGACAAAATCATATGACTTCATAATTGCTTGATCTCAATACTAGTGCATGTAATTCTGAAAGAAGTCAATAGATTTGATTGTGTAAGAGAAAGGGAGATTAATCAAGATAAATATGAGGGCTTGGTTCATTTTTATTAAACCATGGTTTTAGATATCAATACAAGATTTTATTGATAAACTCTGCATACATTATGTTTAAACCATGCTGAACAATAAAGTTCATTCATAAGCCCTTATAATGGAAGACTTTGAAAACTTATGTTTTGGATTTATGAGATTGATATCTCTCTGAAAATCTGACTGAATTTCTTGTGTTTGGAGTTTATTTGCAAATCTATTATTTGAAACTCTTCTGCTCACTGTCCTTGATTCATTGACCTGAACTTATCCTTGAATGCCACTGTGGTCTCCCTCTCAACCATATCAATTGGGAGAAATGCAACAGATGCATGTCTATTGGTATCTATTCAGGGGGAGCTTCCTTGTCATCTGAATCATGCAACATGAAAATTCATAAAGGGGGAGAATTATCTTGCATTCATATATTTAGGGGGAGTACTTGCATTTCTTGTTGCATCTGCATCTCTGCATTCATACCTGCTTAATTGTTATGAGTCATATTGATCTTTGGGGAAGAATGTGCTTTCATGTAGTTAAAGGGAGAAATGTCTTATCTATTGGTATCACATCTGCTTACTTTTCCTCTCTCTAACTAATGTCTTTTTGCTGAAGTCAAAGGGGGAGAATATTTTTGACTTGAGTCAGTGTGACTCATAGTGTTGCCATCATCAAAAGGGGGGAGATTGTTGTGCCCCTGTGGTCTTGATGATTGGTTTTGATGATAGCAAACACTATAAGTCACCATATGCATGTGTGCTTGATTTACCTTGTTGATTCATTTAAGTGCATTCATATGTGTTCATGTATTTGTGAAGCATTCATATATGTTCATGGATTCTTGAACATGTGCTTGTGAATGACATTCCATTTGATTAGTCTGACATCAGGTCGATGCATTCATTTAACAGAGACATCACAATTGCATTTAGCATACAGTCAGAACACTGCATGCAGAAGTGGGTCGACCCCCCTCTTAGATGGGTCGACCCCCCCAGACTTCCAAGTCTATACACTGCATTGTCAAGTCTTCACATCGGTTTTCAAGTGTATACATTGGCATATGCATTCACTGTAAAGTCTATACATTGCTGGATCCTATTCAGTGCCTTCATGCATTAGCCAAAGTCTGCACATCCGATCGTCTCTGTCAGCGTCTTTGTGAGTCTACACATTGCATCATGTCCTAAAGTCTATACATCGCTAAGCCTGCATAGTTTCCTCAAAGTCTGTACAGCCATCTCTGTCATTTGCATGTTCATCAAAGTTTGTACACTGGTCGAGCTTTCAAGTCTGAACATTGGCCAAGTCTACACATTGGCACTGTAGCGTGCCTTAGCTTTCCAAGTCTGTTCATTGGCCTTCACTTGAAGTCTATTCATTGGTCATTACTTCAAAGTCAGCACATTGGTAAAGTCTATACATCGTTCACATTGCTTCAAGTCTATACAGCCATTTCCAAGTCTGTACAGCCAATGCACGCAATTGAAGTCTATACGTTGGCACTTGCACTACTTGATCATGTCTACACTCTGTCAGCATTGACTGGGCAGTTGTGGGACGACCCCCCTTTCTGATGGGTCGACCCCCCAGTTTCGCAAGTCAATACATTGGCCTTAGCTCTCATAGTCTGTACATTGGTCTTCATATTCAAAGTATGTACATTGGTCTTCACCTGAAGTCCACACATTGGTCTTCATATTCAAAGTCTGTACATTGCCTTCAAAGCCTTCCAAGTGTGTACATCGGTCTGTTGAAAACTCAAGTCTGTACAGCGCCCAGGTTCCTGCATTTCAGGCGAAGTCCATACATTGGGCCCTTCATCAAAGTCCATATAGTGCACTGTTCATCAAGTCCATACATTGCATAATGTTCGTCAAGTCAATACATTGCACTGTAGATGCATCGAAGGGAAGTATGCACATTGGACTATTCATATGAAGTCTGTACATTGGAAGTGTGTACAGTGTTCAGTTGCCTTTCTCCAAGTCTATACATCCGATTGCCTTTGCATTGCTCAAAGTATGTACAGCCAATGCACTCAAGTGAAGTCTATGCATTGACTGTTCATTCATCCTTCGAAGTCTATACATCCATCAGTGAACCTTCAAAGTCTGAACATCCGTTCACTTCACTCAAGTCTATACATCCATAGTGGATCTTCAAAGTCTGAACATCCGTTCACTTCACTCAAGTCTATACATCCACAGTGGATCTTCAAAGTCTGAACATCCGTTCACTTCACTCAAGTCTATACATCCACAGTGGAACGCGAAGTCAGTACATTGGCCTCAAGCTTCTAAGTCTACACAGCCTGCTTGGTCGTTCAAGTCCAAAGTCTATACATCGCTCTTGAGCTAAAGTCTGTACAGTCGTTTCTTTGGCAAGTCTGCACATCGTGAAGTCTACACACTCAATTGCCTTGCTTTGCTTCAAGTCTGTACAGTCTCTCCCTCAGCAAATCTATACACTGGGGTCGTCAGCTGAAGCGACAGCATGTCTGTACATTGGGTTCTCATGCATGTTAATAGCAAATCTAGACATTGTCTGTCATGCACGCAGTCAAGTGTATACACTCTACACACTTGGTTAACTGATGCTTTAAGTCCATACACTCATTCCCTTGGTATGTTAATGCATTTAACTGAAAGTCCATACACTGAGCTCGCATGAAGAACTTCAACTCTATACACTCTCCCAGTGTACACACTTACTCACTTACTGATTCTAAGTATATACATTGTGTTGCATTGCTTGAATTTCCTCAAGTCTATACACTGAGCTCGCATGAAGACTCAAAGTCTATACACTCACTCAGTGTTCACACTTATTCATTGTTGCTTCTGAAGTATATACACTCGTGTTAAAAGCCTGAACTAACTAAGTAGATACATTGCTTTTGTCTTTGTCTGCAGGTGATTTAGGCTAATGAAGGGCACGTGATCCGAGGGCTGACAGGAAGCTGACACGTGGCCAAATATCTTGGGCGGGAAATGTGGAACACACGCGCCCAGTGCTGCTCCTGCTCGAGCTGCTATATAAGAAAGACTCCGTTGTCTGAAGGAGGCTGATCGAAGCAGAAGGACTGAAGCAGAGAGCAGAAGAAGAAGAAATAGAAGAAGAGTGAGCCGAAAGAAGAAAAAAGAAAGGGGATGATCGGGACAGTGAGAAAAGGATCAGAGAAGCAGCAGAAGAAGAAGAAGCAGAAGAGTGAAGATAGAGAGTGAGAGCAGAGAAGAGAGAAAGAGAGCGCGAGTGAAGAAGAAAGAAGAAGAAAGAAGAAGAAGAAAGGAAGAGAGGAGAGAGCTCTATTGAAGATCAGTTCAGTCTGTTCGTGGATCAAATCCAGAATGACTATGCTCATTGAGAGCTACATTTTTTGTGTTTCATCTCCAGCTTTTGTTGCTGTGCTTTTTATGTTTTCTTATTTTTCCTTTTGATACTCAGGTTGCTATTGTTCTTCCGATCCTCTGGACTGAGGTCGGGTTCCTCCTGTGGACTCAGGAGAAGGGAGATCTGATCTCCGGTTGTGGGCTTGTGGGTTGCAAGTCCAGGGGTCCCTCTGGTCTGGAGGAAGAGAGGTCCTCGACCTCTGGTTTGCTGGTGACTGGAAGTCACTGGTGGGTTCCCTCCTGGTCTGGAGGAAGAGAGACTTCGGTCTCTGGTTTCCAAGTGGCTGGGAGTCACTTGGGGTGTCCCTCCGGTTGGGAGGAAGAGGGGAGGTTGTTCCCCTGGTCAAGCTGTGTGGCAGCACCTTGTTCGCAGACTGAGTCTGCAGGTTTCTAGCGTGTGCTAGTGGAAGCCTCACTCCGGTTGGGAGTGAGGGGTAGATGTAGGTCTTGGTGACCGAACCACCTAAAAATCTACTGTGCAGTGGTTTTGCTTTGTGCGTTTGTTCCTTGCCTTCTACCTCCCATTCACAGGTTGTGCATGCTTGGTTAGTTGTGTTATCTTGGGAGTAAATCATGAGCATTATATTTTTGCTAGGTGTGATTGGTTTACTTTGTTCTGTTTGCGTTTCTGGTTTGATCAGGTGGCTGCATTGTTATAGTCCAACTGTTTGATCTATTGTTATCTTATCATCTCATCTTGGAAAGCTCATTAGTTTTTATTCCGCATATCTGAGCTTTAGAGATTTAATTTGGGCATAATTTCTGAAGGGGATACATTCACCCCCCCTCTGTATCCGGGCTTAGCACCCTAACAATAGGACCATTCATTACATACTTTAGTTGCATTCCTACCTTGGTAAGTGATCCTCTCGGCTTCGTATTCCTCAGAGTCGACTTGGTGATCTTATCTGGGACCTTCGTAAGTCTCTGTGAGCCGTGGATTCCCACACAGACACCGAGCAGGTTGTACCGTTGTACCCTCAAGGTTCTGCATTTTGCATTCGTGTGAGAGTTAGCCCTAGTTCAACCCAGAGTTTGGGCCCCTTTCCCTTTAGGATTCCTCCTCTTGAGAGAATTACGCTTAATTAAAGACATTAAAAGGTCCACTGAAATTCCTAAGAATGAATATCGTATCATCTTAACTTGTTTGACTTGGGTGAAACCCTCTCATTCTGCATTGGTTACTGCTCGTTGGTTCTTTGATATAACGTGGACGAGACTATGACTGCATTCTGGAACGTGACCACATTCATGACCACGTTTGTTAAAGCATGTTCCTTCTGTTTGTTCTGCATTCCCTCATTCTTCATATAGGCTTTTGTTGATAGATTTGTTCAGTTTTAATCTTTTATCGTGTTCTGTAGTTGGGTTCCCTCATTTTAGTCACATTCGGTTGCATTAGTTTTTGTGCATAAGTCTGCCTGCCTGCCTGATTTCTAGAGCCTGGTCATGGTCATAATCCCGATCGCTTTCTAATTGACGCGGCTTTCTGGGAACCGCGTCAATCCTCTCGTGGCCTGCTCTCTTCCCTGGTTGTAATTCACGTTGATTTTCCTGTATTTAGGTAAGTCTCCACCCTCTCTCATGGAGCACAACCTTAATTCCATGTATCCTTCTTCCCAATCTTCTTATTCCCCTGTGGAATCTTCCTCCCACGCGGGTCCTTCTTCTCGTGGTCCCTCTGACCCTTCTGATGAACAAGTAAATCTCATGGCCCATATATCTTACCTTGTTTGCCAAGACCCTGCTCAAGCCCAGAAATTTCTTGCAAACCATTTCAATGGGCCTTCTTCCCGTGCTGTTGGTCCAATTGGTCCATATTCTGATGTCCAATCCCGGCCTGTGTGTCCTTCCACTCCCGGAATGGGCCCCTCTTCTTCTCAGTCCGGATCCTCCTATCCGGCCCACTATTTCACTCCTGGTCCAAATTCACAACCCTTTTCTCAAGCTGGCCCCCGTTGTAATACCCATGATTTTTCAGATCAGAATCCATGGGTTTCAGAGCGCTTCGTGAGTCCCGAATCGTGTTTTATAATTAAATCAGAACTGTTTAGCCTTCGGACCCCTACGTAGGGTGAACCGACGTGTTGTCGGGCTTTGGGATGTTGCAGGCGCGTTGTGCATTTTCCGAGGATCGTGGGAATGATTTCCCCCTAATTTTATATTTTTTAGATTTTTAAAACCCCAAATTATTTTCTATAAATATAACCCCACCCCTCTCGCTCCCCATTTCTCTCATTCTCTCCCTCTCTCTTCTCACGTTCTCTCCTTCTCTCCCCCTCCTCTCTGGGCGGCCGACGGTGGTGGAGGAGGGCGAGGCGGAGGTGACGCAGGCAGCGAACGGCTGAGGATGGGGTGCAGAGCGAGGTGGGGGCACGACGAGGCTCCGTCCATGGATTTTGGAACTCGACGGTGGTTCGTGAGGTGATTTCACGAGGAATCGGCATCCTCGGCACGGAAAATCATCGGTGGAGGTAGGTGGAAGGATCCTTAATGCGCATATTCCATTTCCTCGCTTTTTGTAGGCTGAGGTGAGGCCGAGGGTGGTTTATTTCACGCCGGGGTTAGTTTCGCATGATTTTGGGTTGAGCATCCGATCCATCGTTTTGATTATATTTTTGGGGTTTAAATGACACCTCTTGGTGGTCTAGAGGCTAGGGAATGGATTCCCCATGTTTTCCCCATCACTTGGGGGTGATTGGGGCATGGAATCGAACCGCTAGGTTGGGTTCGAAGGGCATTCTGCCGTTTTTGGTCGACCAACCGGTGAGGCTCGGTCGACTGAACGGCCATTCGCCATGGTAGGGCTTGGCCCAAGGTCGCGATCGATTAACCGACCGCGTCCATGAGGTCGCAGTCGACCGACCGACCGTGACCTCTTTAGTCGACCGAGCCCTTTGGCCGGTCGACCGACCAAGGCTATTTTCAGTCTGGTCGTGGGTAGGTCGACCCACCACTATGGGTAGGTCAACCTACCCCTATTGGTCGACCGACCCATGCAGGTTGGTCAACCGAAATGGGGATTTTTGCCCTGTTTTGACCCCTGGTCAACCCGGTTGTGACCCATTGGCAGACCTTTGGCCATGTGGATGTCTCCGACACCCCGTGGGTACCGTGATCCTAGTTTTGGGTGTCCAAAGGTACTGTGTTACCTTGATTAGCATGCCCATGTTATTTTGAGGGTCCGGGTGACCCTTTGTGTTTCGGGCTTTCCTGTTTCGCTAGATTGAGTGACCGTGGGTCGGTATGAGTGCGGAGGGCTGTCCCCGCACGATCTTAACTTTCTCTCAAAGTGGTTTCCATGTGGGCCATGCGTATAGCCTATGAACTGCGAGTTTTGTGTCCCATCCTGGGGATGAATGGTGTCTTAGTTTTTCTCTTGAAAAGGGAATGAACTCGACGGTTGTGAATTGCCTTAAAGTTTATTTTAACCGTGGTTTCTGACCCTAGGAGTAGGGCAGATTGACGGCATGATGATGTGTTGTATGATGGTCTTGACCTGAGTCGTGTGACTCAAGGACCGTTGGATTGGTAGGTCTAGTGGACTACCTAGAGTATGGTGGCACTATGCCACCCCATGTTTCGAGTTACTTGTGATGGGCCTGTGTGTAGCCTGTCAGTACTCCAGTGGTTTCTTTCGAGAGTCGTACGCTTAATGACCCCCCACTTGTCGTAGCTTGCATGGGGACGTGTTTGCCTACCTACCAGAGACTAGGTGGCGAGCTACACCCGAGAGAGATGATTTAATGCTATTTGCCATAGGGCCTCCCGCTATGTCGACTCGAGTCTAGGCTGGGAGGAAAACCAGCCAGAGGGCCTGACGTAGCGTAGTCAGTCAGTGTGTGCACACATGGTCGGGGACTTCGGACGCGTGCTAATGAGCACGACCCCGACTAGACCCTTGTTCTGTGGTTACTATACGGTGTCTCAGTTTCCGCCTAGGGCGAGTAGGGTGACACCTGGGGCGCAGATTAAGACGTCAGTGCATGCATCCAGCCTTGCTTCTGGTGGGCAAGTACTCCCATCAAATGACACATGACTCTCGTGACTCGAGGTTTAGTTTCCCATCTGCGAGACGTGGTTTCACTTGCAGTTCCGGCATATTTTCTGATACAGAGGTCTTGGGTTCTCGGTTGGATAACCGATGTCTTACCCGTAGATTATGTAGGGTCCACGACTCCGTGGTCGTGACCGTGCCCCCGGACAGCGTGGTCTTGGGTTGGGCCTTCATCTGTGAAGACGGGCCTCCACCATAGAGGTGTCATGATATTTCTTCTACCAGCGTAGCTAGGGTTTTTCCCATTAGTCCGGTGGTCCCCCGACTGTGAGATCGTGGTTTGCTTTCGATACCGTAGGAGTAGTTTAGAAAGCCGTAGTTCCAGCGAATACTGTGGTTTTGTTACGGCTGTTCCTTCTGCCGTTATTTTTTTTGTTGCTACTCCTGTTACTGTTGTCATTATTCTTGATGGCGTTGTTGTTTACCGCCGTTGTTTTGTGGTGGGGACCCGCGGGACCCCTGCTGAGCCAATGAGATGAGGCTCACCCCTATCTTTTCAGGTGTTGTGGTTGCTCCTCGAGGTTCGGAGGTGCAGCGCGGAGGTTCGTAGTTTCCAGCTCACCGGGTCGAGTGTTCTCTCGATATCAGAGTACGTTCCTTTTCCCTATAGATTATACTTTATTGGACTGGACTCTATAGTTAGATTATTTAATTAAAAGTATAATATTATTTATATTATTTAAACTATTAATTATATAATTATGCCTGCATTATTTTAAATTTCAATGTACCTCTACACTTCTTTCTAACCCATCTGAGCCCTCTGGCTCGTGGATGGTGGGCCAGGATTCGAATGATATCGGGTTATTCCCGGTTCCGGATCTTTGGTCGTTACAGATGGTATCAGAGCAATGGTTGTGGACATACATGGGAATTTGAGATAATTGTAGTGATCAGAATCCATAAGGTCTAGTACAGTCGAAAACTGGCATAGGGTTTTGTGTTTATTTGCTGCTTTGTTTCTCGCGTGAGAGCTAGAGTGCACTGTGTTGGCACTATGAAGGTGGTTTCTATTTTTGTCGAGGTGTCGGCGTGGGGTCTGAGGAATGATATAGAGAGATTTATTCCCCAGAGATGGTGGCCCCGGTTGTGCTGCATGGGGCGGAGTTTCTATCGGTAGGTGCGAGTCTGCAGTGCTGCGTTCGAGGAATCTGCGACAAGGTCAGGTGGCTGGCGAGGATTGCTTGTGGCTGGGTGGTGTTGACACTGAAAATATTTCTAATTTTTTTCTTGACCTTTGCTTTTGCAGGTCATAAACACTTGCCGAGTGCCCCTACACCCCCAAAATGGGGAGCCGAAGGCTCAATCAATGGAAAACCCAAGTGATTCGATCAAGACACGTGGATTGCCGAAGTGGTCCGTAAGTGGCCGAAGAGTTATCCCATGGGGGTGAGAACATCTGAAGTGGTTGCCCATTCAACGAAGACGCTTCCTACAGGCGTAAAGCAAGCCTGAGGGCATAATTTGCGGTGCCGAAGGCGATGTCAGTAGAAGACCCGGGGAATCCGATTATCATACGTGGAATTCTGAGAAAGTCCGTAAATAGCCAAAAAGCCATCCGATCAGGGCAGAAATGCTTCGAGGGATGAGCCTCGCGACGAAGACGCACCACATATCCACTGAGTGGAGTTGACGGCATGAATCGACGTGCTGAATGCCAAACCAGGAGAGAACCCGAGTTACCCGATTCGGGTACACGGCATCGGAAAAGGTCCGTAGGTGACCGAAAAGCGGCTCAGTGAGGGTGAAAATGCTTTGAGGGATGGCCCACTCAACGAAGAAGCTCCACATGTTCTCAAAGAAGGTATGGCAACACAAATTACAGTGCCGATGGCCGAATCAAGACAAAACCCAAGAAAATCAGCACGGGTTCGGAAACTGAAAATCAGGGCTCGGAAATGATGAAATCTATACTCTGAGGCCACTGCATCAAACCCAAAGTTGTACCGGACGCCAGGCTTCCGTCGGGGTCAGTTCCGGGGCAAAATGACAAAATTAAGAAAACTGCCATTGGATGAGTCGGTGGCACACATTTTTGGTGAATCGGTGGCACACTTTATTCAAAAAGTGAATTGGCAAAAATGATGAATCGGTAGCACCTTTTTGAAGAAGTTGAATTGGCACATTTTTGGTGAATCTGTGGCACCTTTTTGAAGAGATTGAATTTGCACACTTTTGGTGAATCGGTGGCACCCTTTTTTTGTAAATGAGTCGGTGCCCCTTTAATTGAGTTGGCAACGCCTTCTTCCTTCAGCTGAGTTGGTGGAGCTCTCCTGCGCAAGTCAGTGGCGTGCTTAGCACCTGCGGGCCGGTGAATCAGCACCGGGCCTCCCATCCCATCGAATCACTGTTACTCTATTTCGCCTATAAGTAGCCACTTCGAGCGCCGCTGGAAAAAAGAGAAGATAGACTAAGAAGTAGGGCGACGGGAACAAGAAAAGATACAAAGAGAATAAAGAGCATAGCAGAATGGGGGAGTTTAAGGGGGGTCTCCATTTCGGAAGCCCCGAAGGAGGCCCAGATTTCTTTGTATTTTCTAGTCATTTCTTTTGTTGCTGCTTCCCCCCCATATATTTTCTCCAGTTCTGTATTTTTCCTATTGTCCTTACTCCCCTGTCTCCCCCCCTCTGCAATTCGAGGAATGAATAAAAAAGACTCTATTACCTCTCCTTTCATACATATGTATGCATTCATTGTGGAAACGTTAATGTGAGTTCCTGTACCTTAATTCGTTCATATTTTCTCCCTTTTGTTTACAATTTCTATTTCTTCTTGAGCGAGCGATCAGTTTCTGGCCCGATCGTGAGGAGGCCCTCAAGGGCTACATTTCCTCCAAAATCCTGGGATCGATCAGGGGTATGATGATTCTGTGATAATGGCCTACGGCCACGCCCACTAGGGCAACAGTGTAATCCCCTCCCTGCTTCGGCCTCTGGAGGGGACCCTTAGGCTGTCGTGTGGACAATCGGCTTATTTATGCTTGTCCATGGTTTTATCTGATCATGCTAATCGTCTCTCGACTGTGTCTGTGGATCCATCACCAGGGAGGGGAACAACCCCATCTGTTGAGTTCTGTTCCACAACCTTCTGGTCACTCTGGGTTTTAGGGGGTCTATCATACCATGATATGTACCCCTAGAAGCTCATCCCACAGAGTGAAAAACAAGGCCCATTAGATGGCAACTTGGCTCCGTCGGCCCTGATTTAACCCCTGAATTGCAAAGGACTCTTAGTAGGCTAGCACGCAGGGTCCCTCATTGGTAATTTTCAGGTCTCGAGATCGCCGCCCCTGGCCTCTAGATTTTCATGGACTTACACCGACTTCCCCCGTGTGTAGGTCCGATTACTCCTCAAACACTCCGGGTCTAGGGAAGATGTTGTCAAATTTTTGTGGAGACATTTAGATGTAATTAGAAATAATAATAATGTTATTATTATTAAAAAATAAAGTAAACATAAGAAATTAAATAAATAATAATAAATATATATATATATAAAGAGGTTGAATCGGTGCGAGTGGCACCGGCTCATCACAAACAAAAAATGAATCGGTGCTGGTGGCACTGACTCAAAAAAAATAAAAAAAAAGAAGTGATTCGGTGATGGCGTCACCTACTCACACCTCAAGGGGTCGAGTCGATGGCACCCCATCCCCTTTTAACATAAAAAAATGCCGCCATACCATCCTGTCGCTCCCCTTTCATATAAAAAAAACACGGACGGTTTCCACCGACTCACCGTAGAAATAGTGAGTCGGTGGCGTTATTCCTCTTTTTACACTCCCTTCGTCTATAAAAAAAAGCACGTAACATACGAATTTACACAGAACACGAACAACAGCACACACCCGTCAATTAACACTAAACACCCTAAACACTCACTAAATACCAAACACCCATTAATCAATCCATGCACCACGCTGGACACTTCCCCCGTTAAAGTAATAAAAAAAGCATACAACAATTACCCCTTTCATATTCAAAACACCCGCATATCATTGTACGTAAAATCACATATGCACATGTGCACTTAACCTTCTCTCCCCATTCCACACATATATATACAAAAAAGGAGAGGAAATAAATAATTAACAAATAATACACCCCCATTCCAAATGGTGGAATAAGAAATTGGCTAAAATAAAATAAAAAATAATAATATAAGAAAAAAGATATAAAAAATGAATAAGAAATAAAAAGTGAGAAATAAAAAAATAAAAAAAACAAAGAAACAACACAACACAATAAACAAATAATGGCCAAATAAAAGTGATAATAATAATAATAACAATCAAGGAATCAAAGAATGATAAATAAACAACAAAAAATGACAAATGAATAGCAACCTAATAAATGCCAAAAAAATAATAACAAAACAGTAAAATAAATAAATAAATAAATAAAATAAAGAACAATGAGCTTGAGAAGTAAAATCACGCGCCCGAATAATAATAACAAATAAACAAAGAACAATAAATGTTGATGTGCCCGCTTCGGAGTTCTCACCTCCTTTAGATCTCGGATATGGAAAATATTAATGACGTAGCGACAAGTCGTGCTCGGACTCCGGGATTCATCCCATTGTGGCCAAAGAATGACTTAGTCTCAGACCAATAATCCACTGAGTTTAACTTGTTTCGATCGGGTTTTAATTGCATTCCCTCATTTCTCAAATATCAAAGTTGCCGCATCCCGGCATATATTATCCCGATAATACACAAGTCTGCCCGAATACGGTCACGCTCGACCCACCTCATGGGTCCATATGTGTGCACTGTAACGTCATGCGCAGTCTCAAAAGAAAAAGGTCCCGATAACACTCGAAATGAGAGAGACGTCCAAAATCTCTCCTGAAGTCACTAATAAACGATCACACAAACAATAAACAACAAAATTAAATATTGTTACCTTGTATGTTTGTATGAGCCGCTTCTCCAGTATATTAAATGATGATTAGCGGAAAATCGGGTTATGCCCGACCGAAAGCTTTCATTATGCGTGATGGTGGTCTTCGGACCTAAGTTCTCCACCTTGTACCGGAAGTCGACTTAATAAATAAATACTACCATATTGTGTGATTGCATGCAATCACATCTTTTATGTATTCTATGGGCCCTATGGTCTTTCTATTTTGACGATTAATCAAGGGTTGTCTCTCTTTCAGAGGGACATAATTAACGTCGTAGCATTTACGGTATGGCGGGTTATGAGTCCCGACATGAACCTCACATTCATCTGACCAAGTCAGATCGAGCAGACAATAAATTTGTCACTTATGTGACTGGCACGCCTAACGAATTTAAAAATGTTCCACCAAATTGGCACGCCCGGTGGGACTCAATCTCCCTTCATCTTTTCACCACAATAGAGAGACTATGGGGCGATATCACCTATTCGTTCGTCTTGTTTCTCCCCTTTGCAGGTTGGAGCGATGGCGAGCGGGCTGTCTGGACTTACCTTTGGCCCCCAGATTTTGGCCGACCGGCTACCTTGCCGTACCAACTAGCTTTGGCATCTTCCCCTAGTTGTTGGCTTCCCCAACTTCCTGGGAGTTGCATTCGTAAATCTTCTGCACGTGGAGGGTTCAGAGCCTATGAAGCTGAAGAATAATAAAGCTGCGGCCCACCCTAGTGAGTGCTGGGTTAACAAAACCCCACTGAAGAGTCCGATGATCATGAGCTGCCACGCTCATCATACTACCTGCCCGACTGGGGTACACCACAAGAGGCCCACAGGGGGCAACAAGAAGAGTTCCAGAGCGAGAATTGTTGCTGCTCCTTGGGGCCGATCGTCAGGGTCTAGAAAATCAATGTTGATCGGGGGCATCCGGGTCTACTTCATTGGCCGCAACACCGAAGTTTTGCCAGACCTGGACATCCCAACCGTTCCCACCCACAACACCTTCCGAGTGATGGCTATCCGGATGGTGAATTTTGATGATGACAAGCAAGGGAGACCGACCCCGAAATTACCAAGACTTAAGCAAATGTGGGCTCCCAACAAGACTCGAAACACTGCACCAGCCTCGCAAGGCTTCAAAATTTCTACTAATGTCCCTAGGAGAGGGGGCAACAAAGTAATACATCCGGAAGAAGCCGTAGCTATAGCTCCTCCATCCACTATCAGGGCCTATGTAAGGCAGGTTGACATTTCCAAATATCCAAAAGATCTCAATCAAATGGCCAAACTAACACGGTTGTCATACATGCCGTCGGCCCGAATTCAAGTGCTACCTTCTACCATCTCTACAAAGTGCAGCCAAGAAGACCCAATAAGGATGGTCCGGGAATATTTCCATAGCTTTAGAAGTCCTGTTGTAGGCCGACAAAGGTCGCTTCATGCCGTCAAGGCCGAAGAAGAAGAAGAAAAAGATAAAATACCACCCGTGGGGGTGAATGAAGAAGGGAGGCAAACTGGGGCTAGAAGCCTTGAAAGGCCTCCACAAAATGAAAAGATGAAAAGAATTTCTATATATAAAGAGCCGACTTCCTCCCGTCAGGCCTGAAGAGAAGTCAGAAAGCATAAAAGAGGAATGTAAATTTTCACTTGCAACATGACAGGGGCGATGGGTATGCCTGGCGCCCTACCAAATGAACAAGAAGAGCCGGTTGAGATGGATGAAAGAAAAGGCCCGAAGAGAAAATAGGGCAAAATTACCACTGAGCTACTGCAAGCCGCTGAGGGCAAACAGGTTGCTGATGAAGACATTGCTACTATCACTGCCAGAATAGTGGCGTTTGAACAAGAAGGAGTATTCCCCTCTCCGCCACTTGAGTGTGCCCCCGGTAACACACTTGAGGACATTAATAACAAAACATCTATGGACCCTGCCATCCTAATGACATTGCAAAAGTACCAGCATGAGATAAAACCGCTGAAGAAACAATTAAATGAAAAGACTAAGCATGCTATAGCACCCGAGCAACCAGGGGCACGAGCCGAGCCGTCACGGAGAGGTTCCAACCCCACGGGTGCTCCTTCATCGGCCATTCTACGGGCTGCAGATCAGAGCTGGGCTACTCCCCAGCGTTATTCGCAGTGGCTCCATCCAGCACAGCTGGCGCCTCCTCAAATGCAGCGGCAAGCTCCATTGGCAAAGCCTTTGCCACCTCATGTTGTGGCTCCGACCTCACAATTAATGCGGGCCGCCCACCTCTGCCCTCAACCAGCAAGGCCAATCATGGTGAATGAGCTGATGGTGGAGCAAATGATCGAGGCAAGACTGGCAAAGAGGGGTGGTGATGATTACGCCCCCTTTGACATATATGAAGCGCCATATCCAGCCTGTCATGCTGCCAAAAGATTGGCAACCGGCGTTAACAAACCACCAAAATTTGATGAATTCAATGGGCAGGGCTCCCCGAAAGAACACATTGCACGCTACGTAGCAATCATGGGCGACTTGGCAGCGAACGAGTCGTACCTGCTGAAGTTCTTCGTGTCTTCTCTGATAGGGCCTGCCTTTGAATGATATTCTAGCCTGTCGGTCAGATGCATTAAGGACAAGCCAGATATGCCGCAAAAATTCATCGAACGATTCCATGTCACCGAGGCAAAGGTGACCATGGCTGATCTATTGGCAACTGAACAAAAAGACGATGAGCCAGATGCAGAATACATTAACGGATGGAGGGATCTCAGCATGAGGTGTCGGCGCCCTCCACATCCAGAAGATGTAATGCAGATATGTAAACAAAATTTGAAGAAAGAAATCTTGGAAAAGATAATCAGAATAGAAATTCGATCTTTTGACTGATTAATTGACATTGCCACGGAGGTCGAAGACTTCTTCAAGAGATTTCCCTCTCTGCTGGCCGACTCAAGTCATCAAGCCAGGCAGGTTAATAAACGGCCGATGCAGAAAGCGGTCCATGTTGTTTGCATTAAGGAAAAAAGAGAAAATGGGAGCAAAATTCTCCTCTCAGGGAGTCTGTTGAATGTCAAGAAAGGTATCCCCGGCAGAATAAAGAAAAGAAGCTCTATGCCTTCCCTAGGGACAAGACTCGAGCGCTCTTCGAGTGGGCTGTCAAATATAACAATATTACTCTTCCGAAGCCAAAGAGCCCTGATGATCTCAGGAGAAGAGATGACCCTTGCTTCTACCCTTATCATCAAATCCTCGGACATCCTATTGAGGATTGCCAGATATTCAAGGACATCGCCCAGGGCTTAATAAAAAGAGTGGAGCTGCAGATGAGAGAACACAGAGTCGATCCTCTAGGTCCTCATGAAATGCCCAATCTGTGGGCATCAATCAATGTGATATCTATATGTAAGAAGTTGCCTGAAGAAGCGCCAGAAGCTTGCACCCAGCACACCTGTGAAGACTGTGTTCCCGTGTTTGAAGAGAAACAAAGAAATTGGCAAGCAACACCAACAAGAAAGAAAACAAAATTGGCACTTCTCCCGACCTTAGAGGTCAAAATTCGTGGAGCCATGAACCGGCCCAGTCCGCCCCCTATAGCTCCTATTTGCCCTCAAATAGCCCCTCCAGTGGCTATCAAGAGGCCAACGAAACAAGCTCTGATGCAGATGCATGAAGAAACCAGCTCAACCGTAGAACGGCTCCAAACCATAATAAGCGGGCCACACGAACATGAACAACCCGAGGGCCAGCCTATGCAGCTCAAGAAGCATGCCCCTCAAAGATGCAATGAGCCCCACCGGCTAACAAAAAGAACTAAAGAAAAGGAGAGGGTGTTCAATGCACCGAGCAACCCACTATGGGGGCAGATGCCAACCATAGAGGGGAAGAAAAATAAGCACACAAAGGCTGAAAGGAGATATATGGCCCTCTCCTGCAACACATTGTCAGCCTCGTCTCGCGTGGCGCAGACCACTGATGAGAAAGATGAAGAAATCTTCTTCATGCCGAAGGGAATAATTCAGGCTGAAGCTTCAGCCTCCCACTCATCTACTGGGTCCGAGAGAATGTCAAAACAACGCCCGTCAACTAATAAGGGGGCTCAATACCACATTCATCCTCCACCCGGAGGCATAAAACACAAGGAGTTTGTCTTGAAGGAGCTACCTACAGCCGGCAATGGTGGCAGGAAGCCATTCATCTCATGCAAACAGGAGGCGGAAGGCAGTGGCACTCCTGGCCCCTTCTTACAAGATCCCGCCTTGATGGCACTACTATACCAAAAACATCAAGAAGTTGAAATGATGTAGATGCAGCTAAATGAAATGAATGTAAGTCCACCCGTGCTTCAATCGGCAGGACATCTACAGGAAGCGGAACAAGCTGGTGCTGGCTGTGGGGATGTTTTTTTGTTTAGGTTTATTTTACTAGGTTTATTAGGCGTGCCAGCCACCGGAGTGACAATTCATTATGCGCTCGACTTGACTCAGTCAGTCGATTGTGATATTCGTGTCAGGACTCTGAGTCCGTCATACCATAAAGGCTATGACGTTAATTACGTCCTTCCAAAGAAGGACAACCCTTGATTAATTGCCAAGAAAGGATACCTCGGGGGTAAAATGAGATACGACTGTTACGCTAACTCCGCTAACAGGATGCGAAACATGCATAGAGAACCGTGCTACGCGGGACATGATAGCGATGTTATAACGCAAATCCGGCAGCACGTCCCCTTATTTGGGGCTATGCCAAAGGGAAGTATAGGTCATTCACCCACGAAATGTCGGGATGAAAGCCAAAAGAGAGACGGGCGTAGCCCTGGATCCAAAAGGATTTGAATGTGACGGGACAGTGTCCGCTACCATATCGTTTGTTGATGTTCCCCTCAAAGGACCATTGGAGGACATGCAGTGGCGGAACTTCGAGGGTCCGTGGGCTGACAGAAGAAACATCATATTCGGTATAATGTAGGGGTTAAACCCCCATTAATGTATCTTCGTGGACCTGGGTGAAAAACCATAATTCCCTCGTAAGGTGATGAAGGTTAGCACGGAGGTTGACAAGAAGGAGACATTTGAGTTTAGACTGCATTTGGGTTTAATGGGATTGTTGAGACGTCAGGCTTTGGATGGCACCTATTAGTGAGATGAAATGGCGTGGATAGGAGTCGGCGTGAGGGGATCCCGACGCGACGGGAGGCCAAAGGGCAGACGGCATGGGCGGCAGACGGCGCGGCATGGTCCCGGCGCGCCCTTCACCCGACGCGAGTTTGGCGTCGGGAGGAGGTGGCGCCGGGAGGAGACGACGCCAGGAGGAGGTGGCGCCGGTAGCCGTTTTGTTGGTTTTCTTCAGATGTTATGAGGGGTTCAGATGAATTCAAAAGGGGATCCTCTATATTCAACGGGGATTTTATGGCAATAGTTGGGTGAGATATAAGATGAGGGTAGACTCATTCACAAAGGGGTTCAAGGAGATCATGTAACTGTAAGGTATGTTCCCTGTGGTGGCCAAGATACCATGAGATGATATAGCTCAGCTTCTTGTCACGCAGTTAGGGGTAAAATGCACAATTCCGATGAAAACATCATACTATGCGATCGAGTAAGAGTCTGAACAGATTTTGATAGCACCTCCCCTTATTTTGGGAGTGTGCCAAAAGGGTATTATAGGCCATCCACTCACGAACTGTCGGAGTGGAAACCAAAATGAGAGCCGGGCATAGCCCGAGATCCAAGGGATCTAAATCATGTGGGACTTTATCCCCCCCTATTGTGATATCCCCGGTACAGTCAACAGAGAACCTGCAATGGCAGGGCTCCATGACTTGATGGGGTTGTAGAATGTAGGGGAATGAACCCCTTGAATATGGCTCCCGTGAGGACGGAGGGAAAGGTAGTACGTCTCCATAGGGTAGGGTATGATGAGCAAGGTTGGCATAGCCTGGCGGCATTGGCACAAACGCATTGACGTGGCCAGAAGATGTAAGGGTATCGACGCGAAGAAGGAGTTAGGCCTCGGCGCGAAATAGGAAACCCAACCGGCGCGGCAAGCCCTCGGCGCGAGACTTGCGCCGAGAGGTGCTCGCCCCGGGAGGCTTAGGTGAGGGTTTTAGAAGGGTTTTAAGGCAGGGGCTTTGGGCGTTTGAAGAAAAAGGGTTTGTTCAACAATCTGAAGGCCGTTTTGGATGATCGTAGAGAGGATGATTCGGGGTGGAGACAACCTTCCTTCTGGGGCCTCACTAGGAGCAGAACCATTCACGGAAACCTCACGATCCAGATTCGTCCCTTCTCGTTTCACAGACGAGAAGTCATGAGATAGGCTGTCTCAGGCTCTCGTTGTAAGTGTAAAGTTGAAAGAATCATACGATGGAAGAACGTTTAACATAATTGGAAAATAGAGACGGTAAAGCATACGTAGAAGTGCAGCCATCAATATCTATAGCATAGAGTGCAGAAGCAGAAACAAAAGAATAATGACGGGGGAGAACCCAACCCATCTTTCGTTAACTATTTCATCAAAAAAAAGGGCGTACACGAGTTCAACTCGGGAGAAGAAGAAGCATACACCTACTCTATCCCTGAGGACAGGGTTACATTGGCATTCAGTGCTACAGGAGCAGAGATGCTCGAAAATAGAGATACAAAGGAAAAGGGGAACGATATTCAGACAGAGGAGAAAGGGGGAAGAGGAGCTGAAGCTGCTCAGGACGTCGAACGGCACACCCCACCTGACTTCTCCCTTCGAGCCTCTGCCCCTCTCTTTTCTTCAGCTTCTATGGAGGGCTCTCGAGCTTCCCCTTTCTTTCTTTCTTTTTCTCTCTTTTCTCTGTTGCCTCCCTTTCCTTCTTTTTTTTTTCTTCGAAGGGCAGCCTTCTTATAGAGGGATGACCCTGATCCTCTCGGCATGAGCTTCCTGGCGCGCTAGCATCCATCTTCCCAGCGTGGGCAGCCCTCGGCGCGTCTCAGTTCACATTTGGGCTTGGCCCATTTCCTTGTCATTCGGAACAGGATCCACTTAATGGACTCCTCCCGACAGTGGGCTTCTTGGCATATATATTAAGACTTCATGGGACTTGTTTAACACCTTGCATTCACAAACACGTGTGAGGCACTGTGCATCCCACCTTCGGAGAACCAGAATTATCTGAGCGTCCTTTCTTAGCAGACAGATGATTGCCTGAATGTTGGTATGGTTTTATCAGTCCCACTACCTGAATGATAGCCGTACTGGACAACGGCCTGGCCAGGGATGGCTTTAGTCGAACAAAGTGTTAGGAATAGTGGGTCTCTTCTATTTTGATTCTTGGAACTTCCGGGGATGGTACAGGAATTGTACCCTCGACTGATCTTCAAAGCTGTGAATCTGCTTTGGTCTCTTATGGTATATTTTAGGTGTCAACAAATGCCCCCCACCCGTAGGTGGCGTAAGCGAAGAATGAGTGACACGGGACATGCGGGTGCACACTGCACCACACCTCATAATTTCTTCAGGTCTGCTCCTGTTCATTATTCATTCTTGTGACTCTGGGTCTTCATTCTGCTTGGACAATCCCAGTACTTTGTCAGTATACTCGGACAGGTATCAGCATTCTTGATTTGATCTTCTGATTGCAGCACCCTGGATGAATCGAACGGCACACTGATGATCCCGGCACGGTCATCTCGGCGCGGCCGTCGTCTCGGCGCGCTAGGTCTCGGCGCAGCTGCTCTCGGCGTAATGGCCGTCTCGGCGCGCCGTTTGGCATTTTTGAATTTCGGCGCGAAGGCCGTCTCGACGTGCCTTTCGGCGCGTTCGGCAGTCGGCGCGCAGGCCATCTCAGCGCGCCTTTTGGCTGGGCCTATATAGGCGCCGAGAGGGGGGAGAGAGGCTCATTTCTCACCGAGCTCTCTCTCTCTCTTCGGCCTCTTCTTCTTCCACTGCTTCTGCGATCGGCGTGGGGAGCATCCCCTTGACCGCTTTCTCCTTCGGGACTACGTCCCTCTTTATTGCGGAGTCACCCCCTCTTGGTGGGTGCTCTCCTATTTGACTTCTGGGCATACCCCGGATAAGGGGAGATGTTGTCAAAATTTTCCTTGAGATCTTCTTTTCTATTTTCTTCTTCATATCATCTTATTTTCCCTTGATTTTTTTCTGTAGCAACTGCAATGGCCTCTTCTTCCAGCCGTGTTGCTTCCGGCGCTGCTGACGTAGACGCTTCCTCCCAGGGTAGGGTGTCTGGCCCTGTTGTGACCTGGAGGAACGTCGGAAAACTGGACCGGGGTCTCAGGAGGATCGCTATAGTTGATGAATCCTCTGACTCTGAAACAGACACGGTATCCTCGTCTCGCGTTGTGACTGTCGAGGGAGGGCTTGACTTCAATCGCGATGACGAGTATCGCCCGGACTTCCCGAAGGACCGGCACCTTGCACCGTTCATCTGCACCTTCAGCGTCTCGGGGAAGAGAGACGTCATGCTGGCTCGGATGGTGGAGCGGGCCATGTTGTTGGACCGGGACAGCTTGAAAGGTTCTGTGTACCGCGGAGACACCATCTACCTCCCGGGAGAGCGATGCAAATGGAATGCCATCTTGGGGGTGACAGAGCTGGAGGTAGAGCAGAAAATGCTGACACGGGCTCCAGAATTCACACCAGCTAGGTGGGATACCACTGCAGGTCAGGTCAACAGAGAAAAGCCCGGCTATGGTTTATTCTTGGCGCCCATCAAATGGGGCTATAGGGACGAGCCATTCATCCTGAACTGCTTGGCTGTCCAGTTCAAATTCCAATTGGCTGCTGGGTGGTTTGCAGACACGAAAGTGACCGATGCCCATCTCTTCCGTGTAGGAGCGGTAGAATTCACAGAATATGTTCTGAAGGAGTATGCGCCGTTGCTGGTCAGGGCCGGGGTGTATCACAGTGTGTATGCATCCCGTTTCAGGTATCCCATCTCGAAAGGGTTGTGCTGCGGTATGTTTGAAGTGTTCTACCCGCAGTTCAATACTTTCTATATAGCAGAAGGTGAAACCTCTCTGGACCTCTTGAGCCTGTCATAGTTGTCGGGTCTGCCGATCAACGGAGAGCCCTATGAGGAGGTCTGCCTTCATGACTTCATCAAGGATGAGACAGATGGTGAAGGTGAATATTATTTCGGCTACTCATACTAGTACTTAATGAAAGCGTACCGCTCCCTCTGCTTGGCGCTGAACAGGGGGTCCTCGAAGGGGTATCGACCCCGAGAGAAAAGTAGCAAATTGAGAGTCCGAGTAGGACATTGGATTTAGTATTTCTTCGGCGGCCCTCTGAGGTACAGTGAGTTCCCCCATTTAGCTCCTGTTGCGGGTAAGCCCAGCAGACCGCCCAAGTTCAAGTCAGCGCTACCCTCTTCCCTTCGACGGATTAGTCGCGGAGGACCGAATCCCACTGGGGCGGATCCCCTTACGCATTGCGCGGCTTACCTCACCTTCTGGTTGTGCACTTTTGCTCTCCCACAGGGAGATGAGACAGTCATCAGGCCAGAGGCAATATACCCGGCTTGTCAGATGGCTTGGGGCATGCGACTTGCACTATGCCCAGCAGCACTCTGCCTGATCTACAAATCTCTTGGAGATATTCATAGGCATCGGGTCCCACGCTCTTTCAGAACAGTGGGGCCGTTTCATTTTTTTAATGCCTGGGTGTGCAATTTGTTCCCAGAGCTGGCTCCCAGGACTCTGCAGACAGTGACATTGTATCCCAGGATGCTGGAGTTTGCTAGTGCTGAACCCGGTCCGGTGTCTCAACAACTTTTCTCTATCCGAGGCCTGTTGATAAGGGTCCCGATGGATTCAGTGGGGACCATCCATTTTTGGAATTTGGCCACACATTCTTCTCCATTGGAGAACCGCCAGCGTGAATGTAAGCTCGAGGTAGTTGAGACCTTCACACATTTTATTTTGGGCAACACAGTGACCCGGCCGATTTTGGAGCCTGAGCTCATTGACTGGGCCTTGTCAATTCGCCCCAGTGTCTTAGTGTTCAGGAAGGGGGGCGCGGTTCATTTAGAACCTCACTATCCCTTCAGGTTTGGCCGGAATTTCGGCTACGATCAGCATATTTCACCTTCGGCGGCCCTGTTTCCCCTTGACAGCAGGTCGAAGCACGGCTCAACCGTTGTAGCTGAGGGTCGCTCCTGGTGGGACTACTTTCACCGCCGGGACGCCAATATTTTCAGAGTGCCGATGCCGAACCGAGTTCCCCGGGTCACTCCAGAGTATGTGAAGTGGTGGAATGCTCAAATGAGCTTTTATCGCAATGCCAGGGTGGCATGCTGGGATGTAGCTGAGCGCACCTTCCTGAGCTAGCAGCCTAGGCCAATTTTCGATATTGAAGAAGCCCATTTGAAGAGGCTGTTCTCCCAAAATCCGAAGGAGGTAGAGGCATATATAGCAGGCAGAAAGGCCGCAAAAGAGGAAGCAACTGAACAGCTGGTGCCTATGCTTGCTGACATAGATGAAGACACTTTTACGCAGAATCTTGAACATCTGTGTCAGATTGGTGGTTCCCGCCTGGAGCTTCAGCAGTACCCATTCCCCATTGAGGAGCCGCTCTCCAAAGCAGTTTCATGGAAGTGCGAGGTGGACCGCTTTTTCCCATACCGGGCATTTTTCAACAGAGAAGATAGGACCCCGACATATTATCAACATACGTCTTGGTTGTTTGTCTTGATGAACATCCACGGACTGACCCTTGACAGTCCCATAGCGACTGTCCTGGACAAGCCTTTGTTTGTATCTTTTCATTATACCGACGTCTGGGGCTTCGACCACCTCGGCTTATATCATTGCATAGCTTCTCATGGTCATGCAGATCTGGCCGACCTAGCCGAGAAGTGCAAGAAGATCGGCAACATCTGCTGGCTCGTTCGGGAGGCTGCATCTCGAAGCAAGGAAGTGGCTTATCAGTATTGGCCACTCTCGTCTTTTTACAGCGGCCAGGCAGGTAAGTTCTCTTCAGTTGACATGTAGAGTGGTTCATTGCTCAGCTCTTTTTATAACGGCACTTCATTTGACAGACCGTCCAGATATAAAGAAGCAAGGGCTTTATAGAAAAATCATCTCTCAGGCCCAGAAGCCAGAATATTTTGAGGTTCCTGCACCGGCGCCGACCACCACTCCATTGCCACCTGGTAAAAAGAGAGAGGCCTCTGCGATGAAAGTTGCAATAGGCCGAGCGAAGAAAGCTCGAAAAACCTCTTCCAAGCAGCCTTCGAATGGTGCGGCTTAGACTTCTCTGCCTGAAGTGCCATCGTTCGAGCAATTTGTCGCTCAGAAAGAGGCCGCTCAGCAAGCGGCTAAAGGTGACATCACTTTCTCTCGTGGTCTAAAGGAGTGTTCCTTTCATGACGTCTTCATTTTTGACGCCCTTTTGTTTGACCTTAGCTCAAGGAGCGGTCGACACCACCCCACATGCTGAAGAAGGTGTCTTGGAGGCGGGAGAGATAGGGTCTCCTGCCATAGCCGCGGCGGGGGCGACCAAAATAGCTACAGCCACAGGGGAGAGTCTCCCTGCTGTTGATGAGGATGTCGGACTCCCTTCTCCTACCCCTGCCAGTGAGGTCGAGGGTGAGCCACGTGACTGTCATCCTTCTGACTCTTCTCTTTTATTGATCCTTTTGTTCAGCCTTATGTATATGTTTATTGCAATGGCAGGAGTGGATAGCACAGTGGTTGAGGCGCCTGCCGTGGATGCTCCTCCACAGCCTGAAGGGCATAAGACTGTGCTGAAGAAAGGTGTTATCCCATTGCGGCGTGTAGTTACCCGCTCGGCGTCCCGCCAGGCGATAGAGGAGGCGGGCCAACCTGAGATCAGCATAGATATTTCCTCTAGTAGCTCCGCCACCCATTCTGACGAAGAAATTGACTATCATTCTTCAGAAAGTGACGAACAAGCCCCTATGGTAGCCAGCAAAGGTGTCGAGGCATCCTTCGTGCCGTTGAGTGATCCTGTGATTTTTAGTCCTCCGAGGTTGCCAATGACCTCATCGGAGGGAATGCTATAGGAGGAATTTGCCGGACTGGATATGGAGGTGGAGATAACCCCTCCTTTTGTTGCTTCATCTGCAGAGTTGGAATCTTCCATGCGGGCGCTTGAAGAGATGGGTGCTGCAGCCATAGTAAGTTCTGCCCGCCCCTCTACAGGGCCGCATATTTTTTCATTCTTTCTTGCCATCTTGGTGCTTACTGGGATCTTTTTCCAGGAGCCTGACACCACCATTCACGCTCCGGTACCACCTTCTGGTGCTATCGTGGCTTCGTCGGAGGATTCGGACGTGCTACCACTGGCCACCGTGTCTTCTTCGGGGGTAGTTACCATACTTCGCCCTGTGCCAGTAAGAGTACACGTAGCTGCCGAAGTATCATCAATGGAGCCGAGCCCGTTGGAAGAGAGCCCCGCCCTGGTGCCGACAATAGAGTTGAGAGTCGAAGCCGAACCGTCAAGGGGTTCTGCCTTTGTCCCGGCAGCCATAATGACCATTGCGCCTGACTCTGCGACTCCATCTGTGCCAGAAATAGAGTCGGAACCTCTGCCTCTTCCAGCATCTGTGGAAGAAAGTTCTTCAAGGAGCCCGACGGAGCAAGAGCATGCTGCCGTGGTACCTGCTATTTCAGCCCTGGCGGCCGTTCCATCTTCTTCTTTCATGGCAGATATTGGCTTGTGGGCCTCCATAGACAGGGAGGTGACCTTTGAGGTGGCTCCGGAAGCCTCCCTGGGCTTTACTTCATTGGAGGAGTTTGTCTGGCAGTATTTGGAGATGTTGCGCCAGGTCGTGGAATCTCAACCGACACTATCTTACCCCCAGTTGAAGGAAGTGGCCGAGCGACTGATGATTGGGCTGCAGGCATTAGGTTGTCCCTTGGACACCTGGACCCAGCGGGTGCTGTTCCTGTTAAAGTTCGTAAACCGCTGGGACTTTCTTGGGAGAGTGATGAATGACCGACTAGCGGCCCTAAAATTATAGAAAACCGACTGTCAGGTAGACCTGACATCTCTAATTTCTGATCTTTAGAAGAGCAAAGCTCATGTGGAAGCATCTGCTGCTCGGGCACATATTCTGCGTAGCCGACGAGAAGAACTCCGGGCTGAATTGGCCACCATTGAAGCTAAGATACCACAGTTGGAGGCTTCAGAAGTCCAAGGCATCGAGGAAACTTCTTTATTGGAGGGCCGGGTCGCGTCCCTGGAGACTGAGGTGACTCGCGTTCAGGAGGAAGAAATGTAGCTCCATGAACTGGGAGCGGCTCCACATGTTGGGCTCATTGACTTTGTAGATATTTTCAGGCGGTCTTAGCCGATCTGCCTTTGTAATTCACCCCCTTCGAAGGGCCCTTTTTGTATTCATCCCTTCCCTTTTGTAATGAAATACAAGCTTCCTTTACTGTTTTCGGTGTCCATCTTTGCACCTATATTCTGTTACATCTTGTGGCAATTTTGGCGACCCGTTTGGAAGTGCACCCATGTCTGTGCCGCAGGAGAGCGTCCACCCTTTCAAGGAAAGGATGGGGGCCTCGCTCCACTGCGTGACGGGGTTCCAGAGGTTGCCAAGTTGGTGTAGACGTAAGTCTTGCCGACAAGAAACGTCAGAAATACGACTACTGGCTAATGAAAGGTCCATCCAGGATAGGCTTCATCATTGGTAGGGCAACTGATGGGAGTGTGACTTAGGGGCATAGCATATACCTTATAGTAATCCCATTATTGACCCTGGTTCGGGGGAATGTTGACCGACCTTGTCGATGGTGACAAGGGTCGAAAAGGTAGCGACCGATCTTGCCGATGGTGACAAGGATCGAAAGGGGTAGACGGTCTTGCCGAAGGTGACAAGGACCGGAAAAGGTAGCGACCGATCTTGTAGATGGTGACAAGGATTGAAAGGGGTAGACGGTCTTACCGATGGTGACAAGGACCAGAAAGGGTAGCGACCTATCTTGCCGATGGTGACAAGGGTCGAAAGGGTAGACGGTCTTGCCGATGGTGACAAGGACTAGAAAGGGTAGCAACCGATCTTGCCGATGGTGACAAGGGTCGAAAGGGTAGACGGTCTTGTCGATGGTGACAAGGACCGGAAAGGGTAGCGACCAATCTTGCCGATGGTGGCAAGGGTCGAAAGGGTAGACGGTCTTGCCGATGGTGACAAGGACCGGAAAGGGTAGCGACCGATCTTGCCGATGGTGACAAGGGTCGAAAGGGTAGACGATCTTGTCGATGGTGACAAGGACCGGAAAGGGTAGCGACCGATCTTGCCTATGGTGACAAGGGTCGAAAGGGTAGACGGTCTTGCCGATGGTGACAAGGACCGGAAAGGGTAGCGGCCGATCTTGCCGATGGTGACAAGGGTCGAAAGGGTAGACGGTCTTGTCGATGGTGACAAGGACCGGAAAGGGTAGCGACCGATCTTGCCGATGGTGACAAGGGTCGAAATGGTAGACGGCCTTGCCGATGGTGACAAGGACTGGAAAGGGTAGCGACCGATCTTGCCGATGGTGACAAGGGTCGAAAGGGCAGATGGTCTTGCCGATAGTGACAAGGACCGGAAAGGGTAGCGACCGATCTTGCCGATGGTGACAAGGGTCGAAAGGGTAGACGGTCTTACCGATGGTGACAAGGACCGGAAAGGGTAGCGATCGATCTTGCCGATGGTGACAAGGGTCGAAAGGGTAGACGGTCTTGCCGATGGTGACAAGGACCGGAAAGGGTAGCGACCGATCTTGTCGATGGTGACAAGGGTCGAAAGGCTAGAAAATAGATACATGTAGGTGGGACATTGGATGAAGACTTTGCTTCGACCCTGTAAAGGGTCTTCAGGATGGAGGGTGGATCATCACTATTCATCATTCATTTATTTTTTTTTATTCACATTACTGACCTAAGCGCCCTTTCGGGTTTTCGCCGAAGCCAGCCCCCTCTTGCTTTTGCCCACGCGCCCTCTGGGGTTTTCACATGGCAGGTTACCCGATTTTGACTGCGACGCCCTTTCGGGTTTTCGCCACAGCTGGGTTATAGTCATATTTGCACTTGTCCTAATACAGGAGCAAGTCTGGCGGGGTATCTCTATTTTTAATCCCGTTTTACTTTTCTTTCTTTTCTCTTCTTTTTTTTTTTGATCTCGAATTCGGAGTACAAAAGAACTGGGCTACTAGAATGCCGACCGGCCTTGCCGATGATGATAAGGATCGGTCCCGGGTTTAGTTCGTCGACACTGGTTAAATGCCGAAGCAAAGGTCATGGTTTGTTAACAAGGACGTAGGGTCTGAGTTAAGGGTAGAGGTCGAGCGATCTCGCCGATGATGACGAGGGTCGAACATGGGTTTGTTCATCAGCATGGGCCACATGCCGAAGCAAAGGTAGGATTATTAACAGGGACGGAAGGTCCAAGTTAAGGGTAGAGATCGACCGATCTCGCCGATGATGACGAGGGTCGAACATGGGTTTGTTAAAGGATTTCCGGTGGGACTTTTGATGATTGTCCCTTTTGGAGTTTCATCGGTGAAGGACAAGGAGAAATTCTTTTTAAATTACCACTTTACTGACTTAAACGCCCTTTCAGGTTTTCGCCGAAGCCAGCCCCCTCTTGCTTTTGCCCACGCGCCCTCTCAGATTTTCACGTGGCGGGGTACCCGATTTTGCCTGCAGTGCCCTTTTGGGTTTTCGCCATAGCTGGGTTATAGCCATTTTTGCACTTGTCCTAATATAGGAGCAAGTCTGGCGGGGTATCTCTATTTTTAACCCCATTTTCTTTTCCTTTATATATATATATTTTGAAGATATAAAAGGCGGTAGGTCGCGGTGTGATGTCTGACCGTTGGTTGATAGTAGATGGCTGCTGGCCGGGGTACCAGGCCTTGTGCCAAGCAGAATGGTTCATTCGTTAGCAAGGGCTGAATGCTAACGCAAAGGAATGATCTTTTACCGATTCGAGCGTAAGGCCCGTAATGGCAACAATGTGAGAAGGCCGGCTAGGACATGAAGTCTTGAGCCGAAAAGGTTTATTCGTTAGCAAGAAGATAATGCTTAACGCAAGGGAGGGATTTCATGCCAGTTCGGACGTAAGGTTCGTAATGGCAGCATGGCGTATTCTTTTGAGAGCTTGGCCAGGGCAGAGTGCCATTAAACCAAGGGAAGGTAACTCGGTTAGGGCGGAGTGCCACTAGACCAAGGAGTGGTAGCTCGATCAGGGCGGAGTGCCACTAGACCAAGGAAAGGTAGTTCGATCAGGGCGGAATGCCACTAGACCAAGGAATGGTAGCTTGATCAGGGCGGAATGCCACTAGACCAAGATAAGGATAGCTCGGCCAGGGCGGAATGCCACTAGACCAAGGAAAGGTGGCTCGATCAGGGCGGAATGCCACTAGACCAAGATAGGGGTAGATCGATCAGGGCGGAATGCCACTAGACCAAGGAAGGATAGCTCGATCAGGGCGGAATGCCACCTAACCAAGATAAGGGTAGCTCGGCTAGGGCGGAGTGCCACTAAACCAAGGAAGGGTAGCTCGGCCAGGCGGAATGCCACTAGACCAAGGATAGGGGTGGCTCGATCAGGGCGGAATGCCACTAGACCAAGATAGGGGTAGCTCGATTAGGGCGGAATGCCACTAGACCAAGGAAGGATAGCTCGATCAGGGCGGAATGCCACTAAACCAAGATAAGGGTAGCTCGACTAGGGTGGAGTGCCACTAAACCAAGGAAGGATAGCTCGATCAGGGCAGAATGCCACTAAGCCAAGATAAGGGTAGCTCGGCCAGGGCGGAATGCCACTAAACCAAGATAAGGGTAGCTCGGCCTGGGCGGAATGCCACTAGATCAAGGAAGGATAGCTCATTCGGGGAGCGCCGGTTGAACCGTGTGGTATAGCTTCAGGTGCTTCCCATTGAGGGGAGAGAATTGGATGACTCCTTGATGGAAATCAAGCAAGCTGCCAGGCCAAAGTCGATCGATGAAGCTGCTGGGCTGAAGATTAACGCGCTACCCAAAGGTAGCGCGACCTGAAGAAGGCGCTAGGTTTCCCTAGCGCGATCTCAGGCAGAAAGTCGACTGCAGGCGCCCCAACTACCCAGCACTTGGGACTCCCAATGACTTCAATGTTCACTGTTTCCCACTGTTGTAATTGATGTTCTAGTGTCGTTTAGACTTCCCCTTCCCCTATATATGTACCCCATCTCGTTTGATTAAGTAATGAAATGAATTGAGAAAAAATGAGTGTTTGAAAGAGTTGAGTATAGCATGTTTATATTCCCCCCCCCAATCTTTGGAATCCCCTCCCTCCTCCCCTCTTCGGGTGCGATGCCCACGTTCTTCTTCTAATCCTCCCCTTTTCCCCTTCACGGAGGACGTTCGAAGTTCCGGGTGCATCGGCCTTGAGAAGAGGTCGGGTGTGAGGCCCCATTCGGGGCTCCGTTCTTCCTCCACCGACGATCGACGTCCTCCACCATCGCCAACGACGTTGCTATGATCAAGATGGAGCTTGGTTGCACCGGTCCTGCGATGGGATCGGGTGTGATGCCCCAGCCAAAACCCTACGTGGTCCTAGCTCGCCCTGCCATGCCCCTTTCTCCCTCGTCGCCCACCCCCGCTCCCACCTTCACCAAGTTATCCTAGCTAGTAATAGGTTAGTTTAATCGATGTTTAGGGCCCTCTTGTATTTGTTTAAGATCCCCCGTGTCATACCCACCCTCCTACGTGTTCCCCCCGTGTGAATCACTTCCCCGTCGTCGTCCATGGGAGCCCCAATGTCCAACTTCTTCGTCCGGCGACTGTCTGAGAACGCGCTATATCGTCCTAGCGCGTTCTTCATGAAGGCGCTAGTAACCTATAGCGCGACATTGATCAGCAGGAAGAAGATGGCCAACCCCCTCCCAATTTCGTGTCACATCACTCCTTTGTGATCCGCAAGGATGTATGCACCCCCTTCATATACTCGGTGGACGACATATGGTCCGACCCGGTTTTCAATCAACTTCCCCTTGGGGTTAGAGGCCATTACTTCTCTTCTTTTGACCATCACCAGGTCTCCTTTCTTGAATTCTCGACCCTTGACCAGCTTATCAAAAGCACGGGCCATACGGGCTTGATAGAGTTGAATATTCTGTTGCGCCCGGAGGCGCTTTCCTTCAAGCTCGGTGAGCTCTTCTAATCTTCTTTCTATGTTGACCTGCTCGTTGCCTGCCAATCCGTGCTGGATGGTGACCCGCAATGAGGGGATCTCCAGCTCGATCGGCACCACGGCCTCTAACCCATATACGAGGGAGTAGGGCGAGCAGCCGGTAGGGGTCTTGTAGACCGTGCGGTAAGCCCACAGTGCCTCGTACATTCTTTCTTCCCAATCTCTTCTGTCAGTCTTGACAATTTTCACCAGCAGGGTGCATAGCGTCTTGTTAAAAGCCTCTGCAAGCCCGTTGGCCTGAGGGTAGTAGGGAGATGATGTTCTCCAATCAATCTTGTATTTGTCAGCTAGCCGATAAACCTTCTGATTTCTGAAGTGGCTGCTGTTGTCGGAGATGATTCGGCTGGGAATCCTGAACCGAAATATTACATTCTGTCGGAAGAATCTTGCAACTAATTCTCCCGTGACTTCTTTTAGTGCTACTGCCTCCGCCCATCTGGAGAAGTAATCTGTAGCTGCTAAGATGTATTTGCACCCTGATGAAGATGCTGGTAGTGGCCCCACCACGTCTGTACCCCACTGGGCAAATGGCCAGCTTGGTAAGGTGGGATGTAGAGGCACTGGAGGTCTTCTTGATACATTGGCATGCTCTTGACATTTCTGACATGCCTTGGAAAACTTACAGCAATCATCAAATATGGTGGGCCAATAATAACCCAACTTCTTTATTTCAATTTTCATTTTCGGACCGGCTTGGTGCGCCCCGGCTGATCCGGCATGGACTTCTTGCATCACCTGCCTGGCTTCCTCTGGAGATAAGCATCGAAGTAATACCTTCTTCTGGGCATCTGCCATTATTAAGAACAATGTCCCATTCCTCATCTCATAGGAATCTTTGACTCTCAGGAGTTTCATTTTCTATTCTTTCACCTTCGGAAGCTGTTGGTGTTGGAACCAATGCAGGAGGTACTCCCGCCAGTCGGGCTGCTGGACTGCTTCAGCAACTGCTACTTCATCGGGTTGTTCACCGGCTAGAGCTTCTATCATGCTGGGGACCTGCCGCCGGTTGATAACTGATATATTCAGGCTCGTATCAGGCGGGACCGCCAAGGAACTTGCCAACTTAGCGAGGGCATCGGCTTGAGCATTCTGCCCCCGGTTGATGTGCTTGATGCTAATGAGCTAGAATCTTGTCATTAGGCGTAGGGCCAGAAGGTAGTAAGGGATGAGCTCCTGCTTTCGTACCTCAAACTCGCCTTCTAATTGTTTTATAACCAATATGGAGTCCTCGAATGCCTCTAGCATCTGAATCCCCATGGATAGAGCAACCAGTAGCCCGATTATGAGGGCCTCATATTCAGCTTCATTATTTGTGCAAGGCTTATTTATTGAGCAAGATGTGTGTATGACTTCCCCTTCCAGGGACTTCAAGACTATGCCTGCTCCTGCGCGGACTCTGGCTGACCCCATTGCTGTGGTGTCAATTCTAGAGGCACCATCAAAATATAGCTGCCATAGGGAGGGCCGCACCTGGCTGACCTCCAAAGTCTCATCTTCAGGAAGCTCTGGTTCTAGAGGGCAGTCTTCGGGTACTGGATGTTCAGCAAAGAAGTCTGCGATAGCTTGGCCCTTGACGGCCCTTTGTGGTACATAGGAGATGTCGTACTCCATAAGAATCACCGCCCATTTGCCCAGGCGGCCTTTGAGGGCCGGCTGAGACATGATGTATCTAAGCGGATCCTCCCTAGAAATCAGCTTAACTTCGTGTGATAGCATGTAGTGCCGTAACTTCTTGACCGCGAAGACCAATGCAAGACAGATCTTCTCGATGTAGGTGTACCTTTCCTCAGTTCTGACCATTCTTCGACTGAGATAGTAGAGGGCTTGTTCTTTTCCTTCTTCATTATTCTGGGCCAGCATTGCCCCCAGAGAATTATGTGTGGCTGCTATGTAGAGGATCAGCGGCTGTCCTTTCACTGGCGCACCCAGCACTGGAGGAGTTTTCAGGTAATCTTTTAGTCTATCGAAGGCTAGCTGACATTCCTCATCCCAATAGAATGGAACGTCTTTCATCATCAGCTTGTGAAAGGGGTGGCACCGCCCTGACAAGTTGGATATAAACCGCCGGACGTATGCCAGGCGGCCCTGAAGAGATCTTAGCTCAGAGAGATTCCTTGGCGAGGGTAACTCCTGAATCGCTTTGATCTTTGTGGGGTCTATTTCAATTCCCCGATACTTGACAATGAAACCCAGGAATTTTCCGCTCGAGACTCCGAACGCACATTCATAGGGTTCATTTTTAATCCATACTACTTCAGCCTCTGGAAAATGACTCGGAGGTCTTGAAGATGGTCTTCTTTCTTTTTGGTCTTGACTACCAGGTCATCTATGTAGCACTCGACCTTATGGTAAAGCAGCTCATCAAATATTCTAGTCATCGCCCGCTCATAAGTTGTGTCGGCGTTCTTTAATCCGAACGGCATTCTTTTGTAGTGGTAAATGCCTTTGGGTGTTCGGAAGGCAGTGTGGACCCGATCACGTTCCGCGATCCATATCTGGTTGTAGCCAGACGACCCATCCATGAATGATAAGGACTCATGACCAGTGGTTGCATCTATCATGACCTCCGTTATCGGCACTGGAAAGTCATCTTTAGGGCAGGCTTTATTTAGATCCCGGAAGTCGACACATATCCGGATCTTTCCATTCTTCTTCTTCACAGGCACGATGTTAGCCAGCCACGTGGTATATTGATTTTCCTCAATGAAACCCACATCAATGAGCTTGTCGACCTCTTTGCATATCTGAGTGATGAGCTCTAGCCTCATACGCCTAGGGGGCTGTTTCACCGGCTCTACCCCAGGGTTTATGGTCAGTTCATGCTGTGAGTCCAAAGGGCTTAATCCCGGCATCTCTCTGTAGGTCCAGGCAAAATAGTCCCGGTATTCTTGTAGCAGCCGGATGTACATCCTCTGTTCTTCAGCAGACAGTTGGGCACTGAGGAAGGTAGGTCTGGGGTCATCTTCGTCTCCCAGGTTGACTTCTATCAGTTCATCGACTGTTGCCTGACCTCCGTCTTCTATCTCAGGGGGTGCAGGCTGGAGGTCGACAAAGTCTGGTATATCATCTTCGAGGTCGAGGACCTCGATCCCTTCATCTTGACTTATTTGAGTTCTGCCAAAAATATCTTGTTCGGCTGACAATGGGTGCATGCGCTGTTCTGCCAACAAGTTTACCTTACCAGCGGCTTCAAGGGGCGAGCTGATTGCCTCACTCCCTGCTGAGGGGATTGCAGTCACCGTGGGCTGGCGATTATTTGTCATTGGGTCAGAGTGGCCTTACAGCTCTTTGGCAAAGGGTGAAGAGATCTCGGTCCCTTGAGTTACCATGCCCTCAATGAAGGCAACCATTTCTCTTCTGGCAGCATATGTCTCTCGATCAGGCTCGGGGGAAATCTCCCTAACTGGTCCGAGGATTGCCGGCATCATGAGTAAAGGAGGGCCACCGGCGGGAGGCCACTCTGCTTCTTCCACCTCTTCGGCTTCACTGCTGCTAGCTGTGTCAAATTTGGCCTGAAGAACTGTATCTTCTGGGTAGACCTGTTCCCAGCAGCGGCAGGGGAACACAGCCTCGGATTCTGGGTTTCTTGACTGGGCTGGCTGAATGCACTCAACTTCCGTCGGGTGTTCATCAATTACTGCCCCCAGTGGGTTATCTTACATCAAAAAAATAGTAGATATGGTGTCTACTTCATAGCGCCCGCTGTAATAGTATTCTTTGAGGGTGAAGCCCAACCCTGGATGCTGAGTGACACGCCTCATTTCTTTGTCCAGGCTCGGAGGGTACCATAGCTTCTGGAATGCTTCTTTCCTCTTGCGAGGCTGGCCGGAAGGGATGTGTTGCTTCTGGAACATCTTGGCCATTTGATTTGTCATAAATGTCAGCCCCTGTATAGGCATTGAGGGGTTCTCTATGTCTTCAGGCAGATGACAATCAGTGTCTTCTTGTGTAGGGTGCTCTTCAGCTGTGTAGAACAGGCTGCTGGGACCGTCTATCTGTGGCACCTACCATGCTTTGAAAGGCTCGATAGTAGCATTGTCGAGGCTAAGAATTGGCTTGGTAAGACCTTCGGAGACTCCGATGTGGTCGTGTTGTTGATCAACCCTGACTTCATTAGTTTCGAGGTAGATGGCGGGAGGTGCTATCCGGCCTACATCCCCGGTGACGGTGATGTGTGAAACCACCTTGGGCTCGATATATCCACGCGGCGGCGGAGGGAACCATTCCACCTTGGAAGTGTCTTTTATTGTGCTGGAAGGGGTCTTGGCTGCAGGGGCCTTCCGCGACCATTCTGCATATAAAGGGGCGTCTGCCAAGTGGCATTCGAATACTTCGAATGGGTGGAGATCAGCAAGTACTCTTTCCTCTCTCCCATCCGTGCTGTATTTGATGCATTGGTGAAGTGTGGAAGGTACCACCATATTCTCATGTAGCCAGGGGCGACCAAGCAGCGCCTTATATGAGGTGCGGGAATCAATGACATGAAACTGCACCTTCGTAACGAAGTCCCCTAGGGTGAGCGTGAACTCTGCTACCCCTATCGACACTTCGCACTTCTGATTGAAGCCGGCAATACGCATATCCCCGACCTTTTGTAGGTGCACGCTGAAATACTACCTCTCATAAATCCTGTAGGGTAGAATGTTGACAGCTGCCCCCGGGTCCACCAGGATTCTGTTCAGCTCTCGGTCATTCAGGTGTCCCCTCATATACAGAGGTCTGTTGTGACTGGTGGTAGGGAGCAACATGTCCTCCTGGGTGAAGGTCATGCTGGCCTCTGGCAGTGCCTCAGCTAGGCAGGCTTCATATTGGGCAGGCGTCTGGAGAGCAGTAATGATCGCCTGTCGGGTCTCGTCACTGAGAGAGAGGATATCCCAGACAGTGAACCTCGCTGGGAGCTTCTTCAAGAGCTTGACCACCCAACTTCCAGCTCGGACATTGGACAACTTCATTTCATCCACCCACTTGGGCTTGGAAGATTCTTGGACTGTGGCCCCTGATGGACCTGCTTCATCAGACTCAGAGGCTGCACCCTTTTGCTCGGGATTACCTCCTGGCTGCTCCTCACAGGCTTCTGTCGGGCGAGTTTCTACCCCTTCTGACAATTCGGGAGATTACTGGAGCTGTGGGAGATTGCCCCCGGTCACCGGTTCAACCTCCCAGCATGGCTGCTTTCCTTTTGACATTTTTATGAACTCCAGAAATGAAGGAGCGGGAGTGCCACCCCCGCTTTGGTTGTATAAGCCTGACGGAGGGGGGATTTGAATTCCTCTGACCTCCGGAGGGGGTATCTTGTAGGGTTGCTCTCCTCTGAAGATAATATTATGATTGGCGGGCGGCTGACGCCCCCATCTTCGGCCCGACCGGGTTGCATGTGTGGCCGTTGCGGCTTCGGCCTGGCTTTCCTTAGCGGTGGGCGTGAACCAAATCTCTTCTTCATCCTCCTCACCGGGCAAATTGAACAAGGCAGAGAGGGTATTGCAAGAAAGGGTCACTCCCGTTGTAGCCTTGCCGGCCCCTTTCTTCCTTCTTTGTCTCCTTTTCTTTTCTTTGACTGGCGCTTGCCCCCAGAACATGCTGCCATCTTTGTCTGATGCCTTGTCAGCTTCCCCTTCCTGCTTCAGTGAAAGCTGTTCTAGCTCCCGCCATGGGAGATGATCTCGTACCAGCAAAGGTTCTAGCTCGGGCTGCACATACTCATCTAGCCCATTTATATAGTCCTGCAGCCGCTGAGCTTCTGGGTTGATCTTCTTGACCACCGGTAATGGAGTCTGTCTCCTCCGATTGCGGGTAGGTATCCGGATAACTGCTGGTGGATTTGTCCACACAGGTGTTGTTACCGGTGGAGGGGGTCGTGGTGTGACGCCACGAACGTGTGCTCCCGATGTCGGGCAAGGTAGGCCCTTTTTCTTGGTTCTTGCGGGGACTTGCTGCCATCCCTCCTGTTCTTTTATTGGGGCCAGAAAGCAGGCTTCATATGTATGCTGAGTACTGGCTTCTGCGGTCTCCTCAGGCAAGGCGTGATACAAAGAGACCATATTGACGGCAACTCTTCTTACGGGCACCGCATGTGGTTGTGGAGGGTCGACCTTGTACTCCCCCAATTCTATTTCTTCCCTTTTTACCATGCTTTCGATAATATCCTTGAAAACATAACAGTCTTCAACTGGATGCCCCAGCATCTGGTGGTAAGGGCAAAACCTTGGGCTGTCTCTTTTCTTCAGGTCCTCCGGCCTCCTTGGCTCAGGCAGGGTGACCTTGTCATACTGGGTAACCCAATCAAATAGGATCCTGGTCTTCTCCTTTAGGAAAGAGTAGGACTTCTTCATTTTATCCCGGAGGGATGTGCCTTCTTCGCCGTCTCCGGTCTTGGCAGGCTGAGGAGCAGCTATCTTCTTGCCTTTATCTTTTTGCTGTTCAGATGTCTTGATATCAAGGGCATTTGCTTCTTTCGGTGCCTGGCGCCGTTCTGTTGCCTTGCCCTTTTGTGCAGTAGGGGTGTTTGGTGTGGGGGCTGGTTTTGCTAGGAAACCCTCCACTTCGGCAACAATATTGTTCAGACGGTCGAATGACCGGATTTCCATGCCAATCATCTTCTCCAGCACCTCTCTCCTGAGGTTCTGTTTGCAGATCTGCACAGCGTCCTCCTGGTGCGGGGGCCGCTTGCATCTCATTCTGAGGTTCCTCCACCTCTTGATGTAGTCGAGAGCGGTCTCATCTGCCCTCTGTCTTGTTGAATAGAGTTCAGCCACTGTGACCTCCCTCTCTGTAACATGAAATCTTTCTCTGAACTTCCTCTGCATGTCCGACCAGTCGCTGATCGACCCGACCGGGAGGCTGGAGTACCATTCAAAGGCGAGCCCTGTGAGTGAGGACCCGAAGAACTTCAGTAAATATGACTCGTCGGTGGCTAAGTCACCCATGACGATCATGTAGTAGGCGACATGTTCCTTCGGGGATCCCTTCCCGTTGAACTCGTCGAACTTCGGCAGCTTTCTGATCCCGGGAGGGAGCCGTTTAGTAGCATGATGCGGTGGATATGGCACCCATTATGCATCGAATATAACATAGTCACCTTCAGCTCTTTCAGCGAGCTTCATCTCGATCATCCTTTCTACCATCATCTTGCTCATGGTGGTTGGGTCGACCGGTTCTGGGTAGAAATGCGCCGGCTGCAAATAGGGGGTGACCAGGGTGGTCGCCTGTGGAGGAGGACGCAGCAATGGAGGTGTCTGGTGCACCTGAGGTAGCACCGGGGGAGCCAGTGATTGTGATGGGCATTGTTGAGTTGTTGCCAAATTTGGCTCCGCCTGCAGAGGCGGGGTATAGAGTGGCGAGAAGTCGTTCTTGCTGACGGTTCCCCTTGATGATTCGTCCTGCACATCAGGCCACTTGGAGGCGGAGGACTGCTCTGCCTTTTCTGTCAACTGCTTCTTCAGCTGTTCTATCTCCTGGCGGTACCTCTGGAGCATCATTAGTACAGCTGGATCCATAGCTGCTGTGTTAGGGATGGCCTCTATCGTCTTGCCAGATGCACCCTCAAGCAGGATGTCAAGCAAGACATCTTCATTTTCATCTGCCGTTATCACATTTGCTGTGAGAATAACGGCCTTGTCATGCTGTTGGAGGCAGGGCAGGGCTTGCTTTCCCTTGGTCGCTGCCAGCATCTGTTTTGCAGCCTCCACTCTTTGAGTGCTCGGCCCTGGTCTGTCGGCTAGCCAGGCCAACTCTTGAGGCTCTTCGGGCAGTTTTCCATAGTGGCCATCTATCCTGGCCATATTGCATGTGAAGATCTGCATCCTGCGTCTCTGTCTCGAACCTTCCTCTTGGCATTCTCCGGGAAGGTAAGCCTTTCGAACATAGAGATCCTTTTCCTTTCCCCTTGACGGGGGATAGTGTCACCGGCTTGAATATCAGAGCCGTCTTCATATCCATTGTCATCAACCGATGACGTCATCCTCCTATCTTCTTCTTCTCCCGCTGCCATTAATGGACAGTGGTCTTCTTCGGCTGCGGCTGCCTGCAACAGCCGTTGTTGGCCCAAAGAGGGGTTGCCTAACCCCCTAAAATAGCTTCTGACCATATTGGTCATTTCATCTTGCCCTCGGCCCGATTGCGGGGTCGGGGACAGTTGTTGACCTCTCATCGGAGGAATGTGAGTAAACAGAGCCCTTTCGGCAGTCTGCTGTAATCTTCTTCCCACAATGGGGATATTGGCTTTTTGGGCGCAGGCCCTAAAGCTTTCTCAGCGTGGTGGATCCACGATTGTCTCTTCCTTCCTTGTGATAAGGTTCCTCTTGTTGTTTTCTTCTGCTCTGGTGGATCTGGGGTGATACTGCACTGGAGTGATGGGGACATCACCCAGCGTTCCCTCTGGCTAGACACCCCTCTCCCTTCTAGAGACGGGTAGGCTGCGACTGCACGAATTGATGGGTCCTCGACGACATTAGAGTTTATTACTATGGACATCATGATGTATTTTCCCTTTTCTTGAGTCTTTTTGATGTATTTTGAGTCATGTCCTAGGTGCTCATATTAGTGGATCAACATATTGGGCTTGTTTGGCTTTGTGGCCCATCTAGAGGAGCTAGGCCCATGAGCACCCCTTCTTGCACCTGGGTTATCTGTCTTTTGTTCTTTTCTCAGGGGCTTTTGTACAAAGTTGGGATCCTTATATATAGGACCCCAACTCCCACATGAGAAGGTTAATGAATTATTGAGTATTTTGAGCATAAGTGCATCTCCCCCCTCTCTCTCTAGCTTTCTCACTCTCTCTCTCTCTCTCTCTCTCTTCAGGGGGCGGACCCCTTCTCTCTCCTCCTCTCTCTCTCCCTAGGGCGCACCTGCCCCTTCACCTTCCCCACTTGCCACATCAGCAGCCACCTCAGCCCCCACCCTTTCACATCCCTTAGGTCCATAACTCCCATTAACACTTCCACATTCCCAAGTGACTCTTCCAATTCCCCACACACCTTCTCCACCTCTAAGGCAACCATCCCTCTCCCCCAAGCAACCCCTCCACTTCCCCACATATCCTTTCATATCCCCAAGCAATCAAACACCCCCCCCCCCACTTCAAACTTGCGCACCCCTCTCCACCCACTCACCTCCCCACTTGCCTTGGCCGACCCCCCCTCATTCCCCTCTCACCTAGCCGCGGCCTCCTCTCCCCTCCCCCTCTTGGACCTCCATCTCCCCAGCTCCAATCCTCTCCACACCCCTACACTCCCTCTCCCATCGACCCTCCACCCCACCATCTCCAATATTGCCAATCCCCATCCCTACCCCTAGTTCCACCACCATCCCTTCTCTTCATCTTGATCAGTCTGCAGGTGGAAGAAAAGGGTTGCAACTAGCAGAAGTGTCCCCGGAGTCATAAAGCTACATCCAGAGGCGTGGCCTACATCGACGGAAAGATATGCAAGTCCCCTTCGCAAGCGAGGTAGAATCATCCCGTTCCGAGTTCGTGGCCAACCGGGAGAGCTGTTCTACCACAACTGCACCAGACATCCTCTGCAGAGAGCCTAAGCCCGATTGGAAGCAGCTTCACGACCAACAGCGAAGGAACCCGACAGAAAGTTCTTCAACAAAGTTCTTCCTTCCCCTGTCCCCGATCAGGAGCAAGAAACAGGACCTCGTTCGGCATCCAGGAACCAGAGTTCCGAATTTTCTCCCTCAGTCGCGCGGGTCTGCCTCCTGCTGTCTACAGCGACCAGTGACTGATCATCGGCGTCCCCCAGTCCACCCCGACTTCAGAAAGGGTTTCCGTCAGTTTTTCTGTGCAGAGGCTTCTTCCACGATTCCGGAAACTCTGACGGTTCATAATTCGGCATCCGGGAGCGCCTGTGGCAACCTCTGCATCCTACTGCCTCAGACCTGAAGCCGTCAGCATCAGAATCCCTCGTCCTGTTCGAGCCACCGCCGCGGCCAGCGATGACGCCAGAAGAATTCGCTAAAATTCAGAGGTGTCCCCGTCCCTGTTACGAAGAATTCCCCCTTGGTTTCGTCGCCGGAAAAATTTCTGAGGACGAACCACGACTGTGGCAGTGGCGACCTGTTCCCTCTCACAGCAAGTGAACAGAACCTTCGACGGCTTCCACTCCTTCATCGTTGGCAAGTTTTCCCCTTCCGCCTGGCCGGCTTAGCGCCCCTCCCTGCGTGGAGGTAGTGTTTGATGTAAGTTTGATTTCCCCACCCCTAATCCAACCCTCCTGCGTGAGGAGTAGTTCATGTACTAAGCAGCTCAAGCGACATCGGCGCAGTGTGCGGGATCCACACTTCCCCGCTCGCCCTCGTCTCCGAACGGGGTTGGTTTCTTCAAACCAACCAGGTGAGCTCTAAACTTTGCTCCATTATTCTTAGTGCTTGTTTGTTTAATATCCGTAGACATAGCCCCGTTGTGCATGCGAGCGAGTGTCCGATCCCGATTCCACCTTCAAAGTGTGGTCACCGTGGTTAAAGTAAGCGAGTGGGACCTAGTGCCCCAATTGGCACCGGCCAGCCCCATAAGCGTGGGTTACGTACCCTCGGGAGGGCAACCCTAGCCCTGCTAGCACTCTACCAGCAAGGGTCTTGATCCTTCACCTCCCCTTAGCATCCTATAGTCACCCCGGGCTCACGTGTGTGCGATGGCGTTTTGGTCCGGATTTATCAACTTAATTGTTATGTGATTGTGAATGCGGAATAGGTCCTAAGTTTACTTTTGGCTTGCTGCATACCCCGTAGTGGTGTCACATCAACTTGGTATCAGAGCAAGTTTTAGACTTGTCTCTACAAGCCTAGGTCCAAGGGCTATTGCATTTCCACCCTCTGTGTGTCGGTCTCTTCTTCCTGGTGCATGTCCACCCGTAGAGGCACTGTTTACCAAACCGACCACTCTACTTCAAATCCCCCCATGAGTTCCCATTCTCAGGGCAACCAAGGCATCCCTAGTGAAGTCCCACAAGCCCCAATGGAGCAATTTGAGACTACCCTTAGAACTATTATGGAGAAACTTGATGGACTTACCACCTGAATGGATAGACTTGAGGAAGTGAGGGCCCCACCTAGGATCCCGGCCCCAAGAGCTCCCCCTCCACAGGTTGATCCGGGTAGGGAAGACCTTGAGAATGAGTGGTACCACGAACCAGAGAGGCCCCAACGGCCTCGGCATTATGAGAGACGACCCCACGAGGATCGAGATGAGTTCCTCCTAAAAATGATCAAAGTAGAGGCACCAAATTTTGATGGGTCCCATAACCCAAGTGTCTATGAGGAATGGGAGCATGGCATGGACCAATACTTTGAATGGTACCCCATGTCCGATGAGAGAAATGTTAGGTTGGCCAAGATGCACCTTCTTAAGTTAGCCAAAACCTATTGGCTAAAGGTAGAGAGTCAAAGAAGAATTAGGCGCGAAGAACCCATTAACACATGGTTAGACATGAAGACACAACTTAGAGATAAGTATCTTCCCCACTCCTATAGCCAACTTCTCCTTGACGAATGGCAAAGCCTTACCCAAGAAGGGAAAACCGTGGAGGAATACATAGAAAAGTTTGACTCATACCTCTTAAGATGCAGTGTCTTCGAAGACCCAACTGTCACCCTATCACGGTTTAGGAATGGTCTCCTTCCCCACATCAAAAGGGAACTTTACATGAGAGAGGCTCATAGCCTTGAAATTGCCTATCAAATAGCCCGGGATGTAGAGAGGTTCTCTAGAAACTCTAGGTTCGCCCCCCCCCCAAAGGACCGGGACCACGTCCCAACCTCCCTCCCCTATTGAGAACACCTCCTCCCAGTGGGGGAACTCCTACAAAACCCTCCCCTCAGCCAGCCACACCCAACCCTCCTCCCCGAAGGGAAGACAACTCCAAAGGGAAGACCCCAATGAGCAATTCGGTCAAGTGCTTTCGATGCCATGGCTATGGCCACATAGCCACCCAATGTCCCTCCAAGGGTTTGTCAAACCTAGTCATTGAAAGTGGACCTTCTACTTCCCAGGAAACACCCGAGAGTACTATTGAGGAATACGAGGCTGCTTTAGGATGGGAAGAGGAATACAATGAGCAATTCTTTGAGGAAGAAGTCGAAGAGGACCCCCACTCCAGCCACCTAGGGGTGATAAGGTGCACCCTTACCCAACCACAAGAGGATGACTGGCGAAGGACTTCCATTTTTCACACATTTGTCAAGATCGGGGACCATGTTAGGAAGGTCATCCTAGACAACGGGAGTTGTGTCAACGCCGTGTCTCCGGACACTGTCAAGCTCCTAGGTCTTACCCCTACACCCCACCCCAAACCTTATCGTGTATCATGGATAAACAATCACTCCCTACCCGTCAACACATGTTGTCTTATCCCCATCACCTTCTCATCCTACCAAGGGCAAATATGGTGTGATATCATACCTATGGCTGTAGGAAGCATCCTCTTAGGGAGACCTTGGATATATGATGTCAATGCCACCATCCATGGGAAAACGAACACATGCACCTTTGACCACGAGGGGAAGAGTATCCGCCTCAACCCCTCCCCTCCCCAAAAAGAACCACCCACCAAGGGAATCCTTCCTACACCACCAAAACCCAAGGCCTCATCTGCACCAACCCAAACAACCACCCAAAACCCCACCCTTGAAAAACCCACCGGGCCAGTCAAAGGCCTCCACCTCATCACTAGGAGAGAGCTCGAGGAAGAGTTAACCCGAGGGACACCACTTTGTGCTATTATCATATGTCTTGGAGAGGCAACCCCCTCCAATCCTCACCCCGTGGAAATCCACCCTCTCCTAGAAGAATTTAAGGACGTATTCCCCGAGGAACTCCCCGACCAACTACCACCCATGAGGGATGTCCAACATGCTATAGATCTCGTCCCGGGAGCCACCCTCCCAAATCTCCCCCACTATCGCCTCAACCCCACAGAATATGCTGAGTTAAGAAGGCAAGTGGAGGAACTGATTAGAAAGGGCTTTCTTAGGCTGAGCAAAAGCCCATGTGCCGTCCCGGCCCTCCTCACACCAAAGAAGGACGGGACATGGCGAATGTGTGTTGATAGTAGGGCCATCAACAAGATAACTGTCAAATATAGGTTCCCCATACCTAGACTTGACGATATGCTGGACATGCTCGCCGGAGCCACCATATTTTCCAAAATAGACCTCAAAAGTGGCTATCATCAGGTTAGGATAAGGTCAGGGGATGAATGGAAAACGGCCTTTAAAACCAAAGATGGGCTTTATGAATGGTTGGTGATGCCTTTTGGGCTCTCAAATGCCCCAAGTACCTTCATGCGCCTTATGACCGAGGTCCTTAGGCCCTACATTGGAGTCTTCCTGGTAGTCTACTTTGATGACATCCTCATCTACAGCCAGTCCAAAGAAGCCCATCTCAGTCACCTTAGGCAAGTCTGCACCACTCTTAGGAAGGAGAGCCTCTTTGCCAATTTTGGAAAATGTCAATTCATGACAAAGTCCATTACCTTCCTTGGGTATGTTGTCTCCACCGAAGGAGTATCCATGGACCCTGAAAAGGTCCAAGCCATCCTCGATTGGCCGGAACCCCGCACTCTCCATGAAGTCCGGAGCTTTCATGGGCTAGCCACCTTTTACCGACGGTTCATCCGTGGGTTTAGCACAGTCACAGCCCCTATCACCGACTGCCTCAAAAAGGGGACCTTTGTGTGGACCAAGTCCACAACTAGAGCCTTCCAAGAACTCAAGGAGAGGATGACCCAAGCCCCTGTACTATGCCTCCCTGACTTCTCCAAAGTCTTTGAGGTGACTTGTGATGCCTCCGGGGTAGGAATTGGCGGGATCCTTAGCCAGGAAGGACATCCAGTGGCCTATTTTAGTGAGAAGTTGTGTGATGCAAGGATGAGGTACTCCACCTACGACAAGGAATTTTATGCCGTGGTTCAATCCCTCCGGCACTGGAGACACTATCTCTTGCCGAAAGAATTTGTCATATTCTCTGACCATGAGGCCCTGAAATACCTCAATTCCCAGCAGAAAATGAATGCTCGGCATGCTCGATGGGTCGAATACATCCAGGCCTACACATTTGTGATCAAACATAAGGCCGGAAGTGAAAACCGTGCTGCCGATGCCCTCAGTAGGAGAATTTCCTTGCTAGCTACTATTCGGGTGGAAGTCATAGGATTTGAAAGACTCAAGGAAGAGTACTCTGATTGCCCGGACTTTGGTCGAATCCATACCACTCTGTCCACCCTCTCACCTAGGGAACATCGAGGGTTCATCTTAGAGGACGGGTTCATTTTCAAAGGCCATAGACTTTGCATACCTAGAACCTCTCTACGGGGCTTCCTGATCTGGGAGTTACATGCAGGAGGCCTTGCTGGGCATTTTGGGGTGTATAAGACCATTGCTTTGGTTGAGGGTCAGTTCTTCTGGCCAAGTCTCAAAAGGGACGTAGCCAAAATTGTAGGACAGTGCCGGATATGTGCCTCAGCCAAGCAAACAAGGCAGAACACTGGCCTCTACACACCACTCCCTGTCCCTGACCGCCCTTGGCAAGACTTAAGCATGGACTTCGTCTTAGGCCTACCTAGGACTCAAAAAAGGCATGATTCAATCTTTGTAGTAGTGGATAGGTTTTCTAAGATGGCCCATTTCATCCCCTGCTCCAAAACTTCTGACGCCTCTCATGTGGCCCGCCTATTCTTCGATGAGGTAGTTCGCCTCCATGGTCTACCCAAGACCATCATTTCTGATAGGGATGTCAAATTCACCAGCTATTTCTGGAAGACTCTCTGGCACCTAATGGGGACCCTTCTCAAATTTTCCACGGCCTATCACCCTCAAACGGACGGCCAGACCGAAGTCATTAATAGGAGCCTTGGGAATCTACTCCGGTGTCTTGTTGAGGATCGCCCCGGGAATTGGGATCTCATATTACCCCAGGCAGAGTTTGCATACAACAATTCAGTGAATAGGTCGATAGGGATGAGCCCATTTGAAGCTGTGCATGGGTACAAACCTAGAAAGCCTACATATCTCATTCCTTTTCCACCACATGCTAGAGTGTCTATTAGTGCTGAGTCGTTTGCCCAACACATGAAAGAATTGCATGAAGAAATCCGCAAACACATTAACAAAAGCAATGAGGTGTATAAAAAGTCGGCCGATTCCCACCGTCGCCACCAGGAGTTTCACGTAGGTGATTATGTGATGGTAAGAACTGAGAGGCTTTCCCCAGAGAATGTCTCCAAACTGAGGTCGCGTGGATCAGGCCCCTTCCAGGTTTTAAAGAGGATTGGCACGAACGCTTACGTGTTGGACCTCCCCGAGGAGTACGCAGTAAGTCCCACATTCAATGTGGCTGACTTGGTGCCATATAGGGGACCCACGGTGACACCCAGTGAGGAAATTGAGCATGTTCCACCTTCTGAGAGAGCCACCACTCATGAGAGAGTTCCACCAATCCAGAGAGGCCAACGGGAGCAAATAGAGCAGATATTGGATGAACAGGTCACTGTCACCCGGAGCAAAGCGTACGAGCGATACTTGGTCAGGTGGAAGGGCCGGCCCCCTTCAGATGATTCATGGGTGAGCAGGGAGGATCTTCAGCAGCTGGACCCCGACCTCCTTGAGCATTACCGCAGCCGAGAGGACCCTTTCTCGACAGAGTCGAGTTCTTCACAGCCCGGGGGAGTTGATGGGGACATCACCCAGCGTTCCCTCTGGCTAGACACCCCTCTCCCTTCTGGAGACGGGTAGGCTGCGACTGCACGACTTGATGGGTCCTCGACGACATTAGAGTTTATTACTATGGACATCATGATGTATTTTCCCTTTTCTTGAGTCTTTTTGATGTATTTTGAGTCATGTCCTAGGTGCTCATATTAGTGGATCAACATATTGGGCTTGTTTGGCTTTGTGGCCCATCTAGAGGAGCTAGGCCCATGAGCACCCCTTCTTGCACCTGGGTTATCTGTCTTTTGTTCTTTTCTCAGGGGCTTTTGTACAAAGTTGGGATCCCTATATATAGGACCCCAACTCCCACATGAGAAGGTTAATGAATTATTGAGTATTTTGAGCATAAGTGCATCTCCCCCCTCTCTCTCTAGCTTTCTCACTCTCTCTCTCTCTCTCTCTCTCTCTTCAGGGGGCGGACCCCTTCTCTCTCCTCCTCTCTCTCTCCCTAGGGCGCACCTGCCCCTTCACCTTCCCCACTTGCCACATCAGCAGCCACCTCAGCCCCCACCCTTTCACATCCCTTAGGTCCATAACTCCCATTAACACTTCCACATTCCCAAGTGACTCTTCCAATTCCCCACACACCTTCTCCACCTCCAAGGCAACCATCCCTCTCCCCCAAGCAACCCCTCCACTTCCCCACATATCCTTTCATATCCCCAAGCAATCAAACACCCCCCCCCCACTTCAAACTTGCGCACCCCTCTCCACCCACTCACCTCCCCACTTGCCTTGGCCGACCCCCCCTCATTCCCCTCTCACCTAGCCGCGGCCTCCTCTCCCCTCCCCCTCTTGGACCTCCATCTCCCCAGCTCCAATCCTCTCCACACCCCTACACTCCCTCTCCCATCGACCCTCCACCCCACCATCTCCAATATTGCCAATCCCCATCCCTACCCCTAGTTCCACCACCATCCCTTCTCTTCATCTTGATCAGTCTGCAGGTGGCAGAAAAGGGTTGCAACTAGCAGAAGTGTCCCCGGAGTCATAAAGCTACATCCAGAGACGTGGCCTACATCGACGGAAATATCTGCGAGTCCCCTTCGCAAGCGAGGTGGAATCATCCCGTTCCGAGTTCGTGGCCAACCGGGAGAGCTGTTCTACCACGACTGCGCCAGACATCCTCTGCAGAGAGCCTGAGCCCGATTGGAAGCAGCTTCACGACCAACAACGAAGAAACCCGACAGAAAGTTCTTCAACAAAGTTCTTCCTTCCCATGTCCCCGATCAGGAGCAAGAAACGGGACCTCGTTCGGCATCCAGGAACCAGAGTTCCGAATTTTCTCCCTCAGTCGCGCGGGTCTGCCTCCTGCTGTCTACAGCGACCAGTGACTGATCGTCGGCATCCCCCAGTCTACCCCGACTTCAGAAAGGGTTGCCGTCAGTTTTTATGTGCAGAGGCTTCTTCCACGATTCCGGAAACTCTGACGGTTTGTAATTCGGCATCCGGGAGCGTCTGTGGCAACCTCTGCATCCTACTGCCTCAGACCTGAAGCCGTCAGCATCAGAATCCCTCGTCCTGTTCGAGCCACCGCCGCGGCCAGCGACAACGCCAGAAGAATTCGTTAAAATTCAGAGGTGTCCCCGTCCCTGTTACGAAGAATTCCCTCTTGGTTTCGTCGCCGGAAAAATTCCTGAGGACGAACCACGACTGTGGCAGTGGCAACCTGTTCCCTCTCACAGCAAGTGAACAGAACCTTCGACGGCTTCCACTCCTTCATCGTTGGCAAGTTTTCCCCTTCCGCCTGGCCGGCTTAGCGCCCCTCCCTGCGTGGAGGTAGTGTTTGATGTAAGTTTGATTTCCCCACCCCTAATCCAACCCTCCTGCGTGAGGAGTAGTTCATGTACTAAGCAGCTCAAGCGACATCGGCGCAGTGTGCGGGATCCACACTTCCCCGCTCGCCCTCGTCTCCGAACGGGGTTGGTTTCTTCAAACCAACCAGGTGAGCTCTAAACTTTGCTCCATTATTCTTAGTGCTTGTTTGTTTAATATCCGTAGACATAGCCCCGTTGTGCATGCGAGCGAGTGTCCGATCCCGATTCCACCTTCAAAGTGTGGTCACCGTGGTTAAAGTAAGCGAGTGGGACCTAGTGCCCCAATTGGCACCGGCCAGCCCCATAAGCGTGGGTTACGTACCCTCGGGAGGGCAACCCTAGCCCTGCTGGCACTCTACCAGCAAGGTTCTTGATCCTTCACCTCCCCTTAGCATCCTATAGTCACCCCGGGCTCACGTGTGTGCGATGGCGTTTTGGTCCGGATTTATCAACTTAATTGTTATGTGATTGTGAATGCGGAATAGGTCCTAAGTTTACTTTTGGCTGGGTCCTAAGTTTACTTTTGGCTTGCTGCATACCCCGTAGTGGTGTCACATCATGGAGCTTCTTGCTGGACAGGCTGGACCTTTTTGGGGACCCAAACCTACTTGAATCTTCTTGGCTTAGGAGCCAACATCCTCCGGCCACGACGGCCGGCTTCTTCTTCTTTGGCCCTTCTTCCAGCGAGAGCCTGGTAGGAGTTGCGGACTGGCATAGTAGGGATTACCCGGTCCGGGCTCACTCTAGCCTTGCGCCCGTCCAGAAAGACACGGAGGCCACCGACCAGCATAGACTTGCCGGATGTGGAGGGTCGTCCGGTCAAAGCAGCATCAGCCTTCCTTCGGGGGTTCCGGTGTCGGCGTCTCCCGAAGCTCTTGGCAGGGACGGGCCCTGTGAGCAATGTGATGCACCATGCAGCTGGCGACTTGGGATGGACTTGCGGATGAGTTGTCACAGTGTCGAGCCTCCGGGGCCTCGACCTTTTCAGCAACCTCTTCTTCGACGGTCTCCAGGGAATCCGTCTGCAACATGTCAACGAAGGCTAACCCCAAGAAGTTGGGGAAGCCTACAGCTGGTGGGAAATATCCGAAGACCATGGGTACCGCCAGGTACCCGTGCTCCGCATGGTCAGCTACGATTGCGGGGCCGAAGCCAACACCAGTGAGTCCGGATGACGTCATCGTTTGCCTGAGACAAACAGACAAATAATCAGCATTCTTGGGGTAAGCCCCTGAAGGTATCCTCTCTTGGCAAAGAGATGAAGGGAGACTCGGGTCCCACCGGGCGTGCCAGACTTGTGGGGATGTTTTTTTGTTTAGGTTTATTTTACTGGGTTTATTAGGCGTGCCAGCCACCGGAGTGACAATTCATTGTGCGCTCGACTTGACTCAATTAGTCGATTGTGATATTCGTGTCAGGACTCTGAGTCCGTCATACCATAAAGGCTATGACGTTAATTACGTCCTTCCAAAGAAGGACAACCCTTGATTAATTGCCAAGAAAGGATACCTCGGGGGCAAAATGAGATACGACTGTTATGCTAACTCCGCTAACGGGATGTGAAACATGCATAGAGAACCGTGCTACGCGGGACATGATAGCGATGTTATAACGCAAATCCGGCAGCACGTCCCCTTATTTGGGGCTATGCCAAAGGGAAGTATAGGTCATTCACCCACGAAATGTCGGGATGAAAGCCAAAAGAGAGACGGGCGTAGCCCTGGATCCAAAAGGATTTGAATGTGACGGGACAGTGTCCGCTACCATATCGTTTGTTGATGTTCCCCTCAAAGGACCATTGGAGGACATGCAGTGGCGGAACTCCGAGGGTCCGTGGGGTGACAGAAGAAACATCATATTTGGTATAATGTAGGGGTAAAACCCCCATTAATGTATCTCCGTGGACCTGGGTGAAAAACCATAATTCCCTCGTAAGGTGACGAAGGTTAGCACAGAGGTTGACAAGAAGGGGACATTTGAGTTTAGACTGCATTTGGGTTTAATGGGATTATTGAGACGTCAGGCTTTGGATGGCACCTGTTAGTGAGACGAAACGGCGTGGATAGGAGTCGGCACGAGGGGATCCCGGTGTGACGGGAGGCCAAAGGGCAGACGGCACGGGCGGCAGACGGCGCGGCATGGTCCCGGTGCGCCCTTCACCCGGCGCGAGTTTGGCGCCGGGAGGAGGTGGTGCCAGGAGGAGACGGCGCCGAGAGGAGGTGGCGTCGGTAGCCGTATTGTTGGTTTTCTTCAGATGTTATGAGGGGTTCTGATGAATTCAAAAGGGGATCCTCTATATTCAACGGGGATTTTATGGCAATAGTTGGGTGAGATAGAAGATGAGGGTGGACTCATTCACAAAGAGGTTCAAGGAGATCATGTAACTGTAAGGTATGTTCCCTGTGGTGGCCAAGATACCATTAGATGATATAGCTTAGCTTCATGCCACGCAGTTAGGGGTTAAATGCACAATTCCGATGAAAACATCATACTATGAGATCGAGTAAGAGTCTGAACAGATTTTGACAGCACCTCCCCTTATTTTGGGAGCGTGCCAAAAGGGTATTATAGGCCATCCACTCACGAACTGTCGGAGTGGAAACCAAAATGAGAGCCGGGCGTAGCCCGAGATCCAAGGGATCTAAATCATGTGGGACTTTATCCCCCCCTGTTATGATATCCCCGGTACAGTCAACGGAGAACCTGCAATGGCAGGGCTCCATGACTTGATGGGGTTGTAGAATGTAGGGGAATGAACCCCTTTAATATGGCTCCCGTGAGGACGGAGGGAAAGGTAGTACGTCTCCATAGGGCAGGGTATGATGAGCAAGGTTGGCATAGCCTGGTGGCATTGGCACAAACGCATTGACGTGGTCAGAAGATGTAAGGGTATCGGCGCGAAGAAGGAGTTAGGCCTCGGCGCGAAATAGGAAACCCAACCGGCGCGGCAAGCCCTCGGCGCGAGACTTGCGCCGAGAGGTGCTCGCACCGGGAGGCTTAGGTGAGGTTTTTAGAAGGGTTTTAAGGCAGGGGCTTTGGGCGTTTGAAGAAAAAGGGGTTGTTCAACAATCTGAAGGCCGTTTTGGATGATCGTAGAGAGGATGATTCGGGGTGGAGACAACCTTCCTTCTGGGGCCTCACTAGGAGCAGAACCGTTCACTGAAACCTCATGATCCAGATTCGTCCCTTCTCGTTTCACAGACGAGAAACCATGAGATAGGCTGTCTCAGGCTCTCGTTGTAAGTGTAAAGTTGAAAGAATCATACGATGGAAGAACGTTCAACATAATTGGAAAATAGAGACGGTAAAGCATACGTAGAAGTGCAACCATCAATATCCATAGCATATAGTTCAGAAGCAGAAACAAAAGAATAATGACGGGGGAGAACCCAACCCATCTTTTGTTAACTATTTCATCAAAAAAAAGGGTGTACACGAGTTCAACTCAGGAGAAGAAGAAGCATACACCTACTCTATCCCCGAGGACAGGGTTACATTGGCATTCAGTGCTACAGGAGCAGAGTGCTCGAAAATAGAGATACAAAGGAAAAGGGGAACGATATTCAGACAGTGGAGAAAGGGGGAAGAGGAGCTGTAGCTGCTCAGGACGTCGAACGGCACACCCCACCTGACTTCTCCCTTCGAGCCTCTACCCCTCTCTTTTCTTCAGCTTCTATGGAGGGCTCTCGGGCTTCCCCTTTCTTTCTTTCTTTTTCTCTCTTTTCTCTGTTGCCTCCCTTTCCTTCTTTTTTTTTTCTTCGAAGGGCAGCCTTCTTATAGAGGGATGACCCTCATCCTCTCGGCCTGAGCTTCCCGGCACGCCAGCATCCATCTTCCCGGCGTGGGCAGCCCTCGGCGCGTCTCAGTTCACATTTGGGCTTGGCCCATTTCCCTGTCATTTAGCACAGGATCCACTTAATGGACTCCTCCCGACAGTGGGCTTCTTGGCATATATATTAGGACTTCATGGGGCTTGTTTAACACCTTGCATTCACAAACACGTGTGAGGCACTGTGCATCCCACCTTCGGAGAACCAGAATTATCTGAGCATCCTTTCTTAGCAAACGGATGATTGCCTGAATGTTGGTATGGTTTTATCAGTCCGACTACTTGAATGATAGCCATACTGGACAGCGGCCTAGCCAGGGATGGCTTTAGCCGAACAAAGTGTTAGGAATAGTGGGTCTCTTCTATTCTGATTCTCGGAACTTCCGGGGATGGTACAGGAACTGTACCCTCGACTGATCTTCAAAGCTGTGAATCTAGTTTGGTCTCTTCTGGTATATTTTAGGTGTCAACACTGGCTCACCTGAAACCTCAACACGGCCAGTCATGCTCCGAATAATGACTAAACACACAGGGGGCATTCCCCCTCAGCCACTCCAATATCCAGTCCCCTGGGCATGTCAGGGGGTAATCAAAGCGTCTCAGACGATGGTGACGATGAGGCCGTATATGCAGTCAACTGTCCTATACCCGAGCTCAGTGGGACTAGCAACAATGAGTAAGCCAAGGGCGGAACAAACAGCGAATATGAAAATGGCCATAGAGGAAGTCACCGAGGCCGAATTACAAGCAGCCAAACAAAAAGATAATAAGTCTGCCATGGACTACATAAGAAGGTGGAGGAATCTCCGTGAAAGGTGTCAGCATCTGCCAAGCTACGGGGACTCTATTCAAATCTGTAAAGAAAATTTGAGAACATAAATTCTATGATGGGTCATTGACTTTGAAGTCACGACCTTTGAACAGTTAAGTGACATCGCGGCAGATGTCGAAGTAATTCTGGCAAAGGTTTGCTCGGCTTCTACAGTCTCGAGCCAAAAGAATAAACAACCGGCAAATACCCGGAGAAATAAGAAATTTGTGCTTCAAATTTTGAAGCTTTCGAGCAACAAAAGAAGGAAATGAATGAGGCATCCAGCCTTTCTTCCCCCGAACGGCAAAACAAGGGTCCGCATTAAGGGGCAGAATGATGAAACCCTACTCCTTCCCCAAGGATAAGACTAGGGCTCTTTTTGAGTGGACCCGTGAATATGGTAAAGTGGTACTTCCAGAGCCGAAGAAACTAGGCGATTCCGCAATAAAAGACGACCCATGCTTCTGTCCTTATCACCAAATATTGGGGCATCCTATTAAGGATTGCTATGTGTTCAAGGACATTAATGAAGGCTTGATGCAGAAAGGCAAACTACAGTTGGGTGAGTACAAGGTGGACTCACCGTGCCCTCATCAAATGCCCATCTTTAAAAGAGCAGCCCCACGCAGCATCATTGCCCTAGCTGCCCCTCATAGATTTGGCTGAAGCCAGCATTTAGCATCACCTCGCAGCTTGAATGCGGATATTTGCCAAAAAAAAAAGAAAAAGAAAAAAACAAAAGAAAAAAAAAGAAAATGGCATGTTCTGGGGATAGGTACCCCCCCCCCCCCAAAAAAAAGAGAGAAATGATGATGAAATGAATGAGCAAAAAGGAGGGCGAATGAAATTCCGCCTACTACATCTGAGATGCCATCTCTCCGAGGTTGGGTCTTCCAATATATATATATATAATAATAATAATAAGTGAAGGAGGTTTTGATGGCTACATCTGCTTGGAGAAATATCACTCCCCTTACGGCTTAGTCCGTACCAATAAGAAACGGCCATCGTGGGATCGGTATGGTGGAGCGAACCACTCATCCCCTCTCTGAGGAGGTGAGCGCTCTCCTATGCACCCGCCTTCGTCTGTTAAGTAAAGGGTAACGACTCTGTACTGCACTATCAGCGCCATCAGAGTTGTCCATTCCAAAAAAGAGTGAAAGAATGAATGTAAAAGAAAAGAAAAAATAAAATTATGAGGTCAACAGGGCCTCCCCATCGGCCCCGGGGGCAGAAGACTCCCTAGTAGCATCATATGGTGAATGCCCAAGGGAAAATAAAATGACTACGCCATCTGCGGAGGTAGGAAGACCCCGCAACCGCATCTTCTAAAAAAAGGGGGGGCAAGAGGATGACACTTGGTGTAAGCACCAGAAGTCCGAACCGGAGCTACTCGGAGCGTCTCCTAAAGAAATCAATGATAAAGATGATAGATGTTGATCTGATGCATAGCTGTCACTGAATACTCCTAGGGGGATCATGTTAATCAATGGTCCCACCGATGCTAGAAAGACCTCATTGGCCGCTAGGCCTCCCGTTTCAAATACAGGTCCGTGCCCGTTGAGGGGAACGAAAAGAATAGGCCGTACCGACGTCTCATCCTACGGGGGTACTCCCCACTTGTCCCACAGGGACTAACCCTCTACCCTTGATTTGGGACCTATGTCCCCGGCCAACGTATTCTCGTTGTCTTCTGGCGTTCGGCCAACAATGGTTCAGATACACCAAGAGATGCCATTTTTGTCTCACGAGACTTTCCCACCACTACCGGTTCGGACCCCTTTTCCCAATGTCGGCCTAATAAAATCTCTCTTTTCTCGGCATAAGGCACTATGCCCTTGTCAAGCTCTAAAATCTTTGCCCATCAGTCCCGTTGGGCTGAGTCCACAAAATCTTTTTCCTTGGCCTGAGGTGCTCCGCCCTCATCGAGCTCGAAAATAACCTTTTGCCCTATTGGGCTGGGTCAACAAAACCTTTTCCTTGGCCTGAGGCGCTCTGCCCTCACCGAGCCCTAAAATTACCCGTTGTCCCACTAGGTTGGATTCATAAAGCCTTTTCTAGGCTTGAGGTATTCCGCCCTCGCCGAGCTTGAAAATTGTCCCTAGCCTCGCGGAACTGGGCCTATAAACCCTCTTCTTTCCAGCTTGAAGCACCCCATTTTGGCTGGGACCCATGGATGCTATTCCCTAACCCCACCGGCATAATAAACAGTCAACTTCATCAATAGTCCCACCAAATAAATATCCCGCACCGTAGACAAGTCTGCGCCAGGGAGACCAAAAAATATATAAATAAAACAACAAAAAAAGGAAACAAAAAGAAGAATGAAATAAAAAATGATGAAGAAATGAATATGATGATTTAAAATAAACTTAATGAATCGATAAATTCAACCCAACGAACTCAATAAATACAACAAAACTAATAAATTCAATAGATCCAGCAAACTCAATAAACTCAATAAACAGAACAAATCAATCACCAAAATAAATCAATCAATCCAATAAACTAAGTAAACTCTGATAAATTCAATCAACTCAATAAATCAAGCAAACCAAATAAACTTAATGAATCAATAAACCCAATCAACTCAATAAATCAAATAAGCCAAATAAACTCAGTGAATCAATAAATCCAACAAACTCAATAAGCCCAATACACTCAATCAACTAAATGAACCCAATAAACTCAATAAAATCAATAAACTCAATGGGTTCCATAAAATTCAATAAATTCAAAAAAAACAAGCAAAATCAGTCAACCCAATAAATTAATAAACTCGATAAAACCAATAAACTCAATGAAATTGACAAAGTTCAACAAGCCTAATAAGCTCAACAAACTTAATGAATCAATAAACTCAATAAACCAAATAAACCCCAATAAACTCAACCAATAAATTCAATAAACTCAACATACCCAATGAACTTAATAAACTCAACCAACAAACTCAATAAACCTAACAAGTTCAACAAAACCAATAAATCCAATAAACTCAATAAACTTAACAAATTCAATAAATCCAACCAACCCAATAGCTCAAACAAACCAACAAACTCAATAAATCAATAAACTCAACAAACCCAATAAACCCAATGAGCTCAACCAATAGACTTAATAAACTCAATAAGCTCAACAAAGCCAATGAATCCAATAAACTCAATAAACCTAACAAGTTCAATAAACTCAACCAATCCAAACTAATAAACCAATAAAAGACCTCTTCGCTAAGTCATAGACCTTCTATCTGGGCAAGGTTTGGTGATCCCGTCATCTCCACGGGTCAATGTCCATATTCTATCCTAGCTTAGACCTCACGTCTCTGCTAGGTTGGTCAACTTCGACATGATGTCGGGCTGGCATCCTCATCTGCACATTCTACCCTTGTTTCAGACCTTCCGTCTGAGCAAAGTTCGTTGACTCTGACATTTCATCGGATTAACATCAATATTTTACCCTGGGTCTGGGCCTCTCGTTTGTCTACCATCTGGTCTACCCTCACCCCAAACTTCCATCAGGGTTGGGTCCGTTGACTCTGGCATGATGTCGGGTCAACATTTACACCTATTTTACATTTTGCCCTTGGCTTAGGCCTCATGCCTTCGCCAAATTCGTTGGCTTCGACAGGACGTCAAGTCAACACCCATCTTATATTTAGTCCTTAGCTTAGGCCTCACGCCTTCGCCAACTTTGTTGTCTTCGACAGGACGTCGAGTCAACACCCATCTTATATTCTATCCTTGACTTAGGCCTCACGCCTTCGCCAAGTTCGTTGACTTCGACATGACGTCGAGTCAACACCTATCCCATATTCTACTCTTGGCTTAGGCCTCACGCCTCTACCAAGTTCGTTAGCTTCGACAGGACGTCGAGTCAGCACCCACTTCATACTCTGCCCTTGGCTTAGGCCTCCTGCCTCTGCCAAGTTCGTTGGCTTTGACATGACGTCAGGTCAACGTCTATACCCTGTATTCCTCCCTTGGCCTAGGTCTCACATCTTTGCCAAGTTGGTTGACTTTGGCAAGCCTGTCAAGTCAACAACCACATTCTGCCCTGGCCTAGACCCTATGTCTCTCCCAGGTTGGTCGTTTTTGACATGACGTCGAGACAAAAATTGTGTTTTATGTCTGCCCCTGTCTTGGACATACCATCTAAGCAAGGTTTGTTGACTCCGATATCCCGTTGGGTCAACATCCATATTTCACCTTTGGTTCAGACCTTTCGTCCGATCAGAGAACAAAAAGACCCTGTCACCTTTGGTTCGGACCTTCCGTCCGACCCCATAACAAAAAGACCCTCTTACCTTTCGCCCGGACCTTCTATCCGACCAGAGAATAAAAATACCCTTTCCCCTTTGGGCTTGGACCTCTCGTCCAGCCAGCCAACAAAAAAACCCTTCTACCTCTGGCTCGGACCTTTTGTCTAGCCAGACAACAAAAAGACCCTTCTACCTCTGGCTTGGACCTTTTGTCTAGCCAGACAACAAAAAGACCCTTTCACCTTTGGCTCAGCCGTCTGACCATAGAACAAAAATACCCTTTTACCTTTGGCTCAGACCTTTTGTCCAGTCAGTTAACAAAAAGACCCCTTTCACCTTTGGTTCGGACCTTCCGTCCGACCCCATAACAAAAAGACCCCTTGACATTTGGTTCGGACCTTTTTGTTCGACCAGACAACAAGTAGACCCTTTTACCTTTGGCTCAGACCTTTCGTCCAGCCAGACAACAAAAAGACCCATCTTTTACCTTTGGCTCAAACCTTCCGTCTGACCAGTCAACAAAAAGACCCTTTCACCTTTGGCTCGGATCTTCCGTCTGACTAGTCAACAAAAAGGCCCTTTCACCTTTGGCTCGGACCTTCCGTCTGACCAGTCAACAAAAAGACCCCTTTACCTTTTGGCTCAAACCTTTCGTTCAGCCAAACAACAAAAAAGATCCCTTCACCTCTGGCTCGGGCCTCCTGCCTGGCCAGGGAAAAAAAAGTTCATTTCTACTTGTGGCTCTACCCTTCCAACTCGATTGGTGAACAAAAAGACCACTTTTATCATCAGCATCATGACCTTTCGTCTAGGCTGGCATGTAAACCAACAAAAATATCCTTGTCCGGCGTCATGGCCTTCCGCCTAAGCTGGTAAATATTCTACCTTGACGTCATGGCCTTCCGCCTAAGCCAAGTTGTACGGCGTCATGACTTTATGTCTAAACCATTAAACATCCTCGTCCGGCGTCATGGCTCTATGCCTAAGCCCGTAAATATTTTATCTTGGCGTCATGGCCTTCCGCCTAAGCCAAGTTGTATGGCGTCATGACTTTATGTCTAAGCCGTTAAATATCTTTGTCTGGCGTCATGGCTCTATGTCTAAGCCAGTATATATTTTATCTTGGTGTCATGGCTTTCTGCCTAAGCCAAGCTGTACGGCATCATGACTTTATGTCTAAGTCGTTAAACATCCTTGTTTGGCGTCATGGCTCCTTCTGCCTAAGCCGGTAAATATTTTATCTTGGCGTTATGGCCTTCCGCCTAAGCCAAGCTGTACGACGTCATGACTTTATGTCTAAGCCGTTAAACTTCCTTGTCTGGCGTCATGGCTCTACACCTAAGCTAGTAAATATTTTACCTTGGCGTCATGGCCTTCCGCCTAAGCCAAGTTGTACGACATCATGACTTCATGTCTAAGCCGTTAAATATCCTTGTCTGGTGTCATGGCCTTCCGCCTAAGCCAGTAAATATTCTTCCTTGGAGTCATGACCTTTCGCCTAAGCCAAGTTGTACGGCGTCATGGCTTTATGTCTAAGCAGTTAAATATTTTTATTCGGCGTCATGGCCTTCCGCCTAAGCTGGTAATATTTTACCTTGGCAACATGATGTACCGTATAGGCCAAGTTGTCCTGTGTCATGGCTCTTTGCCTAAGCCGATTAACATTCTTCCTTGGCAACATGACGTATCGTCTAGGCCAAGTTGTTCGGCATCATGGCTCTTTGCCTAAGCCGGTTAACATTCTTCCTTGGCAACATGACATTATGTCTAGGCCAAGTTGTCCGGCATCATGGCTCTCCGCCTAGGCCAGTTAAGATTCTCCCTTGGCATCATGACCTTCCGTCTAGGCCAAGTGGTCCGGCGTCATGGCTGCTTGCCTAAGCCGGCAAATGCTCTCCCTTGGCGTCATGGCTTTACGCCTAAACCAAGTCATTCGACGTCATGACCTTCTGTCTAAGCCGACAAGTCATCTCATCATTGGCTCGGAAACTATCATCCAATCTAATGAACAAAAAGACCTTTCTACCTTGGCATTACGGCCTTACACCCAAACCAAGTCTTTCAGCGTTACGACCATCAGTCGAGGCCAACCATCACCTTACTATTGGCCCAGAATTGTTGCCCGAACCAATGAACGAGAAGATTCCCCCCTTGGTGCCATACCAACCCTTGATCCCTTTGGGGATTCACAATAACATATGACACCTTCTCTCCATTGTCGGCATCAACCACTTACCTCTCAAACTGTCGACCTGCGGGTGTGCCTATTAAACCCCAAAAAAAAGAGAGAAAATAAAAGAGAAAATAAAAAAGGTGAGAAAATAAAAAAAAGAAAGAAAGAAGAAAAAAAGAGAGAGAAAAAAAAGAAAAAAAGAAAAAAAGAAAAAAGGAAAAGAAAAGAAAGCACAACAAGGGGTGCTTGCTTCCATGTTTCACGTATGTTTGCTTATACTATGACATTAATACACTTCCTTTAAATTTCTAAGACCGCATGCTTCCCTGCTAAATAATGCTGCCAGATTCTGTGTTTGTATGCGTCATGGCACACACTAAGGAACGAAAAGCCTGTTGGGAATAGATGAACTCTAAGATCTAAAGGGGGGGTGAATAGATCTACCCTCTAAAACCTTCTATCCTCTAAAATTTAACTGCAGTAAGTAAACAGGTGCGGAATTGAAAGAATTACTACTGCTGAATAAGTTCAACTTAATGGAAGAATATGTATGCGAAGGAAAAACGATCAGGTTTAGTATAATCAACTGCACACTATTGGAACCAAAACACAAGCATAATGCATGCAAGCTACTAAGTAGAGATCACACACCAATCACACAAAACTCAGGAGATTTTAGGTGGTTCGGCACAAGCCTACATCCACCCCACACTCAAACTGAGTGTGGCTTACTGTTGATTCACAGCTTCTCACGGCTGATCCACAGCTTCGGGGATTATATCCCTACACCCGCTGAGCTTCACAGCTTGCTACCAGAGGAATCCTCCTCTGCCGCTGAGGTATACAGCTTAACCTTTCCGCTGACACACAGCTTGAAGAATAGTGTTTCAAAAACAAATCGAAGGAAAGACAGAAAACCAAAAACACAATGAGAATGTAGCTCTAGACAATGAGCAAATCGACTCTGGTTTTGAACCAAGAGACCGATGACGGCGACTCTCAATTGCTTCTTCTTTCCAATCTCTCTCTCAGCTCTCTCTCTGAACTTGCAGGCACTAACTCTCCTAGAACGTGTTAGCTCTTCTTCTCTCAGCTTCTTTTTCTTCAATCTCTCGATCACAGATTTCTTCCCCTCTTACGTCTTCTACGCGAACAGTTTCTTATTTATATGTGCAGCAGAAAGAGGGCGTGTGGAAACCACATTTCCCGCCCAAGCTTTTCGTCCAGATCTGAGATCCAAGTCCACGTGGCACGAGCATAGCTCAGCCTTCAGTTTTGGAACACATGCCTTCCTTAAACTTTATGAACAAGTGTCCTGTCAAAATGTTAGACACTCAATCAATAGAAGACAGTTAGACAATCATAGGAATTGCACAGACTTAATAGAGCATGAGATCGAAAGTGCACGGACTCAAATATGCATGAGCTATAACATGCACCGACCTTATTAGGCTGTAAGAGAATTATGCATAGACATTATGTGTGCAAGAATCAACGATTGCACTGAGCCACCAAGCTATAAACCTATCATGCACAGACCTTGTGCTTGCAAGGGAAAAGAATTGCGCAGACCTTCTGTGCACATACAAGAAATGTGCACCGACTCAAAAGTGCATTCAATAAGTTATGCACGGACTTTACTCGAGCAATATGAAGGTGTGCACCGATGTGATTATGCACGAAATAGTATTGCACATACTTTATGTGCAACACACAGTGAATTGCACCGACCTTGATAGTGCAGTGCACAGACTTAAGCATGTGACATGAGCATTGCACCGACTTGGATCTGCCAAGGCAATGTGCACGGACATGAATGCACAAACCTATATGCACGCTAGCTTAGACCTCACTTCATGCTAAAGCAGACCTGACATTTAAACTCCATGTGTGTGGCAACACAGACTCACGCAGACTAAATCAGACTAACTTAGACTTAGCTTAGTCTAATGTAGACTTATAGAGTATGAACAAGCCACTAACGCAGACTTCAGAATGAAGCCAATGCACTGACTCAGACTTAACAAAACATGAAAGATGCATCGACTTCTATGCACGAACCTGATGTGAACAGTGCAAGAGTTGCACCGACTCCATATCCTAAGAACGTAACATGCTCAGACTTAATGTGCATAGCTAGACTAAAACTTGCACCGACCTCTCCAGTGATTGCACCGAGTTAGATCGTGTGTGATGCAGAACTTGCACAGAGGTTGCATTAGTGAACAAGTAATGCATCAACCTTGTTCGAGGTACAATAACAAGTTGCACCGACTCAATGAGCCCAAAGCACGATATGCACCAAGTATGAGTGCAGTTTGTCAGGAACTTGCACCAACTCATAGAGAATACAACAAGAAAGTGCAGAGGAGTTTTAATGCAGGTGACTGATAATTATCTGACATTTATGAAAGATTCATCAAAATACACAACATCCTCATGGTCAAGGAAAAGTAGTTAAAGTCAACTCTGCTGTTGCCAATTAATCAAAACACATTCAGCGCATGCAGCAGCACACACACTGCTGAATAATCCCAGAGGAGGCCCAACATTCTCCCCCTTTTTGAATATGGCAACACCTAAAAAGTTGCTAGAAAATCCCCAAAATAAATGTAGGAGAAAGGATGTATTTTGATGAGACATTAAGCATAGTCAGATATTATTGACAAAAGCCAAACTCCCCCTGAATGAAAGACTCCTCCCCCTTAATCAAAATAGCATGAAATCTTTCTCTTCCCTTCTCTCTCCCTTTAGCCATCAAAATCTCTCCCCCTATAAGCATAGTCTTTCCTATGATCTCAATCTCTCCCCCTTCGTTCTAGAATAGAGGAGGATAGAAGGATAGAGAAAGGAGATAGAGAAGGAGACGCCTCAATAATCTCTCCCCCTTTGCCATCAACAAACAAGGAGTAAGGGAGACAGAGGAAGATAAGAAGGAATGCAGGAAGAAGTAGGAGACAGAATAACACACTGTGCAATGGTTCAGAATATAAGCAAATTATTGGACAATTCTTTAGATATAAGAATCAATCATTGTGCATGCTTGACAAATATCAGGTTTAACAGTTATAGAAGGTAGAGTAAATTTGCTGACTTTCTGAAATAGGGTATAGTATCCATTTATAGCAATAAACCTAAGTCACATGATCATGATTGACTAGGTCAAGACTGTATCCTACTGATTTCAGATTTAAAGAATATCAAGGAGAGTGACATGAAAATGTATTAAGGTTAAACAATTGACACTTAGTGAATTTTGAATTTCAAAGGTTACAATAAGTCTTTTTCAGTTCTAATTTTGAATTTGAACTCAGTCAACAGACAAGTGTCATTTATACCGTTGACATTAAGGGTATACGTGGGTTAGACGCTAATACCCCTAGTTACTAAGCATAAATTACCATATCTGTCTCTGATAAAAAACTACACATATGATTTACACCTTTGACATTAAGAGTACACGTTTATCAGACGCCAGTACCCTCAGTTACTCAGTGAAACCAGCCCTATAGATTTGACCATATGAACAGAGATAAGAAGAAGCACTTCATGACATGAATTCCTCTCCATTTCTTTGATAGAGCATTCAGTTTCTCAGTGCAGTTCAGTTATTGCTCTGCCACTTTATACATTTGCTTTTACTAATCATTTTATTGTTGCTGCCCTTTTAACTTTCAAAGTGACTTGTTTAAAGACAATACACTTTCTGAGTTTCTCATCCTAGACCACACTAAGTCTGTCATTTTCAGATACTGTGAGGATCTTATCTGTCATAGTCATGAAAGAAATGTTGAGAGCTATAACAGGTTTTCTACCACCTTATTTTCTGAAAACAGTCTTTAAATTCTATAGTCTATCAAAATTAAACCTTCGGTTCCTTCAAGGAGTCAATGTGATTCTTATAAAAGAAGAGTTGTAATAATTACCGCTCAAAATAATGAACCAATTTCAGGACAGTCTGCCATTCAGAATGAGGGAATAGACAGTGAACCATAGAGGTAGCTCATAAGGAGTTTCAAGAAGAGTGACAATGTCACAATGTGATAGGAGTAGTTTCAAACAAGGCCAATTGATGCAACTGATACCATGTGATGAGAATTTCTGAGAATGAAGAAAGAGTAGAATGAGTTGTACTCAGATCAGACTTCATTGAACTCCCCCTGACATCATAATGCACCAACCTTAACATGCATGAAGCAGACAATGCACCGACTATTGCATGTGAGTGGTACACAGATGCACCAACCTGTTATGTGAAAGACACAAGATGCACGGACCTACATGCTGTAAGGCAGGGACATGCACTGACCTTGTATGCAGAATGCTCACACTGTGCATCGAGTATGTGCAAGCCATGCATTGACTTATACTCGGTGTAAACACACGCATCGAACTCAAATGCTCATAGCAAAGACCTGCATCGACCTTAGTAGTGCATGAAATGGAGCAGGTTCAGACCTTAGTTGGTATATGGAAAAATCAACTGATGTGTGATCTAGAAGAAAAAAACTCCCCCTATCTATATGCAATTTTATTTAACAATGCGTCTATGCACAAAAATTCTTCAAACAATCAGAAATTGTTTATTCAGAGACAAGCTGACACATATTTATTTTCAGACCACTACAAATAGCAATTCAAGAAAGAATTCTGAGTCAATCATCATAGATAAATTTACACAAGCCTAATTCTCTTCTTAAGAATTTAAATCTTTCATTACCCAAAGTCTTTGTAAAAATGTCAGCAATTTATTTTTTAGACTCAATGAATTCAAGTTCAATTTCCTTTTTACTGACTTCATCTCTAAGGAAATGATATTTGATTTCAATATGTTTTGTCCTGGAATGATGAACTGGATTTTTAGTTAAGAAAATAGCACTAGTGTTATCACACATAATTGTGATACAACCAAGATTTATATGATAGTCAAATAACTGGTGTTTGATCCAGAGGACTTGGGCAGCACAGTTCCCTGCAGCCACATACTCTGCCTCAGCAGTGGACAAGGCTACAATGTGCTGTTTTTTAGATGCCCAAGAGACTAGACACCCACCAAGGAATTGACAATATCCACTTGTGCTTTTTCTATCAATTCTACACCCAGCATAATTTGCATAAGTGTAAGCTAGAAGGTCTAGTTCACACTAAGCAGGATACCATAATCCTAGGTTAAGGGTGCCAGACAGATATCTAAAGATCCGTTTTACAGCAATTAAGTGTGAATCCTTGGGACATGCTTGAAATCTTGCATACAAACATACTGAAAATTGAATGTCTGGAAGAGATGTAGTAAGATATAGTAAGGATCCGATCATACCTCTGTAGTACTTGGGATCTACCATTTTACCTGATGGATCAGAATCAAGACAAGTAGATGTCCCCATTGGAGCTGTGATTGCTTTGCGGTTTTCCATCTTGAATTTCTTTAACAGATCCTTCAAGTACTTTTCTTGAGTTATGAAAGTTTCCTCTTTGGTTTGATTAGCCTGTAATCCAAGAAAGAACTTCAGTTCTCCCATCGAGCTCATTTCAAATTCACTGGTCATTAGAGCTGAGAATTCCTCACACATTAATGGATCAGTTGATCCAAACACTATATCATCTACATAGATTTGAATAATTAGAATTTTATCTTCACATACCTTTGTGAATAGTGTCTGCTCAACCTTATCTCTTGTGAATCCTTTTTCTGAGAGGAAATTGCTCAGTCTTTCATACCATGCTCAGGGAGCTTGTTTCAACCCATATAATGCCTTATCAAGTTTATAGACATGATCAGGAAAATCAAGGCATTCAAAATCAGGGGGTTGTTTAACATAAACATCTTCTTTTATTTCTCCATTTAAGAAGGCAGCTTTGACATCCATCTACTTCAAAGTTATTCCTAGATTGCATGCTGTAGCTAAAAGAATTCTAATGGCTTCTAGCCAAGCTACATGGACAAAGGATTCTTCAAAATCAATACCAAATTCTTGGTTGTACCCCTGAGCTACTAGTCTAGCCTTATTTCTAATGATGTTACCTTACTCATCAGATTTATTTCTAAAAACTCATTTTGTGCCAATTATGTTGCCATGTGAGGGTTTAAGAACTAGATGCCAGACCTTGTTCCTATCAAATTGACTAAGTTCATCATGTATGGCATTAATCCAGTGTTCATCCTTAAGGGCACTATCTATGTTTTTGGGTTCAGTCTGAGATACTAGGGCAACTAAATTTAATTCATTTTCAATTCTTGAATGTGCTCAAGTTCTCATTGGTTCATTTACATCACCAATAATTTTCTCAAGGGGATTATCTCTAAGAAATTTAAGATTAATGACTTGATTACCTGAATTCTCATTTACCTTCCCCTGAGTAGTTGGAGCCTCTGCTTTACCTTCCTCAGCAGACTCTTCATTTTGATTTTCATCATTCTTTAAAATTTCTCCATCACTTTTGTTCCTGCACAAATCAATATTAGACTTAGTTGCAGACTCATCAAAGACAACGTGAGGAGATTCTTCAACAGTGTTTGATTTGAGATTAAAAATTCTATAGGCTCTGGACTGATCTGAGTAACCTAGAAAAATTACAGGTTCACTTTTTGGTTCAAATTTATCAAGGTCTCTTTTCGAATTAATATGAACAAAACATTTACTGCCAAAGACCTTGAAGTGGGCTAGAGAAGGCTTCTTACCTTTTAGAATCTCATAAGGAGTTAATTGAGTTTTGGGTCTTACCAGGGCTCTATTAATTGTGTAACATGCTATGTTGATAGCCTCTGCCCAAAACCTCCTTGGTAAGTTACCTTCCACTAGCATGGTCCGAGCCATCTCAACCAGAGTTCGATTTCTCCTTTCCACCACTCCATTCTGCTCTGGAGTCCTTGGTGAGGAGAATCTGTGAGTGATGCCATTCACTCTGCAAAAGTCATCAAATTGTGAGTTAACAAACTCACCACCATGATCAGAAAGGATATTCAAGATGCCATGATCATTAGACTATTTTATTTTATAAAAGAGCTCCTGAAATTCTTGAAAAACTTCATTTTTGTGAGACAGGTAGAAAACCCATGTAAATCTAGAAAAATCATCAACAAGCACAAAACCATATCTTTTACCTGATAAGCTAACAGATCTTGTGGGTACAAATAGATCCATGTGAATTAGCTCATACAGTTTAGAAGACATGTTTTCTGTTCTAGATTTGAAGGAATTTTAAGTCTATTTACATTGAGTGCATGCCTCACAAATTTTGTTGTCGTTTTTGAATGATATTTTAGGAAGCCCTTTTACTAACTTATGCTTATTCAGTTTGTGAAGCACACTGTAGCTGGCATGACCTAATCTACGATGCCATAGGAAGGCTAGGTCATCCTTATTTACACTAAGATAAAGATTAGTGTGTGCTACATCATCCAAATCTACCATATAGATGTTATTAATTCTCTTGCCAATGAATTTCACAGATTCTGAATTTGGTTCAAATATGGTGCATGCAAGAGAATCAAAAATAACTTAATGGCCTTTATCACATAATTGACCAATGCTCAAAAGATTGTAAGCTAGACCTTCAACTAATAAAACTTCTTCAATGCAGGATGAAGAGCACTTATCAACCATACCTGAGCCAATTATTTTACCCTTGGTATTACCTCCAAAAGCAACATGACCAGCATCTTTCTTTACCAAGGTGCAGAATTTAGCTTTGTCTCCGGTCATGTGCTTGGAACAACCACTGTCCAGATATCATTTGTTGTGATTGGCTGCCAGGCATACCTGCAAGGGAATTAAGTAGAGTGATTTGGAACCCAGAGTTTCTTGGGTCCCAACAAAGAATTCATCTCATGCAGACAACAAATAAGATGTTTAGGTATCCACATTTGTTTTGGTGTCTTTCTGGACATTATGGATTTCTTGCTTTTAAGATTAGTCTGCCTTTTCTTTCCACTTTCATTCTTTTGACCGTGTTTCTGAGGTGTGGCATTTTGTTTCCTTTTTAAATCATTTTTAAAATTTCTTTGCCAGCGTCTGACCCAATAGATATTGGGAGTAGTAGGTGACCTGTAGACCTTGGACTGACCAGTCATGAAATCAGCGTAGCCATAGGAATTTTGACTTCTGAAGTTATTGTTCGTGGTCTGCCTGTAGGAGTTCCTAGGGTGAGACCGTTGCCACTGATTGTGATGCATTGGGAAGTACTGGATGGGTCTCATGTAACTCTGACTTTTCCAATTCATCTGATGATTTGTATTGTGAAATGCAGAATAAGTGAGTCCAGTCTTGTGGTGCATTAGACCAGTGGTGGTTCTACCCAGACCCATCTGTGGAAGTTTGGTAGATTTGGTCTTGGGTTTCGGTTGAATCTTAGCTTTGGTGGTCTGACCACTACCCTGGCTTTTGGTCTTGGATGTAGAAGCATATGAACATGACTCACCAGCCACCCCTATCTTCCCTTTGCCTTTGTCTTTGGCGCTGGGCTTGATTGTCTTAATGTTTTTATTCTTATTCTCATCATGACTTCCACCTGAAGTCATTTTTATCAGGGGCTGAAATGTCCCCTTTTCAATCACAAAAGAGGTAGTTCTCACATCAAATCTCTTTTTATTTGTTGGGTTAAAACCCAATCCTTCCTTTCTGAAGTTACTTTTTATCCCCAGGATGGCATTCAGATTTTCAGTGCCTTGTGCCATGCCTTCAAGAGTATTTTGTTTATCTTTGTTTTCTTTTTCAAGATTTTCTATTATTTTCTTCAGCTCACTGTTTACACTACTAACAACATTGTATTTCTCAGTGGCTATGTTTGTTTCATTCTGAAATTCATGAATCTTTATCTTGAGATCATCAATGCTCTTTTCTAGATTCTCATTTTCAGCTTTCAAATCAATCAAAATAGTTTTATCAATCTCAATTTCACAAATAGAGTTTTTCAAATTTAAATTCTCAACTTCTAGACATGCAAGTTTATCAGACAGGGTAGAATCATTGACTAAAGAATTTACTTTCTTTTTCAAGTGTCTGTTCTCCCTACGCATGTCTTCATACTTTTCAAGCAGTTCAACATAAACATTTTCCCATTCAATTTGAGTAAAATTGTCAAACGGGGAAGTTACCTCATCGTCGCTTTTTGCCATCAGGCAAATCTTCTCATCTTTATCACCATCAGAGGAGCTGCTCTGACTTTCCTCTTCCTCATCGCTCCAGGTGCTCACCATTATTCTTCCCTTTTTGTTTTTCCATCTGGTCTGCTTTTCCTTGAGTTCAAGATAGTCTGCCTTGAATTGAGGTGTCTTGGTTTCCTGCAGTTATAACAAACAATAGAGTCAAATTTCTTTGTAGGTTCTGATTTATGTTTGGGCTGTCTCTTTCTTGAGAAATACTTTCTTCTCATCCCTTTCCTTTCTTTCCTCAAGAATTTCTTAAACTTCCTGGTGAGCATCGCAAACTCATCAGCATCCTCCTCAGAACTCGTGCTGCTATACTCACTGGATGACCCTTTGCTCAAATTAGCTTTAAGGGCAAGGGGTTTTCTTTTCTTCTGACTTTCATCAGTTTTCTTGAGGTTCAGCTCATAGGTCATGAGAGAACCTATAAGTTCATCTACAGTTGTTTTGGTCAGGTCCCTAGACTCTTCAATGACGGTGGCCTTGGTGTGCCAAATGGGCGTCAGGGACCTCAGAATCTTTCTAACCAATTCATAATCACTGTAGACCTTTCCCAGACTTCTCAGACTGTTGGTGATAACATTCAGACGAGCATACATATCTGAGACAGTCTCATCATGCTTCATCTTGAAAGCCTCATATTCAGAGACAACCATATTCGCTTTTGTCTCTCTGACTTGGGAAGTCCCCTCGTAAATTACTTCTAGCTTATCCCACATCTCCTTAGCAGTCTTGCAGGATGAGACTCTGGAGAACTCAGTGGGATGGAGTGCACATTGTATCACGTTAATTGTACCCCAATTCAACGTGGACTTACGGATATGCTCCTTAGTCCAGAACTCCTCATCTGGAGGTAAATCAAAAGGTCCTTTACTCACTACCTTCCAGATCTCGTAGTCCTTAGCATGAAGAAATACTTGTATTGATGAGGACATCACCAGCTTTCCCCTTTGTTCGAGGATCCAGATGCTCGCCAGCTATACTACATCTTGTCTGCCACTATATTTCGAGTCATATGATGTAATTTTTATTTTTTTATCATGTACTTTTCCTTTTATTTGAGTCCAATACCTAGGTTAGGTAGCTATTTACCGAAGTCTAGAGTCATTATGTTGGTTAATGAGCCCAATTATATGGGCTAGGCCCAGGGGCACCCCCTTTCCCTTGGTTAAGTGTTAGTAGTCCAAAAGTCAGGGACTTATGTGAAAATGTGGGATTCCTATAAATAGGACCTCAATCCCTCATTTGGAAGCTAATGAAGTATTGAGTAAATTTATCCACAAGCATTGTCTTCTCTCTCTCTCTCTATATATATATATATATCTCTCTCTCTCTAAAGGGGGCGAACCCCTCTCTCTCTCCTTCTCTATCTCTCTCCCTTGGGCGAACCTGCCCCTTCACCTTCCCCCCCCCCTTGCCACATCACCCGTCACCTCAGCCCCCCACTCTTTCACCTTCCCAAGAGCCATTACTCCCCTTTAGTACCTCCACATCCCAAGCAACCTTTCCCATTCCCCATACACCCTTTCACCTTCCCAAGGGAGAATCCCTTCTCCTAGGCACCCCTTCCCCTCCCCAAGGCAACCCCTTCCCATTCCCTAGACCACCATTAAACCCTCCATTAACCCACCACTCCAAATCCAAAGGCATCCCTCCCCATCCCCTTGGCCATTTGCGCCCCACCTCCCACTTCCCCCCCCCCCACACTAGGTCCGCCCCTGCCATCTTCCCCATCCCCTCTCACACCCCCAAACCTCCCTCCCACATCTACATCCAGCAGCCTTCCACCCCTCCTTGCTACCCCTCCATCCCTTACCTTCCCATCTCCACCAACAACCCCCCCTTTCTTTTAACACTGCCCAGTTCGCAGGTAGCTGATTGGGACCCAACTTGCAGAACCTGCCCCGGAGTCATACGGAATCACCTGAAGACGTACCATACATCACCGGAAAGATCGTCGAGATAGCTTCGCAGCCGAGGTGGTCTCGCCAGAATCCGACATCCCTACTGTCCGGAGGGTCCATTCTCGTGTGGCTGCACCAGATTTGAGCCAGAACCTGAGGTCCGTTTAGCAGAGCCTGCACCGACATCAACAGCGCGAATCAGCCTGAAGTCTCTTCTGGGAGTTGCTTCTTCTCCACGTCCTCAACGCTCCTGAGGTGGTCTTGCCTCGTTCCGGATTCGACACAGTGCGTGGTGTTCGTTCTCCCACGACTGCGCAGATCAGGGGCCACCCAGTCTACCCAGATTGTGTGTCTACCTTGCAGAGCGTGCCACGCCCAACCTGTTCGTCGTCGGCCCAGGACGTCTTCAACAAAGTTGTGCCTCTTGACGACACAAAACCAACCCAGGTGGTTTCGTTCCATTATGATCTCGGTGCAGAGAGTTCCAACACGGCCTTCGCCTCCCTGTCAGGCGGTCCTCCCAGAAATCAGAAGCTCACTACATCTGCGACTACACCCGGTTCGGGAATCCAATGGAGTCCATATTTTGAGGGTACTTAGACCTCTCTGTCGGCCATCCGACCGAGTTGGTCCCGCCTCATTCGGAGTTCTACAGCGAGCGTACCGGCGACTGCACCACGGCGGCGCAGATCTGTCCAGCGAGACAGGTTCATGCATGACCTCTTCGTCGGCCGGCCACGCCCTCCAGCGACCTCAGAATAAGGCCAAACTTTCAGGAGCACCCCTAGACTTCTCCAGAAACATTTTGGTGCTAGCGGCGTCGCGTTCGGAGTCCCGTGCGTGGGGTACCTTTCAGAGGTTCACAGTTCTGTCCTATAGGACAGCGTGTAGTGGTGTCTAATCTCACCTCCCCGCCTGGCCGGCTTAGCGCCCCACCCTGCATGGAGGTAGTGTTTGCGTGTAAACCTTACTTCCCCACCCCTAGTACAACCCTCCTGTGTGAGGGGTAGTGGATGTAATTAATTTCAACAGGTTGAAGCTTCATCGACGCAGCATGCGGGTGGCCCACGCTTCCCCACTCGCCCTCGTCTCCGGCCGGGATCGGTGTATTCACACCGATCAGGTGAGCTTCGGGTTGCACTACTCTACTGGAATTTCTTTGCTTGTTTAGTAATACCCCTTAGTGCCGTCGGTCGGTGAGTGAGTGCCCGATCTCAAAAATATCTTCGATTTGAGCGACCACCGCGGAGTGAGTTGAGAGTGCGACCCTACATCCCACGCCCTCGGCGTGCCGGCCGCCCTTGATATTGGGCATCCCTGGCCCATTGGGGTCCATCCCTAGATGGCCATACCCTTGGAACATTGAGGCCCAACCTCGGATCCTCACCACCATCGCCGGTCCACCTACGGACCCGAGTGTGCCTACGCGCGTGAGTCCGCTTGTGTGACGTTGCCTAATTGTTGTGTTGCTTGCAATCTTAGGTCCAAGGGGTAGTGTCGCATCACATTATGTGTGCAAGAATAAACGATTGCACCGAGCCACCAAGCTATAAACCTATCATGCATAGACCTTGCGCTTGCAAGGGAAAAGAATTGCACAGACCTTCTGTGCACATACAAGAAATGTGCACCGACTCAGAAGTGCATTCAGTAAGTTATGCACGGACTTTACTCAAGCAATTGCACAGACCTTCTGTGCACATACAAGAAATGTGCACCGACTCAGAAGTGCATTCAGTAAGTTATGCACGGACTTTACTCAAGCAATATGAAGGTATGCACCAATGTGATTATGCACGAAACAGTATTGCACATACTTTATATGCAACACACAGTGAATTGCACCGACCTTGATAGTGCAGTGAACAGACTTAAGCATGTGACATGAGCATTGCACCGACTTGGATCTGCCAAGGCAATGTGCACGGACATGAATGCACAGACCTATATGCACGCTAGCTCAGACCTCACTTCATGCTAAAGTAGACCTGACATTTAAACTCCATGTGTGTGGCAACACAGACTCACGCAGACTAAATCAGACTAACTTAGACTTAGCTTAGTCTAATGAAGACTTATAGAGTATGAACAAGCCACTAACGTAGACTTGAGAATGAAGCCAATGCACTGACTCAGACTTAACAAAACATGAAAGATGCATCGACTTCTATGCACGAACCTGATGTGAACAGTGCAAGAATTGCACCGACTCCATATCCTAAGAACGTAACATGCTCAGATTTAATGTGCATAGCTAGACTAAAACTTGCACCAACCTCTCCAGTGATTGCACCGAGTTAGATCGTGTGTGATGCAGAACTTGCACAGAGGTTGCATGAGTGAACAAGTAATGCATCGACCTTGTTCGAGGTACAATAACAAGTTGCCCCAACTCAATGAGCCCAGAGCACGATATGCACCGAGTATGAGTGCAGTTCGTCAGGAACTTGCACCGACTCATAGAGAATACAACAAGAAAGTGCAGAGGAGTTTTAATGCAGGTGACTGATAATTATCTGACATTTATGAAAGATTCATCAAAATATACAACATCCTCATGGTCAAGGAAAAGTAGTTAAAGTCAACCCTACTGTTGCCAATTAATCAAAACACATTCAGCACATACAGCAGCACACACACTGCTGAACAATCCCAGAGGAGGCCCAACAAAGCCAATTCTTGGTGAGTGCATATGTCTAGGGGAAGAGTCGTAGCTATATTGCTAGCATAACTCGCATGATACACCCTAGACGAAACTCCCACACTTCGCACATGATATGAGCAGTGGCCCCTAGCCATAGGGACATCATAAATTCTTCTTAACAATTCATGGAAGCTTGAATCTCTACACTCACATGAAGGGTAATCGTGAGGAAAAAGTTACCTACCCCCTTTAAAAAAATAAAAGAAAAAATATATGAATAAAAGGATGAATCTTAGTAGTTGGGAATCCCCATATAGACACATGAGGAGACTCGCGCCGAACGGTGAAGTCCATAATAGCACTATGAATAAGAGGATGAATCTTAATAACCGGGAATCCCCATTGAGACACATGAGGAGACTCGCGCCGAACGGTGAAGTCCATAATAACAATACGAATAAGGGGATGAATCTTAGTAGTCGAGAATCTCCATTGAGACACATGAGGAGACTCGCGCCGAATGGTGAAATCCCTAATTAAGAATAAACAAGGGGGATGTGCGAACCCACCAAAAGTCGAGAACCACAAATGCATGTATAGGCGATAAAGTAATCCTCTAGTGTTACTTAGAACGTCTGCACGTCCCTATGTTTAGGTTTCGCCGCCCATATAATTGCACTTTCATTCTATGGAGGAATAGCCTTGGGTGTGGATCGTGATTTAGGCTTTGCATATATCCTATTTCGCCGCCCTTAGTTGTGCTTCGTGAGCTGCACGCCGACCGTGAATTTTGAGTACTATCCTTATCCTATCCTTGATAGAGGGGAACTACACTATATATATGCTATGCCTGCTGGTGATGAGTGCCTGCGTGTTTGCGTGAGAATAAAAATGATGATGATAGAGAAATAAATGAAATAAAAATGATAATAACCAAAAATGATAATAAAAAATAAAATGAATAAAAATGATGGTAATAATGAATAAAAAATAAGAATAATAAATAAAAACCAAAAACAAAAAATAATATAAAAAAAACCAAAAAAATAAAAGATATGCATATACAACATTTTCAAATGGGCTATGGGCTACACCCGTAGGTACCGCTCTTTCGTCTCTCACTCGCGACACCCGCGGGTGGGGGGCATTTATTGACACTGAAAATATTTCTAATTTTTTTCTTGACCTTTACTTTTGTAGGTCATAAACGCTGGCCGAGTGCCCCTACACCCCCAAAATGGGGAGCCGAAGGCTCAATCAGCGGAAAACCCGAGTGATCCGATCAAGACACGCGGAATGCCGAAGTGGTCTATAAGTGGCCGAAGAATTATCCCATGGGGGTGAGAACATCTGGAGTGGTTGCCCATTCAATGAAGATGCTTCCTACAGGTGTAAAGTAGGCCTTAGGGCATAATTTGCAGTGCCGAAGGCGATGTCAGCAGAAGACCCGGGGAATCCGATTGTCATAGGTGGAATACCGAGAAAGTCCGTAAATAGCCAAAAAGCCATCCGATCAGGGCAGAAATGCTTCGAGGCATGGCCCTCTCGATGAAGATGTTGTGCCCCTGTGGTCATTTGAGTTATCCTATGGTCACTAGGGTCATTCGACATCATCCTATGGTCATATAAGTTCTGTGGTATTCTTGGTTTTGATAATGGCTAAACACTATTAGTCATTAATGTTTCCACTCTCATGTGACTAACATATGTGATGTTCTGTTCATGACAGATATGCCAATGAATGGACAAGGCATTCAGTGAGGATGGCAAAAGTGAAAGCTCATTGATCGCGCCCAAGCAAGGATGCAAACACAAGCAAAAGTCGACACGTGATATTCGGCTCGTCACACATCCAAGGTCAATGCACAAAGAAGTACAGCCAAGAGAATCCATGGCCAGAGACTCAGTTGATACCTTTTAGACTATTAAGGGAGATGCCACAGATATGAACGGGCTGCTAAAGGGCTCAAGCGACGGAGCTAAAGCGGTTAATGGACCGACCAGGGATGAACCAGGGTCTGCCCAGCTGGCGGTCGACCGCCAGCACAGGGGCGGTCGACCGCCCCAGCCAGCAGCTCCCAGTCTGCACGAGTTTCAGTAGCGGTCGATCGCCAGCCAGTAGCGGTCGACCGGAATTCCCAGGGATCATCCGTTTGTAAGTTTTTCAGTAGCGGTCGACCGCCCCCTACCTCCGGTCGACCGCCAGCCCCGATGCAACCATGTTTGACTTCGATTTCCACCTCAAGGCCAGCCCCTTTCCTTGTATTTGTTTAACCCCAAAGTCACCTAATCTTCCATAGATTGTGGATCTGGTCTGGGGGATGTCTAAGGACCATTCAAAGGTTATAAAACACATGCAAGAGGGTTAGAAACCCTAGTTGATCATTTGTGAATCCAAGGGAGATCAAAGGAGGCTACAAGGGTGAGAGGAGTTCGAGTACTGTAGCTGTAAACAGTACTCCGGGAAGAAGTTCTTCATCCATTCAAGGGATTCAAGCCTAGATCTGAAGCCATCTCAACCTCCAAGGAAGCAAGAAGCAATCAAGGCTCTCAAGGGTGATCTAAACTGCATCAAACTCTTCATCAACTCAAGGAGATCAAAAGGAAGATCAAAGCTACATCCATAGTCTTCTTCATCAACTCAAGGAAGATCATCTCTCAAGGAAGAAGACACCATTGAAGTATCCAACTCAAGCTCCAGCAATCTCAGACAAGATTTTTCTTCATGAGCATATTCTATATCTTGTTTGATGATTGAGTGTTTTCATATTTGTTCTTTTTCATTTCATACAAACGATTGAAACTGAAGATCGTCCCTACCGGTGGTTAGTAGGAAGGTAATCGGAAGTTATCCGATCTGCGGTGTTGACGTCCCTACCGGTGGTTAGTAGGAAGGCAATCAGAGGCCTTTCCGATTTGCGGTTCAGTGCGTGGCACTAGTGGAGCCTCACCGGATTTGGTGAGGGGTGGACGTAGGACTGGAGATTCAGTCCGAACCACCTTATAATCCTTTGTGTTGTGGTTTGATTGTGCCATTGATTTGTGATAGATGCATGCTTAGGTTCAACTTCCTTATTGCGAAATCATATTTTTAAGCAAATCTTTTTATACGTTACTAAGCTAGTTATATTCCACTACGATTTGTTCTATCTAGCTATATAGAGGGTTGCATTGCGAAAAGAGGGGCAGATCTATTCACCCCTCCCCTCTAGATCTACTATCCACTACTCAACAGAAGACGCTCCATGTATCCACAGAGTGGAGTTGACGGCACGAATCGACGTGCTGAATGCCAAATCAGGAGAAAACCCGAGTTACCCAATTCGGGTACACATGGCACCGGAAAAGGTCCGTAGGTGACCGAAAAGTGGCTCAGTCAGGGTGAAAATGCTTTGAAGGACGGCCCACTCGACGAAGAAGCTCCACATATTCTCAAAGAAGGTATGGCAACACGAATTACAGTCCCGATGGCCGAATCAGGACAAAACCCAAGAAAATTAGCATGGGTTCAGCACATGTCAAAATCATCGGAAACTATAAATCAGGGCCTGGAAATGATGAAATCTATACTCTGAGGCCACTGCATCAAACCCAAAGTTGTACCGGACGCTAGGCTTCCGTCGGGGTCAGTTCCGGGGCAAAATGACAAAATTACAAAAAATGCCATTAGATGAGTCGGTGGCACACTTTTTTGGTGAATCGGTGGCACACTTTATTCAAAAAGTGAATTGGCAAAAATGATGAATCGGTGGCACCTTTTTGAAGAAGTTGAATTGGCACATTTTTGGTGAATCGGTGGCACCTTTTTGAAGAGATTGAATTGGCACACTTTTGGTGAATCGGTGGCACCCTTTTTTTTTTCAAATGAGTCGGTGCCCCTTCAATTGAGTTGGCAACGCCTTCTTCCTACAGCTGAGTCGGTGGAGCTCTCCCGCGCAAGTTGGTGGCACGCTTAGCACCAGCGGGCCGGTGAATCGGCGCCGGGCCTCCCATCCCATCGAATCACCGGCATTCTGTTTCGCCTATAAGTAGCCACTTCGAGCGCCGCTGGAAAAAAGTGAAGATAGACTAAGAAGGAGGGCGACGGGAACTAGAAAAGATACAAAGAGAATAAAGAGCAGAGCAGAAAGGGGGAGTTCAAGGGGGGTCTCTATTTCAGAATCCCTGAAGGAGGCCCATATTTCTTTGTATTTTCTAGTCATTTCTTTTGTTGCTGCTTCCCCCAAATATATTTTTCTCCAATTCTGTATTTTTCCTATTGTCCTTACTCTCCTGTCCCCCCCCTCTACAATCCGAGGAATGAATAAAAAAGGCTCTATTACCTCTCCTTTCATGCATATGTATCCTTTCATGGTGGAAACATTAATGTGAGTTCCTGTACCTTAATTCGTTCATATTTCCTCCCTTTTGTTTACGATTTCTATTTCTTCTCGAGCGAGCGATCAGTTTCTGGCCCGATCGTGAGGAGGCCCTCAAGGGCTACATTTCCTCCAAAATCCTGGGATCGATCAGGGGTATGATGATTATGTGATAATAGCCTACGGCCACGCCCACTAGGGCAACAGTGGAATCCCCTCACCGGGATTGAATGATCTTCCTCGTTTGTTTCCATCATATGCGAAGTGTTTGTGAATGTTAGAAAATGCTGAGTGTGCGTCTACGAACGCTCGTGTTGTGTTGTCGGTGGATGGGTGAACATAGATTCTAGGAGACGATCACACGCCCCTTCACCCACCTCGATGGCTTGCAGGGGGGTCGGTGCACTCCAACATTTGTTTCAATAACAGCTTTATTTGTTTTGTGAGGGTCATCGTGAGTACTCTCTAAGTGCTCGACGAAATGCCCCCAAGGGCCTTTATTCCTCTGAGCCTCCCCTTTATTATGCTTTCAAATACATGCGTTAGCCCATTTTCTTGGCCAGGATCACCTGCTTCGGCCTCTGGAGGGGACCCTCAGGCTGTCGTGTGGACAATCGGCTTTGTAGATGCGAGATGAACCTTTTTGGTGCCCCCAAGAGGTATTGTCCCCGCCACACCGGAGGGCGGCTAGGGTTTTGTCCTTTGTAAAAGGGCCCTCTTGGGTTAAGATGTGAAGACCCTCTTTATAAGCACTCGGTTGCTTTCTCAACATCCGATGTGAGACTAATCCCGTGACCCTAGGTCCGCTACACAAGCCCCCCCTTGAGAATGCAAGCGATTGCGCGAGAGCTCAGGGTTCCCACAGACAGCGCCACTTTGTAGATGCGAGATGAATCTTTTTGGTGCCCCCAAGAGGTATTATCCCCGCCACACCGGAGGGCGGCTAGGGTTTTATCCTTTGTAAAAGGGCCCTCTTGGGTTAAGAGGTGAAGACCTTCTTTATAAGCACTCGGTTACTTTCTCAACATCCGATGTGGGACTAATCCCGTGACCCTAGGTCCGCTACAGGCTTGTCTATGCTTGTCCATGGTTTTATCCGATCATGCTAATCGTCTCTCGACTGTGTCTGTGGATCCATCACCGGGGAGGGGAACAACCCCATCTGTTGAGTTCCGTTCCACTACCTTCTAGTCACTCTCGGTTCTAGGGGGTCTATCATACCATGATATGTTCGCCTAGAAGCTCATCCCACATAGTGAAAAATAAGGTCCATTAGATGGCAACATTGGCTCCGTCGCCCCTGATTCAACCCCTGAATTGCCAAGGACTCTTAGTAGGCTAGCCCTCAGGGTCCCTCATTGGTAATTTTCAAGTCTCGAGATCGCCTCCCCAGGCCTCTTGATTTTCATGGACTTACACCGGCTTCCCCGTGTCTAGGGAAGATGCTGTCAAATTTTTACGGAGACATTTAGATATAATTATAAATAATAATAATATTATTATTATTAAATAATAATAAAATATATATATATATATAGAAAAAGAGGTTGAATTGGTGTGAGTGACACTGGCTCGTCACAAATAAAAAATGAATCGGTGCTGGTGGCATCGACCCAAAAAAATAAAAAAAAGAAGTGATTCGATGATGGCATCACCGACCCACACCTCAAGGGGTTGAGTCGATGACATCCCATCCCCTTTTAACATAAAAAAATACCGCCATGCCATCCCGTCACTCCCCTTTCGTATAAAAAAAACACGGGAGAGTTTCCACCGACTCACCGTAAAAATGGTGAGTCAGTGGCGTTATTCCTCTTTTTACCACCCCCCCTTCATCTATTAAAAAAAAGCACGTAACATACGAATATACACAAAACACGAACATGCACACACGTTAAACCCAACAAAAGCACGCACCCGTCAATTAACACTAAACACCCTAAACACTCACTAAACACCAAACACCCATTAATCAATCCATGCACTCGCGCCGCACACTTCCCCCATTAAAGTAATAAAAAAATACAACAATTACCCCTTTCATATTCAAAACACCCACATATCAATGTACGTAAAATCACATGTGCACTTAACCTTCTCTCCCCATTCCACACATATATATATACAAAAAAAAGGAGTGAAAATAAATAATTAACAAATAATACACTCCCATTTCAAATGGGGGAATAAAAAATTGGCTAAAATAAAATAAACAAATAATAATATAAGAAAAAAGATATAAAAAAGGAATAGGAAAGAAAAGTGAGAAATAAAAAAACAAAAAAACAAACAAATAAAGTAAAACAACACAATAAACAAATAATGGCCAAATAAAATTGACAATAATAATAATAATAACAATCAAGGATTAAAAGAATGATAAATAAATAACAAAAAATGACAAATGAATAGTAACCCAATAAATGCCAAAAAAAATAATAACAAAATAAATAAACAAATAAATAAAATAAAGAACAATGAGCTTGAGAAGTACAATCACGTGCCCGAATAATAATAACAAATAAATAAAGAACAATAAATGTGGTTGTGCCCGCTTCGGAGTTCTCACCTCCTTTAGATCCCAAATATGGGGGATATTAATGACGCCTCTACAAGTCGTGCTCGGACTCCGGGATTCATCCCATTGTGGCCAAAGCATGAGTTAGTCTCGGGCCAATAATCCACTGAGTTTAACTTGTTTTGATCGGGTTTTAACCGCATTCCCTCATTTCTCAAATATCAAAGTTGTCGCACCCCGTCATATATTGTCTCGATAGTACACAAGTCTGTCCGAATACGGTCACGCTCGACCCACCTCATGGGTCCATATGTGTGCACCGTAACGTTATGCGCAGTCTCAAAATAAAAAGGCCCTAATAACTCTCGAAATGAGAGATGTCCAAAATCTCTCCTGAAGTCACTAATAAATGATCACACAAACAATAAACAACACAATTAAATATTGTTACCTTGTATGCTTGTATGAGTCGCTTCTCCGATATATTAAATGGTGATTAGCGGAAAATCAGGTTATGCCCAACCGAAAGCTTTCATTATGCGTGATGGTGGTCTTCGGACCTAAGGTATCCACCTTGTACCGGGAGTCGACTTAATAAATAAATACTACCATATTGTATGCTTGCATGCAATCACATCTTTTATGTATTCTACAGGCCCTATGGTCTTTCTATTTTGGCGATTAATCAAGGGTTGTCCCTCTTTCAGAGGGACGTAATTAACGTCGTAGCCTTTACGGTACGGTGAGTTATGAGTCCCGACACGAATCTCACATTCGTCTGATCAAGTCAGATCGAGCGCACAATAAATTTGTCACTTATGTGACTGGCACGCCTAACGAATTTAAAAATGTTTCACCAGGTGGCCATGAGTGTGCCCCAGAGGTGTTAATATCATTTTGGCCATCCGGGCTTGAGGTTTAGCCAACCCCTGAGGTGTCAAGGTCATGGTTTGAGGTGGCAGATCGGATCTTCTGATCGGGAGATGTGCTCGGACGAGCGGAGTATCTTCCTGGTGAGCTGCTGGTTGTCGAGTCTGATTTTCTCATCATGCTCTGTGGCGTTAGAGATGATGTGCCAGTCCCGATTATTTTTGTGGATTTCGAGGTAGGATTGGGCAAAGATGCTCCAATGAGTTCTAAGTCTTGCGCTTCTGCGTATGAATGGGATGTGAAAGTTCCGCGGTAGATTCGAGACCGGAGGATGAGCGTTGGCAGGTGCCAATCATGGTTCGTGATGTGGTTCTTGGCGTGGTGGTCTGCGCGGCAGCAGCTCAGGAGATGGATATTTTGAGGATCCGTGATTCGAGAATGGATTAGAGTTAGCAACGATGGATTCAAGGGAATGATGTCCGGTGGCTAGAGATGTAGCAGCTTTCGAGCCTGACGTCTTTTGTGGTTTCTTCGCTCCTTGATAGGTGTTTTGGCATGTTAATGGTTCTGAGATCAGAGGCAGCGGTAGGTAGGGAGCATGTGGCAGTAGCTAGCTCAACCGTTGTGATAGAGTGTGTGGCTGGCGATTAGCAGAGTCAGTGCTCAAGGCGTGGTCAGTTCCAGTTCGGGGAATTGCAATGCTGGTGCACAGGGAGATGCTGCAAGTGTGGTCTGACGGGACACTCGATGAGTGCTGTCGGAGGAGCTAACCTAATGGTGGCAATGATTTTCTTGGTGCTTGAAGGTGCGGTTCTCAGCATGTGCGAAGTTCAAGGTCAGGTCAAGTGTGGAGACATCCCGCTTTATAGGAGGTATGTTAGGTTTCTCCTTGGTTGGAGAGGATCGCGTTTTGCTAAGTTTCGTCATCTTGCATCGCGTGTTCGGATTGGTTGGCCTTTTGTGTTCCATGAAGTCCGTATGAGACGTGTTTTGTGTTTTAGCAGTGTGGTTGCCCGTGAGAAGTCATGCATATCCCTTGATGCGTAAGGGTGCGTTGGCATCATTCTGGAAGGATGAGTGCCAGTTGGGCAGTGTTTGCGAGAATTCATGGCTGGTGTTGTGATTTTCGATGCGTTGTGGATCAGAGCCTGCAGAGTTGTAGGAGGATTTGATGTAAAACCACCTAGGGATGCAGGGGGGATGAGGCCAAATGACCCTATGACCTAGCTAGCACTAGCACACAATCAAGAGTAATAGACTCGATGTTGGCGAACACTCTATGTGGACTCAATTCTCCACAGAGCGATTAGGTGTTGGTTGAAGGGGACTTTAGGGTCTGAAACTCGGGGGTACAGAGAGCTAGGAAGGCCAAGAATGACCCTCCCTAGGATTTTGGTTGCCCGATTCGATGGGCGGCCCAAGCGTCCAAGGACACAGGACCCACTCGCACACTCTCACCACGGTGGCCACTCGAGTTGAGTGGAAATCGGGGACGGGCTGTCCCTCACAATTCGACATGGCAATGAAAGGATACTAAATGATCAAAATTAAACTAAGGAAGCAAGGGGGTCAGCAGCTCACCTAGCCAATTTGTAGAAACCGGCCCCGACCGGAGACTTGGGCGTACGAGGAGGTGCGTGTCGATCCCTGCACCGGGTCGAGGTAGCTTGACCTGTTTATTACAAAGCAACTCCTCACGCAGGAGGGGTGGACTCGGCGAAGGGATTGAGTTCTTGAAATAGACACTTATACCTCCGTGCAAGGAGGGGCTTTCAGCCGGCCAGGCAAGGGGGTGAGGAGAATTACACAACCTAAAGCCGATGTTGCCGACTAGGCGCGCTCAGCTGTAACTTGCTGTGTGTCGAGGCTCCAACCACCTTCAGATCACTCGAGCTACTTGGTACTTCCTCTGGAGGGCGCGGGGGACCTTTGGTACCACTGTGAGGGATCGAAGAAGTCGGTCTAGCGTGAAGAGCCACGCACCACGACTGAGTGCCGCTGCTAGAGCCACGCACCACGACTGAGTACCGCTGCTCTGTCCAAAATGGGGCACTAGATAGCAAGTCGGTTCTATGGCTCCCACGACCTCTTCAGGGCATTACTGAGGGTGAGACTAGCTCCAAAACATCACTGGCAAGCGTGGGGAAGCCGTTTGGACTCCGGCGAAGGGACGAGACGGTGCTCGGACGCCACTGATGTTCCCAGTCTGCAGTTCTAGATAGAATACCGGAGATGGACAAAGGAGGTGTGGGGTGGGGTAAATGGAACTCTGGAGGGCCGATGAGGCTATGGGAGTTTAGGGAGTGTGTGAGGATCACCACGGCCGGGTTTCGTGGGCAACGGAGCAGGGCAAGGGGGAGGGAAAATTATTTATGCAGGATTCTGTCCTGTCAAGACTGTTTAGGGTAGAACCGCGCAGTTTGGGACAGTGAGGCGGATGGGAGGCTTCCGGTGGTGGGGTGATGGTGAAATCTTGCTTGGATGATGGGGAGAAGTAAGGGGACAAGTGGTGAGGGGATGGGGTCGAACAGAAATGGGGAAGTGGGGGGTTTCGAACCTGGAGCAAGGTGGTGCTCTGTTTCATCCATAACTTGAGACTTTGGTGCAAATGTCCCTCTCGAGCCTTCGGGGTGATGGGGAGGCGGTCTGCACTTCTCGTAGACTTTCAGAGGACGCGAAGGAAGGGAAGAAGTTGTTCGTTGATGTAGATCCTGGTGTTGGAAGTCATCTTTGATCACGCTTGCTGTTGTCCGCTGTGTGCCGCCGAGAGAGACGGTGACCAGCAGCAAGAAACGGGGATGTGGGAAGGGGATAATGGGGTGATTTTGGTGCTTAAACTTGGTGGAAATGTGTCCAAGGGGGTAAAGTTGCTATTGGGGAGAGATTATGACAAGAACAGGTGAGGAAGGGGGTGTTCTAGTTGGTAGAAGAGAGAGGGGGAAGGTGGGTTGCGAAAATGGCTAAGGGGGAGGGGAAGGGAGGTTGCTTTGTGGGTTTGAATTTTCTTTGAATTAGGTATTCAATGGAAGGCTTGGGGAAGTGGAGGGAGATGTCTTGGGAAGAGGTGGTGAGTATTGGGAGATGGGTGGGTGGCTTTGGGAAGGTGGGTGATGGCTTGGGAGAAGGGAAGATGCTTTTAGGAAGTGGTGGGTAGTAATAAAGGTGAGTTAATACTATCTTGGGGAGAGGAAGGGTTGGGGGCTGATAGGTGATGTGGCTCAATGGGAGAGGGTGGCATGGATTGATGATGTGGCAGTGGGAGGGAGGAGAGAGGGAGTGGGTCGAGTTAGAGAGAGAAAGTAGAGAGAGAAAGTGAGATAGAGAGAGATGGAGAGAGGGGGTGGGAGTTTCTCACTCCCAAGGGGGGGCTTCTCACCCTAGGCCAATGGCTTCTCACCAAAGCACACAAAATGGGTTTCAAAACTCAATTTCTCATGCATTAGTTTCAAATGGAGGGAGTTGGGTCCTATTTATAGGAATCCAAGTTTTACATGGACACAAATGACCTTGACTAAAAGTAAAATGACCCTTGCTATCCAAGGGGTCCGGTTGGGCCCAACTGTGGTCCTAAGGCCCAATTGACTCAAATTACATGAAAATGGACTCAACTAAAAATCAAATTACATGGAAATGACTCAAAGAAAAGGAAAATACAAGATGTGACGCGATCCTCCAAGATGATCATGCCGAAAGTCTGCCAGAGATCTAAGGTGCTCCAAGCCAAAGGGATGGGTGGGTGATGTCCCCATCAAATCCCCCGGGGTGAGAAGGGCTCGACCCTGCTGAGTAAGGGTCTACCTTGCTGTGGTAGTGCTCTAGAAGATCTGGATCCATCCGCACTTGCTCCTCCCGGCTTACCCACATGTCCTCCGAAGGGGGCCGATCCTTCCACCTCACTAGATAGCGCTGATATGCCTTACTCCCTGTGGTGGTAACCTGATCATCCAGTATTCTCTCAATCTGCTCACGTCGAGCTCTCTGGGCTTTTTATGGAATCTCTAGGGTGGGATCTCTCGCAACGGGAGGAATAGGCTCAAACTCCTCACTAGGTGGCACTGTGGGGCCCTTGTAGGGCACAAGGTCTACCATATTGAACGTGGTATGCACTCCATAATCCTAGGGAAGGTCCAATTCATAGGCATTGGGACCTATGCGCCTGATGACCTGAAAAGGTCCAGACCCCTGGGTCCTCAACTTGGATTCGGCTTCTGGGAAGAGTCTCTCAGTCCGCACCATCACATAATCGCCCACTTGGAATTCGAGGTGGCGCCTATGAGCATCCGCCTGCCTTTTATATTGTTTGTTACTCTTGCCTGTGTGCTTGCGGACTTGTTCATGCAACTCTTTGATATGTTGGGAAAAAGACTCGGCTGAGAAGGGCACTCTATCATGTGGAGGGAGGGGAATTAGGTCAGAGGGTTTTCTGGGCTTGTTTCCATGCACTATCTCAAATGGACTCATCCCTATTGACCTATTGACATAATTATTGTATGCAAACTCGGCTTGGGGGAGAATGAGGTCCCAATTCCTAGGATGGTCCCCAACTAAACAGCGAAGGAGGTTACCAAGACTTCGCTTGACCACCTTAGTTTGTCCGTCAGCTTGTGGGTGGTAAGCAGTGGAGAACTTGAGAAGGGTTCCCATCAAATGCCAAACGATTTTTCAAAAGTAGCTAGTGAACTTGACATCTCTATTAGAGATAATGGTCTTAGGTAACCCATGCAGGTGGACTACCTCATCGAAGAATATGCGGGCAACTCGGGAGGCATCCGAGGTCTTAGAACATGGGAGGAAGTGGGCCATTTTTGAGAATCTATCTACAACCACAAAGATGGAATCATGTCTCCACTGGGTTTTGGGTAGGCCAAGGACAAAGTCCATACTCAAATCTTGCTAAGGCCCGTCCAGGATGGGAGGTGGAGTGTATAGGCCCGTGTTTTGTTTGACCTGTTTGGTCGAGGCACAAGTGCGGCATTGGCCCACTATCTTGGTGACATCCCTCTTTAGGCTAGGCCAATGGAATTGACTCTCAACTTCCTCAATGGTCTTGTTAAACCCAAAGTGGCAAGCTAATCCTCCCGCATGTAACTTCCAAATGAGGAAATCTCTGAGCGAGGTCCGAGTTATGCAAAGTCTAGATCCTTTGAAGAGGAACCCATTTTGTATTGTGAATCCATTATGTTCTCCCATTATGTGGGTGGACAATGAGGTGTAAATGGGCCCAAAGTCGGGACACTCGGAGTACTCACCCTTGATCCTCTTAAATCCCGTGACTTCCACTCGCATGGTGGAAAGCAAAGTGACCTTACGGCTTAGTGCATCGGCGGCACGATTCTCACTCCCGATTTTATATTTGAGGACAAAGGTGAAGGCTTGGATGTATTCAACCCAATAGGCATGTCGGGTATTCATTTTTTGTTGGGAATTGAGGTATTTCAAGGCCTCATGGTCCGAGAAGATCACAAACTCTTTTGGCAATAGGTAGTGCTTCCAGTGACGAAGGCATTGGACCACATCATAAAACTCTTTGCCATAAGTGGAGTACCTCAGCCTAGTATCACAAAGCTTCTCATTAAAGTAAGCTATCGGGTGTCCCTCTTGGCTAAGTATGCCCCCTATTCCTACCCCAGATGCATCACAGGTGACCTCAAAGACTTTAGAGAAATCAGGGAGGCAAAGGACCGGGGCCTGGGTCATGAGTTCTTTCAACTCTTGGAAGGCCTTAGAGGCACTCTTAGTCCACACAAAAGTCCCCTTCTTGAGGAAATCAATGATAGGAGAGGATATAGTGCTAAAGCCTCGAATGAACCTCCTATAGAAAGTGGCTAACCCGTGGACGCTGTGGGCATCATGAAGGGTCTTAGGTTCCGGCCAATCAATGATAGCTTGGACCTTGTCGGGGTCCATGGAGACTCCTTGGTAGGAGACAACAAATCCTAGGAAGGTGATGGAGGAGGTCATGAAGTGGCACTTTCCTAAGTTGACATACAAGCTCTCTTGCTTAAGGACAATACACACTTGCCTCAAATGGTCTAGGTGGGCTTCCCTAGATTGGCTGTAGATGAGAATGTCGTCAAAGTATACTACCAAGAAGACCCCAATAAAGGGATGGAGGACCTCCGTCATGAGACGCATGAAGGTACTTGGGGCATTGGAGAGCCCAAAGGGCATGACTAGCCACTCATATAGGCCATTCTTAGTCTTAAAGGTGGTCTGCCATTCATCCCCGGGTCTAATGCAGACTTGGTGATAGCCACTTTTGAGATCAATCTTTGAGAATATCGTGGCTCCCGCAAGCATGTCTAACATGTCATCAAGCCGGGGAATAGGGAACCTATACTTGATGGTGATTTTGTTAATGACCTGGCTATAAATGCACATGCGCCATGTCCCATCTTTCTTGGGTGTGAGGAGGGTCGGGACCGCACAAGGACTCTTGCTAATCCTAAAGAATCCTTTCTTGATGAGCTCTTCTATTTGCCTCCTAAGTTCTGCATGTTCGGTGGGATTGAGGCGATAATGGGGAAGGTTTGGAAGGGTGGCTCTCGAAATGAAGTCAATGGCATGTTGAACATCACGCATAGGCGGAAGCTTGTCCGGGAGCTCCCTAGGGAACACATCATGAAATTCCTCAAGTAGGACTTGGATTTCAGCCGGGTGAGAGTTAGGGGTGGAAGAGTCCCCTAGGCAAATGACTATGGCATACACTTGGGACCCTTGGGCTACTTCCCTCTCAAACTATAACTTAGAGATAAGGTGGAGGCCTTTGACTGCCCCCGGGGTTTTGGCCGGGTTAGGGCTAGGAAGTGGGAGTGGGTTTGATTGTTGGGAAGACCCCTGGTTTGGTGGGAGGGAAGCGTGTCCCTCAAGGGTGGGTGGGTCCTTCTTAGGATGAGGCCTAGGTGGGGAGGGGCTGAGTTGGATCCTCTTCCCCTCATGATCAAAGGTGCAAGCGTTTGGCCTACCTAGAAATGTGGCATTCACATCATAAATCCAAGGTCTTCCTAGAAGAACACTTTCCACTTCCATAGGAATGACATCACACCAAACTTGTTCATGATAAGAGGAGAAAGTGATAGGTACAAGGCACCTGGTGGTGACGGGGATGGATGTGGTGTCAATCCATGAGACACGATATGGGTTGGGATGGGGGTGGTGGTTAAGCCTAGAAGCCTCACTGTGTCGGGTGACACCACATTGACACAACTCCCATTGTCTAAGATGACCTTCCTTACATGGTTCCCTAACTTGATGAAGGTGTGAAAAATGGTGGTCCTACGCCAATCCTCTTATTTTTCTTGGGTGAGAGTGCATCTCACTACTCCTAATTGGGGATCATGGTGTTGTGGAAGGGTGTCTTGGCCATACTCAAGGTATTGGGTCTCGTATTCTTCTTCTCATTCATATGAGGCCTCATGCACTTCATCTACATGTTCAATTTCCCTTTGAGGAGGAGAAGTGTCCTCCATGAGTAGGCTAGGAAGTCCCCTAGAAGGGCATTGCCCCACAAAATGTCCAAAGCCTTGACACCTAAAACATTGTTGCTTATTATCACTACTCGGGGTGGTCACATTGGCTTCCTTGGAACTCTCTTCTCTCCGGGGTGTGGGGTTATTAGGGATGGGCCTTGGTGGAGGTGTGGTGGTGGGTGGGTTGAGAGAGAGGACATTCCCACTTGGAGTGGGTGTTGGAGCTTTCAAGGGTGGGACCGGGTTGGTCCGTGGGATCATGGCCTTGGGATCGGTGGGTTGTGGTGTAGCAAATTTTGGGAATTTAGAGAAATGCTCCGCATCCCGAGCTATTTGGTAGGCATGCTCTAGTGTGTTCACTTCCCTCATGAAGAGCTCTCTTTTGATATGGTTTTGGAGGCCATTTCTAAACCTAGACAAGGTGACCGCCGGATCCTCCTGAACCCCACACTTAAGGAGATAGTAGTCGAATTTCTCAATGTACTCGGTGACGGTCTTCCCTTCTTGTGTGAGGCTTTGCCACTCATCTAGGAGAGTTTGGTGGTAGGAAAGGGGTAGGTACTTTGTCCTAAGTTGAGTTTTCATGTCATCCCAAGTTTCAATTGGCTCTTGCCGCCTAACCGCCTTTAGACCCTCTACATTGAGATAATAAGTTTTGGCCAACTTGGTAAGTTGCATTTTGGCTAAACGCACTTTCTGCTCTTCCGACATAGGGTACCAATCAAAATACTGGTCCATGGAAGCTTCCCATTCAGGGTAGACACTTGGGTCGTGGGATCCATCAAAGCTAGGGGCCTCAATCTTGACCAATCTTAAGAGATGGTCACTCGGGTCATCTCGGGGTCGCCTCTCAAGGTTCCTATGACGGTGGTGCCTACCATGGTCATGGTAATGATCTGAATCCGAGTCTTCCATATCAGGTTCAGCTCGTGGAGGTCGAGCTCATGGGCCTTCATTTATAGGGGCGGGTTCATTCCTTTGATTTTGGGCAAGTTGGTGGGTTAATGTTGCTAGTTGGCCAAGAATGGCGGCGACAGACTCCGTGAGGTGATTTACTTGGCCTTGGAGGCCATCCATCCTAGTATCTAGGCTTTCTTGGGAGTTAGGATCCATTGGAGAGGCGGAAGATGAAGGGTCCAGGTGGTATGGGGTTCCCCTACGGGTGGACATGCACAGGTGGTGGGAAGATGATGCATGGGTGACTCTAAGGCACAATGCCCTAAGACTAGGACTTGTAGAGACAAGTCCAAGACTTGCTCTGATACGACTTGATGTAAAACCACCTAGGGATGCAGGGGGGATGAGGCCAAATGACCCTATGACCTAGCACTAGCACACAATCAAGAGTAACAGACTCGATGTTGGCGAACACTCTATGTGCACTCACTTCTCCATGGAGCGATTAGGTGCTGGTCGGAGGGGACTTTAGGGTCAGAACCTCGGAGGTTTAGAGAGCTAGGAAGGCCAATAATGACCCTCCCTAGGATTTTGGTTGCCCGATTCGATGGGCGGCCCTAGTGTCCAAGGACACAGGCCCCACTCGCACACTCTCACCACGGTGGCCACTCGAGTTGAGTGGAAATCGGGGACGGGCTCTCCCACACAATTCGACGTGGCAGTGAAAGGATACTAAGCCTCACTTTGATATATGGTTAGTCCTGAGTTAGTCATAATTTAGCCTAGGTTTAACTATTTTTGAAGTCCAAATTGCTTTGATACTTAAACCTGGACTAAACCGAGAGGATGAGTATTAAATCCGGAGTAACCTTAGACTTCGAAATCCACCTCCAGAGGTGGATTTAGAAGGGTTAACCCAATAATAAATGCACAATAAATGCACCCTCTCTCTCTCTCTCTCTCTCAATATTTTACTTATAAATATTATTGGGTTAACCCACTAACTACCAAATCACAATAGATTCAAACTAGATTAGTCCACCTACTTATTTTCGAGTTAATACTCTTGCTATCAAATCAAAAATAGGCTAACTATGGACTAACCTAAGTAGTTTAATTTAACCCAAATCCCCTACCAAAGTGAGGTTAAAAGATCAGAATTAAACTAAGGAAGCAAGGGGGTCAACAGCTCACTTAGCCGGTTTGTAGAAACTGGCCCCGACCTGAGACGTGGGCGCGCGGGAGGTGCGGGTCGATCCCCACACCAGGTCGAGGTAGCTTGACCTGTTTATTACAAAGCAACTCCTCACGCAAGAGGGGTGGACTCGGGGAAGGGATTGAGTTCCTAAAATACACACTTTTACCTCCGTGCAAGGAGGGGCTTTTAGCCATCCAGGCAAGGGGGTGGGGAGAATTATGCAACCTAAAGCCAATGTTGCCGACTAGTCGCGCTCAGCTGTAACTTGCTGTGTGTCGAGGCTCCGACCACCTTCAAATCACTCGAGCTACTTGGTACTTCCTCTGGAGGGTGTGAGGGACCTCTGGTATGACTGTGAGGGATCAAGGAAGTCGATCTAGTGAGAAGAGCCACGCACCACGATCGAATGCCGCTTCTCTGTCCAGAACGGGGCACTAGATAGCAAGCTGGTTCAATGGCTCCCACAACCTCTTCATGGCGTTACTGAAAGTGGGACTGGCTCCAAAACATCACTGGCAGGCATGGGGACGTCTAAGGCTGCGCCTCAGCCGTTTGGACTTCGGCGAAGGGACGAGACGGTGCTCAGACGCAACTACTGTTCTCAGTCTGTAGTTCTGGACAGAATACTAGAGATGGACAAAAGCGGTGGGGGTGGGGTAAATGGAACTCTGGAGGGCCGGCGAGACTATGGGAGTTGAGGGAGTGTGTGAGGATCACCACAGCTGAGTTTCGTGGGCAACAGAGTAGGGCAAGGAGACGGGAAAATTATTTATGCAGGGTTATGTCCTGTCGAGACTGTTCAGGGTAGAACCGCGCAATTTGGGAAAGTGAGGCGGATGGAAGGCTTCCAGTGGTGGGGTGATGGTGAAATCTTGTCTGGATGATGTGAAGAAGTAAGGGGACAAGTGGTGAGGGGATGGGGTCGAACAGAAATGGGGAAGTGTGGGGTTTCGAACCTGGAGCAACATGGTTCTCTGCTCCATCCAGAACTGGAGACTTTGGTGCAAGCATCCCTCTCGAGCCTTCGGGGTGACGGGAGGCCGCGGGGAGGTGGTCTCCACTTCTCGTAGACTTTTAGAGGACACCGAAGAAGGGAAGAAGTTGTACGTTGCTGTAGATCCTGGTGCTGGAAGTCATCTTTGATCGCGCTTGCAGTTGTCCACTATGTGCCGCCGAGAGAGACCGTGACTAGCAGCAAGAAACGAGGACGTGGGAGGGGGATAATGGGGTGATTTTGGTGCTAAAACTTGGTGGAAATGTGGCCAAGGGGGTGGGGTGGCTATGAGGGAGAGATTATGGCAAGAATAGGTGAGGAAGGGGTGTTCATGGTGGTGGAAGAGTGGGGGGGAAGGTGGGTTGGGAAAATGGCTATGGGGGAGGGGAAGGGAGGTTGCTTTGTGGGTTTGAATTTTCTTTGAATGGGGTATTCAATGGAAGACTTGGGGAAGTGGAGGGAGAGGTATTGGGAAGAGGTGGTGAGTATTGGGAGATGGGTGGGTGGCTTTGGGAAGGTGGGTGATGGCTTGGGAGAAGGGAAGATGCTTTTAGGAAGTGGTGGGTAGTAATGAAGGTGAGTTAATGCTATCTTGGGGAGAGGAAGGGTTGGGGGCTGATAGGTGATGTGGCTCAATGGGAGAGGGTGGCATGGATTGATGATGTGGCAGTGGGAGGGAGGAGAGAGGGGTGGGTTGAGTTAGAGAGAGAAAGTAGGGAGAGAAAGTGAGATAGAGAGAGATGGAGAGAGGGGGTGGGAGTTTCTCACTCCCAAGGGGGGGCTTCTCACCCTAGGCCAATGGCTTCTCACCAAAGCACACAAAATGGGTTTCAAAACTCAATTTCTCATGCATTAGTTTCAAATGGAGGGAGTTGGGTCCTATTTATAGGAATCCAAGTTTTACATGGACACAAATGACCTTGACTAAAAGTAAAATGACCCTTGCTATCCAAGGGGTCCGGTTGGGCCCAACTGTGGTCCTAAGGCCCAATTGACTCAAATTACATGAAAATGGACTCAACTAAAAATCAAATTACATGGAAATGACTCAAAGACAAGGAAAATACAAGATGTGACGCGATCCTCCAAGATGATCATGCCGAAAGTCTGCCAGAGATCTAAGGTGCTCCAAGCCAAAGGGATGGGTGGGTGATGTTCCCATCAAGATTGCCTGATCAGGAGAGAGAATCTATGCTCTGGGTTCGAGATAATTGGTCTTTCCTCACCCTATTATCTGGAGTTAGCAAGCCGAGTTAAGGATTATCATGATGGAAGATCCCCAGTCATCTTTGATGAGTGTGTGCGTGGTGCAGAGTGCGCAGTGGAAGCCTGGTGGGCCCATAACCCACAGGCCCATGATCGTAGTAGTGGCTACTATGGGTGGATTTCAGAGGACATGTAGGGCATTGGAGGATTGGTTCCTCGGTGTGAGTTTGCCTTTGGCTGTGTGAGTTGTGTCGATTGCCGTGCAATGAAGTCATTGTGGTTTGTGGCATTGACAGGATGGAGAGTTGGGGAAATATGACGGCAAGTGTGTCGGATGAGTACTATGTTCTGTTGTTGGAAGTAGTGTTAGGCGTTGGCGCTAGACCCGATTGGGGGTTGCAAGGGATTAAGCTTGCCAGTGGACGAGGACGCGATGGGTCGAGTCGGCAAGCTTTGTGCTCGACTTGTGTTAGAAGTTGTGTCCTCGGATGGAATCATGGTCGTAGAGATATATGTCGTGGACCATTTAGGTTGTGTCCTATGGCTCTGTAATGAGAGTGGAGCCGAGGATTTGGCAGGTGTCCATTTGGAATAATTGTGATGAAGATGGGATGAGACTGTGCAATGGACGATGCCTGTGTATGGAGGTCCCTGGGGGGATGTCATCGAATAGAGAGCCTTGGTCTCGTGACCAGCATGGGAGGATTTCTCTATAAGCCTGAGTCTAGAGCTTTTGTGGACCGAGGATTATGGAATCCTGTCAATTGGTATTCGCCGTGCTCCCCTGAGAGGGTAGAGTTGGCGTGAGGATCAAGATCGGATGCACTGTTCTAGTGAGGATCGACTCGAGATGCAGTGATGGTCAGTGTAAGAGTCAATGGATGGCTTGTCGAGATTTGGAATGTGCTTATTGGCCCTGGTGAAGAAGCAATAAAGAGGAAGTTGAGCAAGTAAAGGTTTCCCGTTGACGAGTAACTGGTGATCAAAAAATGGATTTTCACAGACAGAAGGTGCCGGTTGTAGTGAATCGAGAATGGCGAGAGCCATGTGCCAGCAAGGCCTTGGGTGTCCGATTATAAGATATACCTTTTTTCTAAATTGGATCTGGGATCTGTTGAAGGTTTGTGTTTGGACCAGAGCTGGTCCAATGCTGTTTTGGCGTTCGGCTTGCCAGGTATGAGATGGTTCATGGTGCAGAGCCGATGGATGTGTGGCAGTCAGTTGAGATGACTGTGTGAGCTGGTTGAGGCTCAGCGATGGTTGTCCCTTGTGTGGGGCGTGAGATTAGGCAGCAGGTTGTGAAGCTGATGTTTAATTGGTCCACCGAGCATAGGATGTTATCAGTGGCAGGTTTCTCGTGACGAGGATTGTCTCCTCGGTGAGCGAGATTGTGGCAGCAATGCCATGGTTGGAGTTCCGTTGTGGCTAAGGTAGGGCTAGACTTGTGTCCTTGTGTGCTACGCTCTCTTTGAGAATCGGTGTGAATTGTGTTGTGAAGCGAGATGTTTCTATTTGTGATAATAGTCTGGCTATGTCCCTCAGGAGCGGTGGTTCGCAGGAATTATGGTTTTGGCTGGAGCTCTGGGAGCGTTGCCAGCTGGATAAGTTGTTCTTCCCCTATGGTATGGTGGTTGACTCAAATTTTGAGGACAAAATTTCTGTAAGGAGGGGAGGACTGTAATACATATGACTTTTTGAATCAGAATCTGTGGGTTTCAGAGTGCTTCGTGGGTCCCGGATCGTGTTTTATGATTAAATCAGATTTTTGGCTATTTAGCCTTCGGACCCCTACGTAGGGTGAACCGACATGTTGTCGGGCTCCGAGATGTTGTAGGCGTGTTGTGCATTTTTCGAGGATCATAGAAATAATTGTTCCCTAATTTTATATTTTCTAATTTTTTAAAACACCAAATTGTTTCCTATAAATATAACCCCACCCCCCCTCTCTCCCCATTTCTCTCATTCTCTTCCTCTCTCTTCTCACGTTCTATCCTTCTCTCCCCCTCTTCGCAGGGTGGTCGACGGAGGTGGAGGAGGGTGAGGCGGAGGTGACGCAGGCGGTGAGCGGCCGAGGATGGGGTGGGGAGTGAGGCGGGGGTGCGACGAGGCTTCGTCCGTGGATTTCGGAGCCCGACGGTGGTTCGTGAGGCGATTTCGCGAGGAATCGACATCCTCGGTGCGGAAAATATTCAGTGGAGATCGCGGGATGGATCCCTAGCCCGCGTATTCCATTTCCCCGCGTTTTGTAGGCCGAGGTGAGGCCGAGGGAGGTTTATTTCACGTCGGGGTTAATTTCGCATGATTTTGGGTTGAGCATCGGATCCATCATTTTGATTGCATTTTTGGGTTTAAATGACACCTCTTGTTGGTCCAGAGGCTGGGGAATGGGTTCTCCATGTTTTCCCCATCACACGGGGGTGATTGGAGAGTGGAATCGAACCCCTAGGTTGGGTTCGGAGGGCATTCTACCATTTTTGGTCGATCGACCGGTGAGGCTCAGTCGACCGAACGGCCATTCGCCACGGTAGGGCCTGGCCCATGGTCACAGTCGGTCGACCGGCCGCGTCCATGAGGTCGTAGTTGGTCGACCGACCGCGTCCATGAGGTCGCGGTCGGTTGGCCGACCGTGACCTCGTCAGTCGACCGAGCCCTTTGGCCGGTCAACCCATTAAGGCTATTTTCAGCCTTGTCGTGGGTAGGTCAACCCACCACTGTGGTTAGGTCGACCTACCCCTATTTGTCGACCAACCCATGCAGGTTGGTCTATCGAAATGGGGATTTTTGGCCCGTTTTGGCCCCAAGTTGACCCGGTTGTGACCCATAGGTCGACCTTTGGCCCTGTGGATGTCCCGGACACCCCGTGGGTACTACGATCGTGTTCTTGGGTGTTCGAAGGTACCGAGTTACCTCGATTAGCATGCCCGTGTTATTTTGAGGGTCCGAGTGACCCTTTGTGTTCTGGGCTTTCCTGTTTCGCTAGATCGAGTCCCCGTGGGTCGATATGAGTGTGGAGGGCTGTCCCCGCACGATCTTAGCTTTCTTGAAAAGTGGTTTCCGTGTGGGCCATGCGTATGGCCTATGAATTGCGAGTTCTGTGTCCCAGCCTGGGGCTAGAGGGTTTCATAGTTTTTCTCTTGGAAAGGGAATGAACTCGGCGGTTGTGAATTTCCTTAAGGTTTCTTTTAACTGTGGTTCCTGACCCTAGGAGTAGGGTAGATTGACGGCATGATGATGTTTTGTACGGCGGCCTTGACCCGAGTCGTGTGACTCAAGGACCGTTGGATTGGTAGGTCTAGTGGACTGCCCAATGTCTGGTGGCACTATGCCACCCCGTGTTTCGAGTTACTTGTGACGGGCCTGTGTGTAGCCTGTCAGTATTCCGGTGATTTCTTTCAAGAGTCATACACTTAGTGAACCCCCACTAGTCATGTAGTACCCCAAATAAAATATACATAATGTTTAATGAATTAAAAGAATAAAACCCAAAACTATAAACCTAATAGCAAATGGGCCTTACGGGCTAATTATATGTGTATATATATATATATATTTACAACCCTTCTGTTTAAAACCACTTAACAAAAAAACAAGCTAAGTGGGCCTTACATATTTCCCGTAGGAAAATGGGCCAAAGAGAATTAAGGAGTTCATAAGGATACATAAACAAATACCATCACTATAGGGCCTTTAGGCTACCCAAGTATCTATTACATTCGAAGGGAGCTACATGGGAAATTCGGGTTTTCAAATCAACTAGGAAAGCGGCTGCAATTATGGATAGAGGGAGATTTGCGTGGGAAGTTTTAAACCCATTAGAATTCTACTAAGGAAATTTAAATCCCACCGAAAAAGGTGAGAGTAAGACTCTATATATATGACCTCTACGGACGAAGCAGAGCATTATGCTGCTGCTGCGTTCGAAGGATATAGTACATGTGTTGATGTCCTTGTCTTCCTCCTGCTACTGAGCGTGGAGAAGGCGTTTCCACGTGCTGCTTCTTTCCTCTACTTCCCCACTGTTATCTTCTTCCCCCTGCAGTTGGGCGAGAAGAAGAGGGCTGCTATCTTCTTCGAGTTCGTGTGCTACTACTGCTGCAGTTGCTGTCCAACATCTTCTTCTTTTTCTCTGTTCGTCGTCCCATTCAACCCGAAACCAGGTAGGTTATCTCAAGAATCGAAGCACAACATGATAGTATAGCCTTGCATGCATCAACACCTTTTACGAACTCCATGTGATAGTTCCATGATCATCGTTCTTCAGTTTTACGTAGAATGAAGCTTTCTATTTCATATGAAAATAGCGGTCGGCGTAGTGGTCGCAGATTAATTGATGACTGTCACGCCCCGAGCCTTTATTACAGCGAAAGACTCGCTCGGGGAGCGCGAACAGCCGGCATGGTAAGCCTCTTGCAAGCAAGAATCAATCAGAGCGCAAGACAATCACACAAGTAAATGCAATTGCACAAGATTTAATCAAACTTCAACTTTATTTCATAATGCTCAATATTCAAGATACAATCACTAATTTGATTTCCATTCTACTAGACTCAAGAAATAGGAAAAATTACATTGACTCAATCTAGACACTTTAACTTCCTAAGTCTTCACTCTCATCTTTATAACACTTTCACTCGCTTCCGGACCTGCTACTAGTATAGCCTGAATACGAATCCGAACTATTTCCATCTCCTGAAAAATATTGGAAAATAAGTCATGAGCACACTTGCCCAGTAGGTATCTTCGCATCAACATGAAGGTACTATTTAAGTAATTATCATTTTAGCTCTAAAGAAATAAGGTAAAATCATGCGAATGCGAATCAATCATGCGATCAAATCAATAGAAACAAGATAACCATGTAAGATAGAGTGATCAAAAATGAGCTAGCAAGAATATAACAAGAACATGATATTGTCCTTCCATGAACAAGAATGTAACGAGATTGTACTATCAAGCCACATATTCCTCACTTTAGCATCTTATGCGTAAGAGCAAGTGCTTCGTGAATTTCTGTGGAATATCAAGCAAGAATGTCATGTCGTGCCGTGGATCTTCACTTATTTATAGAAATAGTACTCCCAGTGCAATGCGACGCTAGTAGCATCATACCCCATGGTTTATAAAATAGTATGTTTCCGGCAATCAGCCGAGGGGACTAGCATAGAGCCCTTGAACACAATCAGTGCTCGATCACATCTTCAGTTATAAATTAAGCTACTTCCACGCAGTATAACAGTAACGTATGGCCAAGAATATAGCACTTCCAATAAGTCCATGATAACTAAAATCAATGAATGAATGCTTCAACATAAGAATGTTGGAGTCAAGAAATAGACTTTAAACAATGTCATGCTCATAGAAATAAATCGACAGCATAACGGTATTTTCCTTAACTTTCATTTCTTTTAGATCAATTTAAGCAATATGACAAGTTCTAGATCATCAAGGTTTGTCTAGAATCATTGGAATATCAACCCTTGGTCAAACCTTGGGTTAACATAAACAAGCTATGTAACGGTCATTTACTAGGCCGTTACATTATGTTACGCACCAAAAATGGGCCGTTACAGTGATCCGAGTCCAGAAGGATAAAAATAGACTCAGAAGAATGTGACGGTCTGGCACTGGGCCGTTACGTGATCCTGACGGTCCAGTTCAAGGCCGTTACATTTCAAGAATCAAAATCACGATAGAGTGTCCTAATTAATGGACTTTCATTGGTACAACCAACTCGGCGTCCTAGTGGGAATCTCAGGCTCGCGGAGAATTACGGAGGCTATGAAATAATGATTTCCTAGTCCATTGGAAGGAATATCCAATAGAGAGGTCCTCATGTCCAAGATGGTGTTCCTATAGTGCAAAGTGTGAACTAATGACAACATACCGGAATATGTGCCATGTACTTATAGAATTGACTCTATTGACAAAGAGAGACATGTATAATCAAAGTGAAAATCGTGGTGAACTCCGTCAATACAACGTCTAAAAGTCATGCTTTATAATACAAGACTATAGAATTTTGGCATGAAAGTAACATATCCTTAAAATATCATTAAGATATCAAAACATGCAATACCTATCATACACAATCAGATATCCTAAAAATCATATAATCAGGTTAAAACTTAAGTAACTATGCTTAATCAATAAATAATCTTGGCAAGTTATTTTCTGTCTTTAGGGTTGACAGAACGTAGGATATAACGGTCTTAAGAGGGGGCGTCATAGTGGAAGTGACGGTCATGATCAAGCCGTTACTTGAATGTAACGGGTCTGTCCAAGCGCTTTAGAAACATCAGTGCAATTCAAATACTACAGAGTTTGTAACGGTCTGTAGTAGGGCCGTTACTTGAAAGTGACGGTCCTATGCTAGTGCGTTACAGTATCTGTTAACAGAAAACAATCATAGAAACTAAGAGATCAACTCACATCATGTCTTTTATCAAAATATGATGAGTTTCTAGCCATCTACATGCATAGGTAATCATGAATAGATGAATAGTCATGTTTTAATTTCTTAATTTGGCTAAGAGTTGCATGATGTGCATAGAACAAATAAAACATGAAATCAATGCTCTATAATGCATGGAATTCAATCAAACCAGAGGGCTTTTAGTCCTATCATGCTATTTTTGCCGTTTATGAGATAACCTACCTCTTATTTAGACTGTAGTTTCTGAATTTGGTTGAGAACCTTGCCCTAGATCCCTTCCTTCTCTTGTGACTTTTTCAGCAACTTCTTTAGGCTCTAACTCCACGCCCTCTTGACCTAAAGATGTGAATTCGAAGGGGAGTTAGTCTAAAGTATTGTAAACAAATACCTCTAAAGAACTTACCTAAGATAATGACTCCTTACCTTGCTTCCTTACGCCCAAAAAGTAAGGGTTGCACAGTTCAGAACTATGCCCTATTTATAGAGTTTAGGCTAGGGTTTGAGGATTAGATCGAGTTTAGAGTCCTTATTTCATCAAATCCTAATCTCTAAGAGTCCTTAGAGTTTTTACAATCCTTCCCAAGTTGATCCATAGTGGTTAGGAACATCAAGTTCCAATCCTTTCATGAGTCCCTTCACTTACGGAACTAACAGGATGTAACAGTCGAGTGCCCATGCGTTACATGTCTGTGGCGGTCTTACGATAGACCGTTACTGTCATCGTAGCTTAGAGTTTCAATTTATAACAACTCTTTTGTTAATTATCTAAATAATTATCTTATATTATTAGTATTTATCCTTAATATCCGTGGATAGGCTTAAATACCTTCTAGAATATGGGCCAAACCTAATGGTCTAGGTCCTAAACCCTTTTGGACTTCAATTAAGTGGGTTGGGTTAATTCATTAACACAAATTTTGGCCTTATATTGATTATTTAGCCCAATTAATGCCAGAATATTATTTAAATAACTAGAAATTACTTTTATAAATTTTGGGGCTCTACACCCTCCCCCACTTAGAAGAATTTGGTCCCCAAATTCAATTCATGGATTGAGGAGAGTGTACTTACAATTAAATAATTCCGGGAATCTTTTCTTCATAGCTGATTCGGTTTCCCATGTTGCTTCATAAGGCCATGCTTTCTTCCATTGAATCTTAACCATAGGAATGACCTTATTTCCGAGTTAACGTACTTCTCGTTCCAAAATCTTCATTGGCGTTTGTTCATATGTCAAGTCCTTCTGAATCTCCAGATTGTCATAAGTGATAATGTGATCTGGATCATACACATACTTCTTCAGCATCGAGACGTGAAATACGCCATGAACTCCTGCTAACTGTGGTGGCAAAGCCAATTTATAAGCCACTTCACCGATCCTTTCGAGGATTTCAAATGGACCGATAAATCTTGGAGTTAGCTTTCCTTTAATGCCAAATCTTCGAATACCACGACCCGGAGAAACCTTTAGATACGCATGTTCTCCTACTTGAAATTCCAAGTCGCGCCTTCGATTGTCAGCATAAGATTTCTGCCTATCTTGTGCCATTTTCATCCTTTTCTGAATGAGCTTAATTTTCTCTATAGAATCCCTGATTAAATCAGGGCCTAGAAATTACCTTTCCCCTATTTCATTCCAACATATTGGTGATCGACAACTTTTCCCATATAGAGCTTCAAAAGGTGCCATTTGTATGCTTGCTTGATAGCTGTTGTTATATGCAAATTCTACCAAAGGCAAGTGATCATGCCAACTTCCTCCAAAATCAATGACACAAGCCCTGAGCATATCTTCTACCACTTGATTTGTCCTTTCTGTTTGACCATCAGTTTGTGGATGGAAAGCGGTGCTAAAATTCAATCTAGTCCCAAGTGAATGTTGTAGGCTCTTCCAGAATTGTGATGTGAATCGGGGATCTCTATCTGATACAATAGCGACAGGGACTCCATGTAACTTGATAATTTCTTTTATGTATACTGCTGCTAGAATATCTACAGACCATCGACTTTTTATTGGTATGAAATGTGCAGATTTAGTCAATCGGTCTATAATTATCCATATTTTATCGTGCCCACCTCTTGTCTTAGGTAGTCCCATAATGAAATCCATTCCTATGCTTTCCCATTTCCATTCCGGGATACTTAAGGGATGTAATTTACCTGTGGGTCTGAAATGTTCCGCCTTCACTTGTTGACATGTGAGACACCGAGATACGAAGTCAGCTATTTCCCTCTTCATATTGGGCCACCAAAAGTTTCTTTTGAGATCCTGATACATTTTTGTACCTCCTGGATGAATGGTATACTTTGATTTATGTGCTTCCTCTAAGATCAATTTCTTTGTATCTTCATGATCGGGTATACACATTCGGCCCTTGAATAGCATGCTTCCATCTTCGGATATAGAAAAATCTGGTCTTTGTTCAATATTGGCCTTAATTTTCAGTAAAATTAGGTCATCCTCTTGTAACTTGGCCAAATCCTCAATCAATGTTGGTTGAGCTCGGATATTTGCCATGAAATAATTATCTTCCTTAATGTCAACATCTAGATTCAATTGAGCAAATTGAGGAACATGGTTAGTCATACTAATCATGAGACTTGATAACATACCCATTGGTTTCCTGCTGAGTGCATCTGTTACATCATTTGCCTTGCCAGGGTGATATTGAATAGCGAAATCGAAGTCTTTAAGATATTCCAACCATCTCCTCTGCCTCATGTTAAGCTCTTTTTTGAGAAAATAAATATTTCAAACTCTTATGGTCCGAATAGACAGTGAACTTTTCTCCATAAAGATAATGATGTCAAATTTTCAAGGCGAAAATAACTGCTGCTAATTCCAAATCATGTACAGGATAATTTTCTTAGATTCGATGACAATGACTGAAGCAAGAAAAGCTTCACATCCTTGCGAGATAAGTTTGCAAGCGTGTAGAGAAGATATAATGGTAGGATACTTCTTGTATTTGATGCCAAGAAAGGAAAATCTTGGAAGACCAAGCTTTCGGAAAGATATAATTCTATTTCGGCAGTTGATATAAGCATCATGGTCTACAAGCTAATCTACCCCTAAAATGGCATCATAACCTTTCATATCAAGGCATACTAAGTTTGCGGGGAGATTGTGTCCTTCTACCACTACCTCACAATCAGGATAATAGTTGGTAAGCTTAGTTCGAGATCCTAAAGGTGTAGTAATAGCTAGATCTGAAGGTAGGGGAACTGATGCAGTTGGTAAGATTTTTGAAAAAGTGGTGGAGATAAAAGAATGAGAAGCACCAGTATCAAATAGCACGAATGCACGACGAGAACAGATTTGAAGAGTACCTTCCATGAGCCCTTCATTTTGATCCATGGGTGCTTCTTCTTCATCTATAACTGCATTGAGGCGAGCCTGCCTCCTACGTCCTCCATTATTTGGTTGGTCTCTCATAAGGGGGCAATCTGGCACACGATGCTCCCTACTTCCACAACTCAAACAAGCACCTAGGCGCTTCCAGCATTCTTCAGCCGAGTGGCCGAATTTCTCACAAAAGGTGCACGCTGAGGTGACTTGCTCCTTTTCTTCCTTCACCTTTTTACTACTCTTTTGAGAGCTTCCACCGTTCCCGTTCCTTGATCTTTTCTTATTATCACGGCTTTTGTATGGTTCCGTTATGCTGAACTTCTCCTTCTTATAATGCCGATCAGAGCGCCGCTAGATTCTTCTCCCTTTCCTTTCAACCTTTCGACCTTCTCTAAGGTCCTCTCGCATAAATATGCCCTTTGAACCATCTCCGCATAAGTGCGGATATTCTGTGTCCCCAGTTGTTGAATGAAACCGGACCGTAACCCGTCCATAAATCGGTTTGCTTTTAATAAGTCTGTACTAATCAAATGTGGTGCATACGGTGCTAGCCTTGAAAATTGTAACTCATATTCTGCCACGAATATCATCCCTTGACGAAGGGAGGCAAACTCCATAGCCTTCCTTTCCTTTACATGCTCGGAGAAATATGTGACACGGAATAAAGTGATAAAAACATTCCATGTATGTGGCGCATCGGCTGGAGGTGCCGGAATCGATTTCCACCAAGTGTGAGCATCCTTATTTAATTGGAACGTAGCTAGACGGACTTTCTCCTGATCAGTGCATTGAATAACATCAAATATCCTATTCATCTCGTCGATCCAATTTTCTGCTTCGTCTGGATTGGAAGATCCATAGAAACGCAGAGGATTTAGACTCCGGAAATTACGATGAAGGTCTCATGCCCTTGCCCCTGCACCACCTTGTGCTATAGTTTGTAGTGCCTGGGTGATACCGGCAACAGTTTGTTGCATACCGTCCCAATCTATGCGATGAGCCATTCGAAAAATAGGGTACCTGAGAGAAAATAACAACTTGTTATTTCTCATGAAATTGGAATCAACACAATAATTCTTAAAGCTAATTAGTTATCTTATCCCGGGTTCTACCCAATCCTCACATGGGTATGAAATTTTCTTCCTTAGTTCATAGGTATGGGTCCTTAACCTTGGACTTATCCTATGACATGACTCCTTTCCTTAAGTCCTGAGACTTAGGCTCTGATACCAACTTAACTGTCATGTCCCAAGCCTTTATTACAGCGGAAGACTCGCTCGGGGAGCGCGAATAGCCGGCATGGTAAGCCTCTTGCAAGCAAGAATCAATCAGAGCGCAAGACAATCACACAAGTAAATGCAATTGCACAAGATTTAATCAAACTTCAACTTTATTTCATAATGCTCAATATTCAAGATACAATCACTAATTTGATTTCTATTCTACTAGACTCAAGAAATGGGAAAAATTACATTAACTCAATCTAGACACTTTAACTTCCTAAGTCTTCACTCTCATCTTTATAACACTTTCACTCGCTTCCGGACCCGCTACTAGTATAGCCCGAATCCGAATCCGAACTATTTCCATCTCCTGAAAAATATTGGAAAATAGTTCATGAGCACACTTGCCCAGGAGGTATCTTCGCATCAACATGAAGGCACTATTTAAGTAATTATCATTTTAGCTCTAAAGAAATAAGGTAAAATTATGCGAATGCGAATCAATCATGCGATCAAATCAATAGAAACAAGATAACCATGTAAGATAGAGTGATCAAGAATGAGCTAGCAAGAATATAACAAGAACATGATATTGGCCTTCCATGAACAAGAATGTAACGAGATTGTACTAGCAAGCCACATATTCCTCGCTTTAGCATCTTATGCATAAGAGCAAGTGCTTCGTGAATTTCTGTGGAATATCAAGCAAGAATGTCATGTCGTGCCGTGGATCTTCACTTATTTATAGAAATAGTACTCCCAGCGCAATGCGACGCCAGTAGCATCATATCCCATGGTTTATAAAATAGTATGTTTCCGGCAATCAGCCGAGGGGACTAGCATAGAGCCCTTGAACACAATCAGTGCTCGATCGCATCTTCAGTTATAAATTAAGCTACTTCCACGCAGTATAACAGTAACGTATGGCCAAGAATATAGCACTTCCAATAATTCCATGATAACTAAAATCAATGACTGAATGCTTCAACATAAGAATGTAGGAGTCAAGAAATAGACTTTAAACAATGTCATGCTCATAGAAATAAATCGACAGCATAACGGTATTTTCCTTAACTTCCATTTCTTTTAGATCAATTTAAGCAATATGACAAGTTCTAGATCATCAAGGTTTGTCTAGAATCATTGGAATATCAACCCTTGGTTAAACCTTGGGTTAACATAAACAAGCTATGTAACAGTCATTTGCTGGGCCGTTACATTATGTAACGCGCCAGAAATGGGCCGTTACAGTGATCCGAGTCCAGAAGGATAAAAATAGACTCAGAGGAATGTGACGGTCTGGCACTGGGCCGTTACGTGATCCTGACCGTCCAGTTCAAGGCTGTTACATTTCAAGAATCAAAACCACGATAGAGTGTCCTAATTAATGGGCTTCCATTGGTACAACCAACTCGGCGTCCTAGTGGGAATCCCAGGCTCGCGGAGAATTACGGAGGCCTTGAAACAATGATTTCCTAGTCCATTGGAAGGAATATCCAATAGAGAGGTCCTCATATCCAAGATGGTGTTCCTATAGTGCAAAGTGTGAACTAATGACAACATATCGGAATATGTGCCATGTACTTATAGAATTGACTCTATTGACAAAGAGAGACATGTATAATCAAAGTGAAAATCATGGTGAACTCCGCCAATACAACGTCTAAAAGTCATGCTTTATAATACAAGACTATAGAATTTTGGCATGAAAGTAACATATCCTTAAAATATCATTAAGATATCAAAACATGCAATACCTATCATGCACAATCAGATATCCTAAAAATCATATAATCAGGTTAAAACTTAAGTAACTATGCTTAATCAATAAGTAATCTTGGCAAGTTATTTTCTGTCTTTAGGGTTGACAGAACGTAGGATATAACGGTCTTCAGAGGGGGCGTCACAGTGGAAGTGACGGTCATGATCAAGCCGTTACTTGAATGTAACGTGTCTGTCCAAGCGCGTTAGAAACATCAGTGCAATTCAAATACTACAGAGTTTGTAACGGTCTGTAGTAGGGCCGTTACTTGAAAGTGACGGTCCTATGCTAGTGTGTTACAGTATCTGTTAACAGAAAACAATCATAGAAACTAAGAGATCAACTCACATCATGTCTTTTATCAAAACATGATGAGTTTCTAGCCATCTACATGCATAGGTAATCATGAATAGATGAATAGTCATGTTTTAATTTCTTAATTTGGCTAAGAGGTGCATGATGTGCATAGAACAAATAAAACATGAAATCAATGCTCTATAATGCATGGAATTCATTCAAACCAGAGGACTTTTAGTCCTATCATGCTATTTTTGCCGTTCATGAGATAACCTACCTCTTACTTAGACTGTAGTTTCTGAATTTGGTTGAGAACCTTGCCCTAGATCCCTTCCTTCTCTTGTGACTTTTTCAGCAACTTCTTTAGGCTCTAACTCCACGCCCTCTTGACCTAAAGATGTGAAATTCGGAGGGGAGTTAGTCTAAAGTATTGTAAACAAATACCTCTAAAGAACTTACCTGAGATAATGACTCCTTACCTTGCTTCCTTACGCCCAAAAAGTAAAGATTGCACAGTTCAGAACTATGCCCTATTTATAGAGTTTAGGCTAGGGTTTGAGGATTAGATCGAGTTTAGAGTCCTTATTTCATCAAATCCTAATCTCTAAGAGTCCTTAGAGTTTTTACAATCCTTCCCAAGTTGATCCATAGTGGTTAGGAACATCAAGTTCCAATCCTTTCATGAGTCCCTTCACTTACGGAACTAACAGGATGTAACGGTCGAGTGCCCATGCGTTACATGTCTGTGGCGGTCTTACGATAGACCGTTACAGTCATCGTAGCTTAGAGTTTAAATTTTAAAACAACTCTTTTGTTAATTATCTAAATAATTATCTTATATTATTAGTATTTATCCTTAATATCCGTTGATAGACTTAAATACCTTCTAGAATATGGGCCAAACCTAATGGTCTAGGTCCTAAACCCTTTTGGACTTCAATTAAGTGGGTTGGGTTAATTGATTAACACAAATTTTGGCCTTATATTGATTATTTAGCCCAATTAATGACAGAATATTATTTAAATAACTAGAAATTACTTTTATAAATTTTGGGGCTCTACAATGACCATATGGACGGGAGCTAATTCTTGAATTGTCGACAGTCTTCTGGGTGCCAATTAATGAGTGACCATCATCCTGACGCTAATTTTTTTAGTGAATTTAATAATTAACCCATGTTTAAAATTTAATGATTATGGAACCTGGCTCTGATAATTCTGCGTGAGTATGTTTTTAGGATCTCCATAATTTTATCTACACATCCATGTCCTTAGTTTCTTAAAAATCCATGTGCAAAGCATTATTGTTGAGTCTCCAGACGATTTTGATGATAACAAAACCCCGAAATTATAAATGGGTTGATTAATTGATTGAATTTCTCCAAATGAGATTGAAACCCAAATGCATGAATTATTTGAGTGTCAAACAACCTCATTTTATATGTATCATTGTGCAAACATAAGTCTTCAAATGATCGGATATGTTTCATGGACTGAGCCATGCTATTTTGCAGAATTCCCAGATTTCGGTCGACCTAAAGGCACATAGCGGTAGACCTAATTTTCCAGGGATCTCAAATCTATAGTTTTTACAGTAGCGGTCGACCGCCCAGCAAGGATCGATCGACCGATTTTCCCAGCAACAAAAAGCCCCATTCCTGTAAAATTCCGGTCGACTGCCCCCCCTCTACCGGTCGACCGCCAGCCTCGAAAGCCCTTATTGTTGACTTTGTGTTCTCAACGTGAGAAGCCCCTCTTCTTAGATTTGTTTAATCCTAAAGCCACCAATCTTTCCATGATTTGTGGATCTGGTTCCTAGCTTGTGTCTTGACCATTCAAGAGTTATAAAAATATCTCTTTGGGGCAAGAAACCCTAATCATCCAAGGGAGCTCAAGGAGGCTATCAAGAGGAGAGAAGAGTGCTGGTACTGTAGCCGTGAACAGTGTTCTGGGAAGAAATTTCTTCATCCATCTTCAAGTGATTCAAGCAACATCTGGAGCAGATCAACCCCAAGCCAAGTGGAGATCAAGTTGCATCCAAAAACCTTCTTCATCAACTAAGGGGGAGCTTGAATATGAAGTTTTTACTTTGTGTCTTCCATTCGATTTTTATTTCAGTTTCAAGTGTGTGTTCTTGTAATATCTGAATACTTGTGTGTGTGTGGATCTACGCAGATCCGTGTGTGTGTGTCTCTAGTTCTTCACATGTCCCTGTGATTCGGTGCTTATGCACCTTCATGGGAGTTCTAAACTCACACGAGTGTGTGTGTGTGCTCTGATCTTGTAACTTTCTACAAGATAGTGTGTGAATCCTCACAGTCGGTGAGGGTGGACGTAGGTTGCAGTTGTTGCATCTGAACCACCTAAAAATCATGGTCTCCTGTGTGGTTTGCTCCTTATCTTCTACCACCAATTCTGCTCTAGTATATTTGCATATTGCATCATCTGATTTCTTTGTTTAGATCTAGTTTTATTAATCATTTTGCGAAAGATCTCTGGTATATCAAAAGGTGATTTCTGATCGACAAGGTTAGTCCTTTCGGGAGGGAAATGCCTTACGTGAGAGAATCTTCAGATTTTCAGACTCCGCCTGGTACCAAAGAACTGTTGTAGGGGTTGATTTAGCTAGATTCATTTTGTAATCCATCAAATCTCTACTTATTTGTTGCTTGCTCTTAATACGTGTTTTAAATCAAGAAAAAGTTTTTAAAATCTGTAATCACCCAATTCACCCCCCCTCTTGGGTGTCATTGATCGCGGGACTTCAATTGATATCAGAGCTAAGGCTCTATTTCTTTCAGATCTAACGATCTAGAGTAAGATCCAGATCAATGGCAAATAAGGGTATGATGCCTGAGGGTCACTCCATTCATCGTCCTCCATACTTCGATGGCTCAAATTACTCCTATTGGTGAAGTCCCGCGATCAATGACACCCAAGAGGGGGGTGAATTGGGCCTTTTCAAAATATGTGATACAATGTTAATCAAGAGGTTCAAAACTGTTTGTTCACAAATTGGATTTATCAAACTGAATTGGATGATGATATAGATTATGCAAGATATACGAGGATAAATCCAGAATCACAATTATACTAACACTCATGTAGAATGGAGGTAGAAGAAAAGGACCAAACCACATAATACAAAACACAATGCACAACGGTTTTTAAGGTAGTTCGGATACAACGACGGTAATCCTACGTCCACCCCTCACCAAACCCGGTGAGACTTCACGCGGGGATAAATCCCCAAACGGAGACGACGCTCCAACCACACACGTAGGACTACGCCTGCACACACACACACACACACGTGGACGCACCCCAACACACACACACACACACAAGGAGATGAGGTCTCCAACATGTGGATCAACAAGACACACACACGCTGCGACAAGTGCAGCACTCCACACACACAAACACTAAGATCTGGATAAAATCACACAACACACGCAGATCTAAGAAGACCTACGCACACACGAATCAAATACGATACACACACACACACGACCACGGATCCAACAACGATCCACAGACACACGAGTTTGTAGTTTATGATGAACACAATTACAATACCCAAAACATAAAGACGATGAGGCTTAGTTTAGAAAACTCCTATTTTGGGTTCCCCTTGAATGCATGTTGCGGATCTTGAACGTATCTTCACTTGATCGGAGCTTCAATCTGTGCTTGCTTGGCTTTTCTCCTTTCTTGCTTGCTTGGCTTCTCTTCTTTCTCCCTTAGGCACTCTTCTTGGAATCCTTTCTTGCTTCCTTGGCTATTCTCTTCCTTGGAGGTTGCTAGCTTCAGATTTGGCTTGAAACACCTTGGAGATGGATGAAGATCTTGCTGTACGAAGTACTGTTCACGGAGCTACAGTACCCTCTCCTTCCTCCTTGGATAGCCTCCTCTTGATCTCACTTGAAGCCCTCTTGGATGGTTAGGGTTATTGGCTCCAATGAGATGTTTTATAACCTTTGAATGGTCCATGGACAACCCCCAGACCAGATCCACAAATCCTGGTGTAATTGGGGTCATTGGGATTAAACAAATGGGTGAAAGATTCCTCTCCACGAGCTTGAAATCGAAGTCAACAAAAGGGGGCTCGGGACTAGCGGTCGACCGGAATTCATGGGGCGGTCGACCGAAACCTGTTGCAGCCAGAACTTTTAGGCTCTAGCAAAATCGGTCGACCGTCCCTATGGTGGCGATCGACCGAAACCTGTAAAATCTTGAGTTTTTCATTTCTGGAAGAACTGGTCGACCGGACGCCTAGGGGCGGTCGACCGCTACCTGTAAAAACTGGAGTTTTCAGGCTCTGGCAAATCTGGTCGACCGGCCAAGGTGTGTTGGTCGACCGAAAACACATATACCTGTAAAAATGAAGTGTTTAGCTCAAAGAAACATGTCCATAATTCAAAGGCTTCATGTCCATATCAAATCCATGCATTTTGGGATTGGATTCACTTGGTTTATGTATTTGAAACGTCTAAACCATTAGAGCGTTTCTAAATTTTGTTCTGGGGGCTCCGCCCCCGGAAACCCCAGCAAGGGGCGCTGCCCCCTTGACCCCCGCGACCTGACCGGGTAGGTCGATCCCCGCGACCTGACCGCGCAGGTCGATCCGCGGGCGAGGGCGCACGATGGCCAGAAGGGTTTCAAGATTAATATGCATGAATGAGGTGTATTAAGGAGATGTGTATGAGATACACATGGTGAGATCCATGCTAAGACAAGGTAAGAGTCTCACCAATGGTTCTTTGACAGTACATGACATATACCACCTGTTTTGGATTGTAGAGGAGCAGGGTGAGTATCCACACGTTTGGTTCACCAGGTGACTGCCATGAGTTTAATCCTGTAAGCAAGATAGTCAGGGTTAATACCATGCTTGTTCACATTAAAGAGGTTATGAAACCTCTTGCCTCTTGTAAAACCAACATATGCAAACCAAGGATCAAGACCACGTAACCGTTGCCATTTGGCATCTCAGCCATACATAGATAACAGGAGCATGAGCAATCAACCATGAGTTTAGTTATCATCACTTAATTACACATTAAGTTTAGTTATCATCAAAATCAAAACTTAACAATCACAACAATCATCAAAACCATAACTCAACAATTAGAAAAATAGAATGCATGCTTTTTTGAGAGCCCATGAGTATGAGATCTAGAGAGTTGTGGACAAGGGTCATTACAAACTCTCTGACGATGAAGAGATATGTACACCCGAGGAAATTAAGAAATGCACCGTCAATTTTAATGCTATGAATATTATACAATGTGCCATACATCTTAATGAATTCTCTCGTGTATCCATGTGCAGTTCAGCAAAGGAAATGTGGGATAAATTACGGCTCATTTATGAGGGAACCTCTGAGGTTAAGGAGACCAAGGAAAATCTCCTCGTAAGAGATTATGAGCTGTTCAAAATGAAGCCTGAAGAAGCAATTTCAGAGATGTTCGCAAGATTAACTGAGATCACAAATGGTCTCAAAAGCCTTGGAAAGGAGTACACAAACTCCGATCTTGTAAGGAAGGTTCTGAGATCAGTTCCATCAGCGTGCCACACAAAAGCCGTAGTGATTGAGGATTTGAAGAACCTGTCCACACTCTCTTTGGACGAGCTCATAGGGTCACTCATGACCTATGAGATAAATATGAAGAGAACAGCCGAGGAAGATACGAAGAAGAAGAAAGTGGTTGGATTGAAAGCTCATCAATCTGATGAAGACTTTCAAGAAGAACAATCTAGCGAGGGAAGCGATGAAGAAGAAGACTTGGCCATGATAACTCACCATGTAAGGAGATTTTTGAGGAAGAAGAGGAATTTCTAAGGCAATCTCAAAAAGGGGCAACGGAAGCCCATTCAAACCAAGGGCAAGTCAAGCAAGCCCAATAATGTCATTTGCTATGAATGCAAGAAGCCCGGACACATGAGAGGAGAGTGTCTAGATCTGAAGAAGAAGTTCAAGACAGAGAAATTCAGAAAGCCAAAAGCAATGGTCACTACATGGAGTGACGAAGAGGAAGAGCTGTCCGAAGAAGAGCTCGGAGAGCTCATGGAGAGCTTGTGCCTCATGGCACACGAAGATGATTCAATAGGGGTAAATTCTGACCCTGATTTTATTTCCAATGAACAATGGGAGTCGGAATATGAAAAACTGTATACAAAATACATGAAAATCAGATCTGAAAATAAAACTCTCAAAAAGAAAATTGATGATTTGTCACATGATGATATTTTTGTTAAGTTTGAAAAATTGGAACAGGAATGGTTCAAACTAACAGAAGAAAAAGAAAGTCTGCTACAAATAACTTCAGATTGTGAAAAAATCAAATAGGAGGTATCTTGCAAAATGTTTGAAATGGAGAAAGTGTGTGAAAAAATGAAAACTGAAGAAAAAATTCTAAAATCCACAAATTCAGAACTTGAAAAGAAAACTGTGAGTTTGGATAAAGAAGTGGCTGAAGTTCAGTCCACCTTGTCAAGGTTTGTCAAGGGCAAACAAAATCTAGATAACTTGTTGGGAGTAAGAGTCAATTTCTAGAAGGAAGGATTAGGATATACTCTCCAAAATAAAAAATCCTTTGAGCATAAGATCACTACATCCTATGTTCATGAAAAAGAAAATAACCGTGCTTCATGTTCCAACTCTAAGTCAAAACATGTCCAACCCAAACCACGATAATTCCAAAGAAAGTTTGCACCTGTTAATTGCTATCATTGTGGTAGATTTGGTTATGTTGTTGCCAATTACTGGTTCAAACAAAACTCACCAAGAAATCATGCCTTTTGGATCGAGAAAAGATATGCACAGAATTAGACTACCTCCTACGGACCCAAACTAGTTTGGGTACCAAAATCAATTGCATGAGAATGTTGTTTCTGGCATATATGACTTGAAGCCAGGGAGAGCAAATGGTACTTGGATAGCGGTTGTTCAAGGTATATGACAGGGGACAAGAAGCTGTTCTCCACACTACAAGATAATGATGGAGGATCAGTTGCCTTTGGAGGCAAAGATAAAGGTAAAATCATTGGGATTGACAACATAGGTAAAAACTCAGAAATCTTGATTGAAAATGTCCTTTTAGTTGAAGGCTTAAATCATAATCTCTTGAGCATAAGCCAGTTGTGTAACAAGGGTTTTAAAATTATTTTGGATGAAACCCACTGCCTTGTCATAAATAAAATCTCAAATGAAATCAGATTCATCGGCAAGAGAAGCAACAATGTCTATACTATTGATCTAGATGATGTTTCTGGTGATGACATGTGCTTGGTAGCAAACAATCATGAAAATGCTTGGCTATGGCACCGAAGACTAGGTCATGCTAGTTTTGGAGTAATCTCCAAGTTATCTAAACATGACTTGGTGAATGGTTTGCCCAAATTAAAATTTGAAAGTGATAAAATCTGAGGCTTTCACAAAAGGCAAGCAAACATGCATATCTTTCAAAAATAAGAATATTATTTCTACCTCCCAGCCTCTTGAATTGCTGCATCTCGATTTATTTGGACCTACTAGGACATCCAGCCTAGGAGGTAAATCTTTTGGATTTGTTGTTGTTGATGACTACTCCAGATTTACATGGGCATTATTTTTAGCCAATAAAAGTGATGCATTGACGGAGTTTGAAGTGTTTTGCAAGAAAATCCAAAATGAAAGAGGCTAGCTTATCACTACCATTCAAAGTGATCATGGTGGTGAATTTGAAAATCAAGAGTTCAGCAATTTTTGTGAACAGCAGGGGTACACGCACAATTTCTCATCACCAAGGACGCCCCAACAAAATGGAGTAGTGGAGAGGAAAAATAGAACATTGTTAGACATAGCACGGACCATGTTAAGTGAAAATTCTCTACCAAAATACATTTGGGCTGAGGCGATAAGTACAACGTGTTACATCATCAACAGGGCAATGGTAAGGCCCATTTTGAAGAAAACTCCCTATGAGCTCTACAAGGGTAAGAAATCGAATATTTCCCATCTTAAACTCTTTGGATGTTCATGTTTCATCCTGAACAATGGTAAGTCCAATCTAGGTAAGTTTGATGAGAAAAGTGATAAGGGAACTTTCCAAGGCTATGCACTTAACTCTAGAGCTTATCGAGTGTTTAATAAACGGACTTTGGTTGTTGAAGAAAGTCCTCATATGATTTTTGATGAATCTGAACTAAAACTGACAAACCAATCTATTCAAATTGTGGATGCAGGAGAAGCCCCCAAAAACTCAACTAGTGCTGGAACATCTAAAGCCAAGGCTGAACTAAAAGAAGGAATACCCAGTAAGAGTGAAGAAGATGAAGATCCTTCAATTGAAACACTGCAAGAGTAGCAAGTGCAGCACCCCGACTTGCCTAGCATCCTTACATTCTTAAAGGATCATCCAGCTAAAAATATAGTCGGTAATCCTCAAGATGGGGTAAGAAACAGATCATCACTAAGGCAAGTAGAAGAAGAGGATTTGATAGCCTTAATCTCATAGGAAGAGCCTAAGGATATCCATGAAGCTCTTCAAAATGAATCATGGATCCAGGCTATGCATGAAGAATTGCACCAGTTCGAAAGAAACCAGGTGTTGACTCTTGTGCCGCGACCCAAGAATCAATCCATAATCAGAACCCGATGGGTTTTCATAAATAAGTTAAATGATACGGGATTGGTTGTTCGGAACAAGGCCCGACTTGTGGCCAAAGGGTATAGTCAAGAGATGGGTATTAATTTTGATGAGTCATTTGCACCGGTTGCTCGTCTAAAAGTAGTCCAGATTCTATTGTCTTATGCTTGCTCATCTAACTTCAAATTGTTTCAAATAGATGTTAAATCTGCGTTTCTAAATGGGTATATCAAAGAGGATGTCTTTTTAGAACAACCTCCAAGTTTTGAAGACCCCAAACATCCACAACATGTGTACAAGCTCTAGAAGACCTTGTACGGACTGAAGCAAGCACCAAGGGCATGGTATGAACGGCTCACCTCATTTCTGATTGAAAATGGTTTCAAGAGAGGTAAGGTTGATCAAACACTTTTCATAAGAAAATCAGGTAAAGACATATTAGTAGTTCAAGTGTATGTGGATGACATAATTTTTGGAGCTACTAATAATTTGTTGTGTGATGAATTTGCAGAAATTATGCAAGGAGAATTTGAGATGAGCTTAAAGGGTGAATTAACATTCTTTCATAGACTGTAGGTGAAGCAAACAACTGAGAGCATTTTCATAAGTCAAGCCAAGTACACAATGGAGCTGTTGAAAAAATATGGGATGGCTGAAACAAAACCTTTGTCAACTCCAATGGCCACAACCTCGAAGTTAGACAAAGATGAAAATGGTAAAACAGTATATCCTACACTTTTTCGAGGTATGATCTGATCACTACTGTATTTTACAGCATGCCGCCCTGACATTCAATTCAGTGTATGTCTTTGTGCCCGTTTTCAGTCATGCCCTAAAGAATCTCATTTAACGGCTGTTAAACGCATTTTTACATACTTACTTGGCACAATAGATTTTGGCTTGTGGTTTTCCATCGATAGTTCTTTTGATTTGATTGCATACACTGATGTGGATTATGTCAAATGTATTGTAGATCGTAAAAGTACTAGTGGGTACTGTCAGTTTCTTGGTGGGTGTCTAGTCTAATGGGCCTTCAAGAAACAACATTCAATAGCTCTCTCAGCGGCCGAGGCTGAATATGTAGCCGCCGGAAGTTGTGGAGCCCAAGTACTTTGGATCAAAAATCAATTGCTTGATTTAGATATTGAAATGAAATGTGTGCCAATCTTGTGTGATAATGCCATGCCCCGAGCGCGGAAGGAACCTGGAGTGCGTGATAAGTTTATATCGATCATGTCAATCAGAGTGTTAGTGTATTCAACACAAAGACAGAGTGCGCAAAAGTAAAGATAATCCAATCCTTTATTCAATCACAACCTCAAAAGTACTTCTATTACAATCCATTTAATGAAAGTGCTAAGACTCTATAAAGGGAAAAGTACAACGATTGACTCAAAAATATAGAAAGATAAGACTAGTAGACGCTTGGATAGACGGAGTGGCTCTAATCTCTTCACTCTTGACTTTCCCCATCCGATTGAGTTTCGTCATCGGACTTACCTGAAAAATAGGAGAAAACACTGAATGAGCGAACGCTCAGTAGGAATTATATCTCAAGAGCTAGCTTGCTTTAAGTAAATTACATGTTACATGAATGCAATAAAGCTATGCATGTTTGCGTAAAACGACAAGAGCGTATAACAAGAGATAATTGAGTGAACTAGCATGTCTTTCAAGAACTTATATCAATAAATGTCAAGATATTCAAGCAAGTATATTCATCATGTCATGTCGGGAATTGGCGATCACGTTTCAAGCAAGTATATAAATACCCTTTCTGGGTCACGCAAGTCATGTCATGTCAAGTCGAGTATGAGATTGTGGAATGTCTAATCAAGCTAGTCATGCACTTCGGTACAATGCCATACCGTGATCATTACAACTCCCATGGGCACAAGTACTTTTGGGTGCTCCTCCCAGGACCAGATCGGGCCCTATATGCGCAGGCATTGATCGTGTATTTTTCGACATCCACTATAGTTATAGCCAATATGAAATTTCAAGGAATAAACTTGTATGAACTTTTAAGGTAGATCTTGTGGAATAGCATTTCAAGGATTTGAACAGGTGGTATAATTACGCTAATAACGGTATAATCACGATTAACGATAAAACTAGGTGGAATCGGCTTCCTAACTTAGGTGCCATGACGATAGGAATAAGCGCCTACATGAACATGGTCGCTCGTTCTTGTACATGATAAGGTAGATAGAATTAGTGTACACAAGTACGGCACACTATTCTTAAAGGATATGAATGGTATGGATTACCCATCCCATTATTTCAAGAATATTCTCATGACATACAAACAGCATGTCGTGAGGGCCGGTATACCATGTTTCTTTAGAGTGACATGGCAATTAAGGAGTGTCATGGGTTTTAAGGATACAACCAGCTCGGCTACTTTGAGGGAATCCAAAGCTAGCGGAGTCTTACGGAGGTCTCTATGATAAAGTCACCAGTCCGAAGGAACGGAATGTCCCGCGGAGGGTTCATCTATCATCGAGAGATAGTGGGTAATCGATAAAAACAACGTGAAACGTGGGACTATATTCACGGAATGGAATATAGTGCCTTAGCAATTAACTCACTCACAGTGGGTTATAGGAATCCGTGAAATCAGTAAATCAATAAATTGATGCCTCTAATTATGTCTTTATTTCAGGAATTGACGCCTTTGGCTAGGTCGTCAGTTCCAAATATGACGACTATTCACACTGTCGTTATATCCATAATAATTTATAAAACATTCAAAAATTTCAGATATTATATAAATGATGACTTAGGTTAAGTCTTTAATTTAGTGAATAACGCCTTAGTTACAGGCGTCTTATATAAAACTGACGGCATGGTATATGTCGTCATTTCAATAGTCAAGTAGATTTCACAATATGAAAATCCATGGGATATCTCACTAAGTTGACGCCTGTGGGTGAGGGCGTCCATTCAATTGATGACATGGACATGGTCGTTGTTTCATATGAACAGAGGCACATGGAATTTTGAGCCATATTCAAACAGGATTCTAGAGATATGAACAGAACGAGAAAATAGGAAGAATGTATCAATATGATCATGCATTAATTATTACATCAAGGTTCAAAGTTATTAAATTTTGATCCTATGTCATTTATTAGTTGACTAATTCAATTTGATGACTATTCCGAGGGCATTAAATCCAAATAACGCCTTAAACAAGGGCGTCTCTTATTGTAAATGTAGAAATCAGTAAAACAAAAACCTCCCTATTGATCGTTACCAAACTAAATGCAAGCGAGGATTTATTACTAACTCAATTTGGCATAACCCTTGAGAAAACCTACCTCGTGGATTGATTTGCTTGACAGAATGTGAAGAACGATTGAAGAACAGGAACCTCAAGTATATGAAACTAGGAAGAGGGTGCTACAAGTTCCCTCTTTGTTATGGCCACAGGATGACGACGTTGCAGCAAAGGTGCAGAAAGATAATAACAAGAGCAGCAACTCTTGATTCTTAACAGTGGCAGCGAAGGCAGCAACGGCCATCACCCTTGTGCAGTAAGGAAGAAGAGGAAGAACACAACTAGATATCAAGTAGGAGATGTTAGCCTCTCCTTCAATCAAAGGCAAACAGCAGCAGCAGCAATACTCGCACGGTAGAAAACCCAGGCGGTCTTCCTTCAACAAAAGAAGAAGGCTTCTTGCCCTTCTTGTTTCAAATGACTTGCAAGAGGAAAAGAAGAAGATGAAGTCCTTCAGCAAAAGAAGAAGGCTCCTTCACGTGCTCCTCTCGACGAAGCAGGAGGAAAGAAGAAGATGAAGAACTTCGCTATGTTCTTCACGCACGAAGCAGCTGCGGGTTTCTGAGAAGAAAAGCTAGAAGGGATTTAGCAAAGGGGTTGGTATTTATAGGGTTTTGGAGACCCTATAGGGTTGGAGTTCAATTGGGACTTAACTCTCTAGTACCTATCCTAATAGTATTAAAATTTCCTTTATTAACAGTTCGAAACACGTATAACTTAAGTAGTGGATGCTTCCAAGGTTTTTATCTTTTTTCCTGGATGTGATCTAGATGGGAAATTTTAGGAGTATTAATTTTCTATTTGTCTCTATTTTTCCATATAATTATTTTTCCAAAATTCTTTAGTCGAAAAATCGGCACTATTCATTTTGTTTGAAATGACGACTTGTTCAAAGTCATTTTCTATGGAATTGACGCCCATTGACGTTGGCGTCAATTGAGTTTTAGCATTTTTAGTTAGCCTCCAAAAGATCGATATCGTATATATACCCCTATTCTTTTATAATATCCTTAACTATATACTTTATTTGACTTTTACTAATTTAGAAATAATGACTTATATTAAGTCGTTTTTCACGTTATATACGCCTATACAAAGAGGCGTCATTTAAGTTTTGGTCATTTCTCATTGCCCTTGAAAAGACCGAAATTGTATATATGTCCATTCTTTTATCCTTTATATATCTTTAATGTATTTAAATCTTATATATATATATATCCTTCTCCTTTCTAATAAAGTTATAATATAGTAAATGTGGAATATTAAATTTTCTAAATTAGTAATAAAATATAAATTGACATTTTCTTCAAGATTTAATGATTCTTAATTCAATTAAAATTATTTTGTGCATCAAATGGATACTTAAAATAACATGTTATTCTTGAATGTATTATAATATAATGGTAAGGTCTATGAGTCCATTTCATAAGACTTTTCAGAATGTAAGAGGGTTATGTACAAGGTCCAGGCCTCGTTTAATTATTATATATTTATATATTTTAATTTTATTTAGACTTTCTAGTCCTTTAATTTACCAGGGTTGCTACACCCTCCCCCACTTAAAAGAATTTGGTCCCCAAATTCAATCGCGTATAGACGTGGAGAGTGTAGAGTACATACCTTTTTAGAATAATTCTGGGAATCGTTTCCTCATAAACTCCTCGGTCTCCCATGTGGCTTCGTATTCTGAGCTTTTACTCCATTGTACTTTGACCATGGGAATAACTTTGCTCTTTAATGTTCGGACTTCGTGATCGAGGATCTTCATGGGCTTTTGTTCATAGGTGAGATCCCTTTGAATCACCAGGTCTCCATGATCGATGATATGTGACGGATCATGCACATACTTCTTCAACATGGATACGTGGAATGCATTATGAACTTCGGACAATTGAGGAGGTAAGGCGACACGGTAAGCAACCTCGCCAACTCTTTCCAGTATCTCAAAAGGTCCGATAAACCTCGACGTAAGCTTACCCTTAACACTAAATCTTCTTATTCCATGACCAGGTGATATCTTGAGAAATACGTGATCTCCGACTTGGAATTCGAGATCTCTTCTTCTTGTGTCAACATAAGCCTTCTGTCTAGACTGAGCAACTTGAAGTCTTTCTCAAATCAACTGAATCTTTTCAGTGGTATCCCTTACCATGTCTGGACCTAATAGTTGTTTCTCGCCAACTTCATACCAACACAAGGGTGATCGACAACTCCTTCCGTATAAGGCTTCGAAAGGTGCCATTTGTATGCTTGCCTGGTAACTATTATTGTATGCAAACTCGACCAAAGGTAAGTGATCATGCCAGCTTCCACCAAAATCGATGATGCAAGCCCTGAGCATATCTTCTACCACCTGATTTGTTCTTTCGGTCTGACCATCCATCTGAGGATGAAAAGCAGTACTAAAATTGAGCCTAGTCCCCAACGAATGTTGTAGACCCTTCCAAAAATGAGAAGTAAACCGTGGGTCTCGGTCAGACACGATTGAGACAGGAATTCCATGTAATCTGACTATCTCCTTGATGTATAAAGCAGTAAGAACATCAACCGACCATCGACTCTTGATTGGCAAGAAATGTGCCGACTTAGTCAAACGGTCGATGATGACCCATATTCCATCATATCCCCCTTTTGATTTAGACAGACCCATAATGAAGTCCATACCGATATCCTCCCACTTCCATTTGAGAATTTCTAGAGGATGTAGTTTACCGGCAGGCTTTTGGTGTTCTGCCTTGACTTGTTGACACGTGAGACAGTGAGACATAAAATCTGCTACTTCTCTTTTCATATTGGACCACCAGAAGGTCCTTTTCAAATCTTGGTACATTTTGGTAGACCCTGGATGAATCATGTACCTTGATCTGTGAGCTTCATCTAAGATTTTCTTCTTTAGCTCTAGACAATCCGGTATACATGTTCTATTCCTGAACATCAATCTTCAATCTGATGCTAATTTGAACTCCGATTTTTCTTCAATTTTGTCCTTGATTTCCACTAATAATAGATCCTTATCTTGTAGTCCTTGTATTTCTGAGAGTAGATCTGGCAGTATGCTTATATGGGATAGTGTAACACACTTGTTCTCCTTGTCCAGGCTTATATCAAGCTTAGAGAATTGTTCTAGCAACTTCCACTCCTGAATCACACAATTTGCTAAAATCGCTCTTGGCTTTCGACTGAGGGCATCAGCTACAGGATTACCCTTTCCAGGATGATATTGTATTATGAAGTCAAAATCCTTGAGATATTCTAGCCAACGTCTTTGCCTCATATTTAATTCCTTCTGAGAGAAGAGATACTTGAGACTCTTATGGTCAGAATATACTGTAAACTGCACTCCGTATAGGTAATGTCTCCATATCTTCAGTGCAAACACTACCGCAGCCAATTCTAAGTCATGGACTGGGTAGTTCTCCTCGTGCTTCTTCAATTGGTGAGAAGAGTAGGCTATAACTTTCCCTTGTTGCATTAAAACACATCTGAGGCCAATGCCAGATGCATCGATGTATATTTCAAATTTCTCGCCTTCAATTGATAAAGCTAAAATCGGGGCAGTAGTTAGGTGATCTTTGAGAGCTTGGAAGCTTCTTTCACATTCCTCACTCCATTCATAATGGATCTCCTTGCACGTTAGTCTAGTGAGTGGTACGACGATCTTAGAGAAATCCTTGATGAATCGCCGGTAGTAGCCCGCAAGACCCAAGAAACTACGGATCTCGCTAGCATTGGTCGGTCTTTCCCAATCCTTTACAGCTTCAACCTTCGATGGATCTACGGATAAACCGTCTTTCGATATAACATGCCCCAAGAAAGATACTTCTTCTAACCAGAATTCACATTTACTGAGCTTTGCATATAACTGATTCATCCTCAATATCTGTAATGTAATCCTCAAATGCTCCTCATGCTCTTCCTTGGTCTTTGAATAGATTAGTATATCATCAATGAAAACCACTATGAATTGATCTAGGTGAGGCCTGAATATACTATTCATCAACCGCATAAAGGTAGCATGGGCATTTGTTAGTCCAAAAGGCATAACAACAAATTCATAGTGCCCATACCTGCTTCTAAATGCGGTCTTATAAATGTCCTCATCCTTGATCCTTAGTTGGTGATATCCCGACCTGAGATCAATCTTTGAAAAATACTTGGATCCAGATATTTGATTAAATAACTCATCGATTCTTGGCAGTGGATACTTGTTCTTGATAGTGAGATGATTCAACTGTCGATAGTCGATGCATAACCTCATGGATCCGTCTTTCTTCTTTACAAATAGCACAGGTGCTCCCCACGGGGAAGTGCTTGGTCTGATAAATCCTTTCTTGAGAAGTTTCATCAATTGCTCCTTTAGTTCCTTAAGTTCGGCAGGGGACATCCTATAAGGTGCCCTAGAAACTGGGCTAGCACCAGGGATCAAGTCGATGGTGAAGGCCACTTCTCTTTATGGGGGTAATCCAGGCAAACCTTCCGGAAACACGTCCGGACATTCTTGCACAACAGGGATGTCTTCTAGCTTAGTCTCCTTAGTCTCCTTAGTCTCCTTAATGGTGACAAACGCAAGGAAAGACACACATCCTTTCCTTATTAGCTTGCTAGCTCGGAGAGCCGAAATAAGAGGTGACTTGCTCCGACTCTTAGGGCTAGTATAGACCAGTTCCGGAAAGTCTTTGAAAGTAACTTTGCTGTTTCGGCAATCCACAGTTGCCTGATACTTAGATAACCAATCTGCTCCCAATATGACATCATATTCCTTTAGGTCTAAACATATGAGATTGATAGGAAGATTTCTTCCCTTTACCAAGACTTCACAGTTTTGATAATGGTGAGTAAGGTCAACTTCGCTTCCGAGAGGAGTCGAAAGAACTAATTTCATCCATTCCGGTTCCATGGGTAATGGATTTGAAAACTTCTTAGAAATAAAAGAATGTGATGCACCAGTATCAAATAAGACATATGCAGACTTGGAACAAACTTTCAATGTACCTTCCACTAGTCCGCCTTCGTCTTGTTCTGTCTCCTTAATAGCTTGGAGACGTGCACTCTTTGTCACCGGGCGCTTTCTGTCACCGGCTTGATCATTGAGTAGGGGACAGTCGGGAATCCGATGATCACGGCTCCCACAACGGAGACAAGCTCCTAGTTTTCTCCAACATTCTTCGGCCTTGTGCCCGGCCTTATCACAATGCTTACATACCACCTTAGTAGGTGTAGTGGTGATGGAGAAAGGTTTGGTCTTCTTGAACTTCTGCTCTTGGGAGGGAGTACCTCCATTACTCGGCATCTTCTTGAAATTGGGTTTGAAGGAACCCGAACTAGTAACTTGTTCCTTCTTATCCTTCCCACGGATTCTATCAGATAGTTCCGTGGCATCTTCTAGTAACTGAGCTCGGCGTACTATCTCCGAATAGACCTGTATGTTCATCGGCGCCAGTTGTGTGATATATCGGGGTCTGAGCCCATTTAGGAATCTCCTAGCTCTCATCTTCTCGGTACTAATTAGATGTTTAGCATATCGAGACAACCTGGAAAATTGTGCCTCAAACTCAGCCACCGACAAAGATTGTTGTTTAAGTGCGGCGAACTCGGCGGCCTTCTTCTCCTGGACTCGGTCTGAGAAATACTTATTGTTGAAATATTCAACAAATTCTTCCCAAGTAACTTGTCCTTGATCTAATGTGGCTTCTACCGACTCCCACCAGCAGCAGGCGTCCCTTTCCAATTGAAACGTTGCTAACAAGACCTTCTCTTGGTCCGTGCATTACAAAACCCGAAAGATACGTTCGGCCTCCCGGATCCAGTGCTCAGCGTCATCCGGATCAGTGGATCCCATGAACTTAGGAGGGTTCATGTTCTTGAAGCTTTGGTGGAGATTTCCTGCTCCACGATGTGCACCTCCTTGTGCCACTTGTTGAAGTGCCTGGGTCATGCCTTGCAGAGTGCGTTTCATGTTGCGCCACTGGGCACGTTCGGCAGCCATTGTCCTACAATTACAATAACTATATTAATATGTGATGATGTTCAAAGGTTTTGATTCTAAGTTAACTTAACCCTTGGTTCTAACCAATCTCACCGGTTAAAGGTTTAAACCTATCATTGGACTTGGGTTTCTTAGGAATTGAATATCCTAGGCTCTGATACCACAAAAACTGTCACGCCCCGAGTGCGGAAGGAACCCGGAGTGCGTGACAAGTTTATATCGATCATGTCAATCAGAGCGTTAGTGTATTCAACACAAAGACAGAGTGCACAAAAGTAAAGATAACCCAATCCTTTATTCAATCATAACCTCAAAAGTACTTCTATTACAATCCATTTAATGAAAGTGCTAAGACTCTATAAAGGGAAAAGTACAACGATTGACTCAAAAATATAGAAAGATAAGACTAGTAGACGCTTGGATAGACGGAGTGGCTCTAATCTCTTCACTCATGACTTTTCCCATCCGATTGAGTTTCGTCATCGGACTTACCTGAAAAATAGGGGAAAACACTGAATGAGCGAATGCTCAATAGGAATTATATCTCAAGAGCTAGCTTGCTTTAAGTAAATTACATGTTACATGAATGTAATAAAGCTATGCAAGTTTGCGTAAAACGACAAGAGAGTATAACAAGAGATAATTGAGTGAACTAGCATGTCTTTCAAGAACTTATATCAATAAATGTCAAGATATTCAAGCAAGTATATTCATCATGTCATGTCAGGAATTGGCTATCACGTTTCAAGCAAGTATATAAATACCCTTTCCGGGTCATGCAAGTCATGTCATGTCAAGTCGAGTATGAGATTGTGGAATGTCTAATCAAGCTAGTCATGCACTTCGGTACAATGCCATACCGTGATCATTACAACTCCCATGGGCACAAGTACTTTTGGGTGCTCCTCCCAGGACTAGATCGGGCCCTATATGCGCAGGCATTGATCGTGTATTTTTCGACATCCACTATAGTTATAGCCAATATGGAATTTCAAGGAATAAACTTGTATGAACTTTTAAGGTAGATCTTGTGGAATAGCATTTCAAGGATTTGAACAGGTGGTATAATGACGATAATAACGGTATAATCACGATTAACGATAAAACTAGGTGGAATCGGCTCCCTAACTCGGGTGCCATGATGATAGGAATAAGCTCCCACATGAACATGGTCGCTCGTTCTTGTACATGATAAGGTAGATAGAATTAGTGTACACAAGTACGGCACACTATTCTTAAAGGATATGAATGGTATGGATTACTCATCCCATTATTTCAAGAATATTCTCATGACATACAAACAGCATGTCGTGAGGGCCGGTATACCATGTTTCTTTAGAGTGACATGGCAATTAAGGAGTGTCATGGGTTTTAAGGATACAACTAGCTCGGCTGCTTTGAGGGAATCCAAAGCTAGCGGAGTCTTACGGAGGTGTCTATGATAAAGTCACCAGTCTGAAGGAACGGAATGTCCCGCGGAGGGTTCATCTATCATCGAGAGATAGTGGGTAATCGATAAAAATAACGTGAAACGTGGGACTATATTCACGGAATGGAATATAGTGCCTTAGCAATTAACTCACTCACATTGGGTTATAGGAATCCGTGAAATCAGTAAATCAATAAATTGACACCTCTGATTAAGTCTTCATTTCAGGAATTGACGCCTTTGGCTAGGTCATCAGTTCCAAATATGACGACTATTCACGCCGTCGTTATATCCATAATAATTTTTAAAATATACAAAAATTTCAGATATTATATAAATGACGACTTAGGTTAAGTCTTTAATTCAGTGAATAACGCCTTAGTTATAGGCGTCTTATATAAAACTGACGGCATGGTATATGTCGTCATTTCAATAGTCAAGTAGATTTCACAATATGAAAATCCATGGGATATCTCACTAAGTTGACGCCTGTGGGTGAGGGCGTCCATTCAATTGACGACATGGACATGGTCGTTGTTTCATATGAACAGAGGCACATGGAATTTTGATCCATATTCAAACAGGATTCTAGAGATATGAACAGAACGAGAAAATAGGAAGAATTTATCAATATGATCATGCATTAATTATTACATCAAGGTTCAAAGTTATTAAATTTTGATCCTATGTAATTTATTAGTTGACTAATTCAATTTGATGACTATTCCAAGGGCATTAAATCCAAATAACGCCTTAAACAAGGGCGTCTCTTACTGTAAATGTAGAAATCAGTAAAACAGAAACCTCCCTATTGATCGTTACCAAACTAAATGAATGCGAGGATTTATTACTAACTTAATTTGGCATAACCCTTGAGAAAACCTACCTCGTGGATTGATTTGGTTGACAGAACGTGAAGAACGATTGAAGAATAGGAACCCCAAGTATATGAAAATAGGAAGAAGGTGTTACAAGTTCCCTCTTTGTGACGGCCACAGGATGACGACGTTGCAGCAAAGGTGTAGAAAGATAATAACAAGAGCAGCAGCTCTTGATTCTTAACAGTGGCAGCGAAGGCAGCAACGGCCATCACCCTTGTGCAGTAAGGAAGAAGAGGAAGAACACAACTAGATATCAAGAAGGAGATGTTAGCCTCTCCTTCAATCAAAGGCAAACAGCAGCAGCAGCAGTACTCGCACGGTAGAAAACCCAGGCGGTCTTCCTTCAGCAAAGGAAGAAGGCTCCTTGCCCTTCTTGTTGCAAACGACTTGCAAGAGGAAAAGAAGAAGATGAAGTCCTTCAGCAAAAGAAGAAGGCTCCTTCACGTGCTCCTCTCGACGAAGTAGGAGGAAAGAAGAAGATGAAGAACTTCGCTATGTTCTTCTCGCACGAAGCAGCTGCGGGTTTCTGAGAAGAAAAGCTAGAAGGGATTTAGCAAAGGGGTTGGTATTTATAGGGTTTTGGAGACCCTATAGGGTTGGAGTTCAATTGGGACTTAACTCTCCAGTACCTATCCTAATAGTATTAGAATTTCCTTTATTAACCATTCGAAACACGTATAACTTAAGTAATGGATGCTTCCGGGATTTTTATCTTTTTCCCTGGATGTGATCTAGATGGAAAAATTTAGGAGTATTAATTTTCCATTTTTGTCTATTTTTTCATATAATTATTTTTCCAAAATTCTTTAGTCAAAAAACAGCACTATTCATTTTGTTTGAAATGACGACTTGTTCAAAGTCATTTTCTATGGAATTGACGCCCATTGACGTTGGCGTCAATTGAGTTTTAGCATTTTTAGTTAGCCTCCAAAAGATCGATATCGTATATATACCCCTATTCTTTTATAATATCCTTAACTATATACTTTATTTGACTTTTACTAATTTAGAAATAACGACTTATATTAAGTCGTTCTTCACGTTATATACGCCTATACAAAGAGTCGTCATTTAAGTTTTGGTCATTTCTCGTTGCCCTTGAAAAGATCGAAATTGTATATATGTCCATTCTTTTATCCTTTATATATCTTTAATGTATTTAAATCTTATATATATATCCTTCTCCCTTCTAATAAAGTTATAATATAGTAAATGTGGAATATTAAATTTTCTAAATTAGTAATAAAATATAGATTGATATTTTCTTCAAGATTTAATGATTCTTAATTCAATTAAAATTATTTTGTGCATCAAATGGCTACTTAAAATAACATGTTATTCTTGAATGTATTATAATATAATGGTAAGGTATATGAGTCCATTTCGTAAGACTTTTCAGAATGTAAGAGGGTTATGTACAAGGTCCAGGCCTTGTTTAATTATTATATATTTATATATTTTAATTTTATTTAGACTTTCTAGTCCTTTCATTTACCAGGGTTGCTACAGATAATACCACTATAATCAGTTTGTCAAAAAACCCTGTTCAACATTCTAGGACCAAGCATATTGATATTCGTCATCACTTTCTGTGAGATCATATAGGAAAAGGGGTCTTTGAATTTAATTTCATTGACACACACAATCAGCTAGCTGACATCTTCACAAAACCCCTAAACCAAGATCAATTTAACAAGATAAGAAGAGAACTTGGGATGTGTAAGGGTGAGATCATACATGCATAGGTTTGCACTTAGGATAAGAGTTGCATTTGCAGAAACTCATATGCATCAAGGGTAGGAAAACATGCATATTGTCTATATTTTTTAATACCTTGTGTGTTCACATACACTCCTGCATGCTTGAATGTATTTATATATATAGCCCTCCTTGAAAATTTTTTCTATGGCCAGATATTCACTGGTTAAATAATTGTGGACTTAGTGATGTCGGACCTAAGGAAACTTATGAGGGGGAGTTAGAAACTTTCCTCAAATTTGCATCTCTTTCATTCCCTCCACTTCAGGACGTTGTCTCAAATCTAAAGGTCGGATGATAGCCCCCCCAAATAAAAAAAATTGAATGAAAAAAAAAGAAAATAAAAGAAAAAGAAAAAAATATATAAAATTTGGGGTTTTTAGGGCTAGCAGTCGACCGCCGGTCCCGCACCGATCGACCGGTGGCGGCTAACCAGCCCAACCGGGTCTCATCCGAGCCACCTTATAAGGGGTCCTAAAACCCCTCCTTCTCATTCCATCACTCACATTCACTCTCCACTACTTTTCCCTAACCTAAGAACCTCAAAACTCCACCTCCCAAGCCCCTAAACCTCATCATTCCTCCACCCGCACAAGATCCGACGTGTTCGTCATGATTTCAGGACGAACTCCATTTGGACATTCGTGCGTACGTGGAGTTCCCTCCTTGGTTCCAGGCTGTGGAGAAGGCTTTTGCAAGCCCCTGAAGTGTCCGTTGATCTATCTTCATTCCCCGGGATGAGGGTCATCTCTTCAAGGGTTTTTCACCGGGTTTATAGTTCGGGATGCTGCCTAGACGAAGCTCTTGGCATTCTGCCCAAGGGGAAGCGAGTGGCCGGAGATGAGAGGCCCCGATTCCTCCACCCCAGCAAGCACCTGCAACTCGGTTGCCTCCTAGTCCCATTATCGACCCTCGACTGGTCGACTTCAATGAGGTGAATGAGCTTTTGCCCGATATATGTGCTACCTTTGAGATTCATCCAGGATGGACTGATTTCGTCATTAGATATAACTGTTATTACCCAAGTCTAGTGCAACAGTTTTATGGGAATTTGATTGCAAGGAATAAAGAATTATTTTCTGTTGTACAAGGGGTTGAGATTCATATTACTCCCGATCTGTTTGAGAGATGTTTAGGAGTTGCGGCTAGAGGAGCTAACTTGGTTTTTGGTCATGGGGAGGTTGAGGACACATTTCTTGCTATGACCAGTTGTGAATACATACGTGGTGTCAGCAATTTAATTGAATTGAATGTGAATCATTTTCCACCACTGTAGCGTGTATTGCATCATATGTTTACCTCTCTAATTTACCCAAAGAGTGGCAGCAGAAATGAAGTGACAGAGGTACATAAATTCCTGTTTTATAATGTGATGAATGGGATTCAAGTCAACATGGGTCGCCTCATGGTGACTCTCATAGGAGCTTACCGAACCAATTTGCGGCCTTCACTGCCTTATGCTTTACAGTTGACCAGCATATTCATTCTTGCTGGGATCAATTTGGCAAACGAACAGTTCATTTATGTTCGCCAGGATGATATTTACAATAAGCATAAGATCTTTACAAATATGGGATATTACTATGGTCCCGATGGTGAGCTACGTCGGGATGTGCCTACTCATGGAGAAGAAATTGATAGTGAGGAACAGCAGGAATAGGAACATCAGCAGGATCAAGGGGATGTCCCCCCTCTAGTTCAGGCCGAGGAGCAGCCTCCTCCACCCTCACCTCAACATATGGAACCCAAGATGCCTCCTCCACCATAGTTCTATCATGGAGAGTCCTCCACTCAAGAGGCCACACAGCACTCTTGGGTAGATTATGAGACTTTTGACCGGCGGTTTACTGGGCTAGAGACTCGTGTGGACACTTTTGGGGATCGACTTTCTACCCTCATGGATCACGTCGACACTATGGGCAATGTGATTGACACCATGTCAGGTCGCATACATTCCTTCTCCAATGTTCTGGATACCCTCTCCACTCAAATGGCCACACTCTCCACTCATATGACTAGCCTCACTGACAGTGTTGCTGATTCCATCCAAGCCTTCCACATCATGAACATGACACTTCTTGGCATGTCGCGCCGTGATGCAGCTCGTGACCTCTCCATTGGCCGTATTCGGGATAATCTTCAGATTCAAGATCATTCTATTGAAGACATCCGCCGTCGCCTTGGTTACCAGCCTCCTCCTCCAGAAGATCAGCCTCCTGCAGATGCACCATGAGGATTTTTCTCTTGCTTCCTACCTCTCGGATGCTGTACTTTGGTCTTGTGTCACTTGGGTCCCCCTTCATCTATCATGTCCCCTCTTTGATGATGCCAAAGGGGGAGAAGTAGTAGTGCAGGTTCTATATATTTATATATGTTGGTATGTTGTGTGTTTGCATGCATGATCATGAGAGGATCATTGTGTCTATTCTGCATTTGTTTAGTCACTTGTGTCTAGAGTCGTGCATTCACTCTTGCATCAATGTACCTTGTAATGAAATGATGAAATGAATGCAACTAGTGTTTTGATCCCAATTGATTGGCTCTTATCTTTCATTTAATATCTATTTGGCAAATAAAGTGTTGAATGGTTTGAATGGCTTGTGATGTTTCACCTAAGGGAACAAGTATTTGGTTTATTCGCCTTGTGGTTTATCGACCTTTGCTTAGCTCCACATTTGCTTTACGGCATGACAAGGCTATTGTAATTTAGAGTTTTGTCATCATCAAAAAGGGGGAGAGTGTTGAGTCTCTAGACGATTTTGATGATAACAAAACCCCGGAATTACAAATGGGTTGATTAATTGATTGAATTTCTCCAAATGAGATTGAAACATAAATGCATGAATTATTTGAGGGTTAAACAAGCTCATTTTATATGTATCCTTGTGCAAACATAGGTCTTCAAATGATCGGATATGTTTCATGGACTGAACCATGCTATTTTACAGAATTCCCAGATTTTGGTCGACCTAAAGGCACAGAGCGGTCGACCTAATTTTCCAGGGATCTCAAATCTACAGTTTTTACAGTAGCGGTCAACCGCCCAGCAAGGATCAGTCGACCGATTTTCCCAGCAACGAAAAGCCCCATTCTTGTAAAATTCCGGTCGACCGCCCCCCTCTACCGGTCGACCGCCAACCTCGAAAGCCCTTATTGTTGACTTTGTGTTCTCAACGTTGGAAGCCCCTCTTCTTGGATTTGTTTAATCCCCAAGCCATCAAACTTTCCATGATTTGTGGATCTGGTTCCTGGCTTGTCTCTTGACCATTCAAGAGTTATAAAAACATCTCTTTGGGGCAAGAAACCCTAATCATCCAAGGGAGCTCAAGGAGGCTATCAAGAGGAGAGAAGAGTGATGGTACTGTAGCTGTAAACAGTGCTCTGGGAAGGAAGTTCTTCATTCATCTTCAAGTGATTCAAGCCACATCTAGAGCATATCAACCCCAAGCCAAGTGGAGATCAAGCTGCATCCCAAAACCTTCTTCATCAACTAAGGGGGAGCTTGAATATGAAGTTTTTACTTTGTGTCTTCCATTCGATTTCTATTTCTATTTCAAGTGTGTGTTCTTGTAATACTGAATACTTGTGTGTGTGTAGATCTACGCAGATCCGTGTGTATGTGTGTCTAGTTCTTTACATGTCCTTATGATTCGGTGCTTATGCACCTTCGTGGGAGTTCTGAACTCACACGAGTGTGTGTGTGTGCTCTGATCTTGTAACTTTCTACAAGATAGTGTGTGAATCCTCAGAGTCGGTGAGGGGTGGACGTAGGTTGCAGTTGTTGCATCCGAACCACCTAAAAATCATGGTCTCCTGTGTGGTTTGCTCCTTATCTTCTACCACCAATTCTGCTCTAGTATATTTGCATATTGCATCATCTGATTTCTTTGTTTAGATCTAGTTTTGTTAACCATTTTACGAGAGATCTCTGGTATATCAAAAGGTGGTTTCTAATCGACAAGGTTAGTCCTGTCGGGAGGGAAATACCTTGCGTGAGAGAATCTTTAGATTTTTGGACTCCACCTGGTACCAAAGAACTACTATAGGGGTTGATTTAGCTAGATTCATTTTGTAATCCATCAGATCTCTACTTGTTTGTTGCTTGCTCTTAATATGTGTTTTAAATCGAGAAAAAGTTTTTAAAATCTGTAATCACCCAATTCACCCCCCTCTTGGGTGTCATTGATAGCGAGACTTCAATTATGCTAATGTTCATGCTATTCAATTAGAAATCATCAGTGCTTTGTATGTAAAGATGTACCTGCCTGATGCTTTATAACCTATACACAGTAAAGAATGGGCGACTATTCATAGAGCTGCTAATTGTAAAAATAGTGCCTCTATAGGTAGACGTAAATTCTTGTTAAATTATTAAATCAACAATAATCTGATAATCATGAAATGGCATCCAATACATGGGCGCTAATTAGAGATATAGCGCCCCCTTGAAAGGGCGTCAATTCCTGTTAATTATTGAATTTATATGAAAAAGGTTGAAAATTAAGAAATGACATCCAAGACATGGACACTATTTTTAGATATGGCGCCTTCTTGAAAGGTCACCAATTTAATGTAACATTATCTAAATTCAGTTAATTATTGATTTAGCACCTCCCTGGAGAGACGCTAATTCTTTAATTGACGCCCTCTGTATAAACACGATTTCTTATATCTTATGTTTTATCGGATTTTTGACCCATATCGTGGGTCTTTTGGCACTCTTATCTCAAGTCCGAAGATAGAGTCCCTGTTTCACATTGTTTCACGCTTACACCTCAATTCTTGGAGATTGAATGACCCTCCGTCAAATATTCCTTCCGCCGGACTGGAATTTCTTTCTCTAAGGCCTTCGTAAGTCTATGCTAGCCTTGGATTCCCTCAAGGAAGCCGAGCAGGTTGTACCCTCAAAACCCTGAAGCCTTGTTTGCCATGTCACTCTGAAAAAACATGACGCCCTAGCTGTTGGATATTGTGTTTTGATGATGACAATATTGTGTTTTGATGTTTGTTGGATAGTGTGTTTTGATGATTGTTGGATATTGTGTTTTGTTGATGACAATACTGTGTTTTGATGTTGACAAACACTATGACTCTCATATGTTTGATGTCATATGTGTTTACTTCATACAGTACTTGTTACATGCATTAACTGTGAGCATTAACTGTGAGCATGGCATAGACTGTTTACTCGTCTGTCTGCATGAGACACCAAGTCCACACATTGCATCATGTGCTTCTCATTTAAAGTCTATACATCCGCATGCTAGCAAGTCTTCAAAGTCCATACATTGCACTGTAGCATGCACGAATCCAAGTCTATACATTGCATGAATGCACATGGTTGCTTTGAAGCCTTATCAAGTCTATACATTCATTTCTCAAGTCTGTACATTGGGAAAGTCTGTACATCATCTAGTTCATGCATCTTTTCTTTAGCAAGTCTATACATCCTCCTGTAGCACACACACACAAAGTCTGTACAGCCTTTGTGTTGCACTAACACAAAGTCTATACATTGCATGCTTCACTCTAAGTCTATACAGCCAGTGTCTCACATATGCAAAGTCTGTACAACGCTGCATCACGAAGTAAAGTCTGTACATTGTCCAGCGTCTCACTCAGCGTCTAAGTGAGTGTGAACATTGCATCGCTAAGTCTATACAATGCATCATCTTATGCAGCGTCTCTAAGGCAAAGTCTATACATCGCATGCATTGCACACTCCAAGTCTGTACATCCACCGTCTCTTTCAGCGTCTCACACTGTGCAAGTCTATACATTGCCTTTGGGCACAAAGTCTATACACTGCTAGCATTCAGTTCAAGTCTATACATCGCCACCTCATTCATGCATAAACACTAAAGCAAAGTCTATACACTCCTCATCTTTACCTATGTTCAGAACAAAGTCTATACATTGCATTTGTTTGTGCTTCACTCTAAGTCTGTACATTGCTTCACTGCATGCTACAAGTCTGCACATCATTTACACAGTGTAGACACGCCATTCCTGACGTCTCCTGAGAAAGTCTCATATTACTATACAACGCCCCGCAACGGCTTACGTGTTTTGAATCACTTGAGTGCTTCCTTTTCTTGAGTCTTCTTCCACCCTTTTCGGCATCCGGAATCGTCTCGTCACGGCATTCGGACGGCATCAACACCAGTCAGACGCATCAGGAGGTTCCAGAACCAGGAAGGGTGTCTGCCGGGCGGCCGCCAACGCCTGAACTGAGGACCCGGGTGGGTCTTTATGGGGGCGTCCAGGTCCCTGGACGCCCCCATTCTTTTACTTTATTTTTCAAAGCCCAAAACAAAATAAATAATAATATATTAATGGAGGCGTCCAGGACCCTGGACGCCTCCATAAAAACAAATATAAAAAAAATATATATGCCAGTTGGCATAAAAAGATAAAACAAAATAAAAAATAATATATTAATGGAGGCGTCCAGGCCCCTGGACGCCTCCATAAAAACAAATATAAAAAATATATATGCCAGTTGGCATAAGAAGACAAAACAAAAATCAAATAAAAATAATATATTTTCTTGGAGGCGTCCAGGCCCCTGGACGCCTCCATCAACTCCCTCACGGGCGCTGGCCACCGAACGACGGTTTGTCGTGTGTGAAAAAAGCCAAATTATGGAGACGTCCAGCCATCTGGACGCGCCCATTTCTGAATCACGAGGCACCGCTCACAAAACCACGCGTTATGCCAAACCGCGTGCGGCCGTCGGTGGTGTTCGGTGGACCTGTTGGAGGCGTCCGGGGCCCTGGATGCCTCCACAAAAATATTCCAAAAAAATAAATAAAAATAGAATAAAATATTAGTTCGGCCCTGATGGAGGTGTCCAGGGTCCTGGACGCCTCCACCCTCCGGAGCCCTATAAATAGAGGCCCACCCCCTCAGTTTTGGAGGAGCTTCTAAGAGATCCGATAGGCAGCCGGAGCCCAGAGGCTACCGGAGTCATTTCTAACCCGTGGGGTCTTTTATAGGTGGAGGTTCTGTCGGCTTCTCGGGTGCCCACGCTCGCGAGAGGAAGGTCATCTTCATCCACCGCGCTTCCACGTCGTCCCCACGCTGCCGGAGCTCCGCCGGATCTCGCCCTCGGCTCCTCCAATAAGCCTTTCCTTCCCCTTTTTTTCTCCATAGTTCTTTACATTCATCATACTGCATCCTCTATCTCCCTACATAAGGGCGCCGTCTCTCGCATACTTCTTGCATTCATCATCGCATTTTCCTCCTACTCGAGTCCGAGAGGGGTTTAAAACCACACCAACCAGGTATGTGTCAGGTCACGATCTCGTTACTTTTATTGCAAGGAATTATTACTACACTGCCATTTTCTAATTCCATTCGTTTATTGTCTACTGTTTTGCAAGGGTACCCAAGGAAAGCCCTCTCCGTCGGCCGGCCGAAGGTGGAGGAAGAAGCAACCCTCCATCTCCCGCTCTTGAGGTAGGCGCGATCACTTTCTTTATTTGGGGTCTTTTGGCCCCTGGCGATCACATCTTGTTCTCGAGGCCGCGGCGAGTCACTTCCCCAATGGCCGTTTAAATTCCCGTTCTTATATTCTCTTCATATTCTGCTCATATTCTCGAGGCCGCGGCGAGTCACTTCCCCAATGGCCGTTTAAATTCCCGTTCTCATATGTTATATTCTTATCTATTCATATTCTCGAGGCCGCGGCGAGTCACTTCCCCAATGGCCGTTTAAATTCCCGTTCTTATATATTATATTCTTATCTATTCATGTTCTCGAGGCCGCGGCGAGTCACTTCCCCAATGACCGTTTAAATTCCCGCTCTTTATATTCTCCTTATATTCTGTTATATTCTTATCTGCTCATATTCTCGAGGCCGCGGCGAGTCACTTCCCCAACGGCCGTTTCAATTCTTGCTATTTAATTTCTGCACCATTCCCGTCCCCCCGAGGTCGCGGCGAGTCACTTCCCGCTATGGCCGTTTAACCCCCATATCTTGCTATATTACATTTGTCCCGCTCGCCCCACCGGAGCAATCTCCCGTGGTGGCCCCTTCTCTCTTCTCTTATTTCTGTGTTGCAGCAAACAAAAGAGGAGCCCGCGCGCTCCGCGTCCTCTTCGCACCCCGAACCACGTGACGTCACTCACAGATTGGCGATCACGGTGGGACTTCTACTGCTTCCTTTCGGCTACCCTTGCAAGTTCGGCACCATCCGTGCCTCTCCACCTTGGCGCCCGCGCGCGCTCCCATTGTGCTCACGGCAGCACTGTCAGTTGTGATTGGTTGTTTGTTTATTATATGTCTGTTATTTCTGTTGTTTTCGCACTCCATATCTCTGTCAGCATTTCATTGCATGCATCCATCCCTCTTTTCTATCCTTTTTTCATTTTTTTGAGGATCACCCTTTCCCGGTGAAGGAAGGACTCTCCGTTTGGGAATTCCTCTCAACGGACTAGAATCTCCTACACTGGGACCTCCGTAAGTCCCCGACATCGAAGAATCTCCTCTTCGTTCACTGGGCTGGTTGTACCATTGAAGTTCCCCGGAGTTAGTCATTTCATTCGTGGTGAGACGAGAGACCCTAGCTGACACAGCGGTGAAACAAAAATAAACTAGGGTCCCTATTTTGTGTGAACTTCGGATCTCGCTAAAAACATAAAAAAATCATCAAAATCAAAACACAAAAAAGGCGTAAAGGCATCCACTTGTTTGATAATCTCTGCTACCTGCTTGCTAGTGTATGTTTTTACGTTCTGGGAAAACTGTGAGCATGGCTCACGAGTCTTTTGAGGAGAACCACCCTAGTCGTGGTTTGTCAGCCGACCCGCGAGTCTATGCTATGGACTCGGGTCCTTCTCATGAGACCTCGCATGAGGTGCAGGTTATTGCCGGGGACACGTCCCCACCACAGGATATCTCTTCCTTACTGGGCGTCCTCGCCAACACGGAGCTTACCTCTGAACAGCTCCGGGCCTTCCAGGCCATTCTGAAGGGGAAATCTGTTTCCCCCACGCCCCAGGAATCAACTCCGGCCATCGCACCTCTCCAAGAGTCCGTGCAGGCCATTCCATCTCCTTCATTGGCACAAGCCATCCAGTCTCCCTCGCTTCAAGGACAAGCGAGCCAACAACCACTCTCATTCCAGTTCCCGTCACAATCTCAAACTCCCGTTGTTCCCCACACACCGCTTCAGCCAGGGCCAACTATCGGCGGTTCGACAGCTCCCTCTCATTCCGGGTTCCCCCCTCAAGTCTCCGGGAGACAGTTTCTCCCCCAGTGGCAAGTGCCACCTTCACCTCCAGAGGAGCTCGCCCAATCGCTCCTCAATAGGTTCAATCGCATGGACGAGCAGTTTCAAAATTTGAGAAGGATGGTGGACGTGAAAGCCACCCCGGAGGTTGCTTTGCCAATCCTTCCCGTCATTCATCTTCCTCCCGCTGAAATGCCCACGTACCGCAGATACAATGGTACCGGCAACCCCTTCATTCACCTCAAGGATTTCATGTATGAATCCTCCTATTGGCAAAACGATCAGAGGTCCCTGGCATACCTCTTTCGGAGATCATTGGATGGTCCCGCGCTAGAGTGGTTCTATTCTTTGGAGCCCCGCGAGGCCGAGAATTTTGAAATAGTCCAGAGAAGGTTCTTGCAGAAATATAGGGATAGGGTCGGTCCCTCACTCTCCATTACCGACCTAGTGGCCGAAAAGATGAAGCCCGACGAGGATTTTATCCGCTATGCTGATAGATGGAGGTCTCTAGCGAAAAGAATAAGGGATACCCTCTCCGAGCCCGAACAAGTGAAGATGATTGTGTCTAATGCAACCCCACAGTTCAGACACGTCCTGGCCATGAATAAACTTACTACAATGGAGGAACTCTATGAAAGGGCCCGGTACATCCAAACCCAGTTAAAAGACTCCCCCATTATGAACATGTTTGAGTCACCGAAGCCCAAAGTGCTCAGAAAAATAGGCGCTGGTGTCCCGGGCGGAGCCACAGAAGGGGTCGTGACAAATGAGCAAGTGGGTGCGGTCAACAATGCCAACTATGCAGTCAACCCAAGGCCTCCACAAATGCCCCGACTTCCCCTCCAACCAGGTCCTTTCCCTCTTCGTCCTCCACCCCAAAATAATCCACCCCAGGATAATATGCCTCCATTACGTCAACCCCAGCAACAACAACCACAACCTCAGCAACAACAACCACCGCTTCAATACAACCAAGTTCCACCCCCGGGGAACTATGGTCCCCAACAGCAACAAAGGAGGCCGCTCGGTCCCAAGAGAGCCTACTATCCACCATTGCCAGAAACCTTAGCAGACATTTTTAATGCCCTCATGGCATCAAACCAACTTTCCCTACCCAGAGAAAGGCCCGTGTGGCCCCCAAATGTTGATACCTCCAAATACTGCGTCTACCACAGGCAGCCAGGACACACAGTAGATTACTGTTTCCATTTCAAAGATTACATCCACGATATGAATGATGAACATCAAATAGATTGGGATGAAATGAGACGATACGTCGCCGCTCTTAAGGCTAGGAGACCTCCTCATAGGCCACAACAGCAGTTACAACAGCAGCAGCAGCAGCAACCACAACAACGACAACAGCCTCAGCAGGCCCCACAACAACAGCCCGACATGGGCATAATCCAGAATCCATTACCGGAGCACCAACAGCCCAATCATCAGGTTAACCCCATCTCCTCCTTCCCGGAAGTCGGGCGAGAGCAGGTGTGGCACCAGAAAAGTACCTCCATTCTTTCTACCGCCAATCCTATCATCACGCAACACCCTTGCCTTGCCCGGGTAGCACCTCTCTCTCATCAACCCGCGTCAGTATCGCCTTCACCATTTCCACTACCATTACGCCCTCTCATCCGTACCCCGATCCCCTATCAACCGACACTCTCCACTACGCCTTCACACCCTCTCATCTTCTCCCACTCCCCCACTTTACCATCCACCTCTACCACATTTACCCCTACGCCTCCTAAACCCCTTATCATCCGTCAACCATACATAACCCCGTCTTTCTCCACCATATCACCACTAATGCCTTCAAAACCACTCATTACCCATCACCCACCTCAAAATCATTGCCCGCTTCAAGCCCTACCCACTTCTACTTCGTCTCCAGCTCCACCTTCCAGACCCCTTATCCTTCATAATCCGCGCGATATCCCCTCTACCTCCACCATGCCTCCACCTAACAAACCCCTCATCAGAATCCCTGCTCCCGTCATCACCCCTGCTTCATCAACAATTCCTCCACCACTACCCCTCAAATCCCTGTTAAAACCCACTGCTACCCCCACAGAGGTACAAAAGCCGCAGGCAATGGTGCTCCGGAGTGGAAGGATTTTCCACAGGGTTTTCCCCCACAACAGTCAGAATCCTAAGCAATCTCAGCCAGAGAAGGATGATGGAGAACAACCAGAAAGAGCTATCCCTGGAACACAGTATGATCTATTGAAACACTTGGACAAGACACCTGCTCGGATCTCCATCCTGGAGCTACTTCAAAGATCCACATCCCACCAGGTGGCCGTGATGGAATATCTTCAAAAAGTCATGGTTAATGAAGACCTCCCCGTGGAGAAGATTTCGACCGTCCTGACCCCAACAGACACACAACCGGCCATCATGTTCCACAACTACGAGCTCGCTCCCAAGGAAGCTCGGAAATATGCACTGTGCATTTCAATAAAAATTAATGGGGTATCCATAAACCCGTGTCTTGTGGACACGGGTGCGTCCATAAATGTGATCTCCATGGACACCCTTCAGTTGTGTGGGGTCAACGAGGAACAAATAAGACCTTCCTCAATCACGGTCACGGCTTATGACAATAGCAAAAGGCCGCCACAGGGGATGATTATTCTGAAGGCAAAACTAGGCCCCATGTCAATTCCCACGGAATTCCATGTCCTCGACATGGACCCCACATTCAAGGCTATAATGGGTCGCCCTTACATCGAAGCCATGGACGCTGTGCCATCCACCAACCATCAGTGCCTGAAGTTTCCTTACAATGGGAGGATTATTAAAGTGGTCAGTACACCTGTCCTTCACACAGTGGATGCTATCAACACCTCTCTGCCCTCTGTTTGGCCATCTCATCGGCCCATATTGTCATTGCTGGACGTGCGTGATCTATCTCACGTTCCACTAGCACCAAAGGAGCCGGTCAGGACAACCGCAACATCATGTCTCCCTTTTCACTCCAAAGGTTGGGAGATTATGAGGAACATCGGTTATCAACAGGGTAAAGGTCTGGGCGCACAATTACAGGGTATGCTCAAACTGCCAAAAGAAATTAGGCCGAACCGCAGGTTTGGCCTAGGCTTCAAAGGGCCGTTCAGGGCGGATTGGAAGCCCCTCACATGGACTCTATTAAACCACTTCAACAGAGGGCCCGTTGTTCAGATGGGAGATTACCCACGAGAAGCATATGGGAGATCACATGCTATATATTTGGCTGAAAAATATCCGAGGATCACCAAAAGAGGCAAGATCAAAGATCCGGAATGCGAGTGGAACAAATGGTTCGACATACGGGACATTTCCGTTGCACTGGAAAGGATGTTCTCGTCTCCACAGCTTGAAGGACCACCATTGATCTCCGGAATATCAGAGAATATTACCACTCTTGCCAAGGTTCCAAACTATCCTCGTCCTCGCCAGAAGGACCCTGTCATCGATGGATCTTCATCCGTCTTCAACATTGCCGTCAACGGCTCATTAGCCGCCATCTTCTCCATCCACTCATCTCGGCCTTTGCTGATATCGTCTTTCTGAGCCAGATAATTATCTGATGATCTTCCCAGGTCCCCTTCTTTGCTTACATACCTGCGCGGGCTTTTCAACCCGCGCCAGGTCTTCAACCATGATCTGCTCTATGAGCCTCACAATCCTCTAGCTATAACCACTTTTCTCTCTCCTCCAATCTCTTTTCACTGCTTTGTCATTAAAAATGAAAACGAAAAAAAAACGTCAATTTTCAAACTCCCCAACAACACATCTTCATTGAGGAAACCTCCTACATCTCCCACGGGTACGTACCGCCCTGCGGACCACCCGTCCAAGGTCCGATGAGTGACCTTTTCTACCCCTCCTCTGAGGGGTCTTCTCCTGTACATTCTACACCATCCTCTTCGTCTTCCTCTTCATCTGTAAATATTGTCAGTCAATCTAGGAATGATAGGCCAAGGGTAGTACCTAGGAAGAAATCCAAGGGTAGGCAGATCCCTCGTCGATTCCTTCTGGATTTGGCCGCCAGGTGTCAGGCCCTTCTTGCCATCCCCCAGTTGTTAGAAAATCTCATCCAGCTATCGGAAATAGAATGTGAGGGCGACTGTGCATTTGATGAAGGATAAGGAGTCTACGAGATCACGGATGAAGAATGCCCCACTGAAGATGAGGGTGAAGAATATGAGGATGCGGCGGGCGCATACGCTAGTGGAATGAGGAGATTCGACGAGCCGTCAACCGCCGTAGAAGAATCCACCAAAGAAGTCAACTTGGGAACTGAGGAAGACCCTAGGATCATCCTCATAAGTGACAACCTACCACCCTCTGAAGAAGAGGCATTAATTAAAGTTCTCAAGGAATATAAGGACACGTTTGCATGGAGCTACGAGGATATGCCGGGTCTAGATTCAACCCTGGTCGAACACCGTTTAACCTTAAAACCAGGGTCCGTCTCGGTAAAACAAAGGTTAAGGCGTTTCCACCCTCAAATGGCTTTGAAAATGAAAGAAGAGGTCGATAAGCTCCACAAAGCCAGGTTCATTAGAGTCGTTCTTTATCCTCAATGGGTGGCGAACATTGTCCCGGTCATGAAGAAAGATGGGAAAGTCAGGATTTGCATCGACTTCCGGGACCTTAACCGCGCGTGTCCAAAGGATGATTTTCTCTTGCCTCACATTGATGTGTTGATCGATAACACGGTAGGTTATGAGACCCTCTCATTCATGGATGAATTTCAGGATACAATCAAATTCGGTTGGTAGAAGAGGATCAGGAAAAGACGTCATTCACTATCCCTTGGGGAACATATTGTTACGTGGTCATGTCGTTCGGATTAAAGAATGCTGGAGCTACTTACCAAAGAGCGATGATGGTCATATTTCATGACATGATGCACATATATCTGGAAGTGTATGTGGATGACTTGTTGGTGAAATCAAGGACCAGGATGGAACATCTAGAAATTTTGGCTAAGGTCTTGCAGAGGTCAAGAGAGTTCCAATTGAAAATGAACCCGAAGAAGTGTGTGTTTGGTGTGTCGTCGGGTAAATTGTTGGGGTTCATTGTAAGCAAAAGAGGGATCGAGATAGATCCCGACAAAGCCAAGGCTATCAGGGATATGCCGCCTCCCAAGAATTTGAGGGAAGTCCGAGGTCTAATCGGGAGGTTGCAGTTTATTCGTCAGTTTGTGTCCCAACATTCACAAAGGTGTAGACCTCTCTACGAGTTGACCAAGCCAGGAGTAGAATTCCATTGGAATTCTAAATGTCAGAAAGCTTTTGAAGGGTTGAAGGAATATCTGGCTAGTCCACCCATTCTCATTCCACCTAAACCAGAAAAACCTCTTATCCTTTACGTCTCAGTCTTGGATGACTCCGTGGGAGCCGTCCTCGCACAAGCTGATGAAGAAGGCAAGGAACGGGAAACCTGTTACTTGTCTAAACTTCTCAATCCCTGTGAGCAGAAGTACACCGTCATGGAGAAAACCTGTGCTACCCTCGTTTGGGTAGTGCAGAAATTGAAGCACTACTTCTTGGCTCATGAGGTCCACTTGATTGCTCGAATGAATCCTATCAAATTCCTTCTGGAGAAATCCGTCCTTACGGATAGGCTAGCACGCTGGCAAAGTTTTCTCTCTCAGTTCGACATCACCTACATCCAGCAAAAGGCGATTAAAGGCTATGCCATAGCCGAGCATCTCGCTCACCATCCTCTTCCTAAGTTCGATCCCGTCCAATCAGAGTTTCCAGATGAAGAACTAATGTCCGTCAACCAATCAGATGAGTCAATGTGGACGCTATATTTTGATGGAGCTCTGAATTCTCAAGGGAGAGGAATCGGCATCGCCCTCCTGTCGCTTGAAGGCCTCACATTCCCATTGGCATACCAGCTCAAATTTCCAGTCACCAACAATATAGCCGAATATGAAGCTCTTCTAGCTGGCCTAGAACTCGCTCATTCTTTTCGTATCACTGAGTTGCGAGTCGTAGGTGATAGTCAACTCATCCTTTGCCAGGTGCTCACTAAATATCGCACTCGCGATCCCAAACTCAAGCCATACCAAGAACTCACTGCTGCCTTTGCCAAACTGTTCACAAAACTGATCTTTATTCATGTCCCTCATCATCAGAATATTCTCGCCGATGCCCTCGCCTCGTTGGCATCATCCATAAGGTTCCCTCTAGGAAGATGGTTTAAGTCCATTTCCATCTACAAACTTCACGCGCCTGCAATCGATGATGCTTCCTACGTAAACATCAAAGACAGGATAGCAAGGAAGATCCTGCAGGAAGATATCCTTGAGAAGAGGGAGATCATGTTGGCAGAGGCCGAAGAAGAACTGGCTGATGAAGAGAAACCATGGTTCTATGAAATCGTCAAATACTGCCAAGATCAGTCTTATCCTGAAGGGGCCACCACAGAGGACAAGAAAGCCATAAGAATGGTGGCTCAGAAATACACTTTGGTTGGAGGTCTACTCTATAGGAGGAGCCTTACTGGTATTCTGTTAAGATGTCTTGGTGACGATGAGGTTTGGAAATGTGTAGAGGAGACGCACTCGGGTGTGTGCGGTGGCCACGTGAATAGTCAGATGCTCGCCAAAAAGATCATTCGGCAAGGCTTTTACTGGCCCACTATGGAAGAGGATTGTGCTGTCTATGTCCGTAGGTGTGTCAAGTGTCAACTTCACGCCGATAAAATCCATTCACCATCTTCCTCACTTCACCCAATATCCTCCCCATGGCCTTTCTCCATGTGGGCATTCGACATCATTGGTTCCCTAGGTGATCCCAATTCCCTCACCAAGCAGAAATCTTTCATCCTTACTGCGACGGAATACTTCACCAAATGGGCCGAAGCCGAAGCTTATACGGAAATCAAGGCATCAACAGTCTGCAAGTTCATCATGAAGAACATCCTCGCCAGATTCGGCATCCCAAGCACGATCGTCACCGACAATGGGCCACAGTTCATTTCTCAGGACCTACAGGACCTCTGCAAAAGGTACGCAATTGCATTGCATCATTCATCGCCTTATTACCCACAAGGTAACGGCCAAGCGGAGGCCACCAATAAAATATTGCTCAAAATCATCAAAAAAACCTGCGAGTCTAGTAAGTTTTCAGACTGGCCAGAAAAACTTATCGAAGCTCTATGGGCCCATCGCACTTCAATCCGTACCCCCACCGGGCAGACTCCATTTGCCCTTACTTATGGTATGGAAGCGGTAGTCCCGTACGAGACTCTGATCCCTTCTCTCAGGGTACAATTGGACGAGGAATTTCCCCTCGACGATCGTCGTAATTCACTCCTCGCCCAGTTGGAACTCTTGGATGAGAAGCGACTGGCCGCTGCCGAACACACGCGTGTGTATCAAAATAGACTCGCTCGCTTTTACCAAAAGAAAGTCGTTGAGAGAAAATTCAAAGTCGGTGAGATGGTCGTAAAAAGAATTTTTGTCAAACCTGGAGGGCCGCGTTCTAAGCTCCAACCCAATTGGGAAGGACCATTTGTAATTCAAGCCGTGTACCCTGGCAACGCCTACAAGCTAATCAACGCCGAAGGGACCGAGTTATCCCACCCTTAGAATGGGCTTTATCTTAAGAAATACTACCCTTAGCACAAAACAAAAAAAAATGATGAAAAGATAAAAACATCAAAAATAAAGAAATACCAAAAACCACTAAAAATATGGAAAATTCAAAATGCCGATGCCTGGCAGTCACCATGTAGTTAAGTCCCTGCATCTAACCTTCATGTTAGGATAGGGCCCATTAAGGCTTGGTAGGCACCGGGTCTTGGTTTGCCAGAACCGTGGAGATCCCTGTCCGGCCACGTCGGCATATGCTCGCTCGAAGGAAGCTAACATGTGCTCACTTATGTATTTTATTGAAAAAAGTCGGTAGCATCACCTACGGTGGGGCCCCACCCAAAAGATCTCCGGAAGCTGTAATCTTTATTCCTTTCTCTTCGATCAAATGAGACAGTCGGCGCCCTTAAAACGTTGAGCATGAGAAACCGAAACTCAAACCCCAAAGGCAAGAGTAGGATCCATTTCCTCGAGCATCGATCAGAGCACGAGAAGAGGGCAGTGTCCCCGCAGGCATACGAAAAGGGAGCCCACAAACGTCAAACAACTTTATCTCCCTCACAAAAAGAAATACAAAATCAAAATCAAGAGAAAAGCCTGGTCGTGACCGTGCCTGTTGCGATAAATGGAACCCCTCAAAGCAAAAGTCTGAATCCACAAAAGGGGCCGTGGAATGTAAATGCTCGAGATTTGGTCCGAAGTTGTCCGAAAGGAAAGAGTTAATGGGCCCTTATTCGCTCGCCGGGTTAACGGCTTTGCCGGTCCTCTCGGGAGGTTTATCCCCTACACTCTTCCTTCTCCCTCTAAAGATGAAGGTTCGATGGAGTTTCTGAAGGGTGAAAACTGCCTAGGGTCTGCAACCTTATTTGAATATACACATTTGGTTGCCTACTTTGAAAAGTAAAAGCTATCGCTCCGAAGGAGTCTCCGTGTTTCTGGCTGGTCAAGACCCCTGTTTACCGCCTTGATGTCTTCTTGTTTAACCTCGGGCTTAGGCCAATGCAAGCGCGTCACCTATGGGTGCGACGGCGTCTGATTCCGGGTCAGCGTCGCGCGGTTGGTCGTTAGGGTTCCAGGGTGTTCCATCATATACCATCTAGAGTTGTGAGGAAACAGACCCGGGTCGGGCAAATCATTTACCTCGAACACCTTTTGGGTGAATCCCTGTGGTCGGAAGCGACTGGGAGCCTAAGCATGGCATGACGGTATTGTCATCAGGGTAACACTACCAGAAAAAGCGGGATTTCAGACGGAAATTTCAGACGGAAATTTCCGTCTGAAATTTGTGACGGATTTTTTTCCGTCGGAAATCCCGTCTGAAATTTACAATTACACACCGAATTTCAGACGGAAATTGTGACGGAAAATATTGTGACGGATTGGGGGCGCAAAAATTTTGTGACGGATTAATTTCCGTCTGAAAATCCGTGAGAAGACACATTTGTGACGGATTGTCAGACGGATCCGTCACAAATGTGGCCGTCACAAATTCTTGGTCATAAATTTCTGACAGATTAAATTTTCCGTCCCAAATTCCGTCTGAAATTTGTGACGGAATATTTTCCGTCACAATTTCCGTCTGAAATTTGGTGTGTAATTGCAAATTTCAGATGGGATTTCTGACGGAAAAAAATCCGTCACAAATTTCAGACGGAAATTTCCGTCTGAAATTTCCGTTTGAAAATTCCGTCTGAAATCCCGCTTTTTCTGGTAGTGTAAGTCTTAGCCGGCGGGATCATCATTCGAGGGGTCTAGAGGCCCAAATCAACCTAGATGTGCACTTAGGATACCTGGGAGGTTAGTAAGAAACCCCTGTTCTCACGTAGGTTAGGTGCCATTCGGGTGCTTGCCGGGCGTTAGCAAAAAAAAAAATTTGAAATGATAAAAACAACAAAAAATAGAAAAGAGAAAATGTACATATTTACAAACAAAAAAATCTTTTTTATGATAAAACAAAAAAAATGCCAAATATAAAAAAAGAAAACAAATCAATTTTGCATGATTGCATTTGCGTGCGGCATCTCACTTTTAATACCGCTTGCATTCGTGTGCTTGCCTGTCGCATTTATCATCACCGCATCTTTCCCTTGCCTTCGTTAAATAAAGGCTTGGCCCCTTGACCAGTTATCAAGAACAGTCACAGTGACCATTTGCTTATTGAGCAAGGGGCCAAGTCAGAACAGAAATTCTGATTTGTTTGTTTCAGTGATGTGTGCAGGGAATCAGGCAACAAAAGCAAAGGTGAAAATCAAACAAACCGAACCTTGTATTTTATTCCAAAAAAACCAAAAAAATTACATCAAGTTCCGCCCTCTCTCTCTGCATTACTCGTCCCACTACTCTCCGGGCAAAACGCTCTCAAAGGCGCTACCCAACTACGAAAAGCGGTACTCCTACCGCTCTGTACTCCCCTTCCTATTCCCACACACCGGCATTGATCCACGGAAGCAGCAGAGAAGCTACCAACACGAAAGCCACACTCTCGTGCTCTTCGGTAGCGCTCATCACCATCTCTCAGCCACTGTTCAGCAAGACCAAGGCTGATTCGGAGTTCGAATAGTTGGGCCTCCATGGCCCTTCGTTCCTCCCTTTCAGTCAATCTGTTGGCTCTTTCTCTCTCTGCGTCTCTTTCTTTCTCTGCACGTTCTCTCTCGCGGTCTTCCCTCTCCAACTGGAGAGTGATCCTCAGTTCCACGGCATCCCTAGAGGAGTCGTCATCAGGATGACGCCGCAGTTCCCTCTCCAGTTCTGCTATCCTAGCCTCCTTCTGCGCAGCTTGGGCAAGCGCTTCTTCCGTGTCCTTTTCCTGCCGAGTGTACCATCTCAGATATGCGATAAGGCGTAAACAAAGAGAACTCAACACTGAAACTTTTACCTGTATACGGAGCATCCCTTCTGCCTCCGCAGCACGCTGCGTGGCATGAGCAAGTTGCTCATGAAGCAAGTCAAGTTCTGAGGTGGGAATCCACAAGCTGGAAGAGGCACCACCTACTCCCATCGCTGGGGAAGCCCCGCCAATCTGGGCATGCTACGACCGCGTGAATTAGCAGCCAACATCTGGAATCTGGGATTTTAATTAGGAACGCACTGTACACCTACCAAGGCGCTCGTAGCTCCGCAGGCATCGCCCAACCGTTGCTCCATCTCTGCCAAGTGAGTTCGTAAAGTCACTATCATGGTATCACAGATATCCTGCAGCCATACGAGTCAGCATTTTTCACCAGAAAACTAAAAAAAAGGGAGAAAGAAGAAAAGAGAAAAAGGGGAAACCTACCTCCACAAGTCCCCGGGGTTGGAGCCGCTCTGCGTACTTTGTCCTATATAGACGCAAGTAGTCCTCGCTATCCCACGCATGTGATTCTACAATCGTGCCACCCCGTTGCTAGTCCTCATACTGTTCAGGGAACCGCACGCGCCAGTCAATGCAGGTCGCCGGTTCTCGCGTCTTTCTCCCGACACGAGGTGGCGCAGCTGAATCCACCCATTCTTGAGCCAGTCCTAAAGTCCTCATAACCAATCGTAGCCGAAGCGGCTCGATTTCATTCAGGCAGTGCATCCACTGTTCCCGTCCAAATCGGGCACGACTTGCTAGAACCCACGGCTGGTCGGCATCGACCATGTCTGAGTAGGGTCTCCAGTTTACCATCGCTGTAGGGAACTCCTGTAGCTCCCGCCTTAGCACCATCAGTTGGTAGGTTAGGGGTGCCGCACTCATGATGGGTTCCCACCGCCTGGCTAGCGGCACCATCGCAGGTCGCCAATGCCGAGCTCTCCCCATGGGGAGGTAATAATAGCTCCACAGCTGCTCAGCGCAGGTCATCAGTACCTTGCAAAAACATAAAAAAAATATACAAACAAGCAAAACCAAAAATACCTGGATAAATGGTATAAAACCACTCACAGCCATCTCATGATCCGCTTCTTGGAACATGCCTGCAAACAAGTGCGCCAGCATGGCAGCTCCCCAGGCATAGTACCCTACTCTTTCAAGGTCTGATAGCAGCTCCAGGAAGCGACATTGGATACTGTCCCCTTTCGAGCTCAGTACCAATCTCCCCAAAAGGAAGAGGAGAAATCTCCTCAAATCTATGTTGCATCTTTCCCAGTTGCCGAAATCTGCGCAGTACACGGCACGACATCCTATTTCCATTCTTTCCATGAACTCTTCTGAGGATTCGTCATCCCGTCGACGAGTGTCGGTGAGCCCTAATGCATCCATGAGGGACGCCCTAGCTACCGACATATTTTTTCGACCATCTAGGTCCAAACCCAGTAGCTTCCGAGCACCTTCTCGGTAATCCGCATAAGTGACCCCGGTCACTGCCTCGCCCTCCACCTTCAGGCTTGTGATCCGGACCAGGTCCTCCAAGCTGGGCACCATGTGCCCCCAGGGCATCAGGAATGCCCGACTCACTGGGTCCCATCTCTCACACAAGGCTTGGATCAGGACCAGGTCGAGCTGGATCGGCTCGATCCGAAGAAAGGTGCCAAAACCCATCACGTCTAGCCTGGCCTTCTGAAAATCTGGGAGACCCCGGTATGCTGCCACTACCAACTCCCATGAGATCTGTGATTTCATCACACTCTACGCATACAGGGAATGGAGAGGTGGTTTGGTCAGAAAGAAAAAAAAAGAATGGAAAAAAGGGCAAGAAAACTTGGCTTACGAGTTGTGATTGGGCCCTTTCGCTGAAGTGCCCTTCAAGGTCTGAAAGCCTCCGGGAACTACTACCACTGGACCTGCTTCTCTTCGAGGAGTGGAAAGATTCGCCCTCCATCCAACTCTAGGAATTTTGAACTCCTCCTCTCCCGTGAGAACTTGCGCTCCTCGAGTTAGCTCTCGATATACCTAGGAGGATAAAAGGGACAAGAATTTATAGAAATGGAAGGAGTACAGGCCAAGATTGCCTCCATCACCTTTAATGATAGCCCTCGCAATGAGGCACCTGCCGTGCGGTCCCGTGTGTCACTTCACCGTTCGCACAGGGTGATTGATTGGACGAAGAATATGACGACTAGCACCCTATGCTGTCTAGGGATACCCTATCATGTTTTAAAGGACGTCCGCAAAATTTGACGCAAGGCACTAGGGCCGTCATTATTGTCTTCGACGGCAGATTCCCGTGGAAAATGGTCACAACAAGACGCGATTCTCTGCTTGGGGTGGAGTCTCGGCAGACCCATCACATGGGAACAGTGCAAAGGAGAAGAAGTGTAGGGAAGAAGGAATGCATAGGAGAACAAACGAGCAGCAGAAAATTAAATCACTCCATTCATAATTCTACATAAGCTGTCATAAACACTACAATCATAGAGAGGTGGCGAGTCCACCAGCTCGCCGATCCTCACCATCACTCATCTCTCTGGGCGCTCCCCTCCTCTCCCCTAAGGTGCGGGTCCCTCAGAAGCCTCTGGGATCCTCGTGCAGCAGCACCTGCCTCGCCTCTTGGTGCCTGCTCCACAGCAGTGACTCGCTGCTCCTCCCCTGGCGTGGCGAAGAAGCCACTAGCGACAAAGCGACCGGACTGGCGGAGTCGCTCCCCGAACTCTCGCGCTCTCTCGTAGCGCGTCTCCATCCCTCCTAGCCTCTGCACGACGGCCTGAAGGCCCAGCTAGAGCTCCCTCACTTGGGCCTCCAAGGCCCTCCTCTCGGTCTGATCCCGCTGTCGCTCGGACCTTCTCTCGGCTTTCTCTCTCTCTGCCTCTCTCCTCATCATCTGCAGAAGAACCCTTAACTCCAGGATGTCTGGAGAAGGCCTCTCCTCACCACGATGCCGCAGCTCCGCTACAGTCGCCACCCAGGCATCACACTCCTCTTCCGCCCGGGTCGCGCGGGCCACCCCACCGGCAAGTTGTTCCCGGAGGGAGGCAATCTCGAGAAAAGGGGCCGAGGAACTAGAAGATGCGCCACCAATCATCCCCGCCGTCGCTGTCTGCTGGGCATACTGGAACAAAATAAACAACGGCCGTCAGTGAAACTCCAAAATCTGAACATAAAAGTGCGGCACGTAACTTACCAGGAGCGACAGCTCATGTTGAGCGACGGCCAGCTGCCGCCTAGCCTCTGATAGTTGGGCGCGCGAGCCGCCGATGCCACGCGTGTCCCCAGCTTGGGGAAGCCCCGCATAACTCTCTCTCTGCCGCCGCAGGAAGTCGGCGCTGTCCTGCACCAATACACTCCCTTGCTGTCCAGGGAGACGTACGTGCCAGTCCTCGAGCCTCGCCTTGCCGCGACTCTCCCTCCTGACGCGGCTCGGCTCGTCCGCACTCACCCACTCATCGGCCAGGCCCAGCGTCCTCGCCATGTCCTGCACCAAGGAAGGAAGACCTCGCATCATAACAAAGAACGCGTCCCCTGTCTAGGACGCGTCCATCACTTGAGTGCAACACTCGCCGAACCCTTTCCCCCTCGCACGCCTTGCTTCAAAACTCAAAATGGATCAAAGAGGAAGAGATTGGAGGACCTACCAGACCGTGTTCACCTCCCTCCGCGACATCGGGCCCCTCGGGTCCCTCGGGGGCCCGAAGCGGCCTTTCCTCCTCCATGGACACCGTTCCGTGTTCTTGCGTGTCCCTCCTCGGGTGAGGAGTTCCTCGTCCCTCTCCACCTTCACCATGGTCCGGCCCACAGAACTCCATCGATCAAAAGAGGAGGAAGATGAAAAGGGGGCAAGCGAGTTTCGGCGGAAGGCGGGCTCGTTTGCGGGTAAAGCACGGGAGAAGAAAGGCCACCCGACGCTTTAAATTTGAATTCAAGGATTAAGACGCGTCCTCGCGCCTGGACGCGCCCAAAAAGGGAGAAAGGAACATAATCCCCCCGTGCAAAGTAGTTCCCTTCTGTCCAGGGCAAAAGTCTCGTGAAGCGTAAACAACGTGGTGCAAAAGAAAGTGCGGGAAAGAAAAGGGCACGCCACACGAAATTTATTTCATATAATAGTCAAAGTACATCATACAGTGATAAGGGTGACGTGTACAAGCAACTCTCTAACTCTCGCTGCCACCCTCCTGGTCATCTCCCTCCTCCCTCCTCTACCGGGGATCCCTAGGGGGCCTCTGCAAACCCTGAGAAGCCGTGCTGGCCTCGCCCTGCGGTGGCACTCCAGCCTCGAAGGCGCGACGACGCTCCTCGGCCGAAGAAACCAGATAGCTGCCCATGGAAAAAAAACCAGACTGACGAAGTCGCACCCCGCGTTCCTTCGCCCTCTGGTACCGCTCCTCGCTCTCCCGAAGCCTCCCCTCCGCCGTGCCGAGACTCAATCGGAGCTCCAGCAGCTGGGCTTCCAGAGCCCTCCTCTCGGTCTGATCCCGCTGTCGCTCCTCCCTCTCTCTCTCCCTCTCCTCTCTCTCTCTCACCGCCTCCCTCCTCGACAGCTCGAGGGCGATCCGTAGATCCAGCACGTCACGAGGGAGCTCCTCAGCCTCCCGTCGACGCTCCTCCTCCAGCTCCACAATCCGGGCGTCACGCTCCGCCACCCGAGCGTCGCACTCCTGCTCGGCACGAACAGCACGCGCCAGGGCCTCTCGGACCTCGGCCACCTGTCAAAGCACGCATGCACCGTAAGAGAACAGTGATGAAAGGAGAGCAGCCAGAAGGAGAGTCAGGGCCAAGCAAGCACTCACTCGAGCCTCGCGGTCACGCTCGGCCTCCTCAGCCCGAGCCACCGCATGCGCCAGCTGCTCCTGGAGGGCAAAAACCTCCGGAGGAGGGCCCCGCAAACTGGAACCCGCTCCACCAGCCATCTCGGCTGCCGCTGTCTGGTGGGCCCGCTGAAACACAGAGCGAACGACAGTTAGAGGCCAAGTATCAAAAATCCAGGTCACAAAAAAATGCATCGCATAAACTCACCAGGATCTCCAACTCCTGTCGGATGGCCACTAACTGCCGCCTGGCGTCTGCCAGCTAGGCTCGCAGGTCGGCGATCATGTTGTCACGAGCATCCTGCATTGCACATAAGTTAGTGCCACATGCATATACATATAGAAGGGTGAAGTATTTTCATTTCACTTACCCCTACCATACCACCAAGGAAGAGGCGGTCCCCGTACGTAGCCCGGTACCGTCTCAGGTAATCAGTACTATCCTGTACATGGGACACCACTAGGACCCCGCCCTGCTGCCAGTCCTAGTACTGTGCTGGGAAGCGCGTACGCCAGTCCACAATCTTCGCCTTCCCCTTGGTCTTCCGCCCGATGCGGGCCGGCTCATCTACATCAACCCACTCCTGGGCTAGCCCCAATGTCCTCATAACCAGCCTCAGCCGAAGCGGCTCGATCTCGTTCAGGCAATGGACCCACACGTCCCGCCTGAAACGAGGAAGACCCGCTACAACCCAAGGCTGGCCAGCGTCGCCCATGCCCAGGTAGGGTCTCCACACCACCTGCATCACCATACATACATCATGATAGTTACCATTCAGTCACATGCATAAACACAAAAAAATCATACGCATCATACCTTGGCCTCGGGATACTCGCTCAGCTCCCAACGAAGTGACGCCAGCTGGTAGCTGTGTGCTGCCGCTACCACGACCGGCCTCCACTGTCGCGCTAGAGGAACGGCTCTCCTGTTCCCCTGCCTGGCCCTCCCCACCGGGAAGTAGTAATAACTCCACACCTGCATCCATCATACATCATTAGCACGAATAATTGTATATTTAACTACGGTAATATGCATAAATAAATTGTGTACCTGGAGAAAAGGTGCGAAGCCGCTGACTGTCGTCTCCCTCTCTGAAGTCTAGGAGAGATCAGCAATCAAATGGGCAAGCAGAGCCGCTCCCCACGCGTAGTGCCCCACTCTGTCAAGGTCCGCCAGGATCCCGAGGAAGCGGCAGTGGATGCCATCCCCCTTCGTCCCCAGCAGAAGGCGGCCCAGGAAGAAGAAGAGAAACCTCCGGAGGTCTAGGTCCACCAGCTCCCGCTCGCTTGGGTCCTGAGTGAAAGCTGCACGAGCGTCTCCCTCCAGTCGTGCCAGAAACTCCGCTCTAGTCTCGCTAACCCGCTGGCGCGGGTCGACGAATCCGAGCGCCTCCATAATCTCCACTCGACCGACTACCCTGCTGTCTCTATCAGTCACGCTCGTCTCTAACCACAACAGGTCCAGGGCACTCTCTCGGTAGTCGGGGTAGGTGACCCCACTCACTGCCTCTCCGTCCACCCGTAGCCCGGTGATCGAAGCCACGTCCTCCAGTGACGGCACCATGTGCCCCCAGGGCATCAGAAACGCCCGGCTCGGCGCGTGCCACCGCTCCCTCAATGCCGGGATAAGAAGAAGGTCGAGCCGAAAGGGCTCGATCCTAAGGAAAGCTCCAAAGCCCATGGCATCCACACGCGCCCTCTGAAAGTCTGGCAGCCCACGGTATGCTGCCACCACTAGGGACCAGCTGATCCGGGCCTTCATCACGCCCTGCACACCACAAAACCAACAAAGAACACATCAGCATCATGAATAGTAATAAACAATAACACTGTATATACTACTTATGTATTTTATTTTTTTTATTTTTTTTTAAAAAAATATTTATGTTTTTTTAGAGGCGTCCAACACCCTGGACCCCTCCTTTACTTTTTCTTTATTTTATTTTTAGAAAAACCCAAAAACCAAAATAAAAATAAATAAATATATATATATTGTGGAGGCGTCCCAAGCCCTGGACGTCTCCTTATTTTTAATTCTATTTTTATTATTTACATAAATAAATAAATAAAAAAAATAGAGAAAAAGAAAATGTGGAGGCGTCCAGGACCCTGGACGCCTCCTTCCCTCACTCCCCGGAGTTCTCCACACAGCCTCTCGTCCGCCCGTTTAGCCCAGTAAACCAACAGATTGAAGTTCCGAGGGGCTTACCGGGTCGTGGTCGTCATCTTCCACGTCGCCAGCACCCGCAGCAGCCTCCACGGCCAAAGGAGGAGCCTCCTCCTCCACGGCAACCTCCTCCTCCGCGGCAATCTCCTCCGCCGCAGCAGCCTCCTCGGCATCATCCCTCAGCCTCCTCGGACGACGAGCCCGTCGTTTGCGCTTCTCTCCACCCTGGCTTGGGCCTCCTTGCTCCATTGGGACGAAGAATGGGTCGTCTGGATTGACTAGGTCGTTTGAATGAACAATAAATGAGCAAAGGGGGGGAGGCCAGCCCTTATATATAGAATTTACCTTCTTTGGGGCGTCTAGGCGCCTGGACGCCCCCACTTTTTTATTTTTTTTTCAAAATTCAAAAACGTAGGGGCGTCCAGGCGCCTGGACGCCCCCAAAACAAAAAACCAAAAAAATAATAAATAAAAAATTAGGGGCGTCCAGGACCATGGACGCCCCCAAAACAAAAAAAAAACTTAAAAAATTATAAATAAAAAATTAGGGGCGTCCAGGACCCTGGACGCCCCCAAAACAAAAAAAACTTAAAAAAATCAAAAATAAAAAATTAGGGGCATCCAGGCCCCTGGACGCTCCCATAATAAAAATTTCAAAAAATATATATATAATAAAAGAAAAAAAAAGATAAGCGTATGTATATAATCCAAACAAAAGAAAAAGAAAAAGAAAAACCACAAAAAAGATAATAATAATTAAGGGGACAAGGGTCCAAAACATCCATGCCAGATTTTATTCCATCAGAGAAGCAGAATGAGCTACATCAGGGGTTTAGGCGCCTTAGGCCTTAACTTCCCCAGTTCGGTTACATAAGCCCTCCACAGCTCGCACTCTTCCCCCACGTGTGCTAAGGCCTTTCCCGCAACACTTGTCTTCCAGGGTGCTTTGACGGCCTTCGCTTCCTTCGCATCCGCTTCAGTGCCCAACTCTCTCTTCTTCCAAGGAACGATGCCAGTCGGTAGTGGGAACAAATGACGTGGAATGTCGATCTGGAGGCAGCACCGATGCGCGTTGTAAAGGACAAACTCAGTCACACCAATCAGTTGGAGATGAACTTCACAAGAAGGCCTCATGAGGAGATCAAGCGAAAGCAAACATGCCGGTGCGCAAGTAAAGAAGTCTTGTGTCACGGTGCGAAAGTGAGACCGCCAGTCTTCACGTTTCTTCAGCCACGGAACGCGGTTCACTACAGTACCACCGAAGCCTAACACGTCGGCTATGTGATGAAGAGGGCTATGTTGGAAGAGCTTCGAAGCAGTTGGCATTCCCTCGCGGTGGTCGAATTTGAAATGCAAATCAAGCCAGCAATTCAGGACAAGTGCGCAACCAAAAGGAGGCTTACCCATGCTCGAGGCAGTAAGGCCACTATATAGGTAGGCAAGGACGGCGGGTCCTACCCTCTTTCCACGCCAGATCCCGTAGATAGCACTCAGTTGGTCTTCCTCCACCATGTTGTCGGTATAAGGAAACAAGAGAGCACCCGCCAGACAAATGGTGAACCCTTTCATGATTCCCTCCAAATAGTCATCGTCTGGTGACCCTCTCAGGGCGTCCATGACCCACTCCGCAAGCTTTTGCAAATCAATCCCCTTTTGATTACGCACCTTCCTGGCCGCGTCAGGCGGCATAAAGCTTCCAAGGACGCTTTCGGAAGTCCCCCGTGTCAGCATCCGCATAGCCTTCACCTTTCCGTCACTCTTGAATTTCTTCAATCCGAGCATAAGTTCCACCTCCTCGAGGAGGATGGTCACCTCGAAGGTCGGGAAGATAAAAGTGTGGGTCTGGGGATGCCAGATCTCCACTAGTGCGCCCATAGCCGCCCAGTCCATACGAATCTTCTCATAGTGTTTGGCGTGAATAAGGAGCCCCTGCAGATGCCACTTCGAGAGTATGGCCCTCATGCCGATGGAGATGTTGAAAGTTAGCTTTGAAAGCCATGGCAGTTTGGAAAACTTCCTCGGGCCTGGGAAGAGTGGATATGGTTGGAAGAGAAAAGAAAGAAGAAGAAATGAAGGAAGTAAGAAGAAGGCTCACGTGGAGAAATTTGAAAAGAATCAGCCTACCATATGCAACATGATCGTCCCACTCAGATGACCCTCGAGGTCGGAGAGTCGCCTGATCTCGCCGCTAGGCCTGCTCCTCTTCATAACGCGGGAAGACTCTCCTTCCTCTCCTGAGCTTCCAAAACCCACCTTGGTGCATTTGAATGAACTAGCCCAAGGGGAGTTCTTATAGGAAGGGTAGGGTGCTACAGGACAAAACATGTCACATCAGTGGTCATTGTCAAGATTTTGTCTGGATCTCCTTTGTACTGTGGTGCGATTCTACTATGATTCTGCTACTTTCTGATAACCTTTGCTAGTCTGTGCAGGTTTTACTAACGGACCTCTTTGTCCTGTCTCCTGTCCCACCTTTCAATGGTTGGTCCCACCATGTCATGCATCATAGTATATGATACCTACGCTACTAGAACATGTCAAGGACCTTGCGGCCCGAACGAATCCGGGATTTGAGTTCCCCTTCAACAAAAACAGTGATGATCCTGAAGAAATTGGGTTGTACGGATAGGCCGTTAATTTGTGGTAGCATGGGGACGACGGTTCCATTCAGTGAGTTGGTGCGCGGATAAACGGGCCCCAGCCCAGTATTAGCTCACCGGATTGGTATCCTGACCCATTCTTAACAAGTTGACAATATTATCCTTGGCTATTTTCTATTTTAGTTTGTTTTAAATTTTTCTTTAAGCCCAGCATGCATTCATATAGGACTTTGATTTATTGCGGAAGATCATTCAAGTGATTCGATTGCGAAAGCCGCTGTGCTTCAATTCTTACAAATATGAGATATTCCACTCCAAATAAAATACTGAATTTCCTTGAAACGGCCTTACGCTGCTCTTCCAAAGGAGACCCTTGTTTGGACAGACCCTCAGATATTCCTTTACTTTTTACCTTGTTTGACCCACCTTGGCCGCAACACTTCCACATTGGCTGGTAACCGCTCCCCAAAGGTGAAACCTCCGGTTTATGACCCAGGTACTTCCACACCGAGAAGTTGGTCTCTTTTTCATGCCTGAGCGCACATCTCACCCTCCCTTATTTGATCTCCGTCCAAGCAATCGTCAAGATTTGAAAGACATTCTTCAAAGGTTGCCTCATTGAAACTCCAGGAAAAATTCCAGACAGTAACGTCAAAAGCGTGTCTCATCACACCTTGGCATCAACTTATCAGTCCGCTCCCACTTCATTTCACTCCACTTCGATACCATTCCACTACGTGTCGCTCCCTTGCAAAGCAGACGCCAAGGCGGGGCAGCTGTAGACACGCCATTCCTGACGTCTCCTGAGAAAGTCTCATATTACTATACAACGCCTCGCAACGGCTTACGCGTTTTAAATCACTTGAGTGCTTCCTTTTCTTGAGTCTTCTTCCGCCCTTTTCGGCATCCGGAATCGTCTTGTCACGGCATTCGGACGGCATCAACACCAGTCAGACGCATCAGGAGGTTCCGGAACCAGGAAGGGTGTCTGTCGGGCGGCCGCCAACGCCTGAACTGAGGACCCGGGTGGGTCTTTATGGGGGCGTCCAGGCCCCTGGACGCCCCCATTCTTTTACTTTATTTTTCAAAGCCCAAAACAAAATAAATAATAATATATTAATGGAGGCATCCAGGACCCTGGACGCCTCCATAAAAATAAATATAAAAAAAATATATATGCCAGTTGGCATAAAAAGACAAAACAAAATAAAAAATAATATATTAATGGAGGCGTCCAGGCCCCTGGACGCCTCCATAAAAATAAATATAAAAAATATATATACCAGTTGGCATAAGAAGACAAAACAAAAATCAAATAAAAATAATATATTTTCTTAGAGGCGTCCAGGCCCCTGGACGCCTCCATCAACTCCCTCACGGGCGCCGGCCACCGAACGACGGTTTGTCGTGTGTGAAAAAAGCCAAATTATGGAGACGTCCAGCCATCTGGACGTGCCCATTTCTGAATCACGAGGCGCCGCTCACAAAACCACGCGTTATGCCAAACCGCGTGCGGCCGTCGGTGGTGTTCGGTGGACCTGTTGGAGGCGTCCGGGGCCCTGGACGCCTCCACAAAAATATTCTGAAAAAATAAATAAAAATAGAATAAAATATTAGTTCGGCCCTGATGGAGGTGTCCAGGGTCCTGGACGCCTCCACCCTCCGGAGCCCTATAAATAGAGGCCCACCCCCTCAGTTCTGGAGGAGCTTCTAAGAGATCCAATAGGCTGCCGGAGCCCAGAGGCTACCGGAGTCATTTCTAACCCGTGGGGTCTTTTGTAGGTGGAGGTTCTGCCGGCTTCTCGGGTGCCCACGCTCGCGAGAGGAAGGTCGTCTTCATCCACCGCGCTTCCACGTCGTCCCCACGCTGCCGGAGCTCCGCCGGATCTCACCCTCGGCTCCTCCAATAAGCCTTTCCTTCCCCTTTTTTTCTCCATAGTTCTTTACATTCATCATACTGCATCCTCTATCTCCCTACATAAGGGCGCCGTCTCTCGCATACTTCTTACATTCATCATCGCATTTTCCTCCTACTCGAGTCCAAGAGGGGTTTAAAACCACACCAACCAGGTGTGTGTCAGGTCACGATCTCGTTACTTTTATTGCAAGGAATTGTTACTACACTGCCATTTTCTAATTCCGTTCGTTTATTGTCTACTGTTTTGCAAGGGTACCCAAGGAAAGCCCTCTCCGTCGGCCGGCCGAAGGGGGAGGAAGAAGTAACCCTCCATCTCCCGCTCTTGAGGTAGGCGCGATCACTTTCTTTATTTGGGGTCTTTTGGCCCCTGGCGATCACATCTTGTTCTCGAGGCCGCGGCGAGTCACTTCCCCAATGGCCGTTTAAATTCCCGTTCTTATATTCTCTTCATATTCTGCTATATTCTGCTCATATTCTCGAGGCCGCGGCGAGTCACTTCCCCAATGGTCGTTTAAATTCCCATTCTCATATGTTATATTCTTATCTATTCATATTTTCGAGGCCGCGGTGAGTCACTTCCCCAATGGCTGTTTAAATTCTCGTTCTTATATATTATATTCTTATCTATTCATGTTCTCGAGGCCGCGGCGAGTCACTTCCCCAATGGCCGTTTAAATTTCCGCTCTTTATATTCTCCTTATATTCTGTTATATTCTTATCTGCTCATATTCTCGAGGCCGCAGCGAGTCACTTCCCAACGGCCGTTTCAATTCTTGCTATTTAATTTCTGCACCATTCCCGTCCCCCCGAGGTCGCGGCGAGTCACTTCCCGCTATGGCCGTTTAACCCCCATATCTTGCTATATTACATTTGTCCTGCTCGCCCCGCCGGAGCAATCTCCCGTGGTGGCCCCTTCTCTCTTCTCTTATTTCTGTGTTGCAGCAAACAAAAGAGAAGCCCGCGCGCTCCGCGTCCTCTTCGCACCCCGAACCGCCTGACGTCGCTCACACACAGTACAAGAAAGTCTATACATTCTGTTGCATTGTTCAGCAAGTCTATACAGCATCTCTCTTAGCATCTTGTGCATGCAACATAGAAAGTCTGTACATTCATTGACAGACTCATGCATAAACACTAAGACAAGTCTGTACATTCGTTGACAGCTTGTCTGAGCATCTCATGCATTCAATGTGCATACTTTCATTCTGTTTGTGCATCTCTCTTCAAGATGAAGTCTGTACAATCCTTTTCAAGCTTTCAAGTCTATACACTCGTTGGCTAGCTGTTCAAGTCTATTCACTCGTTTTCAAGTCAGCAAGTCTGTACATTGGCTTCTCATGCACATTCACACTTCAAGTCTACACACTGGTTGCCTGCATCTCATGCAGTTAAAGTATGTACACTCGTGAATGTAATGTATGTACATTCATTCTCGCTGTACATACTTTCTCATATGTGCACACTTCAATTGATGCATCAAGTCTGTACAAGCTCAGCTCATTCATCAAAGTGACTCGATGTATATACTTTCTCATATTCTTTCCTATCAGATAAATTAACTTGCACTGATAGTTAATCTGTTCTAACAGGACTGTGGATTCGAGGAGGTTAATGATGCACGTGATCCAAGAATAGGAGATGGCCTTGATCGTGCCACGTGGACTGAACCTTCTGGGCGGGAATCGTTGAGAGCACACGCCCTAGTTGCTTGCTGCTTCTATAAAAGGAAGGCTTCTTTTTCAGAAGAAGGCCGATCGTGAAAAAAGAGAAGCAGATAGAGAAAGAGAGTGATCGAGATAGAAGGAAAGAGCTGCAGAGAGGCAGAGAGGCAGTGAGTAGAAGAAGAAGAAAGAAGAAAGAAGAAGAGTGATCCAGAGAGCAGAAGAGAGATCGAGATATCCAGCTTAAGAAGAAAAAGAGAAAAGAGAGCTTGCAAGAAGAGAGAGGCAGAGAGTCAAAGAGGAAGAGAAGACGAAGATTTCGTTCTTCTGGCATTTGGATCAAATCCATGCCAGATTGCTCCTTGGCGAGCTACATCTTTGTGGTCTACATTCCAGCTTTCTGATTGCTGTATTTTTCCTTTCTTGTCTTTGTTTACATTTCCATTGTTTTTCTTCCGATTCTCTAGTGAGGTCAGTGGTCCTCCTGTGGTATCAGGAGAAGGGAGACTTGGAGTCTCCGGGTTGCTAGTGACTGGTGTTACTAGTGGTTTCCCTCTGGGTTTCAGAGGAAGAGAGACTTGGGTCTCAGGGTTTCCCTCCAGTTTGGAGGAAGGGAGGATTGGTCCTCCAGTTGCAAGCGGCTGGGTGTCGCTTGTGGGTTCCCTCCTGGGTGGAGGAAGAGAGACCTCGGTCTCTGGTTTACTAGTGACTGTGTGTCACTAGTGGTTCCCTCCGGTTGGGAGGAAGAGGGGAGGCTGTTCCCCTGGTCAAGCTGTTTGGCAGTAATTGTTGCAGACTGAGTCTGTTGTTCTAGCCTTGCTAGTGGAAGCCTCACTCCGGTTTGGAGTGAGGGGTGTACGTAGGTTTGTGGACCGAACCACCTAAAAAATATTGGTGTTCACTTGTGGTTTGATTTCCTTATGTGTTCTTTTCATTGCTGCGCTCATTAGATGCTTGCTTAGGATCGTGTGAGGGTTAATAGAATAGTTGTCTTGCTTTGATCCTTCTAAGTATTCTCATTATTTTTCTGCAACAGTCTTTAATTCCGCATATCTGAGTTTTAGAGTTTTAATTAGGCAATATTTGAAGAGAGATACATTCACCCCCCCTCTGTATCCGGGCCTTGCACCCTATCACTAGCCATCATGGAGCACTGTTTATAGTGTTCTGCGAGAGTCTGCCTCTGTCTGGAATTAGAGACCAGACAGTGGATGCCAATTGAATTAGCGACCACTTAAAGTGACGCTATTTCTTTGTTCCTGTACTGTTCCCAGAATTAGCGGCCACCCCAGTGGGCACCAATTCTGGAATTGGTGGCAGTCTGAATGGATGCCAATTACCCCGTTTCACGAGTGTCGTGGTTTTTACGAGAGACTTATCGCCATGTCATCCCTATTCAAAGTTCTATCCTTGAAATCCTTATTCTGTGAATCTACCTTATTATCTTACAATAGCTTATTTCTTTGGAATTCTATTGACTATAAACTATAGTGGATGTTGAAATATTTAGTTGACTCAATGCTTGACGTTAATAGGGCCCGATCTGGTCCTGGGAGGAGCACCTGAAAGTACTTGTGCCCATGGGAGCTATATTGATCACGGTGTGGCATTGCACCGAAGTGTATGACTTTCTAGATTATGACATTCCACGATCTCGTGCTGGACTTGACTTGACATGACATGACTTACGTGGCCCGGAATGGGTACTTACTTGCTACATTACATAGCCAATTCTCATGACATGACTTGATACGACATGCTTGAAATTCTTGATAGCTTTACATAACTATCTTGGAACTTGCTAGTTCATCTATATTACTTCTCGTTATTTCACTCTTGACATTATCTTATGTTCATGCATAGCTATACTTTGATGGGAATCAAGCCAGCTGTCGAGCCGAAGCACATCGGGCAAACTGCCAGGCCGAACTTGAAGGCACTATAGGACCCTAGCGCAATCTTGAAGAAGGCGCTATAGGTCCCTAGTGCGACCTGAAGAAGGCGCTATGTTCCCAGAGCGCGATCTTAGGCAGAAACGTGTTGGCAGCCGGTCCAACTTCCCGGCGCTGAATTCCTCAAAGTCTTCGATGTTAGCTGTCTTCCATGGCTGTAAATCGACGTGTTAGCGTCATTTTGTCTTCCCTTTCCCTATATATGTACCCCGTTCGTTTGATTAAGCATAGAATGAATGAGTGAAATCGAAGTATGAGTGTTCTTGAGTGTAGCCCATGGCTATCCCTCCAAATCTTTGGAAACCCCTCTTCCTCCGTCCCTCTCTGGGCACAAGGCCCAATTCTGTCCCTCTGATCCTCTCCTTTTCCCCTTCAATGGAGGACGATCGAAGCCCCGGGTGCATCGGCTCTGAGACGGGGTCGAGTGTGAGGCTCCATTCGGAGCTTTGATCTTCTTCCACCAACGATTCCACCTCCCCACCTCCACCAACGATGCTGTTACGATCTGGATGGAGCTCGGCTGCACTGTACCTACGATGGGTTCGGGTGTGAGGCCCCATCCAAGCCCCTTCAAGGCCCTAACATCATCCACGTCCACCTTTCTCCCCTTGCCACTCACCCCCACATCCGCCCTCACAAAAGTTATCCTAGATAGGATTTGCTTGGTTTGATTTCAATTTCAGCATCCTCCGTGTGTTGTCCATCGTCCTGTGTGCTTGCCCCTTGTGTTTTGAGCCCCCAGAGTCATCCACGGGAGCCCCGACGTCGAGTTCTTCATCCTGCTGCTGTCTGTGAACGCGCTAGGACGATATAGCGCGTTCTTCAGAACGCGCGTAATGGGTATAGCGCGACTATGATCAGAAGGAAGAAGGAGACCCCCCACTTCTGTCCCGCATCAATTTGGTATCAGAGCTTAGGTAACCAGGCTGTTCTCACAGACTGGGATCTTGAGCTACGAGGTTCGAGGATGAACCTTCCAAAGTGGAGGGGTTTTGATGGGAATCAAGCCAGCTGTCGAGCCAAAGCACATCGGGCAAACTGCCAGGCCGAACTTGAAGGCGCTATAGGACCCTAGCGTAATCTTGAAGAAGGCGCTATAGGTCCCTAGCGCAACCTGAAGAAGGCGCTATGTTCCCATAGCGCGATCTCAGGCAGAAACGTGTTGGCAGCCGGTCCAACTTCCCGGCGCTGAATTCCTCAAAGTCTTCGATGTTAGCTGTCTTCCATGGTTGTAAATCGACGTGTTAGCGTCATTTTGTCTTCCCTTTCCCTATATATGTACCCCGTTCGTTTGATTAAGCATAGAATGAATGAGTGAAATCGAAGTATGAGTGTTCTTGAGTGTAGCCCATGGCTATCCCTCCAAATCTTTGGAAACCCCTCTTCCTCTGTCCCTCTCTGGGCACGAGGCCCAATTCTGTCCCTTTGATCCTCTCCTTTTCCCCTTCAATGGAGGACGATCGAAGCCCCGGGTGCATCGGCTCTGAGACGGGGTCGAGTGTGAGGCTCCATTCGGAGCTTTGATCTTCTTCCACCAACGATTCCACCTCCCCACCTCCACCAACGATGCTGTTACGATCTGGATGGAGCTCGGCTGCACCGTACCTGCGATGGGTTCGGGTGTGAGGCCCCAGCCAAGCCCCTTCAAGGCCTTAACATCATCCACGTCCACCTTTCTCCCCTTGCCACTCACCCCCACATCCGCCCTCACAAAAGTTATCCTAGATAGGATTTGCTTGGTTTGATTTCAATTTCAGCATCCTCCGTGTGTTGTCCATTGTCCTGTGTGCTTGCCCCTTGTGTTTTGAGCCCCCAGAGTCATCCACGGGAGCCCCGACGTCGAGTTCTTCGTCCTGCTACTGTCTGTGAACGCGCTAGGACGATATAGCGCGTTCTTCAAAACGCGCGTAATGGGTATAGCGCGACTATGATCAGAAGGAAGAAGGAGACCCCCCACTTCTGTCCCGCATCAATTAAATGGTATCAGAGCAAGTCTTTCACTTGTCTCTATCAAGTCTAAGTCCTAGGACCATTGCATTGTGTGTCCAACATCTTTGGCCCCTTGTCTTGCATGTCCACCCGTAGTGGTGCTAGTTACCGACCCGATCCTTCATCTTCAAATCCACCCATGGATCCCCATCCTCAACTCAATCAAGATGCTCTTAGGGAGGAACCTCAAGGCCAAATGAATAGGGTAGATGCTGCCCTTACCAACATTCTTGCCCAACTTGAGTCCCTTACCACTCGAATTGCTCGGCTTGAAGAGCATGAGTTCCACCCAAGGAACAATGAACCTAGAGTCCACCTTCCACATGTTGAGCCTCCTAGGGAAGACCCTCATCCAAGGAATAATGAGCCAAGAGTTCAACCACCACATGGTGAGTTGCATAGGAATGAGTTCCACCCAAGGAACAAATACCTTCCCCAATCCTACCATCAAATGCTCTTAGATGAATGGCAAAGCCTCACCCAAGAAGGGAAGACCGTGGTTGAATACATTGAGAAGTTTGACTCCTATCTTTTGAAGTGTGGAGTTCATGAGGACCCGGCCGTTACCTTGTCCCGCTTTAGGAATGGGCTTCAAAGTCACATCAAAAGAGAGCTTTTCATGAGAGATGTTGATAACCTTGAGATAGCTTATCAAATAGCTAAGGATGTAGAAAGATTCTCTAGGATCCCTCGATTTGCTACTCCTCGACCGGTCGATCCCAAAAACATGGGACCGCGGCCCATTCCGGCCACTCCCATGAAAGCCCATAATCCAAGTGGGAACACCCCATTAAGGCCTTACAACCCTCCTCCCACCATCACTCCAAACAAACCCACCCCTAGTCACCCCCTCCCACGGAGGGAAGACATTCCTAAAGGCCCAAATGTAGGAACTACTTCGGGTAGCGGGCGTCAACAATGCTTTAGGTGTCAAGGGTTTGGCCACTTTGCGGGGCAATGTCCATCCAAGGGATTATCTAGCTTGCTTATTGAGGAAGAAGCTCCCCCACCCCAAAAGGAACTTGAGAGTGTTGTTGAGGATCATGAAGCCTCCCTAGATTGGGAAGAAGAGTATGAGGCCCAATACCTAGAGTCGGATTTAGACCACACCACTCCATCTACCAACTCCCATCTAGGAGTGATTAGGTGCACCCTCACCAAACCCCAAGAAGAAGATTGGCGCCGAACTTCAATCTTTCACACCTTTGTCAAGATAGGGAGCCATGTAAGGAAAGTAATCTTGGATAGTGGGAGTTGTGTCAATGCCGTATCCCCTGATACCGTTAAGCTTCTTGGGCTTACTATCACTCCCCACCCAAATCCCTATCGGGTCTCATGGATCAACAACAACTCCATCCCGGTCAACACTCAATGTCTTGTGCCCCTCACCTTCTCTTCATACCATGGTCAAATATGGTGTGACATCATACCCATGGAAGTAGGTAGCATCCTACTAGGAAGACCTTGGCTTTATGATGTAGATGCCACCATCTTGGGTAGGAGCAACATATGCACCTTTGAACATGAGGGAAAGACTATCCGTCTTAACCCCTCCCCACCCCGTCCCATGACCAAAAGGGACCCTCTCCCTCAAGGACAACACCCCATCACCCCACAAGTATCGGGGAACTCCACCCCTCCAACCCCATCCCTCACCCAAACTCCCAAACAAAGTGGGACCTCGGGGTTGACAAGGGTCTACATCTCATCACTAGGAAAGAACTTGAAGAGGATATAGTTCAAGGAGCACCACTATGTGCGGTGGTCATTTGCCTAGGAGAACCCACTTCCACCAATCCACATCCCATAGAAATCCAACAACTCCTAGAAGAATTCCATGATGTGTTCCCAACGGAACTCCCGGACCAACTCCCTCCCATGCGGGATGTGCAACATGCAATTGATCTAGTCCCGGGGGCCACTCTCCCAAACCTTCCTCATTATCACCTCAATCCCATGGAACATGCCGAACTTCGGAGGCAAATAGATGAACTCATTAGGAAGGGCTTCATTCGCATTAGCAAAAGCCCATGTGCCGTCCCGGCCCTTCTAACTCCCAAGAAGGATGGGTCATGGCGAATGTGTGTGGATAGTAGGGCCATTAACAAAATCACCGTCAAGTATAGGTTTCCCATCCCTAGGCTTGATGACATGCTTGATATGTTAGCCGGAGCCACAATTTTCTCCAAAATTGACCTTAAGAGTGGCTATCACCAAGTTAGGATAAGGCCCGGGGATGAGTGGAAAACGGCTTTTAAAACCAAAGATGGTCTCTTTGAATGGTTAGTCATGTCTTTTGGGCTTTCAAATGCCCCAAGTACTTTCATGCGTCTTATGACGGAGGTCCTTAGGCCATTCATTGGGATCTTTCTAGTGGTCTACTTTGATGACATACTCATCTATAGTCAATCCCAAGAAGCTCACCTTGACCACCTTAGGCAAGTTTGTACCATCCTTCGACAAGAGAGCCTATTTGCCAACTTAGGAAAGTGCCACTTCATGACCACCTCCCTCACCTTCCTAGGATTTGTGGTGTCCACCAAAGGCGTCTCTATGGACCCCAAAAAGGTCCAAGCTATTATTGATTGGCCGAAACCCCACACCCTTCATGAGGTCTGTAGTTTCCATAGATTGGCAACATTCTTTAGGTGGTTTATTCGTGGATTTAGCACTATCACCGGCCCAATCACCGATTGTCTCAAGAAGGAAACTTTTGTATGGACCAAATCAGCCTCTAAAGCCTTCCAAGAACTTAAGGAGAAGTTGACCCAAGCCCCGGTCCTATGCCTTCCCGATTTCTCTAAAGTCTTTGAAGTCACATGTGATGCATCCGGGATAGGGATAGGAGGGATTCTTAGTCAAGAGGGACACCCGGTAGCCTTCTTTAGTGAGAAGCCTTGTGATGTTAGGACAAGATACTCCACTTATGACAAGGAGTTCTATGCCGTGGTTCAGTCCCTCCGACATTGGAGGCACTACTTGTTGCCCAAGAAGTTTGTCATCTTTTCTGACCATGAGGCCCTCAAATACCTCAACTCCCAACAAAAGCTAAATGCTCGACATGCCCGATGGGTTGAGTTCATCCAATCCTACACTTTTGTCATCAAACACAAGGTCGGGAGTGAGAATCGAGCGGCGGATGCCCTTAGTAGGAAAGTTTCCTTGCTCTCCACTATCCAAGTGGAAGTGATCGGATTTGATAGGATCAAGGATGAGTACCCTAGCTGCCCCGACTTTGGGCACATCTATACCACCTTGACCACCCCTTCTAGCAAGGAACATGAGGGATTTGTCTTAGAGGATGGGTTCCTCTTCAAGGGACCCAAGCTTTGCATTCCACGGACCTCACTCCGAGACTTCTTGGTTTGAGAATTACATGCGGGAGGGTTAGCTGGTCATTTTGGAGTCCACAAAACTATTGCCCTAGTTGAGGGTCAGTTTTATTGGCCTAGTCTCAAGAGAGATGTAGGCAAGGTTGTGGGTCAATGCCGAACATGTGCCTTGGCCAAACAAGTGAAACAAAACACCGGCCTATATACCCCACTCCCCATCCCCGACCGACCATGGCAAGACTTAAGCATGGACTTTGTGCTAGGATTACCCAAGACTCAAAGAAGGCATGACTCCATCTATGTGGTGGTTGATAGATTTTCCAAAATGGCCCATTTCATCCCATGCTCCAAAACCTCTGATGCCTCCCATGTGGCCCGATTGTTCTTTGATGAGGTTGTCCGTCTCCACGGGCTACCTAAGACCATAGTCTCCGATAGGGATGTCAAATTCACTAGCTACTTTTGGAAAACTCTTTGGTACATGATGGGTACCCTCCTCAAATTCTCCACTGCCTACCACCCCCAAACAGATGGCCAAACCGAAGTTGTCAATCGGAGTCTAGGGAACCTTCTTAGGTGTCTTGTTGAGGATCGCCCCGGAAATTGGGATCTCATCTTACCCCAGGCCGAATTTGCATATAACAACTCCATCAATAAGTCCATAGGGATGAGTCCATTTGAAGCCGTGCATGGATACAAACCAAGAAAACCTTCTGATCTCATTCCCCTTCCCCAGCATGCTAGAGTGTCCATTTCAGCTGAGTCTTTTGCACAACATATTAGAGAATTGCATGAAGAAATTCGCAAGCACATCAGCAAAAAGAATGAGGCTTATAAAAGGTTGGCCGACTCTCATCGGCGTCACCAAGAATTCCATGTGGGTGACTTTGTGATGGTAAGGACGGAGAGGCTCTCCCCGGGAGCCAACTCTAAACTGAGGCCACGTGGGGTTGGTCCCTTCCAGGTCTTGAGGCGTATTGGTGCAAATGCCTACGAATTAGATCTCCCTGAGGAGTATGGAATAAGTCCCACATTCAATGTTGCCGACCTAGTGCCATATAAGGGACCCACGGTGGTACCTAGTGAGGAGATTGGGCCTACTTCTTCCATTGAGAGAGCACCCACCCGTGAGGAGAGGTCACCAACCAAAAGAGCCCAGCGTGAACAAATTGAACAAATATTGGATGTACAAGTCACTACCACTCGGAGCAAGGTATATGAGCGCTATCTCGTCAGGTGGAAGGATCGGCCTCCTTCGAAGGATTCTTGGGTGAGTCGGGAGGATCTCCAGCGGTTGGATCCGGACCTCCTCGAGCAGTACCACAGCCGGATGGACCCCTACTCGACGGAGTCGAGCTCTTCACAGCCCAGGGGATTTGATGGAGACATCATCCACAATTCTTTTGGCTAGGGTCTTCTTCACACTCCGGCATCGTTTGAGTTCGTGCCTCTCTCTATAAAGGCCCACTTATCCTTTTTATGCTATTTACTTGAGTCATTTGATGTAATTTTCAGTTTATTTGAGTCATGTCCCTAGGTCTTGCATTTATTTTCTTAAGTATTGAGTGTCATTAGATTGTGTAATGTGCTATTGGGCCTAATTCTTCGGGCTTGGCCCATGAGCCCCCCCTACCCCTTCGGTTATTTGCTATTGAGTCTTTTGTCAGGGACTTATTGTAAAATGTGGGTTTCCTATATATAGGGCCCCATTTCCTTCATTTGGAGGTAATGAATGATTCAATACAAAATAATCTCATTTGAGTACTCAACTTAGTTCAGTGGAGTGAATCCTATAGTTGGGTGAGAAGCCCTAGGGGAGTGAATCCCCACCCCACCTCTCTCTCTCTTTCTCTCTCTTCCCCAAAGAGGGGTTCACCCCATTCCTCTCTCCTCCTCCTCCCAACCACCTCCAACCCCCACCTACCTCCATTAAGGCCCCTCCACTTCCCCACACCCCATTTACTTCCCCCCCTAGTTCCTAGGTAGAGTCTTCCCCATTCCAACACCATCTCCCCCATTCCAACCAAATCTTCCCCATTCCAACACAATCACCCCTCTTCCCCACACCTTCTCCCCACTCCCAAGGCCATTTCAAATTTGAAATCCCTTCCCTCCAAGCTTTGGCCGCCCCTCCCACTATCCCCTTTAGCCTAGGTCGCCCCCCACCTCCCTCCATTATTCATCCCCCTGGCAATCCCCATTCCCCATTACCTCAGCTGAAACCTGCGGCCTCCCCCTCTTCCTCCATCTCCCCTCCACCATTAGACCCCCTCCACACCTCCCACATACTCCCTCCATCATCCCCTACCTCCCCTTCACCCTATAGTTCTTGCTTCCCCTTCTTCTTGGAGGTCTTTGGAAGCTTTATTCAAGTTGCAGCTCGCTGTCCAGAAGTTACAGGTGAACCAGCCACTTGCAGAGGCCACCACAACTTCCTCTGGATGAGTTTGAAGGCACAAGAGGCATCCACAGAAGCTTCTCCCTGTCTTCTTTGCAACAGAAGTGATTTCGTCTTCATCCGAGCTGTGTGCTGCCCAGGAGCTTCGTTCTTCCACAACAGTACAGAGCTGTCCCTGCTGAGTACCAGAACTGGATTAGAAGCACTGCCACGATGAACCTCGGAGGAATCAGCCCCCAAGCTCTTCTACAACATTCTTCATTGCCCTGTCCACTTTCAGAATCAAGAAGCATAACTCCGTTCGGCATCCAGTAGCAGAAGTTATCAATTTTCTCCCTCTGCTGCACGGATCTGCTTCCCCACAGTCTACCCCGACCAGTCATCCTTGTTCATAGTCTCCAGGTCTTCTCCTGCATCGTTTAGCATCCCCGTCAGTTTTTCTGTGAAGAAGACTCGTCCATGATTCCAAAAAATCTGGAGGTTATTGATTCGGAGTCCGGGAGCCATCAGAGCATTCTCTGCAACCTGCGGTTGGAAATCTGAAGCTGCCAGTCCCAGAACTTGCCATTCTGTTCGAAGCTTCACCCCGGTCAGCAGTTGTACCAGAAGAAATTTAAAAAATTCCGAGGTGTTCCAGTGCTAGTCACGAAGAGTTCCCCCCTGGTCTCGCCATCAGCAGAATTCTGTATCAACTTATGCAGCCCCAACTTCGACTGTCAGTCCTCCCTCCCAGACAGCAGGCAGATACGGCTTCCCAACTTCTTATCGCTTTTGGTCCTAGTTTCCCCCTCCCCGCTTGGCCGGCTGAAGGCCCCTCCCTGTGTGGAGGTAGTATTGATTGTAATATCATTAACCCCCACCCCAAGGTCCCCCTCCTGCGAGAGGTGTAGTGTTGTAACTTCTTTGGGCAGGTCAAGCGACACCGCCGCGGCGTGTGGGGATCCACTCGCCTCCCCGCTCGCCCTCGTCTCTGAGCGGGATCGGTTTCTTCAAACCGGTCGAGTAAGTACTCACACCTCACTCCATTAGTGCTTGTCTTTCAATATAAGTTCTAGTTCCGCTGGTTATGCGAGTGAGAGCTCGATCCTCAAGCCCCATTGCCTTGAGTGATCACCGTGGGAAAAGTGCAACCGGTGCCTTCGGCACTTCGTCGGCCCCATTGAATTGGGCTTCCACACCCATTGGGAATCCAACCTTGGCCTTGCTGGCCCTCTACCAGCAAGGGCCCAACCCCTCAACCTCACCTTGGCATTGCCAAGTTACCCCGGGCTTGGGTGAGTGTCGATAGAGCGGTGGCCCAATTCGGCCCATTTGAATGCGATTGTGCTTGCTTGCATTAGGTCCAAGGTTGTGTCACATCATACTTGTATTCATGTAACATGTAATTTACTTAAAGCAAGCTTGTACTTGAGATGTAATCCCTACTAAATGTTCGCTCACCTAGTGTTTTCTCCTATTTTTCAGGTAACTCCGATGATGAGGATCATTCGGATGGGGATGACCAAGAGAGCTGAGAGTAGAGTTGCACCCGTATATCTTATGTTATCATCAAGCTGACTCTTTTTCATCTTTCTTGAGTCTATTATTATAATTTTCTTTTTATTGAGTCGAGAATGTCATTTAGTACTCTTTTCCTTTGAAGGATTATGTAATGTAGCTATTTGATGGTAATAATGAATAAATTGGATTTGGTATTATCTTGCTTGGCGCACTCTGTCTTATGTGTAGAATTACCTCGTGCTCTGATTGACATGATTGATATAAACTCGTCATGCATACCGAGTTCCTTCTGTGCTCGGGGCGTGACAATTTTTGTGGTATCAGAGCCTAGGTATTCAAGTTACATAGGAAACCAAGTCTAAGGATAGGTTTATACCTTACACACGGTGAGCTTGGGTAAAGCCATGGGTTAAGCTCACTCAGGATAACAAAACCTTACAGTTAGTCACATGTTAACTTAATTTAAAAATCTTGTAGTATCTTGGCTGTCGAACGAGCCCAATGGCGTGACATGCAACGCACCGTTCAAGGCCTCACCCAGGCCCTACAACAAGTAGCGCAAGGTGGTATGAACCGTGGAGTGGGAGATGTCCACAGAAGTTTCAGGAATATGAACCCGCCAAGGTTCACCGGCTCGTCCGACCCCGATGACGCCGAAAATCGGATCAAGGAAATAGAACACATATTCTGTGTCATGCAATGCACGGATGATGAGAAGGTTTTATTGGCAACTTTCTAACTGGAGCTGGATGCTCACTTCTGGTGGGAATCTATAGAAGCTACGCTGCCGCATGATCACATCACATGGGGCGACTTTGTTGAGTACTTTAATAGCAAGTATTTCTCCGACCACATACAAGAGAAGAAAGCTGCAGATGTTGCTGCATTAAAGTAAAGGAGTTTGTCAGTGGCTGAGTATGGGGCCCAATTCTCGAGACTTCCCCATTATGCACCACATTTGGTGAGTAAAGAAAAGATGAAGGCTCGTTGATTCCTCAATGGGTTACGACCCCACTATATCACACAACTGGCGCCGTTGGACATACAAGTCTATTCGAAGGTGGTGAGAAGGGCACAATTATTAGAAGATGCCACAGAATTGTCCAACAAGATTCGTGGGAGAGACAATATGGAGCATATTACAAGCTCTGGCTCATTTAAGCCAACATATAACAAAAAGAGAGCCCATGATGGAGGCGATTCCTCCAAAGATAAGAAGCTTTGGGAAACAAGTCATTTGCTATTACTACCACACCTTCCAAAGAGGTGTGTAAGCATTGTGACAAGGCTGGTCATAGGGCCGAGGAGTACTGGAGGAGGCTGGGAGCTTGTCTCCGATGCAGGAGTCGTGACCACCGGATTCCCGATTGTCCGTTGTTGAATGACCAAGCTAATAATGAGGAAAAGCGCCCGACGATGAAGCAAGGCTGTCTCCAAGCATTACAAGAGGCGGAGCAGAGTGAAGGCAGACTCGTGGAAGGTACCCTAAATATATGTTCCAAGTCTGTAGTTGTTTTACTCGATACCGACGCAACACATTCCTTCATTTCTAAAAAATTTGCCAAAACATTACCTATGGAACCTGTCTTATTGGATTCAGAACTAGTGATTTCTACCCCGATTGGAACTTGCTCCGAAATTAAACATCATTCCCCAAAAACTGAAGTATTAGTTAAAGGACAGAACTTACATGCTGACCTAGTCTGCATAGACATGGAAGGCTATGATGTCATTCTAGGTGCAAATTGGCTATCCATACACACATTGGCTGTAGACTGCCGGAAGGGTAAGGTAACCTTTGAAGATTACCCGAACGTTGTCTACTCTAGTCCACTAAGTCAAATTTTGGCTCTCCGAGCTAGTAAACTCTTAAGGGAAGGATGTATAGCCTTCCTAGCATTTGTAACTACTACGGAAGTTAAGGAGTCCAAGCTAGAAGACATCCGCGTAGTCAAGGAGTTTCCCGATGTATTCCTAGAGGATTTGCCCAGTCTACCCCCAGAAAGATAAGTTGCTTTCACTATCGACCTTGTCCCTGGTGCTGGCCCTGTCTCTAAGGCACCTTATAGAATGTCCCCCGCCGAGCTAAAAGAATTGAAGGAACAATTAGTGGAGCTCTTGAAGAAGGGATTTACTAGGCCGAGTACTTCCCTGTGAGAAGCGCCGGTGATATTTGTCAAGAAGAAGGATGGATCAATGAGACTCTGCATCGATTATCGGCAGTTGATCCGACTTACTATCAAGAGCAAGTATCCGCTGCCAAGGATCAATGAATTATTTGATTAAATATCAGGAGCTAAATATTTTTTGAAGATTGATCTCAGATTGGGATACCACCAATTGAGAATCAAGGATGAGGATATTCACAAAATGGCTTTTCGAAGCAGGTATGGGCATTACGAATTTACTATTATGCCTTTTGGACTAACGAATGCCCCTGCAGCCTTTATGAGTATATTCAGGCCTCAACTGGATCAGTTCGTCGTGATTTTTGTTGATGACTTATTGATCTATTCAAAGTCTGAGGAAGATCATGAAGAACATTTGAGGACTGCATTGCAAATATTGAGGAGTAATCAACTTTATGCCAAATTTAGCAAGTGCGATTTTTGGCTCGAGGAGGTATCTTTCTTAGGGCATGTGATTTCAAGGAGCGGGATTTCTGTTGATCCATCAAAGGTTGAGGCTGTGAAGAACTGGGAAAGACCTATAAATGCTACCGAGATTCATAGCTTCTTGGGCCTAGCTGGATATTACCAGCGATTTATAAAGGATTTCTCCAAGATTGATGTCCCACTTACCAGGCTGACACGAAAGGAGAATCTGTATGTATGGTCCAAAGATTGTGAAGAAAGCTTCCAAACCTTGAGGGACCGTCTGACTACTACCCCCGTCTTAGCACTGCCCATTGAGGGAGAGAAATTTGAGGTTTACATTGATGCGTCGGGTATTGGCCTCGGATGTGTATTAATGCAACAAGGGAAGGTCATTGCCTATTCTTTCTGACAACTGAAGAAGCATGAGGAGAACTACCTGGTGCACGACCTAGAGTTGGCCGTGGTAGTGTTCGCCTTGAAAATTTGGAGACACTATCTCTACGGAGAGTAGTTTACTGTGTACTCTAATCACAAGAGTGTCAAGTACTTAGTTTCTCAAAAAGAGTTAAACATAAGACAAAGGCGCTGGTTAGAATATCTCAAGGAATTTTACTTCACTATACAATACCATCCCGGAAAGGGTAATCCTATAGCCGATGCCCTTAGTCGGAAGCCGAGAGCACTGCTAGCCAGTTTTATGATCCAAGAATGGAGAATGCTGGAACAATTCTCCAAGCTTAACATCAACATAGATGAGGTGAGGGGATGTGTGACTTTATCTCACATAAGTTTGCGCCCCGATTTACTCTCCGAGATCAAGGAACTTCAAGACAACGACCCGGTGTTAGTAGAAGTAACGAGCAAGCTAGAAGAGCAACCTGATTTCAAGCTAGCATCAGATGGAAGATTATTGTTCTGAGAAAGGACATGTGTGCCGGACTGTCCCGAGATGAAGATAAAGATCTTAGAAGAAGCTCATGGATCAAGGTACACTATTCACCTCGGAGCTACCAAGATGTACCAGGACTTGAAACGAACTTTCTGGTGGCCCAACATGAAAAGGGAGATAGCGGACTTTGTTTCCCGATGTCTCACATGTCAACAGGTTAAGGCGGAACACCAAAAGCCTAGCGGTAAATTACATCCTCTAGACATTCCCAAGTGGAAATGAGAAGATATTGGGATGGACTTCATAATGGGCCTGCCCAAGACAAGGGGCAGACATGATGGTATATGGGTGATCATAGACCGATTAACTAAATCGGCACACTTCTTGCCCATCAAGAGCCGATGGTCGGTCATTCTTCTAGCTACCTCATATGTAAAAGAGGTAGTGAGATTACATGGAGTTCCTGTTTCTATCGTGTCTGACCGAGACCCACGTTTCACTTCTCACTTTTGGAAGGGTTTGCAACACTCCTTGGGGACGAGACTCAACTTTAGTACTGCCTTTCATCCCCAAATAGATGAACAGACCGAGAGAACCAATCAGGTCGTGGAAGACCTTCTAAGAGCCTGTGTTATTGATTTTGGTAGGAGCAGGCACGATCAGCCACCTCTGGTAGAATTTGCATATAACAATAGTTACCAGGCAAGTATTCAGATGGCACCTTTTGAGGCGTTATATGGAAGGAGTTGCCGCTCACCTATATGTTGGGATGAAGTTGGCGAAAGATAACTTCTAGGCCCGGACATGGTAGGAGATACCACCGAGAAGATACAAGTAATTAGAGAAAGACTTCAAATGGCCCAGTCCAGGCAAAAGATTTATGCCGATACTAGAAGAAGAGGCCTGGAGTTTCAAGTAGGAGACCATGTAATTATAAAGGTTTCCACAAGCCGTGGTATCTGAAGATTCGGTGTTAAGGGTAAGCTTACATAGAGATATATCGGTTCCTTTGAAGTGCTAGAAAGAGTTGGCGAGGTTGCCTACTGAGGGGACATCAAAGCAAGACCATTAACATTTTTTATTTGCATTTATATCGTTGAGTTAATTGGGTTTACAATTGTATGGCAAGTATAAGCCAATGGGTTACTTGGGCTAAGTCAATGGATTTCTTTGCCAAAAGGCCATGTTGGCCGGCGGGACCCCCACCTTCTTTCCCATTGGTCCACCTAGATTCTAGGGCCCATGTGGGGCTGGTCCATGGTCCAAGATGGCATCTTGACCAAGCCTCCCTTATTGACTCCAAGAGGGGGGCGCCCCCTCTCTTGTCCCCATGTGGGATTTAAATAGTCCCCCCCTTTTAATTTGTTATAATTGTTGTATTTGACCACATGGGAGAAAATTCTTCTCTCCCCTAATTACCCCTCCCTAACCCTAGATCTGAGGTTAGTTTAGGTCATTTACATTTCATATAAAACCCATGTATTTTCCATATTTTCATAGATTAATGAGAAGAAAAAGCATTTGTGCACAATTTGCCCAAGGGCGCCCCCTCCCTCTCCCCTTCTTGCAGCAGAGATTGCAGCAGAAATCCATGGTGTGATGCCATATTCTTGGAGTGATATAAAGTTATATCTCCTCCCCTGGGTGTGAAGCTCAACCACCGCTGCCGCCGCTGCCATCGGGGCCACCATCGAGCCGCCACAACTCCATCTTCCTCCTACTGTCAAGATCTACGACCTGCAGAACTAAAGCCCAAAGATTAGGTTGGTTATCCCAATCCGAATATTTGATGGTCATCAACTTTTGATAGATAATCCCCCTTGTTGTTACCTCCTCCCATTTTAAATTTTGTGTCAATCCGCCACCGTTTCTTATTTTTCCCAGTCATTTAGTTCCACCTGCGTAATCTGCCAGTTTGCATATCTGCGAGACAGTGTCTTGTTCTTCCATTTTTCCCACCCCTTAAACCACTTCATAAAATTACCATAAAAATTGTGCACGTCCCACACATCCCCCTCTATCCCCCATAAAATCCCCAAGACCAAGATATACCACTTCCCTATCGGTCAAAATTCATTCTCAGGCAGATCTAACTCTGTCCTGCTTGATCTGTATTCCGAGCCTGAAACAACTACAACCCACAAGGATTTTCATTTCCAATATGTTTACTGGATGGTTGTGAAATAAATATATGTTTTATCCCTTCGAGTCCTCTTTCCAACGGTGACAATTTCGCCCCGACCTACCTCCGGATGTGGGCGCAACAATTACTTTTGTGGAAGCGCGTAAATCTGTCCCGTGAACAGGCCAACATAGCAGTCCGTCGGTTAATTCTCCCATAAATCCCCACATCCGATCCAGTGACCGCCGCTCCCGGGGATCAACCAGCAACCCCCCAGCAGCGTCCCAGCCAGCCTCCGCAGCAAGGAGACGCCCGGAAGCCGCCATCACAGCAGCCGAGTTCACCTGCTGTCCAACAAGTCTGAACTGAGTTTGAACAGGACCGAGTCAGACCAGCAGCCCGCCTCCGGCCTGAAAGCCCTTCCGGCTTGCTGCCCGTCAACCTGAGTTCGCTACTCCCGGGTCCAACGTGTAGCCCTTTACCTCCTTGCATTGAGTGGGTAATAAAAAAATCACTATTGTAATTATTTAATTACTGTACACCAGGAGTACGAGTCCTGGCCGGGGTCGTCTCCCCCACGCCCGGAGCGTGGAGCTATCATTTTCACTCCCCTCTTTGACATTTGCTTTACTCGTATATATTTCTATATGTCTCTGCTTGCATGTGATAGGTTAATCTAGCTCGCTAAATAATTTCAATCACCGCTGCGAGAGAGAGCGAGACCCGTCCCGTGACCCGATCCGGGCACGAAAGAGAGTTGACCACCCAAACTCATTGTCGGTTTCTCAACCGCGCACATCCGCACACTTCCCTCGCTAGGGATGTCTGTGAGTTTGCCTAGAGTCTTAGGTTCGAGTCCAAATTGGCATCGAGTCGCGTCCCGTCCCGCATCAAATTGGTATCAGAGCGGGTTGAGTCTAGGGTAGTCGGTCTTAGGTTACATTGCATTACCCGATATATTAAAAGGTGCCTCCGGAACGATAGGTTACGCCTATTGGGAAGGTAGCACACTTGCGTGAGTGCAATCTTCGGATCAAACCTCTGCCACGTACCGGATATTGGAGTCTAGGTTGTTCTTCATTTTGCATTGGTCCTTCCATATAGGTCATAGTGAGTCACCCCTTAGTTCCATTAAGGTCCCCTCCCCTTGCATGCCTACCCGTGAAGGTACCCGTACCATCGCCCTGACACTATGGGTGAACCCCGAGGTGCCACCCAGGGAGGCCGATCTGTGGATTACGTGTTCGCTCTACTCATGGAGCACATGAATAGGTCCGACCAAACTAGTAGGGAGCATACCGACCGCTTGGCGGGCCGTCTCAAGGCCATGGAGGACCATGCCGAGGCTTTCAACCGATGTGTCCAAGGTATGGTTGGAAGGTTAGAGAGTGTGAGAAGAATCCCCCGTCGGGAGCTCCCCGGAGCTGTTCCGGCCCCTCAGGCGCCTACCGCCAAGCCCGCCCCTCTGGCCACCCATAGAGGGAGCCATTTCCCTGACCAGTGTCCTTCACATTCCCCTATCTTAGAGGACACACATTCCTAGAATGCCCCACCTGAGCTTATTCTAGTGAGTTATGAGGCTGACCAAGCGTTGGCCGCGGAGTACCTCGCTGAGGTTGTGGGGCTAGAGAGCGATCCCAACGAGTGCCTAGTGGGCCAGGGTGAGGCGCCAGCCAGTGACTCCATCTTGTTAGTCACCCCAACCCCACCGGTCATCCCGGAGCTGTTTGTCTCACCCACTTTGTCCTTAGTGGATGTGACATCCACTGACCTCATGCAGTCAGTCGTCCCACTTTTACCCGTCTCTCCTACGGTAGCGCAACCGCTAGTGACTACCGTACCACGGTCGACACCATATGTTGACGCGGTATGGTTTGATTTCTTCCATGCGTACGAGAGACAATATCCAGACTTCCTTTTTGTCATGCTTCACACCACACGTCCGGATTACCTTCCCGTCACCCGCCTCCTGATCCTCCCGCACTTCCATACCCGAGGATGAGTCTTCTCAAATCGGAGACGGTTGACGAGAGTTGAGACTCATGGCATCAAGTTGTGGGTCAGTCTATCTTTACACCTAGTGTATGTAGACGGTTTTTGACACCCGTTTTATGACCAATGAGTTGGGTCATCTCCTAATTTATTTTTAATGATGTCCCGAGTTGTTCACCAGTTATTGGGCCATTCTTGGTCACTTTTGGGCTTATTTTTATGGGTCACTCTCCCTGGTTGGGCTCGATTCCTTTTATCTTTCGACATTTGGACTTATTGGGCCTGGATAAGGACTAATAAGGGTTTTATTGTAGATTTATACGAAGATTTATTGGCCTTTATCTCTTTTGCCATGCCTATCAGCCATACGGTCTATCGTACGATCTTTTGTCAGGGTTGGCGATCCTTTGCTAGACCGTTAGGCAATAGAGAGTCCTGCTCTGTCTACTCTTCCTCTCTTCGGCCGTGGTCGAACTAGAGTCCTTGATTTGATGTTTTCTCTCTGGATAGAGACTCTTAGAACCTTCTATTTGTTTCTATGGAGTCTTGGGAGTATTATCTTCGAGATTTATCTAAGTTCAAGTCTATTTCCATGTCATTATCTCTCCAACTCGACCAGAGGGTTTGGGGGTCTATAAATAGAACCCTTGACTTCATGGCATGAAAGAAGAGATTTTTTGGAGTTTGCCACGAAGTGCTGCTACATCCTAGAGTGAGTACCAACTAGGGAGAAGTCCTTTCTATGTCCTTAAGACTTCTAGTCCAGGGAGTATTGAGTTCCATTGGTTTAGTTTGTGTCTTTCTTTCTTAGTTTTTTTCTTTCTCTTCGCATTATCATAGCATATTCCCTCTTCCTCTTCCACGTTCTCTGCATTCAACTCACGTTTTCAAACATCCTCCTACTCTTTTCCACGCCCTACAGGGGTTAAAAAATCACCAACCCCCAGGTATTCACCCTTCCTTTTATACATCTTAGCTTAATTGCATTATAGATACCACACTAGTCCAAGGGCTTATTGGGTTATTTTTTTCGTGTCTACATTCTCTTGTAGGTTTACAGGGTTCATTGCACGAGGCCCAGCTCTTCTGGCCGACCAGGAGGGGTGGAGATTCAAGTTCCACATATCTGCTCTGGGTGCTCTTGCGGCCGTTTGGAAGACCATTTGTTGAGCTCAGGTGGTCTATCGCAGAACAGTTTGACATTGTCTGGCGGTCGTCTTAAGGAGCGTTTTCCATCACAGCGCCTGGTTTTTCTCTCTCATGGGCAGGTGGCTTCACTCGACTCTTTCCAAGCTACATAGTGTGGTTTTACTGCATTATTAACTTTGGTGGTAATCACATCTGTCTTCCTTCTTTGGGTATTTGTCATATAGTTCATCATTTCTTCTATCTCTTTCTTATTTTTAGTTGCTCCACACCCACGGTGTGTGTTTTCCTTTTATCCCTTCGCTCCACGCCCCGGCGTGTGTCTTCCTTTATTTTTGTAGCTTAAGATGACATGCCCACGAATTTCATGCTTGAGTTAGTGCACCACTTGCTTACACCATATTCATAAATCATTACACACATCCCATCATCAACACATACCATCACAAAAGAAACATCAACAACCTCTATTTTTTGGTGATCACGGTGGGACATCTAGTGTCAATCGTGCTGAGTTACTGTTTAACTTGCTGTTCTCTGTTGTTCTTAGTTGCCCTTGTGTTTTTCTCGATTTTCCCGTTTATTCCTTATTGTTTTTTACTCCCTGGTTCCCTCGCGGTCTCCTCCTTGGCCGTTTCTGGCCTAAAAGCGGTCTAGCGAAAGACCGTCTTATCTGTTAGCGATCTCCCATAAGACCGTTTCTCCAATTATAGGTACGCACATCGAGGTTGCTATTATTTTTTGCAATTTTTGGCTGTGTTTATTACTCCTAGGTGCTATCTCGTCTCCTCCCTTTGTTGTGGCATATATTTACATCATTATTTGCATATTGTTTGCTAGTTTCTAGGCTAGAAGTTGCGTGCACTCCGGTGCACATAGGGTCATTCATCTTTCATATCATAGTTGCATTCCCACCTTGGTGTGTGATCCTCTCGCCTCCATATTCTTTGGGGTCGACTAGGTGGCCGCATCAGGGACCTCCATAAGTCCCCGTGAGCCGTGGATTCCCACATAGACGCCGGGCCGGTTGTACCTTCACCACCCCGTGTCTAGGTTGCATAAGTAAGGGAGAGTTCGCACCTATAGTTTACCAAGTTTCAAATATCCTTCCCGTTAGGAACCTATTGTTAGAGAGAACATCTTAATTGAAATTACTAAGGTTCTAAAGGAAGAGAGAAATAAAATTTGTGCATCATTATAACTTGGTTGGCTTTGGTTGCCTCTCATCCCTGTCTTATTTTCATAAGTTTAAAGTTATCTTGTCTAGTTACTCATTTGTGGTTGTTTGTGTTTTGTTATTTTTTTCAAGGTGTCACGTTGCATGTGGAGTTAGTTTCGATCCTTAGATTCATCTCCTAGGAGCAATTCCTCTTTCACTTCTTACTCTAATCCTTTATTCGAGTCCAACATGTCTTCCTACGATCTTCCCTATTTCCATGAGGAATCTCTTCCCGAAGGTCTCTTAGAAGACCCACCCAGGGTCATCCAACTTCCATCCAGAGAAGGGTCAGTCCCTCCTCCGTCCTCTGTCTCCATGGAGGGCGCGCAACCCTCCCTTTCCACCAATAATCCCACCGGTCACATCTTGCAAATGATGGCCCCGTTGGATCCGGCCCAACTTCAGGCCCTTTTTATCAGACCCTGCAGGGGTCCAGCGCCCCATCTCCCACGATTTCATAGGGTCTGTCCACCTCCTCTGTCTTTTCATCTAGGGTTGATGGGCCCGGGGTTTCGCCCATTCCTATTTATCTTACCCCGGTCCAGCCTAGGATCCTTCGGTTCTCTAGTCTGGAGGCAGGCCAGTCCTCTGGATCAGCCCCTCAAGTCCTTGATAAAGGGAAGACAGTTCTTCCCTCCTCCACCCAGACTGATTCTTATAGGACCATTCCATCGGTGCCACAAGTTCTTGTTGGCCCGGCCGATTTCACTCGCCCTCAGCAAGGGGCGGCCCATGTCCATTCCAATTTGGGTCATCCTCCAGCCCAATATCCTTCTTATGGGCCTCCCCCTCCTTCCGTCTACCCTTAGGCTCCTCGCCTTGAGCCTACTCCTTTCACTCCACCTACCCCATCTCGGGAGCAGGAACTCATCGATAAATGGGCCACCATGGAACAACAACTCGACTTCCTTCAAAAGCAGGTTGGCCCACAATCCTTGGCAGACATTTCAGTTCCCATTTTCCACAATATATGGTTCCCTCTTCAATCTGAGCTCCCCACATATCGCAAGTAGGACAGGAACAGCAACCCTTTTATTCATGTGGGGGATTTCATGTATGAGTCGGCACAGTTCTAGTATGATGATCGCCTTATCGCGTATCTATTTCGTCGATCCCTAGATGGAGTTGCACTGGAGTGGTTTTATGCTCTGCCACTAGAAGATGATGAAAGCTTCAAGGTTGTGAAGGAGAAATTTATTCAAAGGTTCCAGGACCGGGTCGGCCCAGAATATTCATTCACAGATCTTGTGGCCGAGAAGATGAAGGCAGACGAAGACTTTGCTACTTACGTCGACAGATGGAGGTAGATGGACGCCCGTGTGCCGGGTCATATTCCGGAGGAGGAGAAGGTCAAGTTGCTTATCTCCAATGCTACCCCCACTTTCCGCAACATATTGGCCATGAATGATATTGGCAACACATCAACTCTACAGTCGGGAAAGATTTATTCAAACCCAGTTCAAGGACTCCCCTGTCCACTCTATCTTCAAGACCCAAAAGCCCAAATACAATAAAAAGTCGCAGGGGCCCATTACCGAAGGAGTCCAGACCAATGAACAAGTACAAGCCATTGCCTTCCCCTTTACCAATCAGTGCACCCCACTCCGCTTTCCACAAACCCCATGTAATCCCCAATTCTCCACTCCTCAAAATCCTCAACCCATTTTTCCTGCTTCACCAAACACCCAGCCTGCCTTCCCTGCTCCACAAAATGTCTTCACCGCTCCGCAACAGCTGTAACAACCTCCGCAATATCACAACGTACCTCCACCCAACGGCTACACCAATAAACGCTCGGCTCCGAAAAGAGCGCAATGTCCTCCTTTGCCCGAGTCCCTCATAGACATCTTCTCCGCTCTCATGTCAATAAGTGCAATTTAGCTTCCTCCGGAACGGCCCAACTGGAACTCGGCCATTGACCAATCCAAGTACTGCATGTTCCATAGGTAGCCCGGGCACACCATCGAAGGTTGTTTTCAGTTCCGAGATCTGGTATATGACTTACATGAAGGGAAACGCATTGATTGGGCCGAGATGCATAAGGCCATTGTTGAGATAAAAGAGAAAAGAAGGCAAGCGTCGAGGCAGCAAGTGCAGCAACAAGCACCACACCCACAACCGCAGCCATAGCAGCAGTAGCATGTTCAAGACTTGGGGATCCACCAAAATCCCATGCCAAATCATCCGCCCGCTCCGCAACCTCAGCCGCCAGCACCTGCTCAAGTTAATCTTGTTCAACCCCCGGCTCTCGATGTCGGGTGGTCCTATGACGATGAAGCTTCAGTACAGCGGCTCATGGCCCTCCACCACAAATACCGCAACCCTTCTCCACCTTCTACCCCCGTCATCCTCTCGTTTAACCATCAAACCCCTCCATCCTCCACATTCGTCAAACCCCTCATCCTACCACTCGCTTCCTCTATTGTTTCGCCTATCTCCACTCCATCGCCAACACCTACCCCCATTATTACCTCGCCTCCACCTAACCCTTTTCCCGTCATTCTCCCTCCGTGGCCTGTTATCTCTACCACTACTCCCATCACCCATATTATCTCTACTACACCCTCCACCACGTCATTCATCCACCCCGTCGGGCCCATAAAGCCGCTAATCTTGAACCCGTCTGATGACATGCCGGCCCAGAACCTTGCCCTACGGAGCGGGCGCTTGTTCCATAGAAACTATCCTTCCACCGGTGCACCTACACCCAATCCCCAGTCCTCGCAACAGGTTGCTGATCAGGAGGAGGCTGATCCGATGCCGGGTACCCAATATGATTTGCTACATCATCTGGATAGGGTGCCTGCTAAAATTTTTATGTTAGAATTGATCAATAGGTCCACGCTTCACCAAGATGCACTTCATAATTTTCTTCAAAAGGTGATAGTTAATGAAGACATGGCAGTGGACAGCTTACCAACAGCCCTGGCTACCGTCTCCAAAGGGCCAGCAATCACATTTTCTGAGACTGAACTAGCACCTCCCGAGGAATGACAGATGCCGCTATACATTTCCATTGTCCTAAATAAAGAAAGCATAGACGCGGCGCTGGTAGACATAGTGGCCTCTATTAATGTCTGTCCTCTTAGCACTTTAAGGGTTTGCAACTTGTTAGAAGATTTACTAAGGCCGACCTCGATTACTATTGCAGCATATGATAATTCCAGAAGAGCATGTCACGAGATAGTCACCATTCAAGCTGAGCCTGGGTCTCTTACAATGCCAATTGAGTTTTATGTGTTGGACATCGATCCTATGTTCAAGGCCATCTTGGGTCGCCCGTGGATTGACAATCTTAATGCTGTACCATCCACCGCTCATCAGTGCCTCAAGTTCCCTTTTCAAGAGAGGGTGGTCAAGGTAAAAAGCATATCCATGGTCCAATCCGTCAAAGCTGTCTCAGAAAAGATTTTGTCAACGCTATGGCCCAGTAATCAGTCTGTCATTTCGATTTTAGACCTGGATTTTCCATGGGCCTATACACCACGCAAGCCTGCCACCATGACAATCAACATCAGAGAAAAGCCCAAGATCAGAGATTCAAAAGGTTGGTCCATTATACTGAAGCTGGGGTATCAGCCGGGGAGAGGTCTCGGCGCACAATTACAGGGGCAGACCAAGCCGGTCCCTAAGGGTAGGAAAATGAACAGGAGGGGTCTCGGTTACCGAGAATCCTCACTCTCAGTTTTGGGTGACTCAGGGCCATTAACCTGGGACTATCGCCAACACTTTGTCAAAGGACCTCTCCAGCTAGGCACATTGAAAGCATCACCAAGTCAGACCGAGAAAGAAGATGCAACTTATATAGTTGACAACCTGCCATTGCTATCAAAGGGTCCCGTTAATGATATGATCGACTTTGGCTAGGCATTTGCAAGATTATTTCATGAAGAAAACAGTTGCCAAAGGAACCAGGAGGTGGGGCTTGTGCATTATGAGCCAAAGAAGCCGGCTTACCAAACGCGAGAAAGGGGGAGCTCACCCGTCCTTTTCACTTGGTCTCCTTCCCTCTTATTCTCATTCTTTCAAAAGTTGGCATCCATACCCCGCTCACCTCCTCTTTTAATTGATCCGTTCCTATGTGAGATTCCCACTTATTTTCTCATTGTCAGGACATGCAGTTGCTGTCCTTCGGTTGATCTATCTACTCCTTTCTTCTCCTCCTCTGATCCTTTTCTCGATCTCTTCTGTCCGTCCATGTATCCCCTCAGGCTCCCTCCTCCACCCTTCTCTTCATCTTGCTGCATAATCTCCACTGATCTTAAAAAAAAACGTCGAATTTGAAACGGAGATTTCAATGGAAGATTACACTATCTTCTCTCCATCCTCCTCCCAAGGGCATGAGGCCCATGATGCCTCCCTCCCACTAGAATTTCTCTCTCCTAGGTTAGACGTAGGGTCCATCGAGTCTAGTGAAGTAGAGTCTGTTAAGTCTAGAGAAGTAAGATCTTGTTCTAGGTCATCCAACCCATCCTTGCCTGAGCCGCGCCCACTGGCGCGACATTCTAAGTCTATTCCTGATAGGTTCTTGCAGGATCTAGCATAGAGATGTAATGCTCTTCTTAAATGCCTAGAATTCATAGCTACGGCGATTGTGATCGAAGAAGATGAGGAGCAAGGTGGGGTGTAGGGTGACGACAGATTGGGAGTCTATGAAGTCATGGATGAAAAGGACCCGGTTGATCTTGAGGACAACGACGTAGATGACACTGCCGATTTGTATGTGCAAGGCTTAAAGAGATTTGACGAGCCATCGTCAGCAGTGGATGAACCTACAAAGGAAATAAATCTGGGGACTGAAGAGGACTCCAGGTCTATTATTATTGCCGCTAGTCTTCCTCCGGAAGTTGAAGAAGATTTAGTCAAGGTCCTAAGAGAGTATAGCCATTCTTTCGCCTGGTCTTACGAGGACATGCCGAGTCTTGACCCCTCTTTGGTGGAACACCGATTAGTGATTAAGCTAGGGGCAATGCCCATAAAACAAAGGCTAAGAAGATTTCACCTCCACATGGCCTTGAGGATGAAGGAAGAAGTTGACAAATTGCATAAGGTCAGGTTCATTAGAGTTGTTTTATATCCCCAGTGGGTGGCGAATATAGTCCATGTCATCAAGAAGGATGGAAAGGTGTGTATTTGTATCGATTTCAGGGACCATAACAAAGCATGTCCCAAGGACGATTTCCCACTACCTCATATAGACATGTTAGTGGACAACACCGTCGGGTATGAAGCATTATCATTTATGGATGGTTATTCATGATACAACCAAATCCATCTCGCTCCTGAGGATCGAGAGAAAACCTCCTTCACCATGCATTGGGGCACGTATTACTATGTGGTCATGCCGTTTGGTTTGAAGAACGTAGGCGCCACCTATCAAAGGGCGATGATGGCTATATTCCATGACATGATGCATGTTTACATGGAAGCCTACGCGGATGATATTTTGGTAAAGTCAAGGGCGAAAGAAGAACACCCTGCCATGCTAGCTAAGGTGCTCTAGAGAGCTAGGGAGTACCAATTGAAAATGAATCTAAAGAAGTGTGTTTTCAGAGTCTCTTCAGGAAAATTGCTAGGCTTTATAGTTAGCAAAAGGGGGAATTCAGATTGATCCTAACAAAGCCAAGGCCGTCATGCATATGCCACCGCCTAAGAATATCACGGAACTTCGAGGATTGATTGGACACTTACAGTTCATCAGAAGATTCATATCCCATCATTCTCAGAGGTGCCACCCATTTTATGAATTGCTAAAGGCGGGGGTCAAATTTGAATGGAACAAAGATTGTCAGAAGGCCTATGAGGATTTAAAGGTATATTTGTCCAATCCCCTGATTTTGCAGCCTCCTGTCCCTGGGAAACCCCTAATCCTATATATTTCTATCATTAAGGACTCCTTAGGAGCTGTCTTGGCACAAATAGATGATGAAGGCAAAGAGTGAGCAGCCTATTACCTCTCCAGGTTGTTTAACCCGGCAGAGGCCAAGTACACTACCATGGAGAATACTTGTGCCGCTTTAGTTTGGGTAGCTCAGAAGCTGAAACACTACTTTCTAGCCCACTCGGTTAGGCTGATCTCTAGAATGGACCCAATTCGCTATCTCCTAGAAAAGCCTGTCATTTCTAGTAGGTTAGCTCGCTGGCAGAGCTTCCTCTCTCAGTTTGATATCACATTCGTTGTTCAGAAGGCAATCAAAGGATATGCCATCGCTCAGCACCTCGTCCATCTTCCTATCCCCTGCACGGACTCTATTCAGGACGATTTCCCTGATGAGCATCTCTTTGTCCTTACTCATCATCCCTTTTGGTTTCTGCACTTCGATGGTGCACTCAATTCCTAAGGCCGATGATGGGGACATCCCTTGCCCCTCCACATTTTCTGAAGCTCGGATTGATCGTCGGTGTACGCCATTATGTTCCTCATGTGTTTGTGAGTCGAGTCATGTAATTTTCTTATTTTTATTTGAGTCTTAAACATGTAATTTTCCCTTTATTGAGTCATGTACCTAGGTTAGAAAGTCATTTTCCTAAGTCTTGAAGTCATTATGTTGGTTTGATAGGTTAATGGGCCCAATTCATTGGGCTAGGCCCAGGGGCGCCCCTCCCTTGGACTGTTTGGTCATTAGTTAGTTTGTCAGGGTCAGTTTGGTCTTAGGAAAAGTGTGGGGTCTATAAATAGCCCCACCCCTCTCTCATTTGTAACAATTATGCTTGAATATTGAATCCAGAAAATTTCCACACCTTCTAGTTCCCTCTCAATATCTCCCTCTCTCTCTCTCTTACTATCACTCTCTCTAAGTGGGTTGTGCCCCCTCTCTCTCTCCTCCCCACCCCAATTTCGAAATTCATTCTCTCTCCTCCCCATTCACCCCTCATTAAGGCCCCTTCCCCTTCCCCATGCACTCATTCAATTCCCCCTCCAACCCCTAGGTGGAAACCCCTTCTCCTAGGCACCTTTCCACTCTCCCAAGCAACCCTCCCTCTCCCCAAGACTGAAAGAGCCCTTCCCTAGGCCAAATTTCGAATTTCCCTCTCCCTTGGGCTGTGCCCTTTCATCTCCCCACCTCCCTAACCACCCAAGGTCGCACCCCCCCTTCCCCATCCACCAAATAACCCCTTGTTCATGCCCTTTCCCACACCCTCTCCTCCACCTATTCTGTCCCTGTTGCAGTGATTTGCAGTAGCAGCCACGACTTCCCCTGAAGGCTCCCGGTGGCATATCTTATATTGTTGGAATCGTCTCCAAGTCTTCTTTCCAACGGTGGTACTCCTGCCTGCATCCGAGTTCGGAGCTGTCCGGAGGAACGTCATCTTCAACGACTGTGCAATCTGTCCCAGACTAAAGGCCAGAGCGATCTTGGATGCCGTTCAGCGGCCAACCTTGGAGGAATTCGATCACGCTTCCTTCTAAAAAATTCTTCTTCGTCTAGTCCTCCATCAGTATCAGAAGGAACGATGCCAATCTCCTGCCCAAGCTATTTGTTCAGAATTTCTTCGCCGGAGTGTGCAGTCTGCCCCCTGCAGGTCCAGGTTCGACCTGTCTTCACTTCTCTGGCCACCATTCTCCTCTCCGACCTCGGATTGTGGCCCCGTCAAATTCTGCTCGAATCTACTCCGACCACGATCGCGTCACCGCCAGTTTCGTTCGATTTGGAGTTCGGGAGAGACCGCAGTGTCTTCTGCAATCCACCATATCAGTTCTGCATCAGTCAGAGGCAGAGTGTTGCTGTCCTGCTCCAGTCGCCGGTCCGATCAGCCCCGAGTTCCAGAGCTTCCAAAAAAATTCAAGCATCATCCTCGTCCAGTTGGGGAACTTTTAGCACTAGTTTCATCAAATTTGGAGCTCGGTTGAGTCCGTGGCAGCATCTTCATCGACAACCTATTCAGCAAAACTGAGGAGTGGCAGAACCGGCGAAGCTTGGAGAGTCGGCGTTCTCTTCATAATTTCCCCACCCCGCTTGGCTGGCTGAAGGCCCCTCCCTGCGTGGAGGTAATCTTGGTTGTAATAAGTCTAACCCCCACCCCAAGAGCCCCCCTCCTGTGAGAGGTGTAGTTCATGTAATAATATTTTTACAGATTTGAAGCGACACCGACGCGGCTTGCGGGCGCAAACCCTTGCCTCCCCGCTCGCCCCCGTCTTCGGCCGGAGTTGGCGTCTTCACGCCGGCTAGGTGAGCCTCGGTCCCCCTTTCCTTGCTGGTCAATATCACTTGCTTAGCTTAGTATTCTTGCTTTACTGCGTCGAACGGAGAGCGAGGGCCCGGCCCAAATTGCCGAACACGTGAGTGTCCATCGCGGGTGAGTTGTGAGCGAGCCATTTCAACCCACACCCATGGTGTGACGGCCGCCCGTGAGTGGGCATCCCTGGCCCAATTGGGGTTCTCCCCAAGCTTGCCAAGCACCGGAGCATCATTGTCCCACCCCGGACCCTCTCCATTATCGTTTAGTTGCCCACGGGCACAAGTGTGCACCAAGCGAGTGAGCCGCTCGAGTGGTATCATCACCAATTTGCTTGCTTGCAACCTTAGGTCCAAGGGTCATATTGTCTTGTGGTCATCACCCCAAGGTGGTGTCACATCAAGTGGTATCAGAGCAAGTTCACAACTTGTCTCTATCAAGTTGGTCCTAGGACGCTCATATGCATTTAGAGTCTTCGGTTGCATCTCTTTTGTCCACTAGCATGGCTACTTCATGTAAGTCACATCTATCTCACTCGGCCCTCCGCAAAGGTCCGATTGACACCCCTTTGGACAAAGTCCTATTTGAGGACATTATCTTTAACGGATACCACCCTAGTGCATATTTAGAGTGGGAGGAAAACATGGACAAATACTTTAAAAGGAATCCAATGACTGAACCCATGAAAATCTACCTTGCCAAGAGTCGACTTGTGTACCATGCCGAGGATAGGTGGAAGTTCATTGAACAATTTAAGAGGGTTATGAGGCTAGAGCCTATTAACACATGGGAGAACATGAGAGCCGAACTTAGGAAAGTCTACACTCCCCGACCTCCTCCCTCCTACCCGAGTTACCAAAACTCGAGGAGCACTCCCACTCCTCCAACCCCACCCGTCCAAACCCTTACCACTAGAACCCAAGTGTCCAAGGCCTCCACCTCCCCACCTAACCCCATGAGGGCCCCCACACCCCAACCAAACCCCCCTTCCCTAACCTACGCTAGTCAAGCCCCTTTAGCCCCCACTTCCACCCCAAACGATCCCAAGGACAAGAGACCCCTAACCGACCCAATTCTCTCCATGGTGACCACCACTTATCCAACCCTCACCATTAAAAACCAAGTGGACACCGCGTCCACCCCTCCACCTATGCCCATAATGGCCACCACCCCCAAACCTAAAACCCCTCACCAAACCCGTACCCCACAAGCCCCCTTGACCACCACCACAAACCCACCATCGTCCCCAAAAAGGGACACATCTCCCAAAACAAATCAACCCAAAACCCATCACCCAACCCACCTCCCACTTCCTACACCAATCTTTCCCCAACCTAGGCCTCCTCTACTTCCCCTTCCTATCCCAACCCAAGCCCATGCTTGTTCACCACCCCGGGTGTGTCATACGCTAGCTATCACCAAACCACCCACCATAGATCCCCCTACTCCATTAGCAATAGAAGTTGCTACCCACACACCTACCCAAGTGGAGAAGGATGCCCATCCGAATCCACCTCTCAACATAGAGGAAATCCAAAGGCCAAATAACTCACACACCTCTAGCCTAGCTCCTCTAGAGACACCCAACCTCACCATAGATAAGTCCATACTCCAATGGCTCAAGAAAGGTCTCACCATTCCTAGTTCACAACCATGCCACCTACCCATGGGATATCAATCCCAAATCATTCCCATTCAGCCACATGTCACTTATCAAACTTCCTATTGTGTGGAAGATTTGGGAGACTTAGTGAACTACCTACATTGGCAAATTCACTTGACCAATATGCTAGCCTTGAGGCCGTCCGAAACTAACACCATTAGCCTAGCATATCCCTCCATTGGCTCCATCACTTCCATCTACACTAATGGCCAAGTTACTAGTGAGATCATCCTCCTTCTTCCCATGGAGGAAGACCATATCCTAGTCCACTCCCCAACCATTAAGATCCTAAGTGCTTTGATCGGTCAACCCATTAGCAACCTTGGCCCAATTATTGAGGAGGATGACTCACCATTCGAGGACCTTGAGAGCATAGAGTACCCCTACCAAGGTGACCCTTACCATGATCCCTTTGACCCTTTTCTATGGGAGCCTAGATCTCAATGTAACCCACTCACCTTATTCACCACCCACCTTACCCTACCCTTACCACCCATGATAACCCAAAACCTTCCCTTCCTAGAATTGGGTTACACTAAAGAAGCCTTAACCATAGACAACATACACAATGGGATTGATAGATGGCCCCACTCCATGATGTCTCCCTTCTTAGATCCCTTTGACTCATACGAATGGAAGCTCAAGGGCCACCCCACACCTATGCACATAGAAGTCATCACTAGGATTGAAATGCATGTGCTTAGGCATACCACCCCACTTGACATGATTAGAAAGTCGGGTCCATTCATTCATATCACCCACATGTCAAGAAGAAAACATGAGTGGTCAATGTTTGGTTGTAATGGTCCACCATCATTCATCATAAATCTCAAGCATGTTAGGAGCATTCATGGATGTCCGGGTCCCCCGGCACTCATCACACTCACACATGAAAGGGACACCTATGGATGTCCCGGTCCTCCCAAGACATTCAAAGTCTTCATAACATCAATGCATGATAGGTCTACATGTGGTTGCCCTGGACCACCTTTGCATACCACGCACTACTCACTCACACCGCATCTTAGTACATGGCATATGCATCAAAACATGCATCAAGCAAAAAGCGGTGAGAATTATAAAAAGTGGGTAAAAACTCGTGAGCGCCACTTGAAATTCCACGTTGGCGACTTGATGATGATGATGATTTTGGAGTGGCTCTACTCTAGGGTCACCTCCAATTTGAGGGCACGAGGACTTGGACCTTGCCAAGTTCCGAGTGGCCTTAGCACCCGGCTTGCGGGTTGAACTTACCAATGGGTTTTGGGATTCATCCCACTTCCCACGTGGCGGATCCGGCACCCTCCAAGGGTACCGCGGTGGATCCTAGTGAGTGTCTTGAGCCTACACCTATCCTTGTGAGAGACACCCTCGGAGTGCCACCACAAACTAGCCCGAGAGCCCGACGTCAGCACATGGCGGCAATACTAAGCAAAGCAAGATCTCTTCGCCAGCCTAAGGGTGTGTCCGAGCCACTTTGTCTAGTGGAAGCACCGTTCCTCGTCTATGGACATGGGTCGAGTTTGGAGAACAAGGTTCGCCCGGAACTGCGTTTGGGATGCTACTTCCCCGGTGGACCCATACTCGACAGGGTCAAGTTTTCCCCACCCCGGGGGTATGATGGGGACATCCCTTGCCCCTCCACATTTTCTGAAGCTCGGATTGATCGTCGGTGTACGCCATTATGTTCCTCATGTGTTTGTGAGTCGAGTCATGTAATTTTCTTATTTTTATTTGAGTCTTAAACATGTAATTTTCCCTTTATTGAGTCATGTACCTAGGTTAGAAAGTCATTTTCTTAAGTCTTGAAGTCATTATGTTGGTTTGATAGGTTAATGGGCCCAATTCATTGGGCTAGGCCCAGGGGCGCCCCTCCCTTGGACTGTTTGGTCATTAGTTAGTTTGTCAGGGTCAGTTTGGTCTTAGGAAAAGTGTGGGGTCTATAAATAGCCCCACCCCTCTCTCATTTGTAATAATTATGCTTGAATATTGAATCCAGAAAATTTCCACACCTTCTAGTTCCCTCTCAATATCTCCCTCTCTCTCTCTCTTACTATCACTCTCTCTAAGTGGGTTGTGCCCCCTCTCTCTCTCCTCCCCACCCCAATTTTGAAATTCATTCTCTCTCCTCCCCATTCACCCCTCATTAAGGCCCCTTCCCCTTCCCCATGCACTCATTCAATTCCCCCTCCAACCCCTAGGTGGAAACCCCTTCTCCTAGGCACCTTTCCACTCTCCCAAGCAACCCTCCCTCTCCCCAAGACTGAAAGAGCCCTTCCCTAGGCCAAATTTCGAATTTACCTCTCCCTTGGGCTGTGCCCTTTCATCTCCCCACCTCCCTAACCACCCAAGGTCGCACCCCCCTTCCCCATCCACCAAATAACCCCTTGTTCATGCCCTTTCCCACACCCTCTCCTCCACCTATTCTGTCCCTGTTGCAGGTTTCAGAAAAGCAGTGATTTGCAGTAGCAGCCACGACTTCCCCTGAAGGCTCCCGGTGGCATATCTTATATTGCTGGAATCGTCTCCAAGTCTTCTTTCCAACGGTGGTACTCCTGCCTGCATCCGAGTTCGGAGTTGTCCAGAGGAACGTCATCTTCAACAACTGCGCAATCTGTCCCAGACTGAAGGCCAGAGTGATCTTGGAAGCCGTTCAGCGGCCAACCTTGGAGGAATTCGATCATGCTTCCTTCTACAAAATTCTTCTTCGTCTAGTCCTCCATCAGTAGCAGAAGGAACGACACCAATTGCCTGCCCGAGCTATTTGTTCTGAATTTCTTCGTCGGAGTGTGCAGTCTGCCCCCTGCAGGTCCAAGTTCGACCTGTCTTCACTTCTTTGGCCACCATTCTCCTCTCCGACCTCGGATTGTGTCCCCGTCAATTTCTGCTCGAAGCTACTCCGACCACGATCGCGTCACCGCCAGTTTCATTTGATTTGGAGTTCGGGAGAGACCGCAGTGCCTTCTGAAATCCACTGTATCAGTTCTGCATCAGTCAGAGGCAGAGTGTTGCTGTCCTGCTCCAATCGCCGGTCCGATCAGCCCCGAGTTCCAGAGCTTTCAAAAAAATTCAAGCATCATCCTCGTCCAGTTGGGGAACTTTTAGCACCGGTTTCATCAAATTTGGAGCTCGGTTGAGTCCGTGGCAGCATCTTCATCGACAACCTGTTCAGCAAAACTGAAGAGTGGCAGAACCGGCGAACCTTGGAGAGTCGGCGTTCTCTTCATAATTTCCCCACCCCGCTTGGCCGGCTGAAGGCCCCTCCCTGCGTGGAGGTAATCTTGGTTGTAATAAGTCTAACCCCCACCCCAAGAGCCCCCCTCCTGTGAGAGGTGTAGTTCATTTAATAATATTTTCACAGATTTGAAGCGACACCGACGCGGCTTGCGGGCGCAAACCCTTGCCTCCCCGCTCGCCCCCGTCTTCGGCCGGAGTTGGCGTCTTCACGCCGGCTAGGTGAGCCTCGGTCCCCCTTTCCTTGCTGGTCAATATCACTTGCTTAGCTTAGTATTCTTGCTTTGCTGCGTCGGACGGAGAGCGAGGGCCCGGCCTAAATTGCCGAACACGTGAGTGTCCATCGCGGGTGAGTTGTGAGCGAGCCATTTCAACCCACACCCATGGTGTGACGGCCGCCCGTGAGTGGGCATCCCTGGCCCAATTGGGGTTCTCCCCAAGCTTGCCAAGCACCGGAGCATCATTGTCCCACCTCGGACCCTCTCCATTATCGTTTAGTTGCCCACGGGCACAAGTGTGCACCAAGCGAGTGAGCCGCTCGAGTGGTATCATCGCCAATTTGCTTGCTTGCAACCTTAGGTCCAAGGGTCATATTGTCTTGTGGTCATCACCCCAAGGTGGTGTCACATCAGCCGAGGGATAGGTGCTGTTCTCCTAACTCCGGAAGGGGTGATGATTCCCTTCGCTTATCAGCTCTGTTTTCCTGCTACCAACAACATCGCCGAGTATGAAGCTCTCCTAGCCGGATTGAAGCATGCCTATCTCTTGGGCGCACGTTATTTGAACATCATAGGAGACTCTCAGCTCGTTCTGCGGCAAGTGCTGTCCACTTACCGCACTCGTGACCTTAAGCTCAAGCCATACTAGGATTTGGTCACTCTCTTGGCTAGGCAATTCCGCAAACTGATCTATATCCATACTCATCGATCTCAGAATATCTTTGCCGATGAGTTGGCGTCGCTCGCTTCCTCCCTATCCTTCCCTCTCAATCGAAGCACTGAGACCATCGTCGTCTAGAGATTGGACGCACCTTCTCTTCTGGATCCTTGGTACGACAACCTTAGGAAAACTGTAGAGGCGAGGGCTGAGAAGGAAGATTTGAAGGAAGTATCTTTAACAGAGTTAGAAGAGATTTTAGAGGAAGAAGAGTTGCCATGGTACCATGAAATTGAGCTATACTGTCGAGACGGATCGTTCCCAGAAGGGGCAAGTGCTGAACAACGTAAGGCTATTAGAAGAGCCGTCTCGAAATACACTATCATTGCTGGAGAACTATACAGGCATGTTCTCAATGGAATGCTCATGAGATGCTTAGACGATGATGAAGCTTGAAAAGTGGCCGAGGTAGCCCATTCAAATGAGTGTGGCCGTCATGTCAATGGCCAGGCTCTCGCAAAGAAAATCCTTAGGCAGGGTTACTATTGGCCCACTCTAGAGGAAGATTGCTCTCTCTATGTTCGGAGGTGTCTTAAATGCCAACTCCACACTGATAAAATCCATGCTCCTGCTTCATCTCTTCATCCTCTCTCTGCTCCTTGGCCATTCTCCATGTGGGCCTTCGACATTGTTGGCCCACTCGGTGATCCTAATTCTCAGACTAAGCAGAAATCCTTTATCCTCACTGCCACTGAGTACTTCACCAAGCTGGCTGAAGCAGAAGCGTACGCAGAGATCAAGGCTACCACGGTGTGCCGCTTCATCTTAAAGAATATCATCTCGCGGTTCGGAGTGCCAAGCAGCATCGTCACCAACAACGGACCCCAGTTCATTTCTCAAGAGGTCCAAGACCTTTGTAAGAAGTTCAATATTACATTGCATCATTCATCTCCATATTATTCTCAAGGTATCGGTCAAGCTGAAGCTACCAATAAAACCCTTCTCAAAATCATAAAGAAAACGTGCAAATCTCACAAATTCTTTGATTGGCCTGAACAATTAGTGGAAGCTCTATGGGCTTACCGCACCTCCGTCCGTACTCCTATGGGGCAAACCCCCTATGCTCTTACTTATAGGATGGAGGCAGTGCTCCCATATGAAATCTTGATCCCTTCCCTAAGGGTACAACTCGATAAGGAACTTAATCTCGACGAATGTCGAGAGGCGTTGCTCGTCCAGCTAGAGCTCTTGGTTGAGAAGAGGCTAAATACGACCGATCACGTGTCTGTTTATCAAAAGAGGGTTTTGCGTTATTTTCAAAAGAAGGTACTCGAATTCAAATTTCAAATAGGTGATATAGTTTTGAAATGCAAATTCATTAGATCCGGAGGTCCTAAGTCTAAATTACAACCTAACTGGGAAGGGCCGTTCGTCGTTAAAGAAGCTTATCCAGGGAACGCATATCGCCTAGTTAATGCGGAAGGTGAGGAGCTGTCTCACGCGTAGAATGGGTTGTATCTTAAGTGTTTTTTCCCTTAGAGTCAGGCTAATGAAGGCCCGGTAGCAAGGTGTTCCTTTCCTCGATCACGAAGGAAGATTCCGAGCTTGGCCCCCACACACTACACGACGTCCCTGGTTGGGTTTCCCCAGTTTTGTGTAAAAACCGTTTCTCCTTTGGCCCTGCTTAGGGGAAGTGAAAGTCCTTGTCCGTTTCTCTCTTTGGCTGAATCTAGGGGCAAGTGACGAATAAGGGGGCGATGACTGATCTAGACACTCCAATGAAAGGAGGTCTCAAATAGGGCTGTCCATTATGACCTGATTCCACAAAAAGAAAAGCAACAGTAACACCAAAGAAAAAGGAAAAGAAAGGGAGCCAAAAATCAAAGCAAAGCCAAAAGCTCATTTCAAAAGCTCAAAGCTCAAAGTCCAAAAAAGCTCCAAAAGTATAAAACTAGGCATGGCAAGAGTGGCAGTATAGTTTAATCGCGGGACATTATGAGCCTGGTCGTATGCGTGCCTAAAGTGGATAAAGGTTCGATGACGGACACAAAGCCCCGGCGCAACAGACTGAATCTCTAAAAGGGTTGTCATGAGAAGGATTCAAGCCCTAAAAGTCTCTATACCTAGCTTAGGCTTACCTCTCGAATTCTTTTTTTCTTTTTTAGGACTAGACCGTACCTTGGGTATGGCCTCGGTAGAAGCACCATCATATAGATTGGCCCCGGCCGGGGAGTGTCACTTTAAAAGCACGCCAACCTCAGGAGATTCCTAGTGGGATAGGTAGGGCTCTTGTTGCCGAGATGAAGTTAGCTTTCAAGAATTGAAAAAAATCAGATATTTCAAAAATCAAAAGAAAATCAAATATTTCAAAATCTAAAAGAAAATCAAATATTTCAAAATCCAAAAGAAAATCAAATATTTCAAAATCTAAAAAAATCAAATATTTCAAAAACAAAAAAAATAAAAAAAATAAAACCAAAAAAAACACCATCATCCTCGCATAGCATGCATTGCATTTTTATATTTCATTACATCTCCCCTATTTAATAAGGCTCCACCTCTTGACTAAATATCAAGGATTGGACATTATCTAACTTACTGAAGGCAAGGGGTTGAGCCTAAGAACGGATCTGACTTGTTTACTTGTTTAAGTGTGTGCAAGCACATGTTCCATTGCCCCAAGATTCAAGGCTCGCAAGTTTTTCTGTCTCTGGTCCCTTTGTGGTCTTTTGTTAGGCCGCTTCATCTCCCCTAGCGGTCGCATGGGGACCGTTTTCCTTACCCAAGAACCAAAACACTCTGATTTTTCTTTTCCTCTCTCTTAGCGGTCTTTCTATAGACCGTTAGCCTCTTCCTAGCGGTCTAATGGCGAGCACATACCCCACCCGAGAGTTGAAAACACACAGTTTCCTTGCGCCTCTTCCCCTTGCGGTCTATCGCTAGACCGTTAGGCGGTCCAGGCGGTCCTTTGCTGGACCGCTTGTCAAACAGAGAACTCTGTCTTATCTGAACTATCAAGCTAAAAAAATAGTTTTATTGCACATCTTTCAAACCAATCTTTTCTTTTATTCATTCAAGATTCATGATACATCATTTTTTCAATAAAATTCAAATTCATGATCATAAAATTCAAATTACATTCAATTTCTCATCTACGCGGGGCTGAATCTTGCGTAATTCCTTCACATAAGCATGGTACTCCTCTTCATCCTCTGTCACTTTTTCTTGCAAGGCATGGACTCGGTTGACCTCCCACATGGTCAGAGCGCTCCGGATCGCCCGCTAGTCCTCCTCGGTCCTGATTTTCCTAGCTTGAAGGGGAGGGTAGTGTGATAGTGCTGGAACCTTAGTTCGGGGAAGCCCAATTTGCAAGTAGCACCGGTGCGAGTTGTAGATCGCCAGGGTAGTGTTCCTCACTAGCTGTAGGTCTAGGCCCAATCGTCGGGGTAATCTAAGAGTAGTGCCCTGAAGAGCCCGGGGTTGCATCACGAACTTATCAAATGGCAAGGTGTTGAGGAAGAGGCGCCAATCATCTCGTGTTTTCTTGTCCGCGGTCCGGCATTCAACCTGTGAAGAAAATCCAGATACACCTCCTATGAAGTAGAGTGGGTGGCTCCCGAATATGAAGCTAGCTGAGGGCGTGTCTTCCTTGGGTAGAAATTTGAGTCTAATTCCCATCCAACATTCCAATACAATCATTGATCCAAAGAGGGGCCCTCCTAAATAAGCTGAACTAAGGCCTTCATAAAGGTAAGAAATGACGGCTTGAGAGATGGATAAACCCCGCCACAACCCACTAATAATGCTAAGGTTTTGGATATCTAAGAGGTGGTGTGTGTGATGGTGATGTGTGTGATATGAAAGATGTGAAATATGTGTGAGCAAGTGGTGCACTAACTCAAGCAATCAACATGAAACTCGTGGGCATGTCATCTTAATACTGCAAGAATGAAGAAAAACACACACCGGGGCGTGGAGCAAGGGAATAAAAGAAAAAAACACACACACCAGGGGTGTGGAGCAACCAAAGATAAAAGAGAAAAGAAAATAAGCAAGATGATGAACAATGCCCAAATAAAGGAAAGTATGATCGCCACCAAGGTAAATAGCGCAGTAAAACCACAATATGTACCTTGTAAAGAGCCGAGTGAAGTCACCCGCCCACGGGAGAAAGAAAACCAAGCGCTGCGGAAGGAAAACGGTCTTCTAGACGACCGCCAGATGACGTCAAACGGTCCTACGATAGACCACCAGAGATCTAAAAATGGTCTTCCAAATGGCCGCAAGAGCACCCAGAATAGCAATGTGGAACTTTGAATCTCCACCCCTCCTGGCCGGTCAGAAGAGCTGGGCCTCATGCAATGAACCCTGTAAACCTGCAAAAGAATGTAGACACAAAGAAAAATAACCCAATAAGCCCTTAGACTAGTGTAGTATCTATAATGCAATTAAACTAAAATGCATAAAAGGAAGGGTGAATACCTAGGGGTTGGAGGTTTTTTAACCCCTGTGGGGCGTGAAAAAAGTAGGAGGATGTTTGAAAACGTGATGCAAGTGCAGAGAACGTGGAAGAGGAAGAGGGAATATGCTATGAAGATGCAAAGGGGGAATAGAGAAAACTAAGAGAAAAGACTCAAACTAAACTAATGGAACTCAATACTCTCTAGACCAGAAGCCTTAAGGACGTAGGAAGGACTTCTCCCTGGTTGGTACTCGCTCCAGAACGCAGCAACACTTCGTGACAGCTCCAGAAAATCTCCTCCCTCAGGCCATGAAGTCAAGGGTTCTAATTATAGACCCCTCAAACCATATGTCGAGTTGGAGAGATAATGACATGAAAATAGACCTGAGCTCAAGTAAATCTCGAAGATAATACTCCCAAGAGTCCACAGAAACAAACAGAAGGTTCTAAGAGTCTCCATCTAGAGAGAAATCAAAAAATCAAGGACTCTAGTTCATCCACGGCCGAAGAGAGAAAGAACAGACAGAGCAGGACTCTCTATCTCCCCAAACAGTCTTGCGATAGACCGCAGGGATCCATAAATAGTCGAACGATAGACCGCATGGTGCAGTCATTCAGGAAAAGATAAGACCGAAGAAACCCAACAGGACTCTCTTCTTCCTAGCAGTCTAGCGAAGGACCGCCAACTCCCACCATACGGTCGTGCGATAGACCGCATGGATAAGAGTCGTGGCAAAAGAGATAAAGGTAGATAAATCTTCGAGCTAATCCACAATAAAAACCCTTATTAGCCCTTATCCAGGCCCAATAAGCTGAAAAATAATGAGAAATCAAAGGAGCTAGGCCCAACCAAGGAGAACGACCTGTGAAATAAGCCCAAAAAATGACCAAAAATGGCCCAATAATCGGTGAATAACCCGGGACATCATAAAATTTGATAAGGAGATGACCCAACTTATTGGTCATAAAACGGGTGTCAACAGATGCCCCTCTTTAACGTCCTTTTTATAGGAGAGCGACCGGAGGTGAAGCGAAAGTGAAATGGAACATGGAGGTGAAGCAAAAATGAAGCGGAGTGTACTGAAAAGCGGGCGTTAAGGTTAACCGACACCCACCCTCAACCAACGAGCGATAGGAATCTTCCGGAAAACTTCGAACCAATCACAAGGAACGTCCAAACCGAATGACGCATGCCTGGAGGAACTAATAACTAAAGAAAATAAAAACATGACCAACCTTCTCACTGGAACGCACAACTAATAGGCGATAGGAGCAAACAAAAAAGTAAAGAGACGAGCAACTAAACTCCAGACAGGAATCCTCAGCTAACTAAACCGAGCGAATAGACTGAAGGAAACCTTCCAACTCAGAGTGGAATGATTCTCCTTACTCAAGATCATGGATACATAGTTATCTACCATTATTAAGACACTTTAGATAGATGAGGGCACATGAATGCTCGAAGTTGTGCATGATGCAAGCTTTGCTAAAATAAAGAAATCATAAAACAAATGTAAAGAAAGGATAAAATAGCAAGATACTCGAGAATAGTATTGCTAGACCGGACAAATCAGGGTCAAGATACTATCTGCAATCACGGCGTGCAAGATAGAACCATCATCCCCCAACTCGACCAACCTAACAGCCTATCCAACGATTAAACACGTGCACCTAGATCATCATCATTTTTGTTAAAGGGAAACATCAGATCCCAGAACACATGAATGACCAGTCGGTTCTTGAGGTAATATATCATAAATACCATATAGTAATGCATTAAGGGATTAAGATCGAGATACTTACCTGACTTACCTGTCTGGCGAGAAATAACTTGACATGATGGCGTTCAAGCTTTTGACAATAAGAGGGGTTAGCCAACAGTAGTATATAATGAGTATGATCTATAGCAAAGAATAAAGTAGATATGGCATTCCAAATCATCAACATGCAGTTGCCCACAAACGGTCTAGGCAAGGACCCCAAAGAGACCCTTAACGGTCTAGCGATAGACCGCCAGACGAATGGCGGTTCACATTCTTCGATGAGGGTGACCCAGATGAAAAACGGTCTGCATGAAGACCGCTAAGAGGGCCTAAACGGTCTGGCGATAGACCGCATAGCTCTGAGAAATTTCAAAAGTAGAACGGTCGTTCATTCTCTCACACTCTCACATTCACTCAACCTCATTCACAACCCGACCACCCATACTCCGGCCACCGAGCCCACCGGCGACCACCGCAAGCTCACGCCCACCCACTCCCCAAGATGGTGAAGAAGAGGGTCGTTCGACGCTTCCAACGTCGGATAGAGGAGGAAGGAGAGACGCCTCTGACGGTGGCAAACCTACCGGAGGGGGAGGAACTTCCACCGACCCGAACCGAGGTGGGAGAGCCATCCATGGCACCCATAGCTACGGAGGAGGCTACGGAGGAGGGCGATGATGAACCCACGGCCGAGGAGGCACTGGAGGGGCTGGCTGGGAGACAGTCGTCCGAGGTAGGCCGACCTCTAAAAAACCAATTTTTAATTTTTATAGATGATGCATGTGGGTATAATAGGATGGGAATGGGTCTGGGGACCCAAGATAATGATGTAACCGCTTTTTGGGCCATTTCCATAGCTTAAGGAAACGGGGCAAACATGGCTCTCATGCTAAGTGCCTTGCAGTCCTTCCAGTGACCGCTAGGGATCCAGACGGTCTAGCCCAGACTGCTAAGGGAAATGAAACGGTCCAGAGACGACCGCTTGTGAACCATAGTGATTGATTTCTTTTTGGTTATTAATGCAATTCAATGTATGGTTTATGAACTATATGAATGACTAATTTTGATTGTTTAAATGTAAGCAGGGGAAGAGACGGACCAGGATCTCCTGGCTACAGGTCTGAGCAGTGTACCTAGAGCTGTCGGACTACCAGAGAGAGAGATTAGCAGTGATGGGCTTTGGTGAGCTACTGAGCATTGAGGTGATGAGGATAGACACCGCGTTGCTGTACGCGCTGCACGAGAGATGGGATCCGATCAGCAGAGCTTTTCTGTTCCCATGGGGTCATATGATCCCATCGCTGGAAGACGTGGTGTGGATCACGGGACTTCAAGTACATGGAGCACCAGTGATGGGGTGGACTTATGCTGACTACCAAGAGCTAGCGCAGAAGCTACTCGGGCTAGAGTTGATGAGACCAGGACGCCACTCATCGATGCTGGGACGAGCGATGCTCCAGGAGAGCCTGGGGCTGAGGGGAGCGGCGATAGCTATGGGAGAGCTACCCGAGGAGCACCTGGGACGCTTGATAGACAGAGCCAGAGAGAGAGAGAGTGGCGGTAGGACCGGGGCCAGAGGGAGACGTCGTCCTTCATCGCTTCCTGAAGCTGATGTTCAGGAAGCTGCTCTTGGCGACGAGGGCGGATGGAGTGAGCTACAAGATCCTTCCACTACTGAGGGACCTGGACGAAGTCGGAGGGTACGCATGGGGCACCGCAGTGTTGGTGTTCCTATTCGACTCACTCAGCACCACCGACCGACAGACGATGCTGGGCGGGTTCTCACCTTTACTCCAGGTAAGAGCGCTTGACTCTAAATGGTTATGCTTATGATTATGATCATGATTGCTATATGCTGATATCTGACTAATGTAGGTATGGAGCTACCTGTACCTCCCTGGCCTCGGGCAGGGAATGGAGGTACATCCGGACAGGATCCCCATCGTGAGGTGATGGATGGCGGTTCGAGATATGGGGTCGTTGCGACGCTTAGCGCGGGCGATCCAGGACGACATGGACACATTCCCCTATGCATCAGTAAGCTTCTAGACTTAAGGCTCTAAAATGCACTTAAATGCTCTCATAAATGCTGACACTTGACTATATTGCCCTTTCAGGTGCGCTGGACACCATACCATGACGAGAGTCACGAGGGATAGCCCTGGGTGGAGGCAGCCCAGGCGTACGTGGGACAAGAGGTGTGGCTTCATTGCATGAACATCATCGAGCCACTCTGGTGCGGACACCCGAGCAGTTGATCGGCACGATACGCCGAGCCACCGGTACCGCACACGGAGTACGACTCGAGCCACCTCAGCGTCCATCTGGCTCGGAGATAGCCTGAAGACTCCGCCTTGAGCCTCCCCATTTATTATATTTAGTTAGACTTTATGTGTGTGCAATTTGTGTTTATTTCTTTGCATTCGGTTTGCCATTTTGATTGTAATAAGGGCCTATGTGCAATTCGGACCCCGTGGGCCCCACGGGCCCCACAGGCCCCACCCCATTGGGCCACCTCAGCCTAGGGTCCCACGTGGGGCCAGTCAACATGCCATATGGGAGCATCTAGAAGTTTGAATGGGAATTGGACACATGGGGGACAATGGACTAGAAAAGTCCACATGGGAGGCCACCTACCCCCACCACCTAGTCCACCCTCTCTCCTTGGTCCAAGGGCCGCCCCCCCCCCTTTGTTTTTTTTATATTATTTTGTGTGTGTGTGTCACACTCCATCCCAACCCTCCATTCCCATCCCCTAGATCCAATGGTTGTGGATGGATGTGAGATGTAACCTATTTAAGCTTGTATTTTCCATTTTAGTAGAATTAATGCATTTGAATTGGAAGAAAATCCCTTGAGCAAGGCTTAGGCCGCCCCTCCCTCTCCCCTTGAAGCTGTGAAGGCTTCCTTCTGGTGGTGAGACTCCACCCTATCAGTTCCGGTCGCCGCCGCCGCCGCCGCCGCCACGAGCCACCACCGCACCGCCATCGTCTTCATTGGAGTTCTGCCCGTGCAGTACCACAACAACTTCCACGAAATTTCCAACTCAGCCAAGAGCTCTGATCGACCTGGGGATTTTACTGGAGGTTCCATAGGTGTCATGGATGTTTCAAAAAAAATGGTTTGTCATTCAGATCCCGTTTCATAATCTTTGATTTTCATCCCCTCTTTCATTCCAGTTCTGCCAGCAGTCTGTCCAGATGCATCTCCGCTCTGTGTTTCATGTCTTAGGTACGTCTTTTGATTTCTGTTAGTCCCCTAAATTTTATTTGAGTTTCCTTCCATCCACCCCTTCATCCACAATATTTCTAAATTTCCGGTTCGCCCATTTCATATTTTCTAAAAATCGTTCTCAGTCCCATCTACAGTTCTGTCCACCTGTTCCCAGATCCGACCACTAGTCACTCCAAAAATCATATCAAATCACCACCACCTCCAAATCCAATTCCAAAAATTGTCCCCGTTTCGTTGTTTGATTCCCTAAAACTTTGAAGAAGATCTCGAAGGCCGAGTCCAACGGCAAGTAGGCGGTCAATGGCCATTTACAGGAAAATCATATGCTGATCTGATATTTCGGGAGCTGTGCAACAGAGGATTGAAAAATAGTTAAAGCCCAGGTTCGCAGAGGTTCAGAAGATTCCACTGGCCCTAGGTTGAAGGATTTTGAATCGTCTTTCCAACGGCGCTGGTTTCATCACATTCCAATGACGGGGCTGATCGCAGCGGCCGTTTTCACCGGAGCGCGCGCTGCAAAACAGCAACCTCAGCTCGTGGACAGCAACTTCAAAGTTTGGAGATCGGGACCGATCGACCCCCGATCGGTGTTCCCGGCCGACCGCCATCCGTGGAGGCGCGCCACCAAGGGTCCCCATAATAGTGGATCCCACCCCCTCAGATCCGGAGGACAGCGCCATCCGTGGGCCCCGCGGGCCCGCAGAACCCGCCGTTCGGAAAGCACGAAAACGCGGAGTTCGGCACCGCCGGGCGACATCAAGATGCTGCCCGTCAACCCAATTCGCGTGATTCCCGGGCCCCGCATGTGACCTTTTACCTCCCTGCGTGGAGTGGGTCAAATTATTGTATTTCTATAAAATTGTGTTAACCGGGAGTCCGTGATTGGCCGGGGTTGTCTTCGCCACGCCGGGTGCGTGGAGGTAATGGTCCGAACCTCTTGGCGTTCATTTGCTTAGCTAGTATACGGTCTTTTGCCACTGCCGAGAGTGTAGGTACTAGCCCGTGTGTCCATGTCACCGCTGTGAGAGTGAGAGTGACCCGTCCCGCGACTCGATCCGAGTCCGGAAGTTGAGTCGGACTACCCTTGACCTCCGCTGGTTCCTTAACCGCGCACGGTCCGCGCTTTCCCTTGCTTGGGACGACGAGTGAGCTTCACTTCTGTTAGCGACGTTTTGCCACTAGGAGCTCGTAGTATCGGGCTTAGTGTCTCCCTGGTGTGTGCTGCTGGTCGCATCTTCATCTAGAGTCCGAGGGTGGCACCTAATAGTGTCGTCTCCCGTGTCCGTCCCGCATCAGTTTGGTATCAGAGCAAGTCGAGTCTAGGGTAGTCGTTGCATAAGTCATGCATCATGGTCTAAGTCGAGTCTAGGATCATCCTTATTTTCAAAACAATAAAAAAAAAGAGTGTGTTTTAAATTGAATTTGCACCCTTTATTCGGTATCTTAAAAGGTGTTGTCCGAACGTTAGGCTACGCCTACCGGGAGGTCGCACACTTGCGGGAGTGATCTTCGGATCGATTAACTCTGCCCCGTACCGGATATTGGATTAGGTCTAAGTGCATCATTTAGTGTGTATTTGCATTAGTCGGTGTCTTCTAGGTCGTGTGTCTTTGCATGCCCACCCGTCGAGGCACCCAGTACTCGCCACCACCACCTATGGCGGAGTCCCGAGCCCGTAGTTCCGATGAGTCTTCCACGGCCGAGATGTTCCGGCCATCATGGATCGTTTAGACACGCGTATGGATGGTCTTAGTACGCGTATGGATGGCATAGGGACGCGTCTAGAAGGGCGGATGAAGGTCCTCGAGGATCAGGTCGGGGTTTCGGAGCAGTCCATTCAAGGCCTTGTTGGGAGGATTGCCGTCCTAGAGAGGGCCCCGGTAGCGGCGCAACCCACGCCGACGAACGGCTAACAAGAGCCGGTGCAGCAACCCGCTGTGCCAAGGGCTCAGGTGGAGGATGTCGGGAGGCAACAGGCGCCTATAGTGGATGATTATGCCTCCGACAATGATCACGGGGGTAACGGTCGTCATCATCAACGACGGAATCGTGATGACGAGGATGACGACCGCATTCTTAGGGGTGTGCGTGCGGACCCTCCCACTTTTAGCGGGTCCTTGGATCCTAGGGTGTATTTAGATTGGGAGGCCGACATGGACCGGTACTTCGAGTGGTTTGAGATGACGGACCACCGAAGAGTCCGATACGCAAAGATGAAGCTGCAAGGGCATGCCCAAACTTATTGGATCAATGTGGAGAGCCTGCTCAACCAGCGACGTCAACCCCAGATCGGTACTTGGGATGATATGAAAACCAAGTTGAGGGAGAAGTACCTTCCCGCCTCATATCGCCAACGTCTCATAGACAAGTGGCAAAGCATCTCTCAAGGGAACCGATCCGTGACCGAGTACACCGCGGAGTTCGATGAGTATTATTTGCGGTGCGGGGTCACGGAAGAGAGCACCATGACGATATCCCGCTTTCGGAGAGGTTTGCGGCCCAATTATCAATATGAACTCTTTCGCCGCAATGCCACCACTCTGGAGCAGGCATATCAGATTGCTCTCGAATTGGAGCAGTTCGAGGCCGAGTTTGAGTCACCCCATCGGTTGGGCTCCTTTCCCCTTCATAGTGTCGAGTCCCGTGGCTCATCTGGCACGTATCCGAGGGCCTCCATGACTCGACCTCAGGAGCCCGCTCGCCCCGAGCCCTTTGCTCCTAGGCCTCGTCCTCCACCCCCGAGGGACCTTCCTCGTCCCCACCCACAGTCCGTCCACCGGCACCCGCACCTCCTGCACGTCCTTTGTTGCCTACGCCTCCTATCCGTCGGGAGGATAAAGGTAAAGGACCTATGATTGGGGAGCCTAGTGGATCACAGCAGCAGTGTTATCACTGCAATGGGTTTGGCCATTTCGCCAACCAGTGTCCCACCCGTCCATCTCTTCACATTGGGGACACACAGGCCGAGGATACCACCCCTACGGGCCTCGAGTTAGTCAGCTATGAGGCAGATGAAGAGTTAGCTGACGAGTACTATGAGATGGGAGGTGAGGCCCAGGATGCCCAGCAGTCAGACGATACCCACGTGGGGGTCGTCAGATGTATCTTCACCCAGCCACAGGTCAGTGATGACTGGCGTCGAACCACTATCCTTCATGTATTCTGTAGGCTGGGAAAGCAAATTTGCAAGGTGGTCATCGATAGCGGGAGTTGTATCAATGCAATCTCCACGAACGCTGTCACTCATCTTGGTCTCACACCCGTAGACCACCCTTGCCCCTACCAGGTATCATGGGTGGATACCACTTCCATTTCGGTCAGGTTGCGGTGCTTGGTCCCGCTGCAGCTCCACTCCTACCGTGACGAGATCTGGTGTGATGTTCTTCCCATGGAAGTGGAAAGTATCATTCTTGGTAGGCCGTGGTTATTCGACCGAGATGCCACACTCCATGGTCGGTCGAACACCTGTACCTTCGACCACGATGGCCAGCGGGTCACCCTCCAACCTGTTCGGCCCAGGAGCCCACATGTTAGGGGTCCTACTGGCCCTAGTACTCCAAAGCCTTCCGTTCCCGGGCCTAGTACCCCATCCCCAGCTCGGGCTATGACCGTTACCTCTGGCCCAGGAGAGCCCTCGACGAGGAGATTGATGATGATTAGCTCCCGGGAAATGGAGCAGGAGCTTAGTCAGGGCTGTCCGGTGTTTGCCATTACGATCCGAGAGGTGGAGCGGGACTCCGAGGGTGAACTCCCACCCGAGGTTGTTCCTATTCTGTAGGAGTTTGCTGATATTTTTCCCGATGAGCTTCCCGAGGGACTCCCACCCATGCGGGATATTCAGCATGCTATCGACCTTGTTCCGGGCTCTTCTTTGCCCAACCTTCCTCATTATCGAATGAGCCCCACGGAGCATGCCGAGCTTAAACGGCAGGTCGATGAGCTTGTGCAGAGAGGATCTGTCCGGGACAGCATGAGTCCATGTGCTGTACCCGCATTACTCGCCCCGAAGAAGGATGGCACGCGGAGAATGTGTATTGATAGTCGCGCCATCAACAAGATCACCGTGAAGTACAGGTTCCCTATTCCCCGCCTGGATGACATGCTAGACATGATGGCAGGTGCCACTATCTTTTCGAAGATCGATCTTAAGAGTGGCTACCATCAGGTGAGGATTAGGCCAGGTGATGAGTGGAAGACCGCATTTAAGACCAAGGACGGTCTATATGAGTGGTTGGTCATACCTTTTGGGTTGACCAATGCCCCTAGCACTTTCATGCGGCTCATGACTCAGGTCCTTCGACCTCTCATTGGAGTCTTTGTAGTGGTGTATTTTGATGATATCCTTATCTATAGCCGCACCACAGGGGACCACTTAGACCACCTTCGGCAGGTCTGTCTGCTTCTTCGGTGAGAGCAGTTGTTTGCGAACCAACAGAAGTGTGCCTTCATGACAGCTCAGCTTACCTTCTTGGGTTTCATTGTGTCTAGTAATGGGGTCTCCGCCGATCCAGAGAAGGTCCGGGCCATTGTTGAGTGGCCGGAACCCCGTACGGTTCATGATGTCCGCAGCTTTCATGGCCTTGCGACGTTCTACCGTCGCTTCATCCGCGGATTTAGCTCCGTCACCGCCCCGATCACGGATTGCATCCCTAAGGGCACATTTGTATGGACGAAGGCCGCATCTGCCGCCTTCAAGGACATCAAGGAGCGCATGACCCAGACACCTATCCTTCGACTGCCTGATTTCTCGAAGGTGTTTGAGGTCTCTTGTGATGCGTCGGGCGTGGGAATTGGAGTAGTTTTGAGTCAGGAGTCCCACCCGATCGTATATTTCAGCGAGAAGCTAAATGACGCGAAGCTGCGATATTCCACATATGATAAAGAATTCTACGCAGTTGTTCAGGCTCTTAGGCATTGGAGGCACTATCTTTTACATCAGGAGTTTGTCCTATACTCCGACCACGAGGCATTGAGGTACCTCCATTCGCAAAAGAAGCTTAACTCGCGTCATAGTCGTTGGGTCGAGTATCTCCAGCAGTTCACCTTTGTGCTGAAACATAAGGCTGGAGTGGAGAACAAGGTGGCTGATGCCTTGAGTCGGCGAGCATGCTTGCTTACCACCATGAGTGCCGAGGTCATAGGGTTAGAGAAGATGAAGGAGGCCTATGTTGATTGTCCTGACTTCGGTCAGATTTTTACCACCCTCCAGGTCGGACCCTCGAGAGACCTTGATGAGTATGTGCTTAAGGAGGGTTACCTCTTTCGAGGTAGCAGGCTATGTGTTCCCCGAACTTCGGTTCGAGATTTCTTAGTGTGGGAACTACATGCGGGAGGTCTAGCCGGCCACTTTGGTCGGAACAAGACTATTGAGGCCGTGGAGCATCGATTCTATTGGCCGAGCTTGAAGCGCGATGTTGCTAACATCGTGGCTCAGTGCCGTACATGTGCTACGGCCAAGATGAAGAAGCAAAGCTCGGGCCTTTATACGCCTCTTCCCGTGCCTGATGCCCCGTGGCAGGATGTTAGTATGGATTTTATTTTGGGATTGCCACGTACCTCTAGGAAGCATGACTCGGTCTATGTTGTTGTTGACCGTTTCTCGAAGATGGCCCTCTTTATCCCTTGCTCAAAGACTTCGGATGCTTCTAGGGTAGCCCGCCTATTCCTTACTCACGTGGTGTGCAAGTTCGGGTTGCCTCGCACTATAGTGTCTGACCGCGATGTTAGGTTCACTTCCTATTTTTGGAAGACACTATGGCATATGATGGGTACGCACCTCAAGTTTTCCACTGCATATCACCCCCAAACGGATGGTCAGACCAAGGTGGTCAATAGGAGTCTAGGAGACCTTTTGAGGTGTCTTGTTAGGGATCGCATTGGGGATTGGGATCTCATCCTACCCATGGCTGAGTTTGCATACAATGATTCGGTGAATAGGTCTACCGGCATGAGTCCATTTGAGATTGTCACAGGTCGTAGGCCTAGGAAACCCATTGACCTTGTCCCCATGCCTATCCATGCTAGAGTGTCGGAGTCGTCCGAGTCGTTTGCTAGGCATGTTAGGAGTTTGCATGACGACATCCGTCGTCACATTGAGGCCAACAATGCACGGTACAAGGAGTTAGCCGATGCCCACCGACACCACCGAGAGTTCCACGAGGGTGAATACGTCATGATCAGGGTAAGACCTGAACGGTTTCCCTCTGGAACCGTTAAGAAGTTGCAAGCTCGCGGAGCCGGTCCATTCAGAGTGTTGAAACGCGTTGGATCCAATGCGTACGTTGTGGACTTGCCCGAGGAATATGGTATAAGCTCTACCTTCAATGTATCAGATCTTGTTGCATATAGGGACCCAGCGGTGATCCCTAGTGAGCCTTTTGAGCCATCTCCTCCCCTTGAGAGTGATCCCACACCTGAGTGTCCACTTCCACCTCCAGCCCCTTTTTCACGGCAGCGTGAGCATATAGATCGTATACTGGACGAGCAAGTGACAGTTACCAGGAGTGGATCTTACCCGCGCTACCTAGTGCGATGGAGAGGACGGCCCGCTACTGAGGACACATGGATCACACATGGCGAGTTGCAGCGGATTGATCCGGACCTTTTGGAGCGATACAGGAGCGATGCAGACCCTTACTCGACAGGGTCGAGTTTCTCCCACCCGGGGAGAATTGGTGCGGACACCCGAGCAGTTGATCGGCACGATACGCCAAGCCACCGGTACCGCACACAGAGCACGACTCGAGCCACCTCAGCTCATGGACAGCAACTTCAAAGCTTGGAGATCGGGACCGATCGACCCCCGATCGGTGTTCCCGGCCGACCGCCGTCCGTGGAGGCGCACCACCAGGGGTCCCCATCATAGTGGGTCCCACCCCCGCAGATCCGGAGGACAGCGCCATCTGTGGGGCCCGCGGGCCCGCAGAACCCGCCGTTCGGAAAGCACGAAAACACGGAGTTCGGCACCGCCGGGCGACATCAAGATGCTGCCCGTCAACCCAATTCGCATGATTCCAGGGCCCCGCATGTGACCTTTTACCTCCCTGCGTGGAGTGGGTCAAATTATTATATTTCTGTAAAATTGTGTTAACCGGCAGTCCGTGATTGGCCGGGGTTGTCTTCGCCACGCCGGGTGCGTGGAGGTAATGGTCCGAACCTCTTGGCGTTCATTTGCTTAGCTAGTATACGGTCTTTTGCCGCTGCCGAGAGTGTAGGTACTAGCCCGTATGTCCATGTCACCGCTGTGAGAGTGAGAGTGACCCGTCCCGCGACTCGATCCGAGTTCGGAAGTTGAGTCGGACTACCCTTGACCTCCGCCGGTTCCTTAACCGCGCACGGTCCGCGCTTTCCCTCGCTTGGGATGACGAGTGAGCTTCACTTCTGTTAGCGACGTTTTGCCACTAGGAGCTCGTAGTGTCGGGCTTAGTGTCTCCCTGGTGTGTGCTGCTGGTCGCGTCTTCATCTAGAGTCCGAGGGTGGCACCTAATAGTGTCGTCTCCCGTGTCCGTCCCGCATCACACTCCATCACCGCCTGATCATGAGGACCAGGGGCGTCCATCAGTCGGAGGTGGAGTTCCCGGCGAGGGATGACGAGCGGGTAGGACGGTCCTCGAAGGGACTGAGCAACGAGATCGACTGGGTGACCCGGGCGATCGACTAGATTCACGATTGGATGCAGAGGGGTCTGGTGGTACGTGCCCAGGCTACCAGCGATGAGGCCTACTTGAATGCCTACACTCGGAGGTACGGAGACCAGGTCTTCCACGGCACTCGACGACCGGCACTCGACGACCGGTATCACTTCTAATGCACTGACATCTTGACTTGCTATATGCAGCTAGACCCCCAGGGATGGATAGCAGATCTCCAGGGTCTCCTCCACTCCACCGTGCAGTAGAGGGATGAGTTCCAGTGTGCGCTGGAGCTTCTGGTGAGTTTTGTTAAACCTTAGACTTAATATGCAAATATTTCGACTAACTTGACTTCTAAAATGCAGCGAGCCGAGGGAGTACAGCGGCAGGGACCGGATGCTCCATCCTCTTCTTCCCAGCCTGTAACGACCTGAGAATCCGATTATCGGGAAGGCCCGACAACCCGAGACTCGCACCGCCACCCACGAGTCTGAAGACTCGGAAGGGTTAGAAGGATGGTGTGGAAACTACACAAGTATCACAAGTGATTGCAGAAATTAAACAGTTATAATATTAAGCAGGAAATAAATTACCAATTTACATGGTCCACAATAGAAAAGAAGAACAACAACAGTAGTCCAGAATTAGTACAGAGACAAGAAAGAAAAGTACAGCTACACGGGGCAAACCCCGGCTCTGTCCTCTAGCACTACCACTGGGCACCCGCACCTCTCTGGGCCCCAGACGTGCTCCCCTGGGGCGGCGCCTCACCTGAAACACGGTGAAAACACGTAGGGAATGAGTCTCGAAACAAGACTCAGTAGGGATCACTAAAACCCTACCTCGTAAAATGGGAAACCACTACGCTAGCGGTAGGAGAGTACCTCGAAAAGAAAAGCACAGCACTCTACACAACAATGGTCCTACGGCACATAAACCGGCACACGTGCCACGGTGAGACAACCGAAACTCAACGGTCGTCCCGTCAAACCTGAAGGTCAAAGCCACGAAACTGATAGTCTGACACTCCGTACTCGACAGGAGTACCTCCCACTAGAAGTACAGTCGGTAGCGTCCCCTGACGACTTACACCGCACCGCAGGTGAACTGCCTGACGTGGTAGCGCCTACCCAAGGCACGAACACCGAACAAGTAACCACAAACAAGTGACTAGCTGGGGTCACGCCCGTTGACGTGGGTCCAACCGCCCCCAACCACGTGTGCACACACAGACCGCGAGTCCCTGGTCTGGTCCTCTGACCAGTTTTCCCCTCAGTCGGACTCTGACTGCAAGACGTGGGGCCCGACGGCAACCGGTCCACAAACCACCTCTAAGGGTAAGCACGTACACCACTCCCTGGTGCGACCGGTACCGCGTACTGGTAGGCTACGACTAGTGGAGGGTCACTGAAGGAGTAGACTCTCAAGTCACGGAAAATGACGCCCGCATCCGACGACGCTCGGGGACCACCCCACGCACCGGCCCCGTCACACGGTGGCCACAGTCAGACTAAAAATGGGGTTGCAGCCCTCTCGGGGCAACCAGGCGCCTGACGGTCCACACCGGGTCCGTCACAAGGCTGTAACGGTCTAGGCGAGACCGTTACACACACACTTGGCGGTCTAACGTAGGCCGTTACACAGCCTGAGGAACGCAGAGGGTAACGCACCTGGTCCAGCACATTACACGAATGTAACGCGCCTGGCCCAGTGCGTTACACAAACGTAACGCGCCTGGTCTGGCGCGTTACACGCGCCTCACGTTCCCAACGTGAAAGCAAGATGTAACCCATCTGCCCCAGCACGTTACATGAATGTAACACGCCTGGCCCAGCGCGTTACGCGCCCCTCACACCTGGAGTAACCCAGGTAGTAACGCGCTCGCCCCACCGCGTCACTCGGATGTAACGCGCTCGCCCTGGCGCGTTACACACGCAGACCCCCAACGGTCAAAAACCAACGGTCGGAAAGCCCCTGACGGCCCAGCCCAGGCGCGTCACATACTAGTGGCGGTCAATCGTGGGACCGTCACAGTCCCTGACCCCCTAGGGCTAAACAAAGGGCATGTGACGGCCCCCTCGAGGCGCGTCACATAATGTGACGGTCCCTGGAAGGACCGTCACATGCACCCGATGGCGATAACGGCGGGAAAGCCCAAAAACTTCAATCACGCCCCCATGCCTCCACCGGAGAGGGGGAAATCAAAGGGTAAGACCCCTGGGGACCCCTAGCATGATTCTAGGCCATCAAAACGTGAAATCATGCATCAAACCCATAGATCGGGCGAGCTCTCCCCAAATCATGGAAAAATCCCAACATGCTCAATCACACCCCTCTCGGCCTCCCCTCGGCCTATAAACCACGGAAATGAACGGCGGGGAGCTAGGGAATGTCACCCTACGTCAATGGAGCGAATACTCCGCCTGATCGTCCGTGAATCGCGAAGGACGCTTGGAAAACCCTCGTTCTTCAAGCTTCCCACGAGCACCGCACGTCCCCACGATCGCCTCGCCGCCGCCCACGTCGCCGCGCCGTCGCCCCGCCGCTGTCAGCAGTCGGAGAGGAGCTAGCCACGCTCGAACGGGAGGAAGAGAGGGAGAAAGGGGGGCCGCGGTGGGGAGAAACGGAGGAGGAAGAAGAAGAAGAAAGAGAAGGTGGGGAAGAGAGAGAAAATAGGGGGTATTTATAGAAAATCTGGAAAATCCAGAAAATACCAAAAAATAGAAAAATATGTTTTCGGAATCCTCGGAACGCACCGATCGCAACGGTACCACTCGTGCCTAGGTAAACCACCCGGCCTACCCACAGCGAGCTTCCGAAGAAATTGCCGAAACACACACCGGAAATCAGAAAACATGCGTGAAAAAGCCGCGGAACGCCTCCGGGCCTCCGAAACAACTCCGGATCGCGCCGATCCGAACACGAAGAATGACCGAAACAAAATTTTAGGCCCAACGGAGCTGGACACTCCGAAAAACTAGATCCAGGACCCACGAAGAAGGATCAGAAAGGTTCGGGATATTACAGCCCTGCCCCCCTTAAAGGAATTTCATCCTCGAAATTGAGAACAACCCAAGGGGAAAGAAGAGGAAGACTCACTCAAATAGGTAAGGGAACTGCTGACGCATCTCGTCCTCACGTTCCCAAGAAGCCTCACCACCAGAGTGCCGCTGCCACACCACCTTTACCAAGGGGATGACCTTGTTCCGCAGGCGCTGCTCTCGCCTATCCTCCACGCGGATCGGAAACTCTGGGAGAGAGAGATCTGGGCCAAACAGAAAACTCGAGCACATGAGAGTCATCGGGCATATACTTCCGTAACATCGAGACGTGGAACACGTCATGCACCGACGCCAACTCAAGGGGTAACTACAACCGGTAAGCAACCTCACCGATGCGCTCCAAGATCACAAAAGGACCAATGTAGCGGGGACTCAGCTTCCCACGCCGTCCAAAACGCATCACCCCCTTCATCGGAGAAACTCTCAAGAACACACGATTACCCACGGCGAACTCGAGAGGCTGCCTCCTACGGTCAGCATAGCTCTTCTGCCGACTCTGGGCCGCCAACATGTTCTGACGAACCAGGTGCACAACATCCACACATTGCTGCACCAACTCAGGTCCCGTCAAAATGCGCTCACCAACCTCAAACCAATCAAGTGGAGTCCGGCAGGGACGCCCATACAGAGCCTCATAGGAAGCCATACCAATACTCGAATGATAGATGTTGTTATAGGCAAACTCCACCAATGGTAGGTGATGAATCCAACTCCCCTGCCACTCCAGGCAACATGATCTCAACATGTCCTCCAAAGTCTGAATGGTCCTCTCAGATTGACCATCCGACTGAGGATGATACGCCGAACTAAATGCCAACTCCATGCCGAGAGCTCGCTGGAAACTCCTCCAGAATCCAGAAGTGAAGCACGGATCCCGATCTGACATTATCGAAACGGGAATCCCATGCAACGGCACGATCCGCTCCACATACAAACGAGCCAACTTGGACACGCTCCAGCGGACTTTGACCGGTAACAACCGAGTCACCTTCGTCAGCCTATCCACCAGCAACCAAATACTGTCCTGCCCACTGGGGGTCCTCGGCAACCCCACTACAAAATCCATGGTCACGTGGTCCCACTTCCACGTAGGAACATCTAAGGGCTGGAGAGTACCTCCTGGTCGCTGATGCTCCGCCTTCACCTGCTGACAGATCAGGCACCTGGCCACAAATTCTACGACATCTCTCTTCATGCCAGGCCACCAGAACTGTCTCCGCAAGTTCCGATACATCTTTGTCGCACCCGCGTGTACGGCGTACCTACTCCCATGAGCCTCGCGCAACACCGCACGACGAATCTGCTCCTCCGCTGGGACGTACAGCCTGCCGCGAAACCTCGCAGCACCGTCCTCGCCGAGTTCCACATCAGCCATCGCCAGAATCTGGGGCAACTCAGGGTCTGCATGCTGAGCCTCTATCACCTGACGACGGATAGCAGGAGTGACAGTCACACTCGCAAGCACTGCCAACCCTGGCTCCTAGGGAATCTTGAGCCTGAAAGATACTTCGGGCACTTGTTCCCAGAGCCTCCACTTCCTCAACATCAAGGCACTGACTGCGACCTTCCGACTCAGGGCATCGGCGACGACATTCATCATGCCCGGCTGATAAGACAGGGTGAAGTCATAATTCTTCATGAATTCCATCCAACGCCTTTGCCTGAGGTTCAGGTCCCTCTGCGAGAACACGTACCTCAAACTCTGATGGTCAGTGAACACCTCGAACTTCTCGTCGTACAGATAATGCCTCCAGATCTTCAGCGCGAAGATCAACGCCGCCAACTCAAGGTCATGGGTAGGGTAGTTCTCCTCGTGGGGCTTTAGCTGCCGAGATGCATAAGCCACCACTCTACCATGCTGCATCAACACAGCTCCCAATCCAACGCCGGAAGCATCTGTACACACCACGAAACCTCCCGATCCAGAAGGCAAAACCAACACCGGAGCCGAGGTGAGCAATCTCTTCAGTTCCCTGAAGCTCTGCTCACACTCCTCAGACTAGACGAAAGGCACATCCTTCCGCGTGAGCCTAGTCACCGGGGTTGCAATGCGAGAAAAATCCTGGATAAACCGGTGATAATAACCCGCAAGCCCCAAGAAACTCCGGATCTCCGTCACCGACCTCGGCCTCGGCCACTGCATTACTGTCTCGACCTTGGCGGGGTCCATGGAAATGCCATCACCAGAAATCACGTGCCCCAGAAAGTGCACCTCGCCGAGCCAAAACTCGCACTTGCTGAGCTTCACATACAACTGGTGATCTCGCAACGTCTGCAGCACCACACCCAAATGGTACGCGTGCTCCTCGGCAGACTGCGAATAAACAAGGATGTCATCCACGAAGATGACCATGAACTGGTCCAAATACGGATGAAACACCCTCTGTATCAAGCCCATGAAGGCTGCTGGGGCATTGGTGAGCCCGAACGGCATCACCAAAAACTCATAATACCCGTACCTCGTACTGAATGTAGTCTTCTCCACATCGGACTCGCGAATTCTCAGCTAATAGTAACTGGACCGCAAATCAATCCGCGAGAACACTCGCGCAGACTGAAGCTGGTCGAACAAATCGTCGATCTGTGGCAACAGATACTTGTTCTTAATGGTCACTTCATTTAGCTGCCGATAGTCGATGCACAGCCGCAGACTACCGTCCTTCTTCTTCACAAACAACACGGGCGCACCCCAAGGGGAAAAGCTAGGATGAACGTACCCCTTGGCCAACAGTTCCTGCAACTGCGCCCGCAACTCCCTCAACTCAGCGGGGGCCATACGGTAGGGAGCCTTCGCCAAAGGTCCCGTACCAGGCACAACCTCGATCATAAAATCGATCTCCCGCTGGGGAGGTAATCCAGGTAACTCCTCGGGAAAAATGTCAGGAAATTCACACACCACCGAAATGTCCTCGACATTCGGCTCCATCCGGTCAGACACAACCACGGACGTGAGAAAACCCTGACAACCAGAAACAAGCAACCGACGGGCTCGAATAGCAGAAATGAAGAATCGAGAAGAGGTGGAACGGATACCTTAAAAATAGAAGGTCCGCTTGCTCAGATGCTGGAAGTAGACCCTCTTCATTCCACAATCTACCACCGCTCCATGAGTCTCAAGCCAGTCCATGCCTAGAATCACATCGTAATCTCGAAGCTGCAATGCATACAACCTGCCTGGCATACTCCGCCCATCGATCCAAACCGGAACCTGATCGAAGCAATACGGAGTGATCATGAAATCACCCGAAGGCAACTCCACTGCCAAATCACAGGACAACTGGGTCATCGGCTCCTCGATGCTCAACGTGAAATCCTCCGAAATAAACGAATGAGATGCGCCAGAATCAAACAAAACCCGAGCCGCACAACCCAAAATTTGAACGGTACCTTCCACGAGCTGCGACGCCACTGCCTCTGCCCTGGTCATGTGCGTGATCTGGCCTCGAGCTCTCTGCCTGCCTCCCACACTAGCTGACCTGGGTAGTGGCAGATACTGTCCCTGCTGCTGCGGCGGCCTCTGAGGACAGTCACGCGCCATGTGCCCTGGCTGGTCACACCGAAAATAGATGATCGGCGCCGTGCACTGCCTGCCTGGGTGGAACCCACTACACCGTGGACACGGTCCTCGCGACCCACCCACTGATCCCTGACGCTGCAAGGGGATCGGCTGATGTACACTGCCCGATGAAGCTTGCCCCTGATCCTTGGACTTCTTCTTGTCGAACCCTTTCTTGAAAAACTTCTTGACCTTCGTGCCAAAGGACACAGATCCTGTTACCGACGCTGCCTGTGCCGGCACTCCTGAACCACTCATCGCATGCTGGAAAGAACCCTGCTGCTGGGTAGCCGACTGCTGGCTGCGACCTAACAAGGACTGCCCCTGGCTGATCGGTCCTCGGGTCCTCTGCATATCCATCTCCAAGGAAGCCGCAACACGAGATGCTATCTCAAGATCAGTGGCCCCGTTCGCGATCAGATGGTGCCTCAGCTCCTGCCTCAAACCCTGAACAAACTACGTGGTCTTCGCCCTCTCATGCTCCATGATGTGAGGTGCATACCGACCCAGCTCGACAAATCGGGCCCTGTACTGCAACACGGACATGTCTCCCTGCACCAGCTCCAGAAACTCCCACATCCGTTGCGTAGCAATAAAATCTGGACAGTACGTACGCTCGAAAGCACTGACGAAGTCGTCCCACTCGACCTACTCAAGTGGACGAAGCTGAAAGGACGTCTTCCACTCGGAAGACCACCACTTCCGAGCCGTACCCTGCAACTGGTTGTAAGCCAACACCACTCTATCCTCGGCAGCACTCTTCGCAGAACTGAACACCCGCTCCATCTCATCAAGCCAATCACGAGCCGCATCAGGGTCTGCCTGGCCGCTGAAGTAAGGCGGATGGAACTGTAAAAAGTCCCTCACTACTCGGCTTGGCCCACCCCTAGCTGACGAGCCCTCACCAGCCTCTCCACCGAACTGCTAAGACATAAGCTGGTACATGCCACGGAAGAAATCCTCGGCCCCGGGAACCCTCGCAGTAGCTGCGGCCTCGGTAGCTCCTAGTGGCGCTCTGCTATGCTCCTCCTGGTCCCCCTGGACCCCCTGCTGGATCTCCTGACCTCCATCCGACTGCCCCTGCTGAGAGCGAGAGCTCCTCCTCGGCGCCATGCTCGCTCCTGAAGCAAAAGATAGAAAACACGAAAACGGCATGATCAAGAAAAACACACGATGCCCGATGCCAGTGTCAACTGTACATCATTGCTGTGGACAAGTGGACCACTACAATTACCTATGATTCTCATGTAATTCCACAACCGCGCTCTGATACCAGCTGTAACGACCTGAGAATCCAATTACCGGGAAGGCCCGATAACCCGAGACTCGCACCGCCACCCACGAGTCCGAAGACTCAGAAGGGTTAGAAGGATGGTGTGGAAACTACACAAGTATCACAAGTGATTGCAGAAATTAAACAGTTATAATATTAAGCAGGAAATAAATTACCAATTTACATGGTCCACAATAGAAAAGAAGAACAACAATAGTAGTCTACAACTAGTACAGAGACAAGAAAGAAAAGTACAGCTACACGGGGCATACCCCGGCTCTGTCCTCTGGCACTACCTCTGCGCACCCGCACCTCGCTGCGCCCCAGACACGCTCCCCCTGGGGAGGCACCTCACCTGAAACACGGTGAAAACACGCAGGGAATGAGTCTCGGAACAAGACTCAGTAGGGATCACTCGAACCCTACCTCGTAAAATGGGAAACCAGTACGCTAGCGGTAGGAGAGTACCTCGGAAAAGAAAGCACAGCACTCTACACAACAACGGTCCTATGGCACGCAAACCGGCACACGTGCCACGGTGAGACAACTGAAACTCAACGGTCGACCCGTCAAACCCGAAGGTCAAAGCCACGAAACTGATAGTCTGACACTCCGTACGCGACAGGAGTACCTCCCACTAGAAGCATAGTCGGTAGCGTCCCCTGACGACTTACACCGCACCGCAGGTGAACTACCTAACGTGGTAGCGCCTACCCAAGGCACGAACACCGAACAAGTAACCACAAACAAGTGACTAGCTGGGGTCACGCCCGTCGACGTGGGTCCAACCTCCCCCAACCACGTGTGCACACACAGACCGCGCGTCCCTGGTCTGGTCCTCTGACCGGTTTTCCCCTCAGCCGGACTCTGACTGCAAGACGTGGGGCCCGACGGCAACCGGTCCACAAACCACCTCTAAGGGTAAGCACGTACACCACTCCCTGGTGCGACCGGTACCGCGTACTGGTAGGCTACGACTAGTGGAGGGTCACTGAAGGAGTAGACTCTCAAGTCACGAAAAATGACGCCCGCATCCGACGACGCACGGGGACCACCCCACGCACCGGCCCCGTCGCACGGTGGCCATAGTCGGACTAAAAATGGGGTTGCAGCCCTCTCGGGGCAACCAGGCGCCTGACGGTCCACACCGGGTCCGTCACAAGGCTGTAACGGTCTAGGCGAGACCGTTACACACACACTTGGCGGTCTAACGTAGGCCGTTACACAGCCTGAGGAACGCAGAGGGTAACGCGCCTGGTCCAGCGTGTTACACGAATGTAACGCGCCTGGCCCAGTGCGTTACACAAACGTAATGCGCCTGGTCTGGCGCGTTACACGCGCCTCACGTTCCCAACGTGAAAGCAAGATGTAACGCGCCTGCCCCAGCGCGTTACATCAATGTAACACGCCTGGCCCAGCACGTTACGTGCCCCTCACACCTGGAGTAACCCAGGTAGTAACGCGCTCGCCCCAGCGCATCACTCGGATGTAACGCGCTCGCCCTGGCGCGTTACACACGCAGACCCCCAACGGTCAAAAACCAACGGTCGGAAAGCCACTGACGGCCCAGCCCAGGCGCGTCACATACTAGTGGCGGTCAATCGTGGGACCGTCACAGTCCCTGACCCCCTAGGGCTAAACAAAGGGCATGTGACGGCCCCCTCGAGGCGTGTCACATAATGTGACGGTCCCTGAAAGGACCGTCACACGCACCCGACGGCGATAACGGCGGGAAAGCCCAAAAACTTCAACCACGCCCCCATGCCTCCACCGGAGAAGGGGAAATCAAAGGGGAAGACCCCTGGGGACCCCTAGCATGATTTTAGGCCATCAAAACGCGAAATCATGCATCAAATCCATAGATCGGGCGAGCTCTCCCCAAATCATGGAAAAACCCCAACATGTTCAATCACACCCCTCTCGGCCTCCCCTCGGCCTATAAACCACGGAAATGAACGGCGGGGAGCTAGGGAACGTCACCCTACCTCAATGGAGCGAATGCTCCGCCGGATCGTCCGTGAATCACGAACTCATTCTTCAAGCTTCCCACGAGCACCGCACATCCCCACGATCACCGGAATCCTCGGAACGCACCGATCGCAACGGTACCACTCGTGCCTAGGTGAACCACCCAGTCTACCCGCAGCGAGCTTCCGAAGAAATTGCCGAAACACACACCAGAAATCGGAAAACACGCGTGGAAAAGCCGCGGAACGCCTCCGGGCCTCCGAAACAACTCCGGATCGCGCCGATCCGAACATGAAGAATGACCGAAACAAAATTTTGGGCACAACGGAGCCAGACACTCCGAAAAACCAGATCCAGGACCCACGAATAAGGATCCGAAAGGTCCGAGATATTACACAGCTAGTGGGAGGCCGAGCTGAGTGAGATACCGACTTCACTCGGGCGGTTGCTCGGGCAGAGGAGGCTATGGCCACTCTCGCGAAGAGGGTAAGCAAACCAACCGACTTCCTTTGACTAATGCTTATGATAATGCAAACGACTGACATAATGAATGCTTATGCAAACGGGGGAGTTGATCGTGGCAATTGGCGAGGCAGAGCGCGTTCGGGCGGTGGGGGAGCGACTCCGAGCCGAGGCGGCTGGGGTGGCCCATCTTCGCACAGAGGTGGATAGACTTAGAGCTGGAGTGACAGTGGCGGCAGATTATTAGCTAGAGGTGAAGGAGCTGAGAGTTGAGATCCGGGTGCTGGAGAGAACACTCCTGCTAGTGGGCAGACGGTCCTCCCACAGTGTGTCACAGAGTGGCCCACGCAGTGGACACCGGGACTACTTCACGGGCTCCTCTGGCCAGCGGAGGAACAAGGAGGAGGAGTAGCACCGACGCCACCATGAGGAGGGGAGCTCAGCCATGTGCCTACCGGCGAAGAGGCATGAGGGCACTGGGGACAGTGGAGGTCCAGGAGGGGGACTTGCTAGAGAGTGATTTTATACTTATACATGCATGTTCATGATCTTTTGATTAATAAAATGTGATCTTTTTGTCCTTTGTTAAGTGCAAAAGTGTGTATGTGAATGCTTACTTACTAACAATGACTCCTAGGACTGACAAAGAGGTCAAGAGAGCAAAAAGGAGGAAGAGAGAGTGGGAGAGAAGTGATGATGGATCAAGATAATCAACACAGGACAGATACTGATAAACGGTCTTATGGAAGACCGCAAGGAAGAAGAAAGGGTCGAGCCATGACCGCTAGACGAGTGGTAGAGAAGGTGGTTAAGAGAAAATAGAAAGAGGTCACCTGACGACCGTCTGAGGGAGCTTAGCGGTCACTCGATAGACCGCAAGGGAGGAGACTCAATCAAATCCGAGCGGGACTCTCCGTAGGAGTCCTAACCCGTGGATAGAGGTTCCTAATCTGCACTAAGACTTATCCTAACTTAAATTGAAGCTAACTAGTCTCAATCCTAATGCATTAAGACTAGAATTAGAGCCTTATAACTAGAAATACACCCAGAATTTGCAGCTTTCAGAAATCTGTGCTCTAAGCCTTGAAAACTCTCTCAAAATCACCCAAATCATCATGAAGAGGAGCTTTGAAGCTAGCACTATGGAAGAGGTGGTCTATTCTGAGCCAAAGCTGGCTAGAAGGGAGCATGGAGAGCTACAATGGTTGACTTCCATTCCCAAGCACTTGAGCACAAGCCCTTCAAGAGAGGTGAGTTCAAATTATTTTCAAAAATTCATGAACTTTCTTAAATTTCTTCTCATGGCACTTCTCTTCTTTTCTTCTTTCCCTCCCTTCTAGCTCCTTCCTTGTCCAAGGTGCTACTCTAGCTTGAAGTGGGTGGCTCCCATGATAAAAGAACTCCCTTTAGAAGTTACCTCAATCCTAAGGGCATGGCACCTATACCCCTTATTAGTTCTAGCCAAGAATTTTCAAAAAATTTCTTATGATTGGCCTAGCATTTCAGCTTTAGTGGAGTTGTGGCATCCCCAAACACACTTTCATGTTCCTAACTTTTGAAGCTACTGTCCTTATAGAAGAGGTAGAGACCTACCTATCCCTTCCTAAGACTAAGGTGGGTGATGAAGACTTGATATGCCATACGGTTGAACCTATAGACCCATCACTCATCTTAGGGGATTTCATACATAATCCAAATGATGTGAAAACCATGATCAGCCCTTGTCATATTCATTTGATACCCATGGCCCAATGGATCACTTCCCATTGCAAAAACAAGTGGGGGAGGTATGAAGCCATTGCCAAAGCTATTTCTATTTGCTTGTGCGGTGTCTTGCTCTTTTCTACCACCGACCACCTCTTAGATATTCAAAACCTCAGCATCATTAGTGGGTTGTGGCGGGGTTTATCCATCTCTCAAGCTGTCCTTTCTTACCTCCATGAAGGCCTTAGTTCAGCTTCTCTAGGAGGTCCCCTCTTTGGGTCAATGATTGTCTTGGAATGTTAGATGGGGATTAGACTCAAATTTCTACCCAAGGAGGATGTGCCTTCAGCTAGCCGCATATTCGGGAGCCACCCACTCTTCTTCATAGGAGGTGCATTTGGATTCTCTTCACAGGTTGAATGCCAGACCGCGGACAAGAAAACATGAGATGATTGGCACCTCTTTATCAACATTTTATTAATTGACAAGTTCGTGATGCGACCTCGGGCTCTTCAAGGCACTACACTCAAATTACCCCGACGATTGGGCCTAGACCTGCGGCTAGTGGGGAATACTACCTTGGCGACCTACAACCCGCACTGATGCTACTTACAAATCGGGCTTCCCCGTACTATGGTTCCAGCATTATCACACTACCCTCCCCTTCGAGCTAGGAAGATTGAGACGGAGGAGGACGAGCAAGCTGTTCGGGGCGCTCTGACCATGTTGGAGATCAGCCATGTCCGTGTCTTGCAAGCAAAAGTGAAAGAAAGCGACGAGGAGTATCGAGCTTATGTGAAGGAATTACGCAAGATCTGACCCTGCGCTGATGGAAAATTGAATGTAATTTGAACTCTATGATCATGAATTTTGAATTTTATTGATGGAATGATGTATCATGAACTTTAGATGAATGGAATAAAATATTAGTTTGAAAGATGTGCAATGAAATCACACTTTTAGCTTGATAGATCAAAAAAAGACAGAGTTCTCTGTTTGCCAAATGGTCTAACAAAAGACCGCTAGGAAGGACAAACGATCTATCGATAGACCGCGAGGAAAAAAAGACCCAAAAAACTCAAAGTTTTCAGGTTCTCGGGAATGGCATATGGTCGCCACTAGACCGCTAGTGGACTATAAATGGTCTATCGTAGGACCGCTAGAGAGGAGAAGCAGAGAAACCTGAGAATTCTGGTTCTCGGGTGAGGTTAGCAGTTTCTTCATGACCGCTAGGGCAGATTAAGCGGTCTAACAATAGACGGCAAGGGATACGAGATAGAGAAACCTGAGAACTTGAATCCTGGGAAATGGAACCTACGTCTGCACATACTTAAAACAAGAAAACAAGTTAGATCTGTTCTTAGACTCAACCCCTTACCTGCAGCAAGTTAGAAAATGACCAATCCTTGATATTTGGTCAAGGGGTGGAGCCTTATCAAATAGGTAAAAATGCAATGAAAAATATGAATACAAATGCACGTTATGAATATGCAAGAATGATGATATTTTGAGTTTTTCGAAGATATTTATTTTTTGTGGATTTTGAAATATTTGGGTTTTTAGATTTTGAAATATCTGATTTTTTTTTGATTTTGAAATATCTGATTTTTTTTAGATTTTGAAATATCTGATTTTTTTAGATTTTGAAATATCTGATTTTTTTGGATTTTGAAATATCCGATTTTTTTGGGATTTTGAAATATTTGATTTTTTTGGATTTTGAAAGACAAATTTCATCCCGACAACGAGAGCCCTACTTGTCCCACTAGGAATCTCCTGCGGTCGGCGTGCTTTTGAGGTGACAATCCCCTGTCGAGGTCAATCTGTATGACGGTGCTGCTACCGAGGCTATACCCAGGGTACGGTCTAGTCCTAAAAGAGAAAAAGGAATTCGAGAGGTATGCTTAGGCCAGCTATAGAGGTTCTTAGGGCTTGAATCCTTCTCATGACAACCCTTTTGAGATTCAGTATGTTACGTCGGGGCTTTGTGTCCGTCATCAAACCTTTATCCACCCTAGGCACGCGTACGTCCTGGCTCATGACGTCCCGCGGGAAAACTATACTGCCACTCTTGCCGCGCCTAGTATTATACTTTTGGAGCTTTTGGACTTTGAGCTTTGAGCTTTTGAAACAAGCTTTCAGCTTTGCCTTTTCTCCTTTTCTTTTCTTTTTTTTCTTTGGTGTTACTGCTGCTTTTTTTTTTTTGGAATCAGGTCATAACGGATTGCCCCTATTTGAGACCTCCTTTCGTTAGCGTGTCTAGGTCAGTTATCGCCCCCTTATTTGTCTCTTGCCCCTAGATTTAGTCGAAGAGAGAAACGGTGTGACGACCCGGACTCCGGATATCGGATATACCCGATAGGACTACCGAGTAGACCCGATACCACTTGGAACCCGTGAAGCCTCCCAAGAGCTGTAAAGCTCCGAAGGGATAAAAGGTTTGTTGTGTAGTACATTGAAGTCGCAGATATAACAGTAAGCAATTAAATTTCATTAATCAGGTTTGCTTAAGTAGTAGAAATAAAATTACTTTTTAATTAACATTTTAGATTAACAATTATACCAGAGTCCAGTCTAAAGGAAAGACAAGTACAGTCCAACAGGAAGAAAAATGTACACTGAGGTCGAGAGAAGCCCGACGCAGGTACCGTTGGCAACTACGAACACGCCACTACAGGAACTGTGAAGGAAGCAGAGACGACCACACCTGAAAAGCAGGGGTGAGTCTCGTGTCACTGGCTCAGTAGGGGTCATGCGGATCCCCACTGAAAAATAACGCAGTAACACAGAACAACAACTAAAACAGCATTAGTAGTAAAGTAGGAAAGAAAGCAGGAAAAACTACTACTAGAAAGCTGTAAAAGAAAGCCGGAAGAGCAGGAGTAGAACGGCTAAAAGAAAAGGGAAAAGTAAAGCCGTAAAGAACGAGAACACGGCTACCAAGCAAAGCACGGCTCCCTAAGCTACTCCAAACAGTGACAGAAGGGCGAACCCTGATCTCACAAAGTCAGGAGTTATCGATCTGCCAGCCAACCATTAGCCCAAAGGCTAAAGCCCATGAAACTAGGCAAAAGCCCTAGAAAAGACCTAGACAGACATAGAACACTGAAGCATACACGACTAGATCATCGTGCACGCAATCAGAAACTGATCTTGGACGAAGCCAAGAGCAGACCAATCTCAAAAGGGGAAGCTGATCTTGGACGAAGCTAAGAACAGACTAACTCAGAAGGGGAACACTGACGCCGAGAAACACGAGAGTCACATTCCAAGTGACGGAAGCACCTCCTCACTAGAAGAACAGCCAGATGCGTCCACTGACGTCTTACACTGCGCCACAAGTATCTCACTACGGACGCCGAGAACGACGGACATTGTGATACTCACTGATCTGAACCAGGAACTATAGTAATGAGTCACTATTCAGGGTCACGCCCGTCGGCGTTCGTCCAAAACGCCCCTGACCACGTGTGCACACACAGGTTCAATACCTTGAGCCATGCCTCTAGCTAGTTTTCTTCCCCAGCAGGACGCTATTGCAAGGCAAGGGAGCCCACGAAAACTAGCCTAAAAACTGTATCTCGGGAACTGCCCCACCACCACTCCCAGGTGGGTCGAGACTCGAGGTCGTCAGGCTACGACTAGTGGAGGCTCATTAGACACAGAGACTCGAAACACTAGTGCTGGAGTACAGACAGGCTAAGCATGCACTGTCACACGTACTGGGAAGCACCAAGGCAGTACACCAAACTGCCAACAGACTCAGGACATGGCAGCTAGACCTACCAACGCAACAATCTTGGAGTCTCATGACTCAGGGTCAAGATCGTCGCACAACGGCGGTGACAAGCTGCCAATCATCCTAATCCTAAGCCACAAGAAATGACAATGGATCATCGGATCCACAAACCCATATAAAATGACACACGGAGACCTGAGGGAGCATCAAGACCCTCAACGCATTTGGACACACAAATTGAGGTAGGACAGTACCTCAAGGCATCCAGAACCACGTATTGATCTATCGAGACACACACAAGGTCACCCGTCAACCACTGGGTGTCACCGGGTTGACCAGAACCTAACAATGACTCTAAAGCAGTACAGAAACCTAACCAATAGTAGGGTAAGCCTAGCTATATAATAACATGGTTATAACCCTCATAGGACATCAAAAGACGTCCACGGGACAATTGCCGAACCACGAAGTCAAGCCAAGGCACTTGGAAAACAACACATCAAAAAATGACACGCAGGAGTTAAGCGAAGGAACATACGCTGGCGGTCATAGAATGGGCTGCTAGGGGACTGTAGCGGTCAAGGATTAGGCCACTAAACCCAGTCAACCCTGAACTGACCTATTCGGACAAACCACCAAACCGTGATCTAATATAAACGCGCTACACGGACTAGGCGGTCCAAGAGTGCACTGCCACATAACCGCCTTAGAACCTTGACCTAAGTCAAACAACCTATAGCAACCTAAGAAAGGGGCGCTACAACGAAGAGACGCACCAAGGTTGGGCCGCCAAGGCCAACAGACTTAAATCCTTGACCCGGTCAAACGAACCATAGCGGCCTAAGGAAGGAGCGCTACACCACGTTGGTGGTCAAAGCTTGGGCCGCCAGCCCAAACCGACCTAACCCGTTGACTAAAGTCAACGACTCATAGCGGTCTAAGAAAGGGCCACTAGAGCAAGTAGCGGTTTATCGAAAGACCGTTAAGACTCAAACCGACTTACACTGATATCGAGAAACCATTGAGCTTGGCGCACCACCATAGGGGCGCTAGAGGCAAGAGGTGGTCTAAGTTTAGACCGCCAGCCTAAATCGACCTGAACTAACCGACACACAATAGAGTGTGACGGTCTATCGTGGGGCCGCCAGAGACAAGAAACGGTCACTGGAATGACCGCCAGCACGATATGGTGGGAAAACTGGAGGAATGGCCGATCTCGACCGTTCCACGCCCTGTTTGCATCTAAACGAAGGGTAAACAGTCCTAATCGATGAAAAACACCTTCCACAGCCCGGAAGGGACACATGCAACAGCTCAATCACAAGAAACGGGCGATTCCAACGAATCAACCCTAATTGGGTCATCGAGGTTCCTAGGCTCGTACCGACCCCAAATGACGACCAATCGACACGAAATTAGCGAAAATGGAATACAGACATGTTGGAAACTAATCTAGTCAAAAATCGTCGCTATTTTCCAACGAACCCGACGCACACCCCCCGAGCATGCTTTTCTCGAAACTGAACGAAACCCACTCATATGTGCATCGTTCGATGTGAAACTACGAGGGAACGTAGAGGAGAAGTAGGTGATCTATTTCCGTACCTCCACCGAAGATTCTGAGTGCCGAAGCAAATAAACCGCGCCAAAAACCATCAAACCAATGAACCACGCTGGCATTGAATCCACCGAGGGATCGCGCCGCGCCACGCTCAATCCGCCACTCCATCACACTCCAGGTTCACCCCATCGCGTCCCCGCCTCGGCCAGCTCGCCAACGGTGCGCACCCCGCGTCGAGAGGACCAGAGAGGAGAGAGAACGAGAGATAGAACGTGAGGTGAGAAATGAGAGGGAGGAGAGAAGAAAAGGAAATAAATATAAGAAAATTAGGAATTTTCCTAATTTTTCAAAATTTTGATTTTTACGTCAAAAATCCACTAATTCAGAAAAATACGAAAAAAATAGTCGAAACGATCCTCTCAAAGAGTACATCGCAGCTGTAGCATCCTCGAGTCGATGAACTGAGAAATAAACTTACCACTAGGTTTCGTAACTTGTACGAGAGAAAACCCCACGTGGATCGTAAAACTCAACTCAGGACCCACAAAAGCGATCCGAAAGCACTCCGATAAGGATCCGGAAGATCCAGGGTATTACAAACGGACAGGGACTTTCACTTCCCCTAAGCTTGGCCAGGGAGAAACGATGTTTACACAAAATCGGGGAACCCAACTAGGGATGTCGTGAAGTGTGTGATTGCCAGACTCGGAATCTTCCTTTGTGTTTTGAGGAGAGGAACACCTTGCTACCGGGCCTTCATTAGCCGGACTCTAAGGGAAAAAACGCTTAAGATACAACACATTCCAAGCGTGAGATAGCTCTTCACCTTCCGCATTGACTAGGCGATACGGTTTCTCTGGGTAAGCTTCTCTAATGACGAACGTCCCTTCCCAGTTAGGTTGCAATTTTGACCAAGGACATCCGGACCTAATGAATTTACATTTCAAAACCATATCACCTATTTGAAATTTGCACTCAATTACCTTCTTTTGAAAATAACGCGAAACTCTCTTTTGATAAACAGACCCGTGATCGGCCGCATTTAGCCTCTTCTCATCCAAGAGTTCCAACTGGACGAGCAACGCCTCTTGATGTTCATCTAGATTAAGTTCCTTATCGAGCTATACCTTTAGGGAAGAGATCAAGATCTCATATGGGAGCACTGCCTCCATCCCGTAAGTAAGAGCATAGGGGGTTTGCCCCGTAGGAGTACAGATGGAGGTACGGTAAGCCCATAGAGCTTCCACTAATCGTTCAGGCCAATCAGAGAATTTGTGAGATTCACATGTTTTCTATATGATTTTAAGAAGGGTTTTATTAGTGGCTTCGGCTCGACCGTTACCTAGAGGATAATATGGAGATGAATGATGCAATGTAATATTGAACTTCTTACAAAGGTCCTGAAGCTCTTGAGAGATGAACTGCGGTCCATTGTCGGTGACGATGCTGTTTGGCACTCCGAATCGTGACATGATATTCTTTAAAATGAAGCGGCACACCATGGTAGCTTTGATCTTCGCGTACGTGTTGGCCCTGAGAGATGGCAGACAAGAAGGGGGGTTGAATTGTCCGCTTTACCGAGATGGCGGATTTTAAAAACTTCCTAAACTAATTACAACGGAAATAAAATTAACTATGTTGATTAGCCCAAACTCAAGTGAGATAGGATGTTTTCTCAAACTTTTCGATCTCACATGGATAGTTAATGCAACTAATCAGAGGAATTAAGCTCAAGATGAATAACGGAGGTAGCAGTGTAGTGGTGCAGTGAAATAAAAATCAATAAGATAACATGTGAATGGGGATAGGAGAAATGGACAATCACACAGGCATGCCACAAGTAACATAGAGATTTTTAGGTGGTTCGGGACCACGGTGGGCTCCCTACGTCCACCCCTCACCAAACCCGGTGAGGCTTCACTAACACGCTACGAACATAGCAAAACGGGGACGAACCCCAACCACACACATGCTACTTCCACAGCAATACACGCACGACAGCACGAGGACTTGCCTCAACACGCTGCCACAGCAGCACACACACACACACATTCAGGGAACGTACCCCGGACACGACAATCACACGGAGTCGCAACTCCGTCCTCACACAACCAAACACGGGGAAACTTTCCCCACAATAAAACCACACACGCGGAGATACAACTCCGCCCACACACAACGTATTCTCGGTTTGATGAAAATAGAAGATATACAATAAATGCCCAAATGACTATCTATGCTGAAATAGACAAATAGAGATGAGAGAAGAAGGATCCCCCTCAAATCTGCAATGAAAATCATCCAAAGGAGTGATGGGATGCGCCGAACGATCTGTCCGTGGAGTGGAAGCTGCTCAATGCTCGTAGAAGGTGCCCTAGGGAGAATGGTTAGATGACCTCGCTCCCAGCTGCTTTAGATCGGTAGTGAATGGCTCATTCTTGGCGGCCTCCTCTTCTTCTTCTTCCTCCTCCAGATGGGGCAGCACCTTCCTCTTCCTTCCTGCAATGAATGAAACAATGTTAGCGCAAGAGATGGTTTCCATCGTGGGAAACTCGCAGCTACTTATGCAAGAAGGAAAACCAACTACAAAGGACAAGAATGCCCATGTAAAAACCCTTCAAATCAACACCCAATAGATAGGAGAAACCCTAAGGCTATTGGGGTAAAAGACCAAGGCAAATCGGGTTACAAAATGAGCACTTTGAAAATAATCCGGAAATGACGATCCAGACAAACCAGAGAAAGTGTCAACTCATGGAGTCTACACTTTTCTCATCAAGTTCTATCCTGTTATATAAAAACATGACTCGGGTGAAAGTGTCGACTCATAGGGTCGACACTTTTCACCAGAGGTTCTGTTTTCCTTGAAAATAGACCTCCGGCCTGTAAGTGTCGACTCATGGAGTCGACACTTGCAGCCAGAAGTGATCAGCCAGCAAGCTGGCTAGAAAGTGTCGACTCATTGAGTCGACACTTTCTCTGACAGACGAGAAAAATAAGTTAAATCAAATGAAACCCCAAAAGCATTAAGCACCCATTAACCATCATTCAACCCCATTCAAAAACAATAGAATGACATGCATAAGGGGTCTTAGAACATCAATCAAACATGATTTTGAAAGGTAATTTTGGAACAAAAATAAGCATGATGCTACATGAACTTTTTACGAAACTATGAGTTAAACCCACAAATCATGTGAATGCATCACATTCATTTAAGCCTCATGAAGATTCAGCAATTCTTACCATAACTTCCAAGATATGAAAACTTAAATGAACCTGGACTTTTTGGAAGTTCAGTAACATGAACACATTAAGTCACTCCATATGAAGAACCTAACTTCAAGGCTCTTCATCTCATAAGACTATCTCTTTTGAAACCTGCAATAACAGAGGCTCAATTTCATCAATCTCACATCAAATTAAACTCTCACAATCCACTGAGACCACAGAGATTGAAATAGATTCAATCCATGAAATATTACCATTGATCCACTGGATTGAGTTACATTTAAACCTGCATGCTTATGAACCACAATATCATGATAGGGTCAATGAAAGCTATTCATGTAACTATTCAAACTATGGTTCTCCAAGGGAAATGAATCATGCTCACAGTTAAGTCTTAACAATCCAAGTCAGCAGCTATATGAGAAGATAGCAGACATTTAAGCCATTCTTAAGTGCATGTTTAGTTCAAGGCTTCCAAGTTCAGTCAATTCAGTCCAAAGTAGGAAAACCCAATTTTACTTATAGTTCATACAAACCTTGACCGCAATGAGATTACACATGCAATCCAAATCATGGCTGAGCTCACATATACCATGGATAGCAAGATTCAGATATAAAGAATTTAAACTCAGCTCACTGAAAACCGCCCATGAGACCAATTAACTTGTATTACATTCACATATGAAGTAGACTCAAAAACATCCAATCCAATAACGCACATGTGAACTAGTAAAACCACAGGTAGTGGCACAATCAATTTGACATGTATGTCCATGACCTAAACCCATCTAAATAGTCCAAGATAAAGATTAAGGCTCAAGGAGCCAGGGGTCGACTCATGGAGTCGACCCTTGCAGTGGGAAAGAAAGGATCTGCCAAAAGGCAATCCGGTTCTACCCAAGGACATCCAATCCCCTTCAACCACACCAAGGGCCTTATGACCCTCAATGAAAACATGATCTTTCCAAAAATAACATGCATTTGAAAATCCAGAAAACTCGATAAATCACATATGAATGTTTTGCATGAGAACACCAAATTAGAGATGCATGAAGTGTTTGCTTAAGACATATAATGCTCAAGTCTAAGCATATGAAATAAATATCAGTGCCATGAGGAGTAGGTCAACTCCCTGAATGGGTGAGGTTGACTCTTCAGACTACACAAGTCTAAAGATCTAATCCTACAAAACAAGATATCAACATATGAGCTCATTTCAACAAGATGTTTTCCACAAGATAATCATGAATGAATTTCAGTTCAATGCAAATGCAAACCACACAATATATTGTACTCATCAAAACCATTATCAAAGATAAAGAGGGAGTGCCACGAACCCAACAATCTTCCCCTTTTTGATGATGACAATATATTGTGGCCACCAAAATTCTCTCCCCCTTTGGCATTATCAAAAAAATGGGGGACCAAGGAGAACAGATGGAGAAGTGCAAATAGAAATAGACGGATATATAAAGCCTATGGTGCACGAACCCAGCAATTAGCCTCCCATGAGATGAATGTGTGAGAATTATGAACAAGCAACATCAAGCAGCGAATGACATTTGTCGTGCAACATGCAAGATGATAGCTATATGTGCAAATGCTCAGTTTTTGAACTATGTGCAGAAAGTATGATTGAACTATGCACAAGTGAATGATTTAACTAGACTATATGCAGAATGTGAAACTAAGCTATGAACAAAATGTATAGTGCTCAAGAGCACGTTATTCTCCCCCAATTGTCAAGAATAAAAACCAACTGACAATGTGTTATTTAACTTGTTATTTACAAGTATAACCTATAGATGCAAAGTGTGGAATGAAATATGATATGATCAAGACAGATCAAGCATTCAGGCACTCAAGCATGCATAACAAGGTATAGACTCATGCAAGTCCCTTCGGGATGAGTGTAAGATAATGCAATCGATTATAGAACATGATGTACATGTTCAATACTAAGAAGGTCGTGCTTACATAAATAAAGTACTGTATTAACTATGAATGATGATTGATTCATAAGGAATATTCACACAATCAAACCCAAGGTGCATATGTGAAGATTGAGCAATGATGTTCAAATTAATATGGAAAATCAGATTTTCTAAAGAACACTAAAAAGAACTTATCATCCATACACTTTCACACACAATGCTCGAATATTGGTAGCTACGTATGACCCCAATTTTTTAATTACTAAAAATGGTGTGACTAACCTTTTGACACGAGTTGTATCCTTTGTCTCAGGGACACTTCTCGATTACTCAGTTTCGTCACTTATCTTAACTATGGATTTTATCACTTTTCGAAGCGAGTTGTATCCTTTATCTCAGGGACACTTCCCGGCTACTCGGTGGTAAATCACACTTATTTTAATATGGATTAGTTTCTCCTTTCGACGTGAGTTTCCTCCTTTATTTCAGGGGGGATTCTCGACTACTCGGATCCATGTTCCACTTATACAAATTTTTGGTGGGATAAACAGCTTTTTCCTCATGAGACATATGATTTCTATGTAGAGAATCAATAGCCCTCCAAAGTGTAGAGTAGAAAATAGTAATCCTTATTAAATTGAATCATTATGTCAAAAATGTGCATTTTGTGTGGGTGGTTGTATTGAATGTAAAAGATGAATTAGCTTTCTCACAGTAATGTCTCCCCTTAAATGTATGCACGGTTATAAAAAATCTCCCCTTTAATATATACCATGTAACAAACATGTCTAAATTAATACAATTTCATTTACCAAGGGATGAGTCATAGAAGGAGTCAAATGGTGGTTGTATAAAGTATATACATGCATTCAACCAGAGATTTTCCAATGACTTCAAGCAGCTTGATTATCAGTACTTGGCGGAGAACTTAGGTCCGAAGATCACCTCACGCGTAGTGAAAGCTTCTGGCTGGACAAAATCTAACCTTCCATTAACATCATTTTATATGCCGAATAACCATGGCATTCAAGCACAGAAGTATGCAATGATATGTAAGTGCATGCATGTAACCGAGCATATGATCAAAGACTTCCTTTATGTACAAGTGTGCAAAGATGTGTATGATATGTGCATGAAAGTAAGTATGCAACCTGTGTATGCATAAGTGAACTATGTATGCACATGTGAACTGTTATTTACAAAAAGTGATTAAAAGTATGAAAACTTTTATGTTCAAACTGAAGGATTCAAGAACTGAATTGTTATTTGCAAGATGTAAAACAGAGAGTATGCAAAGCTAACTTCATCACCTAATCATGTAACCTAAAGATCTCAACACTTCAGAAGTTACCTTAATCAATAGAGCAGGAATGCAACTATTTGAATTCAATCATTTTCCATCAAGGCTCAAATTTTACCTTCTCAGATTTTTCAAAATGAACCTAAGCAAAATGATCTTTAAAAATAAACCATTTTCTTTCTCGCCTTAAGAAACCTTTATTTGTCAACGTTCCTTGGCCTCAAGGCACCCCTACAAAATAGATTCTCATTTTGGTGATTTGGGTACCCAAGCCATCTTGGGTCCCGAGGGATTAGTTCTAACATGAGCAAGTGTGTTTTTTTTATTTTTTTTCTCATACCATTCATCATCGGCCCTCATCATGGTACAATTGTCCATTGAATATCCATTCAGGGCACAGAAAAAATAATGAGAAGATTTTATTTTCAAAAACTAATTGTCATCAGTTTTCATTAAGAAGCAATTATTCATCATGTGTCCACATTCACCACAATAATAACATGAAAAATTCTTTTTAAGAAACCATTCATCATCATTTTTCTTTGTGAAATAATTTTTAAAAATATGACCATGTAATCCACAGTAATAGCAATGAGCATTGAAGTTTTTCTTCATAGGTTTTTCAGAATTCTTAGAATCATCAACCATGTTCACTCTAGACTTAGAAGCTCCATCATCATCAAACTTCATTAAAGAGCAGTCGTACATGTCATGACCCAGGTTCCCGCAGTAATAACATGAAACATTCCTTCTTTTACTTGTTGCATGATTATGTTTAACAGATGGAAGTTTTTCATGCACACAAGAACAATCAGCAACATTTTTCTATTTTTGATTTCTTTTATCACATAAGGACAAGCATTCATTTAAGCTCTTGATTTCATTTTCTAGATTCAAGATATACAGTTCAGAATTAGCAATCTCTTCTTCACACGACGTAATTTTCTCATTCAACAAAGAGTTAACAGTTTTGTAACTTGCGACATCCTATTCTAAAATATGAGGATTTTCAAGATCATCAACAACATGTTTTCCTTTTTCAAACATGTGGAGTTTATCAACCAATAAACTATTTTGATTTTTCAATTTCTGAATCTCTTCAGCAAGTTTTTTATTTTGATAACTCACATTTTCATCAACCATTTTATTCATGGTTTCATTGCATTCAAATTTATCATTCGCGTTCTTAAAGCTTTCTATTTCATGTCTTAGCTCCCTTAACCAATCAGATTTGTCAACAGACATGCATTTTTCCTTTTCAAGGACAAGTAATTTTTCAGACATTACTTTGTTTAGATGCTTTAACGCTTCATTCTCCTTAGCAAGTTCAGTGCATTTTTCACATGAAGGATTATCAACACAAGAGTTCTCTATTTTCTTTTTCAATTTCTTGTTTTCAGATTTTAATGATTTGTATCTATCAAACAGTTCATCATATGCATTCATCAACTCATCATAGCTAAGTTCATCTTCTTCCTCGGAATCGGAGTTTACCTTAGAGTTTTCCTCACTTTGGCGATCATTGCCGTTGTTTACCGCGAGACACTCATCAACATTATTTTCTTGGGCTTCGCTTAGCCCATCCCAGATTTCTTTGGTTGTCCTGCAAGATAAAACAAATGGAAATTGTTTAGTGTCCAAGGCAGTCTTAAGGGCATTCAAGACAAACAAATTATCGGAATTCATTCTCTTATGTTCATCAGTCCATCTTAATTCATTTTTCGGTAAAACATGTGGACCATGAGAGATTTATTTCATGAGTTTCGGATCAAAGTCAGTAATCCAAACACAAAACTTTCATAGCCATGAAGCATAGTCAAAACCATCAAAGATAGGAACTACATTCAAACTAGCCATCATGAAATGATCTTTTCTCCTAGATCGCAAGGTCCGCTAATTAAAAAATCAGAGACTGGGCTCTGATACCAATTGCTGACCTAGAGAGATGGCGGACAAGAAGGGGGGTTGAATTGTCCCCTTTGCCGGGATGGCGGATTTTAAAAACTTTCTAAACTAATTACAACGGAAATAAAATTAACTATGTTGATTAGCCCAAACTCAAGTGAGATAGGATGTTCTCTCAAACTTTTCGATCTCACACAGATAGTTAATGCAACTAATCAGAGGAATTAAGCTCAAGACAGAAACGGAGGTAGCATTGTAATGGTGCAGTGAAATAAAAATCAATAAGATAACATGTGAATGGGGATAGGAGAAATGGACAATCACACAGGCATGCCACAAGTAACACGGAGATTTTAGGTGGTTCGGGACCACGACGGGCTCCCTACGTCCACCCCTCACCAAACCCGGTGAGGCTTCACTACCACGCTACGAACATAGCAAAATGGGGATGAACCCCAACCACACACACGTTGCTTCTGTAGCAATACACGCACGACGGCACGAGGCCTTGCCTCAACACGCTACCACAGCACACACACACACACACGTTCAGGGAACGTACCCCGGACACGATAACCACACAGAGTCGCAGCTCCGTCCTCACACAACCAAACACGGGGAAACTTTCTCCACAATAAAACCACACACACGGAGATACAACTCCGCCCACACACAACGTATTCTCGGTTTGATGAAAATAGAAGATATACAATAAATGCCCAAATGACTATCTATGCTGAAATAGACAAATAGAGATGAGAGAAGAAGGATCCCCGTCAAATCTACAGTGAAAACCATCCAAAGGAGTGATGGGATGCGCCGAACGATCTGTACGTGGAGTGGAAGCTGCTCAATGCTCGTAGAAGGCACCCTAGGGAGAATGGTTAGATGACCTCGCTCCCAGCTGCTTTAGATCGATAGTGAATGGCTCGTTCTTGGCGTCCTCCTCTTCTTCTTCTTCCTCCTCCAGGTGGGGCGGCGCCCTCCTCTTCCTTCCTGCAACGAATGAAACAATGTTAGCGCAGGAGATGGTTTCCATCGTGGGAAACCCGCGGCTACTTATGCAAGAAGGAAAACCAACTACAAAGAACAAGAATGCCCATGTAAAAACCCTTCAAATCAACACCCAATAGATAGGAGAAACCCTAAGGCTATTGGGGTAAAAGACCAAGGCAAATCGGGTTACAAAATGAGCACTTTGAAAACAATCCGGAAATGACGATCCAGACAAACCAGAGAAAGTGTCGACTCATGGAGTCTACACTTTTCTCATCAAGTTCTGTCCTGTTATATAAAAACATGACTCGGGTGAAAGTGTCGACTCATAGGGTCGACACTTTTCACCAGAGGTTCTGTTTTCCTTGAAAATAGACCTCCGGCCTGTAAGTGTCGACTCATGGAGTCGACACTTGCAGCCAGAAGTGATCAGCCAGCAAGCTGGCTAGAAAGTGTCGACTCCTTGAGTCGACACTTTCTCTGACAGACGAGAAAAACAAGTTAAATCAAATGAAACCCCAAAAGCATTAAGCACCCATTAACCATCATTCAACCCCATTCAAAAACAATAGAATGACATGCATAAGGGGTCTTAGAACATCAATTAAACATGATTTTGAAAGGTAATTTTGGAACAAAAATAAGCATGATGCTACATGAACTTTTTACGAAACTATGAGTTAAACCCACAAATCATGCGAATGCATCACATTCATTTAAGCCTCATGAAGATTCAGCAATTCTTACCATAACTTCCAAGATATGGAAACTTAAATGAACCTGGACTTTTTGGAAGTTCAGTAACATGAACACATTAAGTCACTCCATATGAAGAACCTAACTTCAAGGCTCTTCATCTCATAAGACTATCTCTTTTGAAACCTGCAATAACAGAGGCTCAATTTCATCAGTCTCACATCAAATTAAACTCTCACAATCCACTGAGACCACAGAGATTGAAATAGATTCAATCCATGAAATATTACCATTGATCCACTGGATTGAGTTACATTTAAACCTGCATGCTTATGAACCACAATATCATGATAGGGTCAGTGAAAGCTATTCATGTAACTATTCAAACTATGGTTCTCCAAGGGAAATGAATCATGCGCACTGTTAAGGCTTAACAATCCAAGTCAGTAGCTATATGAGAAGATAGCAGACATTTAAGCCATTCTTAAGTGCATGTTTAGTTCAAGGCTTCCAAGTTCAGTCAATTCAGTCCAAAGTAGGAAAACCCAGTTTTACTTATAGTTCATACAAACCTTGACCACAATGAGATTACACATGCAATCCAAATCAAGGCTGAGCTCACATATACCATGGATAGCAAGATTCAGATATAAAAAATTTAAACTCAGCTCACTGAAAACTGCCCATGAGACCAATTAACTTGTATTACATTCACATATGAAGTAGACTCAAAAAAATCCAATCCAATAACGCACATGTGAACCAGTAAAACTGCAGGTAGTGGCACAATCAATTTGACATGTATGTCCATGACTTAAACCCATCTAAACAGTCCAAGACAAAGAACAAGGCTCAAGGAGCCAGGGGTCGACGCATGGGGTCGACCCTTGCAGTGGGAAAGAAAGGATATGCCAAAAGACAGTTCGGTTCAACCCAAGAACATCCAATCCCTTTCAACCACACAAAGGGCCTTATGACCCTCAATGAAAACATGATCTTTCCAGAAATAACATGCATTTGAAAATCCAGAAAACTCGATAAATCACATATGAATGTTTTGCATGGGAACACCAAATTAGAAATGCATGAAGTGTTTGCTTAAGAATATAATGCTAAAGTCTGAGCATATGAAATAAATATCAGTGCCATGAGGAATAGGTCAACTCCCTAAATGGGTGAGGTTGACTCTTCAGACTACACAAGTCCAAAGATCCAATCCTACAAAACAAGATATCAACATATGAGCTCATTTCAACAAGACGTTTTCCACAAGATAATCATGAATGAATTTCACTTCAATGTAAACGCAAACCGCACAATATATTGTACTTATCAAAACCATTATCAAAGATAAAGAGTGAGTGCCACGAACATAACAGTATGTTTCTACTTCGGCCCACTTGGTGAAGTACTCAGTGGCCGTAAGGATGAAGGATATCTGCTTGGTCTGAGAATTGGGATCACCTAGCGGGCCGACAATATCGAAGGCCGACATAAAGAATGGCCAAGGAGTAGAGAGAGGATAAAGAGATGAGGCAGGAGCATTGATTTTATCAACATGGAGTTGTCATTTAGGACACCTCTGGACATAAAGGGAGCAATCTTCCTGTAGAGTGAGCCAATTGTATCCATGCCTAAGGATCTTCTTCACTAGAGCCTGGCCATTGACATGACCTCCACACTCACTTGAATGGGCTGCTTCGGTCACCTTCCAAGCTTCATCATCGTCTAGACATCTCATGAGCATTCCATTGAGAGCGCGCCAATACAGTTCTCCAGCAATGATAGTGTACTTCGAGGCGGCTCTTTTAATAGCCTCACCTTGCTCAACATTTTCCCCTTCTGGGAACGATCCATCTCTATAGTACAGCTCATTTTCATGGTACCATGGCAATTCTTCTACCTCCAGAATCTCTTCTAACTCTGCTAAAGATACTTCCTTCAAATCTTCCTTCTCAGCCCTAGCCTCTACAGTTTTCCTAAGTTTGTCGAACCAAGGATCCTTAAGAGAAGGTGCATCCAATCTCTGAACGACGATGGTCTCAATGCTCCGACTGAGAGGGAAAGATAAAGAGGAAGCGAGTGATGCCAGTGCATCAGCGAGGATATTCTGAGATCGAGGAGTATGGATGTAGATCAACTTGCGGAATTGCCTAGCCAAGAGAGTGACCAAATCCTGATATGGCTTGAGCTTCAGGTCACGGGTGCGGTAAGTGGACAGAACTTGCCGCAGAACGAGCTGAGAATCTCCTATGATGTTCAAATAGCACGCGCCCAAGAGGTAGGCGTGCTTCAATCTAGCCAGTAGAGCTTCATACTCGGCAATGTTGTTGGTAGTAGGAAAACAGAGATGATAAGTGAAAGGAATCGGCACCCCTTCCGGAGTGAGAAGAACGGCACCTATCCCTCGGCCTTGGGAATTGAGCGCACCATCGAAGTGTAGAGACCAGAAGGGATGATAAGTAAGAATGGAGAGATGCTCATCAAGGAAATCGTCATGAATAGAGTCTGTGTAGGGGATAGAAAGATGGGCGAGATGCTTAGCGATGGCATATCCTTTGATCGCCTTCTGAACAACAAATGTGATGTCGAACTGAGAGAGGAAGCTCTGCCAGCGAGCTAACCTACTAGAAAGGATATGTTTTTCTAAGAGATAGTGGATCAAATTCATTCTAGAGATCAACCTAACCAGGTGGGCTAGAAAGTAGTGTTTCAGCTTCTGAGCTACCCAAACTAAGGCGGCACAGGTTTTCTCCATAGTACTGTACTTGGCCTCTGCCGTGTTAAATAACCTAGAGAGGTAAATAGTTCCCCGCTCTTTGCCTTCATCATCTACTTGTGCCAAGATAGCTCCTAGGGAGTCCTTGAACGAGCCGAAATGTTCGTCGTTAAAACCTACGGCAATCAATCAAAAATAAATACCGAACTCACAATATAATCCAAATTAACGGTAATACACTGGTGAGCACGGGTCGAATCAACAGAGAGGAATGATGAGATTGAAAACTTTGATTTTCCTTTAGAAATAAAATAAATGAATGATTTGATTTTCATAATTTAAAAGACATGAAATAAACCTATCTAATCCAATAAAATTAAATGTGAAATAAAATAGACGAAGTGGGATAGATTTGCGGTCGTGGTGTGATAACGTGTCGTCTCCTCGAGCCTTTGATTTACGAGTCATCGGAACGGCTACGTACACTCGACTGGATCGGAACCGCTTCTCTTGACCGTATTTGGAAGAAGTTTAGAGGGTGAAGGATAAAGAATGGTGGAAGAACATTAGAGAGATGGAGGGAGATAAAATTAAAAATAACAACATTATTGGAATTAAAACATGAATTAAAACTAGCTTACAACTGTATGAAAATTACAATAAATAAATTACAGTAAAATTATAACAATAACAAAGAAATAAAATAGACAAGGCTTAATTCTACGCTACGGACTAAAAATGGGGGGAGAAACAATGAATGCTAGTTTCTACGTGAGAGAGAGGAGAGAGGAGAGCCTATTTACGTACGAGCATCTAATGGTCCGGAGAGAACCTCCCATGCCTCCCTTTATAGCCTCCAAATCATCCCTTTACTATGTGAACACCACTTTGTGAAGCCTTCGGTTTAGCCGCGTTTGAAGACCAACGTGCCCTCTCTTTCTCATCTCTCCACGTGAAGAGACCACCGAAGCCACCTTCTGCGCCTGCCAACTCTGACCGACCAGTGTGAAGAAGCCTTGGCCGACGTGAAGCCGCTGAAGCCACGTCGCCTGTGAAGCCCGCGAGGAAGCCTCCGCCATGCATGAACCCGCTGTGGGCCAAAGCTCGTCAACCCGTGCGGCCCGCCGCCTCCCTCGCGTGAAGACCTTTGTGCCTGCCTGCTCGCCACGAGAAGCTCGCCGTGGACCTGGCTTGCTTTGGCCGCTGCTAACCTCACGCGAAGGAGCCGCCCGACAGCCCCGTGAAGCTCGTGCCACTGCATGCTTTCTCAGCCGTTGAATGCTGCCGAAGTGAAGCCCGCCCTTTGCATGAAGTCACAATGGCCACGTAACAGAGCCCACGTTGCCTTTCCATGCGTCGTTACCGTGTTGAAGCATGCCGACCTGCCATGCTGTGCTTGCATGGCCCACCCTCTGTGTAAAGAGCTGGCGCTTGCTGGCGTTGAACCCATGGCCGCTCAAGCCTCCCACGTTGTGAAGACTTGCCGATATGTGGAGAAACAATGAAGCCTGCAGTTGACGTTGCCGTGAAGCCATCAACATGCATTGTCTTCACGTGCTTTGTCTTGCTTATTTGGTTTAGGTGCTTCAGTTTTTCTGTGTCTTCAGATTATTTGTAATGGAACCAATCGTGTTGAAGGCTGGCTCCAGCAAAGCAAATAGATCCAGCCACAGTGGATCATCAAGCGAGAAAATCAGCCTGTCGCGGTCTGAAATTGATGGAGACCACATTGGAATGGTGATCAGTGATTTCAGGAAACTTCTGAGAAAAAGAGAAGGAAAGCTTGATGGTGGCAAAAAGCAAACAATGTATAATTCTAATCCTGCCAAGATTGCTAACACTAATGTTTGCTACAAATGCAGGAAGGCTGGCCACACGAAGGATGATTGTCCAGAACTATCGAAACTCAAAGGGAACACCTCGGACATTGATGAAGAAGGAGAAAAGTCCATATGCTTAATGGCCAACCGGGGAAGTGATGATGAGGAAACCTCATCTCAGGTAAGCTCCGAATCAGATGGATACACTTTTGATGAATTGATAGTAATGTATGAGGATCTGTTCAAAGTATCCAAGAAATTAAAATCTGAAAATAGAAGGTTGAAAAAAAGATGTGAACAGATTAACTCTAATGTTTTCTGTGAAAACTGTCAAAGACTAAAAACATCTCATGATATGTGCTTAGCTGATCTGAATGTGAGTAAGGAACAAATCTCTTTATTGGAAAATAAAAATGATGAACTTACTGCCAAGATTTCTGAACTAGCAGATAAGCTGAATTCATTAGGAAATGATCAAATCTTAACTAATGAACTAGTTCAGAATGAACAAATAAGAAAAGAAAATGAAGAATTAAGGTTGCTAAATTCTGCCATGTCTGAGAGACTCTTAATGCTTGAAAAAGGGAAGAATTCAGTTGAAAATGAATGTGAGAGAGTGACTGCATTAATAGAAGAGATTGATAGCTACAAAGCCATTAATGTCTTACTTAATGAAAAGATCACAGATTCTGAAATTCTCATTTCCTCTCTCAAAAATGAAATCACTGAATTGAACAATTCTCTATCTGAGTCATTTAAAAACAAAGAAAATTCAAAGGCTGCTTCTAAGAAGAAAGTCTCTGATGGAGGCAATAAACAGGAAGAGAGAAAAAGAATGTATACAACCATTGTGCGTAGCTCTGAGTTAGCTAGCACTTCAGCTTCTCCTTCATGTCTGCCTGCGAATCAGATAGAAAAACAAAAGAAAACAAAACAGAATAAAAATTTGTATGCTGAAATTTCTCAGGCCAAACTGTCTCATGTTAAAAGAAAGAATGTGAAATGTTTCTACTGTGGTAAATCTGGCCATGAGATGGATGTTTGCTTTGTCATGAGAGAGGATGAACTGAAATCAGATAGAATTCATGCTATGAATTCTAAATCGAAGAAACCTTCTCATGATCAAAATAAGAGAATTCAATGCTTTTACTGTCATAGAATTGGCCACTTTATGCATGATTGTAGATTAAAGAAGCAAGATGATTTGAATGCTAAAGAGCTTCATGATAGGAATCATGCATATCTGAAAAAGAAACTTCATTGCTTTCATTGTAACAAATTGGGCCATATTGCTGCAAATTGTTGGCAGGCTAAGGGAAGAACAATTAACTCCAAAACTACTATAATCCATGTAAAAAGACATCCTTGATTACATACTTGGACTGAGCTTGAATGGGTCAGTTAGTGCATACAGTCAATGCATGTGTCTTGTGTCAAATAGAGAGCTCGAGCAGAGTGTGAAGAAGAAGAAGAGAGAGAGAGGAAGAGAAGGAGTTCGTTCCTCAGATCTTTGGTTCAAAACCAGATCTGAGGTTGCTCATTGTTAGAGCTATATTTCGTGCTTCATTGTTCAGCCTTTAGTTGCTGTGTTTCCATCTTTTCTTGTTTTCTTTTTATACTTTCTTATCAAGCTGTTTGTCAGCGGATGTAGTGGAGGTCTCCACTGGACAGGTAAAGCTGTAATCCTCAGCTGGCGAGACTTGGTCTCGGACGGGTTAAGCTGTAATCCCCAGCGGGTTCAAGCTGTGAGTCAGTGATGGCTAAGCTGTATTGCCCAGCGGAGGCAAGCTGTGATGCCCAGCTGTTCAAGTTGTGAGTCAGCAGGAAGCCACACTCGGGTTGAGTGTGGGGTGGATGTAGGTCTGCAGGACCGAACCACCTAAAAAATCCCTCTTGCATTGTGGTTTGATTGCTTATGGTTTGCTTCCGCTAGATGTTTGCATAGGGGCGCTCTAAGTGTTTGATCACAGGTTCATTAGATGATTTGATCAGATTTTGTTCAAGTGTTTAATCTGTTGAGTGAGTGAAATTCTAATTGAGCGAAATTTTATATTAGGTGAAAGTTTTTATAGGCTATATTCATTCACCCCCCCCTCTGAATACTTGCACCGAATCCAACAATTGGTATCAGAGCGGTCTCTGACTTAACAGATCTAACAATCTGCAGAGGATCCTGCTAACTGTTTAGTGCATTTCAGAGTGGGTCATTTGGAATCGTTTTGATTTACTGTCTTAGTGCTTTACGTTGATCATCTGGTTTAGTGCATTTCTGTTTGGTGCATTTCATAAGTGTGCCTCTTGTGTTTTGTATTTAGTTTCACTGAGTTAGTGCCGTGTCTTGCTTATCTGGTTTTGTTGTCTATTGTTTTGTGCTTTGAATTTGGTTGTTATCTGATTCGATGGCTAATCCTCCAATATTCAGAGGTGATAACTTTGACTCTTGGTTCGAAAACCTCCATCGGTATGTAAAGTCTATTGATCCAAAATTGTGGAAGGTAATGACTCACGGCCCATACAAACTGTCGAAGGATAAATCTAAATGGACCAAGAATGATAAGCTGAAAGACTCTGTCAATAATAGAGCTGTAGTTTTATTAAAAGAATCAATTGACAGATCTCTAATTGAATGCATTTCATCTTGCAGGTCTGCCAAAGACATTTTTAAAAAATTGAAGCTAATCAGAAATCACAGCAAATGCTTGATGGCTGATTGAAGAAATGCTGATGATGAAACTTCATCCGAGGTAAGTTCTGAACCTGAAGAACTTTCAATTGATGATCTATGGAATATAAATGAGGAACTCAATAATAGATGTGAGAAATTGAAATCTGAGAATAAAAGACTGAAAAAGAAATGTGATCAGATAACTTTGGAAGTTTCTTGTAAAACTTGTCCAGATCTGAAACAATCTTATAATGCATGTATGTTAGATGTTCAGAATTTTCAGGAACAGAATGGCTCTCTAAAATTTGAAAATCAAACATGTCTGGACAAGATATCAGAACTTGAGAATCAGCTGAATGAGAAGAAAAATGAACATATAAAAGGGATGCAAGAACTGACTCAAGTTAATTCCGAATTGGATAAATTGAAACTTGAGAATGAAGAATTTCAAAAGAAAATTGAAAATCTTATGGGTAGAATAAATGAAATCAATGGGGAGGTTTCACATTCTTCTTCTGCTCAATTAACCTGCCATATGTGCTCAGCTCTAAGAGAACGAAATGAAGATCTTTATAGTGAGAATGAATGGCTGAGTAAAAAAATTATCTCACTTAAAGAGGATCACAAAAACTTGGTGGCTGAGAAAATTAGAGTGGAGGAAAGAGAAGAGGAATTAATTGAAAAACTGGAACTAATGTCTGGAAGAGAGAGATGTGCTAATAATGAAATTCAGGATAAAAATCTTGAGGAAGAAAACACTGAATTAAAATCTGAAGTTGACAAACTGAAGTGGTTGAACACTGGCTTGTCTGAAAGACTTCTCACTACAGAAAAAGGAAAGGCTATCTATGATGAAAATTCAGAAATTTTGAACAGTCTAGAACAAGAAATTGAGAAGTATAAAACTGCAAACCAAGTTCTAAGCGAATGTGTTAATTACAGTGAATAGGAAATAGCCAGTTATGAACTTCACATTGCTAGCTTGGAAGCTAAAATTCATAATATGGAAAATTCAGCTATTGAGTCTGCCAAGATTAAAGGAAAAATGAAAACTGTTGGGAAGAGGAAGGATGATAACTCAGAAGGGGGAACAAATTGCTGTTCTGATGTTAAGAAAATCACTAAAAACCAGCTATATACCACTTTTGTCCAAAGCACTGATGTAGCTGATACTTCAAAGCAATCCCCAAAACAAAATGAAAATCAGAAGTCACCTTCAAAATCTGTCTTTCAGTTCAAAGCTCAGAAAATTGAAAAGTAAACAAAACCTGTTGATAATAATCAGAAATTGAAAAAGAAAAGTCAAACAAAGAAAGCAAAGAATAATTCTGGTTATACTCTGAAATTTGTTAGCTCTGCTGAATCTGATGGGTCAATGCAAAATGCTCATGCTTCTTGTACTCATTCACATGCATCTGTGAATTCATCTGATAGAAACCATGCCCCTAGGAAATTTGATGCTTCTTGCTATTACTGTGGTAAGCATGGGCATATCATGGATGATTGCAGAATATTAAAAGAGGATGAGCATGCAAATAAAACAATGCATTCTAGGAATCTATCTGGAAGAAACCATGCCTTCAGGAAATCTAATGCTTCATGCTATTATTGTCGTAGGTATGGTCATTTAATGAATGAGTGCTATGCTTTGAAATCTGATGACAGAATGCATGCCAGATACACCCCAAATCATCATGAGCACAAAAGAAACAAACTCAAATTTAATCAGCATATCATTTGTTTCACTTGCAATAAGCCTGGGCACAAGGCTATTGAGTGCTGGTCAGGAAATCATTGGGGTAAAAATGAATCTAGAAGCAAGCATCTTAAATGCTTCGAATGTGGGAGGCATGGACATACAGTCAAGGACTGTTGGCATGCCCAAGTAAGTCATGTTAATAACCAAGTTTTTAAATTCTCTGCAAAACGACCTGTGAACTTTTCATGCTTTAATTGTGGTAAATCAGGTCACAAATTTGCTGAATGCTGGATGAAGAAGAATAAGAAACAGAATGTTCATGTAAACAACAGAACAACTCATTGATGGGGACATCAACGACAGCCCGCTCACATTATGTTTGCATTTACGTCCTTTCATATTTGCATGTATACCCTTGTGTTATATGGGTACGCAATTGTAAGTCTTAGTGGGTTTATATGTAAAATTCCAGTAGGCCCAAGCCAGGGGGCCCTCACCCCTTTCCCATTGGTCCACCTAGACCATGTGGGGCTGGTCAACCAGCCTAGGTGGCCTTCTAGATGAGTGGACTAGTCATATGCCACATGGTAGACAAGTGGCTCATTTTGTCCAAGGTAGGCCACCTACCAAGTCAAAATTCCATTCACTCATTAAGCTAGTCAATAGGCCGCCCCCCCCCCCCCTTAATATTTGATGTTTTTTTTGTGTGTTTGTGGCATGCAATCCCAGCCCTTCAATCCTCTTCCCTAGATCTAAGGGTCCACATTGCATTTGATGTAAGTCATATATAATGTTGTATTTTCATGAGAAAATCAATGAAAAAATCAGAAAATTAGTGAGTGTTCTTGGAGCTTGGTGCGCCCCCTTCCTCTCTCCCCCTGATTTCCTCTTCCCCAACCCCAGATCTAGAGTGTATCTATCTCCCTTCATCCCCTCTCAACCTACGGTGATCGTCTGTGCCGCCGCCGCCGCCGTTCGTGCCGCCTTCGAGCCGCCGTGGAATCGTCATCAAGTTTCTGTCCTGCTGGACAGAGGTGTGGTTCGAGAATTCCTTAAGCCAGCCACGAGTTCTGATCGATTTAAAATTTTGAGGGTTGGTTCCTATCTTCTAGCCCCTTCTCCAAAAAACAATTGAGGTTCAAAATCCACCGTTTCATATCTTTACCATTTCGTTCAACTCTCAATCTCAGATCTGTTCTGTCACTATCTACAGTGACAGTAGCCCGGATTTTCATGTCTTAGGTCCACTTTTTGATTTATGTTAGTTCGCCCAATTTTACTGGAGATTACACCCATCCCCCCCTTCATCCATAATTTTTATAAATTTTTGGTTCATCCATTTCATATTTTCTAAAAATCGTTCTCAGTCCCAGCTATAGTTCTATCCCCCTGATCCCAGATCCGACCTTCGTCCACTAAACAAATCACATAAAATCATAGACACATCTAAACGTATCCAAACAACTTTTTCCGTCTTCCCAGCTCCATTTCCTACAACTGTTCTGAAGAACACAACCCCAGATTTGAACGTCTACCTCACAGTCAAAGGCAACCCACAGTCAAGTTATCTGCAGGTCTGAGTCTTCGGTTACTGTACAACAGGAGATTAAAAATTTCATAAGTCAAGATCCGAGCAGATCCAAGCCAGATCTTTGGACCTAGGTTGAAGAACGTCAAGATAACTTTCCAACGGCGCCAGTCTCGTGTCGATCCGACATCGGGGCTGATCGCAGCGCCCATTCTCACCGGAGAGCGCGCCGAAATACAGAACCGGCAGATTTCCGATCGGGTTTTCCGACCGGTGCCGAGCGGAGCCGCCGGGCCTCCGGCCGAAGAACCAGTGTGCCGCCAGGCATCCACCACTATAGCGGTGCCACCGGGTCCCACACGGCCCCTCTGGACAGCACGTGGGCCCCACCGTCACGTGTTCGGGTGTTGCCGAATCAACGCGAGAAGCCGCCCGTCAACCCGAATTCGGTCCTCCCGGACCCCATTGTGTAGCCCTTTACCTCCCTGCGTGGAGTGGGCAGCGAGTTGCATTTCTGTAATATCCGTGTATAATTGTTCCGGGAGTACGACTTCGGCCGGGTCCGTCTTCCCCACGCCGAGCGCGTGGAGGTATCGTCTTCGCTCCTACACTTGGCCTTTCGCTTATTTCATATATGCTTGCTTATGCCACTGCTAGAGAGCATGATAGGGTAATTAGCTCGCTTTCTATTTATATCACCGCTGCTGCGAGAGAGAGCGTTACCGTCCCGTGACCCGATCCCGGGCACAAGTGAGAGCCGACCACCCTAGCTCACAGCTGGTTTCTCAACCGCGCACATCCGACGCCTCCCTCGTTAAGGGGCAGTCACGAGCTTGTCGTGTCCATGGTCCCGTCCCGCATCAATTTGGTATCAGAGCGAGTTGTGTCTAGGGTGTCAAAAAAAGAAAAGAAAAAAAGTGTCATTTACGTCTAGTCATTAGTCGGTCTAAGTCGTGTTTAGGGTCATCATTGTTTTAAAACAAACAAAAAAAGTATCTTTTCGCATTTGCATCCCTTTACTCGGTATATCAAAAGGTGTTGTCCGAACGTTAGGCTACGCCTATCGGGAAGACCGCACACTTGCGCGAGTGATCTTCGGATCAATTAACTCCGCCACGTGTCGAGTTTTGGTTACGTCTAGGTGCATCATATTAGTGTGTGTTTGCTTAGTTGGCGTCATCTAGTCGGTGTGTTTGCATGCCCACTCGTCGAGGTACTCAATACTCACCCCCACCACCACCAATGGCGGAATCCCGAGTCTATAGTTTCGATGAGGTGGCCACTATGTTCCGAACACTTATGGGAAAAATGGATGGGTTGAGTGAGCGCATGGATGAGTTAAGCACTCGAGTGGATAGGATGGAAGAAGCTAGTACTCGAGTGAATGGCCTAGGCACCCGCCTAGAAGAGAGAATGAAAGTTGTAGAGGATAGGGCCGCTGGGTAGAACCAGTCCGTTCAAGGATTGGTCGGGAGAGTCACCGCACTAGAGAAAGGACCAGCTGAGACACACCCGATTGTCCCAGTCCAGGCACCCGCCCCACCTACACAAGGTCAACCGGAGCCGGGTCATCAACCCGCGACTCCAAGGGTTCAAGGGGTAGCTACTAGGAGGCACGAAGTCCCCGAGGTGCATGACTACGAGTCCGATAATGAGCATCGGGGACATGGTCGTGATTATCGCCATACACGGCGTACCCACGACCAAGATATGGATGAACGGGCCATTCGGACCGTTCGGGCCGACCCTCCCACCTTTGACGGGTCCTTGGACCCAAAGGTCTACCTTGATTGGGAGGCTGGTATGGACCGATATTTTGAGTGGTTCGAGATGTCGGACCAACGAAAAGTCAAGTATGCCAGGATGAAACTGTTAGGCCAAGCCCAAACCTATTGGGGAAACATGGAGAACCTATTGTTTCATCGTCAAGAACCCCCGATCGATACATGGACCGATATGAGGGAGAAGCTTAGGAAGAAGTACCTCCCTACCTCCTATTGCCAGCGTCTTATAGAGAGGTGGTAAAGTCTCACCCAAGGAGACCGGTCCGTCTCGGATTACATCGCCGAATTTGATGAGTACTACTTGCGATGCGATGCCACGGAGGAGGATTCCCTTACCGTCTCCCGGTTTCGGCGTGGTCTACGCCCACACCTACGGTATGACCTTCTCCGCCGCAAGGTGGACAAGCTGGAGGATGCATACCAAGTTGCTCTCGAGATGGAGCAATTCGAGGGTGAGTTCGAGTCTATTCCCCGGTGGAGCCCCGCTCCTCCCCGTAGTGACTCCCGTGGCTCCTTAGGTTCATACCCGAGGGGACCCATGACTCGTCCACAGGAGCCCGCCCGTCAGGAGCACTTTGCTCCTAGACCTCGACCTCCCCCACCATGGGATCTACCTCCACCCCATCCACCGGCACCCGTTGCACGTCCCCCAGCTCCTATAGCCCATCCTCTGGCACCGGCACCCCCTCCACTATTGTCCAAGGCACCTACACCTCCCCCATTGCTGCCTACACCCCCTACCCGACGGGATGATAAGGGTAAGGCCCCTCTTTTCGGGGAGAGTAGTCGATCACGAGTGCAGTGTTTCCACTGTCATGGATTTGGCCACATTGTCAGCGAGTGTCCCGCTCGCGCCACCCTAGCCTTAGGTGTTGGAGGATCCGTACCTCCCGAGCCTGAGTGTGTTGATTACGAGGCCGATGAGGCACTAGCCGAGGAGTACTATGCCTTGGGAGGGGAAGAGTGGGAGAGCTCTCCCGCCGCTCAGGATGCAGCCACCTAGTGGGCTTGATGCTACCACCTTCGTCTAGAGTCGTGCATGAGTCGGTGTGTTTTCCTTGTGTGGTTTGTTTGTGTGGTGTGTTTTGAGTTGATTGTTTGTGTGGTTTGCATACGTGTGTTAGTGCATGGTGAGTCTGCATGTGTCGTGTGTAAGCTCGTTGTCGTTCTCTTATGAGTAAGAGGTGATTGGACTCACCCGATGAGTATGGGACCGGTTCTACATCTATACTCGGATCAGTCACCTATAGGGACTCAGCGGTGATTCCTAGTAAGTCTTCGAGCCGCTTCCTTTCCTTTTGAGAGTGCCCCTTCGGAGTGACCACATTTAGCCCATAGTAGTTCGCATATCGAGTATATATGGAATGAGCAGGTGACGATCGCTTGGAGTGGAGCATACCCGCGCTACTTGGCACGGTGACGGATCCATCGGAGTACCGGAGCAGCCATACCCTTACTCGACGGGGTCGAGTTCCTCCCACCCAGGGAGAATTGATGGGGACATCAACGACAGCCCGCTCACATTATGTTTGCATTTACGTCCTTTCATATTTGTATGTATACCCTTGTGTTATATGGGTACGCAATTGTAAGTCTTAGTGGGTTTATATGTAAAATTCCAGTAGGCCCAAGCCAGGGGGCCCTCACCCCTTTCCCATTGATCCACCTAGACCATGTGGGGCTGGTCAACCAGCCTAGGTGGCCTTCTAGATGAGTGGACTAGTCATATGCCACATGGTAGACAAGTGGCTCATTTTGTCCAAGGTAGGCCACCTACCAAGTCAAAATTCCATTCACCCATTAAGCTAGTCAATAGGCCGCCCCCCCCCTTAATATTTAATGTTTTTTTTGTGTGTTTATGGCATGCAATCCCAGCCCTTCAATCCTCTTCCCTAGATCTAAGGGTCCACATTGCATTTGATGTAAGTCATATATAATGTTGTATTTTCATGAGAAAATCAATGAAAAAATCAGAAAATTAGTGAGTGTTCTTGGAGCTTGGTGCGCCCCCTTCCTCTCTCCCCCTGGTTTCCTCTTCCCCAACCCCAGATCTAGAGTGTATCTATCTCCCTTCATCGCCTCTCAACCTCCGGTGATCGTCTGTGCCGCCACCGCCATCGTTCGTGCCGCCTTCGAGCCGCCGTGGAATCGTCATCAAGTTTCTGTCCTGCTAGACAGAGGTGTGGTTCGAGAATTCCTGAAGCCAGCCACGAGTTCTGATCAATTTGAAATTTTGAGGGTTGGTTCCTATCTTCTAGCCCCTTCTCCACAAAAAAATTGAGGTTCAAAATCCACCGTTTCATACCTTTACCATTTCGTTCAACTCTCAATCTCAGATCTATTCTATCACTGTCTATAGTGATCGTAGCCCAGAGTTTCATGTCTTAGGTCCACTTTTTGATTTATTTTATCTCGCCCATTTTTACTAGATATTACACCCATCCACCGCTTCATCCATAATTTTTCTAAATTTTTGGTTCGTCCATTTCATATTTTCTAAAAATCATTCTCAGTCCCAGCTACAGTTCTGTCCCCCTGATCCCAGATCCGACCTTCATCCACTAAACAAATCACAGAAAATCATAGACACATCCAAACGGATCCAAACTACTTTTTCCGTCTTCCCAGCTCAATTTCCCACAACGTTTCTGAAGAACACAACCCAAAATTCGAACGTCTACCTCGCGGTCAAAGGCAACCCACAGTCAAGTTCCCTGCAGGTCTGAGTCTTCGGTTACTGTACAACAGGAGATTGAAAATTCCATAAGTCAAGATCCGAGCAGATCCAGGCCAGATCTTTGGGCCTAGCTTGAAGAACTTCAAGCTAGCTTTCCATCCAGTCTCGTGTCGATCCGACATCGGGGCTGATCGCAGCGCCCATTCTCGCCGGAGCGCGCGCCGAAATACAGAACCGGCAGATTTCCGATCGGGTTTTCTGACCGGTGCCGAACGGAGCCGCCGGGCCTCCGGCTGGCGAACCAGCGTGCCGCCATCCCAAGGAGCGACCCTCCGAGCATCCACCACTACAGCGGTGCCACCGGGTCCCACACGGCCCCTCTGGACAGCACGTGGGCCCCACCGTCACGTGTTCAGGTGTTGCCGAATCAACGCGAGAAGCCGCCCGTTAACCCGAATTCGGTCCTCCCGGACCCCATTGTGTAGCCCTTTACCTCCCTGCGTGGAGTGGGCAGTGAGTTGCATTTCTGTAATATCCGTGTATAATTGTTCCGGGAGTACGACTTCGGCTGGGTCCGTCTTCCCCACGCCGAGCGCGTGGAGGTATCGTCTTCACTCCTACACTTGGCCTTTTGCTTATTTCATATATGCTTGCTTATGCCACTGCTAGAGAGCATGATAGGGTAATTAGCTCGCTTTCTATTTATATCACCGCTGCTGCGAGAGAGATCGTTACCGTCCCGTGACCCGATCCCGGGCACAAGTGAGAGCCGACCACCCTAGCTCACAGCCGTTTTCTCAACCGCGCACATCCGACACTTCCCTCGTTAAGGGGCAGTCACGAGCTTGTCGTGTCCGTGGTCCCGTCCCGCATCACTCATGCTCAATCTCATAGGTCTCATGCTTCTTTTGATAAGCATCATAGGACCAGACAATCTGTTGTTTCATGTCATTATTGTGGAAATTTTGGACATTCTATGTCTGATTGTTCTTTTATGGAATTTGATGATAATGTTGCAAAAAGAATGTTTAGAACACCTGATAGGGGTAGTGCAGGACCCAAGGCAGCTTGGGTTCCTGCAAGATCATATTGATTGATATGTTGCAGGTGTGCCTTGGAAGCTGATGAATAAAGGGGTTAATGATCCAAGGCACTCAACAGAAAACCCCCAAGATCCTACCTATCAGGTCAGTTCTGAACTTTGTTTTAAATTTCATCATCTGAAAATGATGTTTGTCTGCTTTAACTTCATCATCGGAAATTGTTGTTTTTGCTTGATTGATTTGTGATGATCTCTTCTTGTCCAGCTGATCAGTCTGCATTCCAGACTCAGCTATTGAGTTTTACTTTGCATATATCTGATGCTCTTGCTATATGTTGAACTGAATTTGAATGCTTCTTTAGTGTATACAGTTGATGCACTATATAGACTTTATGTCAATGCATTGCATGCTTGTTGTTAGATGCATAAACTTAAATTGATTGCATAATTGCCTCATGTTTCATTATTGCATAGTCTGCATGTAGAACAGCCTAGTGCATAGCATAATCTTTGCATCATGATGTCAGGGGGAGCTGAGAGTTTTTCTGTTCAATTCATTGAATCCTTACTGCTTCTCACTGTCCCCATCTAGTTCTTTCATATCTTTTGACATCAGATGCTCCAGGAACTCAATGCCTATTGCTATCATTTCCCTAACCTTCACTGAACAACAGTTCTGTTTCTGGTTTAGCACATTGAGTTGTGATTATTTCAATTGTTCTTTTATAAGAATCACTCTCACAAATTGAAAAGAACTAAAGGTTTAACCTTTATAAATTGAAGAGTCAAATGTCTGCCTTCAGAATCTGAGATAAAAGAAAAACTTTTATAGCTCTTAATCCTTGTCTCATGGTAAGATTAGAAAAAGTTTTTGTAATGCCTAATGTGTTGATCTGGAAATTTCTAGAAAAGGTGAATAAGAGTGTGTACTGTTTTTCAAACAATCACTCAATCACTCTAAAAGAGATAAGGGCAGCAGTAAATAAGATCATAAATGCTATGAACTGAACATAGTGACAGAGCAATGGCTGAATTGCACTGGGAAATTGTGATCTCCTCCAATAAAGCAGGAGAACTCATAGTCATGAAGTGCTTCAGAATATCTCTGTTCAAAGGGTCAAATCTATAGGGGGAGTTCTCACCAAGTAACTGGGGGTACTGGCCTCTAATCAAGGTGTACCCTTAATGTCAAAAGTGAAGACTATTCTTTGTTGGTTTTGATCTGAAATAGGTCTAGTAGTTTATGCCTAGTAACTGGGGGTACCTGTCTCTGATCAAGGTGTACACCTAATGTCAACAGCATAAATGCCACTGATCTATTTACTTAGTTCAGGTTCTGAAAAATTCAAAAGTGAAAATCAAACTGCTGTAACCTTTCGAAAAATCAAAAGTCAATGAGTGAAAATTGTTTTTATCAATACATGTTCAAGTTGCCTCTCTTGAATTTCCTTGTTTAATCACAAAAGGGTATTATTTCTTACTTATCTATTAATACCATGTGCCCTAGATTCATTGCTATAAATGGAGTCTATAAACTCTTTTTCAGGGGTCAGGTGTTTTAATCTAGATTTATCACTGTTAAACCTGAATTTTTGAAAATTGTATGTTGCTGATTCTTATACTTTAACCGTTGTTTATAATCATGCTTCCTTTCTGAACCTATGATTCAGCTGTTGTCAAGTGACCCTCCTACCTTCTCTTCCTTGTTTATCTGTTCATATTCCTTCTCAAAGGGGGAGCTATTATTTAGGGGGAGAAATAATTCAGGGGAGTCTTACATTCAGGGGGAGAATGTTCTAGAGGAATTTACATGCATAATGCACTTTGCACTCTTATTTTTACTATTTTTCTCTTTTTGATCATGTCAAAGGGGGAGAAAATCTTGTGTGTGACTCACTGTCACATTGTGTTGCCATCATCAAAAAGGGGGAGAATGTTGTGCCTCTTAGGCACAAGCATGTGTTATGTTGCTTTGATGATAGCAATGCTATTTGGTTTTGATGATAGCAAGACAGTGAGTGCATTTGAGTGCATTTGATATTGTATTTTGATGATAGCAATGTTATTGTGTTTTGATGATTGCAATAAACAAAGTGCATTTCTGTGCATTCTTATTCTTGAGCATTCTGCATATGATAGCAACATGAATGATGATGTTTAGCATTGATGGCATTTGTTCTTTATATATGCATTGCATTCTGTCAGATATCATGTCTCTGCATGTATCTACAGTCTGAACAGTAGTGGGTCGACCCACCCTTGCTGATGCGTCGACCCATCAGAATACTGACTGTCTGGGTATCAAAGTCTGTACAGCATGCCTTAGTGTTCATATCATTAAGTCTGTACATTGGCATCTCTTCTTCAAGTCTGTACACCGGGCATCTTCTAATTGAAGTCTGTACAGCCAATGCACTTAACTGAAGTCCATACACTAGAAACTCTTCATTTGATTGAGTCTATACATTGTCTTAGGCTAAGTGCGTACAATGTCTTAGGTAAAGTCTGTACAGCGTCAGTCGCATGCATGTATTAGGCTCAGTGTGTACAGCGTCAACGTATTTCACTGGCTCATGTTACAGCGTCAACGCATTAAGTCTGTACACTCGACTCGCCTTTGAATTGGTCAAGTGTGTACACTCCTTCACTGTAGCTTTCACGTTTCCAAGTCTACACATCGTGAAAGTCTATACACTCATCACTTACCTTCGTTCAAGGCAAAGTCTATACACTGGGGTCCTTCCCTACGTTTCTTAGGCAAAGTCTGAACATTCGGTTCTGAAGCTTGAAGTCTATACACTCCAGCCTATTCCTACGTTCAAGGCTTCAGCTACACATCAAGTCTATACATTGGGCTTCACTCATTCAAATCTATACATCCACAGTGGATCTTCAAGTCTGTACATCCACAGTGGAACTTCGAAGTCTGTACACCGCTTGAGCCTTAACAAGTCTGTACATCGCCTTAAGCGTCTCAAGTCTATTCATTGGCTCAAGCTTCCAAGTATGTACACTGGTTCAAAGTCTACACAACGCCTCTTTGATTCTAAGTCTTTACATTCGTTTTAAGGCAAAGTCTGTACATTGCCTTTGTGCTTCAAAGCCTATCGATTGAAGAGTCTACACATTGGTTGTTCACACGTTCCTGCAGTCTGAAGTCTCTACATTGCTTTTGCCTATTTTTCATCTAAGTATCATAAAGTCTGTACGTTGCTTTAGCCTTTACCTTCACAGCAAAGTCTATACAATGCAATGCATAAACTTAGAACTGATGACTTCATTTCATCTGTCTGACAGGGACTGAAGAGGCTAATGAACCCCTTAAAGCAAGAGGGCTGAAGCCATCCAATTTCCGCTACTGGAACACACCAATGCGTCAACGCCTTGATCAAGTGGCGTGAACGCAGTAGTTCAAACAATCAAGAAAGAAGCTTGTGGATTACTCTGGTGCGTCAACGCATTGATCAAGTAGCGTGGACGCAGCAGTTCAAGTATCCCTTATTGCAGCCTCTGGAGTACATTGGCAGCATCGACGCTGCAGCTCCATGCGTCAACGCAGCATGCTGAGAGCGTCAACGCAGCATGCTGAAGACCTGCTCACTGGAACGCATCAATGCGTCAACGCTACGGGTTGGAAGCGTCGACGCAGCAGTTAAAAAGGGTTGAAGATCTCTGAAGGGTGCGTCAACTCCTTGGAGTAAGTGGGTTGACGCCATCTAACTCCAGTTGTTGAGCATACTGATGAATGGGCACGTGACCTGAAGCTGGCACCTGACACGTGATCCGAGGTTGGTGCTGAGCACGTGATCCGAGGAGGAATCTTCTGGACGGAAGGCGTGGGAAGCACATGCCCTATCTCCCTACTGCTGCTGGTATATATTGGAGCCTTCGTCTTCAGATGGAGGCTGATCGAAGAAGAAGCCTGGAGAGCAGAAAGAGCAACAGCAGAGCAGAAAGCCCTTCGATCCAGCAAAAGAGAAGAAGAAGAAAAAGGGAAGAGTAGAGAGTGAAAGAAGAGCAGAAGAAGAAGAGAAAGAAGAAGGAGAAAGAGATAGAGAGCTCGAGCAGAGTGTGAAGAAGAAGAAGAGAGAGAGAGGAAGAGAAGGAGTTCGTTCCTCAGATCTTTGGTTCAAAACCAGATCTGAGGTTGCTCATTGTTAGAGCTATATTTCGTGCTTCATTGTTCAGCCTTTAGTTGCTGTGTTTCCATCTTTTCTTATTTTCTTTTTATACTTTCTTATCAAGCTATTTGTCAGCGGATGCAGTGGAGGTCTCCACTGGACAGGTAAAGCTGTAATCCTCAGCTGGCGAGACTTGGTCTCGGACGGGTTAAGCTGTAATCCCCAGCGGGTTTAAGCTGTGAGTCAGCGATGGCTAAGCTGTATTGCCCAGCGGAGGCAAGCTGTGATGCCCAGCTGTTCAAGCTGTGTGTCAGCAGGAAGCCACACTCGGGTTGAGTGTGGGGTGGATGTAGGTCTGCAGGACCGAACCACCTAAAAAACCCCTCTTGCATTGTGGTTTGATTGCTTATGGTTTGCTTCCGCTAGATGTTTACATAGGGGCGCTCCAAGTGTTTGATCACAGGTTCATTAGATGATTTGATCAGATTTTATTCTAAGTGTTTAATCTGTTGAGTGAGCGAAATTCTAATTGAGCGAAATTTTATATTGGGTGAAAGTTTTTATAGGCTATATTCATTCACCCCCCCCTCTGAATACTTGCACCGAACCCAACAAAAACAATACAAGATATGTGTTACGTGTTATATATGTGTACATAATATATGTTATATATGTGTATATAGTATATGTATATATATGTGTATATAATATATGTATATATTTACACACATATATATATCATATATATCAAGTATATATATCTATATATATCATATATATATATGTATATATATCAAATATATATATCTATATATCTATATATACCGAGTATATATCTATATATATATATATCATATATATATATATATATAAACAATTCTTTTGCTTTTCTTTTTTTTTATTTCCTTTTTTCATTTTGTTTTATTTAGACTAAGATTAGGCTTGGTCGGCATGGACTTTTGGATGTGTGAATGGGCTTCGGCCCATTTGTTTTATTATTTGTGCTCATTCTTCTTTGTGTCTTTCTTTCTTTGGCCGGCCTGTAAAATATAATCAAAATTTATTAAATCAGGCAATTAAATATTTTGATCTGAAATTAAAATTAAGTGTGATAAATACATAGTGATGCATATTAAAGCTCATAAAAGTGTGTTATAACATAAATTAACATGTAAAAATACACACTTATCACACCCCCCAATTTACTCATTGCTAGTCCCTTAGCAATGCAAACAATTAAAAATTAAGGACCAACAAGAGTTGATAAAGTCCATACCTTCGTATCAAGTTCTTCCTTCATAGAATCAACTAAAGATTAGGAATTCGGAATCATTAACACATGCTAGCCTTATGTAGGAAATTAAGGTACATGATCAAAAATTCTAATCAAAATTCAGTAACACTTGTGCATGTGAAATGCTATGTCCGCAGTGAAGACAATTGCATCCCTCATTTGTTATTCCGAACAAGTGCCTTTCAACCCTGCACTTCTTAACCAGAGCATTAAGAATACTAGCTTTTTGTCTGCCTTATTATTTCATCCCTTAGGGATCTTTTTATTTTTCTACACTCATGATGCTGCACTACCCTTCACTGTTTAACGCGAACCTCAAAGCAGGCCCAATTTTACAGATCAAGGTTCCCTTTTCCTTTTGACGCGAACCTCAACACGTCTTAGGTGAAGTAGGCCCGGTTACTCAGAGTCGGGGCATTTTTCATAGTATCTTTTTCTTAAATTTTTTTTCCAATGGTGCTTTTGTACTAATTTTGATAGATAACTTGGCAGAAAGCTTAAAAAGATCTCTTCTTCAAGAAGTGCTGAATATCAAGCAACATACTCTGAATAGCAGAATACTTGTCCTACTTGTTTCATTAGCGTGCAAGGTGATTTTCATTTTTTTAAGTGCACATGAACTTTAAAGAGATTCTTAGATCAGTTTTCCATGGCTAGATTACATCAATTTTTCATCATCCTTCTTCCAGTCTTTTCTATTCTAGAATTACTTTCAATGGAAGCATGAATCATGAAACTCAAGATGGGTTTTATTTGGATTTTAGGAAAAAAAATTTGTAAGTGAAATAAGGTTGTAAAGGATAACATGATTTCCGTCCGTCCCCCCCAACTTAAATGACATTGTCCTCAATGGCATGAGCAATATAAAATAATGAACAATGGAAACTTGATAGTTTTGGGAAAGAACGGGACAACCTGATGTGTACTATGACGGCTTTACTGGAATGAGAGGCGGCACTTGGCTTTGAAGATTGGAGCAACAGAGGAAGCAATCAGCTCTCTCCCCCCAACTTATCCTTTATTCAAACCTGGGAAATAAAAATAAAACCACAATAAAAACTTGGGTTGCCTCCCAAGAAGCCATTTATTAGCACACGAAAATCACTAAAATGTTGGGTTGCCTCCCAAGAAGCGCTAAGCTTGATGTCTTCAGCCAGATGCAATATAGCTCACTAACCAATGGGTGGCATGCAAAATGAGCCACCAAGTGATCTTATCCTCCTTCAAATTCCAGCCCTTATGCCATTGGAAGACAAGAGTAAGCATGTACGTTTCGGGGCTAGAAATAGGTTGGGCTCGCACTTTATTGATGTTAACTTTAACCATGAGTGTGAGCCAGATTTCATCTTTTGGGATCATGAAATGATTAATGGCCAATAATCTGTCAAGATCGAGGTGTAACCTTGGTACAACATCTACCCAGTGGTCCTCTTGTCTCGTATCTTCCCTCCTGACTAACCCTTTACTGACTACTTCCTCCACTGGAACTAGGTCAGGCACTAGTGACTTATGAATAAGATTGTCATCATTAGCCACATTCCTCTCAGTAATAGCCTCATGAGCTTGAAGGGCACTAATCAACTTGTCTTCCTGTTGGGAACTCAAATCAAAGGTGAATGTGGTTGGCATGTCCCCATCAGGTTCTAAAATGTCATAATGGAGAGGCTTTACTTGCAGAGGAATCACATGGGAAGGAAGTGGGAGCCCAGAATTTAACTCATTCAATGAATCAAATTTCATCGGATAGGGCTCAAGGGTAAGATCAAATGTGAATTACTCTAAGGCGGACCCTTCATGACACTCATCATTCAACGGAGGATTATCAATCAAACTTCCCAATAATGAAGTGGGAAGATCAAATGTAAATTGTTCCAGCTCGGCCCCTGTTGACACCTTCAAAATGAGCAAGGGCAGAAGTAGAATTGAAAAGGAGATTAGACCAACAGTGAAAGATCAATGACGAAGCTCGTCAACCGTCTACTAGGCTGAAGCCTTTTCCCGGCCAAGCTGCGGTCCGGTGCCATTGCCAGTCAGACGGCGGCTCTGATGAAATAGCAGTCACCTGACTGATGAAACCCCCTAGCACACTTTAACAAGAGCTACACTACGGCCTCATATGAAGGTCTGCAGATGACACGTCATATCAAGTCAGATATTGATTTGTTGACAGATGAGATGTGAGCAAAGATAAAGATAAAGCCAGAACCAGCAAATGAAGATTGTGAAGATTCCGGCAAGGTCCGAGCCACGGAAGAATTACCACTGAAACCATTACCTGACTAAAGCCTCCTCGGGCTAAAGCTGATGTCCGGTGTTATCGTCATCCAAACGACAGCACTGATGAAATCCCAATCTGCTGACTGATGAAATCTCAAGATGATCTCAACAAAGTTACGTCACTAATACTGGACCTTCTCCAGTTACGATGAATATCAGTTTAAAGAATTAAGAGAAGCCAAGGCACGTGTGAGGCCTAAAAGCCCTAAATGGGCCGGCCAGATGTGCTTCCGGGAGCGGCGCCGGAAACCTCAACAGGAGGCCACTCGGCGCACCGAGAGCTGCTGCGAGCAGAGTGCCGCGCTGAATTCCACCCGCCGAGAGGGTAAGAGGATCGGGTCAATAAAAACCCACCCCTTCGAAAAATGAAAAAGAGACAGAGAGAGAGAAAAAAAGCTCAGAAGATCCCCACCCTCACCACCGCCAGAAGGAAGAAGAGAGCCTCCTCCACTGAAAGAAAGAGAGAAGAGACCAAAGGAGAAAGCAGAGAGAAGGTCCGAAGCTGATTGAAGGTGGGCACCGGGGAGGGAGAGGAGTCAATGCTCCCCCCTCCCCCCCCCCCCATTTCTGTATTTCATCTTCTTGTAATTTCGATTGATGCTACTTCTTCTTCTTCTGATGTATTCTGCGACATCGTAATCGGTTTTCATGCCGCTAGAACAGGACTTAGTCTTTGTTTACAATTTTCTTCTATGTACTCCGTCCCTCTGATGCATGGATGTAATAGTCATGTCCGAATGAATAAATGAATGGAACAGGCCACGATTGTCGCCTGCTATTGTCTCTGTGAAGGTTTGCCCCCCTATTCCCCTCCCCAGTCTGATTATTCGTCTGCGTTTTCTTTCTCGAAGATGCTTTCATGCGCTTGTTCCAGAGCCAGGGACAGGCCATCCCTTGGCCTTCGGAACAAAGCCAAGCCACATGACGATTCGCATCTATGAGATTCCGGAGTTTCTGATGCCCGGTTTGCTTATCGACATCATCAGAGTCGTTTCTGGACCAGAGATAGATATCTCTTGGTTCCCAGGACGATGAATGATAACATCAAGCCATCCTCCTGGAATTCTGCATAAGTAATGGTGACAGAGGCTCCTTATGTTCGGGTTTTCTTCCCCAATTCCCCTCAGCTCCTGGCCTTCTTTTGAAACATAAACCAAAATCAGTTGAAACCCGATGAATCCATACGTTTTGATTCCACAGAGCCCATTCACCTTGGCCTGAACCACCAGGAAACCCCTGATTCATCGACAAATCCGAAAACAGAGTGCCGTAAAACCCTAAATTCATCTCGGCGCCCTCGTCTGTCTCAGTTCCACAAACAGTAAAACGGATGAACAGCCCTCGGCGCAAGCCTTCTTGCGCCGAGACCCTATCTCCTTAGCGCACCAGGAGCCTCCCTCTTGTTTTACCTCGCGCCGAAAAGCCACCCCACCTCACTATTTCTCCTCGCGCCGGGAAGCCCACGCCGGGAGCCTCCCTGGCCTTCTTTTCCTCGCGCCGGGAAGCCTGTGCCGGGAGCTTCCCTAGCTTGCTCTTCATCGCGCCGGGAAGCCCGCGCCGAGAACCCTTGCCTCCTTGCCATTGGCGCCGGGAACCCATGGCCGTTTGGCCCTTGCGCCGAAAAGCCTCCTTGGCCTCCTCATAGTGGCGCCGAGAACCCTTGCCTCCTTGCCACTGGCGCCAGGAGCCCCCTGGCCTCCTTGCCATTGGCGCCGGGAACCCATGGCCGTTTGGCCCTCGCGCCGAAAACCCTTCTTGCCATGCTGTTTCACGCCGGGAACCTATATGCACATCCAAGCTGCCCCGAGAGCCTGCTTTGCCACTCAATTGAACCCCCGGCGCCTGGATCAAACCCACCCAGGGATGCCCATGAGTCACCAGACTTGTCCCGGGGATAAATCGAAGGGAGCCAGACTCTCTTATGTTCCATTGATCTGCACCGGATTCCTGAGCACCCCCCTTTTAGCTAAAGTGAGCTCTACCACTGCATGAGTGTCACCGGCTTCTATAAGGGAAGAGTCAAACATTGCCCCAGGGCATACATATGCAGTGTGGGAGGCTCGCTCCCTCTTTTTCTCGGCTTTCATCCCGGCACTCCGTGGGTGATAGCCTATTCTCCCCTGGGCATAATCTAGATTATAGGGAGATGCTACCGAAATGTCGACCGATGTTTAACCCCGATAAGCCCCGGGAAGTACACGTTATGCACCTCCCGTCCGGCCCAATCCTTCGGGGAATATGAACACTGCGAGGCCTTTGGCCGGATGAGAAATGTGAAGGGGGACATGTCCCCGATGACTGTCCGGACCCTGCCCCGTCGCTGCGCGGACGGTGCCCTATCTCTACCCGGCACGACCTACACAGAGGGGTCATGCTGATTTAATAACCTATCGTTTACCCAGTTACCTCCTTAGAATAATAATAGCTTCAATATCATGCACTTCATTTTTTAGCCGCCCCGAGTGGCCTCCTATTTTGGCATTTAATCAAGGGTTGTCCTTCTTAGGAAGGGCGTAATTAACGTATTAGCCTTTATGGTATGGCGGACTTTTGGTCCCGACTCGGACTTCACAATCGACTGACCAAGTCAGATCGAGCGCACAATGAAATCGTCACACATGTGACTGGCACGCCAATTAACCAAACCAATAAATCAATGAATCAAGAAAACATTCCAAAATCTATTAAAAATAAAAATCCCCGCGTCCACAAGTCTGGCACGCCCGGTGGGACCTAGTCTCCCTTCATCTCTACGCCGAAATAGGAGGCCCAGTGGGCCCCCCCTCAAATTTCAGATTCCGTGCTTTCTCTATTTTCAGGAAACTACAATGACGGATGGAATCATCTCTGTACACTTTGATCAACAAGTGGTCGATGCACATGTGCAAGAGGGCTACCTGGCGGTACCTCTCGCGTTCGGATCGATGCCGCCTGCTGTCGGGATGCCCAACTGCCTGGGCCTCGTCTTCACCGACCTTCTGCAGGTCGACAACAACGAGCAAGGCACTACTGCAAGTGCCCCGATGAAGACTGCTGATAACAAGGGTAGCTTACCAGAGAGGACGACCTCGACAGCCGTCACCTTCTATGTTCATCATGTTCAAAGGAGGGACACGGTCCCCGCTGCTGCCCAAATGAAGAAAAGAACTAACCGGAGGAGCCGGTATGCTGTTGCCGACCGTCGTCTTTCAAATTCTGGGAAGACGATGATGATGGGTGACGTTAGGGTGAACCTCAACGGTCGCCTGAGAGAAGTCCGGCCGGATAGGATTGTCTCGACCGTCCAGATCGACAACAAGTTCCAAGTTCTGGCCACCAGGAGGGCCAACTGGGAAACTGATGAGAGGAAGCCGCTGGCGCCCAAGCCAGCAAGATATAAATAGGTCTGGCGACCAAAGAAGATTCAGAGCTGGGCCCCAACTCGAGATGAGGGGAAAGCTACCGAGGATGCTGTTGCCCGCTTCAGGGCAGAAAGCAGAAGAAGAGAAGGAAAAGACATAAGAGATGATGCTGTTGTTTACCCCAGGGCTTGGGGTAAGAAAGACGAGAAAGAAAATGAAGAAAGAAATTTGACCACTGTTCGCCCCAGGATGAGGGGCAGAAAATATAAGCAGAAGCAAGACCTCTCGGTCCCCCATCCCAGGGCTGGGGGCAGAAGATGGCAAAGGAAGAACTATGATGCTGCTGCCAACTGCTGCCAGGATGGCGACAGAAGATTTGAGAAAGAAGAAAGAATGAGAACAAGCGAACCAGTCGCTGCTGCCATTCCAAGAAGACCAAGAGCCTGTGCCAGACAGGCTGATATATTTAGATATTCCAAAGCCGAGCATCTGAATGCTCAGGTGGCAAGACTGGCTCATCAACAAAGAGGCCAGGAAAGACTGATGCTCCAACCAGAGCCACAAAGGCACAACCCAGAGGAGATGAAACAAGTAGTCCAAGACTACTTCCACTACCTGGGGAACTCTGCCCTCGATCAGCAAAGATTATCCCGTGCCCTGGGCACCGTGGATGAAGAAGAGGAAGAAACCCTTCAAGAAGTGATGCTCGGAGTCTCCTCCTCCGATTCCAATGATTATGGGGAAGGCCGCAGGGCCGGATATGGGAAAGAAGACCTGTGTGGGGAAGAACCTGAAGAAAGAATATCGGTCTTTGATCGACTCAAATACCCCGACCAGGCAAAAAGAAAAGTCTATAGGCAGAAGGGAAAGATGCAGATCTTCACCTGTAACATGGCTGGACTTGTCAGGGGGCAAGACATGCTACCAACTCAACCGGACGAGCTACTCAGGCTGGCAACCAGACCCGGGCCTGTCACAAGAAGAGGCCAAGCGGCGAAAGATAAGATGAAAACTTATGATGAAACCCGCAAGATCACCACCATGACAGTTAATGTGGTGACAGTGGAAGAGGAAGATAATCCCTTCATTGATGATGCTGAAGGGACTTCAGAAGATGTACAGATCCCGTCCACCCTGGATCCCATGATCCAGATGATGTTCAGAAGATACCAGCAGGAGATCAATGCTCTCAGAAGACAGCTCAATGAGAGACATGAAGCTACATCGGTCTCCAAGCAAGCTGAGCCTGTGGGGCATACTTCCAGCTCAACAGAGACGGCTATCCCAGCTAATCCTCTCCTGGCTGATAAGGGCAAAGCACCGAGCCAACCTGTTCCACAGCAAACAGTAGCTCAGCCCTCTGCATCTCAGACACAGCCTACCGCGCCCACCTTGCGCGCCACTGTGATGACAACTCCTCATAGTCAGCAACAAGCTCACTTCTTCCCAGAAGACATAGATCCAGCCGTAGCCCACAAGTTGATGATTGAAAGAATTATGGAGATGAAGCTGTCTGAGAAGACTAGCGATGATGTTAGTACCTATGATGTGTACAAGGTGCCATATCCTCCCCAATATGCTGCTAAGAGACTACCTCCAGGCGTCAGTAAGCCGCCTAAGTTCGAAAAATTTAATGGCCAGGGCTCCCCCAGAGAGCACATAGCTTACTACACCACAATCATGGGCGACCTGGCAGTCGACGAAGCTTATCTGCTTAAGTTCTTTGGCTCATCCCTTACTGGGTTAGCCTTTGAATGGTATTCAAGCCTGCCAGCTGGATCGGTGGTCGATTGGCCTGATATGCAGAGAAAATTCCGCGACAGATTTCATGTCACTGAAAGAGAAATCACAATAGCAGAGCTATATGCAACCAGGCAGAAGCAAGATGAAACTACACTGGACTACATCAAAAGATGGAGGAACTTAGCCATGAGATGCAGAAGACCCCCTCATCAAGAAGATGCAGTGCAGATATGTAAACAGAGCCTCAGGAGAGAGGTGCTAGAAAATATGATCGGTGCAGATGTCAGAACATTTGACCGATTAAACAATATAGTGGCGGAGGTTGAGACGTTCTTGTCCAAACGTCCAACCGCCAATGTTCCCAATGTGCTGAAAGGTAAATCTAATGATCAACGACCATCACATTCTGAGGCTAACACCGTCGATTTCAGAACCTTCGAGCAGTAGAAGGGGAAGAAGGGGGCAGATGAAGCTCCCCCGCCTGAGGGTACAGCAGAAAGAAAAGACAAGGTCTCCCTAAGAGACAAGATGAAAAAGGCTTACTCTTTTCCCAAGGATAAGACGGCAGCACTATTTAACTGGGCATATAAGTTCAACAAGGTAACATTGCCTGAACCGAAGAGACCCGAGGATGCGGCAAAGAAAGATGATCCGCTGTTCTGTCCATTTCACCGTGCACTGGGGCACACAATTGAGGACTGTTATGTCTTCAAAGATATCATGGAAGGAATGGTTAAAAAGGGTGAGCTGCAGCTGGGAGATTATCAGGTAAAGCCGCCTCATCCACATGAGTCTCCGCCCTGGAAAATGGCCGCCAATATGATCTCAGTTTACCAGCAGCTGCCTAAGGAAGTCGTTGAGGAATGTACCAGGCATACCTATGAAGCTTGTTTCCTCACCCCACTGAAGGATCAGGAGGGATGGCAGACGAAGCCCATAAAGAATAGAAGGAAAACTCCCGCAGCCAGTACCAGCGGGGTGATTATTCGAGGTGTCACACCAAGGCCTGAACCGCCTCCAATAAAGCCAGTATGGCGCACAGCTGAGACCGGGCCAGTCTTCCGGATCCCTACTCACAACCGGAGGAGACAAACTCCCCTACCCGCACATAAAGAAGTAAGTCCTGCAGCCAGGCGTCTACAGCAGTATATCAATGAGCTCGATGAATATGAGCAGAAAAAGCCCAAACACCTGCTGGTAAAAGACTGTATACTCTGGGAGCAGCTCGAAGAATTGAAAATTGAAGAGCAGCCAGAGGCAGAACAAAGAAAAGATGAGACTGAGCCCTTCTGGGGGCAGGAGCTGGCAAAGCCAAATTCTCAGAAGAAGAAGAGACGGCCCAAGTCCAAAAAGGGAAAGAAAGTCACGACAGTACAGTGTAACACTCTGTCAGTGCTCTTTTCCTTGCCCGGGGAGGATGATGAGGCTGAAGCATCAAATGCCCCGCTAGAAGCCAACCATGCTGAGGCCTCTACCTCAGCCCATGCAACACGTTCTGGGAAAAGATGGGGGCGCCCACCACCACCTAATCATAATATTCTATTCAGAGGGGAATAGCCCTACCAGATTCCCGAACCAGAGGTACGAGGTGTCCAGGTTCCTCCCCCTGCCAGCTTGTACCAAGAGAAAGAAGAAGCTCCTTCATTCCTGGAATTCTTGTCCAATTTGGAGAATGAGCAATTGGCTCACACTGCTCCAGCTAAAAGCAATAAATGCCAGCAGACTGCAGTTAGGAAGTAAAAGCAGCATGAAGAAAATGGAGGAAGTGACCCTCTGACGGCACCAGGGGCCATTGCTATAGAAGAATCCTCCCAGGAAGTCAGTCCAGAGGTTGAGGCCAGCACTGGTCAGCAGAGGCCACGGGCACCACTTGAACCTCCAAAGCCCCGATGGGTAGAGGAAATGAGACTGTCTAATGTCAGGGTGGGCAGCCGGATCATGAAAATGCTAAAGAAGCTCCCTACCAGATTCTCCATCTGGGAGATTCTCTCTCTGAGTGAAGAGGCTCGTCAGGCAATTGTTGATGCCTTGCAGTCGCCGGCACAATATGAAGCACTCTTGACAGAAGTGAATTCTGGGCCGTCGGTTACATTCACAGAAGATGACATGCTGATTCCGAATACCGGCCATAACAGACCGCTGTATATGAGGGGCTCCCTGAACTGTCAGCCACTGAACAGGATACTGATAGATCCCGGGGCTGCCGTGAACATTCTCCTATACCGCATCTACCAAACATATTACTTTGATCTGCAGCTTACCAAGGTCAGAGACATGAAAATTGCGGGATTCAACCAGAAATGTGAGACGCCCCTTGGGGTGGCTGATTTTAACCTCACATTGGGGGATCTCACTACCGTGGTACGATTCTATGTAATCGACTCCAACACCACATATAAGGCCCTGCTGGGGAGACCGTGGCTGCATGAATATCAGATAGTGCCGTCCACGCTGCATCAGTGCATTAAATACTGCCATGAAGGAAAAGAAGAGAGGGTGTTTGCGGATCTGCATCCCTTCGAAGTATTCAAGTGCCATATGCACGATGCATCCTACTACATGGAGGTGTCGCGAAAGGGTGAAGAGAAAGAGGCTGCGGTCAGCCAGAAAAAGCCGGCGACGAAGGCAAGAAATTGGTCTCCACCGCCACCAAAGGGCTATATTAAAAAGCATGAGGTAGCTCACATCTCTTATGCCGGTGACTTTGCTCGGATCACCCCTCCTAGCATTCACCCGGATGATATCAATGAAGAAATGAAAGAAAAGTACACACAAGTGGAGGTGCCGCAGGGTTTATTTAAACCCATCGTCAGCCTTGAGTACCAGACGGTGCTACCACTGAAGACTATGGAAGTCCCTCGCTTCTGCGAGCCTCCTACCATATTCTACACTGGGGAGTCAGTCGAGGAAGATGATCAAGACTGCATGGTCCCTGAAGAGGCTGCAAACCGCATGGTGTCGATTACGGGCTTGGATTATACTACCCAACGGGTTTCGCAGATGTTCTCTAAGATGCAAATGCCGTCATTGCAGCCTGCTGCCCAGAAGAAGGCGTTCAAGGAGCTATGGGATCCGCCTCGGGATAATAAAGAACTGAGGAAGATCACTCAGCACCCAGGATTGGGTTATACCCTTCAAGAATACTATGAAGCTGAGGTGGACGTCATATCTGTCTCCTATCAGCATGAAGACCCTCCCGAGGTAGGATATGACAAATACCCCTCGGAAGATGAAGAAATCATTTATCAATCCATAATGAACAATGAAGCCCCAGACAGTCAGCCGGAGACGGGGACGTCTGATGAAGCAAAGAAAGATTGGTGCTGGGAAGACCTACCTTGCAACGAAGATCTGTTCCATGCTGAAGCAAAGTTTGACATGGGAATCCCGGATGAAGACCAAGCAGCCAAAGAGCTGAGGGAATGCTTGGAGTTTGAGCGCATCCTGGAAGAAGTCCGGGCTCTACAGAATGATGATCTCTCAAGGGAGTCTGCATCAGAAAAGCCTCTAAGGGCGGAAGACTCTGTCTTTGAGTTTCCTGCTGATCCAGTTACGTCCTCGGGGCATACTGAACAGAATACAACAATTTTGGCCGTATATGATGAGCTGGCACCCGCTGATGACCAGTATGATGAAACAGAAAATCATGAAACTGAAGAAGATTATATCCCGGGAGGCTTCATTGACTTACAAGAAGCCCCGCCCGAGGTCGAAGACGGAGGTCAGGCCACCGTCGATGAGCTTGTGAAAATAAATCTGGGAACCGCAGATGAGCCAAGGCCGACATTCCTCAGTGCACTGCTGGAGCCAGCTACCAGGGAACAGTATATACAGTTTTTGAAGGAATTTCGAGACTGCTTTGCATGGACATACGATGAAATGCCGGGACTGAGTTCTGATGTGGCGCAGCACCGATTGGCAATAAACCCAGATGCTAGCCCTGTAAAGCAACCTTCCAGGAGAATGCGCCCTGAACTAATAAACCAGATTAACAAAGAGGTTGACAAGCTGATTGATGTAGGCTTTGTTGAAGAAAATCAATACACTACATGGCTGGCCAATATAGTGCCCGTAAAGAAGAAGAATGGGCAGATTAGAATATGTGTTGATTTCCGGGACCTTAATAAGGCTTGCCCGAAAGATGACTTCCCAGTACCAATCACTGAAGTGATGATCGATGCGACTACCGGTCATGAGGCCCTATCATTTATGGATGGGTCGTCCGGATACAACCAAATCAGGATTGCTGAGGAAGACAGAGTGCACACTGCATTCCGTACCCCGAAGGGGATATTCCACTACAAAAGGATGCCGTTTGGTCTCAAGAATGCCGGCGCTACCTACCAAAGAGCTATGACCAATATCTTTGATGATTTGCTCTTCAAGAAAGTAGAGTGCTACATTGATGATTTGGTAGTAAAAACTAAAAGAAGAGAAGACCATTTGCAAGACCTGAGGGTAGTATTCCAGAGGCTGCGCAAATATGAACTCAAGATGAATCCCATGAAATGCGCCTTCGGCGTGTCCAGTGGAAAATTCCTCGGGTTTATTGTCCGTCATAGGGGCTTCGAAATTGACCCATCCAAGATTAAGGCTATCCAGGAGCTCCCTCCACCAAGGAATCTATCCGAGCTGAGATCTCTACAAGGGCGTCTGGCCTATATCCGACGATTTATATCAAATCTGTCGGGAAGATGCCACCCCTTTCACAAGCTCATGATGAAAGATGTGCCGTTCTCTGGGACGATGGCTGTCAGGAAGCCTTTGAGAAGCTGAAAGAATATCTCAAGACCCCTCCGGTGCTGGGGGCACCAATTAAGGGCATGCCCTTGATACTGTATATCGCAGCCACATACTGTTCCCTGGGGGCAATGCTGGCACAGATAAATGAAGAAGGCAAAGAACAAGCCTTATACTATCTGAGCAGGAGGCTGATTAGAACTGAAGAAAGCTACAGTTACATAGAAAAGACCTACTTGGCACTAGTCTTTGCTGTCAAAAAGCTCAGACACTATATGTTGTCACATGAAGTCAGATTGATATCTGCAGCAGATCCGCTCAAATATATATTGACTCAACCAGTTCTGAAGGGCCGGTTGGGCAAATGGGCAGTGATCCTGATGGAATTCGATATTACCTATACACCCCAAAGGGCAATAAAAGGACAGGCCGTGGCTGATTTCTTCGCAGAGTATCATGTGTCGGAAAATGATATGCTAGGGACTGAGTTACCCGATGATGAAACACTCGAGGCCTGCCAAGCCCAGTCAGTTATGTGGCAACTATTCTTTGATGGGGCATCCAGAACAGAGACAGACTCCGATGGAAAGACCAGAATACGGGCTGGGGCCGGTATTGTGCTGAAATCACCAGAAGGGGAGATCGTGCATACTTCATGTTCTATAAACAAGCCCTGCACCAATAATGAGGCCGAGTATGAAGCTCTGATAATCGGGCTATATGTCAGCCTCAACATGGGTATCCAAATGCTTCAAGTATTCGGGGATTCAATGCTGATAATAAAACAGATCCAAGGGGAGTTTGAAGTGCGGAAGCCAGAACTGAGTCCCTACCACCAAAGAGTTGTGCGCCTCATGGCGAAATTCTACCATATTGAGCTCAAGCATGTGGGCCGTGGACACAATGCCCAGGCTGATGCACTGGCAAAGCTGGCCAGCTCACTGGCAGTCCCACCAAATAAGACACTGAACATTGTCGTTATGAACCTGCGGCAAGTCCCCAGTATGCTAGAAGAGTGCTCCGAAGAAGACGAGGTTGCCACCATCAGCACAGAGCAAGCGTCTGATTGGAGACAACACCTGCTGCAGTGGTTTCTACACCAACAACTGCCACAGATAAGAGAAGAAAAGATGAAACTCATAAGAATCAAAGATTCTTATGAACTCAGGAATGGAATTCTGTTCCGAATAATGGCAGATGCACGCAAGAAGATTCTACTCCGCTGTCTGTCCACTGAGGAAGCCTGGCAAGCGATGAAAGAAACACATGCTGGGACAGCAGGTGCCCACCTGGCTGGTCCCAAGATGAAGATAGAAATCAAGAAGCTGGGCTACTATTGGCCCACCATGTTTGAAGACTGCTGTAAATTTGCAAAATCATGCCAGAAATGCCAGGAGCATGCTACTGTGCCTAGAAGGCCTCCTACGACTCTGCACCCTACAGTCCCCAGTTGGCCGTTTGCACAATGGGGAACTGATGTAGTCGGGCCACTGCCGACTTCCTCGGCCGGACATAAGTACATACTGGCCATAACAGATTACTTCTCCAGATGGGCGGAGGCTATAGCATTAAGAGAAGTGACTGGTGAACTGGTCGCCAGATTCATCAAGCAGAACATTATCTTCCGGTTCGGGATCCCCAGCCGAATAATATCTGACAATGGAAGTCATTTCAGAAATCAGAAGGTCTATTGGCTTGCTGAGAAGTATAAGATCGAATGGAGGACCTCCACCCCTTACAATCCACAGGCAAACGGATTGGCAGAAGCTTTTAACAAGACTCTCTGCACCTTGCTGGCCAAGGTCGTCAGTTTTAATAAGAAGGACTGGGAAGAGAAAATGTATGAAGCTCTGTGGGCATACCGCACCGTCTTCAAGACACCTACAGGGTGCTCACCATACTCGCTGGTATACGGCTCAGAGGCTGTGGTTCCGCTAGAGCTGGAAGTCCCGTCACTCAGAGTGGCAGTCCAATATGGCCTGGCCCGTGGCGAACAGACCAATGCAGAAAGAAGACTAGAAGAACTGGCTGAATTGGAAGGGAAGCGCCTCTAAGCCCAGAAGAGTATCCAAATGTATCAGGCCCGCATGGCCGCTGCATTCAACAAACTCGTAAGAGGACGAGAATTCAAGAAGGGTGACCTGGTCATGGTCAAGAAAAAAGAAGTCATGGCGTCCAACCCAAAAGGAAAGCTGAATGCTAATTGGGAAGGTCCTTATGTGATACAGAGGGTCTACGAAGGAGGGGCCTATGTGGTTGTTAACCATCGAGGGGAAATCCAATTCTCCCCACTCAACGGAAGACATCTAAAGCTGTATCATGCGGCACAACCGGCATTCCCCGAGTGATCAGACAAAGCTACCCTTTCCTTGGTCTAGTGGCACTCCGCCCTAGCCGAGCTACCCATCTCTTGGTATAGCGGCACTCCGCCCTAACTGAGCTACCCATTTCTTGGTATAGCGGCACTCCGCCCTAGCAAAGCTACCCCTTCCTTGGTCTAGCGGCACTCCGCCCTAGCCAAGCTACACCCTTTCTTCATCTAGAGGCACTCCGCCCTAGCCGAGCTACCCATTTCCTTGGTCTAGCGGCACTCTGCCCTAGCCGAGCTACCCTTTTCTTGGTCTAGTGGCACTCCGCCCTAACCAAGCTACCCTCATCTTAAGCTGGTGGCATTCCCACCTGTCACCCTCTAAAAAGGAAGGAAGAAGAAAGAACAAAAAAAAAGTAAAAGTAAAAAATGGGGTTAAAAATAGAGATACCCCACCAGACTTGCTCCTATATTAGGGACAAGTGCAAAAATGGCCCAAAACCCAGCTGTGGTGAAAACCCGAAAGGGCACTGCAGGCAAAATCGGGTACCCCGCCATGTGAAAACCCGAAAGGGCGCGTGGGCAAAAGCAAGAGGGGGCCGGCTCCGGTGAAAACCCGAAAGGGTGCTTGAGTCGGTAATGTGGTGATTCCAAAGAAAGCCTCACCTCCCACCATAAAACTCCTCGTCGATCGACCGGCGCCTTGCCCGATCAACGATTAAACCCATCCGGAATGGACCTTACGTCTATTCTGTTGAAGCCTTCATGCATTGCTCGAGAAAAATTCCCTCGATAATAGGCCCACCTCGGGATAGACCTTCCGTCTGTCCTGATAAAACACTTTCACTTGTTTCTGTCTAAGACCCACAACAATGAAACCCCGTCTGGTTTAGACCTTACGTCTATCCCAATGAAACCTATCCTACGTCTCACCGCGATGAAACCTGCTGTTGACCGATTGGCACACTGCCCGATCAACAATGACCTTACATCTATCCCGATGAAACCTATGAAATCCTTGCATTGGTATAAACCCAATACTAATGATGAAACCTGATGCTGATCGACCAGCACTTTGCCCGATCAGCGATGAAACCCTGTCCGGTTTAGACCTTGCGTCTATTCCGACTAGATCTACAGGTCTCTTTACGTCCCACCGTGATGAAACTTGCTGTTGATCGATTGGCACACTGCCCGATCTATGATGGAACCTATCCAGTTTAGACCTTCTGTCTATCCTGATGAAATCCATGAACTCCTTGCATTGGTATAAATCTAATACCAATGATGAAACCCGCCATTGGTTGATTGGCACCTCGCCTAACATCAATGATAAAACCCTACTCAGTTTAAACCCTACGTCTATCCTGATGAAGCATATGAAATCCTTGCATTGGTATGAGCCAATACCAATGATGAAACCTGCTATCGGTCGGTTGGCACATCACCTGATCGACGCTAAAATCCATCCAGGGTAGACCTTCCGTCCGCTCTGACATAGCACAACATTGCTCTTTGAATCTATTCAGACCCTCCGTCTGGATAGATCATGAAACTATATTCCTTTGCGTTAATGTTAAACCCCACGTTAACGATGAAACTCATATTCTCAGCAAATGGCTTCGTGCCCGAGCTGCTATTTATATCCTCTAAATCAATTTGGACCTTTCGTCTGGATAGATCATGAAACCCTACTTCCCTTTGCATTGATGTTGACACCCACATCAATGATCGTGTGTCCATAATAAACATATGGCGCCATGGTCCATAGGATGAAAGTTCTGGTCCCAGAAACACAATGAAAAAGGAAAAGAGAAAGAAAACGACAAAAAAAAAGTATATATATGAAAATGGGGTTGAAAATAGAGATACCCCGCCAGACTTGTTCAGGCATTCTGGACAAGTGCAAAAATGGCCCAAAACCCAGCTGTGGTGAAAACCCGAGAGGGCACTGCAGGCAAAATCGGGTACCCCGCCACGTGAAAATCCGCAAGGACGCGTGGGCAAAAGCAAGAGGGGGCTGGCTCCGGCGAAAACCCGAAAGGGCGCTTGGGTCGGTAATGTGGTAAGTCAGAAGTTCCATGCCAACCGGCACGTTGCCTTCACCTACCCTTCACTGACGAGGCCTTCCGTCGGTCATCTGGCTCCATGCCCCACCGATGATAAAGCCTTGCCGGGGTAGATCTTACGTCTACCCTGATGAAATCTACATACCCTCCTTTCACATATCCCACCAACAATAGAACCGGTCATCATTCCGATGAAGCCTGGCCAATTCAGACCTTACGTCTGTCCTGATCAAACTCCTAAACCATCCCTTGACCGATCGGCTCCTCGCCCGGTCAACGATAAAATCCTGCCAGGACAGACCCTACGCCTATCCTGATGAGGCCTACGTATTTCTTGGCAAAGTCCCACCCGCCATAAAACCTACTGGGATGGACCTTTCGTCTGTCCTAACGAGACCTACACCTCTACATATGTCCCACCGTTGATCGACCGGCACCTCGCCCGATCAATGATGAGATCCTCTATCCGGTTTAGACCTTACGTCTATACTGATGAAACCTATGAAACTCTTTGCATCGATATAGGCCCCATGTCGACGATGAAGCCAACCACTGACCGACTGGCACCTCGCCCGATCAGTGATGAAACCATGTTCAATGATGAAATCCTCTGTCCGGTTTAGACCTTACGTCTATACTGATGAAACCTATGAGACTCTTTGCATCGATATAAACCCAATATCGATGGTGACGCTAATTGTTGATCGATCGGCACCTCGCCCGATCAATGATGAAACCCTGTCAGTGTAGACCTTTCGTCTATTCTGATGAAACTTATAACACTCTCTTTGCATCGATATAAACCCAATATTGATGATGAAACCAATTGTCGATCGACCGGCACCTCACCCGATCAATGATGAAATCCTATCCAGTTCAGACCCTACGTCTGTCCTGATGAAAACCACGCACCCTTCAATGTCCCACCTGCGATAACCTCTACCCAGTCTAGACCTTACGTCTACTCTGATGGAACTTATAAAACTCCTTTGCATCGATATAAACCCAATGTCGATGATGAAATCATGTACTGGTCGATTAGCACATCACCCCGACTAGCTTTGAAACCTACCCGGGACGGACCATTCGCCCGTTTTGGATTGTGCTCTGAGCCTCTTCTCTCACATTCCTGCAAGCCACCTCCCATGCGGCACGTATGGCCAAGAAGGACGTGTGCTACCTGTAAGGTTTCGCACAGCACCTACGGGCGACGCAGCGGATAACAAAAATTCTTTTGCCCGATCCCGGTGTTATGGAAAGTTTAATCTGTGCTCTAATCGGTGTTTCTAAGACCCTAATTATGGGTTACGTGTTTCACCTTGCGCGGAACGACGTTGTCCGCTAAGCCCGATGCAGAGAAACCGAGCCGCACAACAGTACGACCTCTAGAGACGATCCACACGGACCCTTGCGCAGCGACGGTACCTCCCCGGCACGACCTTCCCCAGCTCTATCACCTTCTAGAGAGAGAGAGAGCAAGAGGGAGAAAGGGGGAGGCTAATCCTCCTCTTAGGCTTAATGCTTGATTAGCCTAAGAGTTGGAAGAGATGAAGGCTCGCATGAGCTTCACGTAGGTGCCATATATATAGAAGTTGGACCCTTTTCTAAAGACATTAAAATGACCAAAATTGTATATATGACCTTTCCATTATTATACATATGTTTTAAGCCCCATTTACACTCCTTTCCAAAAGGAATTAAAGGGAACTAATACATACACTTGTATAATAATAATCCATCACCCAAGAATCCATTGTGTGTGATCCTCTAGGCCCATAGTCACTTTAGTTTAAGGCCCATTAACTTCTAATTCCTAATTAGAAGTAAATTAAATAAATTATTCGCTTCTACAAGAGCCGAATAATAGTTTAATTCATTCCGAACCTTCGATCACGTTGGGTCAAGCAAATCCGTATGATCCTAGATGACGCCGGGTTTAAACCAGCATGTCTGGTACCTGTAAGTCCACAGTTACCGCATCGATATAATCCATCGCTCCTTCTATGAGTCTGGTACGATCGAGGGTACGGTATCTGTCAAACCCCATGATCGTGCCATTTGACTATGACCTCCTTAAAGTGTATGACGTCCGTTCTAAACGAACTCACACGACCCTGGCCAGGGATTTAACGGAGCGTCAATGTCATGACCCATTAACTGTCTGATATATACCCGACAGTGAGCGATCCCCTCTTGACCATTGATGATCTTCACACGTATCCTGGAGTGGTTAATGACTCGGCAACTCATGACTTATGGTTAAAGTCACTTAGCTAAGTAATTAAACCATTCCAGTCCTCGTGTAAGATCCGATCAATGTCTCAGGTCAAAGGACCAACGATGCTACTGTGACCGTTGGATCTTCAGTTGACATTAGGTATAATCAACCATCTGAAGATCCAATAGCGGATCAGTTCAGTACACATCCTCCAAGGACATACACCTACACATATGTGTTGGTGCCCCGCACCAATGACCATGAGACTGGTCACTGACACATCATGTGTACTGGTTTAATAGGTAATCAAAGTCCCCGAGTGATTACCCTCCAACCAGGAACAGTTTAAGGTATGTGTTCATGTAAAGTAAGTCTCATGTTCAAGATCTCATCTCGAGCTGACTTTACAATCACATATCCTAGGGACAACGTAAAGTAACACAATCGCATATTTACGCTCAAACACCACTTTATTAATGAACAAGATCGTACAACTATTGGGCCTACCCGACCCGAAATTAGCCTGTAGCACACCAACACTAACAATCTCCCACTTGAACTACAGCCAATTGCCCACAACTTTGAGACCCATCTTATCCCGATGACGCTCAAATACAGTCTGTGTCAAAGGCTTAGTCAGTGGATCTGCTATGTTGTCTTCTGACGGTACACGCTCTACCGTCACATCTCCATAATCAACAATCTCCCGAATAAGGTGAAAGCGCCTGAGAATATGCTTTGACCTTTGGTGAGATCTCGGTTCCTTCGCCTGGGCGATGGCCCCATTATTATTACAAAATAATGGGATGGGAGGTGTTATCTCGGGAACTACGCCAAGTTCCAAGATGAATTTCTTCATCCAGACGGCTTCTCCAACTGATTGCCCCTCCATTCAACATGAATACAAATTCAGACATGGATTTGCAGTTATCTGTATCAGACTGGAAACTGGAATCTGTGTAAGCTCTAAGCTGTAGGTCCTCTCCTCCATAAAGCAGAAAAAGATCCTTAGCCCTTCGCAGGTACGTAAGGATACCCTTTACTACCTTCCAGTGCTCTTCGCCTGGATTTGCCTGATATCTTCTGACAATGCTTAAAGCATTGGCAACATCAGGCCGTGTACATAGCATGGCATACATGATTGACCCTATCGCCGAAGCATAGGGTACCTTATTCATGTGTGCCACCTCCTCAGAAGTTTTAGGACTCATCCCCTTGGATAGGTAAATTCCATGTCTCATGGGAATGAGACATCTCTTGGAATTTTCCATCCTAAACCTTTTGAGGATAATGTCTATGTACATGGATTGGGATAATCCTAGCATCCTTTTAGATCTATCTCGATAGATCCTTATGCCCAGCACATAGGATGCTTCTCCCAAATCCTTCATGGAGAAGGTCTTGGACAACCAAGACTTGGTTGATGTCAACATCTCTACATCATTCCCAATGAGTAAGATGTCATCAACGTAAAGGACCAAGAAGGTCACAGAGCTCCCACTGACCTTCTTGTAAACACAGGGTTCATCTTCATTCCGAATGAAGTTGAAAGATTTGACAGCCTCGTCAAATCTTAAGTTCCAGCTTCTATATGCCTGCTTTAATCCATAAATAGACCTTTGAAGTTTGCATACCTTATTAGGATGTAGCTTGGAGGTGAATCCTTCAGGATGTACCATGTACACCTCTTCTGACAGATTCCAATTAAGAAAAGTTGTCTTCACATCCATTTGCCAGATCTCATAATCCAGGTATGCAGCAATGGCAAGGAGGATTCTGATTGACTTAACCATAGCTACCGGTGAAAATGTCTCGTCATAGTCAATGCCTTGCCTTTGACAATATCCTTTCGCCACTAGTCTAGCCTTGTATGTGTCAATCTGTCCATCTGCACCGATTTTCCTTTTGAAAATCCATTTGCAGCCGATAGGGACCTTCCCTTCGGGTACATCAACTAAGTTCCAAACTTTGTTGGTGTACATGGACTGGATTTCTGAATCCATTGCCTCTTGCCATTTCTCGGAGTCTACACTACGGATCGCCTCCTGGTACGACTGAGGATCATCATCCTCATCGATACATACCTTAGAGGACCCCTCTGAGACATGTCCAACATATCTCTCAGGTTCTCTCGGTAGCCTACCAGATCTCCGTAGTGTCAGTGTTTCACTTTGAATAGGATCAACCGATACAGTCTCATCTAATGAGTTTGTGTCTATAGGTTGTGGTTCTTGGACCTCGTCCAATTCTATCTGGCTCCCACTATTTTTCTGGAGTAGATATTCTCTTTCCAGAAATATAGCTCTCTTGGCCACTAAGACCCTTTGCTCAGAAGGGTGACAGAAATAATATCCAAACGTCTCATTTGGATATCCCACAAACCTACACTTATCGGTCCTCGACTCAAGCTTATCACTCTCATTCTTCTTTACATGAGCAGGACACCCCCAAATTTTAATGTGATTAAAATTTGATTTCCTGCTCTTCCATATCTCATATGGTATAGAAGGAATTGATTTACTTGAGATCCTATTCAATAAATAAGCTGCAGTCTCTAACGTATAGCCCCAGAGAGACAAGGGTAGTCCTGACATAGACATCATGGATCGGACCATGTCTAACAAGGTCCTATTTCTTCTCTCGAATACACCATTATGCTGTGGTGTATACGGTGGAGTCCACTGAGAAACTATTCCATGGCCTTTAAGATAAGAAGTGAATTCATGGCTTAAGTATTCACCTCCTCGATCCGATCAAAAAGCCTTAATACTTTTGCCAGTCTGTTTCTCTACTTCATTCTTATATTCCTTAAACTTCTCAAAGGCTTGTGACTTATGTCTCATTAAATACACATAGCCATATCTAGAGAAGTCATCAATAAAAGAAATGAAATAGAGGTAACCTCCTTTTACTTCTATGGACATGGGTCCACACACATCCGAGTGTATGAGCTCGAGAAGGTCAACAGCCCTCTCACCATGTCCACCAAAAGGAGCCTTGGTCATTTTCCCCATGAGACACAACTCACAGGTATCAAATGGCTTGTATTCGAACGAATTCAAATACCCATTTGAGTGTAAGTGAGAGACTCTTTTCTCACCTACATGACCAAGTCTGTAATGCCATAGATATGCAGAATTCACTTCATCAGCATTGGAAATTTACATAACATTAGAACGTGTATCTAATACATAAAGACCATTGACTAATGAACCATTGGCTATAATCAAACCATTATTCATTATAGAGCACCCAGTGCTATTAAAAGTCAATGTATATCCAATGTTATACAAGCCAGAGATTGTCCATCCACAGTTCAATCTCATTTTTGCCCAATCGCCTTCTATTTGCCAGCACCTGCACAGAATTGCAGATATGGGATGCACATCCAGTATCCAATACCCATGATGTGGATTCCATATATGACAAATTAAGGTCTATGACAAAAATACCTTCATTTAGAATTACCTTGTAATTCCTTTTCCAATGCCCAGTTTCCCCGCATCGAAAATATTTATCTTCCTTTTCATTCTTCTTGCCCTTCCCTTCGTTAACTTTGGCGAGTTGCTTACCCGTGGCCTTTTTTTTTCTTTCCCTTCCCTTTGTTACTTGTGGTGGATATTAGAGAGGCCTTCCTTTTCTTGTTGGCCCGGCCAACAATCATTACAGACGAAGATGGTTTATCTTTCTGCATGGTTCTTTCAGCACTCTTTAACATATTGAGCAGCTCTGGGAGAGTTGCTTCAATCCTATTCATGTTAAAGTTCATGATGAAGGAAGAAAAGGGATCGGACAATGATTGGAGTATAAGATCAATGCATAGTTCAAGATCTAACTTGAACCCCAATGCATTGAGTCTTTCAATCCACTCCATCATTTTCAGTACATGGGCCTGTACTGATGAACCCTCAGACATCCGTGTCCTGAAAAGCCTTTTGGAGATGTCATACCTCTCAATCCTACCCTGCTCCCCGAAGAGCTGGCGTAGATTGAGAAGTATACTTCTACAATCAGTCTTTTCAAATTACCTCTGCAGCTCGGGAGCCATATAGGCCAACATGTAACATTTGGCTAGGGATGAGTACTCAGACCACTTGGCATAAGCGAGTAACTCACCCTCGTCAGCATCAGGAGCTGGCTCAGAATGAACCGTGTCCAACACATACGCAATCTTTTCGGCGGTAAGGTCTATGCGTAGATTACGCAGCCAATCCGAGTAGTTCGGTCCAGTTAATTTGTTTGCATCCAAGATGTCGCGGAGGGGGTTGGACGACGACATTGTAATCTGGATAAGAAATAAAAGACAACTTAGCATGTGTTCAAATTCTAACTTAGATGTGATTTTCTATCTTAGTTAGTCCCACTATTTTTCGATCGAACTATATAACCCTCAAAATATAGAACGGGAGATCAACGAGATCAACCTAGTGGGTCGGAATCCCAACGAGACTGATGTACGACCTTGTGGAAAGCACAACAAGCCATACACCATCTCAAGGGCAGTCAACAGGCACTTGCATCTAATACAATATCCGATATTCGGCCCCCGAGAAATCATCCCCTTGTGGAAAGCACAACAAAGGATATTCTCGGTTAGATCTAACCATCATTACTACATAGCAATGAGTTCATGACCCGACCCTTGTGGAAAGCACAACAAGGCCGAGTTTAATTCCTCACCCCATTGAGGCCGAGCCTTGGAGTTTAATCCCACCCCCAAACTCATAGACCTTGTGGAAAGCACAACAAATCCATGAAATGAAGACGTTCATTCACTCCATAACGATGGAGGGACACGACGACTCCTAGAGCCACGCTTACCAGAACTAAAATTTAATCGCGAGAGAATTTAATTTTATCTTGATCTCACCCTAGGTGGTAATATAAATATATCCAATATATTTACCGTACCTAGTAGTTTGCACAAAATAAATGCATCCAATGCAAAAATAAAACGCAAGTGATCATGGACTTAATCCCTAATGTAACTAAGACATCCGGCCCGCTTCCGAAGCAGCTGGATCGTCCTCGTCGGGTGTGCTCCGCGCTTTCAAACTCCGACGCCGCATCAATTACAACTTTTACACGGCACGCAGGCCGGAAAAATTAAATTACATGTGACTCAAATTCCAGCAGCCCTTAGGGCGAGTACAACAACGAAGGAAGATAGAAGTACATTGGAATTTTAACAGAGAGAGAAAGGAGGTTCGCAGACCCCAATTAATTACATTAATCCAAGTCCATGATCACTTGCCAACTCATTCAAATAAAATCAATTAAGGGTTATTTTCTGAAAATAATCCTTACTTTTGAATTTAAAAATGGGATGTGCAAACAAAAACAGGCCAGCTTTGTTTAATTTTAAAAATCAAAACATGATTAACTAAAATTAAACACACAAGTAGGCCAATACAAGGTAAATAAAGTAAAGCACGTAAAGAACCATCATTTTCTACAGGGACATCTAATTGAGATAATTAATTAAACTTAAATTTAAATTTAATTATCTAATAATTAAATTTAAATTCAAAATTTAAACATGTCAATAATTTAAATTTAAATTCAAACTAATTATCCAATAATTTTTGTTTGAAAATAAATTTAAAATAATGCAATTATCCTCTATTAGTAATTTTCTAAAATTTAAAATTTGAATTTAATAATTATCTAATAATTAAAATTCAAATAATTAAATTTTCCATATTTAACTTCAATAAAATTTAAAATTTGAATTTTTTAATTATCTAGTAATTAAAAATTTAAAAACTTAAATTTTACTGAAGTAACTTCAATTATTACTATTTTATCTCAAGGTAAATAGTAATTATCTCACCTCGGTAAATTCAACACGGTTAAATAAAAATTCACATTTGACATTTACCATCGAGATAACACAATTAACCTAATAGATAAAATTCGATTTAATTTATTGTGCATTTTAATATATATATCTGATATATATATTATTATTCAAACACACAATAAATTAAATATAAAAAATAATTGCAATTTTTTTTAAATATTAAAAAAAATTACGGCGCGGGGGGGGGGGGATCCGCCCCGCGCGCGTGGGCGGCGCCCACGAACGCGGGCGCTGACCCGCACGCGGCGGGCGCCCGCAACGCGGGCGCCGCCTGCGGTGCCCGCCGCGTGGCGGGCCCGCGCGCCCGTCATGCGGCGCCCCCACGTGCGGGCGCCGCCTGCGGCGCCTGCCGCGTGGCGGGCGGCGCCCGCCACGCGGTGCGCCCACCGCTCGCCCGAGGGTCAGCGCCCGCGGGCGCTGACTGCCGGCGCGGCGCACGCGGCGCACGCGGCGGGCACATTGTGCCCTGGGCGCATCGCGCCCAGGGCGCAATGCGCCCAAATCGGGCCACAAAAAAAATTTTTTTTTATCAAAAAAAAATTACTCTCCTGATGCCCAGCATCCAGGAAAAATAGAAATGCCCAGCACTCCTATCTCCAAATAATAATTGAAGATTTAATATGCCCCTAAAGCATGGTTCTAAACGACGATAAAAATACCGACCAGAGCGCGAACCTGGCTCTGATACCACTGTAAGGTTTCGCACAGCACCTACGGGCGACGCAGCGGATAACAAAAATTCTTTTGCCCGATCCCGGTGTTATGGAAAGCTTAATCTGTGCTCTAATCGGTGTTTCTAAGACCCTAATTACGGGTTGCGTGTTTCACCTTGCGCGGAACGACGTTATCCGCTAAGCCCGATGCAGAGAAACCGAGCCGCACAACAGTACAGCCTCTAGAGACGATCCACACGGACCATTGCGCAGCGACGGTACCTCCCCGGCACGACCTTCCCCAGCTCTATCACCTTCTGGAGAGAGAGAGAGCAAGAGGGAGAAAGGGGGAGGCTAATCCTCCTCTTAGGCTTAATGCTTGATTAGCCTAAGAGTTGGAAGAGATGAAGGCTCGCATGAGCTTCACGTAGGTGCCATATATATAGAAGTTGGACCCTTTTCTAAAGACATCAAAAGGACCAAAATTGTATATATGACCTTTCCATTATTATACATATATTTTAAGCCTCATTTACACTCCTTTCCAAAAGGAATTAAAGGGAACTAATACATACACTTGTATAATAATAATCCATCACCCAAGAATCCATTGTGTGTGATCCTCTAGGCCCATAGTCACTCTAATTTAAGGCCCATTAACTTCTAATTCCTAATTAGAAGTAAATTAAACAAATTATTCGCTTCTACAAGAGCCGAATAATAGTTTAATTCATTCCGAACCTTCGATCACGTTGGGTCAAGCAAATCCGTGTGATCCTAGATGACGCCGGGTTTAAACCAGCATGTCTGGTACCTGTAAGTCCACAGTTACCGCATCGATATAATCCATCGCTCCTTCTATGAGTCTGGTACGATCGAGGGTACGGTATCTGTCAAACCCCATGATCGTGCCATTTGACTATGACCTCCTTAAAGTGTATGACGTCCGTTCTAAACGAACTCACACGACCCTGGTCAGGGATTTAACGGAGTGTCAATGTCATGACCCATTAACTGTCTGATATATACCCGACAGTGAGCGATCCCCTCTTGACCATTGATGATCTTCACACGTATCCTGGAGTGGTTAATGACTCGGCAACTCATGACTTATGGTTAAAGTCACTTAGCTAAGTAATTAAACCATTCCAGTCCTCGTGTAAGATCCGATCAATGTCTCAGGTCAAAGGACCAACGATGCTACTGTGACCGTTGGATCTTCAGTTGACATTAGGTATAATCAACCATCTGAAGATCCAATAGCGGATCAGTTCAGTACACATCCTCTAAGGACATACACCTACACATATGTGTTGGCGCCCCGCACCAATGACCATGAGACTGGTCACTGACACATCATGTGTACTGGTTTAATAGGTAATCAAAGTCCCCGAGTGATTACCCTCCAACCAGGAACCGTTTAAGGTATGTGTTCATGTAAAGTAAGTCTCATATTCGAGATCTCATCTTGAGCTGACTTTACAACCACATATCCTAGGGACAACGTAAAGTAACATAATCACATATTTACGCTCAAACACCACTTTATTAATGAACAAGATCGTACAACTATTGGGCCTACCCGACCCAAAATTGGCCTGTAGCACACCAACACTAACACTACCACCAACAAAATTCGGTTTAAAGCCCCCCTCGGAGGCCGTCACGCGGTGGAGCGAGTTCCCCATCCTTTCTCTAAAGGGGTGGACACTCTCCTGCTAGGTACGGGCTACTCCCATAGGGACCGCTGAAACCGCTGCCAAGTCGCCATGAAATATTGACGGTGCGATAAGTTAAGAGCAAACCACATATGAGACTGGTATAAAGAGTCCTTTCCATTGAATAAAAAAAAGGGGGATACAAGAAGGGCCCCTGAGGGGAAATTGTATTACAAAAAGAAGGGGGAAACAAATAGTCACGGGCGCCGGAATATGTCTTCAAAGGCCAGAAGCCCTACATGCGGGGCAGCCCCCAGCTCATGAAGTGGAGCCTCCTCCTTCTGTAGCCGAGCAGACTCGTCCCGAAAGGATGCCACCTGCCCCTCCAACAGAGATACTTCCTCCGCAAGCTGCGGTCGAGAAGTTGTTATCTGCGGCAGTTCAGCCCGGAGGTCAAATAGTTCAGCCTCCAGAATGGTTATCCGGCTGCGCACGAACTGCTCCCGCTGCGCCAGAGACTGCAGTTGGCATTGGCGCTCCTGAAGAACAGAGTCCATCTTCTCCAGCTCAGATTTGCACTCCTTCCTTTGCAACTTAAAAGCTGTCAGTCTGTCAGACATAATATGCGCCAAGAAGTCCCGGTGATTTACAAACTTTAGCAACAATAAAACCCGCTGGGCCCATATTTCCATGGGACAGCCCATCGCCTGCAGACCAGCGGTGAAACGCTCGGCTATCTCCTTCAGCCGCAGATAAGTCAGTCCGGGCTGGGACTCCACCTACTGGCGCAGCATGTCCAGATTTTGCCAGACGAAACTCTCGGATGAAGCGAAGCCAGGAGAAGGGGCTGGAGCTACGTCGAAAGTCACTTCGCCATCAATGTCTGCCCACAGTGCAACATCCAGCTGAGAGGACGAAGACGGCAAATCCACTGGAAGAACTGGCCGATCCCTCTCTGTGCTCTCCGGATGAGCTGAAGCCTCCTCCTCTACCGCTGTTTCGGGAGCTATGGCTTGAACACCTACGGAGGGAGAACCAATAAATGATGAAGCTATCTCTTCATGAGTCTCCTGAATAAGGGCTTCATCTTCAGCTACTCTTTCTGATAATGGGGGCGAAAGGTCCCCAGTCTCTAGAGGCGGAGATCCAGTCTCTATAGCCACTGTGGCAGGGACTGCTGATCCGGGCGCAATCGACATTACGGCGGCCGGTATAAAAGCGGAGCTTCTGGCTGAGTCTACTTCGGCTCTGAACTCTGAGGCCCTGACAGGGATGGAAATCTCTCCTGATGATCCCAAGTCCAGTGATGTTAAGTCCGTTGAAGATTGTATTCTCACTGGCACGGGGCGAATAACCTCAGAAATTTCCATGCAAGTTGAAGGTAAAGCAGGGATGATGATCAAATCTGCAGATGAGACATCCATGGAGACTGCGGCTGCATCTGAGCTGGTAGTGACAGAGTCCTGAGGACAAAGCAGAATGATCCTCATCAATGGATGGAAGAAAATGAATAGAACAACAAACAAAAAAGGAGAGAAGAAGCTCACCTTTAAAGTGGGGTCTATATCCTCAAGATGAGACAAAAGAGGAGAAAGCTCCGTAGTTGAAGCAACAAATGGAGGGGTTATGTCGACCTCAGTGTCAAGCCCGACAAACTCCTCTTGCAATTCCTCCTCAGAAGTTAGCATCAACAGTTTAGGAGGCTGAAGGGGCGGGAGGCCTTTTGCAAATACAGGTAGGGTTTCTGATTTCTGGATTTCCTCTTCGCTGCCGCTAAAAGTCACTTCCTCCTCATTATCAGGGACGGTCTCGGAGCTGCCCGAGGATATCTCCACTCTGGCTATGTGCTGCGAGGTCGCCTCTAGAGCATGCCGAGATGCAGACCGGGTGATTATCCATATAGCCGGAATAGGGCTCTGTTTTGTTTGAGTCCTTTCACTTTCCTGCGGCTGAGACGACTCTCCCACTGCTACTGTAGCCCCAGTCGGCTCCCTGACTGTCACCTCAACAAAAGGGGGAACTCTGAGGGATACAATGAAAAAGAATAACAACAAAAAGTATAAAGAGAAAAGATGAGAAAGCACATTTACCCTCCTCCTCGCCAGCCGGGGTAGGAGAAGGCAGCCTCGTGTCCCTTTCCGCAGGCACTGCAACCTGTTTCGGGGCTGTATCAGATAAAGAGAAGCTCAGTCTCGAAGGATGCCTTAAAAGAACAGTCAAGAAAATAATGAAGATTGCATCTGCAAGATATTTACCGCTGCTCTCAGCAGGTTCCTGGGCAGCCTCCCTCTGAGACCTGAACTTGTCAAAAGAGGGCATGTCTGGAAGAGGGGTCCCGGCGTCCGTCGCAACTGGACCTGACTGCTGGACCCGAACAACTTTGGCCCTCTTGGCCTTGACAACTGTAGTTTTCACCGCAGAAGGCTTCCTCTTCTTGCCCGGAGGAAGGGGAGTGGTCGTGGGTGCCGCTGCAGGAATTTCAAAGTAAGCAGGCTTTTCAGCCTGAGCAATAATCTTCCTGTAAAGTCCCTGCCATTTTATGTCTGGTCTATCTGTGCAAGACACAAGAAAGGCAGTCATAGTCGACAGATACAGAACACAACAATAAAAGAAAGATGCCATGAGCACACAGGAAGGGTCATACCTGCTGGGCCGTCATAGAAGGTGGAAAGTGGCCAATACAGATAAGCCACCTCCTTCGAGCGGGAAGCAGCCTCCTTCACGAGCCAGCACACGTCACCTATGGTCTGGCATTTCTCCGTCAAGGCAGCTAAACCTTTGTGGCCGTGGAAGTCAAGGCAATGAAATAGGCCGAGGTAATCCATGCACCAGCCGTCGACATAATGAAAAGAGATAAAAAGCGGCTTATTCAGAATGCCGGATATCGGGTTCTCTACTGACAGCCCGTGAACATTCAGCAGCACGAAAAGCCAAGAAGTGTGCTGATAATATGTGCTGGTGCGGTCCTCCCTCCGCACAAATGTCCGATAAGGGTGAAATCTGTCTACCGGGCCCTTCCAGGGGGCTGCTGTCGGGAGAGGCTCCTCCGGGGGAAATGGATACTGCGCCTCCACCTGAATACTCCCTATGTGGCCCAGCTGCCTCAGGTCTTTTATAAAAGCATCTTCATTGATATCAGAAAATACAGGAGTGGGTATCTCAGAGCCTTCCTCTTTTAAGGACCGACGCCTGGCAATGTATGTGTCCGCCTCCCTCGGATGCTGTGAATAGAGCCTTTTCAGATGAACCTCATCAATCTTAAATACAGGCCCTGATTGCCACTTTAAGAAAGAGCGCTCAGCCACATCCCAGAAGGCGCCTCTGCCATCCTTATAAAAATTGGTGCGGGTATTCCACCACTTGATGTATTCTGAGGTGACCCGGGGAGTACGATTAGAAACGGTCGGGATCCTGAAAGTTACGCCCTCTCGGCGATGAAAGAAATCCCACCATATCCGACCGTCACTGGCAATAGAGGACCCATGCTTGGCACGGCTGTCCAAAGGAAACTGAGCAGCTGATGAAGGAATATGCTGATCGTAGCCGAAGTTTCTGCTAAAACGGAATGGGTAATAGGGCTCCAAGATGAGCAAGCCTCCCTTCCTGAAGACCAATACACTGGGTCGGATAGCCATAGCCCACCTTACCAGTTCTGGTTCTAATATAGGCCGGGTGGCATTGGCCCCCGAAACCGGATAGACATAAACTTCTACCTCTTCCATTCTGCATTCCCTCTGAGGGTCTACTAAGGGAGCCGAGCCTGCTGCCAAGCTCCAAAAATGAATGCTACCAGGAGCATCTACAGGCACTTTTGTCAACCGGCCCCTGATCTTAAACAACTGCTCTGAGAAAAGGCCGGGTTCGGCGCTAGCAAACTCAATCATCTGAGGGAGCAGTGTGTCTAACTGCAAAGTTCTCGGGGCCAGCTCGAGGAAAATGCTGCAAACCCAAGCATTGAAGAAATGAAATGGACTTACAGTCCGAAAAGAACGGGGAACCCGATGTCTATGCAAATCTCCCAGCGATTTGTAAACTAAACACAAAGCCGCCGGGCACAGAGATAGTCTCATCCCCCAGGCCATCTGACAAGCCAGATATATAGCCTCCGGTCTGATAATCGTCTCGTCCCCTTGGGGGAGAGCGAAAGTGCACAGCCAGAAGGTCAGATAAGCTGCACAATGAGTAATGGGGTCAACCCCTGCTGGGTTCGGGCCATCTACACCTGCTCGGCGCAGTGAAGCCGACAATGCTGATTTATAACGAGGGGCCCTGATCTGCTTACTGGGAGTCGGTCCCACGGAAGGGAAGTCTGTATACTTCAAGGGACCCCCGAAGAAGTACTGTATCCACTATCCTACACGGACTCTCAACCTGCTGCTCTTTTCCCGGGGTTGATATCCTTTGGAAGATCCCCTGCTATAGGACAGACAAATGGTCCGATAAGCCTTCATCAAGTACCGATATGCGTAGCCAAAAGAATATCTGCCCTCTCCATCAGAGGCATCCTTTACGAAGTCGTCTAGACAGACCTCTTCATATGGCTCCCTATCTATAGGCAAGCCTGAAAGCTGCGCAAGACTCCAAAGATTGAGAGAAGTCTCGCCTTCTGCTGTATAGAACGTATTGAACTGTGGGCAGAACACTTCAAGCATGCCGCAACATAATCCCCGAGAGATGGGATAGCGGAACCTGGAGGCAAATACACTATGATATACCCCAGCTCTAATTAGTAAAGGGGCATATTCTTTCAAGACAAATTCTGTAAACTCCACTGCTCCTACCCTGAAGAGATGGGCGTCTGTCACTTTAGCGTCCCCAAACCAGCCGGTAGCCAGCTGATATTTGAATTGAACGGCCAGACAGTTCAGAATGAACGGCTCGTCCCTATAACCCCACTTCGCAGGAGCTATAAAAAGTCCAAAGTTGGGCTTCTCCCGATGGACACGACCGGCTGCATGATCCCACCTTGCCGGGGTAAACTCTGGAGCCCGGGTCAGCATCTTCTTCTCCGGCTCTAATTCGAAAATGCCCAGCACGGCATTCCAGTCCCTCTGCTCGCCTGGGAGATATATAGCTCGGGCTCGATAAACAGAACCCTTCAAGCTGTCTCTGTCAGCCAGTATTGTCGCTTCCACAGACCGAGCAAGCAGGAAATCCATCATTCCGCCTATGGTGAAGGTCTGGATAAATGGCAGCAGATGACGATCCTTCGGCAGGTCCGGACGGTAGTCGGCAGCCCTTCTGAAATCAATCCCTTCTGTGGAAGAATAGACTTCGGAAGACGGCACTGTGTCAGTCTCGGAATCAGAGGACTCATCAACAGTGGCGATCTGATTATAGCTGAAGCTCAGACTATTCACATTCAGCCAGTTGACTGAAGCCCGAGATATGTCCGGCTGAGCCGATGAACTCGCCCCCGCAGTCATGGAAGCCGCAGTAGAAGCACCGGAAGCCATGTCAGCACCTGTGGTCAGGGAAAGATGAGAAGATAAGCATCAGAAGGATGAATGGGCATGTAACAATGAGGCAAACAATTTTCAATAAATTTCGGCAGCATCTCCCCTTGTCTGGGGTCTGCCCAAAGAAAGATAGGGAGTCACCCACCAAGAGGGAGTGATCCCGAACATAAAAGGGGACTTAGTCCCGTATAACGAACCTACCCGAGACTAAATCGGTCGAAAAGGGGGGGAGATGAAACAAGGCTCTCAGAGCGGGGAAGATCACCACCGCCGCCGAGATGAAGAGAGAGAAGGGATGGTAAGAAATGAGGGTAAAAGCCCTCTCGGGGGGGTTAAAAAGAAAGGGAAGGAGGGGCTTCTCGGCGTGAAGGAAAGCGCGCCGAGAACCCTCCGTCGGCCGAAAGAAGGGAGGCGCGCCGAGAAGGCCGCGCCGAGAAGCCCGCTGAAGACCCCACGCCGAGAAGGCCCTTGCCGAAGACGCCCGCGCCGACAACAGTCGCGCCGAGAGGGTCACGCCGAGAAGTAGCCCAATTCTAGCGCCGAGAAGTCAAAAGGCAGTTGGAAAATATGGAGATGAAAAAACATGAAAATGAAAGATATATGCACAATATTGTTACAGTAACATGAACAAACTGAATAACATTGATAGAAAGAAATTGAGGAAGATACCCTCGAATGATGAAGGGCACCTGCAGACCCCGTGCCGCTTATTCTGCGCTTACGCCGCCCGCAGGTGGGGGGCATTTATTGACACCTTGAAAATGAGCAAGGGCAGAAGCAGAATTGAAAAGGAGATTAGACCAACAGTGAAAGATCAATGACGAAGCTCGTCAACCGTCTACCCGGCTGAAGCCTTTTCCCGGCCAAGCTGAGGTCCGGTGCCATTGCCAGTCAGACGGCGGCGCTGATGAAATAGCAGTCACCTGACTGATGAAACCCCCTAGCACACTTTAACAAGAGCTACACTACGGCCTCGTATGAAGGTCTGCAGATGACACGTCATATCAAGTCAGATATTGATTTGTTGACAGATGAGATGTGAGCAAAGATAAAGATAAAGCCAGAACCAGCAAATGAAGATTGTGAAGATTCCGGCAAGGTCCGAGCCACGGAAGAATTACCACTGAAACCATTACCCGACTAAAGCCTCCTCGGGCTAAAGCTGATGTCCGGTGTTATCGTCATCCAAACGATAGCACTGATGAAATCCCAGTCTGCTGACTGATGAAATCTCAAGATGATCTCAACAAAGTTACGTCACTAATACTGGACCTTCTCCAGTTACGATGAATATCAGTTTAAAGAATTAAGAGAAGCCAAGGCACGTGTGAGGCCTAAAAGCCCTAAATGGGCCGGCCAGATGGGCTTCCGGGAGCGGCGCCGGAAACCTCAACATGAGGCCACTCGGCGCGCCGGGAGCTGCTGCGAGCAGAGTGCCGCGCCGACTTCCACCCGCCGAGAGGGTAAGAGGATCAGGTCAATAAAAACCCACCCCTTCGAAAAACGAAAAAGGGACAGAGAGAGAGAAAAAAAGCTCAGAAGATCCTCACCCTCACCACCGCCAGAAGGAAGAAGAGTGCCTCCTCCACTGAAAGAAAAAGAGAAGAGACCAAAGGAGAAAGCAGAGAGAAGGTCCGAAGCTGATTGAAGGTGGGCACCGGGGAGGGAGAGGAGTCAATGCTCCGCCCTCCCCCCCCCCCCCCCCCATTTCTGTATTTCATCTTCTTGTAATTTCGATTGATGCTACTTCTTCTTCTTTTGATGTATTCTGCGACATCGTAATCGGTTTTCATGCCGCTAGAACAGGACTTAGTCTTTGTTTACAATTTTCTTCTATGTACTCCGTCCCTCTGATGCATGGATGTAATAGTCATGTCCGAATGAATAAACGAATGGAACAGGCCGCGATTGTCGCCTGCTATTGTCTCTGTGAAGGTTTGCCCCCCTATTCCCCTCCCCAATCTGATTATTCGTCTGCGTTTTCTTTCTCGAAGATGCTTTCATGCGCTTGTTCCAGAGCCAGGGACAGGCCATCCCTTGGCCTTCGGAACAAAGCCAAGCCACATGACGATTCGCATCTATGAGATTCCGGAGTTTCTGATGCCCGGTTTGCTTATCGACATCATCAGAGTCGTTTCTGGACCAGAGACAGATATCTCTTGGTTCCCAGGACGACGAATGATAACATCAAGCCATCCTCCTGGAATTCTGCATAAGTAATGGTGACAGAGGCTCCTTATGTTCGGGTTTTCTTCCCCAATTCCCCTCAGCTCCTGGCCTTCTTTTGAAACATAAACCAAAATCAGTTGAAACCCGATGAATCCATACGTTTTGATTCCACAGAGCCCATTCACCTTGGCCTGAACCACCAGGAAACCCCTGATTCATCGACAAATTCGAAAACAGAGTGCCGTAAAACCCTAAATTCATCTCGGCGCCCTCGTCTGTCTCGGCTCCACAAACAGTAAAACGGATGAACAGCCCTCGGCGCAAGCCTTCTTGCGCCGAGACCCTATCTCCTTAGTGCACCGGGAGCCTCCCTCTTGTTTTACCTCGCGCCGAAAAGCCACCCCACCTCACTATTTCTCCTCGCACCGGGAAGCCCACGCCGGGAGCCTCCCTGGCCTTCATTTCCTCGCGCCGGGAAGCCTGTGCCGGGAGCTTCCCTGGCTTGCTCTTCATCGCGCCGGGAAGCCCGCGCCGAGAACCCTTTCCTCCTTGCCATTGGCGTCGGGAACCCATGGCCGTTTGGCCCTTGCGCCGAAAAGCCTCCTTGGCCTCCTCATAGTGGCGCCGAGAACCCTTGCCTCCTTGCCACTGGTGCCAGGAGCCCCCTGGCCTCCTTGCCATTGGCGCCGGGAACCCATGGCCGTTTGGCCCTCGCGCCGAAAACCCTTCTTGCCACGCTGTTTCACGCCGGGAACCTATATGCACATCCAAGCTGCCTCGAGAGCCTGCTTTGCCACTCAATTGAACCCCCGGCGCCTGGATCAAACCCACCCAGGGATGCCCATGAGTCACCAGACCTGTCCCGGGGATAAATCGAAGGGAGCCAGACTCCCTTATGTTCCATTGATCCGCACCGGATTCCTGAGCACCCCCCTTTTAGCTAAAGTGAGCTCTGCCACTGCATGAGTGTCACCGGCTTCTATAAGGGAAGAGTCAAACATTGCCCCAGGGCATACATATGCAGTGTGGAGGCTCGCTCCCTCTTTTTCTCAGCTTTCATCCCGGCACTCCGTGGGTGATAGCCTATTCTCCCCTGGGCATAATCCAGATTATGGGGAGATGCTGCCGAAATGTCGACCGATGTTTAACCCCGATAAGCCCCGGGAAGTACACGTTATGCACCTCCCGTCTGGCCCAATCCTTCGGGGAATATGAACACTGCGAGGCCTTTGGCCGGATGAGAAACGTGAAGGGGGACATGTCCCCGATGACTGTCCGGACCCTGCCCCGTCGCTGTGCGGACGGTGCCCTATCTCTACCCGGCACGACCTACACAGAGGGGTCATGCTGATTTAATAACCTATCGTTTACCCAGTTACCTCCTTAGAATAATAATAGCTTCAATATCATGCACTTCATTTTTTAGCCGCCCCGAGTGGCCTCCTATTTTAGCGTTTAATCAAGGGTTGCCCTTCTTAGGAAGGGCGTAATTAACGTCATAGCCTTTATAGTATGGCGGACTTTTGGTCCCGACTCGAACTTCACAATCGACTGACCAAGTCAGATCGAGAGCACAATGAAATCGTCACACATGTGACTGGCACGCCAATTAACCAAACCAATAAATCAATGAATCAAGAAAACATTCCAAAATCTATTAAAAATAAAAATCCCCGCGTCCACAGCCCCTTCATCATAGGTAAGATCAAATGTGAATTTTTCAAAGATGGACCCTTTATCATACTCATCACTTAACTGAAGATTACCAATCAAATTCTCCAAAAACGAGGTGGGAAGTTCAATGTAAAATTTTCCAACCCGGCCCCTTCATCACACTCATCAAGAGGAGGAGGATATTCAGAATTCATTTTCATTAAATCAACAAGATTATGTATCAAACAGTAATCCTTTTCGTTATGCATTTCCTTAATTGAGTTGTTTGGGTCACTATTCTTCTCAGTGGTATTCTCAATCTCAAAATATTCATAGAATGAGGTGATGATATCAATATGATCATTTTCATCCATCACTTCACCCCCTAGTTTTGTCCCTTCCTCCAGCATGGTACTGCGAATGCACTCCCACTCATTCCTAATAGTGACATATTGAGCCAAAATGACAGACATAAGATCATCATCATCATCATTCACGTAGTGAGGGGGTTGGTTGAATATTGAAGGAGGGCCATGGTAAGTAGACTGAGAGTACACGATTTGAGGTTCAAAGTAATGGCCCGGTGAATCACCCTTAGTATCGATGTTGATTTTGAAGTTTGGGTGAGCTGAGTTGGGCTGAGGTTGATGACACATGGGCCGCTCATGACTTGCTTGGGGTGAAAGTTTAGACAAATGGACTTGAATTGTTTTGGAGAGGGGGATTTCTGTAGCCCATCTAAGAGCATCCAAACTAGGTCCATCAGGACCAAACGAGGCTCAGCTCATCCAAGTGACAGCGCCATAGGGCCCACTTAGGCTAAAAAGCCCAATAAGATTACTCGGGATCTCATCCTTCCTCGGCGGCCCTTAGGCTTGGAAGGCCCGAGCGTCGATCAGAACGGAGGAAGACCCATGCCCGAGTTATCCCCTCATCGGGATAGAGGCAAGCGCTCTGCGCCCACTCCGACCTGACTTCATCCGAGCTATGCCTTTCGCCCGGACAGGGTTGGCACCTTTTATGCTCGGACCGACCGACGATTGCTTATCCGCGCTGCCGTTGAGAGCCCTTTATGAGCAGGAGTTTATGAGGATAAGAGACCCATGATCCCTCAAGGCTATGAAGATCCCACGATGAGGATGTAAAGATCCCACGATGAGGACGTAACTCCCGCCTGAAACTCCTCCGCTTACGGGACTCATTAGGTGAGCACACTATATAAATCTGGGACTCCCTCTAGTGTAAGGAAAGGGTAATACACGCCTAAAACACCCTGAGTAGGAACCACTTCACCACCTTGGTGTAGGGGGATCTCGTGCACCTCTTTCTACCTCCCTCCCTATCTTCCACCATTGCTCTACTGACTTAAGCATCGGAGGGTTTTCCCCAGGGAATCTTCCCTCGGCCCCCTGATCCGTTTCCCTTTCTCTACAGTTCACTGTTCGGTGATCATCTACCCAGCTCAGGAGCCGTGCGAGATCACTCCCCTTCATCTGGCGTCGTCTGTGGGAAACGACCGAAGAGCCAGTATGGTGCGAAGAAGTTCAGGGAGGAGGTCCGTCGGTGATAGGGGAAAGACCATGGTGGCGGTGGGAGAAGGCCCTTCTCAAGCCTCCCAAAATCCCCCCTCCAATGCCAGCACCCCCACCGATGGACCACCCCCTCCCGCCACCGCGGTAGGGGTACCGCTTAACGGCGGCGCCGACGCCTTCCAATCCCTCAATGCAAAGCTGGATGTCCTCATGGAACTCATGAGGACTCAGGCGGCCAGGGATGGAAGGTCACGCGCCCCTCTAGAAAGCCCCCCCCCCCCCCCCCCCCCGCGAGAACGTGTCCTAGTACACCGCCGGAGGTCGCTTCACCCTCCGAGGGCAGCAGCTTATTCGCAACAAAGCAGGAGGACCCTCACAAGCCCCCCCTCCGGAGCAAGAGGCCTCCTCCACACCGAAATGGGGTAAGCATGGGGCACGCCATCCACTCCCGGAGACTGAAGTCCCCAGGGAGCGCCAGGACAGCCTGCAATCACACCCCCTCAGCTCTACGGCGTAACAACAGCTGGAGTTGTCCCTCCATCTACGAGAGTTCGAGAGGTGCTTTGCAGCACAGGACCACGCCTTACGAGCCTTGCAGAAGACCTCTCCACCAGAGGACGAGGAGAGATCCCCGTTCTCCGACCATATCTTGAAGGCAGAGGTATCTCCCAGAACCTCCATCCCGACCTTCAAGCCCTACGACGGCCAGGGCGACCCGGCCGACCACTTCGAGAGCTTCAATGCCCTGATGACCCTTCATGGAGCGTCCGACGTGATCAAATGCCGTGCCTTTGCGACCACCTTGGTCCAAGGTGCCCAAGCATGGTTCCGGGCCCTCGCCCCCGGATCCATCCGAGACTTCAAGCAGTTTGGGCGAGTATTCAAGGAGAGTTTCACCGGCAGCGGACCCCCGAGGTCTGTAGCGGGGCTTTTGGCTCTCAAACAGGCGCAAGGGGATAGACTCCGGGCCTACATCAACCGATTTAAATTGGAGGCCCTGAGAATCCCCCACATAGATGTAGCCTCGGCCATAACCGCGCTGACCGGAGGCACCCGGGACCAGAACCTCCGTCGTGAACTTGTCCTCCACCCTCCCTCGACCCTTGCCGAGCTAATGACTCTGGCATTACGCCATGCTGAGTGTGAAGAAGTTCTCAGCGCATGCCGAGGCGCAACCGGCTCGGGTCGGGAGGGGGACAAGAAGTGGGCACCCGAGTCAAGCTCGGGCCAAGGAAAGAGGCGGAATCAAGACGGGGAGCACAAAGAACCGTCCAAGAAGTACGAGCGGTACACTCCCCTAACCGCTCCAGTATACGAGATATATGAAGACATCAAAGGCTCGGGCCTCCTCCGCCAACCCGAGCCAATGAGGTCGAAAAGCCGTAATCGCAACAAACATTGCCTGTTCCACAGCGATCACGGGCATCACACCGACGATTGCCATCAGCTCCAGGATGAGATCGAGCACCTCGTCCGCCAGGGACACCTGTCCCGGTTTGTGGCCGGACAAAAGGAGGACCGAGGCGCCCCAAATGAAATTGACAACACCCCTCGCGGGGTCCATATCAATGTCATCGCTGGAGGAGCTGCATCGGGAGGAGACAGTGGCCGAGGAAGGAAGCGTCATGCTGAGCGGACGAGCCGAGCCATCGAGCCTCCCAAGGCCCCGCCGAGTGAGCCTCAGGTCATAGTCTTCTCTGACCGAGACCTGGAAGGGCTGACCACCCCGCATGATGACACCCTAGTCATATCGGCCACAATAAACCATTGTAACGTAGATAGGATTCTAGTTGACAATGGAAGTGCCCCCGATGTATTATCCTATGAATGTTTCCTTAAGATGGGGGAGGATCCGTCTAAACTCCGCCCGATCCAAACCCCCCTGTGCGGGTTCAATGGCCAGGCCACTTATCCCGAGGGAGCCCTCAGCCTGCCGGTTACTCTTGGCACCCCACCTAAAACCGTTACGTTTATGGCGGACTTCATAGTGATCAAGGGTATGATAGCGTACAATGCAATCTTTGGCCGAGGGATCCTCAGCCGAACGAAAGCAGTGCCTTCTACCTATCACCAAAAGATGATGTTCCCCACCAAAAATGGGTTGGGGGAAGTCCGAGGTAACCAGGCCATGGCTAGAAGGTGCTACAATATCTCGGTTGAAGCCACAAGGTCGGACGGGAAGAACAAGGGCCCCCGGGAAGTCGAGGAAAAATCCGCAACCGCCGAGCCTGGAGGCGAATTGCTAGCGGGTTTCCTAAACGACGACCCGACCCTGGGAGTAAAGATTGGAGCCGACCTAACATCTGAAGCCCAACAGCAATACAAAGAGTTTCTTTCTACGTACGTCCGAGTCTTTGCATGGTCTGATGATCAACTCCCTGGGATACCAGAGGAGACGGTGATGCATAAGCTCAACCTCGATCCAACCATCAAAGCCGTACAACAGCGCAGAAGGAAGCACGCACCAGAGAAGCAGGTGATCATCAAGGAGCAAGTCACTAAGGGGCAAAAGACTGGTCTTTTCAGACCGGTCCTGTACCCGACATGGCTGGCTAACGTCGTCCTGGTACCAAAAGCTTCGGGAAAGTGGCAAACGTGCGTGGACTTCATCGACTTGAACAAGGCCACTCCAAAGGACTGCTATCCGTTACCAAGCATCGACCAACTGGTTGACCTAACCTCGGGCAACGAAGTGCTCAGCTTCCTAGACGCCTATTCAGGTTACCATCAGATCAGAATGCACCCCGAAGACATCGAGAAGACCGCCTTTATCACCGACTTCGGCGTACACTGCTACACCCGGATGCCTTTCAGGTTGAAGAACGCTGGAGCCACGTACCAGATACTAGTCAATCATATGTTCGAGGGACAGCTCGGTCGAAACGTCGAGGCCTATATTGACGACATGCTCGTGAAGACCCCCAAGGCCAAGGACCACTTCGTCGACCTAGCGGAAACCTTCGACACCCCCCTGAAGTACAACATGAAGCTCAACCCTACCAAGTGCGCCTTCGGATTAAGGTCCAGGAAATTCTTGGGCTTCTTAGTCACCCAGCGTGGGATCGAGGCCAACCCCGACAAGGTCCAAGCCATTCTGGACATGCGCCCACCCACCTGCATCAAAGATGTTCAACGCCTAACCGGGCGCATTGTCGCGCTCAGCAGATTCCTGTCCCGCGCGGCTGAACGATGCCTACCCTTCTTCAAACTGTTGAGGGGGCCTAAAATGGCATCTGCTACATTCGCGTGGGACGAGGAATGCCAAAAAGCGTTCACCGAGCTTAAGGAGTTCCTGGCTTCGCCTCCGGTGCTTTCCAAGCCCGTACCAAGTGAAACCTTGCATCTCTATCTCTTAGCAACTCCATCTACAGTTAGCTCGGTCCTGGTCAGAAATGACTCGGGAGTCGAGAGACCGGTCTACTACACCAGCAAGGTGCTCAATGAGGCTGAAAGAAGGTACCCCGCAACCGAGAGACTCGTGCTAGCATTGGTTACCTCGGCCAAGCGCCTCCGAACCTATTTCCAAGGGCTCGGCTATTAAAGGCCAGGCGCTCGCTGACTTCATCGCCGAGAGCACCATCCCGACTAAAGAAAGATCTCTGTCCGCGCTCGGGCCGACCTGGGAACTATTCGTCGATGGATCCTCCAATTCAGCCGGGAGCGGCGTCGGGATCCTCCTGAAGTCTCCCGAAGGAGCAGAGCTACAGTACGCCCTAAAGTTCAACTTCCAAGCATCAAACAACGCTTCCGAGTATGAGGCCCTCATATCGGGAGCCCGCATGGCCCAGCGGTTAGGGGCTGAGCGAGTCAGGATTCACACTGACTCCCAGCTGGTCGCTAGCCAGGTCAACGGTAGTTATGAAGCTCGAGAAGCACCGATGATCAAATACTTCCAGTTGGTCAAGACCATGGCACAACAGTTCGAGAGTTTTGAGGTATATAGTCCAAATAGCCCGGGAGGAAAACTCCTGAGCGGACGCCCTCTCTCGACTGGCCTCCTCTCTTGACCTCGAGGGTACTCGATCAGTCCTTCTCGAAGAGTTAGAGCGGCAGAGCATCGATTCGGAGCTCCTAGCTGTTGACTCGGCCTCCCCAAGCAACTGGCGTACCCCGTATTTGTCGTGGCTCCAAGACTCTCAGGAGCCTCCCGACCCTCAGGAAGCCCGAAGATTGAAGTACCAAGCCCGGCAATTTGTCACTCTGGATGGCGCTCTCTACCGGAGATCCTTCTCCGGTCCTCTTCTGAAGTGCCTCAGCACCGATGAAGCCAACCGAGCGATCGAAGAAGTTCACGAAGGTTTGTGCGGAGCGCATTTAGGAGGTAGGTCGCTCGCCAGGATCTTGCTACGGCTAGGTTATTGGTGGCCCACTCTGCAGCGCGACTGCTCGACCTACACACAACATTGTGACCGGTGCCAGCGATTTGACCACTTGGTCCATCAGCCAGCAACGGAGCTCATCACCCTAGCCGAGCCTTATCCTTTCGCTCGCTGGGGAATCGACATCCTCAGGCCATTCCCCACGGCCCAGGCCCAGAAGAAGTTCATTATCGTCGCCATCGATTACTTCACTAATGTTAATGCCTGGAAAGTGAGCAAGGGCGGAGACAGAACTGAAAAAGGGACCAGACCCGTGATGAAAGATTACTGATGCAACTCGTCAACCATCTACCCGGATGAAGCCTTTTTCAGCCAAGATGATGTCTGATGGCGTCGTTAGCCAGACGGCAGCACTAATGAAATAGCAGTCAACTGACTGATGAGACCTTTTACCATACTTTGATAAAAGCTATATTACTACCTCGTCCGAAAGTCTACAGATAACAGGTCAGACTAAGTCAGATGTTGACTTGTTGACAGATGAGATATGAGCAAAGATAAAGATGAAGCCCGAACCAGCAAATGAAGATTATGAAAATTTCTGCAAAGTCAGAACGGAAGAAGAGCTGTCTCTATTGACTATGTACCCGGCTGAAGCCTCCTCAGGCTAAGCTGATGCCCGGTATTGTCCTCATCCAGATGGCGATGCTGATGAAACTCTGGTCTATTGACTGATGAAAACCTCTGAACTGTTCTAATGAAAAGTCTCCATCAATTATGACGTACAAATGAAGAATTGACAAATGAAGGTTTGACAAATGAGAAAGAATGAAACTGGGCCTTAAGAGCCCCAAATGGGCCTTTGGCAAATGAATCAGAAAGCCGTCCGATTGGGCCATGTTAAGCCCATTTCGGTAAAGGGCGCGCCGGGAACTTCACTAACACAGGCGCGCCTAGTACCCTTGGCAGAGCAGGGTTCTATAAAAACCCATTTCTTCGCTCACAAGAAAAGAGGATGATCGAAGAGACCAACAACCCTATCCAGAAAGAAAAGAGAGAAAGAGCCAGAGAAGAAAACACAGAAAAGAAAGAGCAGAGAGGAGAGCTCGAGGCTGATCGAAGGTGGGCAACGGGGAGGGAGAGGAGTCAATGCTCCGCCCTCCCCCCCTTCTGCAGTTCATCTTTATTTTGATCGCTTCTCCTTCTTCCTCCCCTGATGTGTTCTATAATACCGTAACTGGTTTTATGCCGATAGAATAATGCATCATTTTTGCAGTCTTTTTTTATGTATCCCCTCTGATGTATGGGTCATATATAATATCAATGTTTGAATGAATGAATGGTACGGGCCGCAGTTGTTGCCTGCTATTGCCTCTTCGAAGCTATGTCCCTATTCCCCTATGTCTTCTTCTAGATTCAGCAGCATCTTATTCCCCTCCCCAGCTCGATGATTAGTCTGTTATTTGGACTATTTCTCGAAGAGTTTTCGTGCTTGTTCCAAAACCAGGGACAGACCATCCCTTGGCCCCTGGAACAAAGTATAGCTATATAATGACCGTTGTTCATGAGACTCCGGAGTTTTAGATGCTTACGTTCTGCCTACCAACATTATCGAAGTCATTCCTAGGCCAGAGACAGCCATCTCTTGGGTCCCAGGATGATGAAGGATAACATCAAACTGTCCCCGGGGCTCTGCACAGCAATGGTGACAGGGGTTCTCTATACTCTGATTTTCCCCCAATTTCCTCTCCGATTTTGGCCTTCCTATGAAACCCAAACTTAATCCAATTGGAATTTGATATACTGATCCATTCCGATCCCAAAGAAACCCTTTGTCTTGGCTTGAATCATCGAAAACCCAAAAACAGGGTCCCGTAAACCCTTAGAAACCATCTCGGCGCCACCATATCTCTCGGCACCACGCACAGTAGAATAGGTAAAATGCTCTCGGCGCAAGCCTTCTGGCGCCGAGAACCCATCCGCCCCAGGGCGTGCCGAGAACCCCCCTGGCCATTTGGCCCTTGCGCCGAGAACCCCCCTGGCCATCTTGCCTTCGCGCCGGGAACTTATATGCACACTTGAGCTGCGCCGAGAAACCACCCTGCCATCCAATTGAGCCCCCGGCACCTTGATCAAACCCACCCAGAGATACCCATGAGTCACCAGACTTGGCCCAGGGATAAATATGAAGGGGGAAAGACTCCCTTATGTTCCACTGTCTCGTATCGGACTTATGAGTAACCCCTTTAGCTCGAGAGGGCTCTGCCACTGCATGAGTTCTGCCAGCTTCCGTAGGGGAAAATCAAACATTGCCCCACGGCAGATACACGGTCTGGGAGGTTCAGTACCTCTCTCTCTCTCTCTCTCTCTCTCTCTCGACTTTCATCTCGGCACTCCGTGGATGATAGCCTATTTCCCCCCTGGACATAATCCAGATAAAGGGGAAATGCTACCGAAATGTCGATTGACGCTCTAACCCCGACAAGCCCCGGGAAGCGTATATCACACACCTCCCGTCTGGCTCAATTCTTCGGGGGATACAAATACTTCAAGGCCCTTGGCCGGATGAGAAACGTGAAAAGGGGGACATGTCCCTGATGATTGTTCAGGCCCCATCCCGCCACTACGTGGACGGTGTCCTATTCTTACCCAGCATGATCCACATAAAGGGGTCACGTTGATTTAATAATCTGTCGTCTATTCAATTACGTTCCTAGAATAATAGGAATTTCAATATTTCGCACCATCAATTTCAACCGCCCCTAGCGGCCCCTTACTTTGGCGTTTAATCAAGGGTTGTCCTTCTTAGGGAGGGCGTAATTAACGTCATAACCTTTATGGTATGACGGACTTCTGGTCCAGAACACGATCACTCACAATCGACTTATTAGAAGTCAGATCGAGCGCACAATGAAATCGTCACATATGTGACTGGCACGCCTAATAATAAAAGAATAAGAATGTAACCTAAAAAAAAAAGCGCGTCCACAACTAAGTGGATCGAGGCCGAAGTCACAGCAAGGATCACCGAGACAGTCGTCTGGAATTTGTTGGGTCCCGCGAGGTGTAAACGGATCTAGAAGGGGGGGGTTGAATAGATCCTATCAAAAGCTTTGGCCTATTTAAAACTCTTAGCTATCGGAAGCATGAACCACTCCTATAAAGTGAATGAATCACTTAGACACAATGCACAGCGGAATTAAGTAGAGTGGCACAGAGCATGCAATAGCTTGCAACAGCCGTACGTGTGTGTGTGCTATATTGATCACTCAAAGTTCATATGTGTGTGAATGCAGTGGTGATCAACCAAGATGCAATTATGAGAGCTTGAGTGTATAAAATAAGATAACCAAGTTTGAAAGCACACGAACCTGTGAATGGGGGTAGAAGAGATAGAGCAATCACACATGAAGAACAACCCACAACACAGGGATTTTTAAGGTGGTTCGATTGCAACCCCGCAACCTATGTCCACACCTCACCAAAACCCGGTGATGCTTCCTTGCTGACTCACAGCTTGACCGGGGACACGCCCCAAACCACAGAACAGAGAAAACCCTCTTTCTGTCTTTCTACACACAAAGCCGGCAGGGACGACTACACCGCAGATCGGAGAACTCCTGATTGCCTTCCTACTAACCACCGGTAGGGACGATCTTCAGTTTCAATAGATTGAATGAAATGAAGAAAGAAACAAGATGAAAATGCTCAAACAAGATATGAAGATATGCTAGAATGAATTAGATCTTGTCTGAGATTGTTGGATCTTGAATCTGTTGAGGATTTGATCTTCCTTTGATCCTTTTGAGTTGATGGAGCAGATATAGGATGTAGCTTGATCTTTCCTTTGAATCTCCTTGAGTTGATGAAGAAGAATATTGGATGTAGTTTGATCTTTTCTTGAATCTCTTTGAGTTGATGAAGAGGTGTATGGATGTAGCTTCGATCACCTTTAAGAGCCTTGAATGCTTCTTGCTTGCTTGGAGGTTGCTTGGCTTCAGATCTGAGCTTGAATCACCTTGGAAGGATGAAGAACTCCAGCCCGAAGTACTGTTCACGCAGGTGCTACAGTACCCTCAAAATGGCCTCCCTTGAGCTCTCTTTGATTCACTTCAGCAACTAGGGTTTCTAACCCTCTTGTATTGGTTTTATAGACTTTGAATGGTCTATAGACAAGCCCCTGACCAGATCAACAAATCATGGGTGATTAGGTGACTTTTGGATTAAACAAATCCATGTTGAATGGCCCTTTTCGAAGTGGAAAACAAAGTCAACATTGGTTGGCTCGGGGCTGGTGGTCGACCTACAGCTTCTGGCGGTCGACCTCTACTGAAAAATGCTGTAGACGGATGGTCCCTGGGATTTTCGGTCGATCGCTACGGGCTGGCGGTCGACCTGCAGCTGAAACTTGTGTAGACTGGCAATCCTTGGCTGGGGCGATCAACCGCCCCTGTGCTGGCTATCGACCGCCAGCTGGGCAGACCTCGGTCCATCCCGGGTCGGTCCGTTATCCGCTTCAGCTCCGTCGTTCAACTCCATTAGCAGCCCATGCATGTTTGTGGCATCACCCTTGATAGTCTAAAAGGTATCAACTGGGTCTTTAACCTTGGGTTCCCTTGGCTATGCTTCTTTGTGCATTGACCTTGGATATTTGAATGAAGCTTGTGGAAGAGATTTGCATCAAGGCTTGGACGCGATCATATGGCTTTCACTTTGCCATGAAGCAACCGAATGCACTGACTATGCACAGACTTTGTGTTGGATCAACTATGTTGGAGCAACTATACATTGTACAAACTTCAACCAGACAACGTATAGACTTTGAGTTTGTGCTAGCAGCCAACGTACAGACTTTGAGTTTGCAGGATGTATAGACTTGCTGATGTATAGACTTGCTGCTGAAGGATGTATAGACTTGATGATGTATAGACTTGCTGGCTGTATAGACTTGATGTGCCTGCAACAGGATGATGTATAGACTTGAGTTGCAGGATGTATAGACTTAGTAATGAAGATGCATGGAGAATGTATAGACTTTGCATGACAAACTATGCAATCCAATGTATAGACTTGTTAATGAAGATGCATGGAGAATGTATAGACTTTATGTGTAGCAGCATAAGAAATGCACCGACTATATGAATGAACCGATGCAAGATATGAACAATGGTATGCACTGATGCATTGCTCATGCACACAACCTGTTCGATGAAATGACTAACTGTTTAAACAGATGCACAATGACGTCATATGCAAACACAGTGTGACTTAGTATTTGCTATCAAAACCATGCACTGCTAATGCACACAACATGTTGGATGAAATGACTGATTGTATAAATAGATGCACCACAGTGTGACTTATAATAGTTGCTATCATCAAAACCATAACAGTAATCATGGTGCACATGTATTCAACATTCTCCCCCTTTTTGATGATGGCAACACTGTGAGTCATTATATGGCAGAAATAGCCAAGACAGCAAAGTTTATGACATATGTAACATGTGCAGCTCAAGATCCATGATAGTGAAACATGTGAATGCAGATATGTATGCATGGATATACGTATGCATGGAGAAGTAAAGTGTATGAATGCTATGCATAAACCCTCATCATAAGTGGGTTCTCTCCCCCTTGGATTCTCCCATATCCACAATGCACTCTCCCCCTTTGACAACGCACAAAGGCAAAATTAGGCAACATCTCCCCCTTTCTCCCAAGTCCACAGCAAGGACTCACAACAAGACATTCTCCCCCTTTGCCAACAGCAAAAAGGAGGGATACGGTACAGTGGTTGACAAAAGTCCTAGAGATCAGAGTGGAATGGTAGTGGAAGAGCAAGCCATTATATGGAAATTAGAAACATGCCGGGAGCAATATATATGGTTCAAAGCTAATGAAAACCAAGATCATCAATAGAGTTCAAAAGGCATCGACATCCATGGTTTAATAGAAATGAACCAGAAGCGCATATCATGACAGTGTTTAACCTTCCCTTGGCTTATACATCCATAATCAAGAACCATAAAGGAAATAGCACAAAAACTAGTATTGAAGCTAAACAATCATGATTAGATCATGGAATTTTATGATCGCAGCAAATGTGATTTTCAGTATCTTTTGCATTTGAAGGCATAAGACTCATATTTTACGAACAGTCTAGTCTAGTACATGCCTCCTAACCGTAAGAATACACGTTATTTAGACGCCAGTATTCCTAGGTATTTGGTAAGACTGACTGTTATGCTTCAAAATAAACAGAGATAGCAACATCACGTTATGACATATCCAAACTCATTTCTTTGATGAGAAGATATATTTCTCAACAATTATGCCATTGCTCTACCTAGAGTCCAAATGAATTAAGACAGAGATAACAGGGGCACATCATGACATATCATCCGTCATTTGATTTGATGACGTAACATATTTCTCCATGCAACAATATCATTGCTCTGTCAAATTGATTTTTCAAGAATTCCAGCTCATCAAGATGTTTAGAAACAATACTAAGCTCTAGAGTATCACCAAAGTTGTCAAGACGTTTGGATTTTCAGATTTCAAGATAGTTATTCAAGGCACAACATGCAATCTCTAGTTAAGGTCTATTAAAACTACAAAATATAGATGATTTCAAAAGATATATCAGAACTTCAAGGAAATCATTAAATCTGAACCATTCTCATTGAATGGACAATCATCAGTTCATATAATAGAAAGCTCTTACACCGTAGTGATGTCTGTCTCTTGAACTTATTATCACACTGGAGGCCATTGAAGTTCAGATGTAAAAAGGGCGAATGAGCCAAGAAAAATAACACGACTCCCCCTGAGAATATGCAATGAATGCACTCAAGGAGTTATGTAGGCAGTCAAATAGAATGACGAATGTCAAGGAGAGGTTTACTTGAATAATGCAGGGGTTGACCTGATCAAACATGAATCTAGCAGACATGAAATGCATGAACCAACACATGATTTTACACTTATGAAATTCAACATAATAAATATGAAACATATGCACGAATGCCTCAAGAAGACAACTCCCCCTAGCTATATGGCCTATATGCGACAGTGGCACATGATACTTGGCGGAGGTTGGTCCTCACGCATATTGAGTGCTTCCAGACAAGCATAGCCTACCTTTCCATACATCAACATTTGATATACCATGGCCGTGCAAGAGTGAAATGATGTAAAATGATTCAAGCTAGATTGATGTTGACTCCCCCTGAATACATGCATGGGTTGGCAATGAATTATGCAGCCTAAGACTTATGTGAATACACAATGCAATGAAGATGCTGCAAAATAATTGGGCATTTTTGTGTCTACTAGGCATGATGTGCATTAAGGTATGTGTGATCACAATATGATGCAAACACAAATCATTCACAATTGAATTTGAACTGAATGTAACATGATGATGTCAATTGCTTGACTCCCCCTTTTGAATAATGCTAACATGAATAACGAGTTGAAAATGCAGCCATGACATGCATCATCAAAACCAAAGCCCAAGAATTTCAAGTGGCTGATATCAGGTAGCAAACAACTCATCATCACATCAACATGACATTGGGCAGACGTATGATGCACTATCTACATGTCAAGACTAAACATACAAGATGACTGAACTTAAAGGTTTATGTACATACCTGTGCCTTGAGCTTTTATTTACCTTATGATCCTTTGTTCAGCTCCAAGGCATCCTGATGGGGGCATCCCTCGCCCCTCCACTTTTTTTGAGGCTCGGATTGCTCATCAGCGTGCGCCATTGTGTTCGTCATAATTTTATGAGTCTAGTCATGTAATTTTTATATTTTATTTGAGTCATCATCATGTGATTTTCCCTTTATTTGAGTCATGTACCTAGGTTAGTAGGTTATCTACCAAAGTCTTGTGTCATTATGTTGGTTTGTTAGGCTATTGGGCCCAACTAATGGGCTAGGCCCAGGGGCGCCCCTCCCTTGGAGTGTTTGATCAATAGTTGTTTAGTCAGGGTCATTTTCATCCTAGGAAAAGTCCAATGCCTATAAATAGGCCCCCACTCCTATCATATGTAACAACTTTGGCATGAATATTGAAATCCAAAATTCCACATCCCTCTAGATCTCTCTCTCATTATCTCTCTCTTTCTCTCTCTCTCTCTAAGGGGTCCCCCCCTCTCTCTCTCTCCCCTCACCCCAATTTCAAAAGTTTCTCTCCTCCCCATTCACCTATCATTAAGACCCCTTCCCCATACACTCATTTAACTCCCCCCCAACCCCAAGGTGGAATCCTCCAATCCTTGCTCCACCCTCCAACCACCAACTACCCTCTTCCCTTCCCCAAGCACCCTTCCCTCTCCCCCATACAACCCACCACTTCCCTAGGTTATTTGAATTCAAATCCACCTTCCCTCCACAGCCCTAGGGCACCCCCAAGACCCCACCTCTTGGTTAGGGTCGCCCCCCCCCCTCTCTCTCTCATCTCCACCATTCTCCCTTGCTCTTCTCCATCACCTCTCCCACCTCCATTGATAGATCCTCCAAGCAGCTGGCGACCTGCAGAAGACCACCTGCTTGCAGAGGCGACCCCGACCACATCCCGGCGAATCTGAAGGCCCAAGAGGTACCATTGGAAGCGTCTTCCTGTCCTCTTCGCAACGGCGGTGGTTTCATCTTCGTCCGAGTACGGTGCTGCCTGGGAGAGCCTTTCTCCCCCGACTGCGTGAATCTTCCCTGGCAGGAGGCCAGAGCCGGAGTGGAAGCTCTTCTGTGATGAACCTATTGGGAATCTGATCGAGAGTTCTTCAGCAAAAGTCTTCTACTTCGAGTGCTCTACCATCACCAAGAAGCAGAGTCCAATTTGGAGACCGGACCAGAAAGTTATCAATTTTCTCCCCCGATCGTGCGGTTCTGGTTCCACTCTGTCTGCACCAATCCTCCTTCAGTGTTCAGAAGCCATCGGACTACTCTGACCTCATTTGGCATCCCCGTTGGTTCGGCTTCGAAGTAGACCCATCAACGGTTCCAAAGGCTCTGATGGCACCTCATTCCAAGCTCGGGAGTGTTCGTGGCACCCTCTGCTTCCTGCTGTTAGGAACCTGCAGCTGTCAGAACAGAGGACATGCTGCCCTGTTCAAGTCACTACCCCGACCAGCAAAGAAAAAATCCGGAGTGGCCGCAGCGTCCAGAGAAGTGACTATCTGTCCAGAAGCGCAGATAGTGGGCAGAATCAACATTGGCGTCCAATTTCATCTTTCGTCGGTCTCACCCCCTCCCCGCTTGGCCTGCTGAAGGCCCCTCCCTGTGTGGAGGTAGTTTTGGGTGTAATCTTAGTTAACCCCCACCCTAAGATCCCCCTCCTGCGAGAGGTGTAGTTCATGTATTAATTCAGGTCGCAGGTTTGAAGCTCTGTCGACGCGGCGTGCGAGTGCATACTCACGCCTTCCCGCTCGCCCCCGTCTCTGGCCGGAGTCAGCGTCTTCACGCCGGCTAGGTGAGCCTCGGTCCCTCTCTTGGCTGGTTTCAATTGATTGCTAGCATAGTATTATCGCCATTGTTTCGTCGGACGGTGAATGAGAGCTCGGCCCTAAATTGCTAGTGCCGTGAGTGACCACCGCGGACGAGTTGTGAGTGAACCATTACATCCCACACCCTTGGTGTGCTGGCCACCCATGATTTGGGTATCCCAGGCCCATTTGGGGTTCTCCCCAGGCTAGCCAACCTTTGGAGCCTCAAGGTCCCGCCTCGGACCCTCTCCATCATCGCCGAGTTGCCTTCGGGCACTAATGTGCGCCAAGCGAGTGAGCTCGCTAGTGTGAGTCCGCTGTCCAACTTGTATGGTTGCAAAATAGGCCCAAGGGTGGTGTCACATCAAGTGGTATCAGAGCAAGTTCACAACTTGTCTCTATCAAGTTGGTCCTAGGACGCTCATATGCATTTAGAGTCTTCCGGTGCATCGCCCTTGTCCCCTAGTATGGCCACCTCATACCGACCTTACCAATCGGCCCACTCCATAAGTCCAAACCACCAAGGGATGCCTACCACTAACACACATGACCTCCCTGGCCATGTCAACTACCTCATGAAGGCCTTGACCCATGCCAATGAGCGGCTTGATAACCTATCGGGTCGACTCGACCAAATAGGAGAAAATGGACCCACCCCAAGGACAGATGATAGGAGGATGTGTCCCCCACCTCCCACCTTTGATGGAACTCATCCTAGTGACTATTTGGATTGGGAGGCTTCCATGGACCATTACTTCACTTGGTATCCCATGACCGATAACGAGAAAGTCCAATTTGCCAAATCACAACTTACCAAACGGGCTCAAACCTATTGGCTACAAATTGTCGGGCTAAGGATAATTAGAAGGGAAGATCCCATCACCACTTGGGTAAACATGAAGGAGCAACTTAGGGCTAGTTATGTGTCCCCTTCCTACTCGGCTCACCAAAGCCCAAGGAGCACTTCAACTCCACCATTCCCATCTGGCCAACCCAAGACTCCAATTCCCCAATTCCCCACAATGCAACCAAAACCCCATTCCACAACCCACATTACCCAAGCCCCTTTGACCACCCCTCACCTCACCCCTTCTCAAAAGGGAAAGAGCCCAATGGAGATAGAAGTGAGTGAAATAACCCCGGGTCAGTGCGAGCCGGAATGTTATAGGTGCCACCAATTGGGGCACATCGCCGGACAATGTCCCACAAGGAAGCATCGTCCTATGTCCCTAGTGGTTGAAACATCTCCCACCCCGACCACCATTACCCCGCCATCGTTCCCTAACAAGGACACTCCTCCCAAGGACAATCTCCCCAAAACCCCTCAACCCACCCATCTTCCTCTTCCTACCCCAACCCAACCCCAACCTAGACCTCCGCTACTTCCCTTACCAATCCCAACCCAAGCCCATACTTGTTCACCACCTCGGGTGCACCATGCACCGGCTATCACCAATTCCCCCGCATTTGATCTACCCAACACATTATCATTAGAAGTTGAAACCCATACACCCACCCACTTGGAAAGGGATGCTAGTCCGGATCCACAACCAACCATAAAGGAAATCCAAGCACCTCCACTTCCACCCACCTCTCCTAGTCCGGATCCTCAAGAGCCACACCTCCTCACCGTGAATGAGTCCATACTCCAATGGCTCAAACAAGGCCCCCGCGTCCCTAGTTCACCCCCACACCTCTCACCCATGGGACATCAATCCGAAATTGTTCCCCTCCCCTCCTTTCACACCATGATCCAATCCTATTATGAGATAGAGGGTTGGGATGATCTCCTCAAGGGTCTAGAGTGGCAATTAGACTTGACTTGTTTGTTGACTCTAGGGGCGGACCGACCCAAGAGCCTTGACCTCATCCATCCATGCATTGGGTCTATCACCTCGGTTTGCACTGTTGGTTGCTACACTAGTGATCTCCTTTTTCTTCTCCCCATAGTGGAAGAGCCCATCCTAGTCCACTCCCCTACCATTGTGATTCCTAGAACCTTGACCAACCAACCCACCCCATACACCGGCCCAACCATTTCACTAGAAGAGGGTGACTTACCACCATATGAGGATCTTGAGGACATGGAGTACCCCTATCTAGGTGACCCTTACCATGATCCCTTTGACCCTTTCCTATGGGAGTCTAGTTCCCCATGTGACCCACTCACCTTATTCACCACCCGCCTTACCCTACCCTTACCACCCATGTTAAACCAAACCCCTCCCTTCCTAGACTCGGGTTACACCATGGGAGCCTTGACCATAGGTAACATACACCTTGGGATTGATGAATTGCCCCACTCCATGATGACCCCCTTCTTAGATCCCTTTGATCCATACGAGTGGAAGCTCAAGGGCCATCCCACACCCATGCACATGGAAGTCCTCTCTAGGATAGAAATGCATAAGTCTTGGCACAACACACCACTTAGCATGATTAGAAAGTCGGGTCCATTCATTCACATCACCCACATGTCAAGTAGGAAGCATGAGTGGTCCCTATTTGGGTGTAACGGTCCTCCCCAATTCACCATTGGTCATATCTATGCTAGGAACCTACATGGGTGTCCGGGTCCTCCAACATTCATCACACTCACTCATAAGAGGGACACCTATGGATGCCCCGGTCCTCCCAAATCATTCAAAGTCTTCATAACATCAATGCATGATAGGTCTATATGTGGTTGCCCTGGACCACCTTTGCATACCATACATTGTCCACTCACACCGCATCATAGTGCATGGCATATGCATCCAAGCAAGTATCAAGCAACAAGCGGTGAGATTCACAACAAGCGGGCAAAAACTCATGGGCGCCACTTGGAATTCCAAGTTGGTAACTTGACGATGATGACTTTGGAGTGGCTCTACCCTAGGGTCACCTCCAATTTGAGGGCACGAGGACTTGGACCTTGCCAAGTTCCGAATGATTTTGGCAACCCGACTTGCGGGTTGGACTTACTGATGGGTTTTGGGATTCACCCCATTTCTCATGTGGCGGATCCGGCACCCTCTAAGGGCACCGCGGTGGATCCTAGTGAGTGCCTTGAGCTTACACCTATCCTTGCGAGAGACACCCTCGGAGTGCCACCACAAATTAGCCTGAGAGCCCGACGTGAGCACACGGCGATAATACTAGGCAAGCAAGATCCCATCGCCAGCATGATGGTGTGTCCGAGCCACTTTGACGAGCTGAAGCGCCCTTCTCCGGCTATGAGCGAAGGTTGAGTTTGGAGATCGTGGTTCGCCCGGAGCTGCATGTTGGTGTACTACTTCCCCGGTGGACCCATACTCGACGGGGTCGAGTTTTCCCCACCCCGGGGGTATGATGGGGGCATCCCTCGCCCCTCCACTTTTTTTGAGGCTCGGATTGCTCATCAGCGTGCGCCATTGTGTTCGTCATAATTTTATGAGTCTAGTCATGTAATTTTTATATTTTATTTGAGTCATCATCATGTAATTTTCCCTTTATTTGAGTCATGTACGTAGGTTAGTAGGTTATCTACCAAAGTCTTGTGTCATTATGTTGGTTTGTTAGGCTATTGGGCCCAACTAATGGGCTAGGCCCAGGGGCGCCCCTCCCTTGGAGTGTTTGATCAATAGTTGTTTAGTCAGGGTCATTTTCGTCCTAGGAAAAGTCCAATGCCTATAAATAGGCCCCCACTCCTCTCATATGTAACAACTTTGGCATGAATATTGAAATCCAAAATTCCACATCCCTCTAGATCTCTCTCTCATTATCTCTCTCTCTCTCTCTCTCTCTCTAAGGGGTCCCCCCCTCTCTCTCTCTCCCCTCACCCCAATTTCAAAATTTTCTCTCTCCTCCCCATTCACCTATCATTAAGACCCCTCCCCCTTCCCCATACACTCATTTAACTCCCCCCCAACCCCAAGGTGGAATCCTCCAATCCTTGCTCCACCCTCCAACCACCAACTACCCTCTTCCCTTCCCCAAGCACCCTTCCCTCTCCCCCATACAACCCACCACTTCCCTAGGCCATTTGAATTCAAATCCACCTTCCCTCCACAGCCCTAGGGCACCCCCAAGACCCCACCTCTTGGTTAGGGTCGCCCCCCCCTCTCTCTCTCATCTCCACCATTCTCCCTTGCTCTTCTCCATCACCTCTCCCACCTCCATTGATAGATCCTCCAAGCAGCTGGCGACCTGCAGAAGACCACCTGCTTGCAGAGGCGACCCCGACCACATTCCGGTGAATCTGAAGGCCCAAGAGGTACCATTGGAAGCGTCTTCCTGTCCTCTTTGCAACGGCGGTGGTTTCATCTTCGTCCGAGCACGGTGCTGCCCGGGAGAGCCTTTCTCCCCCGACTGCGTGAATCTTCCCTGGCAGGAGGCCAGAGCCGGAGTGGAAGCTCTTCTGCGATGAACCTACTGGGAATCTGATCGAGAGTTCTTCATCAAAAGTCTTCTACTTCGAGTCCTCTACCATCACCAAGAAGCAGAGTTCAATTTCGAGACCGGACCAGAAAGTTATCAATTTTCTCCCCCGATCGTGTGATTCTGCTTCCACTCTATCTGCACTGATCCTCCTTCAGTGTTCAAAAGCCACCGGACTACTCCGACCTCATTTGGCATCCCCGTACAGTTCGGCTTCGAAGTAGACTCGTCAACGGTTCCAAAGGCTCTGACGGCACCTGATTCTGAGCTCGGGAGCTTTCGTGGCACCCTCTGCTTCCTGCTATTAGGAACCTACAGCTGTCAGAACAGAGGACATGCTGCCCTGTTCAAGCCCCTACCCCGACCAGTAGAGAAAAAATCCGGAGTGACCGCAGCGTCCAGAGAAGCGACTGTCTGTCCAGAAGCGCAGACAGTGGGCAGAATCAACATCGGCGTCCAATTTCATCTTTCATCGGTCTCACCCCCTCCCGCTTGGCCGGTTGAAGGCCCCTCCCTGTGTGGAGGTAGTTTTAGGTGTAATCTCAGTTAACCCCCACCCTAAGATCCCCCTCCTGCGAGAGGTGTAGTTCATGTATTAATTCAGGTCGCAGGTTTGAAGCTCCGTCGACGCGGCATGTGGGTGCATACCCACGCCTCCCCGCTCGCCCCCGTCTCCGGCCGAAGTCGGCGTCTTCACGCCAGCTAGGTGAGCCTTGATCCCTCTCTTGGCTGGTTTCAATTCATTGCTAGCATAGTATTATCGCCATTGTTTCGTCGGACGGTGAATGAGAGCTCGGCCCTAAATTGCTAGTGCCGTGAGTGACCACCGCGGGCGAGTTGTGAGTGAACCATTACATCCCACACCCTTGGCGCTGCTTTGATAGAGGGTTAGATAAATGGAGGGATATCCTCCTTGGATTAGTCTGTCACTTCACTTACTCCCATGTACTTTGATAAGAGAGGTGGATTAAACAGTTCCACCTATTTAAGTGGGTCACACTATCCATATTAGATGAGGGTTATCCTTCAATCTAACCTGAATATTGGTATTCCTCTGTCAAATCAAAAAAAGAATAAAATAGGGGCTATCCCCGAGACAAGTGGGGGATAACCCCCTATCAAAGCGGTGCTTGGTGTGCTGGCCGCCCATGATTTAGGTATCCCAGGCCCATTTGGGGTTCTCCCCAAGCTAGCCAACCTTTGGAGCCTCAAGGTCCCGCCTCGGACCCTCTCCATCATCGCCGAGTTGCCTTCGGGCACTAATGTGCGCCAAGCGAGTGAGCTCGCTAGTGTGAGTCCGTTGCCCAACTTGTATGCTTGCAAAATAGGTCCAAGGGTGGTGTCACATCACATCCTGCACCCAAAATTCTCATTTAGAATTTTTAGGTACCCAAGATTGCTTGGGTCCTTGTAGGTTAGCAGCTTTATCATATTCACCAATGTAGCTCATCTGTTTCAGGGAAATTAGATCATCCTTCCTCATTGTATGACAATCATACATGTCATGACCATTTTTCCCACAGTAAAAACAACGCACAAAAGATTGAGCATTCTTTTTATGTTCATGTGCGTGTGCATATGCATTTTATTTTTGTGGATAAGCATGGGATTTACCTTTCATGGCATGAAGGTGATGCTTTCCCTTCAAGTGCCAGCATTCTTGGACAGTATGGCCAGACTTACCACAATGAGAGCAGCAAGGAGGAAGATTTTTGTTTAAAGCCATGGAGAGTGTTGACCTACTTGTATGGGAGTGTCGACTCTTCTGACTCCCCGTGCAATTCTGTGCAGATATCTGCTGAGTAGGTCCTCTGCCAGTATTGACCTGTTTCTTTCCTTGCTCCTTCACTTGATCTCCTGCTCTAAGTTCATCATTTCTCAAGATAAAACAATCATGCACAGTGTGACCATGTTTACCACAATAATAACAATGGACATTCATTTTGTGGAAAGCATGATATTTAGCATTGGACATGTTATGGTGCATGTTTTGATGAGCATGCTGAGTTTTGCTTTTCTTTCGAGCAGTATGTCCTTTTTGGTGACCACAGGAAGTGGTGGCTTCCGGTGAGCCAGAATCTTGGATTTGGGCAAACATTGACAGGAAATCATTCAAACCTTGAATTTCATTTTCAAGTGAGGAAATGTGCTGTTTAGATTCAACAAGGCCCTCTTCGCATGCTGCCAATTGCTCATTGAGCATGGCGTTTACTGCTTTAAGATTTTGATTTTGTTGTTCTAAAGCATGCAAAGTTTCATAGTGATCTTCAATGACAGATTTGCCTTTTTCATGTGCAGCCAGTTTTTCATGCAATTCTTCTTCAGCTTTTTCATGTTCAATTTTCTTTTCCAACAACTCTCTATTCTCTTCTTTCAGAGAACCAATCAGTTTTTGTTGCCATTCAAGATCATCATGGAGACCAACATTTATGTTTCTCAAGAATGAACATTTTTCACATACAAAATTAGCAGAGCATGAAACAGAATTTTTGTTTCCTTCAATCAACTTCTCATGATAGATTAGCCCATCGGCCATAGTTTGATCATTAGAGATTGACTTAGGTTGGTTTTGAAGTTTTATTACAATTTCTTCCAACCTAGTGATTTCATCATGAAGATTTTTATTTTCTTCCCTTAGACATGCAATGCTTTGTTTATGTGTATCTAGATCAACTGAGAGAGTGTTGTTAAGCTCTTTAAAAATAGAACACTTTTTATAAATCGAGCTTTCATTTTGATTAATTTTCTTGAGATCCTTTTTCAAATTTTTGTTTTCTGTTTTGACCTTTTTGTATTGTGTGATCAATTCATCATAAGCTTCCATAAGTTCTTCAAAAGTGAATTCCTCGGAGTCAGAGTTTACCTGTGATGAGGATGTATTGCCGGACTGTTCTGCACGGTCGGCCATGAAACATTCTTGTTCCTTCCCTTCATGGATTTTCACCAACTTGTCCAATACTTGCTTGGCTGTGCTGCAAGATGACACAAGATGAGTTAGTCTTAGATCAACTGTAGCTGTAATTAAGTTATATGCAAGATGATTATCATTGTGTTTGGTCTCATGTTCGGCTAACCAATCAATTAAATTTGATGGCAGCTCATGAGGACCATTGTATATAAGAGTCCACAATTGTGTATCTATGGAGCTAACATAGATGAACATTCTTCCAACCCATGTAGAAAAATCTGAACCATCATAAATGGGCGGAGAAGCCATCGAAGCATGTATAGCATATGAAGCCATCTAAATAACAAACACCGGGATCTTTCCCTGCAGATCGTTGGATCTGGGAATGACAGAGCCTCTCTTTGATACCACTTGTTGGGTCCCGCGAGGTGTAAACGGATCTAGAAGGGGGGGTTGAATAGATCCTATCAAAAGCTTTGGCCTATTTAAAACTCTTAGCTATCGGAAGCATGAACCACTCCTATAAAGTGAATGAATCACTTAGACACAATGCACAGCGGAATTAAGTAGAGTGGCACAGAGCATGCAATAGCTTGCAACAACCGTACGTGTGTGTGCTATATTGATCACTCAAAGTTCATATGTGTGTGAATGCAGTGGTGATCAACCAAGATGCAATTATGAGAGCTTGAGTGTATAAAATAAGATAACCAAGTTTGAAAGCACACGAACCTGTGAATGGGGGTAGAAGAGATAGAGCAATCACACATGAAGAACAACCCACAACACATGAATTTTTAAGGTGGTTCGGTTGCAACCCCGCAACCTACGTCCACCCCTCACCAAAACCCGGTGAGGCTTCCTTGCTGACTCACAGCTTGACCGGGGACACGCCCCAAACCACAGAACAGAGAAAACCCTCTTTCTATCTTCCTACACACAAAGCCGGCAGGGACGGCTACACCGCAGATCGGAGAACTCCTGATTGCCTTCCTACTAACCATCGGTAGGGACAATCTTCAGTTTCAATAGATTGAATGAAATGAAGAAAGAAACAAGATGAAAATGCTCAAAAAAGATATGAAGATATGCTAGAATGAATTAGATCTTGTCTGAGATTGTTTGATCTTGAATATGTTGAGGATTTGATCTTCCTTTGATCCTTTTGAGTTGATGGAGCAGATATAGGATGTAGCTTGATCTTTCCTTTGAATCTCCTTGAGTTGATAAAGAAGAATATTGGATGTAGCTTGATCTTTTCTTGAATCTCCTTGAGTTGATGAAGAGGTGTATGGATATAGCTTTGATCACCTTTGAGAGCCTTGAATGCTTCTTGCTTGCTTGGAGGTTGCTTGGCTTCAGATCTGAGCTTGAATCACCTTGGAAGGATGAAGAACTCCAGCCCGAAGTACTGTTCACGCAGGTGCTACAGTACCCTCGAAATGGCCTCCCTTGAGCTCTCTTTGATTCACTTCATCAACTACATCAACTAGGGTTTCTAACCCTCTTGTATTGGTTTTATAGACTTTGAATGGTCTATAGACAAGCCCCAGACCAGATCCACAAATCATGGGTGATTAGGTGACTTTTGGATTAAACAAATCCATGTTGAATGGCCCTTTTCGAAGTGGATAAACAAAGTCAACATTGGTTGGCTCGGGGCTGGCGGTCGATCTACAGCTTCTGGCGGTCGACCTCTACTGAAAAATGCTGTAGACGGATGGTCCCTGGGATTTTCGGTCGACCGCTACGGGCTGGCGGTCGACCTGCAGCTGAAACTTGTGCAGACTGGCAATCCCTGGCTGGGGCGGTCGACCGCCCCTGTGCTGGCGGTCGACCGCCAGCTGGGCAGACCCCGGTCCATCCCGGGTCGGTCCGTTATCCGCTTCAGCTCCGTCGTTCAACTCCATTAGCAGCCCGTGCATGTTTGTGGCATCACCCTTGATAGTCTAAAAGGTATCAACTGAGTCTTTAACCTTGGGTTCTCTTGGCTATGCTTCTTTGTGCATTGACCTTGGATATTTGAATGAAGCTTGTGGAAGATATTTGCATCAAGGCTTGGACGCGATCATATGGCTTTCACTTTGCCATGAAGCAACCGAATGCACTGACTATGCACAGACTTTGTGTTGGATCAACTATGTTGGAGCAACTATACATTGTACAGACTTCAACCAGACAACGTATAGACTTTGAGTTTGTGCTAGCAGCCAACGTACAGACTTTGAGTTTGCAGGATGTATAGACTTGCTGATGTATAGACTTGCTGCTAAAGGATGTATAGACTTGATGATGTATAGACTTGCTGGCTGTATAGACTTGCTGGCCGTATAGACTTGCTGGCTGTATAGACTTGCTGTGCCTACAACAGGATGATGTATAGACTTGAGTTGCAGGATGTATAGACTTAGTAATGAAGATGCATGGAGAATGTATAGACTTTGCATGGCAAACTATGCAATCCAATGTATAGAATTTTTGTTATCAAAAACCTTTCCTAGGTGCATTGGGATGCACTGCTAGGAGGTGGATTTATTCATATAAAAGAATCAAGGGAATTACATTGTGCGGATGTTAGGCATTCCTAGCTTATCCAAACGGGCATAACCTCTAACAGCACTAGGAAGTTGCTGCTGTGAGGAAAAATAAAGCTTACATTTGTTGGTGCAAGCTAGATTGGCCAAAGAATCTGCCACCTTATTGGCTTCACGAAAGATGTGAGTGATAGTGTCAGTTGCCATGAGAAGGGTCCGGATTTCCCTCACATACTTCAAAATTTCCCAAGGACAGGGAATCTTTTGGTTGATAACTTGGACCAGGATTTGGGAGTCACATTCAATGGTGCTCGGGTGTGTAGTAAGGGTTCTCAGATATTTTAGACCATCCTGGAGTGCTCGAGCCTCTGCCATCATGCTGCTAGCTTGGTCATAAAAATGGGAGAAAGCCAAGATGATTGATCCATTTGAGTCCCTGATGACACCACCACCACCTGAAATCTGAGCTAGCCTGGAGGCACCATCGGTGTTCAGTTTAATATGAGGCCATGGTGGGAATTGCCATTTGATGAGCTTCAGTTTTGGACTGTTGTTCCTGATGGCCTGAATTCCACATTCTGCTAGAACAATTCTCCTTTCATGTTTGTCTTCCCGAAGCTTAGACAGTGCTAAAGATTGTCTCACCTGGGAGAGAATTTTTGGGATCATTTGTTGGAACTTAGGAGGCTTCCCATCATGGAGGACAGAGTTCCTAGCAGTCCATATCTCCCACAGGCTAAAACCAGTTAGAGCAATAATGAAGAGACCAAATAGAGATGTACCAGCAGCACTTTGAATATTTTTGGAGATTAGTTCTCTGATTGTCCGACCACCAATCTCCAGGCCTTTGTTTTGAAAGAAGGACCATATGTTCACAGCCCAGTCACTGTTAAGGAAGAGATGATTTGTATCCTCTGCTTTATGGTTCTGGCAGCAATTGCATTTGGAGCATATAGGTATACCACTAGCTTTAACATTCTGATCAGTGGGCAGGCAATTGAAGAATACTTTCCATATATGCAGTGAGATTTTGGTTGGAATCCAAGGGGACCAAATGCGTTTCCAGTTGGTATGCACCTCCATAATCTGAGAGTGTTGAGGTTGCATCAGTTTTTTATAAATGGAGGAGACAGAATAGCTCCCATTCCCTGAAAGTGACCAGATGAAGTGATCAGAGTGATGAGTTAAAAGGGATGGAGATAAAGTTCTCCTAATCTCAGCTGGAAGGTGAAGTTCCAATGCAGCAGTGTCCTCCGGCCTTGGAGTCATAATGATGTCTTGAACAGTAGCATTAGTGTTGATGGTGCCATCAGTGCATATATAAGAAGCAAGAGTTCTGTTTCCCAACCATGTATCTAGCCAGAAATTGGTTTGAGCCCCATCACCCAGTATGACCCTCTGGTGCTCCAAGATGAGTGTTTTTGCTTTATTCCAGCTGTTCCTGTTGATTCCCTTCATGTTTTTGAAATTGACCTCAGAGAGATGTGTATTCTGAATGTATTTAGCCCTGAAAAAGACTGCCCAAAGAGATTGAGAATGGAGTCCATTCCATAGCATTTTGACCCTAAGAGCAAGATCCATTTGTTTTAGGGACATAATCCCAAGACCTCCCTGCTCCATAGGTTTGCAAATAGAATTCCAAGATTTCCAGTGTTTTCGGTTGCCATAATTAGAGGATCCCCAGAAAAAATTGGCAAAATATCTGTCCATCATTTGATGTATGCCTGCATGCAGAGGAGTGGAAGCCAGTATATAAATTGGAATGGATGATAGGACATGTTTGATCAATATTAACCGAGCACTCTGTGAGAGTAATCTAGCTTGCCATCCTTCTATACGCTTCTGAATGGTGGTAATGATGCCAGCAAAGAAAACCTTCTTGGATCTGCCCAAAACCAGTGGGTATCCCAAGTACTTTTGAGGAAATGATTGTCTTGAGAACCCTGTTATATTTTCTAGTCTTCGGATGAGGCTGGGACTGCAGTTTGAGTGCAATAGAAAACCACTCTTGCTAGAATTTATCAGTTGCCCTGATGCTTCCTCATAAGTTTGTAAGGTGTGCATGAGTTGACGGAGGGAAGTGACACTGGCATTGGCAAAAATTAGTGTATCATCAGCAAATAAAAGGTGGGAGATGGATGGGCACCTCCGGGGGCCAGAATACCAACCCACTTTACCTTTGTCAAATTTGTCCTTTAGCAACCTGCTAAGTGATTCTTGGGCCAGAATAAAGAAAATTGGGGCAATAGGATCACCTTGTCTGAGGCCTCTGGTGGATTTGAAAAAACCAGCTAGATCTCCATTGACTGCTATTGAGAACCAGCAGTTAGTAATCAAGCTTTCAATCATGTTAATGAACTGGGAGTCAAAACCAAATTTCGTCAGGACTGCAGCAAGAAAATCCCATTCAATTCTATCATATGCCTTAGCCATGTCCAATTTGAGAATGACATTGCTACCTCTGGTTTTCCTACCTAATTCTTGCACCATTTCCTGGGCCAAAGCAATATTTTCAATGATGTGCCTGCCTTTGACAAAAGCTGTTTGCTCCTTTGAAATGAGTGATGGCAAAAGTCTGCTCATTCTGTTGCTGATGATTTTAGAAATGATTTTATGAGAGAGGTTGCATAAACTAATTGGCCTGAATTCAGAAATGTCAGTAGCATTGTTGGTCTTAGGAATAAGGGCTATGACAGTAGCTGTTATGCATCTTGGGAGAGGCTTTCTGTCAGTGAAAAATTCCTGAATGGCCTTTATGAGAGTGTCTGCAATTATGTGCCATGCATGTTGAAAAAAACTACCAGTATAGCCATCGGGGCCAGGGGCACTGTCAGGGGATATAGAAAAGACAGCTTCCTTTATTTCCACATCAGTTGGGACTGCATTTAACAGAGTGTTATCATCCTGGGTCACAATACAAGGAATGCAGTTCAGACTGTCCATATCAACATGATGTGGTTGGGAGGTGAAAGCAGTTTGAAAATGGGAGATAGCAATTTCCTTCATCTGCTGATGGTCTGAAGTTAGATTATCCATGGCATTCCTGAGACAGTTGATAGAATTTTTCCTTCTATTAGCTAAAGCAGTGGCATGAAAAAATTTAGTGTTCCTGTCTCCTTCAGCCAACCACCTGATCCTAGACTTTTGTTTCCAAAAAATTTCCTGCTGTAAGATTCTTTCTGTGAGAATGTATTTGGCACTGTCTAGGGCTGAGAGTGTGTTAGGGCCTGGTTGTTGATCATAGTTGTGCTCGGCCTTTAACACCATATCTTCTGCTTCCATTAAATTTTTGTGCACATTTCCAAAAATGTTCTTGTTCCAATCCCGAAGGGTATACCTCAGGGATTTAAGTTTGAGAACCAGAGTAGTAATGGCAGAGGAAGCTAATGGACTGGTTCTCCAAGACTGCTCCACTGCAGAGAGGAATAAATCATTCTTAGTCCACATTTGCTGAAAGTAAAATCTGCTTTTAGTAGTGTATTGTCTAGCCAATTTAACCAGAAGGGGGGCGTGGTCAGAGGCTTCTCTAGAGAGGTGTTCCACAGTAATAGGAAAAGAATGCATCCAAGAGTTATTGGTGAGGACTCTATCAAGTCTAGCCCAGATGCCATTGGAGCCAGCTTGCTGATTGTGCCATGTATATTTGGAGCCCATAAAACCTGCATCTATGAGGCTACAATCATTCATGCAATCCTTAAAGTCATTCATGGACCTGAGTGAAGGTATATTGCCCCCCAATTTTTCATCAACAGCCATGATACTGTTGAAATCTCCAGCCACTACCCAAGGGCCATTGATTTGAGAATTGGCATGAATGAGGGATGCCCATAACTGAAGCCTTTCCACTGGAGTACATTTAGCATAAATAAAGGATGCATGGAATTCAGGCAGATTGTTAGAACTCTGTTTGATTGTGACTTGTTGGTCATGCTGACATGTAATAACAAAATCCAACTGTCCTTTCCACATAATCCAGATGTGAGCATGCTCATCTTTATTTGCTATACATTTCTCCATACCTAGCTTTTTGCAGATTCTATCCATATTGCTATTATGAATTTTAGGTTCAAGAATGGCAATGCAGTCAACTCTGTGCTCTTTAATTAAGAGTTTGGCACGACTCACAGAGAGGTCATTACCGATACCCCTTATGTTCCAGATGAGGAAAGACATTATAGAAGGGTTTTGGATTGGATCTTGCCTTCAGATCCAATCCTCTTCATACCTCTGGTTAAGACCCCCGGTCTATCAGCATGTAAGGCTGTGATGTTGTCAATCTCAGCTTGTAAGGCAATGTTATTCCTGCATTCTGTTATTTTATCCTACCACTGGGGATCATGTAAATGATGTGCCTCCTGCTGCATACTGGAATTGGTATCAGTCTCCAACAAGTAGCTTTGGTTTCCAATTTGGACAGAGCTTATATCAGAAGGGGGCCTAGTAGTGAAGGAGGAGGAATTTATAATAGTTTTGCCTTTGTCCAACCTATTGATTGTCAGGTGATCAGTGCCCTGGGGTATTGGAGTAGAGGATATTTCAGGATCATCAGCATGCTTCTGTGTGGACATAGTGCGAGTCACCTGAGATGAGGAGTCAACTTGTATCTGGGTGTGGTCCTCACTTTGCTTAGGAGAATTCTCCATGGGGGAGGGGTGCAACTCGAAAGATGGAGGGACAGTCTCCTCCTTTGAGGATTCATCCAGCTGCTGAAGGAGTTGAAAGGAGTTGCCAACCGGAATTGCTACTTGTTCTGTAGGTTGTTGCTTATGTGTGGCAGGGTGGAGATTTGTCGAGCCCACAGGAATCCAAGTCTTAGTAGGCTTGGCAATTGCAGTATAATCAGAAGGAGGTCTCTATTTTTGATTATCTGTTTTAGCAATTGAAGTGCCTTGTTTCCTCGCTCAATCCTTTGTTTTATGGCCAATCTTGTGACAAGCCGAGCATAGGTGGGGTATGCGGTGGTATTTGATGCTCTGCCAGAAGCCAGGACCCCCACAATCGATCCAAATGTTTTCCACAAGAGGTTTTTCAATATCAAGTTCAACACAAATGTAAGCCTCAGCGGTGTGAGTCCAGGCTAGAGTGGATTCATGAATTCGCAGAACCTTCCCAAGGTTGCCTGCTATCGAGCAGAGGAAGTCCTCACCATAAAAATTGACAGGAAGGGCTGGAAAACTAACCCATATCGGCATGATGGAAGGATCATTGTTGAAGTTGAAGTCTGCTGTCCATCTGAAGAACCGAAAGAGAAAGCCTTTGACGTATATATTCTTCCGGAGTAGGACCTTCAAGAAATCTTCTTCCGACGAGAACCGCAGCAGGAGGTGTCGGGGATTAAGCACACTGAGCAAGAAATCCTTCTGAAGATTTAGACGTTGGGCAAGAAAGCTCTTGGTCTCCGGTATCGACGGCCTACCATAGGAGCATCTGGCTATTATTGCGAACTCAAGAGGCTTGTAGGACTGCATTACTTCCTGTTTGGAGAAGAAGACCGCAGCATGGCCATCATCCGTAAAAGCTGGAGGCTTGATACCTATAGAGACCTTTGTTGGGGAGAGGGCGCGGGCTAGAGTTTGAAGGAAGGAAGGCTTTGGCGAAGCGGGAGGGGGATGGGGAGGGAGCTCGCCATCCCCTGAGGGGGGGGCCGCCATGGCTAGGCAGCCATGCAAACCCTAAGGGAGGTTCGCTCTCTTCTTTCAAGAACTCCTTACTGAGAGAGAGGACCAATGAAGATGCATGGAGAATGTATAGACTTTATGTGTAGCAGCATAAGAAATGCACCGACTATATGAATGAACCGATGCAAGATATGAACAATGGTATGCACTGATGCATTGCTCATGCACACAACCTATTCGATGAAATGACTTTAAACAGATGCACAATGACGTCATATGCAAACATAGTGTGACTTAGTATTTGCTATCAAAACCATGCACTGCTCATGCACACAACATGTTCGATGACATGACTGATTGTATAAACAGATGCACCACAGTGTGACTTATAGTAGTTGCTATCATCAAAACCATAACAGTAATCATGGTGCACATGTATTCAACCGAATTTCACCTGGAAGTCGATCATCTGTCGTTACGGCATCCCCCGGGTGATAGTAAGCGATAATGGTCAGCAATTTGATTCTCGTTATTTCTGAGACCGATGTGCCGACCTAGGCATTCACAATCACTTCACCTCGGTCGCCCACCCTCAGGCTAACGGGCTGGTCGAAAATGCCAATAAGGCTATCTTAAAAGGCATCAAGACTAGGCTCGGCAAAGCCAAGGGCAGCTGGCTTGAGGAATTGCCGAACGTACTTTGTTCACACAGAATGACTCCCAGAACGGCAACCGGTGAAATCCCCTTTCAGCTGGTATATGGTACCGAGGCCGTGATCCCGTTGGAGATTGGCAACCCCTCCCTCCGAGTCATCTGCTTCTCGTCCGAGGTAAATGACCAGAAACTACTCGAAAACCTCGACCTAGCAGATGAAGTCCGAGAGATTGCCAGCATCTGAGCAACGGAATATCATCGCCGCCTCACTCGATACTACAACGCCAAAGTCCGAGATAGACACTTTCAACCGGGAGACTTCGTCCTCAGGAAAGCTGAAGCCTCTCGACCACTTGAGGCGGCGGGTAAGTTATCCCCTAATTGGGAAGGCCCCTACCGAGTGGTCGAGACGCTCGGAAAAGGAGCATACCGTCTATCCACGATGGAAGGAGAGCTCATCCCTCAGACTTGGAATGCAACTACACTACGTAAGTTCTACTTTTGAATACTGAGCATTGTGTAAACGACATGAGATGAAACAAAAGACTCCTTTCTTTTATTCAAACAACTCGCTTGTACATCAGGAAGGCCGAAGCCAAGAAAATACATATCAAGAAAGCAAAAAATCCATCTGGTGCCGTCGTATGAGCCCATCGCTCGGCTGACTCGGTTGACCTTCCTGCGTCCAGCCACTGACTCTGCCTCGTGTAGAAACTGGCTCGGATAAAGGGTAGTCGACCCCGTTGACTCGGGCAGCTCGGGACAAAGGTGACAGAGGGATTAGGAAGGAGAAGGCTACCTTCCAAGTTGAACTTGGAAGAGGAAGGGGAGAGGGAACGCATATGAAAGCATTCTCCCCGCTAACTTGCCAACTCTTTGGAAAGAAGAGAGTGCAGGCACCCTCCGAAGAGTGAAAGAAATGAGAAGAAGAGCAGAAGAGGAAAAAAGAGGTTGCGGGGGGGAGAAAGAAACCAACAGAGCTAGACGAGGAGGCAGGGGAAAGCCCGGAAGGGAGGGAGCTTAGTTGGCTTCCTCCCCTCCGTGAAGCTACCAGGAAGGGACGGGCGGCAGGAATGCCTGATGCCCCCATCCGTCAACCATCTCGCCCCCATGCAAGCGTCGCCGGAACTGATAAAAAGAAGACGACGTGCCTCCACACGTCGGACCTTCTTTAAACCCGTCCGCCGGCCGTCAGACCTCCTTCAAACCCGAAGCAGCAAGGACTCTCTGCCCTCCGTCACCGGTAGCTCCATCTTCCGGGGCGTCTTCCATGCTCCAAATGTAACGGTGCAACGCTACGTGAAGAAAGAATGAGGAAAGACTATCAGGGAAACCCCTAAGCGGTGGAGAGGAAGGGACGCCCTTCAGACCTTTTATAGGCGAACGGAGGCTATTTGCCTTAAATGATTCTCTCCTCGAAAACAGGCCAAAGGGATCTCTCCCTACGAACGGTCACCTCAAACTTCTCACTTTCCGCCCCAGCGAGATACACAAAGTGGCCAGGCATTCAAAGCATGAGAAAATGGAAAGACACCCTGTCAGACGCTCACCCAACCATCAGGCGAGATCCACATAGAAAGTATCGGCTCTTTCCAACCACTACAGATACGCTGAACAAAATACGGTAATGGCGATACGGAACAGTTAAGTCTTCATCATAACGCTATTGCCTTATCTATTTTTCTACACAAAGGAGGAAGTTTTTTCTTCAAAAAGGAAAAAAGACATACAAAAAGAGGCAGCAAAGCAGATACATCAGGCCTCCGGCCCACCTTGAAGCCCGAAAGTGGAGGGCTCAAACGGTCTGCCCCCGGCATCCTCGACGACGGCCGACCCTGGCACTGACCCCACCGGCGTGGGAACTGCCTCGGTTGCGTGCCCTCCCGAGGCATCCGGAGTTGGTGACCCCTCAAACGAAGAGCCCCCGTGATCCTCATCATCCTGTGCCGAAACAGAGGAACTGGAGGATGACAAGTCCGAGTCATAGCATTACCCGGACGGGAAGTCAACTACCCCGGACACCTGGTCCTCGGCATAAGAGACGGCCCAGTCGTAGCCTTGCTTGAACCCCTTGCGGATGCCACGGCGAAGTGCTGACTCGTAGTAGGGAAGGGCAGCCTCCTTAAGATTGACCCGGTAGGCCTCAGAGCTTTTGTACTGCTCGAGAGCCTCCGCCCCGGCCGATCCCACCCTACCAGCGAGCTCGGCCTTCTCCCACTCCGCCTCGGCTAACTTCCGCTCGGCCTCAGCCGTCCGCTTTTCGGCCTCCGCCACCTGCTTCTCCACCTCGGCCCGATCAGCCTTGGCCTCCCGCCGAAGGCGCTCGGCTTCCGCCGCTCGGTCTACTAGTTCCGCACGTTCGGTCTCCCACCGGCCATCCAGCTCAACGCCTGCAAGGCGCTCCTCTTCAAGAATCATGTTCTTCCTCTCAAGCGATTGCGGGCCTTAGCTAGTGATGCGGGACGAGACCACGGACCCGACTCGAATGAGGAATGCAGTCCTCGGACTCTAGGTGAGCTCGTGATTGTCCCTTAACGAGGGAAGCGTCGGACGTGCACGGTTGAGAAACCGACAAGAGCTAGGGTGGTCAATTCTCTTTTGTGCCCGGATCGGGTCACGGGACGGTCACGCTCTCTCTCTCGTAGTAGCGGTGAAATAAATATTACGAGCTAACGGCCCTACACATGCTCTCTAGCAGCGGCATATAAAGCATATAAGGAAATAAGCGAAATGCCGAGTGTAAGAGCGAATACGATACCTCCACGCTCTCGGCGTGGGGAAGACGGACCCAGCCGAACTCGTACTCCCGGGATGGTTAACACACAAATGTTACAGTAATGAATCACTGCCCACTCCACACAGGGAGGTAAAGGGCTACACAAATGGGCCCGAGAGGACCGATTCCGGGTTGATGGGCGGCGTCACCCGTAGCTTCGGCCGCACCCGTACTCGCAACCGTGGGGCCCACGTGCTGTCCGGAGGGGCCGTGTGGGACCCGGTGACACCGCTGTAGTGGGGACACTTGGGGAAGCGCTCCCCGGGATGGTGGCACGTTGGTTCATCAGCCGGAGGCCGGGCGGCTCCGATCGGCACCGGTCGGAATCACCGGCCACGGATCTGCCGGTTCTATTTTCAGGCGCGCGCTCCGGCGAGAACGGACGCTGCGATCAATCCCGATGTCGGATCAGGGCACCTGAGCTATCGTTGGAAAGCTCTCTTGAAATCCTTCAATCTAGGCCCATAGAGAAGACTTGGATCTGTGCGGATCTAGCCTTTGTTGAATTTTGAAGTTCCTGTTGTACAGTACCCGAACTCTCAGATCAGCAGGTGAGTTGTCTGAGAACTACCATTGACCGTGAGGTAGAAGTCTGATTCAGCTCCTGAGCTCTTCACCAAAGTTGTAGGGATTGGAACAAGGAAAACGGCAATAATTCTTATGGAAGGATTGGTGGAGGCTACGAATTGTTATGAAGTTTGGACTGACTGGTGGTCGGATCTAGACAGAGGTGGGCAGAACTGTAGCTGGCTCTGAAAATGATTTTGGAAAAATGGATGGAGGGCTGATCAAAAATCAAGATAAATCGTGGGTGGAGGGGTTGATGGACAGAACTCCCAGTAAAATTAGGAGCCCTATGAAAAATCACAAAAGGGGTTGAACATGGGAAACTCAGGCGGACTGTCACAGTGAACAGACAGCTGACAGATCTGGGAAGGGGTTGAAAACCAAAAATGGGAAAATAGGAAAAGAATGAATTTGGGCGTGAAAGTTTTTGTAGAGATGGCTTTTCAAGTGGAGAACAACCTCTGAAAATTTCAGATCAAGAAGATGTCGGGGTTGATTGCAGGAATTCTCGTAGTAGACCTCTGTTCTGTAAAACAGAACCTTGGCAGCACTTCAGAATCGGCGTCGCGGTGGCTCGTTGGCGGCACGAATGGCGGCGGAGGCACCAGAGATGAACTCAGAGATTGAGGGGGAGGAGATAGAGATGATCCACTCTAGAATTGGGGGTTGGAGAAGGAAGAACACCAGGGGGAGAGGGCTGGGACGCAAGGAGCTTCAAGCTTTTTCCAACAATTTTCTCTTCATTAATTGTAACAAATGAAAAATACAACCTTTTATATGCTATGAATCTAATCTAATCTACACCCTTGGATCTAGGGATGGGGAATGGATGACCTAGATTGGATGTGAATCACACACAAAAAATAAAATATTACAAGTGGAACGGGGCGCCCCCTTGACCAAGGGGTAGGTTGGTGGCCAACCTTTAAAATTTTGACCCCTTTGTCTCCCATGTGGTCAATTGGCATTCAACCCTTCTAGATGGCCACCTAGGAGGGTTGACCAGCCTCACATAGGTGACATGGACCAATGGAAAAGGGCTGAGGGCCCCCTAGCTGGACCTACTACACAATTACATAAAAACCCACATAATCCAAGAGAATGACGCATTGGCTTACAAAGTCGTACAATTACGCTTATACTTTCCCATGGATATAAAAATAAACTAAAGGACACAAATGCAAAATAAAATATATATGCTCGGTGTCGATTCCCATCAACTCTCCCCGGGTGGGAGGAACTCGACCCCGTCGAGTAGGGGTATGGATGCTCGCGTACTCCGACGGACCCGCCATCGTGCCAAGTAACGCGGGTATGCTCCACTCCAAGTGACCGTCATCTGCTCATTCCATATATACTCGATATGCACGAACTGCTATGGGCTAAAGGTGGACACTCTGATTGGGGCACTCTCAAAAGGGGAGGTGGGGGCTCGAAGATTCACTAGGAATCACCGCTGGGTCCCTATAGGTGACTGATCCGGGTATAGACGTAGAACCGATTCCATACTCATCAAGCGAGTCCACTCGCCTCTTACTCATAAGAGACCAACAACGAGTTTGCACCAGACACATGCAGACTCACCATGCAGTACACACAAACAATCGACTCAAAACACACCACACAAACAAGCCACACAAAGAAAACACACTGACTCATGCACGACTCTAGACTAAGGTGGTAGCATCAATCCCACTAGGTGGCCGCATCCTGAACTGCGGGAGAGTCCTCCAGCTCTTCCCCCAAGGCATAGTACTCCTCGGCTAATGCCGGGTCGGCCACGTAACTGACACACTCAAGCTCGGGAGGTAAGGTTTCTCCAACACCTAGGGCTAGGGTGGCGCGAGCGGGACATTCACTAGCAATGTTACCAAACCCATGACAGTGGAAACACTGCACTCGCGACCGACTGCTCTCTCCGGTGAAAAGGCCTTTACCCTTATCCTCCCGTCGGGTAGGGGGTGTAGGCAGCAATGGTGGAGGTATAGGTGCCTTGGACAATAGTGGAGGGGGTGCTGGTGCCAAAGGACGGGCTATAGGAGCCGGGGAACGGGCAACGGGTGCCGGTGGTTGGGATGGAAGTAGATCCCGGGGTGGAGGAGGGCGAGGCCATGGAGCGAAGTGCTCCTGAGGTCAAGCCATGGGAGGCCGCTGATGTGGGCCTACAGAGTGACGGGGCTCGGTACTACGGAGAGGGGTGGGGCCCAACCGATGGCTAGACTCGAACTCTCCCTTAAATTGCTCCAACTCGAGAGCAACCTGGTATGCCTCTTCCAACGTCTTGGCATTGCGGCGGAAAAGCTCATACTTATAGTGTGGCCGCAAACCACGTCGAAAGCGGGAAACGGGCATGGTACTCTCCTCCGTGACACCACATCGTAGAAAGTACTCATCAAATTCAGTGATGTATTCGGAGACGGACCGGTCTCCTTGGCTAAGACTTTGCCATCTATCGATGAGTCGCTGGCGATATGTGGGAGGAAGGTACTTTTGCCGAAGCTTATTCTTCATCTCGACCCATGTGTCAATCGGGGGCTCTAGCCGCTGAAGTAGCAGGCTTTCTACATTCTTCCAATAGTTTTGCGCCTGTCCCATGAGCTTCATGGTGGCGAATCAGACCCTTCGGCGCTCCGACATATCATACCATTCAAAGTAACAATCCATGCCGAACTCCCAATCTAGGTAGACTTTCGGATCCAAAGACCCGTAAAAAGTTGGAGGGTCTGCTCGCACGGTCTTAAGGACCCTATCATCATCCTCATCTCTTTGTGGCTGAAAGCCACGACGGCGTTGGCCATATCCCTCATAGGCATTGTCAGACCCATAGTCCTCGAGACCAAGGTCATGGTGTGGTAAATCGGGAACCCGAGGAGGGGCGGGTGGCTGAGGAGCATATGCGGGCGGGTCCTGGGCCATAATGGCAAGCGGGGCCTGAGCTATAGGGTTGGCTTGGCCTTGGGCGGCCGCCTGGGCAGGTGGGGGTGGGTCTTGGACCACTCTAGGAGGATCTCCGTGGGACATCCGTTCCAACCGTCCGACCAGACCTTGGACGGATCTATCGGATGACTGTATCCTTCCTCCATGGCATTAAACCGACCATCTATGCGGTCCGAAAAGCTCTTAAAGGTGGCATCGGATTGATCCATCCAATCTACGAGGGTCATGATCGCCTCGCGTAAGGAGAGAAGGTCTCCAGAATTATCCCGTGGGTTGGCCATAGGTGTGGCGTGATGGTATGGGGTACCTCACCGAGTGGGCATGCAACGACACACGGACTAGGTGAAACCGACTAATGCAATTACACTAATGCAAAATGATGCGCCTAGACTTAACCAAAACTCGGTACGTGGCGGAGATAACCGATCCGAAGATCACTCGCACAAGTGTGCGGCCTTCCCGATAGACGTAGCCTAACGTTCGGACAACACCTTTTGATATACCGAGTAAAGGGATGTATGCGACCCAAAAGACACTTTTTTTTTGTTTTAAAATAATGATGACCCTAAACACGACTTAGACAATGACTAATGACTATACGTAAATGACACTCCTTTTTTTTATTTTTAGACACCCTAGACTCAAACTCGCTCTGATACCAAATTGATGCGGGACGAGACCACGAACACGGCTCGAATGAGGAATGCAGTCCTCGGACTCTAGGTGAGCTCGTGATTGTCCCTTAACGAGGGAAGCATCGGACGTGCACGGTTGAGAAATCGGCAAGAGCTAGGGTGGTCAATTCTCTTTTGTGCCCGGATCGGGTCACGGGACGGTCACGCTCTCTCTCTCGCAGCAGCGGTGAAATAAATATTACAAGCTAACGGCCCTACACATGCTCTCTAGCAGCGGCATATAAAGCATATAAGGAAATAAGCAAAATGCCGAGTGTAAGAGCGAATACGATACTTCCACGCTCTCGGCGTGGGGAAGACGGACCCGGCCGAACTCGTACTCCCGGGACGGTTAACACACAAATGTTACAACAATGAATCACTGCCCACTCCACGCAGGGAGGTAAAGGGCTACACAAATGGGCCCGAGAGGACCGATTCCGGGTTGACGGGCGACGTCACGCGTAGCTTCGGCCGCACCCGTACTCGCAACCGTGGGGCCCACGTGCTGTCCGGAGGGGCCGTGTGAGACCCGGTGACACTGCTGTAGTGGGGACACTTGGGGAAGTGCTCCCCGGGATGGCGGCACGCTGGTTCGCAGGCCGGAGGCCGGGCGGCAACGATCGGCACCGGTCGGAATCACCGGCCACGGATCTGCCGGTTCTATTTTCAGGCGAGCGCTCCGGCGAGAACGGATGCTGCGATCAATCCCGATGTCGGATCAGGGCACCAGAGCTATCGTTGGAAAGCTCTCTTGAAATCCGTCAATCTAGGCCCAGAGAGAGGACTTGGATCTACGCGGATCTAGCCTTTGTTGAATTTTGAAGTTCCTGTTGTACAGTACCCAAACTCTCAGATCAGCAGGTGAGTTGTCTAAGAACTGCCGTTGACCGCGAGGTAGAAGTCCGATTAAGCTCCTGAGCTCTTCACCAAAGTTGTAGGGATTTGAACAAGGAAAACGGTAATAATTCGTTTGGAAGGATTGGTGGAGGCTACGAATTGTTATGAATTTTGGACTGACTGGTGGTCGGATTTGGACAGAGGTGGGCAGAACTGTAGCTGGCTCTGAAAATGATTTTGGAAAAATGGATGGAGGGCTGATCAAAAATAAGAAAAATCTTGGGTGGAGAGGTTGATGGATAGAACTCCCAGTAAAATTGGGAGCCCTAGGAAAAATCACAAAAGTGGTTGAAGATGGGAAACTCAGGCGGACTATCACAGTGAACAGACAGTTGACAGATCTGGGAAGGGGTTGAAAACCGAAAATGGGAAAATAGGAAAAGAATGAATTTGGGCGTGAAAGTTTTTGTAGAGATGGGTTTTCAAGTGAACAACCTCTGAAAATTTCAGATCAAGAAGATGTCGGGGTTGATTGCAGGAATTCTCGTAGTAGACCTCTATTCTGTAAAATAGAACCTTGGCAGCACTTCAGAATCGGCGTCGCGGTGGCTCGTTGGCGGCACGAATGGCGGCGGCGGCACCGGAGATGAACTCAGAGATTGAGGGGGAGGAGATAGAAATGATCCACTCTAGAATTGGGAGTTGGAGAAGGAAGAACACCAGGGGGAGAGGGCTGGGGCGCAAGGAGCTTCAAGCTTTTTCCAATAATTTTCTCTTCATTAATTGTAACAAATGGAAAATATAACCTTTTATATGCTATGAATCTAATCTAATCTAATCTACACCCTTGGATCTAGGGATGGGGAATGGATGGCCTAGATTGGATGTGAATCACACACACAAAAAATAAAATATTACAAGTGGAAGGGGGCGCCCCCTTGACCAAGGGGTAGGTTGGTGGCCAACCTTTGAAATTTTGACCCCTTTGTCTCCCATGTGGCCAATTGGCATTCAACCCTTCTAGATGGCCACCTAGGAGGGTTGACCAACCCCACATAGGTGACATGGACCAATGGGAAAGGGCTGAGGGCCCCCTAGCTGGACCTACTACACAATTACATAAAAACCCATACAATCCAAGGGCATGACGCATTGGCTTACAAAGCCGTACAATTGCGCTTATACTTTCCCATGGACATAAAAATAAACTAAAGGATAAAAATGAAAAATAAAATGTATATGCTCGGTGTCGATTCCCATCAGCTAGCTGCTCGGTCATCGACCGGGTCTCCACCTGGCTCGACCGCACCAGCTCCCTGACTGAGGAAAGCTCCCGCCGAAGCCCGTCACACTCCTCGACAAGCCGAGCCAACCTCATGTCAGACCCACCAAGGGTCCAGGCCAGGTTCGCCCTCTCCCACTCCGATCGAGCGTACGCTTCTGCCAGAGTGGCCCCCATCTGGGCCAGGGACAGGCCGCCCTCCATAACCCCAGCGAGAGCCGCGGACGAGAGTACTGCCTACCTCCCCCCCTCACCTTCGCGGCTATACCGCGGCATACCTGGTGCAGAGGGCCCGAGATACCAAGCCTCACCAAGGCCGCCGGAGCAGAGAACCCCCCATATCCCGGCGCCCCACCGAGTAGCTCGGACCGAGCCCCGACCTCGATCGCCTCCCGTGCCACGATCGGATTTTCGTGCGGCCCCCCAACCTGGACCGGCTCGGCACCTGCACCACCACTTGAAGCGCCAGCCTCGGCCACGGCCCCCTCGGCTCCTACCGAGGGGAGAGTCGGGCCAGCACTGTTGCCAGTCGCAGGAGCAGCCCCGGCCCCCTCGGCTCCGGCCGAAGGAAGGGCTGAGCCCGCATCGTCGCCGCCCGCAGGAGCAGCCCCAACCTCCTCGGCCCCCTCTTGCTCGGCGGGTGGGAGAGCTCGCCTGTAGGGTCGGCCACATCATGCTCGGCGGAGGGGCGAGCCATGGCAAGGCCGCCTTCGACTGTGGGTACGACCCCGGTCTTCTTGGCCCGCTTCCTAGCCCTCGCGGCGGCCCGAATCATGCCTTCCATGGGGTCCTTGCGTTTGGACCCCCACGGCCTGGAGGATTCGCCCTGGGCTGCCCCCTTGCCCTTATCTCTGGTTCGGGAGCCACCCGTGGGAGCAGCTGATTCATCAACAGCCGAGTCATCGCCAAGCTCGATCACCTCTGCGACCTCCTCCAAAGCCTACTGCCTAGTGTCTGCACGAAGAAGAAGGCATATTCAAGAAAGAAAAAATGATCCCAACATCCAAAGGAGAACCTAGTTTGTGGCACCTGAGCCCGACGGATGCAGCCGCGTAAGAAGACACCGCTCGATATTCTCTGGAGTAACCAGCTCTTCGGTGGATTGGCGGTGCTTCAGCACGATAGCCGCATATTTCTCCACATGTAGAGGGAACTCATCCTGCCTAGGAGGGATATTCGGGTGGAAATTGGGGATTACTAGACATCTCTAGGTTTCCTCCACTGAACAAATCCCCACCCAGAAGAATTGAGTTTTCCACCCCTTATGCGAAGAATCCTTCGCCACCAAGGAGATACAGCTCCTATTCCGCCTCGCCTGGATGAAGTAGAAACCCTTCCCAGCCGAAGGATGTGCTTTCAACTCAAAGAAATAGTGAAAGAGGTCCAAGGAAGGAGGAACTCCATACTAGCGGCAGAGAATGCGGAAGGCGGAAAGAAGGAGATAAGAATTGGCTACCAACTGAATGGGCGCCAACAGGAAAAAATTGAGAAGCTGAAGAACGAAAGGTTCGAAGGGAAGGCGGAACCCACCCTTCCACGACAGAAGGAAGGTACAGATGTGGCCTGTACGAGAGTCCAGGCTCATCTCATGTGGAGAAGCCGCGACAAAGTGAAACTTGTGGGGCAGGCGACACTGGTGCTCCAACCTTCTTACATCCGCCTCCACCAGTTCACTGCAGTTTGGAACCGGCGCCTTCTCGTCCTCCCACTCCTCAGCATCCGAGCGCTGGTCCGCCATGGAATCCGGAGAAGAGTTTGAGGAAAGGCGATCTCGGGACCCCAAAGATTTCGGGGGAAGAGGAAGCCACCGGACTGCCTCCGCAGTTATTTTCGCCAACTCCCTGAACGCCGCTGCAAGCCTCTGCTCTTCCGTCGTGTCCTCACAACGCATCGAAGAGCCCAAAAGTAAGAACGGAGGAGAGCCAAAACCCTAAAGACGGAGGAAGTCTGGAATGACAGCAAGCGCCCAACACTATATCCCCACCCGGGAGGCGGCGCGTCGTTCTGACCTCCGAGAAAAGGGGGCCCCTTAAGTTCAAATCCGTCAGGATCATCATTATTACAGGCCCAGGTAACCACGGCACGTGGCTTCCTAAAACCGCCAGATCTCCACCCACCTAAGCCACGCTGGTCTAAAACCCCAACAGCTACTCTTCCGAGCTTACTAAAGCTCGGGAGTAGGAGGGGGACAAGTAGAGAGGGGGATTTCTGTAGTCCATCTAAGAGCAGCCAAACTAGGTCAATCAGGATCAAACGAGGCTCAGCTCATCTAAGTGACAGTCCCATAGGGTCCACTTAGGCTAAAAAGCCCAATAAGATTACTCGGGGTCTCATCCTTCCTCGGCGGCCCTTAGGCTTGGAAGGCCCGAGCGTCGATCAGAACGGAGGAAGACCCATGCCCGAGTTATCCCCTTATCGGGATAGAGACAAGCGCTCTACGCCCACTCCGACCTGACTTCATCCGAGCTATGCCTATCGTCCGGTCAGGGTTGGCACCTTTTATGCTCGGACCGACCGACGATTGCTTATCCGCGCTGCCGTTGAGAGCCCTTTATGAGTAGGAGTTTATGAGGATAAGAGACCCATGATCCCTCAAGGCTATGAAGATCCCACGATGAGGACGTAAAGATCCCACGATGAGGACGTAACTCCCGCCTGAAACTCCTCCGCTTACGGGACTCATAAGGTGAGCACACTATATAAATCTGGGACTCCCTCCAGTGTGAGGAAAGGGCAATACACGCCTAAAATCCCCTGAGCAGGAACCACTTCACCACCTTGGTGTAGGGGGATCTCGTGCACCTCTTTCTACCTCTCTCCCTATCTTCCACCATTGCTCTACTGACTTAAGCATCGGAGGGTTTTCCCCAGGGAATCTCCCCTCGGCCCCCTGATCCGTTTCCCTTTCTCTACAGTTCACTATTCAGTGATCATCTACCCAGCTCAGGAGCCGCGCGAGATCACGCCCCTTCATGTTTGATCTATCCAAGGTAAATTTGGGTGATTGCTCCAGCCAAGATTATAATCATCTGAAAAGATATCACACTGGCGCGGAGAGAACCTGAGGGCATTTTAGACTTGAGCTTGGATGATTGGTGGGAGTCAGGCTACAGTAGGACATTCACTCACATGGTGAGTGAGACTGGCACAGAACTCACAGGTTTCCGTGAAAGTTGGGATTGAAATTTTATCCTGTTTAAAAAATCCTACAGATTGTTGAAGACATGAGAGTGAGGCATGATTCATCGAATTTTCACTCAAAATTTCAAACATATCATACGCCTCATCTTCATTCTTGTTCATGAATGTCCCTCCGCAGCATGTATCTACCATTTGTCTATCATAATCAGATAATCCCTCATAAAATGCAAACATAATTTGCTATTTAGGTAACCCATGGCATGGACATTGACGTAAAAAATCCTTCAGCCTTTCTCAAGATTCATAAATTTACTCGCCTGAAAACTGAGTAAATCCCAAAATCGCCCTTCTCATAATGTTAGTTCGGACTATGGGGTAAAATTGTTTTAGAAATTCTAACTACATATCCTCTCAAGTCCTAACAATTTTTTCAAAACTTCTTAACCAACATTTTACTTTATCCTTCAATGAAAATGGAAATAAGATCAACTTAAGGGCATCATCACTAAAATTTCAGATTTTGACCAGCGAGCAAATTTCTTGAAAATCATCTAATTACTCATAAGGATTTTCATTAGGTTTCCCATAAAAAGATGGGAGCATCTGGATGATACCGGGGCTAATCGCATAATGATCTATCAGAATGTCAGGTAGTTCAATACATGTTGAGGGTTTATAAGTAGAAGGAATAAAGTCTTCCTTCGTAGACTTGGGTTTCCATCTAAGATGAATGGCCATGAACAATAGGTTGGATCCCACAAATATTTGTTCAATTTTTTTTAATTTTTTTAATTTTTAATTATTTTTAATTTTATTCAATTTTTCAATTTTATTTCAATTTTTTCAATTTTATTTTCACTTTATTAATCTCCTTTTTTTATTTTATTCTCTTTTTTTAATTAAGATTAGAAAATTATAATTTTTTTTTGAAAATAACACTGACTCAGACGAAGAGAGAGATGATCATTTTTTTATTTTTTTTATTTTTTTTATTTTTTATTTTTTTGCTATATACACAAACAAGTTAACACATAAATTACCTGACGACATAGATGCGACTTAGACCTACAAATGGGGTTTCACAAAATGACTAAAATACAACTTAAGTTCACCCTCATTATTTCCACCGGTCAGGTAAGGGGTGGGGTAGTGGGAGGCTCCCCCTACTATCGTAGGGACCTAATTAGATAACCACTAGTCCGCTTAAGACGTTTACCATCCGACCGTCTTGCCTTAGGCACCGGTTTCCACAAGAGGGTAAACCTAATAGCACAAAAATCACAGTGTGAACCTAGGGCCAATGTCTACTGAATTTTATTTATGGCTTAGGCAAAGATGCAAGAAAAATATGGTTTGTGAGCTAAGGAAGGGTGATGAAATTCCCACCTTATCTTATTTAGGGGTAGTGCCCTTAGAGTGTTTTGAAGAATGAGATGCAACAAACAGGTTCAAACAAGGGGTTTACGATGCAAACGCATGAACAATTATTTTTCTAAAACATAAATATGGAACACAATTAATGCAAACTATATGATGCATGACCTAAAATATGATGTGTGATTTCTAATCTTGAAATGAATATTTTATTATATTTTTTCAAATTTTTTTAATTAATGAAAAGCTACCTAGCCAACACACTTTTTTTCAATTTTCTAAAGATAAAAGATAACAAAATGCAGAAAATAAAATAAACCACAAGAGGGAGGGTTGAGATACTTACTTGGAGCGCGATCCCTCGTCCTTTATTATTATTTTTTAAATTTTTGTTGATCTTTTTAAAGAGATAAAAAGGGAAGACAAATATCAATTTTTTTCTTTTTCTTTTTTTATAAATATATACAAAAGAAAAATAAAATTTTCAACTCGTACTAACCTCCCCGACAACGGCGCCAAAAATTGATGTCGCCGAAATGTTCAACGTTAAAACCTGCGGCAATCGATCAAAAATAAATACCGAACTCACAATATAATCCAAATTAACGGTAATACAGTGGTGAGCATGGGTCGAATCCACAGAGAGGAATGTTAAGATTGAAAACTTTGATTTTCCTTTAGAAACAAAATAGATTAATGATTTGATTTTCATAATTTAAAGGACATGAAATAAACCTATCTAATCCAACAAAATTAAATGTGAAATAAAATAAACGAAGTGGGATAGATTTGCGGCCGTGGTGTGATAACACGTCGTCTCCTCGAGCCTTTGATTTACGAGTCGTCGGAACGACTACGTACACTCGACCGGATCGGAACCGCTTCTCTTGACCGTCTTTGGAAGAAGTTTAGAGGGTGAAGGATAAAGAATGGTGGAAGAACATTAGAGAGATGGAGGGAGATAAAATTAAAAATAATAACATTATTAGAATTAAAACATGAAATAAAACCAACTTACAACTGTATAAAAATTACAATAAATAAATTACAACAAAATTATAACAATAACAAAGAAATAAAATAGACAAGACTTAATCCTACACTAGGGACTAAGAATGGAGGGAGAAACAATAAATGCTAACTTATACTTGAGAGAGAGGAGAGAGGAGAGCCTATCTACGTACGAGCATCTAATGGTCCGGAAATAACCTCCCATGCCTCCTTTTATAGCCTCTAAGTCATCCCTTTACAATGAGAACACCACTTTGTGAAGCCTTCGATTTAGCCGCGTTTGAAGACCAACGTGCCCTCTCTTTCTCATCTTCTCCACGTGAAGAGGCCACCGAAGCCACCTTTTGCGCCTGCCAACTCTGACCGACCAGTGTGAAGAAGCCTTGGCCGACGTGAAGCCGCTGAAGCCACGTCGCCTGTGAAGCCCGCGAGGAAGCCTCCGCCATGCATGAACCCGCTATGGGCCAAAGCCCGTCCACCCGTGCAGCCCGCCGCCTCCCTCGCGTGAAGACCTTTGTGCCTGCCTACTCGCCACGAGAAGCTCGCCCTGGACCTGGCTTGCTTTGGCCGCTACCAACCTCGCGCGAAGGAGCCGCCCGACAGCCCCGTGAAGCTCGTGCCACTGCATGCTTTATCAACCGTTGAATGCCTAGGGCGTTGATCGCCTGCCGACGTGAAGCCCGCCCTTTGCATGAAGTCACAATGGCCACGTAACAGAGCCCACGTTGCCTTTCCATGCGTCGTTACCGTGTTGAATCATGCCGACTTGCCATGCTGTGCTTGCATGGCCCACCCTCTGTGTAAAGAGCTGGCGCTTGCTGGCGTTGAACCCATGGCCGCTCAAGCCTCCCATGTTGTGTAGACTTGCCGATATGTGGAGAAACAATGAAGCCTGCAGTTGACGTTGCTGTGAAGCCATCAACATGCATTGTCTTCACGTGAAAACAATACAAGATATGTGTTACGTGTTATATATGTGTACATAATATATGTTATATACGTGTATATAGTATATGTATATATATGTGTATATAATATATGTATATATTTACACACATATATATATCATATATATCAAGTATATATATCTATATATATCATATATATATATATATATATCAAATATATATATATATATACCGAGTATATATATCTACATATATATATCATATATATATAAACAATTATTTTACTTTTCTTTTTTTTATTTCATTTTTTTTATTTTATTTAGACTAAGATTAGGCTTGGTCGGCATGGACTTTTGGATGTGTGAATAGGCTTCGGCCCATTTGTTTTATTATTTATGTTCATTCTTCTTGTTATCTTTCTTTCTTTGGCCGACCTGTAAAATATAATCAAAATTTAATTAAATCAGGTAATTAAATATTTTGATCTAAAATTAAAATTAAGTGTGATAAATACATAGTGATGCATATTCAAACTCATAAAAGTGTGTTATAACATAAATTAACATGTAAAAATACACACTTATCAGTCCTCGATAACAGAAATGTATAGGATCAGGAGTTTCCCAGGGACAGGAGGTTACAAAACTGGGGGATTGGACAAATATTCCTTTAAATCCTCGTAGGCCATATAACAGTCTTGGTTCCATTCAAATTTGACCCACGCCTTTAGCAATTCATAAAACGGGCGGCACCTCTGAGAATGATGGGATATGAATCTTCTGATGAATTGCAATCATCCGATCAATCCTCGGAGTTCCGTGATATTTTTAGGCGGAGGCATATCCATCACGGCCTTTGCTTTATTAGGATCAATCTGAATCCCCCGTTTGCGAACTATAAAACCTAGCAATTTCTCTGAAGAGACTCCGAAAACACACTTCTTTGGATTCATTTTCAACTTATACTCCCTAGCTCTCTGAAGCACCTTAGCTAGAATGGCGGGGTATTCTTCTTTAGTTCTTGAGTTCACCAAGATATCATCCACGTAAGCTTCCATGTAGACATGCATCATATCATGGAATATAGCCATCATCGCCCTTTGATAGGTGGCGCCAGCATTCTTCAGTCCAAACGGCATAATCACATAGTAATATGTACCCCATGGCGTGGTGAAGGAGGTTTTCTCTTGATCTTCGGGAGCGAGACGGATTTGGTTATATCCTGAATAACCATCCATGAATGACAGAGCTTCATTGATGTGAAACGACCTAGGACCTAGATTGCAAGCAATGCAATGGACACGGCGATGTCACACAAGCGGACTCACCCGCGTAATGCATACATTTGCTCGTAGGCAATCCGGTGATGATGGAGAGGGTCTGGGGCGGGACCTTGACGCTTCGGGGGATTTGGCTAGCTTGAGGCTGAACCCCTAAGGGCCCGGGATGCCCGATTTCATGGGCGGCCAGCACGCCATGGGCGTGGGTTGTAGGGCCTCTCTCACAACTAGCTCCGCGGTGGTCGCTTAATTTGATGACAATTTGGGACCGGGCACTCTCTCACCGCCGATGGAGCAACCAAAAGAAATACTAAACTAAGCAATTAAATCCCAACAATGAGAAGTGTTCTGAAGCTCACTTGATCGGCGTGAATACACCGATCCCGTCCGGAGACGAGGGCGAGCGGGGAGGCGTGGGTACGCACCCGTACGCCGTGTCGGTGTAGCTTTGACCTGAAAATTAAAATGTTACAACACTACACCTCTCGCAGGAGGGGGATCTCAGGGCGGGGACTTATTGAAATTACATCCAAAACTACCTCCACGCAGGGAGGGGCGATCAGCCGACCAGGCGGGGTGGCGTAAAAACAAAGCTAAAAGCCGAATTGTCGAGCTCCCCGGTTCTGCCAGCTTGAGGAATAGCCGGATAGGCAGTCACTGTCAGTGCTACCACGGGCTCTCCCAAACTCCTTTATTGATGAAACCAGCGTCAAAATCTCCTGCGTTGGCCAACGAGGTCGTCAGAATTATTGGGGGATTTCTTGATGACGACGACTACTGGGGCAGGGTCGGAATCTAGACTGCTACACTCTGCTCCTGGCAGTGTCTGGACCGCTATTGTTGGAATAGAAGGCTGTCACAACCACACCCATGCTCTGTTGATGGCGAGACCAGGACCGTTGCGTTCGTGGTCGAGTTCTCTTCGAACGGAGACCCACGGGGCCACCGGTGGAGGTCGGAGCAGACCGCAAGGGCCAGAATAGTGGAAGGAGGTCGAATCTGTCTCCACTTGGACTAACCTGCGCACTTGGGGTAGGAGATTTGAAACTTTGTGCTTCGGGCTTCAAACGATGCTCCGCTTCTTGGAGATGAAAGGGGACTCGTAGTAGAAGTCTTCAGCCAAACGCCACTCCAATATCTTCAAGGTACTGGTAGTGGTAGCCTCTGCAAGCTACAGTTGGGTGCTTTCCAGGGAGGAATTGCACAGTCCGGCGGTGAAGACTCCTCTGATAGCCACGAACTCAGACGGAGGCGGGACCACCTTGTTATGAAGTACACTAGACGATGATTCCACCGGTATATGGTATGCTCTCTGAAGCTTCTTGGTGATGACGTGGCAGTCTCTGTAAGTTGCTGGTACGCTACTGCCTGCGACCTGAGAATTACAGGTGGTGATAGGTGGTGGGGAATGGGTTAGAAGGGATGGGAAATGGGGTGGATCGGTGTGGGGGCAACCCCTAGCTATGACGGGGTCTGGGAGGGGGCAAACCAGGGTGAGGGAGGGGGGAAATGGGGGCTGGAAGGGGGTCTATCAGGTGGAGGGAGGGAGAGCTATTTATTTGGGTTGGAAGGGAGAGAGGGAAAGGGTACTTGAAAATGAGTTTAAGGGTGGGATTAATTTCTGGTCTTGGGGATGGGAAGAGGTGTGTGGGGAAGGTAAAGGGGGGCTTGGGAAGATGGGATTCTCCTCTTGGGAGATGAGAGAGGTGCTTGGGGAAGGGGAGAGGGTAGTTGGTGGTTGGGGGGTGGAGCAAGGATTGGAGGAGTATCTCTTGGGGATGGGGTGGAGTAAAGAGAGGGGTTGTGGGAAGTTGGAGTGGCTTTAATGGAGGGGGAGGGGAGAGAGGAAGTGGTTGGGAGGGGAGGAGAGAGAATGGGGGGCGGCCCCCTTTTGAGAGAGAGAGAGATAAGACAGGGAAGAGAGGGAGGGGAATCCACCCCTTAGAGAGAGAGAGATGGAGAATCCACTCCAATTACACTAAAATGCACTCAATGTTTTTGATTGACCAAAAGATTACAAATGAGGGGATGAATGTGGGGTATTTATAGGGACTGGACTTTTCATATGACGAAACTGACCCTGACAAACTAACAATTGACCAGCTCTATCTAGGTGGGGGTGCCCATGGGCCTAGCCCATTGAATTGGGCCCATTAACTAGCCTAGACAATCTAATGACACTTAACTTTGGTAAATAACCCTTATACCTAGGTACTGGACTCAAATAAAAGGAAAATTAAATGGTTTATGACTCAAATAAAAAATAAAAATTATATGAATAGACTCAGAAAAATGTGAAGAACACAATGGCGCATGTCGTCGATCCATCTGAGCTTCAAAAAAATGTGGAGGGGCAAGGGATGCCCCCATCATACTCCCGGGGTGGGGAGAACTCGACCCCATCGAGTATGGGTCCACCGGGGAAGTGATACACCCAAGCAGCTCCAGGCGAACCACGATCTCTTGACTCGACCCCGCGTCCATAGCTGGGGGATAGCGCTTCAACTTCTCAAGGTGGCTCGGACACACCCTCTTGCTGGTGATGACATCTTGCTTGTCCAGTATTGCCTCCATGTGCACACGTTGGACTCACATGCTAATTTGTGGAGACTCTCCGAGGTGTCACTCACAAAGGTAGGGGTAGGCTCGAAGCTCTCAATGGGATCCACTGCGGTGCCCTTAGAGGGTGTTGGGTCCGCCACGTGGGAAGTGGGGTGAATCCCAAAACCCATCGGTAAGTCCAACCCGTAAGTCGGATTGCCAAAGCCACTCGGAACTTGGGAAGGTCCAAGTCCTCATGCCCTCGATGTGGAGGTGACCCTAGGGTAGTGCCACTCCAAAGTCACCATCACTAGGTTGCCTACTTGGAATTCCAAGCGGCGCTTACGAGCTTTTGCCTGCTTCTTATAAATCTCACCGCTCGTTGCTTGATGCTTGCTTGGATGCATATGCCATGCACTATGATGCAGTGTGAGTGGGAAATGTGTGGTATGCAAAGGTGGTCCAGGACAACCACATATAGGCCTATTGTGCATTGATGTTATGAAGACTTTAAATGATTTGGGAGGACCGGGGAATCCATAGGTGTCCCGCTTATGCGTGGGTGTGATGAATGCCGGAGGACTCGGACATCCATGAAGGCTCCTAGCATACATAAGACCAATGCTGAATCGGGGAGGACCATTACACCAAAAGAGGGACCACTCATGCTTCCTACTTGACATGTGGGTGATGTGAATGAATGGACCCGACTTTCTAATCATGCCAAGTGGTGTATTATGCCAAGACTTATGCACTCCTATCCCAAAGATGACTTCCATGTGTATGGGTGTGGGACGGCCTTTGAACTTCCATGTGAAAGGGTCTAAGGGATCTAGGAAGGTGGGCATTATGGAGAGGGGCTCTTCCTTGCTTCCTTGGCATATGTTGCCTATGGCGATGGTTCCCTTTGTGTGGCCTGAGTTTTGGAAGAGCTGGACTTGGTCCAAACATGGTTGGTTGGGCTAGGGAAAGATGGGTTGTGGGTAAGGGGGGTGGGTCATATGGGTAACTAGGCTCCCATTGGAAGGGATCAGAGGGGTCGTGGATTGGGCTTCCTAAGGAGAAGTGCTCTATGTCCTCAAGGTTTTCACAAGGTGGGTCATCCTTATCTATTGGGATGATTGGGCCGGTGTAGTGAGTGGGTGGGTTGGCCAATGTCCTTGGGATCTCAATGGTAGGAGAGTGGACCGAGATGGGTTCTTCCACTATGGGGAGAAGGAAAAAGAGGTCGCTAGTGTAGCAACTGTTAGTGTTGGTGTGCTACAGGCCAATTTCGGGTCGGGTAGGCCCAATAGTTGTACGATCTTGTTCATTAATAAAGTGATTTTTGAGCGTAAATATGCGATTGTGTTACTTTACGTTATCCCTAGGATATGTGGTTGTAAAGTCAACTCGAGATGAGATCTCGAACATGAGACTTACTTTACATGAACACATACCTTAAACTGTTCCTGGTTGGAGGATAATCACTCGGGGACTTTGATTACCTATTAAACCAGTACACATGATGTGTCAGTGACCAGTCTCATGGTCATTGGTGCGGGGCACCAACACATATGTGTAGGTGTATGTCCTTGGAGGATGTGCACTGAACTGATCCGCTATTGGATCTTCAGATGGTTGATTATACCTAATGTCAACTGAAGATCCAACGGTCACAGTAGCATCGTTGGTCCTTTGACCTGAGACATTGATCGGATCTTACACGAGGACTGGAATGGTTTAATTATTTAGCTAAGTGACTTTAACCATAAGTCATGAGTTGCCGAGTCATTAACCACTCCAGGAGACGTGTGAAGATCATCAATGGTCAAGAGGGGATCGCTCACTGTCGGGTATATATCAGACAGTTAATGGGTCATGACATTGACGCTCTGTTAAATCCCTGGCCAGGGTCGTGTGAGTTCGTTTAGAACGGACGTCATACACTTTAAGGGGGTCATAGTCAAATGGCACGATCATGGGGTTTGACAGAAACCATACCATCGATCGTACCAGACTCATAGAATGAGCGAGAGATTATATCGATGCGGTAACTGTAGACTTACAGGAACCAGACAGGCTGGTTTAAACCCGGCGTCCTCTAGGATCACGCGGATTTGCTTGACCCAACGTGATCGAAAGGTTTGGAATAAATTAAACTATTATTCGGCTCTTGTAGAAGCGAAGAATATGTTTAATTTACTTCTAATTGGGAATTAGAAGTTAATGGGCCTTAAACTAGAGTGACTATGGGTCTAGAGGATCACACACAATGGATTCTTGGGTGACGGATTATTGTTATACAAGTGTATGTATTAATTCCTTTTAATTCCTTTTGGAAAGGAGTGTAAATGGAGCTTAATACATATGTATAATAATAGATAGGATATATATACAGTTTCGGTCTTTTGGAATCCTTTTCTAAAAAGCCTAAACTCTATATATAGATCCTACGTGAAGCTCATTCGAGCTTCTTCTTTCCTTCCCTTAAGCTAACCAAGCATTAAGCTTAAGGGAGAGGATTAGTCTCCCCCCTTTCTCCCTCTTGCTCTCTCTCTCTCTCTAGAAGGTGATAGAGTCGGGGATAGTCGTTCCGGGGAGGTACCGTCGCTGCGCAAGGGTCCGTGTGGATCTGCTCTAGAGGCCGTACAGCTGTGCGGCTCGGTTTCTCTGCATCGGACTTAGCGGACAGCGTCGTTCCGCGCAAGGTGAAACACGCAACCCGTAATTAGGGTATTAGAAACACCGATTAGAGCACAGATTAAGCTTTCCATAACACCGGGATCGGGCAAATGAAAATTTTGTTATCCGCTGCGTCGCCCGTAGGTGCTGTGCGAAACCTTACAGTGGTATCAGAGCCAGGTTCGCGCTCTGGTCGGTGTTTTTATTGCCGTTTAGAATCATATTTGAAAGGGGTTTAAATGTTTCAATTGTTATTGCTAGAAGGGGATGTTGGACATCCCCGTTCTTCTAGGATGTTGGGCATCCGAGGAGCAAAATTTTTTTAAAAAAAAAAAAATTTGGGGCCGGTGTGGGCGCACTGCGCCCTGGGCGCACTGCGCCCAGGGCGCTGTGCGCCGGCGGGGGCAGCCGCGTGGGCGGGCGCCGCCCACGCGGGGCAGCCGCGTGGCGGGCGCCTGCCTGGCGGGCGCCGCCCACGTGGAACTCCCGCGTGGCGGGCGCCCACAGGCGGCGCCCGCAACGAAGGGACAGGCGCCGCGTGGCGGGGTCCGCGCGCGTGGGCGCCGCCCACGCGCCCGCGCGGCGGGCCCCCCCTACCCGGTCGATTTTTTTTTTAAAATAAAAAAAATTTGCTTTAACCATTTTTTAATTTATTAGTGCATATATTAATATATATATTAGATATATATATCAAAATGCATAGTAAATTATATAGAATTTTATCTAGTAGGTTAATTGTGTTATCTCGATGGTAAATGTCAAAAGTTAATTTTTATTTAACCGTGTTGAATTTACCGAGGTGAGATAATTACTATTTACCTTGAGATAAAATAGTAATAATTGAAGTTACTTTAGTAAAATTTAAGTTTTTGAATTTTTAATTATTAGATAATTAGATAATTCAAAATTTGAATTTTATTGAAGTTAAATGTAAAAAATTCAATTATTTGAATTTTTAATTATTAGATAATTGTTAAATTCAAATTTTGAATTTTAGAAAATTACTAATTGAGAATAATTGCATTATTTTAAATTTATTTTCAAATAAAAATTATTGGATAATTAGTTTGAATTTAAATTTAAAATTATTGGCATGTTTAAATTTTGAATTTAAATTTGATTATTGGATAATTAAATTTAAATTTAAATTTAATTAATTATCTCAATTAGATGCCCCTGTAGAATATGATGGTTCTTTACGTGCACTTTTTTAATTACCTTGTACTGGCTTGCTTGTGTGTTTAATTTTAGTTAATCATGCTTTGATTTTTAAAATTAAACAAAGCTAGCCTGTTTTTGTTTGCACATCCCATTTTTAAATTCAAAAGTAAGGATTATTTTCAGATAATAACCCTTGATTGATTTTATTTGAATGGGTTGGCAAGTGATCATGGATTTGGATTAATGTAATTAATTGGGGTCTGCGAACCTCCTTTCTCTCTCTGTTAAAATTCCAATGTACTTCTATCTTCCTCCATTGTTGTACTCGCCCTAAGGGCTGCTGGAATTTTAGTCACATGTAATTTAATTTTTTCGGCCTGCGTGCCGTGTAAAAGTTGTAATTAATGCGGCGTCGTAGTTTGAAAGCGCAGAGCACACCCGACGAGGACGATCCAGCTGCTTCGGAAGCGGGCCGGATGTCTTAGTTACATTAGGGTTAAAGTCCATGATCACTTGCATTTATTTTTTACATTGGATGCATTTATTTTGTGCAAACTACTAGGTACGGTAAATATATTGGATATATTTATATTACCACCTAGGGTGAGATCAAGATAAAATTAAATTCCCTCGCGCTTGAATTTTAGATCTGGTAAGCGTGGCTCTAGGAGTCGTCGTGGCCCTCCATCATTATGGAGTGAATGAACGTCTTCATTTCATGGATTTGTTGTGCTTTCCACAAGGTCCATGAGTTTGGGGGCGGGATTAAACTCCAAGGCTCGGCCTCAATGGGGTGAGGAATTGAACTCGGCCTGGTTGTGCTTTCCACAAGGGTCGGGTCATGAACTCATTGCTATGAAGTAATGATGGTTAGATCTAACCGAGAATATCCTTTGTTGTGCTTTCCACAAGGGGATGATTTTTCGGGGGCCGAATATCGGATATTGCATTAGATGTAAGTGCTTGTTGACTGCCCTTGAGATGGTGTATGGCTTGTTGTGCTTTCCACAAGGTCGTACATCAGTCTCATTGAGATTCCGACCCACTAGGTTGATCTCGTTGATCTCCCGTTCTATATACTGAGGGTTTTATAGTTCGATCGAAAAATAGTGGGACTAACTAAGATAGAAAACCACATCTAAGTTAGAATTTGAACACATGCTAAGTTATCTTTTATTTCTTATCCAGATTACAATGTCGTCGTCCAACCCCCTCCGCGGCATCTTGGATGCAAATAGATTAACTGGACCGAACTACTCGGATTGGCTGCGTAATCTACGCATAGACCTTAACGCCGAAAAGATTGCATACGTGTTGGACATGGTTCATTCTGAGCCAGCTCCTGATGCCGACAAGGGCGAGTTACTGGCTTATGCCAAGTGGTCTGAGGACTCCTCCCTTGCCCAATGTTACATGTTGGCCTCTATGGCTCCCAAGCTACAGAGGCAATTTGAAAAGACTGATTGTAGAAGTATACTTCTCAATCTACGCCAACTCTTCGGGGAGCAGTGTAGTATTGAGAGGTATGACATCTCAAAAAGGCTTTTCAGGACACGGATGTCTGAGGGTTCATCAGTGTAGGTCCATGTACTGAAAATGATGGAGTGAATTGAAAGACTCAATGCATTGGGGTTCAAGTTGGATCTTGAACTATGCATTGATCTTATACTCCAGTCATTGTCCGATTCCTTTTCTTCCTTCATCATGAACTTTAACATGAACAGGATTGAAGCAACTCTCCCAGAGCTGCTCAATATGTTAAAGAGTACTGAAGGAACCATGCAGAAAGATAAACCATCTTCGTCTGTAATGGTTATTGGCCGGGCCAACAAGAAAAGGAAGGCCTCTCAAATATCCACTACGAGTAACAAAGGGAAGGGAAAGAAAAAGGTCACGGGTAAGCAACTCGCCAAAGTTGACAAAGGGAAGGGCAAGAAGAATGAAAAGGAAGACAAATATTTTCGATGCGGGAAACTGGGCATTGGAAAAGGAATTGCAAGGTAATTCTAAATGAAGGTATTTTTGTCATAGACCTTAATTTGTCATATATGGAATCCACATCATGGGTATTGGATACTGGATGTGCATCTCATATCTGCATTTCTGGATGTGCATTTCTGTACAGGTGCTGGCAAATAGAAGGCGATTGGACAAAAAGGAGATTGAACTGAGGATGGGTAATAGAGCTTTAGTTGCTGCCAAAGCTGTCGGGACTGCACGCCTCAGTTTACCTTCAGGAGTCATTCTGGAGCTGAATGACTGTTATTATGTTCCTAATATTATTAAGAACATTATTTCAATCTCTGGCTTGTATAACGTTGGATACACATTGGCTTTTAATAGCACTGGGTGCTCTATAATGAATAATGGTTTGAATATAGCCAATGGTTCATTAGTCAATGGTCTTTATGTATTAGATACACGTTCTAATGTTATGCAAATTTCCAATGCTGATGAAGTGAATTCTGCATATCTATGGCATTGCAGACTTGGTCATGTAGGTGAGAAAAGAGTCTCTCACTTACACTCAAATGGGTATTTGAATTCGTTCAAATACAAGCCATTTGATACCTGTGAGTCATGTCTCATGGGGAAAATGACCAAGGCTCCTTTTGGTGGACATAGTGAGAGGGCTGTTGACCTTCTCGAACTCATACACTCGGATGTGTGTGGACCCATGTCCATAGAAGCAAAAGGAGGTTATCTCTATTTCATTTCTTTTATTGATGACTTCTCTAGATATGGCTATGTGTATTTAATGAGACATAAGTCACAAGCCTTTGAGAAGTTTAAGGAATACAAGAATGAAGTAGAGAAATAGACTGGCAAAAGTATTAAGGCTCTTCGATCGGATCGAGGAGGTGAATACTTAAGCCATGAATTCACTTCTTATCTTAAAGATCATGGAATAGTTTCTCAGTGGACACCACCGTATACACCACAGCACAATGGTGTATCCGAGAGGAGAAACAAGACCTTGTTAGACATGGTCCGATCCATGATGTCTATGTCAGGACTACCCTTGTCTCTCTGGGGCTATGCGTTAGAGACTGCGGCTTATTTATTGAATATGATATCAAGTAAATCAGTTCCTTCTATACCATATGAGATATGGAAGGGCAGGAAACCAAATTTTAATCACAATAAAATTTGGGGGTGTCCTGCTCATGTAAAGAAGAACGAGAGTGATAAGCTTGAGTCGAGAACCGATAAGTGTAGGTTTGTGGGATATCCAAAGGAGACGTTTGGATATTATTTCTATCACCCTTCTGAGCAAAGGGTCTTAGTGGCCAAGAGAGCTGTATTTCTGGAAAGAGAATATCTACTCCAGAAAAATAGTGGGAGCCAGATAGAATTGGACGAGGTCCAAGCACCACAACCCATAGACACACACTCATTAGATGAGACTCTATCGGTTGATCCTATTCAAGGTGAAACACTGACACTATGGAGATCTGGTAGACTACCGAGAGAACCTGAGAGATATGTTGGACATGTCTCAGAGGGGTCCTCTAAGGTATGTATCGATGAGGATGATGATCCTCAGTCGTACCAGGAGGCGATCCGTAGTGTAGACTCTGAGAAATGGCAAGAGACAATGGATTCAGAGATCCAGTCCATGTACACCAATAAAGTTTGGAACTTAGTTGATGTATCCGAAGGGAAGGTCCCTATCGGCTGCAAATGGATTTTCAAAAGAAAAATCGGTGCAGATGGACAGGTTGACACATACAAGGCTAGACTAGTGGCGAAAGGATATCGTCAAAGGCAAGACATTGACTATGACGAGACGTTTTCGACGGTAGCCATGGTTAAGTAAATCAGAATCCTCCTTGCCATTGCTGCATACCTGGATTATGAGATCTGGCAAATGGATGTGAAGACAGCTTTTCTTAATGGAAATCTGTCAGAAGAGGTGTACATGGTATAGCCTGAGGGATTCACCTCCAAGCTACATCCTAAGAAGGTATGCAAACTTCAAAGGTCCATTTATGGATTAAAGCAGGCATCTAAAAGCTGGAACTTAAGATTTGACGAGGCTGTCAAATCTTTTAACTTCATTCGGAATGAAGATGAACCCTGTGTTTATAAGAAGGTCAGTGGGAGCTCTGTGACCTTCTTGGTCCTTTATGTTGATGACATCTTACTCGTTGGGAATGATATAGGGATGTTGACATCAACTAAGTCTTGGTTGTCCAAGACCTTCTCCATGAAGGATTTGGGAGAATCATCCTATGTGCTGGGCATAAGGATCTATCGAGATAGATCTAAAAGGATGCTAGGATTATCCTAATCCATGTACATAGACACTATCCTCAAAAGGTTTAGGATGGAAAATTCCAAGAGAGGTCTCATTCCCATGAGACATGGAATTTACCTATCCAAGGGGATGAGTCCTAAAACTTCTGAGGAGGTGGCACACATGAATAAGGTACCCTATGCTTTGGCGATAGGGTCAATCATGTATGCAATGCTATGTACACGGCCTGATGTTGCCAATGCTTTAAGCATTGTCAGTAGATATCAGGCAAATCCAGGCGAAGAGCACTGGAAGGCAGTAAAGGGTATCCTTAAGTACCTGCGAAGGGCTAAGGATCTTTTTCTGCTTTATGGAGGAGAGGACCTACAGCTTAGAGCTTACACAGATTCTAGTTTCCAGTCAGATCCAGATAATTACAAATCCATGTCTGAATTTGTATTCATGTTGAATGGAGGGGCAGTCAGTTGGAGAAGTCATCTGGATGAAGAAATTCATCTTGGAACTTGGCATAGTTCCCGAGATATCAACTCCCATCCCGTTATTTTGTGATAATAATGGGGCCATCGCCCAGGCGAAGGAACCGAGATCTCACCAAAGGTCAAAGCATATTCTCAGGCGCTTTCACCTTATTCGGGAGATTGTTGATCATGGAGATGTGACGGTAGAGCGTGTACCGTCAGAAGACAACATAGCAGATCTACTGACTAAGCCTTTGACACAGACTGTATTTGAGCGTCATCGGGATAAGATGGGCCTCAAAGTTGTGGGCAATTAGCTGTAGTTCAAGTGGGAGATTGTTAGTGTTGGTGTGCTACAGGCCAATTTCGGGTCGGGTAGGCCCAATAGTTGTACGATCTTGTTCATTAATAAAGTGGTTTTTGAGCGTAAATATGCGATTGTGTTACTTTACGTTGTCCCTAGGATATGTGGTTGTAAAGTCAACTCGAGATGAGATCTCGAACATGAGACTTACTTTACATGAACACATACCTTAAATTGTTCCTGGTTGGAGGGTAATCACTCGGGGACTTTGATTACCTATTAAACCAGTACACATGATGTGTCAGTGACCAATCTCATGGTCATTGGTGCGGGGCACCAACACATATGTGTAGGTGTATGTCCTTGGAGGATGTGCACTGAACTGATCCGCTATTGGATCTTCAGATGGTTGATTATACCTAATGTCAACTGAAGATCCAACGGTCACAGTAGTATCGTTGGTCCTTTGACCTGAGACATTGATCGGATCTTACACGAGGACTGGAATGGTTTAATTATTTAGCTAAGTGACTTTAACCATAAGTCATGAGTTGCCGAGTCATTAACCACTCCAGGAGACGTGTGAAGATCATCAATGGTCAAGAGGGGATCGCTCACTGTCGGGTATATATCAGACAGTTAATGGGTCATGACATTGACGCTCCGTTAAATCCCTGGCCAGGGTCGTGTGAGTTCGTTTAGAACGGACGTCATACACTTTAAGGGGGTCATAGTCAAATGGCACGATCATGGGGTTTGACAGAAACCATACCCTCGATCGTACCAGACTCATAGAATGAGCGAGAGATTATATCGATGCGGTAACTGTAGACTTACAGGTACAAGACAGGCTGGTTTAAACCCAACGTCCTCTAGGATCACGCGGATTTGCTTGACCCAACGTGATCGAAAGGCTCGGAATAAATTAAACTATTATTCGGCTCTTGTAGAAGTGAAGAATATGTTTAATTTACTTCTAATTGGGAATTAGAAGTTAATGGGACTTAAACTAGAGTGACTATGGGCCTAGAGGATCACACACAATGGATTCTTGGGTGACGGATTATTGTTATACAAGTGTATGTATTAATTCCTTTTAATTCCTTTTGGAAAGGAGTGTAAATGGAGCTTAATACATATGTATAATAATAGATAGGACATATATACAGTTTCGGTCTTTTGGAATCCTTTTCTAAAAAGCCTAAACTCTATATATAGATCCTACGTGAAGCTCATTCGAGCTTCTTCTTTCCTTCCCTTAAGCTAACCAAGCATTAAGCTTAAGGGAGAGGATTAGTCTCCCCCCTTTCTCCCTCTTGCTCTCTCTCTCTCTCTAGAAGGTGATAGAGTCGGGGATAGTCGTGCCGGGGAGGTACCGTCGCTACGCAAGGGTCCGTGTGGATCTGCTCTAGAGGCCGTATAGCTGTGCGGCTCGGTTTCTCTGCATCAGACTTAGCGGACAGTGTCGTTCCGCACATGGTGAAACACGTAACCCGTAATTAGGGTATTAGAAACACCGATTAGAGCACAGATTAAGCTTTCCATAACACCGGGATCGGGCAAATGAAAATTTTATTATCCGCTGCGTCGCCTGTAGGTGCTGTGCGAAACCTTACAGCAACCAGCAGTGCAAACTGAGGTGATAGACCCGACGCATGGGTGGATGAGGTCAAGGCTCTTGGGTCGGTCCACCCCTAGGGTCAACAAGCAAGTCAAGTCTAATTGCCACTCTAGACCCTTGAGGAGATCATCCCAACCCTCTACCTCATAGAAGGATTAGATCGTGGTGTGAAAGGAGGGGAGGGGAACAATTTTGGATTGATGTCCCATGGGTGAGAGGTGTGGGGGTGAACTAGGGATGGTGGGGCCTTGCTTGAGCCAATGGAGTATGGACTCACTCACGGTGAGGGTGCCATGAGTGGTGGTGGTTAGTTCTTGAAGGACTGGGCTAGGAGAGGTGAATGGAATGGGAAGCTCTTGGATTTCCTTTATGGCGGGAGGTGGGTTCGGATTGGTACCCACCTCTTCTTGAGTGGGTGTGTGGGCCATGGTCTCCTCTACAAAAGGGCTGGGACAGTCATTTGGGGGTGGGGTGATGGCTATAGCCGATGTGTGGTGCACCCGAGGTGGTGAACAAGCATGGGCTTTGGTTGGGATTGGTAAGGGAAGTAGTAGAGGTCTAGGTTGGGGTTGGGTTGGGGTAGGGAGAGGAAGATGGGTGGGTTGAGGGGGTTTGGGAAGATTGGCCTTTGGAGGGGTGTCCCTGTTGGGGGACGATGGAGGGGTAATGGTGGTCGAGGTGGGAGAGGTTTCAACCACTAGGGGCATGGGAAGCTGCTTCCTCGTAGGGCATTGTCCAGTGATGTGCCCCAATTGGTGGCACCTATAACATTCCAGCTCGCACTTACCCGAGGTTATTTCACTCACTTCTATCTCCATAGGGCTCTTTCCCTTTTGAGAAGGGGTGAGGCAAGGGGTGGCGGAGGGGGCCAATGGGCCTTGAGTGGTGTGGGTTGTGGAATGGGGTTTTGGTTGGGGTGGGGGGAATTGGGGAACTGGAATCTTGGGTTGGTCGGGTGGGGATGGAGAAGTTGAAGTGCTCCTTGGGCTTTGATGACGATAGTAGGAAGGGGACACATATCTAGCCCTAAGTTGTTCCTTCATGTTTCCCCAAGTGGTGATGGGATCTTTCCTTCTAATTATCCTTAGCCTGACAATTTGTAGCCAATAGGTTTGAGCCCGTTTGGTAAGTTGTGATTTGGCAAACCGGACTTTCTCATGCTCGGACATGGGATACCAAGTGAAGTAATGGTCCATTGAGACTTCCCAATCTAAATAGTCGCTCGGTTTGCTAGACCCATCAAAGGTGGGTGGGTGGGAAGGTGCACTCCTACCGATCACCCTTGGGGCGAGCCCATTTTCCTCTAATTGGTTAAGTCGACCCAATAGGCTATCAAGCCGCTCATTGACATAAGTCATGGCTCCCATTAGGTAGTCGACATGGCCGTGGAGGCCATGTTTGTTGGTGGTGGGTTTCCCTTGGGGGTTTGGACTCATGGAGAGGGCCGATGGGTATGGTCGGTCTGAGGCGGCCATGCTAGTGGACAAGAGCGATGCACCGGGAGAATCTAAATGCATATGCGCGCCTAGGACCAACTTGTAGAGACAAGTTGAGAACTTACTCTGATACCACTTGATGTGAAACAACCTAGGACCTAGATTGCAAGCAACGCAATGGACACGGTGATGTCACACAAGCGGACTCACCCACGTAACGCATACATGTGTCCGTGGGCAATCCGATGATGATGGAGAGGGTCCGGGGCGGGACCTTGACGCTCCAGAGGATTTGGCTAGCTTGAGGATGAACCCCTAAGGGCCCGGGATGCCCAATTTCATGGGCGGCCAGCACGCCAAGGGCGTGGGTTGTAGGGCCTCTCTCACAACTCGCTCCGCGGTGGTCGCTTAATTTGATGACAATTTGGGACCGGGCACTCTCTCACCGCCGACGGAGCAACCAAAAGCAATACTAAACTAAGCAATTAAATCCCAGCAATGAGAAGTGTTCCGAAGCTCACCTGATCGGCGTGAATACACCGATCCCGGCCGGAGACGAGGGCGACCGGGGAGGCGTGGGTACGCACCCGTACGCCGCGTCGGTGTAGCTTTGACCTGGAAATTAAAATGTTACACCACTACACCTCTCGCAGGAGGGGGATCTCGGATCGGGGACTTATTGAAATTACATCAAAAAATACCTCCACGCAGGGAGGGGCGGTCAGCCGGCCAGGCGGTGTGGGGGAAAAACTAAGGTAGAAGCCGAATTACCGAGCTCCCCGGTTCTACCAGCTTCAGGAACAGTCGGATATGCAGTCACAGTCGGTGCAGCCACGGGCTCTCCCAAACTCCTTTATTGACGAAACAAGCATCAAAATCTCCTGAGTTGGCCCAGGAGGTCGTCAGAATTATTGGGGAATTTCTCGATGACGATGACGGCCGGGGCAGGGTCGGGATCTAAACTACTGCACTCTGCTCCTGGCAGTGTCTGGACCGCTATTGTTGGAAGGGAAGGCTGTCACGACCACTCCCGTCCTCCGTTGATGGTGAGATCAGAACCGTTGTGTTCGTGGTCGAGTTCTCTTCGAACAGAGACCTACGGGGCCGCCGACGGAGGTCGGAGCAGACCGCAAGGGCTGTAATAGTGGAAGGAGGTCGAATTTGTCTTCACATGGACTGACATGTGCACTCGGGGTAGGAAATTTAGAACTTTGTGCTTAGGGCTTCAAACGATGCTCCGCTTCTTGGAGATGAAAGGGGACTCGTACCAAAAGTCTTCAGCCAAACACCGCTCCAATATCTTCAAGGTATTGGTAGTGGTAGCCTCTGCAAGCTGTAGTTTGGTGTCTGCCAGGGAGGAATTGCGCAGTCCGACGATGAAGACTCCTACGGGCAGCCACGAACTCAGACGGAGGCGAGACCACCTCTGTTATGAAGTACACTGGATGTCGATTCCACCAGTATATGGTATGCTCTCTGAAGCTTCTTGGTGATTACGTGGAAGTCTCTACAAGTTGCTGGTACTCTGCTGCCTGCGACCTGAGAATTGCAGGTGGTGATAGGTGGTGGGGAATGGGGTAGAAGGGATGGGAAATGGGGTGGATCGGTGTGGGGGCAACCCCTAGCTGTGAGGGGGTCTGGGAGGGGGCAAACCAGGGTGAGGGAGGGGGAGAATGGGGGCTGGAAGGGGGTCTATCAGGTGGAGGGAGGGAGAGCTACGAATTTGGGTTGGAAGGGAGAGAGGGAAAGGGTACTTGAAAATGGGTTTAAGGGTGGGATTAATTTCTGGTCTTGGGGTGGGAAGAGGTGTGTGGGGAAGGTAAAGGGGAACTTGGTAAGATGGGATTCTCCCCTTGGGAGATGAGAGAGGTGCTTGGGGAAGGGGAGAGGGTAGTTGGTGGTTGGGGGGTGGAGCAAGGATTGGAGGAGTATCTCTTGGGGATGGGGTGGAGTAAAGAGAGGGGTTGTGGGAAGTTGGAGTGGCTTTAATGGAGGGGGAGGGGAGAGAGGAAGTGGTTGGGAGGGGAGGAGAGAGAATGGGGGGTGGCCCCCTTTAGAGAGAGAGAGATAATATAGGGATGAAAGGGAGGGGAATCCACCCCTTAGAGAGAGAGAGAGAGAGAGAGAGAGAGAGAGAGAGAGAGAGAGAGAGAGAGAGATGGAGAATCCACTCCAATTACACTAAAATGCACTCAATTTTTTTGATTGACCAAAAGATTACAAATGAGGGGGGTGAAGGGGAGGTATTTATAGGGACTGGACTTTTCATATGATGAAACTGACCCTGACAAACTAACAATTGACCAGCTCTATCCAGGTGGGGGCGCCCATGGGCCTAGCCCATTAAATTGGGCCCATTAACCAGCCTAGACAATATAATGACACTTAACTTCGGTAAATAACCCTTATACCTAGGTACTGGACTCAAATAAAAGTAAAATTACATGGTTTATGACTCAAATAAAATATAAAAATTACATGGATAGACTCAGAAAAATGTGAAGAACACAATGGCGCATGTCGTTGATCCATCTGAGCTTCGAAAAAATGTGGAGGGGCAAGGGATGCCCCCATCATTCATACCCGGCGGTGTTGTCTACCAACACGTCTATATGAGGTAGCGAGAAATCGTCTTTGGGACATGCTTTGTTTAGATCCCTGAAATCAATACAAATGTGCACCTTTCCATCCTTCTTGATGAGAGGGACTATATTCGTCACCCACTGGGGATATAAAAGAACTCTAATGAATCTGGCCTTTTGCAATTTGTCTACTTCTTCCTTCATCCTGAAGGCCATGTGGGTGTGAAATCTTCTCAACTTCTGTTTCACGGGTGTTGCCCCTGGCTTAAGTACTAGTCGATGTTCTACCAAGGAGGGGCCAAGACCCAACATGTCCTCGTAAGACCACGCGAATGAATCGCCATACTCCTTTAGAACCTTGACTAAATCTTCTTCGACTTCTGGAGGGAGATTAGCGGCAATAATAATGGTCATGGGATCCTCATTAGTCCCTAGATTAATTTCCTTCGTAGGTTCATCCACTGCGGATGATGGCTCATCAAATCTTTTTAAGCCTTGCGCATACAAATCGGCAGTGTCGTTTACATCGCTGTCCTCAAGATCAACCGGGTCCTTTTCATCCATGACCTCATAGACTCCCAATCCATCGTCACTCCACACCCCATCTTGCTCCTCGTCTTCCTCAATCACAATCGTCGTAGCTATGAACTCCGGGCATTTAAGAAGAGCATGACATCGCTAAGCTAGATCCTGCAAGAACCTATCAGGAATGGATTTAGAATGTCGCGCCAGCGGGCACGGCTCAGGGAAGGATGAGTTGGATGACCTAGAACAAGACCCTACTTCTCTAGACTGAACAGACTCTACTTCCCTAGACTCGACGGACCCTACATCTAACCTTGGAGAGATAAAATCTAGTGGAAGGGAGACAATAGGGGCCTCATGCCCTTGGGAGGAGGATGGAGAGAAGATAGCGTAATCTTCCACTGAAATCTTTGTTTCAAATTCGACGTTTTTTTTGGAGATCAGTGGAGATCATGCAGCAAGATGGAGAAGAAGGCGGAGGAGGGAGCCTGAGAGGATACATGGACAGACAGAAGAGATCAAGAAAAGGATCAGAGGAGGAGAAGAAAGGAGTGGATAGATCAACCGATGGACAGCAAGTGCATGTCCTGACAATGAAAAAATCAGTGGGAATCTCTAATAGCAATGGATTGATCAAGACAGGAGGTGAGTGGGGTATGGATGACAGCTTTTGAAAGAATGAGAACAAGCGGGAAGGAGACCAAGTACAAATGATGGGTGAGCTCCCCCCTTCCTGCAAGCAGACGACTGGCTTCTTCTGTTCATAATACACAAGCCACACCTCCTGGTTTTTATAGCAACTGTCTTCTTCATGGAATAACTTTGCAAATGCCTAGCTAAAGTCGATCATATCATCAACAAGCCCCTTTGGAAGCAATGGCGGGCTGTCAACTGTATAAGTTGTATCTTTTTTATTGGGCTGACTTGGTGATGCTTTCAATGTGCCTAGCTGGAGAGGGCCCCTGACAAAATGTTGGCGGTAGTCCCATGTTAATGGTCTCGAGTCGCCCAAAGATGAGAGTGAGGATTCTCGATAAGCGAGTGATGTGATACGCCCTAAGGAAATGCAGCAACTAGCCCGAAGAACTTTTGACCTATCAAGCAAGCACACTTCACAAGATCGCAAGACTATCGTTGACCGCCGACAACCGATGCACACACCGAACCCGGGGGTGACTCGGGGATGCCGAGTAGAGGGTATGGAACAAGACCCTTGCTGGTAGAGGGCCAACATGGCTAGGGTTGCCCTCCCAAGGGTACAATCCCACGGTTCAAGGGACTAGTTGGGTGCCAAAGGGGCACTGGATCACTCTCTCACACTCCCACGGCGGCCACTTGTAAGCGAGGGTGCTTCGGGGACGGGCGCTCTTACACTAACTAGTGGAGCAATTGACGAATATTAAATTAAACAAGTACTGAAAATTTGAGCAGAGGTGTTGAGCTTACCCAGTCGGTCTGAAGAAATGGACTCCGTTCGGAGACGTGGGCGAGCGGGGAAGCGTGAGTTCCCTACACGCTGCGTCGGTGATGCTTGGACCTGAAATGAAAATTACAACACAACTTCCTCATGCAAGAGGGATGGACTAGGGGTGGGGGGCTGTGGGATTACATGAAAATACTACCTCCCGCAGGGAGGGGCTTTAAGCCGACCAGGCGGGGTGGGGGAGCTAAGTTAGGAGCCGAATTGCCGAACTCTGCCGGTTCTATCAGCTTCTGAAATAGCCTGACAGACAATCGATGACGGTGCCGCCACGGGCTCCGCCAAGCTCAGATGAGGCAGAAACCGGTGTCGAAACTTTCTGGGTTGGCCCAGGAGTACGTCTGAATTTTTATGGAATTTCCTGACGTCGGCGGTGGCTGGGGCAGGGTCTGGAACAGGATCAAATTGCTCTGGCTCTGACTATTCCCAGAGTGCTGTTGCAGGAAGACGAGGGCGCCATGAGCACTCCTAGGATTTGATTGATGCAGGACCAGAACTGCTGCGATTGAGGTCGAGTCTTCTTCGAATAGAGACCAACGGGGCCATCGTCGGTGGTCAGAGCTGACCGCGAAGACATGAACAGTGGAAGGGTGTCGGACCAGGCTCTCGAGGAACTGACCTTGCGCACCTTGGGGAGAAAATCTGGAACTCTTGACTCCGGGGTCCAAAAATTGCTCTACTTCTTGGAGATTGTAGGGGACTTGGAGAAGAACACCTCAGCCAAGTTTCACGCCCATATCTACTCAGGAACGACCATGGTCGCACTGGAACTTGGGCACTGGTTCTCTGCTGGAGTAGTCCTACGCAGCTTGGGGAGAATGGCTCTCTCGGGCAGCTTGGAGCTCGGATGGATGCGAGACCACCTCGCCTGGGAAGCTCTCTAGACGGCCTTTCTAGAAATATAGGGCTTGTCAGCAAGCTCCTGGAGATGGTGTCATGGCTGAGCCTTCAACTGGTACCTCTGCTGCTGCCTGTGAGTTGGGAACAGGCTGATGGTGTAGGGTTGTGTGTATGAGGGTGGGATGGCCAAGGGAAGCAAAGGGAAATGGGGAGGGTGTCCAGGGGAGGAAGGGGGTGTTGGGGAGGGGTGAGGAGCAGCCAGCAAGGGAGGGATATTCAAATTTGGCCTAGGGTTTGAGCCCCTTTAACCTTGGGGAGATGGAGGGGTGCTTGGGGAAGGGGAGTGGGTGGTTGGTGGTTAGAGGGTGGCTTGGAGATTGGTGGATTCCACCTTGGGGGTTGGGGGGAATTGAATGAGTGTATGGGGAAGGGGGGATATTAATGAAGAGTGAATGGAGGAGAGAGGAGGGGGAAATTTGAATTTGGGGAGGGGAGGAGAGAGAATGGGGGCGCCCCCCTTTGAGAGAGAGATAAGAGAGAGAGAGAGAGAGAGGTAGAGAGTTAGGGAGAGGGAGAGAGTGTGCTTCTCACAAATTTGGTAGATTTCAAAATGCTTCAAATATTCATTAGTTCTCCAAAGGAGGGGGGTGAGGTCATATTTATATGGACCCAACCTTTTACATGACAAAAGCACCCCTGGCTTTACAAGAAATGTCCAAGCTGTCCAAAAAGTAAACCTAGGGGACTAATGACTCGAACATAAGGAAATGACTCAAGGACCTAGGGAAAAGACTCAAATAAAAGAAAATTTACATTGATTTGACTCAATTAAAATAAGAAAATGGCATATGAGACTCAAAACAAATGACTAAACCATGCTCATTGCCTCCTGGGCATAGGTGATGGGTCGTGAGTGTGGAAACGGACGGTGATGACCCCATCATACCCCCGGGGTGTAGAGAACTCGACTCCGTCGAGTAAAGGTCAATCATCCGCGGAGGGAGCCACGGTGGTGTTGCCCACAAGCCTTCCAAAGGTAGCCGATTCTTCCACCTCGTGAGGTAGAGCCCATACACCTTACTCCTATTGGCAGTGACATGTTCATCCAATATCCGTTTAACTTGCTCATGCTGGTCACTCCGGGCTGGTGGATTTCTCTCAAGGGTAGGTGCTCTCTCAAGGGAGGGAACAAGCTCAACTTCCTCACTGGGTGCCACCGTGGGATCCCTATATATGGCACAAGGTCAGTCATAATGAAAGTGGGACTTACTACGTACTCCTCGGGGAGGTATAACACATAAGCATTAGTGCCAATGCGCCTCAGAACCTGGAAGGGACCTGTTCCATGAGGCCTCAATGTTGAGACATAAAATCACCCACGCGTAATTCTTGGTGGCGGCAGTGGGAGTCAGCCAACCTTTTGTATGCCTCATTATTCTTGTGGCTGTGCTTGCGAAGGTTGCCATGCAGTTTCATGAATGATGATCCTCTAGAGATGAAGGGAGGGCCCGAACAACCGAAAGTGAACCTAGCATGCTTTGATTCTATTTCATGGACCTCAGAGATTGTCAGGCCGGGGCACCCGAATGAAGCTCTACTAGGCATGACTTTCCTATTCAAGGTGGGAGCAACAAACATAGAACCTCTAACAAAGGTTGGAGAAGTGGGGTGTCCAAGCATGGTTGCAATGCATGTAGAGACCCGACTCTCTTGGAGGGATAAGGGACGACCCATGTACCCAACTGCTTTCACCCTCAGCGATTCTATATGTAGGGAAGCATGAGACTCCATCCCTTCATGCCTTTGGGGGACGTTAGGGTGATTGACTTGGGCAAGGCTTTTGATGTCTATAAGGGTTGGGGATGATGTTTGTGGGTTGATGGGCTCCCAGAATGAGGGGTCAAAAGGATCTGGATAGGTCGAGGGGTGGGTGAAGTGGAGGCGGGCCTCAATCCAAGAGATGGACCCGGGGTCCCTAGCTCAGTTGGGGAAGTGGAAATCATGAACCCGGTGGGACCTAACACAATGCTCCCTGCAAAGGGACGAGGGGTAGGGAAAGGTGTAGGAGGACAAGGGGGTGGGTTGGTAATGAGGGGCCCGTGGGAAGGGATCATGCAGATCTAGGAGGACTTGGGTTGTGGGGAATGAGGCTTCTTCCCATCCTAGACCTTGAGCACTCCAAAGCATACACCCCCTAGTGTGATCTAGGCATTCAACTCCTAATGGGGACAGCACCAAGGTTGACTCCCTAGCTGAAATACTCTTTCCTTGAGGTGGGTGGGGGTCATGGGGCTGGCCTTGGCCAAACTCCTCGGGCTCGGGTAGAAACAATAAGAACTCACTCGTGCAAGGGCCCTTGGTGTAGATGGAGGTGATAGACCCGATAGAGGGGTGTGAGAAACTAAGGTACCCCGTGTCGCCTGCTCCTAAGGCCAGCAGGTTTGTTACCTCTATTTGTCTTAGTATACCCTTAATCAAGTCCCTCATGGTTCCTATAAAGTAGAACGATTGGTAGGTTGTGTGGAATGGTGGGGTGGGCACGATTGGGTTATGGTTTTCCATGGAGGGGCGCAAGACGTGGAGGAGGAGGTTTTGCTTTAGCCACTCAATGAGGGGTTCCCCTGTGGACGTATAAAATTATACGTCCATATGTCCCGCCAAGCTCCCGCATTGATGTCAGAGTAGAAGAGAGAAGACCCCAGGAAACTGACCATCCAGGGCTCCGGGGGAATACTACCGTCTGGCAAATCCTCACACTCGCACGGACGCATTAAATGACAACGAAAACACAGGATACCCTCTTGAATTTATACACTACTATGGGCCCACCCTCGGGTCCCTAATGATGAAGAATGTCCCAAATACGTACGCAGTCATGAGTCACTGAAGAAGGGGTCAACGCCTTTAAAGGCACACCCTTTGTGCCTTTGCCAATGGAACAACACCCTGGTGCCCCTTCCAACGGCACGCTCCAAACAGCCCTCTAGCGGCACACTTCTCAGGCCTTTCAACGACACACTCCTCAGGTGCCTTCAACGGCACACCCCCAGAATGTCTCCAATGGCACGCCCTCAAACGGCCCTTCAAACGGCCCTTCCAACGGCACAATTTTTGTGCCTCCAATGACACACTGGCTAGTGCCCCCAGCGGCACGCCCTCAAGGTGCCTTCGACGGCACACTCCCCCCAGGAGCCCCCTCCAACGGCGCAGTAGCTAGGCCCTATCAGTGGCATAGTCGTCAGGTCCTCCAGCAGCACAGCGTCTGGGCCCTATCAACGGCACAGTCCCAATGCCCTCTCAGCGGCAGAGCCTTCACGCCCTCCAGCGGCACACCCTTCGGGTGCATCAGTGGCACGCTTCAAATGAGCCTCCAGCAGCACAGCGTTGAATCACCCAGAATGGCACAAGCCGGCCAAGTGTACAACGGTCACTGGAGGAGCCCCTTGGCGCGCAGCGTGGCCATTTCAATGCCAGCTAGCGACCTGTCTTGGTGTCGCCCCCTGATTCGGCCATGGGACCTCCACCTGACAACGATAGGACTAGAGTCAACCTCGGATGACAGCACCATCATGAGGTTTCCCCGTCAACAGCACACCTATAAAAGCCCTTCAAAGAGAGGAAAAAAAACGGAGGCGAAGAGGTGTGAAGACAGCAGCAGCTGAAGGAGAAGAAGAAAAGAGGAAGAAGGTAGAAAAGAGCAGAAGAGAGAGAGAGAGAGAGAGAGAGAGAGAGAGAGAGAGAGAGAGAGAGAGAGAGAGAGAGAGAGAGAGAGCTGTGTAATGGAGGGGGAAGGGTTGCAGTGAAGGGGATGTTCACTGTTCCTCGTTCCAACCCTCTCCCAACCTTTTTTGGTTCTTTCTTTTCTTTTCTTATGGTTTCTCCCCCCTCCCCTTCGTTTGGGAGCATTGTATCGTAGTTGGCCTTTTGGCCGTGATCTTTGGTGGTCTAGCTTCTCCATGAATAAAATGCTTTCTACTGAATTTTTGTTAATTGTGCTAGCCTTTTCTTCGTCATGGGTTTATGGCTCGTGGTCTCTCCTGGTCTTCCAGCCCTTTTATTCTTCGTGCCCCTCTTGGCAGTGGTTTGTTTAGCTCAACATATGACTTCCATGGCTTGTTAGCACAAGGCTGCCTCCCCTCCTTTTAGATGGTTCTCCATAGCATAAGCATTACCCCACCTCCTCTCATATGGGTTTGTTAGAACCTACTGCCCCCTTACTTATAGTATTTGAAACTCACCCACTGCCTAGAGCATTCCCCTTGTCTTCTTTTCAAGGGCCACAGTGTGCATGAGCCTACCTAGACCCTCCCCCAGTACACCCTTGGCCGTGCCTGGTGCGGACACCCGAGCAGTTACGCCGAGCCACCGGTACCGCACGCGGAGCACGACTCGAGCCACTTCAGCGTCCATCTGGCTCGGAGACAGCCTGGAGACTCACCCCTGAGTCTCTACATTTATCATATTTGTTTAGACGTTATTTGTGTGTAATGTGTGTTTTCTTCATTTTATTCGGTTTGTAATTTTGATTGTAAGGGGGGGTTATTTGCAAAATGGGACCCCCGGGTCCCACGGGCCCCTCAGACCCCATCCCATTGATCCACCTCAGCCTAGGGCCCCATGTGGGGTCAGTCAACAATTCAAATGGAGACATCTAGAAGGTTGAATGGTAAAAGACACATGGGGGACAATTAGACTTCAAAGTCCAAGGTAGGCTACCTACCATGTCAAGCTTGCTCCCCCATGGTCAATGGTGCGCCCCTCCCCTCAATTTTTTATTTTAAATTTTGTGTGTTGATCACACTCAATCCCAGCCCTCCATTCCCCTTCCCTAGATCCAACGGTGGAGGATGGATTTGAGATGTAACCTATATAAGCTTGTATTTTCCATTTTAGATGAATTAATGCATAAGAAATCAGAAATTTTACTTGGATCAGCCTTGGGCGCCCCCCTCCTCTCTCCTCCCTCTCCCCCTTGCAGCTGAGACGGTTGATATTCTGAGGTGTGACGCCTCCCCTATCAGTTCCGGTCGCCGCCGCCGCCGCCACGTGCCGCCATCGCCGCCGGTGTTCTGTCCATCCAGGACAGAGGTGTCTTCTACGAATTCTTGCTCTCCACCCCGTCGTGTTCTTTAGCTGGGATTTTGAGGGGATGTTCCAGAGGTGTTCCCCACGTTCTAAAAAAATTGGTGGGTCATAATTATTCCATTTGGCAATTTCTCATTTTCATCCAACCTCCTTTCCCAGATCTGTCTGCTTTCTGTTTCAATTTCCACCCGCCCTGTGTTTCCCATGTTCGGACCCCTTTGTGATTTTCTATAGTATTCCCAATTTTATTGGGGTTTCTGTCCATCAACCCCTCCTACCACGAATTTGCTTGAATTTGGATCAGCTCTCCACCTATTTTTCAAAATTCGTTTTCAGAGCTAGCTACAGTGCTGTCCACCTGTTCCCAGATCCGATCACCCTCCAGTACAAAAATCATAACAAATCATAACCTCCTCCAATCCTTCTACAAAAAATATCTCCGGTTTTCTTGTTCAAAACCCTACCACTTTGATGAAGAGATTAGGAGCTGAATCGGCCATCTACCATACGGTCAATGGCAGTTCTCAGACAACTCACATGCAGATATGAGGTTTCGGGTACTGTACAACAGGCACTTGTAAATTCAATAAAGTCCAGATCTGACCAGATCCAGTAGTTCCCTTTGAGCCTAGATCGAAGGATTTTAAGAGAGCTTTCCAACGATAGCTCATGCGCCCCGATCCGACGTCGGGATTGATCGCAGCGGCCATTCTCGCCGGAGCGCGCGCCGAAAAACAGAACCTGAAATCCGTGGGAAGCTAGTTCAAGAATTGTGAATCGGGGCCGATCGACCACCGATCAGTGTTTCTGGCCGACCGCCGTCCGAGGAGGCGCGCCACCAGGGATCTCCATCACATTGGGCCCCACCCCAGCAGGCCGAGAGGACAGTGCCACCCGTGGGCCCCACGGACCCGTAGAACCTGCCGTCCGGACAGCACGAAAACGTGGAGTTCAGCACCGCCGGGCGACATCAAGATGCTGCCCGTCAACCCAATTCGCGTGATTCCGGAGCCCCGCATGTGACCTTTTACCTCCCTGCGTGGAGTGGGTCAAATTTATGGTATTACCGTAAAACTGTTTAACCGGGAGTCCGTGATTGGCCGGGGTCGTCTTCCCCACACCGGGTGCGTGGAGGTAACGGTCTCACCTTCGTGGCATTTACTTGCTTAGCTAGTATACGGTCATATGCCGTTGCGAGAGTGTAGGTTCCTAGCTCTGTCGGTTTCTTAACTGCGCACAATCCATGCTTTCCCTCGCATGGGACGACGAGTGAGTTTGCACTTCTGTTAGCGATGTGTAGCCTATAGGAGCTCTTAGTGTCGAGCCGAGGTCGCTCTAGTAGTCGTGTCGTTGATGGTCGAGTCGTGTCTGTCTCATATAGCGTCGTCTCCTCAGTCCGTCCCGCATCAGTTTGGTATCAGAGCCAGTCGAATCTAGGGTAGTCGTTGCATAAGTCTTGCATAGTCTAAGTCAAGTCTAGGATCATCATTATTTTCAAAATAAAAAAAAGAAGAAGTGTTTTAAAATTATATTTCATCCTGATAATTCGGTATATTAAAAGGTGTTGTCCTAACGTTAGGCTACGCTTATCGGGAAGGTCGCACACTTGCGGGAGTGATCTTCATATCGATTAACTCCGCCACATACCGGATATTGGTTTAGGTCTAGATGCATTAGTCAGTGTTTGCATCAGTTTGTGTCTCCTAGTTCATGTGTGGTCCAATAAGTGTCAGTCGGTCTTGTCCAAGTGTCGGCATGTCTAACATTTAGTTCCCCCAAATTCCCATGGATTCCACGTCACCCAGGGGCTATGACCGTTGGCCCACCCATGGTCTTCGCAACCATCCTCTCCGCTTTTGTAGGCCTGAAGCCTCAGATTGTTTTGGCTCCAATGACCCGGGCATCTACCTCAAGTGGGAGGCCACCATGGACACCTACTTTGATTGTTATACTATGTCCGAGGCAATGCAACTCTCTTTCGCCAAAGAGCGGCTTCTTCATGAGGCTGCCGAAAAGTGGGATTACATCGAAAGAATGAGAGAGGTTAGGAGGCAATGGCCCATCGAGTCATGGTGGGACATGAAGAGAGAGCTTAGGAAGGTCTAGTGCCCCAACCGGTCACCTCCAACCGGCCCCACCCAATCACTACCAACTAAGTGGGTCCTAGTCGGAGGCAAAGAGCCCCACACGTAGATGAGCCAAGACCCAATCCTAGGACGGTTGACTACGGGCGAGTCCACCATGATATCCCTATTCCAACCCACTCAGTTGCCGAACTTATGCAAATGATTTTGGACCGGTTGGATGGGGTGGATAGGACACGTACTCCTAGTGATGTACTCCTACCCGAGCCTAAGGAGGTAGCAACCGGTAGCTCCAACCCGATGCCATCTAAGGTGTCACGCCCCGACGCGGAATATCGGGACGTACAGTCAGAAACAAGCTGGCAAGAGAGAGAACTAATCTAAATATATACAAGTGCTAAGAAATAGAAATAACTTATTGACCATTAAACAAAACATAACTGGTACAACAATCCTCAAATCAACTCGATACAACTGGGATAACAAACTCTAAACCACAATAACATAGCTGAAGCACAACACACTCTAAACACAACTAACTGATACACTCAAAATATCACTCCTGCCCTTCCCCATCGGTAAGCGCGTCACCTGAAAAGCCTGAAAAGGGGGAAACAACAACTATGAGCTGACGCTCAGTAGGAGATAACAGATAGGTATAAGTGATTAGCAGTTTAATTACATTTTCAAAATATCATGCTACAAAGGATAATGCAATAAAAGGATAATGATGATATAATGAAACAAAAATTAAGATCTTGCAAGGTCAAGAAATATAAAGGAACAGAATAGCAATACTTAAGAGGAATAACAAAGACAAGAATTTACTGCAGGAGGTAACGATAAAGAGTTGGCCATATCGAGACAATTCAAGTCATGTCAAGCACGTATGTAATTTCATTTCCACGTCCAAGTAACATCAAGTAAAGTATGGAACAGTGAAGAGTGGAAAGTGCAACGTAGTAGAGAGTAGTGGAGAGTAGTGAAGAGTAGTGGACAGTAGTGGAGAGTAGTGGACAGTCCTAGATTTAACTCATGTCATAGTACTGGTGCCAAATGCCACACCTAGTCAATCACCTCCCCGGGGTACACGTAGTGTTCGGGCGCTCCTCCTAGGACTAGACCGAGCCCTTAATTGTTTGCCAGGCATTGATTTCTTTGGATCAAAGATCCCACGAATCTAGACTTCCACAATTTATGGCCAGAATTCCAAGGTTGAACTATGTAGCACTAACAATTTCAAGTAGGAAGGAGATTCATTTCAGAATTTCAAGGTAAGCACAATCATCAAGAAGATTGAAAACCAAGTCACAATAAGAGTTAATCGTGATGCGCTACTATAGTGCAGCAGCTATCCAGCAAGCTAATCAACATATTAATCCTAATTACCAAGTTAGTATGTCAAAGATTATCCATTATCATTTGCATTAAGCATAAGCCAAAAGAAGATTCAAGATGATAAGGTAAAGAACAAGCTCACAAGAATGAAGTAGCATGCATTAATCAGAAATTTAGTTACACCATTAACCACTAATTATGTGAGTTTCTATTTAACCAATGTATGCGTCGAAATGAAGATGGTAAACGGCATGTTTCTACACTATGTTTGCAAGTAGGAACCAATGTAAATAGAAATCATAAAGTTTCCAGAATAGGTCACTGGTTCTTCAAAAGTATAGTTTTCAATTGGTCTAAGTTCAATGGGTCGATCCCCTAATGGTCCGGATCGATCCTCGGGTCAAAAAAAATGACAAAACTGGTTTTCTGGTGTATGGGTCGACCCCTGGGGTCGACCCCTGTAAAAATGGGGTCTGGCAGCTGAATGGGTCGACCCCTGGGGTCGACCCCCACCATTTCTACAGGATGGGTCGACCCCCTTGCAGGGACTGGATGGGTCGACCCCTGGGGTGGACCCTCGGGCCTGCAGGGTCTTCCAGAAAATGGGTCGACCCCTGCAAGAACAGCAACGGCCCTAACCTCCGGAAAACATATGAACTCACCCAATTGAGTTCCAATTGAGTTGAAATCATAACCACATGATGTAGGGTGATTAATATACATACTAGGGTCATTAAGCAAGCGATTTGAAACACTAATTCCAACAGAAATCAATTAAATCTTAACCTATTCTATGAAGAACACATGAAGACCTAATTCTTGACATGCTGTTACTAAATCTTAAAATTCTCCCAACATATATAACGAAATTTGGGGCTTTTGGTGTCAAAAGAAAGCTAACTTGATGCTGAATCCAACCATGTATTATAAGCTATATGTGGATCAAGTTATCTAACTCGAAATCAGCCCGAAATCAAGCTCTAACTCAAAGGGTCACGAAATAAATCAAGTTCTAGACATGCTCTCACTAAAAAAAATCGAAATTCTCCAAGCATGCTCAATTAAAATTGGGGCTTTCTACGTTAAATGAAAGCTAAAAATATGCTGATTACATCATATAAGTTAATTAGAGTTTGGCCTGTTAAACCTACCTCAAATCGAAAAGAGAACTCGAAACCCTAGAATGAAGAACAAGCTTGACAGCACCTTAGAAAACCCATGATATCTCCTTAGATACCTGATAAAAATTGGGACTTTCAGTCCCACTGGATAGCTCTCGTCGAGAGGAACAAAATCATACATTCATGATCGAATTTTGGTTGAGAATTCCTACCTCAATTGAAGAAACCAAGAAGGAAGAAGGAAGCCGACGGCCTGCCGACACACCTTCACAAATCGAGCAAGAACTTCCTAGATCTGAAACTTCAGCGAACCCCACAACCACCAAATGAAAGTAGACTTGAAGAGCTACGTTTATATAGGTCATGGAGCTTCTGGAGCCTTCGAAGTTGGGAGTATTCGGTGCTGCAAGTTACGTGTTTAGAAACGGCGCCGGAATCCTTGACTCGACCAAAGCTATGTCGGCAGCACGTTTTAGGGCTAGGTTTACCTCAAATTGATTGAGGGTAAATGTTCCTTACATTGTGACCTTCCATTTGCCACTGATTTGAGATCATTTGATTACGTATTAAGGTCGAATTTCACGTTTTAATCCAAGGTTAGGTAAGGGTCAAAAAGTGTGTACTTTTGGGCTTAATCTCTAAATAGATCTTACCACGGATTTACAATGGCTTAATGCCAGAAGGCAAAGTTGTTATCTACATCGACCTTAACCTGTTTACTATTTTTATGGATTTTTATAAGGTAGTCAGATTTTCACTTATACTATTTCTAACGAATTAAATATTAATAAATCCGAAATTCAATTATTAATTCAATAAAAATTCAATTCTTAATTAATAAAAGCTTAATAAATATATTGGGCTCAATTAATTAATTCGGGGTCTTACATAAGGTGCCACCACAAGGCCCTCTCCCCATCATGACGGGTCAAGATTGACTTATCAAGGAGCGTAGTGGGTCACGGTAGCAGTGTTATCGCTGCCAGGGGTTCGGCCACTTTGCCGGACAGTGTCCCACTCGGACGTCTCTAGCCCTAGGGGACAAAAGGGTTGGAGAAGCCTCACTCTCCGATCTTTATTCGGAGCCACCACAGTCACAGCTACCCGTGTTTCTAACAGGAAAGCTACTTCTAGCCGAGCCACTCCTTAGCTGGCTTAAGAATGGCCTGGCCCCATCTCCCCTCCCATCTATGGACCCTATCCTACCTTTGGTGCCAATCAATTCATTTCACACCACTTTCCGGTCTAGTTACTATGTGGATACATTAGATGACCTTCTTAAAGGGTTAGACCGGCAATTGACTTTTACACACTTGTTGGCCCCAGGCTTTGACCAACCTATAGGTCGTAGCTTCACACATCCATCCTTAGGGTCTATCACCTCCGTGTACACCGTGGGCCATATCACCATGGAGGTTCTTTTACTCCTCCCCTTACCGGTCGAGCCTGACTTCACTCCTTTTATCCCGAGGGAGGAGCCCTATCTGCTATACACATTTCCATCTACGTCGATGGATGAAGGTGACCATCAACACCTACTAGAATTCCACACATGGGACCTTGAGATGAGGGAATCCATATCAAGGGGTCACACATTCTTTGATCCCTTCGATCCCTTTCTTCATGGGCCCTTTGGCCCACAACCTCCACTCCACCTCTTTAAGGAAGTCCACTATCACACCCCTCCTACTCGGGCTAGGCAACCTTCACATGGCAATAGGTCCGAACCGTCATTTGGGGGTAATGAAGACTTTGGTTCCCCCGGCCCACCTAAACCACCCAAACCTCCCAGACTTCCCACATCCAAACCCAATGTCCATGATTGGTGCATCGTAGGATGTCTAGGAATCCACCATGCCATTAACCTCCGGTTATGTCAAATGCATGCATGGCACACATTCGGATGTCCTAGACCACGTTGCATATGATTGGGTCGGACTAGCATTAGGTTTGTGTAGGGTCGTGTGTGCATTTGTGTGTTTTTCTTTTTGTTAAGCATGTTAGGAGTCTGCATGACGACGTCCATCGTCACAGTAAGGCCAGCAATGCACGGTACAAGGAGTTAGCCGGTGCCCATAGACACCATCGAGAGTTCCCAGAGGGCGAATATGTCATGATCAGGGTAAGACCTGAACGGTTTCCCTCTGGAACCGTTAATAAGTTGCAAGCTCGCGGAGCCGGTCCATTTAGAGTGTTGAAACACGTTGGATCCAATGCGTATGTTGTGGACCTGTCCGAGGATTACGGTATAAGCTCTACTTTTAATATTTCAGATCTAGTTGCATATAGGGACCCAACGGTGATCCCTAGTGAGCCTTTTGAGCCATCTCCTCCCATGGAGAGTGAGCCCACACCTGAGTGTCCACCTCCAGCCCCTTTGTCACGGCAGCGTGAGCATATCGATCATATACTGGATGAGCAGGTGACAATTAACAGGAGTGGATCCTACCCGCGCTACCTAGTGCGATGGAGAGGACGGACCGCTACCGAGGACACATGGATCACGCATGGCGAGTTACAGCGGATTGATCCGGACCTTCTGGAGCGATACCGGAGCGATGCAGACCCTTACTCGACAGGGTCGAGTTTCTCCCACCCGGGGAGAATTGGTGCGGACACCCGAACAGTTACGTCGAGCCACCGGTACCGCACGCGGAGCACGACTCGAGCCACTTCAGCGTCCATCTGGCTCGGAGACAGCCTGGAGACTCACCCCTGAGTCTCGACATTTATCATATTTGTTTAGACGTTATTTGTGTGTAATGTGTGTTTTCTTCATTTTATTCGGTTTGTAATTTGGTTGTAAGGGGGGGTTATTTGCAAAATGGGACCCCCGAGTCCCACGGGCCCCTCAGACCCCATCCCATTGATCCACCTCAGCCTAGGGCCCCATGTGGGGTCAGTCAACAATTCAAATGGAGGCATCTAGAAGGTTGAATGGTAAAAGACACATGGGGGACAATTGGACTTCAAAGTCCAAGGTAGGCTACCTACCATGTCAAGCTTGCTCCCCCATGGTCAATGGTGCGCCCCTCCCCTGAATTTTTTATTTTAAATTTTGTGTGTTGATCACACTCAATCCCAGCCCTCCATTCCCCTTCCCTAGATCCAACGGTGGAGGATGGATTTGAGATGTAACCTATATAAGCTTGTATTTTCCATTTTGGATGAATTAATGCATAAGAAATCAAAAATTTTGCTTGGAGCAGCCTTGGGCGCCCCCCTCCTCTCTCCTCCCTCTCCCCCTTGCAGCTGAGACGGTTGCTATTCTGAGGTGTGACGCCTCCCCTATCAGTTCTGGTCGCCGCCGCCGCCGCCACGTGCCGCCATCGCGCCTCCGCCATTGCCGCCGGTGTTCTGTCCATCCAAGATAGAGGTGTCTTCTCCGAATTCTTTCTCTCCACCCCGTCGTGTTCTTGAGCTGGGATTTTGAGGGGATGTTGCAGAGGTGTTCCCCACATTCTAAAAAAATTGGTGGGTCATAATTATTCCATTTGGAAATTTTCCATTTTCGTCCAACCTCCTTTCCCAGATCTGTCTGCTTTCTGTTTCAATTTCCACCCGCCCAGTGTTTCCCACGTTCTGACCCCTTTGTGATTTTCTCTAGGGATCCCAATTTGATTGGGGGTTCTTTCCATCAACCCCTCCTTCCACGAATTTGCTTGAATTTGTATCAGCCCTCCACCTATTTTTCAAAATTCATTTTCAGAGCTAGCTATAGTGCTGTCCACCTGTTCCCAGATCCGATCACCCTCTAGTGCAAAAATCATAACAAATTATAACCTCCTCCAATCCTTCCAAAAAAAATATCTCCAATTTTATTGTTCAAAACCCTACCACTTTGATGAAGAGCTCAGGAGCTGAATCGGCCATCTACCATGCGGTCAATGGCAGTTCTCAGACAACTCACCTGCAGATCTGAGGTTTCGGGTACTGTACAATAGGAACTTGTAAATTCAATAAAGTCCAGATCCGACCAGATCCAGTAGTTCCCTTTGAGCTTATATCGAATGATTTTAAGATATCTTTCCAACGATAGCTCATGCGCCCCGATCCGACGTTGGGATTGATCGCAGCGGCCATTCTCGCCGGAGCGCGCGTCGGAAAATAGAACCGAAAATCCGTGGGAAGCTAGTTCAAGAATTGTGAATCGTGGCCGATCGACCACCGATCGGCATTTTCGGCCGACCGCCATCCAAGGAGGCGTGCCACCAGGGATCTCCATCACATTGGGCCCCACCCCAGCAGGCCGAGAGGACAGTGCCACCCTGGGGCCCCACGGACCCGTAGAACCCGCCGTCTGGATAGCACGAAAACGCGGAGTTTGGCACCGCCGGGCGACATCAAGATGCTGCCCATCAACCCAATTCGCGTGATTCTCGGGCCCCGCTTGTGACCTTTTACCTCCCTGCGTGGAGTGGGTCAAATTTATGGTATTGCCATAAAACTGTTTAACCGGGAGTCCGTGATTGGCCGGGGTCGTCTTCCCCACGCCGGGTGCGCAGAGGTAACGGTCTCACCTTCGTGGCATTTACTTGCTTAGCTAGGATACGGTCATATGCCGCTGCGAGAGTGTAGGTTCCTAGCCCGTGTGTCCATGTCACCGCTATGAGTGCGAGAGTGACCCGTCCCGCGACTCGATCCGAGTCCGGAGGTTGAGTCAGACTACCTTAAACTTTGCCGGTTTCTTAACCGCACACGATCCACGCTTTCCCTCGCATGGGACGACGAGTGAGTTTGCACTTCTGTTAGCGACGTGTAGCCTATAAGAGCTCTTAGTGTCGATCCGAGGTCGCTCTACTAGTCGTGTCGTTGCTGGTCGAGTCGTGTCCGTCTCATATAGCGTCGTCTCCTCAGTCGTCCCGCATCAGTGCCCCACTGGCATACCCTTGGCCATGCCTCATCGGTACACCCTTGGCCGTGCCCCACCGACACACCTGATGCGGGACGGACCACGGACTCGACTCCAATTGAAATGCGATCCTTGGACTCTATGCAAACTCGCGATCGTCCCTTAGCGAGGGAAGCGTCGGACGTGCACGGTTGAAAAATCGGCAGTGAGCTAAGGTGGTCGGCTCTCTTTTCATGGCCGGATCGGGTCACGGGACGATATCTCTCTCTCGCTCGCAGCGGTGAATAACAATAAATAGCGAGCTAAGTTACCATATCATGCTCTCTAGCAGCGGCATATAAAGCATGTACGAACTAAGCAAAGTGCCGAGTAAGGAGCGAATACGATACCTCCACGCTCTCGGCGTGGGGAAGACGACCTCGACCGAACTGATCCTCCCGGAACAATTATTACACAAATATTACAGCAATGAATATGAATGCCCACTCCACGCAGGGAGGTAAAGGGCGACACAATGGGACCTGGGAGTAGCGGGTTCGGGTTGACGGGCAGCTTCTTGTGGAACTTCGGCGGCACGCATACTCACGACCGTGGGACCCACGTGCTGGTCAGTGGGGCCGCGTTAGACCGGGGTGACACCACTGTGTTGGGGACGCCCGGAGGGGGGCTCCCTGGGAAGGTGGTGCGCTGATTCACCGGTCGGAGGCCAGGCGGCTCCGTTCTTCACTCGTCGGAGTTGCTACCCACGTATCTGAACTGCTGTTTCAGACCCGCGCGTCCCGACGAAATCCACTGCTGCGGTCACTCCTGATGTCGGATCGATGGACAAGAGGTACCGATGGAAAGCAGACTTGAAATCCTTCGATCTATGGCCGGAGAAAGAAATTTGAATTTCACGTTGATGGCCTTTATTGAATATTCAAGCTGCTGGTTCACATGATCTGAAATCTCAGGATAGAAGTACTTTTTCCTGAGAGTTGGCATTGACCGTGATGTAGACCTTCGATTCAGCTTTTGAGCCCTTCATGAACATTGTAGAGGCCGAAGAGATGAAAACGGGGATATACTTTATGAAAGGTTTGGTGGAAGTTTCTATGTTTTGGGGATTTTATACTGACCCGGGGTCGGATCTGGATAGCAGAGATAGAACTAAATTTGGGAGAAAGACACAATTTCTAAAAATAGGTAGAGGGCTTTTGAAATTCGACGAAAATTTGTGGAGGATGGGGATGGTGGAAAAAACCTCCAATAAATTTGGGGATTCAAAAAAAGATCAAAAAGGGGGTCGAAAGGGGGAATAACTAAGCTTCTACTACACAGATCTGAAAAGGGACAGATCAGGAAGATAGAAAGACACGAAAATGGAAAAATATAAAAAGAAGGTGAAATGATGGGATAAGTTTACTGGAGGTTTAGGATCAAGTGGGGAACCAATCCTGAAAATATCAACTCCAGATGATGTCGGAGTTGGGAGTTAAAATTCTCGTAGTGAACCTCTGTCCAGCAGAACAGAACATTGGACAGAACTTTGGAAGCGGCTTCGCGGCGGCTCGATGGCGGCACGAACGGCGGCGGCGGCACCAGAGATGAATCTAGAGATAGAGGGGCTAAGATAGAAGGGGTATACACCCTGAAATGCAGAGGGAGGAAGAAGGAACCAGAGGGAGAGAGGGGAGGGGCGCACCAGGCTCCAAGCAATTCACAATATTTTCTTCTTCTCATTAATTCTAACAAATGGAAATTACAAGCATTTATACAAAATGAAAAATGACTCAAAATGCCCTCAGATCTAGAACTAAGAGGGGCATACTAGGGACATCACATTTAATCTCACATGGTCAAAAAAAATCAAAATTATAATATGTTCTAGTGGAGGGGGGCGCCCCCTTGACCAAGAGCCACCCAACTTTGACATTTTAACCCCTTTGTCCCCCCATGTGTCAATTGACTAGTCAATCCATCTAGAAGGCCACCTAGGACTTTGACCAGCCCCACATGGCTTAGGTGGACCAATGAAGAAGGACTGGGGGCCCTCTTGCTGGACCTACTATCATTTTGCATAAAAACCCACTAAGACTTACAATTGTGTACCCATATAACACAAGGGTATACATACATGTATAAAAGGACATAAATGCAAATAAAATGTGAGCGGTCTTGCTTCGATGTCCCCATCAATTCTCCCCGGGTGGGAAGAGACCCCGTCGAGTAAAGGGGGCGACTGCTCGAATAGCTCCAGCGGATCCGTCACCGTACCACGTAGCGCGGGTACGCTCCACTCCAAGTGATCGTCACCTGCTCATTCCGTATATACTCGATATGCGCATGCTGTTATGGGAAGAGGCTAGAGGTGGAACACTCCGGGGTGGGGTCACTCTCAAGGGGAGGAGGCGGCTTGAAGACTCACTAGGAATCATCGCTGGGTCCATGTAGGTGACTAGATCCGGGACATGGATGTAGAGCTGATCCCATACTCGCCTCTCACTCATACGAGACTGACATCAACAAGCTTGCACATGACGCATGCAGACTCCGACAGACCACAAACCACACAAACAAGCCACACAAAACAAACAACACAAAAGAAGAAACTTACTCATGCATGACTCTAGACAAACTTGAACATTCTTAGTACTACTATGACTGATGACACGGAGACACAACACAAGGGACACATGAAGGAAGACTCGATAAGGAGGACGGTCACCGTCTACATACACTAAGTGTAAAGAAAGAATAACCCACAACTTAATGCCATGAGTTCCATCCCTCGTCAACCGTCTCCGGTTCGAGAAGACTCGTCATCGGGTATAGAAATGTGGGAGGATCAGGGGGGTGGTGACGGGAATATAATCTGAACGTCTAGTGTGAAGCACGATAAAAATGAAGTCCGGACACTGTCTCTCGTATGCAAGGCAGAAATCAAACCATACCGTGTCAACATAGGGTGTCGACAATGGTACGGTAGTCTCCAGTGGTTGCGCTACCATAGGAGAGACGGGTAAAAGTGGGATGGCGGGATCCACCGAGGATAAAGTGGGTGAAATAGACGGGTCCGAGATGACCGGTGTGAGTGGGGTGACTAACAATCCCTGGCCCTCTATTGGCTCACTCTCTAACCCTGAAACATTAGCAAGGTACTCCTCGACCAACTCTTGGTCAGCCTCATAACTCACTAGAATGAGCCCGGGTGGGACATCCTCGGTATGTGTGTCCTCTATGGTAGGGAATGTGAAGGACACGGATCGGAGAAATGACTAGGATCCACATGGTTGGGCTCCGGGAGAGGTGGTGAGCATGAGTCCGTAGGCGGAGCGGACTGATAGGGGTGGGAGGCTGGTGACAAAGAGGTGGGCGGCTGAATGCCGTCGTGGAAGACGAACTCGCCGGGTAGGTGAGGTGGATATAAGGTGCTGGTCCTCCTATCCCGGTCGAAGGTAGCTCTCCTCTCTTCCAACCATGGTTGCCCTAATACAATGCACGGTCCTGCTAGCGTACCAATATTGCACCATGCACCATCGCAGTAAAATTCAGAGCCGATCCTCCTTTCGAACTCGACAAAAGCAAAATCACCGTCGCAGATAATTTCGCCTGTCTTGGAGAGGGACTCCACGATATCAAGAGAAACCCAATTATTCGACTCCTTATTAGTGAAATGGAGTTCCGTTGTGGACCCATTGGGTAGAGTGGCTTTAGAAATGATATGGGTGAAACCCAAGGGTCGGGCCATGAAGGCATTGAATTGGGCCACCAGGGATGACCACTCGGACGCATGGTCTTGGGGAACGGCCATGGGGGTGGCGGGTAGTGGACATGCAGGCACGCGGTGACAAGACACTAAACCGGCTATGCAAGGTTGGAATGCACTAACTAATACACACTAAGGACCCTATACTTAAACCAAGACTCGGTACGTGGCGGAGTTAACCGATCCGAAGATCACTCACGCAAGTGTGCGGCCTTCCCGATAGGCGTAGCCTAACGTTCGGACAACACCTTTTGATATACCGATTAATGGTATGCAAATGCAACCTAGACCGACTTAGACAATGACTAGACGTAAACGACTTTTTTTTTTTTTTAAACACCCTAGACTCAATTGGCGCTCTGATACCAAACTGATGCGGGATGGACCACAGACTCGACTCCAATTGAAATGTGATCCTTGGACTCTATGCAAAATCGCGATCGTCCCTTAAGGAGGGAAGCGTCGGACATGCACGGTTGAAAAACCAGCAGTGAGCTAGGGTGGTCGGCTCTCTTTTCGTGCCCGGATCTAGTCACGGGACGGTATCTCTCTCTCGCTCGCAGCGGTGAATAACAATAAATAGCGAGCTAAGTTACCCTATCATGCTCTCTAGCAGCGGTATATAAAGCATATACGAACTAAGCAAAGTGCCGAGTACGGAGCGAACACGATACCTCCACGCTCTCGGCGTGGGGAAGACGACCCTGGCCGAACTGATACTCCCGGAACAATTATTGCACAAATATTACAGCAATGAATATGAATGCCCACTCCACGCAGGGAGGTAAAGGGCGACACAATGGGACCCGGGAGTAGCGGGTTCGGGTTGACGGGCAGCTTCTTGTGGAGCTTCGACGGCACGCGTACTCACAACCGTGGGACCCACGTGTTGGTCAGTGGGGCCGCGTGGGACCGGGGTGGAACCACTATGGTGGGGACGCCCGGAGGGGCGCTCCCTGGGAAGGCGGCGCGCTGATTCACCGCGCGGCTCCGTTCTTCACTCATCGGAGTTGCTGCCCACGGATCTGAACTACTGTTTTAGACCCGCGCGTCCCGACGAAATCCGCTGCTGCGGTCACTCCCGACGTCAGGTCGATGAACAAGAGGTACCGATGGAAAGCTGACTTGAAATCCTTCGATATATGGCTGAAGAAAGAAATTTGAATTTTCCGTTGATGGCCTTTATTGAATATTCAAGCTGCTAGTTCACAGGATCCAAAATCTCAGGACATAAGTACGTTTTCCTGAGAGTTAGCGTTGACTGCCATGTAGACCTTCGATTCAGCTTTTGAGCCCTTCATGAACGTTGTAGAGGCCGAAGAGAGTAAAACGGTGATATACTTTATGAAAGTGTTGATGGAAGTTTCGGTTTTTTGAGGATTTTATACTGACCCGGGGTCGGATTTGGATAGCAGAGAAAAAACTAAATTTGGGGGAAAGACACAATTTCTAAAAATAGGTAAAGGGCTTTTGAAATTTGAAAAAAATTTGTGGAGGATGGGGATGGTGGACAGAACCTCCAATAAATTTGGGGATTCAAAAAAAAATCAAAAACGGGGTCGAAAGGGGGAAGAACTATGCTTCTGCTACACAGATCGGAAAAGGGACAGATCAGGAAGATAGAAAGACACGAAAATGGAAAAATAAAAAAAGATGGTGAAATGACCAGATAAGTTTACTGGAGGTTATAGATCAAGTGGGAAACCAACCCTGAAAATCTCAACTATAGATGATGTCGGAGTTGGGAGTTAAAATTCTCGTAGTGAACCTCTGTCCAATAGAACAGAACCTTGGACATAACTTCGGAAGCGGCTTTGCGGCGGCTCGATGGCGGCACGAACGGCGGCACCAGAGATGAATCTAGAGATAGAGGGGCTAAGATAGAAGGGTCTACACCCTGAAATGCAGAGGGAGGATGAAGGAACCAGAGGGAGAGAGGGGAGGGGCGCACCAGGCTCCAAGCATTTCACAATATTTTCTTCTTCTCATTAATTCTAACAAATGGAAATTACAAGCATTTATACAAAATGAAAAATGACTCAAAATGCCCTCAAATCTAGAACTAAGAGGGGCATACTAGGGACATCACATTTAATCCCACATGGTCAAAAAAATCAAAATTATAATATGTTCTAGTGGAGGGGGGCGCCCCCTTGACCAAGAGCCACCCAACTTTGACATTTTAACCCCTTTGTCCCCCCATGTGTCAATTGACTAGTCAATCCATCTAGAAGGCCACCTAGGACTTTGACCAGCCCCACATGGGTTAGGTGGACCAATGGGGATGGACTGGGGGTCCCCTTGCTGGACCTACTGTCATTTTGCATAAAAACCCACTAAGACTTACAATTATGTACCCATATAACACAAGGGTATACATACAAATATAAAAGGACATAATTGCAAACAAAATGTGAGCGGTCTTGCTTTGATGTCCCCATCAACACCCTTGGCCATGCCTCACCGACACACCCTTGGTCGTGCCCCTCCGGCACACCCTCAACCACACCGTCACCGGTACACCTTGGCCAGTCCAGCCCGGCGCACCCTAGCTATCACTTCCTCGGTGCATCTGTGATTTGTGTCAGCCTAAGTGGTTTCCTACTCGGTGTTTTCTCCGAGGTTTCTGAAGTTTTCTCAATGGTGGCTGCCTTGACACACCCCTCAAATTGTTGGGTCATACCACTCCTTGTGGGTATGTCCCCTTTTACTCCCCTACCATCCGGGTCAAGGGGAGATGCTACCAAATTTTTGTCAGAAATAACAACAAGTTGAAAGACAAAAGGAAGCAACAAACAAACGAACAGATCAACAATAAAACTTTCTAATCAAGACAAAGAGACTATGCAAGGCTCAGAGAATTGAACTACTGAACATGGCTAAGGACTTAATCACATAACAGGTAATTGGAGGCTTGTCATCTGAGACCCTTCATCTGAATTCCATGAGCAAAAGAGTCCCCCATTTATGTGGATTCTGCCCCATTGGCATTGGCCTTCCAAACCATTTCAGTCTGAACTTCCCCCGGCCAGCCATGAATGGCACACTCCAATTGACGCCTGCCCGGCACACCTTTCATCCGACGTAACCCGGCACACTCGTGCCCCCCCATTCCTTCAATGCCATGCCCGGTGCACTCCTTCAGCGACATACTAGCCCTCTCCCCCTTTTGTCTGGCACGCTCCCGTTTGGCCTTGTCCGGCACACTTCAAGCCCCTTTCATCCTCAATCCAACCTTCCACCGGCACGCTTCATTTGCATTGACTTGCATTCCAATCTGGCCTGCCCTTGATTAGACCCATACCCCAAACATGCACAGACCTTGTTCAATGTGCACAAACCTTACCCAAAACTTGCATTGACCTTATCCCATATGTGCACAGACCTTGAATCCAGGTGTGCATAGACCCAAAGGGCCATGTACACAGCTACACCGACCTCCCCTGGGCTAGACCAAAAATTGCACCGACCTTGCCGTTGGCTCTACAGCTACTGCACTGACCTCAGCTTCCCCCTTGCCCGGTGCACTGGCACCCTATTCTAACGGCATACACCTTCACGCCCCAGCGGTACACCCTCAGTCTACCTTCTCAGCGGTACACACCCCTAAATCATCCTCCAACGGCACACTCTTCATCCGCTAGCGGTACACCCCCTTGGCCGGCACACTCTCATCTACTTTAGCGGTACACCCCTAAATCATCCTCCAGCGGTACACTCTCTACCTCACCCACTTCGACACACTCTATATATAAAAGCCAGACCAGAGAAAAAGGAATATAGTAATAAAAAATAGGGATTTACGTAATGACAATGACAAAAGGGAGGGGTTCTAATCAAAAGAATAAACAAAAGAAATAATAACAAAAAGGGGAATAGTAATAAAAAAATATAATAATGAATAAGAAGGGAGTTCATGGTCCATGGGTGATAAAAGACAGTCAACAAAGACAGGATAATGTTAACAAATGAATGCTAACAATAAATATTAATAATAATCATAAAAGAAATGACATGGCCTTTGTCTCTCTCTCTCTCTCTCGGATTTCGGACCCGAGAATATTAATGATGCCCTCGTAGGCCGGGCTTCGCCCTCGCGAATCACCCTTCCCGTCATGGTTATCTCCTGACCTTGTTCTGGGCCAATATCCCAACAAAGTCTCCTCTTACTGCCAGGACTTGATCCCATCTCTATATCAACATTGCCATCTCTTGGCAGACATCCGCATGGACTCGTTCTCGTCTTATTTTCTATATGGACTTCGGTCCAAATATAGATAGGTCCACCAGTGACCAACATGATGTGGGTTTTCGGCATAGTTTGATTGCCACTCCCCCCTGTTTTAATTAGTAATTCCTTTGGTCGTGGAGCCCTTATTTCTAGCAATTAATCAAGGGTATTCCCCTCTCGAGGGGATGTAAATGACGCTGTGACCTTTATGGCACAGTGGGTCTTAGTCCCGACCCGAACCACACAATCGCCTGACTGAGTCAGATCGAACGCACCATGGGCTCCTATGAAGCCCGAATAAATTGTCACTTTGTGACTTGCACGCTGTTGACAGCTAAAATATGAACAAAGATAAAGATGAGACCAGACCAGCAACGAAGACTGAAAGATGCTTGCAAAGTCAAGATTGAGGGAGGGTCCTCACTACCAACTACTTGCCCAGCTAGGACACTCTCAGGCTGAGCCGATGTCCAGTATTGTCGTCATCCAAACGGCGATACCGATGAAACTCCAGTTTGTTGGCTGATGAGAAACTTCTGGATTATTCAGATGATGATGCATACACCGTTAAAGAAGGAGCCCTCGTCAGTGCTGATGCAATCAAAGGAATTAACAAGGCCAAAGAAAAGAATGGGCCTGTTGAATGGGCCTGTTAATGTGCTATTAAGGATGGGCTTCATACCCCTTGCGCCGAGAACCTCCAAAGGAGGCGCGTCGGGAAGAACCTCCAAAGGAGGCGCGCCGGGAAGCCCCTCCAAGGGAGTGCGCCGGGAAGCCCCTCGAATGGGCGCGCTGGGAACCAGTGATGCAGGCACGCTGAGTGCCATTGATGTGAACAGGGTCCTATAAAACCCATTACTTTGCCCACAAGATAAAAGGGACGACTGAGGGCGGCAAGAAAAAAAAAAGGAAGAGGCAAATATTGAGAGGATAGCCAGAAACCAAAAAGAAAAAACGAGAGCTCGAAGAGAAGGAGGAAGAAGAAGCTGCAGGTGGGTTGCTCCGGGGAGGGAGAGGAGTCAATGCTCCGCCCTCCCCCATGCTTTCTTTCCTTTTCTTTGATGTAATCTAGCGAGTTCTTTTTCTCGATTTATCAAATGTAGCCGGACAATCCCGGTTCTGCTTTGTATCTCTGCTTCTTATTTTCCCTTTATGGTTGATGTAAGTATGAGACGATGCAATGAAATGGAATGCTGCAGCTGCAGTGATGAATATTGGGCAATCGAAGCTCTTCCCCTTTGTATCCCGTGGATATGTCTTCTATTCGAAATGTCTAATAGTTTATATAGTACCGGTTTCAGAATCCTCGTTGGTTCTCCGAAGAGGCATGAAGATAGGGCCCCCATCCCTATCTAATGGGTGATTGGGCTCTATTTCCTTCTCCCCTTCTGTCTCAATGGCAGATCCTCCGCGTATAGTCCGAGTTTTCCCTCGAGCCCTTCGTGTTGTTCAGGAACCCGAGACATCAATCTCTTGGTTCCCTGGACTGTTGGCTGTACAAAGATGTGTCTGCTCTGCAGGTTGACGCCATCCCGCGAGGTTCTAGCAAACGGATCTCGATCTCTCGACCCTCCATTCTAACCCTTGAATGATTAGGGTCTGGAGTCTCGATGCTGAGGGTTCCTCCGTCTCCGGTTTTAGATGCCATTAAGACTCGTCCGGGGGATCAGAGACAGTCATCTCTTGATTCCCCCAGACGGCCTACATCAAACAGATAAAGCTCTCCACAGGATTTGGACGATGGTCTCAATTCCCCCTGTTGATTTCACCTTCTAATTCCCTTGGCATCCTTCTAACAGAAGCCCCCATGAAATCTCTCGCCTACACTCTAAATCCAGCCTCAATCTGAGCCAGAAATCTCATAAAATCCCCAAATAGAGCATCGTTTGAGCTCTGTAAACCATGAAATCCTGTAGCAATTCCATCCTCTCGGCGTGCAAAATTCCCCGCTGAGAACTACGCTGCCGAGAGACCTCCCTCTTCAGCAAACCGACAAAAGTCTCTCCAGGCCACTTCCACGTGAACCCCCCCAGCTCTCAGCTTCCCGGCACCACCTTCCCAGCGCGGTAATGGGCGCGCCGGGAAGCCCCTGGCCGAGACATCCCCCCTTGCCTTTGGCCTCTCGGCGCCAGCCTCCCGGCGCGGTGATGAGCGCGCCGGGAAGCTCCATGCCGAGAGCCTCCCCCCTTTAATCAAGCCACGCCGAGAGCCTCTTTCTGTTGGCCAAGCCCACGCCGAGACCTCCTTAATTGGTCAAGAAATCCACGCCGAGACCTCCCCCTTTTGGCCAGTATAAAGCCACGCCGAGGGCCATTTTCTTGCCAATGAAAACCATGCTGAGAGCCCCTCCTTTGTCCACTCCTTTGGCCTCTTCGTTCACATATCCTGGGGCGTTCGTGAGTCGTCATATGTATCCCAGGGGATAAATTAACCGGGGATTGGCCTCCCCTACATTCTGAGGTCCCTAACAGGAGTCACATGCAACCCCGTGGGTCTGACGAACCCTGTCTTTACATGAGTTTCGTCAGTCTCCGAGAAGGGGAATAGTGACCGATGCCAGAGACACGGATAGTCTCTTCGAGCCTTAGTGCTCACCCATTTTCCGGCTTTCATCCCGGCACTCCGTGGATGTCAGCCTATACCATTCTCTGGCAGATACTCGGTCCAGGGGAGGTGCTGCCAAAATTCTCTCAGGAAGATGAAAGTCGATATCAGGTTGTCCCCCGGGCTCTGCATGATAATGGTGACAGGGTTTCCATCGACCCTAGTCTTCTTAAATCCCTCTTCTATCCTGATGCTCCTGTAAAGCCCAAATCTAATCCAGCTCAGATTTGATGAACTGATCCACTTTAACTTCACAGAACCTATCTGGCTTGTCCTGAATCGCCAGGAAACCCAAAACAGAGCCTCCGGAACCCCTTTCGGGTCCTCACGGCGCCAGAATACCAACATTCTCTCGGTGCCATGGCTCCCGGCGTGGCCCTGAGCGCGCCGGGAACCCTCAAGCCGAGAACCCCCCTTGGCCCTCTTGTCAGCGCGCCGAGAACCCCCCCTTAGCCCTCTTGTCAGCGCGCCGAGAGCTCCCCCTCCTCTTCAGCCATGCCGAGAGCCTCTTCCTCCTCCTTTCAACCTGGCCGAGAACATCCCTAGCCATCTCCCCTTCGCACCGAGAAGCTCTCCAGTTGGCACGTCGGGAACCCCGGCCATCTTGCCTTCACGCCGGGAACCTATGCACCCTTGAACTGCACTCATAACCTACTCAAAGCCCGGTCTTTGAACCGCTGACTTAACGATATCATCTGTATCTATGGTTGATGTTATTATCTTGCCCGCCTCCCTGGCTCCGGTATGAAATTCCATTTGCGCACATGAATATATGTTTGCCTCTCGAGGCCTCCTATTTTGGCGTTTAATCAAGGGTTGTCCTTCCTTGGAAGGGCGTAATTAACGTCATAGCCTTTATGGTATGACGGACTTATGGTCCCGACTCGGACTTCACAATCGACTGACCAAGTCAGATCGAGCGCACAATGAAATCGTCACTCCGGTGACTGGCACGCCAATAAATAAACAAAATAAATAATAATAATAATAAAGCGCGTCCACACACGCCCACACACTTAATAAACCCAATAAAATGAATAAACCCCCATCTAAATAATAAGTGCATCCACAAGTTTGGCACGCCCAGTGGGACTGGGATCACCCCTCATCTCTTTGCCGGAATTAAGGGCTCCACGGCCCCCTTCTTGTAATACTAATTCCCCAATTTGCAAATGCAAGTTGCGTTCCGAACGTCAGGATGGCCCCCACTTTCGGTCAGCAGCCCGTCGAAAGTCATGTTCGGAACAGCTACTTGGCCGTCCCCCTCGCCTTCGGGAGCTTCCCTCCTGTAGTAGGCTTCCCAAACTTCCTCGGAGTGGCCTTCACAAACCTACTAGACGTGGAGGCATCCGACGGGATCGAGAGCAACGCCCCCATCTAGAGGGCCACCAAAGCTGCTGCCGGTCGATCAGTGGCTGAGTCTCCTGAGACCATCCCCACGAGGACGTTGAACTACAATGTGCACCATGTGCACCAAACTGCCGGCCCGTCTCGCCAGGGCTCAGCCTCTCATCAGAGGAGGCTCCGGAGGAGCCACGCCACCACATCACCCCGAGGCCAATTCTCCGGCACCGGCAAGTCTGCTGTCATCGGGACCGACTGAGTGCACCTCACCGAACCTCGCTCCGAGATGATCCCGGAGCCGGTTGTTCCTGCCGTACCAGTGCGCAACTCTTTTCAGCCACTAGAGAAGATGAAGGGCAGGATGACGCCCACAACTCCGGCCACAACACCACAGCATCAACTGGCCTCTAGGCCGACCAAGGCCAGGCAGGCGTGGGTTCCCAAGGCAGCTCGGTTCACTTCACCAACCAGGGGAGGGCCCAACACCTTCCGCCTGGCAAGAGCACAATAGAGAGATCGGGTCAGGACATCGGCTCCCGTCTACCAGCCAGCACTGACCGCATCAGCCCCACCAGAAAAAATCTACCGTCAACACCACCGACATCACTATCAGGCTGCCCGTGCAGAGCCTGCAGCCCACATGCCCATTGCTATCAATAGGGCAGTATCACCAGCCTTTCCTCCTGATCAAGACTGCCAAGGAGTGGAGTAGACCATGAAAAACTACTTGCGGGGCCCAGGGAGCACTCCCTTGGGTCACCAAAGACTGCTGGGGGTAGTAGCCTCCACATTTGAAGAAGAAGAAACTTGACCCGTGCCTAGCGCTGAGGCAAGGAACTGCTCTAAGGAGCGTTGTCAGTCCCCGCTGAGGGAAGAAATGAAACCACGGAGGTCGGTCTTTGATAGATTGGTCTTCCCAGCTAAGCCATCAAGAAGAGCAATAAGAAGAGGTAGAGACCTGAGGGTCTACACTTTTAACATGGCAGGAGTATTCGGCCGGTACGGGACCTTACCGACTGAGCCTGAAGAGATGGCCAGACTTGCCACAAGACCAGGACCTCTGACCAGAAGGGGAAAAGCAGCAACTGAGAAGACACAAGCCCACGCTGGGGAAGCTGACTATGAAGCACCTTCAATGGCCTTGGCTGCTAATGTGATTACAGAGGGTACCACGGGAGGACCATCCACGTCATCTGAGGAGACGTCGACTGAAGAAAGAGGGGGCACCCTCAGCCTTTCCAAGAGCAACCCCGTTGTATTACATATGATGCAGCAATATCAGCGGGAGATCGAGTTATTAAGGAAGCAGCTGACTAACAGAGCTGCTCAACCCTCGACATTCGGGCAGACTGAAGCATTGCCAGAGACTCATTGGGGCAACGGTCAGGCCTCAGAAGCTTCTCCACAGGCGACAGTGTCTCCACCGATCCCCAACTATACTTGGGGCATACCCCTGCATCCGCCGCAGCATGCCACACCGGCCCCGCCACAGAACCTGCCATTCCAGGGGTCCACCATTGCACCTCAGGCGATAGTGTTAACAACACCGCTGGCGCAACCGGCCCATTTCTACCCAAATCCAATCGACCCGGGGACGGTGAGCAAACTCATGCTTGAACATATGATAGATATGAAGCTGGTAGAAAGGAGCGATGGTGATCACACGCCATTCGATGTGTATCGGGTACCTTTCCCGATGCATTATGCCGCCAGAAGGTTGTCGGACGGTATCACCAAGCCGCCGAAATTTGAGAAATTTAATGGGCAAGGGTCTCCCAGGGAGCACATCGCCTACTATGTGAATGTTATGGGAGATCAGCTGTAGATGAAGCTTACCTCCTCAAATTCTTTGGCTCGACACTTATCGGGCTTGCTTTTGAATGGTACTCGAGCTTGCCCGTCGGGTCCATTGCAGACTGGCCGGATATGCAGAAGAAGTTTAAAAAAAGATTCTACATAGCTGAACGGGAGGTGACTGTGGCGGAGCTCTACGCCACAAGACAAAGAAATGATGAGTCGGCTCTCGACTACATAAAGAGATAGAGGAACCTCAGTATGAGGTGCAGATGCCCCCCGCACCAGGAAGACGCGGTGCAGATCTGTAAACATAACCTGAAGAAAGAAATCCTTCAAAGGATGATCGGTGCGGAGGTGAGGTCATTTGACCATCTGAAAAATATAGTGGCAGAGATCGAGGCATTCCTTGCTCGATACTCTTCTGCTCCAGCGCCATCGAGCTAGAGGGCCAAGCAGGTTGAGAAAAGATCAACACTACCAGAGGTTCACACGTTGGACTTCGAAGCTTTCGAGAAACAGAAAGAGAAAGCAAAAGAGGTAGCCAACCCTCCTCCGCCCAGATCTACTGAACGGCGGGAAGGTCCGTCCCTACGGGAGAAAATGAGGAACAAGTTGTATTCTTTTCCTCGAGATAAGTCCCGAATCCTATTTGAATGGACCACCAGATATAATAAAAGCACATTACCAGAACCTAAAAGGCCTGGTGACGTGAAGAAGAAGGACGATCCCCGCTTCTGCCCGTACCACCAGATGCTCGGGCACACCATCGAAGAATGTTACATCTTCAAGGATGTCATTGAATCCTTGATCAAGAAGGGAGAGTTAGACATGGGGGAGCACAAGATAGACCCTCCGTAGCCGCACGAGATGCCAAGCCTCGGTACCAGTGTCAACATGGTGCCTTTATACCATCAGCTACCTGAAGAATGGGCGGAGGCTAGCACAAAGGCCACTTATGAAGCCTTCGTCATGGCGTCGGCTCAAGATCAAGGAGGTTGGCAAGCTGTGCCAGCAAGGAACAGAAGAAGAAGACAAGCTCCCCGGCCCATGCCGAAGGTTCACATAAGGGGCGTTACACCCCGACCAGCCCCGCCACCGGTGACACCCGTTTGGCATGACACAGCCCCCCGGCTAGTCATGAGACGCCCTACTCACAACAAGAAAAAGCACATCCCGATGCGGGTGCACAAAGAAACCAGTCCTGTGGTGGAAAGGCTCCAGGCCATCATTGATGGGCTCGAAGACTATGAACAGCCCGATATTTAGCCGGTGATGTTAAAGGAGTATGTCCCTTGGGAGGAGTTCGAGTCACTCGAATTAGCTCCGGAAATAGAAGCCGAGGCGAAGGAAGAGCCTCTCTTAGAAGAAGAATGGGGTTGTCCTTTCTTGCGACACCCTCTCAGCATTATTTGACACATCCCTCTCCCTGGGAGAGGAAGAGCAAGAAGTGCCAGACGAGCCGTCAAAGGTGAATCAAGCTGAAGCATCCACTTCCCAACATGCCACTAGGTCGGGAAGGAAGTGGGGACGTCTGCCTCAAGCCAACCACAACATCCTGCTCAGGGGTGAACAACCATATCACATCCCCGAACCTAAGGTCCAAGGCATGGAGATTCCCCCTCCCTCGGGTCTCTATCCCGGGGAACTGGTCGGCCAGGACGCCCCTTCATTTATTGAATTTCTTACGACTCATAGGGGAAGGCAGTCATGCCCCCGTGAGTCCCAGCAGACTAAAGAAACCGGCAGCCCCTCGGCCTCGCTGGCAGTGATCCCTTCGCGGCCAAGGGAGGAGCCTGACACCATCCCGAACCTTGCCAGGCTCATGCAGGAAAAGGAGGGTGTGGAGGTAGGCGCAACAGAGCCGATGAAATGAAGCTGCTTGAAGTCCGAGCTAGCAACAGAATAGTCAAGCACCTGAAGAAGATCCCTGCCAGGTTCACCGTCTGGGAGATTCTATCTCTAGATGAAGAGACACGGCAGGCCGTCATCGCTGCGCTCCAGACGCCAGCATATGTGGAAGCTTGCCTTGTAGAAATATCATCTGAAGTAGCTGTGGCCTTCACAGAAAAAGATATACTTCTACCTACCTACAGTCACAATAGGCCGCTCTACCTGAAGGGGCAACTGAATGGGCATCCCATCAACAGAGTATTGATTGACCCTGGGGTAGCGGTGAACATACTCCCTTACTGGGTGTACCAGAAACATTATTTTGACGTCCACCTGGTTGAGGTCAAGAATGTCAAGATTGCTAGCTTTAATCAGAAATGCGAGGTCCCTATGGGGGTCGCAGAGTTCAACCTCTCCTTTGGCGACTTCACGACCAAGGTCCAATTCCATGTGATCAACTCCAACACCTCCTACAAGGCATTGCTCGGCTGACCTTGGTTACACCAAAATAGGGTGGTGCCATCCACTCTGCACCAATGCATCAAGTACCCCGGCAATGGGAAGGAGGAGAGAATCTTTGCTGACCTCCACCCTTTTGAGGTGTTCGAATGTCATCTCTCAGACACCAATTTATATTTAGAGAAGCCGAAGCAAGCTCCCCAAGTCACTCAGAGCAAAGGAAAGGAGAAGGTAGAGCTCGACAGTTGGTTCCCTCCACCGCTGACAGGCTATGTGGCTCCCCCTCACGTGCCATTTATTAAGGAAGCAGAAGAGATACTCATGGCCGCTCCCCTTCCTATCCACCCTGCATCGGGGACACCTTACTTGGAAGACCTGCTGGAGGACGTCAGGGTCCCGCCCGGGATCATCAAGCCTCTCGCAGAGATTGATTGCCGGGTGGCCGAGCCATTAAGGACCTTCGAGGTGCCTAACCCCGAAGGCCCGTCCACCATTTTCTATGTAGCTGAAGAGCACCCGGTCAGAGGGGATGATGATTGTAGACTCCCCAGTGATCTACACAACCCACTCGTACCGATCATGGGACTTCCTGACATATCTGGTCGCGTAGTCAAGATGACCATAAAATAAGGGATTCCCCTTTGCCAACTCTCCAGTCGGAGAGAAATGTTCAAGAAAATGTGGAACCCGCCAAACTTGGATCAGAGATTGTTACAGATCACCCAACATCCAGGGTTGGGCTTTTCACTAGAAGATTCTTATGAAGCCGATGTGATATCATTCTCGACTCCAGGTGGCAACAGCCCCACAGGCACTGCAGGCCCACAGCAGGTTGAAGGCCGCCAGCACCTCACACCTTCGGCCGATGAAGATCAGGATGAGGAAATATTCCTTTGGAATCCACTCCCTTGTGGGAGCAAGGGGAAGGCCCCATCCTCCTCTGAGAGGCCAACCTCGAATAACTGCAGCGACAGGGTGCCAATGCCCTCGTCTGACATTGATGCAAAAGGCGGGGAAGCAAGCCGGACTACAGGCCCTCCTCGGTGCGACTCTGCCCTGTTTGCCCTGTGCTATCAGCAGTAGCGAGAAATCGAGTTGTTGAAGGCTCGACTGGCCAAAGTGACCGCACTTGTGTCTGATTTGATCGGGGGCATCTTCCGCCAGCAGAATATCGGCATGCACCTGTCCCCGAGCACCATCCCGAGTGCCCCTATGCACTGGAAAAAGGAGGCCATGGGTGCAACGGTTTCCCCAGTCGGACGGCCGACCGACCGGAACCCTACACTACAAGAGAGAATGCAGAGGCCTTACACTTTTCCAAGGAATAAGACCCGAGGGATCTTTGACTGGGCCTGCCACTATGGCAAGGTCTCTCTTTCCCGGTCCAAGAGGCCGCAAGATGCCCGCAGAAGTGGCGACCCCCTGTTTTGTCCTTATCACCAAATACTGGGTCACTCCATCGAAGACTGCTACGTCTTCAAGGACATTGCTCAAGACTTGATTGAGAAAGATGAGCTCAGAATGGGAGATTATGTGGTAGCTCCGCCACACCATCATGTGACAGGCAGCCACGAAAGAAATATCTACATGGTGTCAGTCCAGCACCAGATTTTCGTAGACACAACTGAGGATGAACGATCCCAGCCGCCAGCGGCGGAGCAGCCCCCAGTATGGCAACTGATCCCTTCGCCCCCTGTAGGAGCCATCTATGATAATTATCAAGAAGATGCTGGAGAAGTACTATGCCTCTTAGCACCAGAAAACCCCTCGGAGCCGCACACAACGGGCATGGAGGAGGGAGAAGCCAGCAAAGACTCACTGCCCAACAAGGCGGAGCTAGAAGGCGCCTATGGTGTCCTTGAAGCGGAAGACGGTGAAGACCAGGATTTCATCGACATACTGTCGGCACTACCAGAAATTGAAGATGGCGGCCATGCCACAATAGATGAGCTCCTTGAAATTAACTTGGGCACGGAAAGTGACCCAGGCCAACCTTTCTGAGTGCCCTCCTACCTCTGTAGGAAAGGGAGCAATATGTCAAGTTGCTGCAAGAATTCTGGGACTATTTTACCTGGAACTACAAAGAGATGCCCGACCTAGGTCCCGGTGTAACTCAACACATTCTGGCTATCGACCCCAAGGTGGAGCTAGTCAAGTAGTCCCCCCGGCGCATGAGGCCGGAGCTAATAAATCAAATTTGCAAAGAAGTCGACAAGCTCATAGATGTCGATTTTGTAACTGAAAACCAGTATACTACTTGGTTGGCCAACATTGTGCCGGTGAAGAAGAAGAATAGACGTATCAGGATCTGCATGGACTTCCGCCACCTGAATAAAGCTTGCCCAAAAGATGATTTCCCGGTGCCCATCACTGAAGTAATGATTGATGCAACCACTGGCCATGAGGCCATGTCCTTCATGGACGGATGGTCCGGCTATAACCAAATTTGGATAGCTGAGCACGACCGAATTCATACAGCCTTCCAGTCACCCAAAGGGATATTCCACTACAAAAGAATGCCCTTTGGCCTCAAGAACGTCGGCGCTACTTACCACCGAGCGATGACCAAGATATTCGACGAACTGCTATACAACAAAGTCGAATGCTACATTGATGATTTGGTCATTAAGATGAAGAAAAGGGGGGATCACCTGAATGACCTTAGAGTCATCTTCGAGAGACTCTGGAAGTATGAGCTGAAAATGAACCCAATGAAATGTGCCTTCGGCGTCTCCAGTGGGAAGTTCCTCGGCTTCATTATCCGATACAGGGGGATCGAGATCGACCCTTTTAAAATAAAAGCCATCCAAGAGCTACCTCCTCCGAAGAATTTGGGAGAATTGAGATCCCTGCAAGGCCAGTTGGCTTACATCCGAAGATTTATCTCCAATTTGCCAGGGCCCTATCAGCCATTCCACAAACTGATGATGAAGAATGCACCTTTCGACTGGAACCAGGAATGCCAGAAGGCCTTCGATCGGCTAAAAGATTACTTGAAGACCCCGCCTGTGCTGGGGGCACCTGTCAAAGGGAGGCCACTTATCCTGTACATAGCCGCCGCCGAATGTTCACTGGGGGCAATGCTCGCCCAGAACAATGATAAGGGGAAAAGCAAGCTCTCTATTACCTCAGCCGAAGATTAGTGGGGGCAGAAGCAAAATACACCCCGATCGAGAAGGTCCGTCTAACCTTGGTCTTCGCAGTCAAGAAGCTGAGGCATTACATGCTCTCGCATGATGTGAGCCTGATCTCTAAGGCCGACCCAGTCAAGTATATTCTCTCCCAACTAGTCCTGAAGGGACATCTCGGCAAGTGGGTCATTCTATTAATGGAATTTGACATCACCTACGTGCCGCAAAAGGCCGTCAAGGGTCAAGTCGTGGCCGATTTCTTTGCAGCACACCCTGTGCCTAAAGATTCCCCATTGGCCATAAAGTTGCCTGAAGATGAAACACTGGAGGTAGGCCAGGTCCAGCTGATTGCCTGGCAGCTGCACTTTAATGGGGCTTCGAGAACAGAAACAACCCCGTCTGGGCATACAAAAGTACGAGCCGGGGCCGGCATCGTCCTCAAATCCCCTGAGGGGGAAGTAGTGCACACATCCTGCTCCATCAATAAACAATGTACAAATAATGAGGCAGAATATGAGGCTCTGATCATCGGTCTCCAGGTCACCTTGCAAATGGAGATTAAAATGCTACAAGTATTTGGCGATTTATTGCTAGTCATCAAGCAAGTCCAGGGATAGTTTGATGTCCGAAAACCCGAACTACTTCCTTACTATGCTAAGGCGAAATGGCTTATGCAACAATTCTACCTCATCGAGATAGGCCACGTTGCCAGGGGAGAAAATGCACAAGCCGATGCACTGGCAAAGTTGGCAAGTTCATTGGCGGTGCCGCCGGACGGATCCCTCAACATCCGGGTGGTAAATCAATGCCAAGTGCCTAGCATGATAGAAGAAACGAAAGAAGAAGAAGAACTCCAAGTCGCCACAGCAGAAGCCATCCGCTTACCCGATTGGAGGGACCCCTTTTTACAGTGGTTTAAATACCAGCAATTGCCTAGGCTGAGAGAAGAGAAGATCAAGCTGATCCGAACAAAGGACTCCTATGAAATCCGGAATGGGATCCTATTCTGAATCATGGCAGACGCCAAACGGAAAGTGCTCCTGCGATGCCTGTCCACCGAAGAAGCTTGGAAAGTCATGAGAGAGGTCCACGCCGGGACAGCTGGTGCACACCAGGCGGGACCAAAGATGAAAATTGAAATAAAGAAGCCTGGCTACTACTGGCCGATAATATTTGATGACTGCTGCAAGTATGCCAAGTCTTGTAAGAAAATCCAGGAACACGCGATGGTGCCCAGGAGACCACCCGTGCCACTGCATCCAACACTGCCCAGTTGGCCTTTTGCCCAATGGGGAACAGATGTCGTGGGGCCACTACCCACATCATCCGCTGGGTGCAAATATATCTTGGCCGCAACTGATTACTTCTCCCTCTGGGCGGAAGTTGTTGCCTTGAAAGAAGTGACTGGGGAGATCGTCGCCAGATTTGTCCATCGCAACATCATATTCCGATTTGGCACTCCAAACCGAATTATCTCTGATAATGGAAGCCACTTTCGCAACCAGAAGGTCTACCGGCTAGCAAAAAAGTACAAGGTCGATTGGAGGATGTGAACCCCTTATAACCCACAGGCCAATGGCTTGGCAGAAGCCTTCAATAAGACTCTTTGAACTCTCCTGTCCAAAATTGTTAATTCTAACAAGAAGGACTGGGAAGAGAAAATGTATGAGGCCCTGTGGGCATATAGAACTGTATACAAAACTCCAACGGGTTGTTCACCCTTTTCCTTGGTGTATGGCTTAGAGGCAATCATCCCCATTGAGCCGAAAATACCCTCCCTTCGGGTCGCAATCCAACATGGGTTAGTCCGGGAAGAGCAAACAAATGTCGAGCGAAGGCTCGAAGAGCTCTCCGACTTGGAGGGGAAGCGGCTCCAAGCCCAGCAGAACATCCAGGTCTATCAGGCCCGGATAACTCGCGCCTTTGACAAGCTCGTCAAGGAACGCGAATTCAAGAAGGGTGACCTCATCATGGTGAAGAGAAGAGAAGTTACGGCTTCCAATCCCAAGGGCAAGCTGAATGAGAATTGGCTTGGACCCTATGTAATCCAAAAAGTCTACGAGGGCGGAGCGTATGCGATAGTCGATCATCGGGGGGAGGTTCAATTTCCACCCCTTAATGGTAGACATCTGAGATTGTATCACGCTCCAATTCCTCCATTCAATGAATAATACGTTTCCCCGCCCCACAGCAGGCGAATTTGCTTTTCGACTGTTTGGATGGTTTGGCCACTATCTATTACGCATTACAAGAGAAGCAACGAAAGAGAACAAAAAAATAAGAAGGAAAAGAGGAAAATAGATATATAAAAAAAGAAAAAAAAAGAAAAGAGAAGAAAAGAAAAAAAGAGAAGAAGAAAAGAATAAAGAAAGAAAGAAGGAGGAGGAACCAGCCCTCCTTTATTCACCCTCACTCTCATCTTCAGGAATATTTCAATAAACGAATCAACCATGTCAGCCCTCGACATTCTGTCGGCACTGACGAAGAACACCCCACCCGAACCTTTTATCCGGGATTGGGGAATCAACCCTTTATCTTGCGTTGGCACCAGCCCGCACCAACGAATATTTCAATAGATGAATCAACCATGTCAGCCCTTGACATTCTGTCGGCACTGACGAAGAACACCCCACCCGAACCTTTCATCAGGGATTGGGGAATCAACCCTTCTCCTTGCGTTGGCACCAGCCCCTACCAACGAATATTTCAATAGACGAATCAACCGTGTCAGCCCTTGACATTCTGTCGGCACTGACGAAGAACACCCCACCCGAACCTTTTATCCGGGATTGGGGAATCAACCCTTCGCCTCGCGCTGGCACCAACCCGTGCCAAAGAATATTTCAATAAATGAATCAACCTTGTCAGCCCTTGACGTTCCGTCGGCACTGACGAAGAACACCCCACCGAACCTTTCGCTCGGGGTTAGGGAATTAACCTACCTCCTTGCGTTGGCATCAGCCCCGTACCAACGAATACATCAAGAGACAAACAAACCACATCTGCCCCCGGCACACTATCAGCATAGACAAACAGCTTACTTTTGACCAAGACCTCCTGTCTAGGTCATTGAATGAACAAACTCTTCTCTCCGTCCCTTCGGGCGATGAACAACCCCCTTTTGACCAAGACCTCCCCTCTAGGTCATTGAATAAACAAACTCTTCTCTCTGTCCCTTCGGGCGACGAACGACCCCTTTTGATCAAGACCTCCTGTCTAGGTCGTTGAACGAACAAACTCTTCTCTCCGCCCCTCCAAGGTTGGATCAACCTATTCGGGTCAGACATACCAGTGATATCATTTGGTTAATCGCACGATGGGCATGGTGGAATGGTCCCCTCATCCCTCCTCTGGAGGAGCGAGCACTCTCCTATGCTCCTACGCAAACCCCACTGGGTTCTCCCGAATGAGCTATTAGTACGAATCCGCATTCCATCACGTAGCAAAAAAAAGAAAAAAAAAGGGAGATTTCCCAACGCCATACATACACGAGAAGCACATGGAACAATTGCATGGTATTCTTCTCTGGAAAAAATTACATAGGCTTCGGGGGATACCCCGGTGTTACATACAAAAAAAAGGAGAGCAAAAAAAGATAATTAGAGGAAGATCAGCGACTAGTCTATTCCCCGGAAGATTTCCTGGAGAAAGAGGATCCCAACACAGGGGAAGTTCACCATTTTGTGCAGTCGGCCCTCCTGTGCGTCAAGGCGCTCCAGCTCTACAGTCACGGAGACTACCTCAACCTCGGCAACGCTTAACTCCTCGATCCCTCTAACCTCGGCCACCTCAGCCTCGACAAGGTCAGACTCGGCCTTAGCAAGCCAGCCCTTAAGCCTCTCTATCTTGTTCTCTAAAGCGTTGATGTTGGCGCGGCACTCGTCCAAGGCCCTCCGATGTTGCTCCCTGTTATCCCTCCAGGCTTCCAAGGCCTGCAGATATTCATCCCTTTGGGCGCCGATGGCTGTGAATTCAGTGGGAGCCTATGTCTCGAGGAACTCACGGTGGTTGACATATTTCAACAATAACAGAACCCGCCGCGACCATTCGTCCAAAGGACAGCCCATCGTCTGCAGAGCCCCAGTCAGTTGCATGACCACGGTGTACACCCCTCGGTATGTGGGGTGGGGGTCGACGAGCATCATGGCTCGTAGCGTTAATAAGGTCTAGCGGACCGGCATGTCCAAAGTAACGTGACCTATGGGAGGTACGGCCAGTGGGCTGAAGTCGACGACGCTATCGACCGCGGCCCACAGCTCAGCATCCACCGCTGCTGATGAAGATGGGAGAGTCAGCACCGAACGGCTAGATCCTTCTGGCTCGGAGGATGGTTCCTAGCCGATCGCCACAAGTGCCGAGGGCGAGACTGCAATAGAAGCGTCTGACGCCACCACGATGTGGGGCTGCTCCATTCCCACTACAGGGGCAAGACCCGCGTCTGATGATGACACCCCCGTCGCCACAGACATACCTGCTTCCGCTCCCACCTCTTCAACACGGCCCAGGCCCGCTGTCCCCTCGCAAGCCAAGAGCGCGAGGGTCGTGACCTCGATCGAGGAAAGGGTGTCGACCGCGGTCGAGCTCGATGCTATTGCTGAAGGAGCTTCACCCCTTTCTGCCTGGGACTCTCCCGAGGGGGTAGTAATGATCGTTAATATTTTCCCCATGAGTCGGGCCTCCTCCGGCATGACCGGCTTCGGAATCGGCGGGAGCGAGATCACGAGCCGCGGGACGGCTCCCATCCGCAAATGAGACGCCAAGGATCCTGCGTCCGGTCTCAGAAGCAACTTTAATCTTCTCGCCTCATGCAAGCGGAAAGATGAGCTCCACCTGGGGACGGCCTTGCGAGCTCGAATAGCACGCACTCCTTGGGGCGTTGTTATTGTCTGGCCATGCAAAGTGAGGTTAGTCACCCACCATGTGAAGTAAATTGCCGAATTCTCAAAGAAACTGAAGGATCCCCCTGCCTACCTCTTCCACCGGTGATAAGTGTCCATTTCTTATGACAATTCATTGCATGTACACCATTTTATATGCATATAATTAGGTAATTATGCATATTTCATAGTTAACCTCAACTCCGCATTTAAATTGGAGCTTTCACGTAAATTGATTAATTCGATTATCTTATTTAATAATAAATTAAAGTTGAGGGCCATGATCATTAATTCTCCATTACATAATCATGAGCATTTGAGATTTATGTGCACATTATGGTAATTTTTATGGACTAAGGTATAATTATGTGTGTGTAGGACACCGAAGGTAATTACAAAAGAAGCCGGGGGCAAAACTGTCACCACTACTTTGACCAAGTCAAAAGCACATATTTTGATTGGAGGGATAAGAAATTTTAAAAGTTTGAAATTGAGGAAAAGAAACACATATTTTGGTTGGAGGGAAAATTGAATTGAAAGTTTGAAGTAAAGGAGAGACATGATGAGCCTTGGGAAAGGGGGTGCCCAAAGTCCAAGAAAGGGGGTGCCCACCTACTTTTCCTCTTCCCCATGTATCATATTCCACTTAAATCTCAGCCATCTATCTCCTTTTGATACAATCTCCACCCTTCATCTACCCAACTTTCCCTATAAATAGCCCATGACAAGGAGGAGAAAGGGAGTTCTTCTTTTGGTAATTTTTCACTCTTTCTCTCCCTCTCATATCTTTTAGTCGCCGAGTTCGCCCTTTTCCGTCCCTCTTATCCTCTTGCTGTCTTCATGAAAGTTCTTTTTTTTTACGTTCTCTACAACTTCTTCTGCAACATCTTCTAATTCCTTCTGGTTTTTAAGATATTTTATGTTTTTCACTGTGCTATCATGTTCATCTGCGAACCAGTGTTTCTCTCTGTTCTTTCCCTTACTTCTCCCCCTTCTAGTCATTTTCATCTCTTACTATCTTCATGAAAGTTCTTTGGTTTTATGTTTTATACAACTTCTTCTTCTACATCATCTTCTAAGTCTATCTGGTTTGAAAGTTATTTCTCATTTTTCAACTTACTTTCCTATGATTTCACTGTTCATACGAGGTTCTAGCTTCTGTTATTCCTCAGTGTTGAAGCCCTTCCCCTCTTTATTTCTCTCTGAGTTCTTCATTAAAATTCTTTCTCTCTTGTAGATCTAAATTTTCTGCTTCTATCACTTCCTCCAATTCTTCTTAGTTTACGAGTTATATTTATTTTTCCACTGTTTCACTCTCTCATCTTCTTCCTTCTTCATCTCCACACAAACCCTTCCACATTCCTCTCTATATTTCTCTCTAAAGTTTATCCTCAACAACTCTCATTTCATGGCGGTGTTCATATCAAGACGGGCGACGTTCCAAGGCTCGTGACGTGGACGACGACGGCTTCTTCATCCATCACTTTCCACAGCGATCTCTTTCAAGGCAGAGCATCCTCTCCAAGGCTCGGCGAGGAGGAGATGACGGCATCATCACAATTGCTACTACTATCGTCACATCTCATGCCCCTCTTTTTGTTATTGCTTTTGTGTTATGATACTTCATTGTAATCTTGTCACATTTTTGTTGTAAGATTATCTTGCACTTCATGTACTCTTTCTTTTAAGTTAATGAAGAGAGTTGTTCTTTTGATCTAGTTCTTGATCTTCTTCCATCTTTACCCCCTTCTTCTATCTCTTCTTTTCACTTCATGCAATTAATTTCTATAGCATAGGCGCATAGTCATAGGTGTTTTTAATTAAGTGTTTGGTTTGTTCTTCATTTCACTATTTTCTTTAAGCAAAGTAAAATCACAAGTATTTTTCTAAAAGGTTATAATGTTTTTAACTTTAAAAATCTCTTCTTCCCTGTGGATTCGACCCTTCTCGCCACCATATTACGTCTCTCTTTCATCTAGTGCGAGTTGGAATTTTTAAGATTGATACGCGTGTTTTAAACGATGAACTTTCACGTGGTCAATTTTTGGCGCCGTTGCCAGGGAAGAATGATGATTTTTGATTTAAGAACTTTATTTTCCTTGTGTATATAGTGTACTAATAAAGCTCTCTTTTTTTTACAGGTTAAAAACAAAATCTAAAAAAATTAGAGGTAAGTTTACATTCCTTTCTTTCATCTTTTAAGTTTGTCATTCATTTCAAAACAAAAAAAGAGAACGAGAGATTGCGCATCAAGTAAGTCTTCAAACCTATTCCTCTCATTTTGTGTCATTTCCTTAATGATTCTTACATATTGTGGTTAGATAGGTTCATAAAATAATTAAAAAAAAACTCTTCACTTAAACCCAATAAAAATCTTCATTCCAAGAGTAGAAATCACACTTTCATGTTCTAAGTCATGCATCATTTAGGATAGAAGTTTTTTTCCCTTGTTGTTTAACTTTGGTCATTGCATTTTGGAGATTGCGAGGGGCAAGGTGAGTTCTTTTCTAGTCTGTTTCTTTATCACATGCTCATGCATACGTGCATAGAACCCCTTGTTTGAACTTGATTTGTTGCATATCATTTCTAAAATATTCTAAGGGCAACACCCAGAAGCAAGATAAGGTGGAGATTTCATCACCATTCCTTAGCCCACAAATCACAATTTCCTTCATCTTTGCATCACCTAGACCCTAATAAAATCCAGTAGACTTGGTCCTAGGTTCACACTGTGGTTCTTGTGTTATTTGGGCTTACCCTCTTGTGAAAATCGGTGCCTAAGGCAAGACGGTCGGACGGCAAACGCCTTAAGCGGGCTAGTGGTTTGTAATTAGGTCCCTACGAAAGTAGGGGGATCCTCCCACTATCCCACCCCTTACCTGGCCGGTGAAAATATGGAGGGTGAACTCAAGTTACACTTTAGCCATTTTATGAAACCCAATTTGTAGGTCTAGGTCACATCTTGGTCATTAGGTAATTTGTGTGATAACTTGTTTGTGTTTGTATAAAAAATAAAAAAAATAAAAAAATTCATCATCTTCTCTTTCTTCGTCCTACTTTGTGTCAAAAAAAAACAAATAATAAACAAAACAAACAAAAATCATCATAAAAAAATATCTTTCATCTCTCTCTTCATCCGAGTTCATGTAAGGTAGAAGATCTCAACATCCAAACATACTAGGACTCATTCAAGAAATTGAGAGAGTCTTGTATCCAGGTATCGATCTCCAACAAGATCTCATGGCCGACAATCAAGGACCTCACCACCAAAATCTAATGGCCGAAAATCCTAATCCTCCAAAGCAAATGAAGGACTATTTCTTGCCTAATCAATACCAACCGTCCTTCTATATCCAAGCACCTCAGAACCTGGCGGTTCATTATGAAATCAAGTCTAGTACCATCCAAATGTTGCCATCTTTCTATGGAAATCCCAATGAAGACCCTTACAAACATCTTGATGAGTTCCTTCAGATCTGCTCAACTGTTAAAATCCAGAATTTCTCTGATGATGCTCTTAGGCTAACTCTCTTCCCATTCTCTTCAAGGATAAATCCAAATATTGGTTAGGAGCCTTGGGTAGGACCATTGATACATGGGCGAAAATGCAAAAAGAATTTTTGAAGAAATTCTATCCCATAGGATGAACCAATACCATGAGAAGAGCAATTACTGGATTCACACAAAACCCTGGGGAACATATCCATGAAGCGTGGGATAGACTGAAAGATTTATTGAGGAAATGCCCCCACCATGGGTTATCAAGATGGCAAATTGTACATGCATTCTATGAGGGTTTGACGGAGAATTATAGACATATGGTGGATGCATCATGTGGGGGAGCATTCATGAGTAAGAGCGAAGATGAGGCTTACGATTTATTTGAAATACTTAGTGAGAATTCAATTAGTCATGTCTCGCTCTCATCCTATGAGAGAATGATTGGACCGACTAAGAGGGGTGGACTTTATGAAGTTAAGAGCCAAGGTGAGTGTGAGAACAGGATGGCCATTAATGCCTTGACTCAGAAATTGAACAAAATAGATTTGTTGGCACAGAAGATAGAGAAGGTTGATCTTGTAACTCAGAAGTTAGATCAGTTGTTATCTAGGCATGAACCTTCTTCTTCTTTAGCCCTCGACCTCAACCATTCTCCGCTCCCAGTCATGAAGAGATGTGTGCTCTTTGTTCTAGCCCTGATCATGGGGTAACTGATTGCCCCACATCAGCCCAACTTTCCCCATTCATCCAAGCACAAATCTTTGCTGCTCAGGGTGTCTCTAATCCTCCTTATGATCCTTATTCCAACACTTATAATCCAGGCTGGAGGAACCACCAGAATTTTTCTTGGAAATCTCAGCAAGGATCATCTACCCAATCTAACCCCTCTTTTCAAAAACAACCCTTTCAAGCTCAAGCCCACCAACATTACCAATCTCCTTTTCAACAAGCTCAGTCTCATCATAATTTCTCTCAATCCAATACACCTTTCCAACAATATTCTCAACCTCCTTTTCAGCATTCTCAGGGCCCGTATCCTCAACCTCCCACTCAGCATTTTCAGGGCCAGTATCATCAATATCCTCCAAACCGTTTTCAAGCTCAAGTTCCTTTCCAACCTCCTCCTCCTCAACCTCCGCAGCCCAATTTTGATGACAAGTTTGAACAACTCCAACAACTCATCCTTACCCAAGCACAATCTATTTCTAAGTTGGAAAACCAGATAGGGCAACTTGCTGCTAATAACATGAGAAGAGAGGTAGGCCAGCTCCCTAGCCAACCGGTGGCCAACCCCTGTAATCAACAACCTCCAGGCTTCCCTCCAAGAGCTCCCTTTCTTCCTCAACCCAATCAGCCCAATCAACCTCAGCTGCCCCCTCCTGTAGGTCCCCAATTTGAGAATGCAAAGGCAATCTCTTCTCTTAGGAGCGGGAAGGTTTTAGATAATCCTTATAGGATCAAGGAAGTTGGCAGTAGTTCAGGTCAAGATGCCCACATAGAAAGTGATAGTGAGGATGAGAAGCCGGTGATTGTGCAAGAAAAAAAGAAGTCGGAGGGTGGAGAGAAGAAGTTGGATAAAGGAAAAATGAAAGTCGATGAAGGACCCCAAGAATATGTGCCTAAGGTCCCATTCCCTGATGCATTGAAGCTTAAAGCTCAAAAGAGAAAGCCGGTCCAACAAGAAGAACTAGTGGAATTGTTTAAACAGGTAAACATCAATATTCCACTATTGGATGCAATCAAACATGTACCGACATATGCAAAATTTTTGAAAGAGCTATGTACACCAAAAAGGGAACCAAAGGCGGTAACACAAAAGGTCCGCTAGTCCGAAGATGTCAGTGCAGTTGTTATGAATCATTTGCCTAAAAAGTTGAAGGACCCCCGGAGCTCCACTGATCTCTTGTGATATAGGTGGAATTACATTTGATAGAGCATTGCTGGACCTTGGAGCCCGTGTGAACTTGTTACCCACCTTTATATATGAGCAGTTTGATCTAGGGGAGTTGAAACCCACATCTATAATCCTTCAACTGGCAGATCGATCTGTAAAGACTCCAAGGGGACTATTGGAAGATGTGATTGTGAAGGTGCATGAATGTTATTTTCCGGTGGACTTTCTTATTCTGGATATGGCATCGTCCCAAGAATTAAAGCACACACCTATCATTTTGAGACGTTCTTTTCTTGCTACGGCCAAGGCCAATATAAATTGCGCCACGGGGATGATGGATATTTCTTTCGGAGGAGAGAAGTTCGGAGGAGAGAAGGTTTCTCTAAATGTGTTCAAAACATCTCAATATCCAGACCATGAGGAGGAATGTAGTGTCATTGATGTTTCTGAACAACCAATTGAAGAAAGTCCGGAAGTTTATGAGGAATGTCTAGAAGAGGGTAGCATGCTCCAGGATTCTCCACTTTCTAGTGCACCCTACTCTAGAGTAGAGCCACTCCCTCCACTTCAAGATCAACCTATTCTTCCATCTTTAGATCAACCGCCCAATCTAGAATTGAAGCCTCTGCCGGATCCTTTGAAGTATGCTTATCTAGGTCCTAACCAAACTATGCCCGTAATCATTGCTTCCAACCTCACCGCTGCTCAGGAATCCCAACTCCTAGATGTCCTTCAGGAGCACAAGAGGGCGATAGGTTGGTCAGTGGCGGATTTGAAGGGTATTAGTCCGGATGTGTGTATGCATTACATTTACTTGGAGAATAATGCCAAGCCGAGCAGAGAGATGCAGCGTCGGCTGAATCCAAGTATGAAAGAGGTGGTGAAGAAAGAAGTGGTCAAATGGTTGGATGCCGGGATCATATATCCCATTTCTGATAGCAAGTGGGTCATGTGAGCGACGTCACGCGGTTCGGAGAGCGAAGAGGACGCGGAGCGCGCGGGCTCCTCTTTGTTTGCTGCAACACAGAAATAAAAGAAGAGAGAAGGGGCCACCACGGGAGATTGCTCCGGCGGGGCGAGCGGGACAAATGTAATATAGCAAGATATGGGATTTAAACGGCCATAGCGGGAAGTGACTCGCCGCGGCCTCGAGAACATGAATAGATAAGAATATAACAAAATATAAAGAGAATATAAGAGCGAGAATTTAAACGGCCATTGGGGAAGTGACTCGCCGCGGCCTCGAGAATATGAGCAGAATATAACAGAATATAAAGAGAATATAAGGACGGGAATTTAAACGGCCATTGGGGAAGTGACTCGCCGCGGCCTCGAGAACAAGATGTGATCACCAGGGGCCAAAAGACCCCGAAATAAAGAAAGTGATCGCGCCTACCTCAAGAGCGGGAGATGGCGGGTTGCTTCTTCCTCCCCCTTCCGCCGGCCGATGGAGAGGGCTTTCCTTGGGTACCCTTGCAAAACAACGACAAACAAGTAACGAGAGGATTAGAAAGATGAAGGTGTAGTATTCAATCCTTGCGATAAAAATGACGAAATGATGGCAAGACACACACCTGGTTGATGTTATCTTTTAAACCCCTCTCGCACTCGAGTAGGAGGAAAACGAAATGATGGATGCAAGAAGTATATAAGAAGAGGCGCCCTTATGAAGGGGGATAGAGGATGCGAGATGATAAATGCAAAAGAACTACGAAGAAAAGGAAAGGATTGGCTTATTGGATGTGTCGGTGGTGAAATCCGGCGGAGCTCCGGCAGCGTAGGGATGACGTGGAAGCGCGGTGGATGAAGACGACCTTCCTCTCGCGAGCGTGGGCACCCGAGAAGCCGGCAGAACCTCCACCTACAAAAGACCCCACGGGTTAGAAATGACTCCGGTAGCCTCTGGGCTCCGGCAGCCTATCGGATCTCTTAGAAGCTCCTCCAGAACTGAGGGGGTAGGCCTCTATTTATAGGGCTCCGGAGGGTGGAGGCGTCCAGGACCCTGGACACCTCCATCAGGGCCGAAGTAATATTTTATTCTATTTTTATTCAGTTTTTTTGAATATTTTCTTGGGGGCGTCCAGGGTCCCGGACGCCTCTATAACATCCACCGAACTCCGCCAAAAGCCGCACGCGGTTTGGCACAACGCGTGGTTTTGGAGCGGCGACCCGTGATTTGGAAATGGGCGCGTCCAGCCAGCTGGACGTCTCCACAATTTGGATTCTTTCACACACGAAAAATCGTCGTTCGGTGGGCGGTGCCCGTGAGTGAGTTGATGGAGGCGTCCAGGGTCCTGGACGCCTCCAAGAAAATATATTTTATATTTTTGGTTTGTTTTTATGCCAAAGCTGGCATTTTATATTTTTTATATTTGTTTTTATGGAGGCGTCCAGGGGCCTGGACGCCTCCATTAATATATTATTTTTTATTTGGTTTTGGGCTTTGAAATTTTTTTTTTTAAAAAGAATGGGGGCATCCAGGGGCCTGGACGCCCCCATAAAGACCTACCCGGGTCCTCAGTTCAGGCGTTGGCGGCCGCCCGGTAGATACCCTTCCTGGTTTCGGAACCTCTGATGCATCCGACTGGTGTTGATGCCGTCCGAATGCTGTGACGAGACGATTCCGGATGCCGAAAAAGGCAGAAGAAGGCCCAAGAAAAGGAAGCACTTAAGAGATTCGAAATGCGTAAGCCGTCGTGGGGCGTCGTACAGTAATATGAGACTTTCTCGGGAGACGTCAGGAATGGCGTGTCTACAGCTGCCCCGCCTTGGCGTCTGCTTTGCAAGGGAGTGACACGTAGTGGAATGGTATCGAAGTGGAGTGAAATGAAGTGGGAGCGGACTGATAAGTTGATGCCAAGGTGTGATGAGACACGCTTTTGACGTTACTGTCTGGAATTTTTCCTGGAGTTTCAATGAGGCAACCTTTGAAGAAGGTCTTTCAAATATTGACGATTGCTTGGACGGAGATCAAATAAGGGAGGGTGAGATGTGCGCTCAAGCACGAAAAAGAAAACAACTTTTTGGTGTGGAAGTACCTGGGTCATAAACCGGAGGTTTCACCTTTGGGGAGCGGTTACCAGCCAATGTGGAAGTGTTGCGGCCAAGGTGGGTCAAACGAGGTAAAAAGTAAAGGAATATCTGAGGGTCTGTCCAAACAAGGGTCTCCTTTGGAAGAGCAGCGTAGGGCCGTTTCAAGGAAATTCAGTATTTTATTCGGAGTGGAATATCTCATATTTGTAAGAATTGAAGCACAGCGGCTTTCGCAATCGAATCACTTGAATGATCTTCCGCAATAAATCAAAGTCTTATATGAATGCATGCTGGACTTAAAGAAAAATTTAAAACAAACTAAAATAGAAAATAGCCAAGGATAATATTGTCAACTTGTTAAGAACGGGTCAGGATACCGATCCAGTGAGCTGGTACTGGGCCGGGACCCGTTTATCCACGCACCAACTCACTGAATGGAACCGTCGTCCCCATGCTACCACAAATTAACGGCCTATCCGTACAACCCAAATTCTTCCGGAATCATCACCGCTTTTGTTGAAGGGGAACTCAAATCCCAGATTCGTTCGGGCCGCAAGGTCCTTGACATGTTCTAGTAGCGTAGGTATCATATACTACGACGCATGACAAGGTGGGACCAACCAATGAAAGGTGGGACAGGAGGCAGGACAAAGACGTCCGTTAGTAAAACCTGCACAGGCCAGCATGGATTAATAACATCAGAAAGTAACAGAATCGTAACAGAATCGCACCACAATGGAAAGGAGATCTAGCCAAAATCCTGACATTGACTACTGATGTGACATGTTCTGTCCTGTAGCGCCCTACCCTTCCTATAAGAACTCCCCTTAGGCTAGTTCATTTAAAAGCATCAAGGTGGGTTTTGGAAGCTCAGGAGAGGAAGGAGAGGAGAATCTAGAGATTTCAGGATGGAAGGAGAGTCTTCCCGCGTTATAAAGAGGAGCAGGCCTAGCAGCGAGATCAGGCGACTTTCCGACCTCGAGGGTCATCTGAGTGGGACGATCATGTCGTATATGGTAAGCTGATTCTTTTCAAATTTCTCCACGTGAACCTTCTTCTTACTTCCTTCATTTCTTCTTCTTTCTTTTCTCTTCCAGCCATATCCACTCTTCCCAGGCCCGAGGAAGTTTTCCAAACTGCCATGGCTTTCAAAGCTAACTTCCAACATCTCCATCGGCATGAGGGCCATACTCTCGAAGTGGCATCTGCAGGGGCTCCATATTCAAGCCAAACACTACGAGAAGATTCGCATGGACTGGGCGGCTATGGGCGCACTAGTGGAGATCTGGCATCCCCAGACCCACACTTTTATCTTCCCGACCTTCGAGGCGACCATCCTCCTCGAGGAGGTGGAACTTCTGCTCGGATTGAAGAAATTCAAGAGTGACGGGAAGGTGAAGGCTATGCGGATGCTGACACGGGGGACTTCCGAAAGCGTCCTTGGAAGCTTCATGCCGCCCGACGCAGCCAGAAAGGTCCGTACTCAAAAGGGGATCGATCTCCAAAAGCTCGCGGAGTGGGTCATGGACGCCCTGAGAGGGTCACCAGACGATGATTATTTGGAGGGAATCATGAAGGGGTTCACCATTTGTCTGGCGGGTGCTCTCTTGTTTCCTTATACCAACAACATGGTGGAGGAAGACCAACTGAGTGTCATTCGTGGGATCTGGAGTGGAAAGAGGGTAGGACCCGCCGTCCTTGCCTATCTTTACAGCGGTCTTACTGCCTCGAGCATGGGTAAGCCTCCTTTTAGTTGCACACTTGTCCTGAATTGCTGGTTGGACTTGCATTTCAAGTTTGATCACCGTGAGGGAATGCCAACTGCTTTGAAGCTCTTCCAACAAAGCCCGCTTCATCACATAGCCGACGTGTTAGGCTTTGGTGGCACTGTAGCGAACCGTGTTCCGTGGATGAAGAAACGTGAAGACTGGCGGTCCCACTTTCGAATCATGACACAAAGCTTCTTTACTTGCGCACCGGCATGTCTACTTTCGCTCGAGCTCCTCATGAGGCCTTCCTCTGAAGTTGATCTCCAACTGATCGGCGCAACCGAGTTCGTCCTTTATAACGCACATCGATGCTGCCTCCAGGTCGGCATTCCACGTCATTCGTTCTCACCACCGACTGGCATCGTTCCTTTGAAGAAGAGAGAGTTGGGCACTGAAGCGGATGCGAAGGAAGAGAAGGCCGTCAAAGCACCCTGGAAGGCAAGCGTTGCGGGAAAGGCCTTAGCGCACGTGGGGGAAGAGTGCGAGCTGTGGAGGGCTTATGTAACCGAACTGGAGAAGTTAAGGCCTAAGGCGCCTAAACCCATGATGTAGCTCATTCTACTTTTCTGATGGAAGAAAATCTGGCATTTTGATGTTTTGGACCACGTTCCCTTTGTTATGATTTTTATTTTTCCATTTTTTTCTGTTTTCTTTCTTTTTATGTACCTATTTATTCATAATATGATCATATGTAAATATATGTATTAAAAAAATATATTTTTAATGGGGGCGTCCAAGGGTCTGGACGCCCCTAATTTCTTTTTTTATTATTTTTTTGAATTTTGCTTGGGGGCGTCCAGGGGTCTGGACGCCCCTAATTTCTTTTATTATTATTTTTTTTTGGAATTTTTGTGTGGGGGCGTCCAGGCGCCTGGATGCCCCTAAATTTTTGAATTTTTTGAAAAGAAAAGAAAAACATGGGGGCGTCCAGGCGCCTGGACGCCCTAACAAAAGGATCCTTTGAAGTATGCTTTTCTAGGTCCTAACCAAACTATGCCCGTAATCATTGCTTCCAACCTCACCGCTGCTCAGGAATCCCAACTCCTAGATGTCCTTCAGGAGCACAAGAGGGCGATAGGTTGGTCAGTGGCGGATTTGACGGGTATTAGTCCAGATGTGTGTATGCATTACATTTACTTGGAGAACAACGCCAAGCCGAGCAGAGAGATGCAGCGTCGGCTGAATCCAAGTATGAAAGAGGTAGTGAAGAAAGAAGTGGTCAAATGGTTGGATGCCGGGATCATATATCCCATTTCTGATAGCAAGTGGGTCATGTGAGCGACGTCACGCGGTTCGGAGAGCGAAGAGGACGCGGAGCGCGCGGGCTCCTCTTTGTTTGCTGCAACACAGAAATAAAAGAAGAGAGAAGGGGCCACCACGGGAGATTGCTCCGGTGGGGCGAGCGGGACAAATGTAATATAGCAAGATATGGGGTTTAAACGGCCATAGCGGGAAGTGACTCGCCGCGGCCTCGAGAACATGAACAGATAAGAATATAACAAAATATAAAGAGAATATAAGAGCGGAAATTTAAACGGCCATTGGGGAAGTGACTCGCCGCGGTCTCGAGAATATGAATAGATAAGAATATAACATATAAGAACGGGAATTTAAACGGCCATTGGGGAAGTGACTCGCCGCGGCCTCGAGAATATGAGCAGAATATAACATAATATAAAAAGAATATAAGGACGGAAATTTAAACGGCCATTGGGGAAGTGACTCGCCGCGGCCTCGAGAACAAGATGTGATCGCCAGGGGCCAAAAGACCCCAAAATAAAGAAAGTGATCGCGCCTACCTCAAGAGCGGGAGATGGCGGGTTACTTCTTCCTCCCCCTTCGGCCGGTCGATGGAGAGGGCTTTCCTTGGGTACCCTTTCAAAACAACGACAAACAAGTAATGAGTGGATTAGAAAGATGAAGGTGTAGTATTCAAATCCTTGCGATAAAAATGACGAAATGATGGCAAGACACACACCTGGTTGGTGTTATCTTTTAAACCCCTCTCGGACTCGAGTAGGAGGAAAACGAGATGATGGATGCAAGAAGTATATAAGAAGAGGCGCCCTTATGAAGGGGGATAGAGGATGCGAGATGATGAATGCAAAAAAACTACGAAGAAAAGGAAAGGATTGGCTTATTGGATGTGCCGGTGGTGAAATCCGGCGGAGCTCCGGCAACGGTGGATGAAGATGACCTTCCTCTCACGAGCGTGGGTACCCGAGAAGCCGGCAGAACCTCCACCTACAAAAGACCCCACGGGTTAGAAATGACTCCGATAGCCTCTGGGCTCCGGTAGCCTATCGGATCTCTTAGAAGCTCCTCCAGAACTGAGTGGGTAGGCCTCTATTTATAGGGCTCCGAAGGGTGGAGGCGTCCAGGACCCTGGACACCTCCATCAGGGCCGAAGTAATATTTTATTCTATTTTTATTCAGTTTTTTTGAATATTTTGTTGGGGGCGTCCAGGGTCTCGGACGCCTCTATAACATCCACCGAACTCCGCCAAAAGCCGCACGCGGTTTGGCACAACGCGTGGTTTTGGAGCGGCGACCCGTGATTTGGAAATGGGCGCGTCCAGCCAGCTGGACGTCTCCACAATTTGGATTCTTTCACACACGACAAACCGTCATTCGGTGGGCGGTGCCCGTGAGTGAGTTGATGGAGGCGTCCAGGGTCCTGGATGCCTCCAAGAAAATATATTTTATATTTTTGTTTTGTTTTTATGCCAAAGCTGGCATTTTATAGTTTTTATATTTGTTTTTATGGAGGCGTCCAGGGGCCTGGACGCCTCCATTAATATATTATTTTTTATTTGGTTTTGGGCTTTGAAAAAAAAAATTAAAAGAATGGGGGCGTCCAGGGGCCTGGACGCCCCCATAAAGACCCACCCGGGTCCTAAGTTCAGGCGTTGGCGGCCGCCCGGCAGACACCCTTCCTGGTTTCGGAACCTCTGATGCGTCCGACTGGTGTTGATGCCGTCCGAATGCCGTGACGAGACGATCCCGGATGCCGAAAAAGGTAGAAGAAGACCCAAGAAAAGGAAGCACTTAAGAGATTCTAAATGTGTAAGCCGTCGCGGGGCGTCGTACAGTAATATGAGACTTTCTCGGGAGACGTCAGGAATGGCGTGTCTACAGCTGCCCCGCCTTGGCGTCTGCTTTGCAAGGGAGTGACACGCAGTGGAATGGTATCGAAGTGGAGTGAAATGAAGTGGGAGCGGACTGATAAGTTGTAAACAAGATGTGATGAGACACGCTTTTGACGTTACTGTCTGGAATTTTTCCTGGAGTTTCAATGAGGCAACCTTTGAAGAAGGTCTTTCAAATCTTGACGATTGCTTGGACGGAGATCAAATAAGGGAGGGTGAGATGTGCGCTCAAGCACGAAAAAGAGACCAACTTCTCGGTGTGGAAGTACCTGGGTCATAAACCGGAGGTTTCACCTTTGGGGAGCGGTTACCAGCCAATGTGGAAGTGCTGCGGCCAAGGTGGGTCAAACAAGGTAAAAAGTAAAGGAATATCTGAGGGTCTGTCCAAACAAGGGTCTCCTTTGGAAGAGCAGCGTAGGGCCGTTTCAAGGAAATTCAGTATTTTATTCGGAGTGGAATATCTCATATTTCTAAGAATTGAAGCACAGCGACTTTCGCAATCGAATCACTTGAATGATCTTCCGCAATAAATCAAAGTCCTATATGAATGCATGCTGGGCTTAAAGAAAAACTTAAAACAAACTAAAATAGAAAATAGCCAAGGATAATATTGTCAACTTGTTAAGAACGGGTCAGGATACCGATCCGGTGAGCTGGTACTGGGCTGGGACCCGTTTATCCACGCACCAACTCACTGAATGGAACCGTCGTCCCCATGCTACCACAAATTAATGGCCTATCCGTACAACCCAAATTCTTCCGGGATCATCACCGTTTTTGTTGAAGGGGAACTCAAATCCCAGATTCGTTCGGGCCGCAAGGTCCTTGACATGTTCTAGTAGCGTAGGTATCATATACTACGACGCATGACAAGGTGGGACCAACCAATGAAAGGTGGGACAGGAGGTAGGACAAAGACGTCCGTTAGTAAAACCTACACAGGCCAGCATGGATTAATAACATCAGAAAGTAACAGAATCGTAACAGAATCGCACCACAATGGAAAGGAGATCTAGCCAAAATCTTGACATTGACTGCTGATGTGACATGTTCTGTCCTGTAGCGCCCTACCCTTCCTATAAGAACTCCCCTTAGGCTAGTTCATTTAAAAGCATCAAGGTGGGTTTTGGAAGCTCAGGAGAGGAAGGAGAGGAGAATCTAGAGATTTCAGGATGGAAGGAGAGTCTTCCCGCGTTATAAAGAGGAGCAGGCCTAGCAGCGAGATCAGGCGACTTTCCGACCTCGAGGGTCATCTGAGTGGGACGATCATGTCACATATGGTAAGCTGATTCTTTTTAAATTTCTCCACGTGAACCTTCTTCTTACTTCCTTCATTTCTTCTTCTTTCTTTTCTCTTCCAGCCATATCCACTCTTCCCAGACCCGAGGAAGTTTTCCAAACTACCATGGCTTTCAAAGCTAACTTCCAACATCTCCATCGGCATGAGGGCCATACTCTCGAAGTGGCATCTACAGGGGCTCCATATTCACGCCAAACACTACGAGAAGATTCGCATGGACTGGGCGGCTATGGGCGCACTAGTGGAGATCTGGCATCCCCAGACCCACACTTTTATATTCCCGACCTTCGAGGCGACCATCCTCCTCAAGGAGGTGGAACTTCTGCTCGGATTGAAGAAATTCAAGAGTGACGGAAAGGTGAAGGCTATGCGGATGCTGACACGGGGGACTTCCGAAAGCGTCCTTGGAAGCTTCATGCCGCCCGACGCAGCCCGAAAGGTCCGTACTCAAAAGGGGATCGATCTCCAAAAGCTCGCGGAGTGGGTCATGGACGCCCTGAGAGGGTCACCAGATGATGATTATTTGGAGGGAATCATGAAGGGGTTCACCATTTGTCTGGAGGGTGCTCTCTTGTTTCCTTATACCGACAACATGGTGGAGGAAGACCAACTGAGTGTCATTCGTGGGATCTGGAGTGGAAAGAGGGTAGGACCCGCCGTCCTTGCCTATCTTTACAGCGGTCTTACTGCCTCGAGCATGGGTAAGCCTCCTTTTGGTTGCGCACTTGTCCTGAATTGCTGGCTGGACTTGCATTTCATGTTTGATCACCGTGAGGGAATGCCAACCGCTTCGAAGCTCTTCCAACAAAGCCCGCTTCATCACATAGCCGACGTGTTAGGTTTTGGTGGCACTGTAGCGAACCGTGTTCCATGGCTGAAGAAACGTGAAGACTGGCGGTCCCACTTTCGAATCATGACACAAAGCTTCTTTACTTGCGCACCGGCATGTCTACTTTCGCTCGAGCTCCTCATGAGGCCTTCCTCTGAAGTTGATCTCCAACTGATCGGCGCAACCGAGTTCATCCTTTATAACGCACATCGATGCTGCCTCCAGGTCGGCATTCCACGTCATTCGTTCTCACCACCGACTAGCATCGTTCCTTTGAAGAAGGGAGAGTTGGGCACTGAAGCGGATGCGAAGGAAGCGAAGGCCGTCAAAGCACCCTGGAAGGCAAGCGTTGCGGGAAAGGCCTTAGCGCACGTGGGGGAAGAGTGCGAGCTGTGGAGGGCTTATGTAACCGAACTGTGGAAGTTAAGGCCTAAGGCGCCTAAACCCCTGATGTAGCTCATTCTGCTTTTCTAATGGAATAAAATCTGGCATTTTGATGTTTTGGACCACGTTCCCTTTGTTATGATTTTTATTTTTTCATTTTTTTCTGTTTTTCTGTTTTCTTTCTTTTTATGTACCTATTTATTCATAATATGATCATATGTAAATATATATATTATAAAAATATATTTTTAATGGGGGCGTCCAAGGGTCTGGACGCCCCTAATTTCTTTTTTTATTATTTTTTTGAATTTTGCTTGGGGGCGTCCAGGGGTCTGGACGCCCCTAATTTCTTTTATTATTATTTTTTTTGGATTTTTTGTGTGGGGGCGTCCAGGCGCCTTGACGCCCCTAAATTTTTGAATTTTTTGAAAAGAAAAGAAAAACATGGGGGCGTCCAGGTGCCTGGACGCCCCAACAAAAGGAATTTTCTTTTATAAGGGGGGCCTCATCCCCCTTTCACTTCTACTGTTCATTCTGAAGACTCGTTCATTCTAAAACGACCCATTCCCAATTCCAATGGAGCAAGGAGGCCCGAGCCAAGGTGGGGAGAAGCGGAAACGATGGGCTCGTCGTCCGAGGAGGCTGAGAGATGACGCCGAGGAGGCTGCCGTGGCGGAGGAGATTACGGCGGAGGAGGAGGCTCCTCTTTTGGCCGTGGAGGACCCTGCGGGCGCTGGTGACGCGGGAGAGGACGAGCACGATCCGGTAAGCCCCTTAGACATCCATTCTATTGGTTCACTGGGCTAAACGGGCAGACGAGAGGCTGTGTGGAGAAGGCCGGGGAGTGAGTGAAGGAGGCGTCCAGGGGCCTGGACGCTTCCACATTTTCTTTTTTTTCTTTTTATCTATTTATTTATAAAATAAGCTTAAAAATAAGGAGGCGTCCAAGGCCTGGGACGCCTCCATGATAATATATATTATTTTATTTATTTTTGTTTTTTTGTTTTTTTGGGTAAAATAAAAAAAATATAGAGGATGCGTCCAAGGTGCTGGACGCCTCGAAGAAAACATAAATATTTTTAAAAATAAGATAAAAAAAAATAAGTAGCATATACAGTGTTATTGTTTATTACTATCCATGCTGTTGATGTGTTGCCCTGTTGGTTTTGTGGTGTGCAGGGCGTGATGAAGGGCCGGATCAGCTGGTCTCTAGTGGTGGACGCGTACCGTGGGCTGCCAGACTTCCAGAGGGCGCGTGTGGACGTCATGGGTTTTGGGGCTTTCCTTAGGATCAAGCCCTTCCGACTCGACCTTCCTCTTATCCAGGCATTGAGGGAGCGGTGGCACGCGCCGAGTCGGGCGTTTCTGATGCCCTGGGGGCACATGGTGCCGACACTAGAGGAGGTAGCTCGGATCACCCGGCTACGAGTTGACGGAGAGGCAGTCAGCGGGGTCACCTACCCCGACTACCGAGAGAGTGCCCTGGACCTGCTGTGGTTAGAGACGAGCGTGACCAACAGAGACAGCAGGGTAGTCGGCCGAGTGGGGATTATGGAGGCGCTTGGATTCGTCGACCCGCGTCAGCGAGTTAGCGAGACTGGAGCGGAGTTTCTGGCACGACAGGAGGGAGATGCCCGTGCAGCTTTCACCCAGGACCCGAGTGAGCGGGAGCTGGTGGATCTAGACCTCCGGAGGTTTCTTTTCTTCTTCCTGGGCCGCCTTCTGCTGGGGACGAAGGGTGACGGTATCCACTGCCGCTTCCTCGGGATCCTGGCGGACCTAGACAGAGTGGGGCACTACGCGTGGGGAGCGGCTCTTCTTGCCCATTTGATTACTGATCTCTCCCAGACTTCAGAGAGGGAGACGACAGTCTGCGGCTTCGCACCCTTTCTCCAGGTACATAATTTATTTATGCATTTTACCGTAGTTAAATATGTAATCACTCGTGCTAATGATGTATGATGGATGCAGGTGTGGAGTTATTACTACTTCCCAATGGGGAGGGCCAGGCAGGGAAACAGGAGAGCCGTTCCTCTAGCGCGACAGTGGAGGCCGGTCGTGGTAGCGGCACCACACAGCTACCAGCTGGCGTCACTTCGTCGGGAGCTGAGCGAGTATCCCGAGGCCATGGTATGATGTGTATGATTTTTTATGTTTTTATGCATGTGACTGAATGGTAACTAACATGATGTATGTACGGTGATGCAGGTGGTGTGGAGGCCCTACCTGGGCATGGGCGATGCTGGCCAGCCCTGGGTTGTAGCGGGTCTTCCTCGTTTCGGGCGGGACGTGTGGGTCCATTGCCTGAACGAGATCGAGCCGCTTCGGCTGAGGCTGGTTATGAGGACGTTGGTGCTGGCCCAGGAGTGGGTCGATGTAGACGAGCCGGTCCGCATCGGGCGGAAGACCAAGGGGAAGGTGAAGATTGTGGACTGGCATACGAGCTTCCTGGCACAGTACGGACTGACAGCAGGGCGGGGTCCTAGTGGTGTCCCATGTACAGGACAGTACTGATTACTTGAGACGGTACTGGGCTACGTACGGGGACCGCCTCTTCCTTGGTGGTATGGCAGGGGTAAGTGAAATGAAAATGCTTCACCCTTCTATATGTATATGCTTGTGGCACTAACTTATGTGCAATGCAGGATGCTCGTGACAACATGATTGCCGAGCTGAGGGCCCAGTTGGCGGACGCCTGGCGGCAGTTGGTGGCCATCCGACAGGAGTTGGAGATCCTGGTGAGTCTATGCAATGCATTTTTGTGACCTGGATTTTTGATACTTAGCCTCTGACTGTCGTTTGCCCCGTGTTTCAGCGGGCCCACCAGGCAGCAGCAGCCGGGACAGCTGGTGGAGCGGGTTCCAGTTCGTGGGGCCCTGCCCCGGAGATCTCTACCCTTTAGGAGCAGCTGGCTCATGCGGTGGCTCGGGCTGAGGAGGCCGAGCGTGACCGCGAGGCTCGAGTGAGTGCTACCTTGGCCCTGACCCTCTTCCAGCTGCTTTCCTTCCATCACTGCTCTCTCACGGTGCATGCGTGTTTGGACAGGTGGCCGAGATTCGGGAGGCCCTGGCCCGTGCTGTTCGTGCCGAGCAGGAGCGCGATGCTCGGGTGGCGGAGCGTGACGCCCGGATTGTGGAGCTGGAGGAGGAGCGGCAACGGGAGGCTGAGGAGCTCCCTCGTGACGTGCTGGATCTGCGGATCGCCCTCGAGCTGTCGAGGAGGGAGGCGGTGAGAGAGAGAGAGGAGAGGGAGAGAGAGAGGGAGGACAGGAGGGCGGAGCGACTGCGAGACTGGGATGAGAGGAGGGCTCTGGAGGCCCAGCTGCTGGAGCTCCGATTGAGTCTCGGCACGACGGAGGGGAGGCTTCGGGAGAGCGAGGAGCGGTACCAGAGGGCGAAGGAACGCGGGGCACAACTTCGTCAGTCAGGTTCTTTTTCCATGGGCAGCTATATGGTTTCTTCGGCCGAGGAGCGTCGTCGTGCTTTCGAGGCTGGGGTGCCACCGCAGGGCAAGGCGAGCACGGCTTCTCAGGGTTCGCAGAGGCCCCCTAGGGATCCCCGGCAGAGGAGGGAGGAGAGATATGACCAGGAGGGTGGTAGCGAGAGTTAGAGAGTTTCTTGTACACGTCACCCTTCTCACTGTATGATGCACTTTGACTATTATATGAAATGGATTTCGTGCGGCGTGCCCTTTTCTTTCTCGCACTTTCTTTTGCACCACGTTGTTTACGCTTCACGAGACTTTTGCCCTGGACAGAAGGGAACTACTTTGCACGGATGGATTCTGTTCCTTTTTCACTTTCTTTTGGGCGCGTCTAGGCGCGAGGACGCGTCTTAACCTTTGAATTCAAATTTAAAGCGTCGGACGGCCTTTCTTCGTCCGTGCCTTACTCGCAAACGAGCCCGCCCCCGCCAAAATTCGCTCGCCCCCTTTTCGTCTTCCTCCTCTTTTGATCGATGGAGTTCGGTGGGCCCGACCATGGTGAAGGTGGAGAGGGATGAGGAACTCCTCGTCCGAGGAGGGATGTGCAAGAGCATGGAGTGGTATTCATGGAGGAGGAAGGGCCGCTTCGGGACCCCGAGGGACCCGAGGGGCCCGATGTCGTGGAGGGAGGTGAACACGGTCTGGTAGGTCCTCCGATCTCTTCCTCTTTTGATCCATTTTGAGTTTTGAAGAGAGCCGCGCGAGGGGGCAAAGGGTTCGGCGAGTGTTGCACTCAAATGATGGACGCGTCCTAGACAGGGGACGCGTTCTTTGTTATGATGCGAGGCCCTTCTTTCTTGTTGCAGGACATGGCGAGGACCCTCAGCCTAGCCGATGAGTGGGCGAGTGTAGACGAGCCGAGCCGTGTCAGGAAGGAGAGTTGCGGCAAGGCGAAGCTTGAGGATTGGCGCATATGTCTCCCTGGACAGCAAGGGAGCGTACTGGTGCAGGATAGTGCCGACTTCCTGCGGCAACAGAGAGAGAGTTATGCGGGGCTTCCCCAAGCCGGGGATACGTGCGACGTCGACGGGTCGCGTGCCCAATTAGCCGAGGTCAGGCGGCAGCTGGCCGCCACTCAACAGGAACTGTCGCTCCTGGTAAGCTAAGTGCTGCATTTTTTTATTTTTAAATGTGGAGCTTAGCTGACTACTGTTGTTTGTTCATTCTAGCGTGCCCAGCAGACAGCGATGGTGGGAGTGGCTGGCGACGCATCTTCCAGTTCCTCGGCCCCTTTTCTTGAGATTGCCTCCCTCCGGGAGCAACTTGCCGGTGCGGTGGCTCGGGCTGCCCGGGTGGAAGAGGAGCGTGATGCCTGGGTGGCCACTGTAGCAGAGCTGCGACATCGCGGTGAGGAGAGACCTTCTCCAGACATCCTGGAGTTAAGGGTTCTTCTGCAGATGATGAGGAGAGAGGTAGAGAAAGAGAGAGCCGAGAGGAGGTCCGAGCGACAGCGGGATCAGACCGAGAGGAGGGCCTTGGAGGCCCAAGTGAGGGAGCTCCAACTGGGCCTTCAGGACGTCGTGCAGAGGCTAGGAGGGATGGAGACGCGCTACGAGAGAGCGCGAGAGTTCGGGGAGCGACTGCGCCAGTCTGGTCGCTTTGCCGCTAGTGGCTTCTTTGCCACGCCAGGGGAGGAGCAGCGAGTCATTGCTGTGGAGCCGGCGCCACGAGGCGAGGCGGGTGCTACTGCACGGGGATCCCGGGGGCTTCTGAGGGACCCTCACCTCAGGGGAGAGGAGAGGGACGCCTAGAGGGACGAGCATGAAGATAATGGCACAAGTTGGCGAGCCAGTGGACCCGCCTCATTTCTATGATTGTAGTGTTTATGACAGCTTATGTAGAATTAAGAATGGAGTGATTTGATTTTTTGCTGCTTGTTTGTTCTCTTGTGCGTTCTTTCTTCCCTACACTTCTTCTCCTTTGCACTGTTCCCATGTGATGGGTATGTCGAGACTCCACCCCGAGCGGAGAATCGCGTCTTGTTGTGACCATTTTCCACGGGAATCTGCCGTCGAAGTCAATAATGATGGCCCTAGTTCCTTTTCCCGGATGTTGTGTTAAATTTTGCGGACGTCCTCCAAAACATGATAGGGTATCCCTAGACAACATAGGGGGCTAGTCGTCATATTCTTCGTCCAATCAATCACCCTGTGCGAGCGGCGAAGTGAAACACGGGACCGCATGGCAGGTGCCTCATTGCGAGGGCTATCATTAAAGGTGATGGAGGCAATCTTGGCCTGTACTCCTTCCATTTCTATAAATTCTTGTCCCTTTTATCCTCCCAGGTATATCGAGAGCTAACTCGAGGAGCGCAAGTTCTCACGGGGGAGGAGGAGTTCAAAATTCCGAGAGTTGGATGGAGGGCGAATCTTCCCACTCCTCGAAGAGAAGTAGGTCCAGTGGTAGTAGTTCCCGGAGGCTTTCAGACCTCGAAGGGAGCTTCAGCGAAAGGGCCCAATCACAACTTGTAAGCTGAGCTTTCCTGCCCTTTTCTCATTCTTTTTTCTTCCTTTCTTTCTGACCAAACCTCCTCTCTATTCCCTGCATGCGTAGAGTGTGATGAAATCATAGATCTCGTGGGAGTTGGTAGTGGCAGCATACCGAGGTCTCCCAGATTTTCAGAAGGCGAGGCTAGACGTGATGGGATTCGGCACCTTTCTTCGGATCGAGCCGCTCGAGCTTGACCTGGTCCTGATCCAAGCCTTGTGTGAGAGATGGGACCTAGTGAGTTGGGCATTCCTGATGCCCTGGGGGCACATGGTGCCCAGCTTGGAGGATGTGGTCCGGATCACAAGCTTGAAGGTGGAGGGCGAGGCAGTGACCAGGGTCACTTATGCGGATTACCGAGAAGGTGCTCGGAAGCTACTGGGTTTGGACCTAGATGGTCGAAAAAATAGGTCGGTAGCTAGGGCGTCCCTCATGGATGCATTAGGGCTCATCGACACTCATCGGCGGGATGACGAATCCTTAGAAGAGTTCATGGAAAGGATGGAAATAGGATGCCGTGCCGTGTACTGCACAGATTTCGGCAACTGGGAAAGATGCAACATAGATTTGAGAAGATTTCTGCTCTTCCTTTTGGGGAGATTGGTATTGAGCTCGAAAGGGGACGGTATCCAATGTCGCTTCCTGGAGCTACTATCAGACCTTGAAAGAGTAGGGTACTATGCCTGGGGAGCTGCCATGCTGGCGCACTTGTTTGCAGGCCTGTTCCAAGAAGCGGATCGTGAGATGGCTGTGAGTGGTTTAACACCATTTATCCAGGTATTTTGGTTTTGCTTGTTTTGTATATTTTTTTACGTTTTTGCAAGGTACTGATGACCTGCGCCGAGCAGCTGTGGAGCTATTATTACCTCCCCATGGGGAGAGCTCGGCATTGGCGACCCGCGATGGTGCCGCTAGCCAGGCGGTGGGAACCCATCATGAGTGCGGCACCCCTAACCTACCAACTGATGGTGCTAAGGCGGGAGCTACAGGTGTTCCCTGCAGCGATGGTAAACTGGAGACCCTACTCAGACATGGTCGATGCCGACCAGTCGTGGGTTCTAGCAAGTCGTGCCCGGTTCGGACGGGAACTGTGGATGCACTGCCTGAATGAAATCGAGCCTCTTCAACTATGATTGGTTATGAGGACTTTAGGACTGGCTCAGGAATGGGTGGATTCAGCTGCGCCACCTCGCGTTGGGAGAGAGACGCGAGGACCGGCGACCTGCATTGACTGGCGTGTGCGATTCCCCGAACAGTACGAAGACTGGCAACGGGGTGGCATAATCGTGGAATCGCAGGCACGGGATAGCGAGGATTACCTGCGTCTATACAAGACAAGGTAAACAATGGGGTTCCAACCCCGGGGACTTGCGGAGGTAGGTCTCCCCTTTTATCTTTTCTTTTGTCTCCCTTTTTTTGGTTTTCTGGTGGAAATGCTGACTCGTATGGCTGCAGGATATCCGTGATACGATGATAGCGACTTTACGAACTCGCTTGGCAGAGATGGAGCAACGGTTGGGCGATGCCCGTGGAGCTATGAGCGCCTTGGTAGGTGTACAGTGCGTTCCTAATTAAAATCGCAGATTCCAGATGTTGGCTTCTAATTCACACGGTCGTAGCATGCCCAGATTGACGCGGCTTCCCCAGCGATGGGAGTAGGTGGTGCCTCTTCCAGCTTGTGGAATCCCACCTCAGAACTCGACTTGCTTCATGAGCAACTTGCTCACACCACACAACGTGCTGCGGAGGCAGAAGGGATGCTCTGTATACAGGTAAAAGTTTCAGTGTTGAGTTCTCTTTGTTTACGCCTTATCGCGTATCTGAGATGGTACACTCGGCAGGAAAAGGAGACGGAAGAAGCGCTTGCCTAAGCTGCGCAGAGGGAGGCTAGGATAGCAGAATTTGAGAGGGAACCGCAGCGTCATCCTGATGACGACTCCTCTAGGGATGCCGTGGAACTGAGGATCACTCTCCAGTTGGAGAGGGAAGACCGTGAGAGAGAACGTGCAGAGAGAGAAAGAGACGCAGAGAGAGAAAGAGCCAACAGATTGACTGAAAGGGAGGAACGAAGGGCTATGGAGGCCCAGTTGTTCGAACTCCGAACCAGCCTTGGTCTTGCTGAACAGTGGCTAAGAGATGGTGAGGAGCGCTACCGAAGAGCACAAGAGCGTGGCTTTCGTGTTGGTAGCTTCTCTGCTGTTTCCGTGGATCAACGCCAGGGTGTGGGAATATGAAGGGGAGTTCAGAGCGGTAGGAGTACCACTTTTCGTAGTTGGGTAGCACCTTTAAGAGCGTTTTACCCGGAGAGTAGTGGGACGAGTGATGCAGAGAGAGAGGGCAGAACTTGATGTAATTTTTTTGGTTTTTAGAATAAAATATAAGGTTCGGTTTGTTTGGTTTTCACCTTTACTTTTGTCGCCTCGAATCCCTGCACACATCACTGAAACAAACAAATCAGAATTTCTGTTCTGACTTGGCCCCTTGCTCAATAAGCAAATGGTCACTGTGACTGTCTTTGATAACTGGTCAAGGGGCCAAGCCTTTATTTAGCGAAGGCAAGGGAAAGATGCGGTGATGATAAATGCGACAGGCAAGCACACGAATGCAAGCGGTATTAAAAGTGAGATGCTGCACGCAAATGCAATCATGCAAAATTGATTTGTTTTCTTTTTTTTTTATATTTGGCATTTTTTTTGTTTTATCATAAAAATGATTTTTTTTGTTTGCAAATATGTACATTTTCTTTTTTTTCTTTTTTTTTCTTTTTATCATTTCAATTTTTTTTTTGTTGCTAACGCTAGGCAAGCACCCAAATGGTACCTAACCTACGTGAGAACAGGGGTTTCTTACTAACCTCCCAGGTATCCTAAGTGCACATCTAGGTTGATTTGGGCCTCTAGACCCCTCGAATGATGATCCCTCCGACTAAGACTTACCCTGATGACAATACCGTCATGCCATGCTTAGGCTCCCAGTCGCTTCCGACCACAGGGATTCACCCAAAAGGTGTTTGAGGTAAGAGATTTGCCCGACCCGGGTCTGTTTCCTCACAACTCTAGATGGTATATGATGGAACACCCTGGAACCCTAACGACCAACCGCGCGACGCTGACCCGGAATCAGACGCCGTCGCACCCATAGGTGACGCGCTTGCATTGGCCTAAGCCCGAGGTTAAACAAGAAGACATCAAGGTGGTAAACAGGGGTCTTGACCAGCTAGAAACACGGAGACTCCTTCGCAGCGATAGCTTTTACTTTTCAAAGTAGGCAACCAAATGTGTATATTAAAATAAGGTCGCAGACCCTGGGCAGTTTTCACCCTTCAGAAACTCCATCGAACCTTCATCTTTAGAGGGAGAAGGAAGAGTGTAGGGGATAAATCTCCTGAGAGGACCGGCAAAGCCGTTAACCCGGCGAGTGAATAAGGGCCCACTAACTCTTTCCTTTCGGACAACTTCGGACCAAATCTCGAGCATTTACATTCCACGGCCCCTTTTGTGGATTCAGACTTTTGCTTTGAGGGGTTCCATTTATCGCATCAGGCACGGTCACGACCAGGCTCTTGACTTTGATTTTGTATTTCTTTTTGTGAGGGAGATATAGTCGTTTGACGTTTGTGGGCTCCCTTTCGTATGCCTGCGGGGACACTGCCCTCTTCTCGTGCTCTAATCGATGCTCGAGAAAATGGATCCTACTCTTGCCCTTGGGGTTTGAGTTTCGATTTCTCATGCTCAGCGTTTTAAGGGCGCCGACTGTCTCATTTGGTCGAAGAGAAAAGAATAAAGATTACAGCTTCTGGAGATCTTCTGGGTGGGGCCCCACCGTAGGTGATGCTACCGACTTTTTTGAATAAAATACATAAGTGAGCACATGTTAGCTTCCTTCGAGCGAGCATAGGCCGACGTGGTCGGACAGGGATCTCCATGGTTCTGGCAAATCAAGACTCGGTGCCTACCAAGCCTTAATGGGCCCTATCCTAACATGAAGGTTAGATGCAGGGACTTAACTACATGGTGACTGCCAAGCATCGGCATTTTGAATTTTCCATATTTTTAGTGGTTTTTGGTATTTCTTTGTTTTTGATGTTTTTATCTTTTCATCATTTTTTTATTTTATGCTAAGGGTAGTATTTCTTAAGATAAAGCCCATTCTAAGGGTGGGATAGCTCGGTCCCTTCGGCGTTGATTAGCTTGTAGGCGTTGCCAGGGTACACGGCTTGAATTACAAATGGTCCTTCCCAATTGGGTTGGAGCTTAGAACGCGGACCTCCAGGTTTGACAAAAAAAATTTTACGACCATCTCACCGACTTTGAATTTTCTCCCAACGACTTTCTTTTGGTAAAAGCGAGCGAGTCTATTTTGATACACACGTGCGTGTTCGGCAGCGGCCAGCCGCTTCTCATCCAAGAGTTCCAACTGGGCGAGGAGTGAATTACGACGATCGTCGAGGAGAAATTCCTCGTCCAATTGTACCTTGAAAGAAGGGATCAGAGTCTCGTACGGGACTACCGCTTCCATACCATAAGTAAGGGCAAATGGAGTCTGCCCGGTGGGGGTACAGATTGAAGTGTGATAGGCCCATAGGGCTTCGATAAGTTTTTCTGGCCAGTCTGAAAACTTACTAGACTCGCAGGTTTTTTTGATGATTTTGAGCAATGTTTTATTGGTGGCCTCTGCTTGGCCATTACCTTGTGGGTAATAAGGCGATGAATGATGCAATGCAATTGCGTACCTTTTGCAGAGGTCCTGTAGGTCCTGAGAAATGAACTGTGGCCCATTGTCGGTGATGATTGTGCTTGGGACGCCGAATCTGGCGAGGATGTTCTTCATGATGAACTTGCAGACTGTTGACGTCTTGATTTCCGCGTAAGCTTCGGCTTCGGCCCATTTGGTGAAGTATTCCGTCGCAGTAAGGATGAAAGATTTCTGCTTGGTGAGGGAATTGGGATCACCTAGGGGACCAATGATGTCGAATGCCCACATGGAGAAAGGCCACGGGGAGGATATTGGATGAAGTGAGGAAGATGGTGAATGGATTTTATCGGCGTGAAGTTGACACTTGACACACCTACGGATATAGACAGCACAATCCTCTTCCATAGTGGGCCAGTAAAAGCCTTGCCGAATGATCTTCTTGGCGAGCATCTGACTATTCACGTGGCCACCGCACACACCCGAGTGCGTCTCCTCTACACATTTCTAAACCTCATCGTCACCAAGACATCTTAACAGAATATCAGTAAGGCTCCTCCTATAGAGTAGACCTCCAACCAAAGTATATTTCTGAGCCACCCTTCTTATGGCTTTCTTGTCCTATGTGGTGGCCCCTTTAGGATAAGACTGATCTTGGCAGTATTTGACGATTTCATAGAACCATGGTTTCTCTTCATCAGCCAGTTCTTCTTCGGCCTCTGCCAACATGATTTCCCTCTTCTCAAGGATATCTTCCTGCAGGATCTTCCTTGCTATCATGTCTTTGATATTTACGTAGGAAGCATTATCGATTGCAGGGGCGTGAAGTTTGTAGATGGAAATGGACTCAAACCATCTTCCTAGAGGGAACCTTATGGATGATGCCAACGAGGCGAGGGCATCAGTGAGAATATTCTGATGACGAGGGACATGAACAAAGATCAGTTTGGTGAATAGTTTGGCAAAGGCAGCAGTGAGTTCTTGGTATGGCTTGAGTTTGGGATCGCGAGTGCGATATTTAGTGAGCACCTGGCAAAGGATGAGTTGACTATCACCTACGACTCGCAACTCAGTGATACGAAAAGAATGAGCGAGTTTTAGGCCAGCTAGAAGAGCTTCATATTCGGCTATATTGTTGGTAACTAGAAATTTGAGCTGGTATGCCAATGGGAATGTGAGGCCTTCAGGCGACAGGAGGGCGACGCCGATTCCTCTCCCTTGAGAATTCAGAGCTCCATCAAAATATAGCGTCCACATTGGCTCATCTGATTGGTTGACGGACATTAGTTCCTCATCTGGAAACTCTGATTGGACGGGATCGAACTTGGGAAGAGGATGGTGCGCGAGATGCTCGGCTATGGCATAGCCTTTAATTGCCTTTTGCTGGATGTAGGTGATGTCGAACTGAGAGAGAAAACTTTGCCAGCGTGCTAACCTATCCGTAAGGACGGCTTTTTCCAGAAGGAATTTGATAGGATTCATTCGAGCAATCAAGTGGACCTCATGAGCCAAGAAGTAGTGCTTCAATTTCTGCACTACCCAAACGAGGGCAGCACAGGTTTTCTCCATGACGGTGTACTTCTGCTCGCAGGGATTGAGAAGTTTGGACAAGTAATAGGTTGCCCGTTCCTTGCCTTCTTCATCAGCTTGTGCGAGGATGGCTCCCACGGAGTCATCCAAGACTGAGACGTAAAGGATCAGAGGTTTTTCTGGTTTGGGTGGAATGAGAACGGGTGGACTAGCCAGATATTTCTTCAACCCTTCAAAAGCTTTCTGACATTTAGAATTCCAGTGGAATTCTACTCCTGGCTTGGTCAACTCGTAGAGAGGTCTACACCTTTGTGAATGTTGGGACACAAACCGACGAATAAACTGCAACCTCCCGATTAAACCTCAGACTTCCCTCAAATTCTTGGGAGGCGGCATATCCCTGATAGCCTTGGCTTTGTCGGGATCTATCTCGATCCCTCTTTTGCTCACAATGAAACCCAGCAATTTACCCGATGACACACCAAACACACATTTTTTCGGGTTCATTTTCAATTGTAACTCCCTTGACCTTTGCAAGACCTTAGCCAAAAATTCTGGATGTTCCATCCTGGTCCTTGATTTCACCAATAAGTCATCCACATACACTTCCAGATATATGTGCATCATGTCATGAAATATGGCCATCATCGCTCTTTGGTAAGTAGCTCCAGCATTCTTTAATCCGAACGGCATGACCACGTAACAATATGTTCCCCAAGGGGTAGTGAATGACGTCTTTTCTTGATCCTCTTCTGCCAAACGAATTTGATTGTATCCTGAAAATCCATACATGAATGAGAGGGTTTCGTAGCCTGCCGTGTTATCAATCAACACATCAATGTGAGGTAAGGGAAAATCATCTTTTGGACACGCGCGGTTAAGGTCCCGGAAGTCGATACAAATCCTGACTTTCCCATCTTTTTTCATGACCGGGACAATTTTCGCCACCCATTGAGGATAAAGAACGACTCTAATGAACTTGGCTTTGTGGAGCTTATCGACCTCTTATTTCATTTTCAAAGCCATCTGAGGGTGGAAACGCCTTAACCTTTGTTTTACCGAGACGGACCCTGGTTTTAGGGTTAAACGGTGTTCGACCAAGGTTGAATCTAGACCCGGCATATCCTCGTAGCTCCATGCAAACGTGTCCTTATATTCCTTGAGAACCTCAATTAATGCCTCTTCTTCAGAGGGTGGTAGGTTGTCACTTATGAGGATGATCATAGGGTCTTCCTCAGTTCCCAAGTTGACTTCTTTGGTGGATTCTTCTACGGCGGTTGACGGCTCGTCGAATCTCCTCATTCCACTAGCGTATGCGCCCGCCGCATCCTCATATTCTTCACCCTCATCTTCAGTGGGCATTCTTCATCCGTGATCTCATAGACTCCATACCCTTCATCAAATGCACAGTCGCCCTCACATTCTATTTCCGGTAGCTGGATGGGATTTTCTAACAACTGGGGGATGGCAAGAAGGGCCTGACACCTGGCGGCTAAATCCAGAAGGAATCGACGAGGGATCTGCCTACCCTTGGATTTCTTCCTAGGTACCACCCTTGACCTATCATTCCTAGATTGACTGACAATATTTACAGAAGAAGAGGAAGACGAAGGGGATGGTGTAGAATGTACAGGAGAAGACCCCTCAGAGGAGGGGTAGAAAAGGTCGCTCATCGGACCTTGGACGGGTTGTCCGCAAGGTGGGACGCATCCGTGAGAGATGTAGGAGGTTTCCTCAACAAAGATGTGTTGTTGGGGAGTTTGAAAATTGACGTTTTTTTTCATTTTCATTTTTAATGACAAAGCAGTGAAAAGAGATTGGAGGAGAGAGAAAAGTGGTTATGGCTAGAGGATTGTGAGGCTCATAGAGCAGATCATGGTTGAAGACCTGGCGCGGGTTGAGAAGCCCGCGTAGGTATGTAAGTAGAGAAGGGGATCTGCGAAGATCATCAGACAATTATCTGGCCCAGGAAGAAGATATCAGCAAAGACTGAGACGAGTGGACGGAGAAGATGGCGGCTAATGAGCCGTCGACGGCAATGTTGAGGACGGATGAAGATCCGTCGATGACAGGGTCCTTCTGGCGAGGACGCGGATAGTTTGGAACTTTGGCAAGAGTGGTAATATTCTCTGGTATTCCGGAGATCAATGGTGGTCCTTCAAGCTGCGGAGACGAGAACATCCTTTCCAGTGCAACGGAAATGTCCCGTATGTCGAACCATTTGTTCCACTCGCATTCCGGATCTTTGATCTTGTCTCTTTGGTGATCCTCGGACATTTTTCAGCCAAATATACAGCATGTGATCCCCCATATGCTTCTCGTGGGTAATCTCCCATATGAACAACGGGCCCTCTGTTGATGTGGTTTGATAGAGTCCATGTGAGGGGCTTCCAATCCGCCTTGAACGGTCCTTTGAAGCCTAGGCCAAACCTACGGTTCGGCCTAATTTCCTTTGGCGGTTTGAGCATACCCTGTAACTGTGCGCCTAGACCTTTACCCTATTGATAGTCGATGTTCCTCATAATCTCCCAACCTTTGGAGTGAAAAGGGAGACATGATGTTGCGGTTGCCCTGACCGGCTCCTTTGGTGCTAGTGGAACGTGAGATGAATCACGTACGTCCAGTAGTGACAATATGGGCCGATGAGATGGCCAAACAGAGGGCAGAGAGGTGTTGATAGCATCCACTGTGTGAAGGACATGTGTACTGACCACTTTAATAATTCTCTCATTGTAAGGAAACTTCAGGCACTGATGGTTGGTGGAAGGCACATCGTCCATGGCTTCGATGTAAGGGCGACCCAGTATAGCCTTGAATGTGGGGTCCATGTCAAGGACATGGAATTCCGTGGGAATTGACATGGGGCCTAGTTCTGCCTTCAGAATAATCATCCCCTGCGGTGGCCTTTTGCTATTGTCATAAGCCGTGACCGTGATCGAGGAAGGTCTTATTTGTTCCTCGTTGACCCCACACAACTGAAGGGTGTCCATGGAGATCACATTTATGGACGCACCCGTGTCCACAAGACACGGGTTTATGGATACCCCATTAATTTTTATGGAAATGCACAATGCATATTTCCGAGCTTCCTTGGGAGCGAGCTCGTAGTTGTGGAACATGATGGCTGGTTGTGTGTCTGTTGGGGTCAGGACGGTCGAAATCTTCTCCACGGGGAGGTCTTCATTAACCATGACCTTTTGAAGATATTCCATCAAGGCCGCCTGGTGGGATGTGGATCTTTGAAGTAGCTCCAGGATGGAGATCCGAGCAGGCATCTTGTCCAAGTGTTTCAATAGATCATACTGTGTTCCAGGGATAGCTCTTTCTGGTTGTTCTCCATCATCCTTCTCCAGCTGAGATTGCTCAGGATTCTGACTGTTGCGGGGGAAAACCCTGTGGAAAATCCTTCCACTCCGGAGCACCATTGCCTGCGACTTTTGTACCTCTGTGGGGGTAGCAGTGGGTTTTAACAGAGGTTTGAGGGGTAGTGGTGGAGAAATGGTCGATGAAGCAGGGGTGATGACGGGAGCAGGGATTCTCATGAGGGGTTTGTTAGGTGGAGGCATGGTGGAGGTAGAGGGGATATCACACGGATTACGAAGGATAAGGGGTCTAGAAGGTGGAGGTGGAGACAAAGTAGAAGTGGGTAGGGCTTGAAGCGGGCAATGATTTTGAGGTGGGTGATGGGTAATGAGTGGTTTTGAAGGCATTAGTGGTGATATGGTGGAGAAAGACGGGGTTATGTATGGTTGACGGATGATAAGGGGTTTAGAAGGCGTAGGGGTAAATGTGGTAGAGGTGGATGGTAAAGTGGGGGAGTGAGAGAAGATGAGAGGGTGTGAAGGCGTAGTGGAGAGTGTCGCTTGATAGGGGATCGGGGTACGGATGAGAGGGCGTAATGGTAGTGGAAATGGTGAAGGCGATACTGACACGGGTTGATGAGAGAGAGGTGCTACCCGGGCAAGGCAAGGGTGTTGCGTAATGATAGGATTGGCGGTAGAAATAATGGAGGTACTTTCCGGGTGCCACACCTGCTCTCTCCCGACTTCCGGGAAGGAGGAGATGGGGTTAACCTGATGATTGGGCTGTTGGTGCTCCGGTAATGGATTCTGGATTATGCCCATGTTGGGTTGTTGTTGTGGGGCCTGCTGAGGCTGTTGTTGTTGTTGTGGTTGCTGCTGCTGCTGCTGTTGTAACTGCTGTTGTGGCCTATGAGGAGGTCTCCTAGCCTTGAGAGCGGCGACGTATCGTCTCATTTCATCCCAATCTATTTGATGTTCATCATTCATATCGTGGATGTAATCTTTGAAATGGAAGCAGTAATCTACTATGTGTCCTGGCTGCCTGTGGTAGATGCAGTATTTGGAGGTATCAACATTCGGGGGCCACACGAGCCTTTCTCTGGGTAGGGCGAGTTGGTTTGATGCCATGAGGGCATTAAAAATGTCTGCTAAGGTTTCTGGCAATGGTGGATAGTAGGCTCTCTTGGGACCGACCGGCCTCCTTTGTTGGTATTGGGACCATAGTTCCCCGGGGGTGGAACTTGGTTGTACTGAAGCGGTGGTTGTTGTTGCTGAGGTTGTGGTTGTTGTTGCTGGGGTTGACGTAATGGAGGCATATTATCCTGGGGTGGATTATTTTGGGGTGGAGGACGAAGAGGGAAAGGACCTGGTTGGAGGGGAAGTCGGGGCATTTGTGGAGGCCTTGGGTTGACTGCATAGTTGGCATTGTTGACCGCACCCACTTGCTCATTTGTCACGACCCCTTCTGTGGCTCCGCCCAGGACACCAGCGCCTGTCTTTCTGACCACTTTGGGCTTCGGTGACTCAAACATGTTCATAATGGGGGAGTCTTTTAACTGGGTTTGGATGTACCGGGTCCTTTCATAGAGTTCCTCCATTGTAGTAAGTTTATTCATGGCCAGGATGTGTCTGAACTGTGGGGTTGCATTAGACACAATCATCTTCACTTGTTCGAGCTCGGAGAGGGTATCCCTTATTCTTTCCGCCAGAGACCTCTATCTATCAGCATAGCGGACAAAATCTTCATCGGGCTTCATCTTTTCAGCCACTAGGTCGGTAATGGAGAGTGAGGGACCGACCCTATCCCTATATTTCTGCAAGAACCTTCTCTGGACTATTTCAAAATTCTCAGCCTCGCGGGGCTCCAAAGAATAGAACCACTCTAGCGCGGGACCATCCAATGATCTCCGAAAGAGGTATGCTAGGGACCTCTGATCGTTTTGCCAATAGGAGGACTCATACATGAAATCCTTGAGGTGAATGAAGGGGTTGCCGGTACCATTGTATCTGCGGTACGTGGGCATTTCGGAGGGAGGAAGATGAATGACGGGAAGGATTGGCAAAGCAACATCCGGGGTGGCTTTCACCTTCCACCATTCTTCTCAGATTTTGAAACTGCTCGTCCATGCGATTGAAGCTATTGAGGAGCGATTGGGCGAGCTCCTCTGGAGGTGAAGGTGGCACTTGCCACTGGGGGAGAAACTGTCTCCCGGAGACTTGAGGGGGAAACCCCAAATGAGAGGGAGCTGTCGGACCGCCGACAGTTGGCCCTGGCTGAAGCGGTATGTGGGGAACAACGGGGGTTTGAGATTGTGACGGGAACTGGAATGAGGGTGGTTGTTGGCTCGCTTGTCCTTGAAGCGAGGGAGACTGGATGGCTTGCGCCAATGAAGGAGATGGAATGGCCTGCACGGACTCTTGAAGAGGTGCGATGGCCGGAGTTGATTCCTGGGGCATGGGGGAAATAGATTTCCCCTTCAGAATGGCCTGGAAGGCCCGGAGCTGTTCAGAGGTAAGCTCCGTGTTGGCGAGGACGCCCAGTAAGGAAGAGATATCCTGTGGTGGGGACGTGTCCCCGGTAATAACCTGCACCTCATGCGAGGGCTCATGAGAAGGACCCGAGTCCATAGCATAGACTCGCGGGTCGGCTGACAAGCCACGACTAGGGTGGTTCTCCTCAAAAGACTCATGAGCCATGCTCACAGTTTTCCCAGAACGTAAAAACATACACTAGCAAGCAGGTAGCAGAGATTATCAAACAAGTGGATGCCTTTACGCCTTTATTTTGTGTTTTGATTTTGATGATTTTTTTTGTGCTTTTAGCGAGATCCGAAGTTCACACAAAATAGGGACCCTAGTTTATTTTTGTTTCACCGCCGTGTCAGCTAGGGTCTCTCGTCTCACCACGAATGGAATGACTAACTCCGGGGAACTTCAATGGTACAACCAGCCCAGTGAACGAAGAGGAGATTCTTCGATGTCGGGGACTTACGGAGGTCCCAGTGGAGGAGATTCTAGTCCGTTGAGAGGAATTCTCAAACGGAGAGTCCTTCCTTCACCGAGAAAGGGTGATCCTTAGAAAAAATGAAAAAGGATATAAAAGAGGGATGGATGTATGCAATGGAATGCTGACAAAGATATAGAGTAAGAAAACAACAGAAATAACAAACATATAATAAACACCCAACCAATCAAATTGATAGTGCTGCCGTGAGCACAACGGGGGCGCGCGAGGGCGCCAAGGTGGAGAGGCACGGATGGTGCCGAACTTGCAAAGGTAGCCAAAAGGAAGCAGTAGAGGTCCCACCGTGATCGCCAATTTGTGAGCGACGTCACGCGGTTTGGAGAGCGAAGAGGACGCGGAGCGCGCGGGCTCCTCTTTGTTTGCTGCAACATAGAAATAAAAGAAGAGAGAAGGGGCCACCACGGGAGATTGCTCCGGCGGGGCAAGCGGGACAAATGTAATATAGCAAGATATGGGGTTTAAAGAGAATATAGCCATAGCGGGAAGTGACTCACCGCGGCCTCGAGAACATGAATATATAAGAATATAACAAAATATAAAGAGAATATAAGAGCGGGAATTTAAACGGCCATTGGGGAAGTGACTCGCCGCGGCCTCGAGAATATGAATAGATAAGAATATAACATATAAGAACGGGAATTTAAACGGCCATTGGGGAAGTGACTCGCCGCGGCCTCGAGAATATGAGCAGAATATAACAGAATATAAAGAGAATATAAGGACGGGAATTTAAACGGCCATTGGGGAAGTGACTCGCCGTGGCCTCGAGAACAAGATGTGATCGCCAGGGGCCAAAAGACCCCAAAATAAAGAAAGTGATCGCGCCTACCTCAAGAGCGGGAGATGGCGGGTTGCTTCTTCCTCCCCCTTCGGCCGGCCGATGGAGAGGGCTTTCCTTGGGTACCCTTGCAAAACAACGACAAACAAGTAACGAGTGGATTAGAAAGATGAAGGTGTAGTATTCAAATCATTGCAATAAAAATGATGAAATGATGGCAAGACACACACCTGGTTGGTGTTATCTTTTAAACCCCTCTCGGACTCGAGTAGAAGGAAAACGAGATGATGGATGCAAGAAGTATATAAGAAGAGGCGCCCTTATGAAGGGGGATAGAGGATGCGAGATGATGAATGCAAAAGAACTACGAAGAAAAGGAAAGGATTGGCTTATTGGATGTACCGGTGGTGAAATCCGGCGGAGCTCCGGCAGCATAGGGACGACGTGGAAGTGCGGTGGATGAAGACGACCTTCCTCTCACGAGCGTGGGCACCCGAGAAGCCTGCAGAACCTCCACCTACAAAAGACCCCACGGGTTAGAAATGACTCCGGTAGCCTCTGGGCTCCGGCAGCCTATCGGATCTCTTAGAAGCTCCTCCAGAACTGAGGGGTAGGCCTCTATTTATAGGGCTCCGGAGGGTGGAGGCGTCCAGGACCCTGGACACCTCCATCAGGGCCGAAGTAATATTTTATTCTATTTTTATTCATTTTTTTCAAATATTTTCTTGGGGGCGTCCAGTGTCCCGGACGCCTCTATAACATCCACCGAACTCTGCCAAAAGCCGCACGTGGTTTGGCACAACGTGTGGTTTTGGAGCGGCGACCCGTGATTTAGAAATGGGCGCGTCCAGCCAGCTGGACGTCTCCACAATTTAGATTCTTTCACACACGACAAACCGTCGTTCGGTGGGCGGTGCCCGTGAGTGAGTTGATGGAGGCGTCCAGGGTCCTGGACGCCTCCAAGAAAATATATTTTATACTTTTGTTTTATTTTTATGCCAAAGCTGGCATTTTATATTTTTTATATTTGTTTTTATGGAGGCGTCCAGGGGCCTGGACGCCTCCATTAATATATTATTTTTTATTTGGTTTTGGGCTTTGAAAAAAAAAATTTAAAAGAATGGGGGCGTCCAGGGGCCTGGACGCCCCCATAAAGACCCACCCGGGTCCTCAGTTCAGGCGTTGGCGGCCGCCCGGCAGACACCCTTCCTGGTTTCGGAACCTATGATGCGTCCGACTAGTGTTGATGCCGTCCGAATGCCGTGACGAGACGATTCCGGATGCCGAAAAAGGCAGAAGAAGACCCAAGAAAAGGAAGCACTTAAGAGATTCGAAATGCGTAAGCCGTTGTGGGGCGTCGTACAGTTATATGAGACTTTCTCGGGAGACGTCAGGAATGGCGTGTCTACAGGTCAGCCCAACTCAAGTTGTTCCCAAGAAGTCTGGGCTGACAGTTGTAACAAATGAGAAAGGAGAAGAAGTTATTACACGATTACCAATAGGGTGGTGAATTTGCATTGATTATAGAAAATTAAATTCAGATACAAAGAAAGATCATTTTCCACTACCATTCATAGATCAGATTTTGGAGAGACTGGTAGGGTAGAAGTATTATTACTTTTTATATGACTATTCCGGGTATAACCAGGTTGCTATTTATCCGGAAGATCAAGAGAAGACAACGTTCACATGCCCCTATGGCACATTTGCTTTTAGAAGAATGCCATTTGGGCTGTCTAATGCTCTTGCCACATTCCAGCGGTGTATGATGTCCATTTTCTCTGAAATGGTGGGAGAATGCTTGGAAGTTTTTATGGATGACTTTTCAGTGTTTGGTGATTCATTTGAAGATTGTTTGGGAAACTTAACTCGGGTATTGAAAAGGTGTATTGAGTCGAATCTAGTGTTGAGCTGGGAGAAGAGCCACTTCATGGTAAGAGAAGGGATCGTTTTAGGCCATGTAGTTTCAGAGAGGGGAATAGATGTTGACAATTGATTTCTAATCTTACTCCCCCTTCTTCGGTCAAACAGATCCGTTCCTTTCTTGGCCATGCAAGATTCTACCGCAGATTCAATCAAAACTTCTCCACCATTGCTCGACCACATACACAATTGCTTGCCAAGGACACCCCTTTTCATCTTGATGAGTCCTGTCTAGAGGCGTTCAATTCTTTGAAAGCGGCTCTCACACAAGCTCCCATTCTCCAATCTCCTGATTGGTCGCTCCCTTTTGAGATCATGTGTGATGTCTCAGACTATGCTATAGGAGCTGTCCTAGGTCAAAGAGTTGAAAAGAAACCCGTGGTGATCTACTACGCGAGCCACACCCTTGCTGATGCCCAAATGAACTACACCACCACGGAAAAAGAATTGTTAGCTGTTGTGTTTGCCCTCGAAAAGTTTCAATCATATCTGTTAGGGGCGAAAGTCATTGTTTATTCCGATCACTCAGCATTAAAATTTTTGATGTCTAAGAAGGAAGCCAAACCCCGTCTCATACGGTGGATTTTGTTACTACAAGAATTTGATTTGGAAATCAGAGATAAGAAGGGGTTGAAGAATGTTGTAGCTGATCACTTATCTAGGATTGTAATTCTCGAAAGTGCCCCTATGTCCGACTCCTTCCCCGATGAACAAATTCTTTCCATCTCACATACAACAACCCCTTGGTCCGCTCATATAGTCAACTACCTGGAGGTAGGATAGATCCCAGAAGGGTGGTCTAAACAGGAGAAGGATCGATTCTTTTCAAAGCTAAGGCACTATTTTTGGGAGGACCTGGAGCTGTTTCACATGGGTCCTGATCAGATCATTAGAAGATGTGTCTCCGAGGAGGAACAACAGTCTGTGTTGAATTTCTGTCATCATTCGGCTTGTGGGAGACATTTCTCAGGAAAGAAAACTGCAGCAAAAGTTTTACAAAGTGGATTTTATTGGCCCACTTTATTCAAAGATGCTTATGAATGTTCTAAAACTTATTTGAGATGTCAAACCGTGGGCAACAATTCAAAAAGAGATATGATGCCGCTCAATCCCATTCTGGTAGTAGAGATTTTCGATGTTTGGGGAATATACTTTATGGGACCATTTTCACCTTCATTTGGCAATGAATGCATTTTGGTGGCGGTGGACTATGTTTCGAAATGGATTGAAGCTATTGATACTAGGACAAATGATCACAAGGTTGTGATGAAGTTTGTGAAGAAACACATCTTTTCTAGATTTGGTTGTCCTAGAGCTATCATTAGTGATGGGGGCTCTCACTTTATTCATTTTCAATTTCGAGCTCTGCTTCGCAAATATGGCATCACTCACAAGCTCGCTACCCCCTACCATCCCCAAACTAGTGGCCAGGTAGAAGTGTCCAATAGGGAGATAAAAACCATTCTGCATAAGACAGTTCGGCCGGATAGAAAAGACTGGTCCGAGAGACTAGATGATGCACTCTGGGCCTATAGAACTGCATTTAAGACTCCCATTGGCATGTCACCTTATCACCTCATTTTTGGAAAAGCCTGTCACTCTCCTATAGAGCTTGAACATAGAGCATATTGGGCCATCAAACAAGTCAACTTTGATCTCATTCAAACTAGGGCCCAAAGAGCTCTACAACTCAATGAATTAGAGGAACTAAGAAATGAAACCTATGAAAATTCAAAAATCTATAAAGCCAAAATGAAAGTCTTCCATGATAAGCATATTCAAAGGAAAACTTTTCAACCAAATTAAAAAGTATGGCTTTTTAACTCAAGGCTGCGCTTGTTCCCTGGAAAGCTCAAGTCCAGATGGGATGGACCGTTTGTAGTTGTCAAAGCTTTTGACCACGGTGCCGTCAAAATTTTGAATCCTAAAAATGGTCAAATTTTCACTATCAACGGTCAAAAATTAAAATCTTATTTGGAAAATGATCAGTTGCAAAAAGAATCCATTTCCCTAAGTGGTCTGGAATAAAATCTTCGTGAGCTCTCATATGTCGGGCTGAAGACGAAAAACTTAGCGCTTCTAGGAGGTAACCCACGGTTTTTGTTGTTTTGACATTTTTGTTTGAGTGTGTTTTAGTAGTTAGGTTAAGGCCAAGGAGAGGAAGTCATCGCCGTCCATGACATTGGTGGAGGTTTCGTCCCGCATATCCGGTTGTCTCTTTCCCACTCCGAAGTATTTATTGATATATTGTTCTATTGCTTTCAATTCTATATGCCATCGGGGACAATGTCATTCAAGTTAGGGGGGAGAGAAAATTTTTTATGATGGATATAGTACAACCTGATAGGAGTTCTGTCTTGCATGTCATCGTAGAAAAATGTAAACCCCATTTTGAGTTTCATGACTCTTGCTTAAATTAAAAGTAATTCTGGAATAGAAAAGACTAGGGAGAAGGATGATGAGAAATTTAGTCAATCTAGCAATGGAAAACTGATATAAGAATCCCTTTAAAGTTCATGTGCACTTTAGAAAAAAAAAAAAATTCACATTGCACACTAATGAAACAAGCAAGACAAGCCCCCTGCCATTTTAGGTATGATGTCTGATATTCTGCACTTCTTAAGAAAAGAGATCTGTTTACAAAGCTTTCTGCCAAACTATCCATCAAATAAGTGCAATGGAATTATGAAAAAAAAGATAGAAAAAGAAAAAAAACACCATGAAAAATGCCCCTAATCTGAGTAACCGGGCTTACTTCACCTAAGACGTGTTGAGATTCACGTAAAACGGAAAAGGGAACCTGGATCTGCAAAACTGGGCATGCTTCTCCTAAGGCAAGAGTCAAGGTTCACGTTGAGCAGTGAAGGGTAGTGCAACATCATGTGTAGTATAAAAGATCCCAAAGGGACAAAATAATAAGGCAGACAAAAAGCTAATATACTTAATGTTCTGATCGAAGAGGTGCAGGATTGAAAGGCATTTGCTTGGAATAGCGAATGGGGGGTGCAATTGTCTAAGCTGTGGATTTGGTAGTTACACATGCACAAGTGCTATTGAGCTTTAATTTGAATTCTTAAGTTCCTACATAAGGCTAGTGTGCATTAATGATTCCAGATTCCTAATATTTGTTTGATTCTATGAAGGGATAACTAGATATGAGAGCATGAATTTTGCAAACTCTTATTAGTCCTAAAATTCAATTTATTGGCATTGCTAAGGGACTAGCAATGAGTAAGTTGGGGGGTGTGATAAGTTTCTATTTCTTATGACAATTCATTGTATGTACACCATTTTATGTGCATATAATTAGGTAATTATGCATATTTCATAGTTAACCTCAACTCCGCATTTAAATTGGAGCTTTCACGTAAATTGATTAATTCGATTATCTTATTTAATAATAAATTAAAGTTGAGGGCCATGAGCATTAATTTTCCATTACATAATCATGAGCATTTGATATTTATGTACACATTATGGTAATTTTTATGGACTAAAGTGTAATTATGTGTGTGTAGGACACCGAAGGTAATTACAAAAGAAGCCGGGGGCAAAACTATCACCACTACTTTGACCAAGTCAAAAGCACATATTCTGATTGGAGAGAAATTTTTTTTTAAAAGTTTGAAATTGAGGAAAAGAAACACATATTTCGATTGGAGAGAAAATTGAATTCAAAGTTTGAAATAAAGGAGAGACATGATGAGTCTTGGGAAATGGGGTGCCCAAAGTCGAAGAAATGGGGTGCCCACCTACTTTTCCTCTTCCCCATGCATCATATTCCACTTAAATCTCAGCCATCCATCTCCTTTTAATACAATCTCCACCCTTCATCTACCCAACTTTCCCTATAAATAGCCCATGACAAGGAGGAGAAATGAAGTTCTTCTTTTGGCAATTTTTCACTCTTTCTATAGCAACCCTGGTAAAATAAAAGGAAGATTTCAAGAAAGATTAAGTAAGTAAATGATAAGAACCAAAATGAATAAATAATAAGTCAAATGTAAATAACGCCTCTCAACAAGGAGTTATTTAAATAAGAAACGCCTTCACCTGAGGTGTTAATTCAAAAAGTGACGCCTATACCAAAGGTCGTCAAATTTCAAAACGTCCAAAACGAATAAAAGGAAAGGGAAAGAAACGCCATCTTCTTGGGCGTGAATTACAAAAGAAACGGTACAGGTCAAGACGTCAATTAAAATGCATGCCCTAACCTAAGGCGTTAATTTCATTTGTGTTTCGTTCGAACCAGGAGACTATCCAGGGTAAGTTTTAGGATTGCTACGTGTTCGATTGATTATGGTAAGGACTCTATCAAGGAAACTAGAGTTCTAATCAAACTCTAACTCTATTGGGATTCCAAAAATCCTATAAATACCTTTCTAATCGAACTTGTTCGCTATTTTTGGCGAACCGTTCTGCTGCTACTGTACGTGAAGAACAGGTGGTTCTTCTTCCTCTGCCTTCAGTTATGGATATGGAGAAAATTAATGTTCTTCATCTTCTTCTTCTGTAGGTTGCCTGCAGCAAGTAGTAACTCTCTTGTCTAGTTGAAGAACGTGGGCTCTTCATCAACATCCTCTTCTTCTGTTTTGAACAGAGTGTCGTAATCTCTTCAGTTTCTTCACGTATTTTCACCCAGATCATCATCAGGTAGGTTTTCTCAAGAATTGTAGCCCAAACTAGCATAAAATTTATGATAATATCATCTGTAATTCATGCATATAGTTTTACTGCGTTTTAGAGGTTTTCTGTGAAATTTTGGCAAGAGGCGACCCATGTCAGGGCGCTAATTCATGTTTTGACGCCCGAACTAAGAGTCGTCAATTTTAAGAAAATTAATAAACACACCCGTTTAAAATTTAATATCTATGAGACCTGTAGTTGAATCTAATGCATGATCATATACCTTGAATCCTGCTATTTTTCTTGTCCAGTTCATATATGTGGTTCCTGCAAATTATTTATCATGAAAACCTTTACTGTTCATATTCCTGGAAACCAAAGAGAATTAACGACCTCCAGTAGGTCGTCTTTTTCTGAAAGTGACGCCCCTGGATAAGGCGCGTTTTATCAAAAATACAGAATTAAGAAAATATCAGAAAATAGAAAATTATAATGGACGACTGCTCCTGAAGTCGTCAAACTGAAAATAAACGACACAGTGAAGGGCGTTAATTTAATAAGTAGTGACTTATGTTAAGGCGCTAATTTCTTGTGTAATTATTTTATACTGTTTACTGTTAACCGAGGGTTTTATATAAATATATATGTATGTATCGGCACTATATTTCCATTCCGTGAATATAGTCCCATGTTCTACGATGTTTTATCGATTACCCCTCAACTCTCGGTGACATACAAGCCCTCCATTGGACATTCCGTTCCTTTGGACTGGCAAGTTAGTCATTGGGACCTCCGTAAGTCTCCTCGTAGCCTTGGATTCCCTCAAGGCCGACTGAGCGGGTTGTACCATAAAAACCCTTTACACTATTTTGCCATGTCACTCTATAGAAACATGGTATACCGGCCCTCATGATATGCTATGTGGATATCATGAGAATATTCTTAATGGGATGTGGAAATCATGCTATTATCATGATATTCTTGTGGACCTCAATTCTATATCAAATGATATGACCATCTATATATGGACACTAAATTGTCATGGTACCCAATTAGGGAACCAACTCCACCCAGTTTTATCGATACTCGTGTTTATATCGTTATTATCGTCCTTATACATCCAGTTCAATTTTGAACTCCACTCTATCTTGAATTTCCACAAGCTTTTTCTTTGAAATTCCATATTGGCTATACAAATAAAGTGGATGTCTAGATCTATCTTTAATGCTGTGCATATAAGGGCCCGATCTTGTCCTGGGAGGAGCACCCAAAAGTACTAGTGCCCATGGGAGTTGTAATGATCACGGTGTCTAGCATTGCACCGAAGTACTTTTTCTCTTGATCTTTGGCATTCTACACACACTCTCTCTTTCGTGCGTGCGTGACTCGACTTGCGTGACTTTACTAACATGGCCTGACATGGGCAAAGTACTTGCGTGAAATAGCCAATAATCTATAAAGTCTCTCATGAATATCTCTTGTTTAAGACTCGCTTGGATGTTTTACACGACGTGTTATTCTATGGATTAGTTATTTCTACATGCATAGCCATATTACATTTACATGTGATAAATTGTAATTACTTAAACCCATTGCTAGTTCTTGAGATATAATTTCCTACTGAGCGTTCGCTCACTCAGTGTTTCCCTACTTTTCAGGTAAGTCCGACGATAAGACTCAATCGGACAGGGAAGGTCAAGAGTGAAAGAGATTAGAGCTTCTCAAAGCGTCAACTAGTCTTGTCTTTTCTATATTTTCTTGAGTCAATTTTGTACTTTTCTTTTTATTAAGTTTAGCATTTTCAAGGGATTGTAATAGAAATACTTTTGCGAAGGAATAAAAGGATTGGGTTATCTTTACTCTTGCGCATCTCTGATTTGGTGTCGAATACACTAATACTCTGATTGACATGATCGATATAAACTCGTCACGTGTCTCCGGGTATCTTTCGCACTCGGGGCGTGACAGTTTTTGTGGTATCATAGCCTAGGGTATTCAATTCCTAGGAAACCCAAGTCCAAGGATAAGTCTGAACCTCTAACCAGTGAGATTGGGTAGAACCAAGGGTTAAAGTCAACATAGAATTAAAAGCCTTTTAACGCAATCACATACTAATATAGCTATTATAATTGTTGAACAATGGCTGCCGAACGTGCTCAATGACGCAACATGCAACTCACTCTTCAAGGTATGACCCAGGCACTTCAACAAGTGGCACAAGGAGGTGCACATCGTGGAGCAGGAAATCTCCACCAAAGCTTCAAGAACATGAAACCTCCTAAGTTCATGGGATCCACTGACCCAGATGATGCCGAGCACTGGATCCGAGAGACGGAACGTGTTTTTAGAGTCATGCAATGTTCGGACCAAGAGAAGGTCCTGTTAGCCACATTTCAACTAGAAAGAGACGCCCGATGCTGGTGGGAGTCGGTAGAAGCCACATTAGATCAAGGACAAGTTACTTGGGAGGAGTTTGTTGAACATTTCAACAATAAATATTTCTCAGATCGAGTTCAAGAGAAGAAAGCCGCTGAATTCGCCGCACTTAAGCAACGATCTTTGTCGGTGGCTGAATATGAAGCGCAGTTCTCAAGGCTATCTTGGTACGCTAAACACTTAGTTAGTACTGAGAAAATGAAAGCTTGAAGATTCCTTAATGGGCTCAGGCCCCAATATATCACACAACTGGCACCGATGGACATACAAGTCTATTCGGAGATGGTTCGACGAGCCCAATTACTTGAAGATGCCACGGAACTATCTGATAGGATCCGTGGGAAAGACAAGAAGGAGAATGTTACTAGCTCCGACACCTTTAAACCCAATTTCAAGAAGAGGCCAAGTAATGGAGGTACTCCCTCCCAGGAGCAAAAGTTCAAGAAGACCAAACCTTTCGTCATCACCACTACACCTTCTAAGGTGGTATGTAAGCACTGTGATAAGGCCGGGCACAAGGCCGAAGAGTGTTGGAGGAAACTTGGACCGTGTCTCCATTGTGGGAGCCGTGATCATCGGATTCTCGACTGTCCCCTACTCAATAATCAAGCCGGTGACGGAAAGCGCCCGGTGACAAAGAATGCTCATCTCCAAGCTATTAAGGAGGCGGAACAAGACGAAGGCGGACTAGTAGAAGGTACACTGAAAGTTTGTTCCAAGTCTGCACATGTCTTATTTGATACGGGTGCATCACATTCTTTTATTTCCAAGAAGTTTGCTGACCCACTACCTATGGAACCGGAATGGATGAAAATATTTTTATCTACTCCTCTCGGAAACGAAACCGATATTACTCACCATTATCAAAACTGTGAAGTCTTGGTAAAAGGAAGAAATCTTCCTATCAACCTCATATGTTTAGACCTAAAGGAATATGATGTCATATTGGGAGCAGACTGGTTATCTAGGTATCAGGCAACTGTGGATTGCCGTAACAGCAAAGTTACTTTCAAGGACTTTCCAGAACTAGTCTACTCTAGCCCTAAGAGTAGGAGCAAGTCACCTCTTATTTCGGCTCTCCGAGCTAGCAAGCTAATAAGGAAAGGATGTGTATCTTTCCTTGCATTTGTCACCATTAAGGAGACTAAGGAGACTAAGCTAGAAGACATCCCAGTTGTGCAAGAATTTCTGGACGTGTTTCCGGAGGATTTGCCTGGATTACCTCCACAAAGAGAAGTGGCCTTCACCATCGACTTGGTCCCTGGTGCTGGACCAGTTTCTAAGGTACCATATAGGATGTCCCCTGCCGAACTCAAGGAGCTGAAGGAGCAATTGATGGAACTTCTCAAGAAGGGATTTATTAGACCAAGCACTTCCCCGTGGGGAGCACCTGTGCTATTTGTAAAGAAGAAAGATGGATCCATGAGGTTATGCATCGACTATCGATAGTTGAATCATCTCACTATCAAGAACAAGTATCCACTGCCGAGAATCGATGAGTTATTTGATCAAATATCTGGATCCATGTATTTTTCGAAGATTGATCTCAGGTCGGGATATCACCAACTAAGGATCAAAGATGAGCACATTTATAAGACCGCGTTCAGAAGCAGGTATAGGCACTATGAATTTGTTGTTATGCCTTTTGGACTAATAAATTCCCCTGCTGCCTTTATGCAGTTGATGAATAGTATATTCAGGCCTCATCTAGATCAATTCATAATGGTTTTCATTGATGATATACTGATCTATTCAAAGACCAAGGAAGAGCACGAGGAGCATTTGAGAATAGCATTACAAATATTGAGGATGAATCAGTTATATGCAAAGCTTAGCAAATGTGAATTTTGGTTAGGAGAAGTAGCTTTCTTGGGGCATGTTATATCAAAAGACAGTTTATCCGTAGATCCATCAAAGGTTGAAGCTGTAAGGAATTGGGAAAGACCAACCAATGCTAGCGAGATCCGTAGTTTCTTGGGTCTTGCGGGCTACTATCGGCGATTCATCAAGTATTTCTCCAAGATAGCCGTACCACTCACTAGGCTAACTCGCAAGGAGATACATTATGAATGGAGTGAGGAATGTGAAAGAAGCTTCCAAGCTCTCAAAGATCATCTAACTACTGCCCCGGTTTTAGCTTTACCAATTGACGGCGAGAGATTCGAAATATACACCGATGCATCTGGCATTGGCCTCGGATGTGTTTTAATGCAACAAGGGAAGGTTATAGCCTACTCTTCTCGCCAATTGAAGAAGCACGAGGAGAACTACCCAGTTCATGATTTAGAATTGGCTGCGGTAGTATTTGCACTGAAGATATGGAGACATTATCTGTACGGAGTGCAGTTTATTGTATACTCTGACCATAAAAGTCTTAAGTATCTCTTCTCTCAGAAGGAATTGAATATGAGGCAAAGACGTTGGCTAGAATATCTTAAGCACTTCGACTTCACTATACAATATCATCCTGGAAAGGGTAATCCTGTAGCCGATGCCCTCAGTCGAAAGCCGAGAGCACTATTAGCCAATTGTATGATTCAGGAGTGGAAGTTGCTAGAACAATTCTCTAAACTTAATATAAGCATGGATAAGGACAGTAGGTGTGTCACCTTATCCCATATAAGCATACAACAAGACTTGCTATCCGAAATACAAGGACTTCAAGGTAGTGATCCTGTACTAGTGGAAATCAAGGGAAAAATGGAAGAACAACCTGATTTCAAATTAGCACCAGATGGAAGATTGATGTTCAGAAATAAAACATGTATACCGAATTGCTCAGAGCTAAAGAAGAAAATCTTAAATGAAGCTCACAGATCAAGGTACATGATTCATCCAGGATCAACTAAGATGTACCAAGATTTGAAAGGGACCTTTTGGTGGCCCAATATGAAAAGAGAAATAGCGGATTTTGTGTCTCGCTGTCTCACATGTCAACAAGTCAAGGTAGAACTCCAAAAGCTTACCGGTAAGCTACATCCTCTAGATATTCCCAAGTGGAAGTGGGAGGATATCAGTATGGACTTCATTATGGGTCTGTCCAAATCAAAGGGAGGATATGATGAAATATGGGTTATCATCGACCGATTGACCAAATCGGCACACTTCTTGCCAATCAAGAGTCGATGGTCAGTTGATGTTCTTGCTGCATTATACCTTAAAGAGATAGTCATGTTACATGGAGTACCTGTCTCAATCGTGTCTGACAGAGACCCCCGTTTTACTTCTCACTTTTGGAAGGGTTTACAACATTCACTGGGGACGAGACTTAACTTTAGTACAGCTTTTCATCCTCAAACGGATGGTCAGACCGAGAGAACTAATCAGGTGGTTGAAGATATGCTTCGAACTTGCATCATTGATTTTGGGGGAAGCTGGCATGATCACTTGCCATTGGTTGAATTTGCATACAACAACAGCTACCAGGCAAGTATACAAATGGCACCTTTCGAAGCTTTATATGGAAGGAGTTTTCGATCGCCTTTGTGCTGGGACGAAGTTGGCGAAAAATAACTATTAGGTCCAGGCATGGTAAGGGATACCACTGAAAAGATTCAGTTGATTAGAGGAAGACTTCAAGTTGCTCAGTCTAGACAAAAGGCTTATGCTGACACACGAAGAAGAGATCTCAAATTCCAAGTGGGAGATCACGTATTTCTCAAGATATCACCTGGACGTGGAATAAGGAGATTTGGTGTTAAGGGCAAGCTTACACCAAGGTTTATCGGACCTTTTGAGATACTAGAAAGAGTTGGCGAGGTTGCTTACCACGTCGCTTTACCTCCTCAATTGTCCGAAGTTCATAATGTATTCCACATATCAATGTTGAAGAAGTATGTGCACGATCCGTCACATATCATTGATCATGGAGACCTGGTGATTCAGAAGGACCTTACGTATGAGCAAAAGCCTATGAAGATCCTCGATCGCGAGGTACGAACCCTAAGGAATAAAGTTATTCCCATGGTTAAGGTGCAATGGAGTAAATGTTCAGAACACGAAGCCACATGGGAGACCGAGGAGTCTATGAGGAAACGATTCCCAGACTTATTCTAAAAAGGTATGTATTCTACACTCTCCACGTTTATATGTGATGGAATTTGGGGACCAAATTCTTTTAAGTGGGGGAGGGTGTAGCAACCCTGGTAAAATAAAAGGAAGATTTCAAGAAAGATTAAGTAAGTAAATGATAAGAACCAAAATGAATAAATAATAAGTCAAATGTAAATAACGCCTCTCAACAAGGTGCTATTTAAATAAGAAACGCCTTCACCTGAGGCATTAATTCAAAAAGTGACGCCTATACCAAAGGTCGTCAAATTTCAAAACGTCCAAAACGAATAAAAGGAAAGGGAAAGAAACGCCCTCTTCTTGGGCGCGAATTACAAAAGAAACGGTACAGGTCAAGATGTCAATTAAAATGCACGCCCTAACCTAAGGCGTTAATTTCATTTGTGTTTCGTTCAAACCAGGAGACTATCCAGGGTAAGTTTTAGGATTGCTACGTGTTCGATTGATTATGGTAAGGACTCTATCAAGGAAACTAGAGTTCTAATCAAATTCTAACTCTACTGGGATTCCAAAAATCCTATAAATACCTTTCTAATCGAACCTGTTCGCTATTTTTGGCGAACCCTTCTGCCACTACTGTACGTGAAGAACAGGTGGTTCTTCTTCCTCTGCCTTCGGTTATGGATATGGAGAAAATTAATGTTCTTCATCTTCTTCTTCTGTAGGTTGCCTGCAGCAAGTAGTAACTCTCTTGTCTAGTTGAAGAACGTGGGCTCTTCATCAACATCCTCTTCTTCTGTTTTGAACAGAGTGTCGTAATCTCTTCAGTTTCTTCACGTATTTTCACCCAGATCATCATCAGGTAGGTTTTCTCAAGAATTGTAGCCCAAACTAGCATAAAATTTATGATAATATCATCTGTAATTCATGCATATAGTTTTACTACGTTTTAGAGGTTTTCTGTGAAATTTTGGCAAGAGGCGACCCATGTCAGGGCGCTAATTCATGTTTTGACGCCCGAACTATGAGTCGTCAATTTTAAGGAAATTAATAAACACACCCGTTTAAAATTTAATATCTATGAGACCTGTAGTTGAATCTAATGCATGATCATATACCTTGAATCCTGCTATTTTTCTTGTCCAGTTCATATATGTGGTTCCTGCAAATTATTTATCATGAAAACCCTTACTGTTCATATTCCTGGAAACCAAAGAGAATTAACGACCTCCAGTAGGTCATCTTTTTATGAAAGTGACGCCCCTGGATAAGGCGCGTTTTATCAAAAATACAGAATTAAGAAAATATCAGAAAATAGAAAATTATAATGGACGACTGCTCCTGAAGTCGTCAAACTGAAAATAAACGACCCAGTGAAGGGCGTTAATTTAATAAGTAGTGACTTATGTTAAGGCGCTAATTTTCTGTGTAATTATTTTATACTGTTTACTGTTAACCGAGGGTTTTATATAAATATATATGTATATATCGGCACTATATTTCCATTCCGTAAATATAGTCCCATGTTCTACGATGTTTTATCGATTACCCCTCAACTCTCGGTGACATACAAGCCCTCCATTGGACATTCCGTTCCTTTGGACTGGCAAGTTAGTCATTGAGACCTCCGTAAGTCTCCTCGTAGCCTTGGATTCCCTTAAGGCTGACTGAGCGGGTTGTACCATAAAAACCTTTTACACTATTTTGCCATGCCACTCTATAGAAACATGGTATACCGGCCCTCATGATATGCTATGTGGATATCATGAGAATATTCTTAATGGGATGTGGAAATCATGCCATTATCATGATGTTCTTGTGGACCTCAATTCTATATCAAATGACATGACCATCTATATATGGACACTAAATTGTCATGGTACCCAATTAGGGAACCAACTCCACCCAGTTTTATCGATACTCGTGTTTATATCGTTATTATCGTCCTTATACATCCAGTTCAATTTTGAACTCTACTCTATCTTGAATTTCCACAATCTTTTTCTTTGAAATTCCATATTAGCTATACAAATAAAGTGGATGTCTAGATCTATCTTTAATGCTGTGCATATAAGGGCCCGATCTGGTCCTGGGAGGAGCACCCAAAAGTACTAGTGCCCATGGGAGTTGTAATGATCACGGTGTCTAGCATTGCACCGAAGTACTTTTTCTCTTGATCTTTGGCATTCCACACACACTCTCTCTTTCTTGCGTGCGTGACTCGACTTGCATGACTTTATTAGCATGGCCTGACACGGGCAAAGTACTTGCGTGAAATAGCCAATAATCTATAAAGTCTCTCATGAATATCTCTTGTTTAAGACTCGCTTGGATGTTTTACACGACGTGTTATTCTATGGATTAGTTATTTCTACATGCATAGCCATATTACATTTACATGTGATAAATTGTAATTACTTAAACCCATTGCTAGTTCTTGAGATATAATTTCCTACTGAGCGTTCGCTCACTCAGTGTTTCCCTACTTTTCAGGTAAGTCCGACGATGAGACTCAATCGGACAGGGAAGGTCAAGAGTGAAAGAGATTAGAGCTTCTCAAAGCGTCAACTAGTCTTGTCTTTTCTATATTTTCTTGAGTCAATTTTGTACTTTTCTTTTTATTAAGTTTAGCATTTTCAAGGGATTGTAATAGAAATACTTTTGTGAAGGAATAAAAGGATTGGGTTATCTTTACTCTTGCGCATCTCTGATTTGGTGTTGAATATACTAATACTCTGATTGACATGATCGATATAAACTCGTCACGCGTCTCCGGGTATCTTCCACGCTCGGGGCGTGACACTTTCTCTCCCTCTCATATCTTTTAGTTCGCCGAGTTCGCCCTTGCTGTCTTCATGAAAGTTCTTTTTTTTTACGTTCTCTACAACTTCTTCTTCTACATCATCTTCTAATTCCTTCTGGTTTTTAAGATATTTTATATTTTTCACTGTGCTATCCTGTTCATCTGAGAACCAGTGTTTCTCTCTGTTCTTTCCCTTATTTCTCCCCCTTCTAGTCATTTTCATCTCTTACTATCTTCATGAAAGTTATTTGGTTTTAAGTTTTATACAACTTCTTCTTCTACATCATCTTCTAATTCTATCTGGTTTGAAAGTTATTTCCCATTTTTCATCTTATTGTCCTGTGATTTCACTGTTCATCTGAGGTTCTACCTTCTGTTATTCCTAAGTGTTGAAGCCCTTCCCCTCTTTATTTCTCTCTGAGTTCTTCATTAAAGTTCTTTCTCTCTTGCAGATCTAGATTTTCTTCTTCTATCACTTCCTCCAATTCTTCTTAGTTTACGAGTTATATTTATTTTCCCACTGTTTCACTCTCTCATCTTCTTCCTTCTTCATCTCTACACAAACCCTTCCACATTCCTCTCTATATTTCTCTCTAAAGTTTATCCTCCACAACTCTCCTTTCATGGCGGTGTGCATATCATGACGGGCAACGTTTTAAGGCTCGTGACGTGGACGACGACGGCTTCTTCATCGATCACTTTCCACAGCGATCTCTTTCAAGGCGGAGCGATCCTCTCCAAGGCTCAGCGAGGAGGAGACGACGACATCATCACCATTGCTACTACTATCTTCACATCTCATGCCCCTCTTTTTGTTATTGCTTTTGTGTTATGATACTTCATTGTAATCTTGTCACCTTTTTGTTGTAAGTTTGTCTTGCACTTCATGTACTCTTTCTTTTAAGTTAATGAAGAGAGTTGTTCTTTTGATCTAGTTCTTGATCTTCTTCCATCTCTACCCCCTTTTTCTATCTCTTCTTTTCACTTCATGCAATTAATTTCTATAGCATAGGCGCATAATCATAAGTGTTTTTAATTAAGTGTTTGGTTTGTTCTTCATTTCACTATTTTCTTTAAGCAAAGTAAAATCACAAGTATTTTTCTAAAAGGTTACAAGATTTTTAACTTTAAAAATCTCTTCTTCCCTGTGGATTCGACCCTTCTCGCCACCATATTACGTCTCTCTTTCATCTAGTTTGAGTTGGAATTTTTAAGATTGATATGCGTGTTTTAAACGATGAACTTTTGCGTGATCAACCGGCACTACGCTGCACTCCGGCGTCATCTCTTCCCGAATGTCAGCTTCGGGCATTGTTTCCTCTCGGACCTCAATCTCCGGTGCTATCTCCCCCTCTTCCAGGGCTTCAGCTGTCGGAATGGGAGTCTCCGCGACCCTGTGGGAGGTATCATCATGTCCAGCTCAAACAAGTCAATAGCCCCCAGAGGAAACCAAAAAAAAAAGAGAAGAAGAAAGTATATACTCACGGCTGCTATTGCCCCTTCTAGTGATGGCACCTCGACCGCTGGAGCAGAGGCGTCCGAACTTGTTACAGCCTCTTCTTGCCGCAAGGCCTCGACTATGGACGCCAATTTGTCCAAAGCCGTAGTGGTCTTCTCCTGTCTGGCGGCCGCTGAATCCGGGGCATGGATTACTATACCCTCTGGCGGGGTCTGTTCCTGTTTCAAGCCAAAGAACAACAACGGCGAAGAGATTAGGCTGTAGCCTCGAGAGGAAAGCCCAAATAAACGAGTCCACACTTACAAGTGCCTGCTCCACCAGGCGAAGAGAAGCAGATAGTACCGGGGCTTTCCATGCGGGGACTTGAAATCCAGGTTCCTCAGGTATGCCCTCGGTTGAAAGTGCTTCGTCGGAAGAATAGCCGTAATCAACCTTTTTCGCCCGACGAAGATTTGGTACGAGTGGGCGCCTCTTTTGCTGCAGAGAGAGCTCCTGCATCATCATATGTGGTCAGAGCATCATCACGCGGCCTCATGAACCGCAACTTTTTGGGCCTTGGCCCTCTTCTTACATATGTTTGCTCAAATTGTTGCACCCCACGGACCACCCTCGGCCGGACGGCTACCACATCGGCCCCTGCCAAAATAAAGCATGACTTGAGTTAAAACCGTGCCCGTGAGGTCACGAGAAGTGAAAGAAGTCAGTAAAGAAGGAAAGGAGGGTACCTTCTCTGATTTCCACAGCTTGGATTGGCTCGGAGGTAGTCTCTTCAATGGGTCGCACCGCCCCGTGAACCACAGCTTCACCCACGGTGGGGATAGATACGGACGTGGGCCTCTCTACGATAGCTGAAACAAAAAAAAAACACACATGTGTTACAAGAAGCGTCCCTCTTGACATCCAAATAAACCTCGAAGAGCCTCAAAGGCCGGAAAGGCCTAACCTACAAGCCGGCTCAGCTCCACCCGAGCAGCGGAAAGCTACTCGACAGATGGAGGAAGAGGAATTGAAGGGACCGCCAAGGTGGAGGTGGCTTCCTTCTTCCTCCGCTTTGCTCTCTGTCATTCGGCCTCCTTAGCAACAGCCAGGGCTTTCTTAACAGGTGACTTTGCCCAGGGCCGCTTGCTTGCCTTCGGCAGAGGGGTGGTAGTGGGGGTTGGCGGCGCCGCCTTGAAGTGGGTGGGCTTCTGCACCAACCGAACAAGGTTCCAGTACTGCGCCAACTGGTTGCTGGTGGGATGCTCTGACGAAAGAAAAGAAAAGAAAGAAAAGAATCGATTAGCATCCAGCATCACAAGGGACCGCAGTCGCGAAAGGCATACCGTGAGGGCTGGTGTACAATCGAAGGGTCAGCGGCCAGTAAGTTAGGGCCGATTCTGTGTCCCTGCGAGCCACCTCCCGGACCAGCCAAACTACGTCCCCGCTCTTCACGCAGCGGTCGGCGAGGTGAGCTAGATCCACGTGCTGCTTGAAGGTAAGGTGACAGTAGAGGCTGAAATGGTCCATGCCCCATCCGTCAGCATAATGGAAGGAGACGTTCAGGCGCGTGTCCAAGATGGAAACTATTGGGTCTTCCACCTTCAGCCCATGCGCACGGAAGAGAACATACAGCCACGTCGTTTCTTTGTAGTTCTTGGGCCTTCGCTCCTCTCTCCGCAAGAAGGTGCGATAAGGGCACGTCGTGTCCGTCTCCGGGCGCCAAGAGCAAGCTGGCGTGCCTTCTTCCTCTATCGGGAAGGGATAATTGATCTGATCCAGACAGTCTGTCCCGATCTTGCACAAATGAGTGAGGTTCTTTTTGAACTCATCTTTGGCCACGGGCGGCAATTTAGGCTGCAGGGATGGTCTGGCCTCGTGGGCCTCCTTACGGGCGGCCATGTATGCAGCCACCTCCTTCTCCCTGCTATGCATTAGTCGGAGTAGATGCCCCGGATCAATATCTAGGATGGGCACCGGTTGTTTGCTCAAGAATTTCCGCTCGGCGCCGTCCCAGCAATCGATTCTGCAAAACCGATAAAAGCTCGTCCTGGCGTTCCACCACTTGATGTATTCCGCCGTCACCCGTGGGATTCGTCCTAGCGCCGGCACTCTGAATGCGGACTCGTCGGTCCGGTGAAAATAATCCCACCAGGACCAGGCATGCTCAGCAACCGGGCTGCCCCGAAGACTCCGTACAGGCAAAGGAAACTATGCATTGTGTGTAGGGATATGCTGGTCATACCCAAAATTGCGCCCGAAGTGAAAGGGGTAATAGGGTTCCGGCAGCAAAGTATCCCCTATTCTGAAGACCAGCACACTTGGGTGAATGGACAACGCCCAGTCACGAAGCTCTGGCTCTATCAGCGGGCGAACCACGGTCTGCTGGCTAATGAGGTGAGGATATTTCTCCACTTGGTCGTCCCGGCATTCCCTCTTGCTGTTGACCAAGGGACTGGAATGGGCAGCTAGTGTCTAGAAGTGGATGCTGCCAGGTGAGTCCTGGGGGACGGTTGTAAGCCTACCCCGAATATTGAATAATTGCATTGTTGTCGATCCTGCCTCAGCATTCATGAACTCCAACATATGCGGAAACAATCCCCAGGATTGTATAGCATGTGGGGCGTACTCCGGGAATAAAGAACAGACCCAGGCGTTGAAAAAGTGCAGCGGGCCGATGAAGCGAGCCTGGCGCGGGAATTGATGAACACTGACATCCCCCAGCATCTTGAACATGAGACACAGTGCGGCCGGGCACAATGATAACTTGATGCCCCACGCCATCTGGCAAGCGGGGTAAATGGCATCTTGCCAGATGATGGTCTCGTCCCCGTACGGCAAAGTGAAGGAGCATAGGCAATACGTCAAGAAAGCTGCACAGTGGGTCATCGGATCAACCCCTACTGGGTTAGCCCCGCTATGGCGCCCTTTCGAGGTTGGGAGCGTCACCTTGGCCTTGCTCTGGACACGCTTCTTTCGGACCGCAGAAACGCCAACACAGGGGAAAGCTTCATATTTTGTCGGCCCATCAAAAAAGTACTTCAGCCACAGGCTCAGCCGAACCCTCTTGCGGTCCCCATGAGGAGGCCGCTTCCCGCCATGGGATGATTGATACAGTTCACGGTACGCCTTCATAAGGAACCGATAAGAATACCCCAGGGCATAGACGCCGTTCTCGTCGGTCTCATCCTTAATCAAGTCAGGGAGACACACCTCCTCGTACGGCTCCCCGTCAATAGGCAAGCCGCTCAGCTGATGCAGACTCCACAAGTCTAGCGAAGTCTCGCCCTCCACAGTGTAGAATGTGTTCAACTCCGCGTTGAAGACCTCCATCATCCCGCAACAGAGACCTTTGGAGATCGTGTAGTCGTACCGGGAAGCATAGACGATGTGGTAGACCCCTGCCCGGAGAAGCAAGGGAGCGCAGTTGAATAATACATAGTCGGTGAACTCCACCGCTCCCTCCCGGAAAGAGTGTGCAGCTTGAACCTTGAGCTCCCCGAACTAGCCTAGGGCAAGCTCATGCTTGAATCTGATAGCCAAGCAGTCCAGGAGATAGGGCTCCTCCCGATACCCCCACTTCAGTGGCGCCAGGAATAAGCCAAAGCGGAGTTATTCCCTTTGAACTTTGCCCGCTGCATTATCCCAACAGGCGGGAGTAAATTCCGGCGCCCGTACCAGCTTGCCCTCCACAGGGGTCACTGCTTCCAGACCCAGCACGGGGTTCCACTCCCTCGGCTCACCTACCAAGTACATCGGTACACTTCGGCGAACGCTGTACAATAGGCTATCCCGAAACTGCAAGATGGCGCGTTCGGCAGCCCGGATTGTCTTGAAATCCCTCCTGTCCTGACGACGAAGATACCTCGGGAAATGAAGAAGGTGCTGGTCCTTCGGGTAATCCTTCCGGTAGTCACCATCTTGGTTGAATGTGAAGCTGTTATCGGTCAGTCCGACACGGCTGAGGTCCAGAGTGTTGGTCTCAGAGTCAGAGGATTCGGCCAGCTTCGCCACCTCTGCATGTTCCCAATCAAGGTCTTCTACGTTGTGCCACGTAACGGCGGGGATGGCCAGTGAAAGACCCGGCTTGACACCAGCAGCAGCAGGAGCAGAAGAACCACCAGGAGCAGCCATTTATCTGCAAGGTGCAAAAAATTGGGGTCAGAACAGGTCCTGAGCAAAGACAAGAAGAAACTACTTTAAAGAGACTGGACTGCAATTATAATGAACAAGATGCCAGAAATTTTGACAAAATTTCGATAGAGTCTCCCTTAGGCCGGAGGCGTAAGGGGAAGACACGGGTGCGCATCCACAAGGAGTGACGGCCCCAACAAAGTCACGGTGTGCCCCAAGGGCAACACCGGATGTCCTATGATCCAAAGTGACCTACCTGCGCCGGCACACCTCCTGCGAGCTCTCTCCGGCACACTCTCGGTGCGCCCGTGCCCGGCACAGTCGTGCCCCAACTCTCCCAGGCACACTCCGTGCCCCGCTGGCCCAGCACACCCGTGCCCCGCCAGCCCGGCACACTCCATGCCAAGCTTCCCCGGCACACCCGTGCCCTCGCTCCAACGGCACACCCGTGCCAGGCTCCGCCAGCACATACCCGTGCCCCCCTCAGCGGCGCACCCCGTGCCTCCCCTCAGCGGCATGCTCCGTGCCCCCGTTACAACGGCACACCCCGTGCCCTCATCGACGACACACCCTGACGTGCATCCCACACCGGAGGAGAAGAAGAAGAGACGAACAAGAAGAAGAGAAGAAGGAAAAGAAGAGAGAAAGAAGAAGAGAAGAAGAAGAAGAAGAGAAAGGAGGAGAAGGAAGACGAGAGCCTAGGGCTCCGTCATCCCCCGAGCGAAAGAAGAACGAGAAGAAGAAGAGAAAGAAGAGGAGAACAGAAGAAGAAGAGAAGAGGAAGAGAAGAAGGAAGAAAGAAAGGGAAGAAGAGGGAAGGGAGAGGGGCACGGTGGTCTCACCCCAGGCACCGACGAAGGCGGTGAGCGACGGTGGCGACAGAGAAGAGAGAGAGAAGAGAGGAAGAGGAGGTGGGAGCCGAAGAGACAAAGAGAGAGAGGGAGAGAATTCGAAAGAGAAAGGGGGGAGTTTTGAACTCCCCCGCCCCTTTTATAGTGGCTTCAAAAAAAAGAAAAAAAGAGAGATAAAGAAGAAGAAAAAAGTGAAAGAAAACAAAAAAAAGAGAGAGAAAACAAAAAAAGAAAAAACAAAAAAAGAGAAAAAAAGAGAGAAAACAAAAAATATAAAAAAAGACAGAGAAAGAAAAAAAGAGAAAAAAAGAAGAAGAAGAAAGAAAAGAAAAAAAAAAGAGAGAAAAAATATATAAATGGAGAGGGGGATTTCCGCAGCCCACCACAAAGGCAGCCCAACAAGACCCACAAGGTCCAACCGGGCGAGCCCACCCGAGTGATAGCCCACAGGGCTCACTTAGGGAGAAAAGCCCAATAAATAAGACTCGAGGAACTAACTCTCCCCGGCGGCCTTCTAGGCTCGGAGGGCCCGAGACAACGGTCAGGTCCCAAGGAAGGTCCAGCCTAAAGCCCTCTCCCCGTCCGAGAGAGATAGGCTCCAGCCGACCTATCCGACCCCACCCTCGCCGGGCCATGCCTATCGCTCGGACATGAGCTAGCATCCCCGAGGCTCGGTAAGGCCGGTTGATTATCTGCAGGTGCAGCTGTTCAGAGTCCTCCGCCAGCGGGAGAGTCAGGGGAGCCGCCAGACTCCAAGGGGATAACGTTCCCACGATCAGGCCATGAAAGCCCCCGTTAAAGACGTAACTCCCGCCGAGAACCCCTCAGCTTACAGGACTCCTGAAGGCGGTGCACTATTTAAGCAAGGGATACCCTCCGGAAGATGGTAAGAGAAACAAGGCATTCACACACCCTTAGCTCCTGAGCACAATTCGCTTCACCCTTTGGTGGAGAGGATTCTCGCGCATCAGCTCTCTCCTCCCCCCATTATCGCTTCCACCATAGCTCTACTGACTTAGCCATCGGAGGGTTTTGCCCCAGGGAGATCCCCTGGGCCCTCTGATACGTTTCCCTCTCTTGCAGATTCATCTTCTGGTGATCCATAGCCCGCTCAGGATCCTGCGCGAGATCTCGCCTCTTCATCTGACGCCGTCTGTGGGAAACGCACGAAGAGCCAAGATGGTGAGAAAAAGCTCAGGGAGGAGATCCGCCGGCGGGACGGGTAAGGCTGTGGCGGCGGCGGGAGGCGCCCCCTCTAGGGTCTCGCAGAGCCCCCCCTCCAACGCCAGCATCCCCACCAACAGGCCACCACCCCCCCGGCGGAGACAGGGGCACCCCTCGACGGTGGCGCCAACGCCTTCCAGGCCCTCAACGAAAAGATGGACGTCCTCGTGGAGCTCATGGGGGCCCAAGCGGCCAGGGACGCAAGGTCCCACGCCCCGTCAGGAAGTCCCCCTCCAAGGAGTGCGACACAGCACACCGCCGGAGGCCGCTTCACCCTCCGCGGCCGACAGCTCCTCCGCAACGATGTCGGAGGACCCTCGCATGCTCCGCCTGCGGAGCAAGAGGCTTCCTCCACGCTGAGGAGAGGGAAGCAGGGGGCGAGGCCGCCGCGCCCGGGCACTAGTGCCCCGGGAGATCGCCAAGACGCCCCCCCCCAGCCCCACGGTGCGACTGCAGCCAGAGCTATCCCTCCGGCTGCGTGATTTCGAGAGACGGTTCGTAGAGCAAGAGCGCGCCCTCCGCGCCCTGCAGAAGACCTCTCTCCCGGAGGACGAGGAGAAATCCCCTTTCTCCGAGTACATCTCGAAGGCAGAGGTCTCTCCCAGAGCCTCCATTCTAACCTTCAAGCTCTACGACGGCCAGGGCGACCCAGCCGACCACTACGATAGCTTCGACGCCCTGGTGACCCTTCATGGAACGCCGGATCCCATCAAATGCCGAGCCTTCGTCGCCACCCTGGTCCAAGGTGCTCAGGCATGGTTCCGGGCCCTCGCCCCTGGGTCCATCCGAGACTTCAGGCACTTCGGGCAAATTTTCAAGGAGAGTTTCGCCGGTAGCTCCCCCCCAAGGTCAGTAGCGGGGCTCCTGGCCCTCAAACAGGCGCAAGGGGAGAGGCTCCGGACTTACGTCCACCGATTTAAATCGGAAGCCCTCAGGATCCCCCACCTGGATGTGGCCTCAGCCACAACCGCACTGACCGGGGGCACCCGGGACGAGAATCTCCGCCGCGAGCTTGTCCTCCACCCTCCCTCGACCCTTGCCGAGCTAGTGACTCTGGCACTGCGCCACGCCGAGTGCGAAGAAGTACTCAGCGCCTGCCGAGACGCAACCGGCTCGGGTCAGGAGGGGGACAAGAAGCGGACCTCCGAGCCAAACCCTGGCTCGGGTAAGAAGCGCGATCGAGAAGGAGAGCGCAAAAGAAAGTACGAGCGGTACACCCCCTTGACCGTGCCAGTCTACGAGATCTATGAAGACATCAAAGACTCGGGACTTCTTCGCCAGCCCGAGCCAATGAGGTCAAAGAACCGCAAGCGGGACAAGCATTGCCTGTTCCACGGCGACCACGGGCACCACACCGGGGATTGCCATCAGCTCCAGGATGAGATCGAGCACCTCGTCCGTCTGGGGCATCTAGCCCGGTTCACGACCGGGCACAAAGAAGACCGAGACGCCGCAGAAGAGATCGACAACGCCCCCCGAGGGGTCCACATCAACGTCATCTCGGAGGAGCGGCATCGGGTGGCGACACCAGCCGAAGAAGGAAACGTCATGCCGAGCGGGCCAGCCAAGCCTTAGAGCCTTCCAGAGGCCCGCCGATGGAGCCCCAGGTCATAGTCTTCTCCGACCAAGACCTGGAAGGGTTGAGCACCCCGCATGACGATGCCCTCGTTATCTCGGCCACGATAAATCACTATAATGTAGACAGGATTTTGGTTGATAATGGGAGCGCCCCCGTTGTGTTATCTTATGACTATTTTCTCAAGATGGGGGAAGACCCATCCAAGCTCCGCCCGATCCGAACGCCCCTTTGCGGGTTTAATGGCCTGGCCACCTACCCTGAGGGAGCCCTAAGCCTGCCGGTCACTATCGGCACCCCACCCAAAACCGTTATGGTCATAGTGGACTTCATAGTGATTAAAGGTATGATAGCGTACAACGCCATTTTCGGCCGAAAAATTCTCAGCCGAATAAAGGCCGTACCATCTACCTATCACCAAAAAATGAAGTTTCCCACCAAAAACGGGTTGGGGGAAGTCCGAGGTAACCAGGCCACGGCTAGAAGGTGCTACAACATCTCGGTGGAAGCCTCAAGGCTGGACGGGAAGGATAAGGGACCCAGGGGAGTCAAAGGAAAAGCCGTGACCACCGAACCCGGTGGCGAATTATTAACGGTATTCCTGAACGACGACCCGGCCCTAGGAGTAAGGATCGGCGCCGACCTACCACCAGAGGAACAGCAGCAATATAAGAAGTTTCTTACTGAGTATGTTCGGGTCTTCGCTTGGTCCGATGATCAACTCCCTGGTATACCAGAGAAGACTGTGACGCACAAGCTCAACCTCGACACCACCGTGAGACCCGTACAGCAGCGGAGAAGGAAGCATGCGCCCGAGAAACAGGCGATCATCAAGGCGCAGGTCACCAAGGGATAAGAAACTGGTCTTTTCAGACCGGTCCTGTACCCAACGTGGCTAGCCAACGTCGTCCTGGTGCCGAAGACTACAGGCAAGTGGAGAATGTGCGTAGACTTCACCGATCTGAACAAGGCCACCCCCAAGGACTGCTATCCGCTACCGAGCATCGACCAATTGGTTGACTCAACCTCGGGCAATGAGATACTCAGTTTCCTGGATGCCTATTTGGGTTATCATCAGATCCGAATGAGCCCTGAAGATGTCGAGAAGACCGCCTTCATCACCGACTACGGCGTGTACTGCTACACCCAGATGCCCTTCGGATTGAAGAATGCTGGAGCCACATACCAGCGACTGGTCAACCACATGTTCGAGGGACAGTTAGGTCGGAACGTCGAGGCCTACATCGACGACATGCTCGTCAAGACCCTGAGGGCCCAAGACCACTTCACCGACCTCGCCGAGACTTTCGGCACCCTCCTGAAGTACTGCATGAAGCTCAACCCCGCCAAGTGCGCCTTTGGAGTAAGATCCGGGAAGTTCCTGGGTTTCCTGGTCACTCAACGAGGGATCGAAGCCAACCCCGATAAGGTCCAGGCCATCCTGGACATGCGCCCGCCCACGTGCATTAAAGACGTCCAGCGTCTGACGGGGCGTGTCGCTGCTCTCAGTCGTTTCCTGTCCCGTGCGGCCGAACGATGCCTGCCCTTCTTCAAGCTGATGAGGGGGCCCAAGATAGCATCTGCTACGTTCGCATGGGATGGGGAATGCCAAACAGCGTTCGCCAAGCTCAAAGAGTTCCTGGCTTCGCCCCCGGTGCTTTCTAAGCCCGTCCCGGGTGAGGTCTTGTTGCTCTATCTCTCGGCGACGCCATCAACGGTCAGCTCGGTCCTAGTCAGAAATGACTCGGGAGTCGAGAGGCCGGTCTACTACACCAGCAAGGTGCTCGGCGAGGCCGAGCGGAGGTACCCCGCAACCGAGAAACTCGTGCTAGCGTTGGTTACCTCCGCAAAGCGCCTCCGACCCTACTTCCAGGGGCATCCCATCACCGTGCTAACCGGCGAGCCACTGAAGAAGATTCTGGCCCCTCCCGAAGCCTCGGGGTGACTCGTCAAATGGGCCATCATGCTCGGGGCCTACGACATCTCATATAGGCCGCGATCAGCTATCAAAGGACAAGCACTCGCCGACTTCATCGCCGAGAGCACCGTTCCGGTCGAGGACAGGCCTCCGACAGCAACCGGGCCAACCTGGGAGCTGTTCGTCGATGGATCGTCCAACTCGGTCGGTAGCGGCGCAGGGATCCTCCTAAGGTCCCCCGAAGGAATAGAGTTGCAATACACCCTAAAGTTCAACTTTCTGGCATCCAACAATGCTTCCGAGTACGAGGCCCTTATCTCGGGAGCCCGCTGAAGATTCGGATTAAAATCCACACTTAGGAATAAAAATAAAAATAATAAATGAATAAGATGTAATAAAAATAGCACGAGGTGCTTAAAAGGGAGTTGTGATCGCCAGAGGGATTACCTCAATAAGAAGAAAAGGGGATCGCGTGTACCTGGTGGAATTTGGGATGCGGGATGGATGTGGATTTCCTCCTCCAACTTCAATCGGCCGGCCGATGAAGCGGGTCTTCTTAGTTGATTACCTTGCAAAACGGACAATAAACACAAACAAGAAGAGAGGGATCAGCCCAAAATGCAGTAGTATCTATCCAAATAGACATGTAATAATGAAGGAAAGAAAGGCACATGCGCACCTTATTTTTTGGTTGTTTTTTTTTTAAACCCCTTAACAAGACTTAAGGGAGGGGGAGTATGATGATAAAAATGCGATAAAGTGTGAATAAATATGAAGGATGAACGTATATGATGAATGGAGTGATATGAATAAAAAAAAACAAAGAGATGAAAAGGCTGAGAAACCCTGCTGTCCCTGGCGACAGTAAAGGGAAATTGGGTGAAGATGACGGAAATAGATGGATGAAGCACCGGATGAAGCCCAACGAAAAACGCAGAGAGGATGCAGCAAAGGACGAAGAAGGCTCTGTTCGTGAATGCTTAAACCTTTTGAAACCTGCTTAACGTGCTTCACCTGCTTCACGAGCTTAAAACTGCTTAACCCTTTTACAATGCTTAACCTTTTTTACGATCGATCAAGGCTTCAATTTATAGCTTCGATTGGATGTGATCAAGCAAGGTAAGATCAGAACGGGTAATGAGGCATTCAAGGAAGGATTAAGATCGAGCAAGAGACCAAATTACGATAGGGAACTGTGAGGGAAAGATCGAAAAAGGAAGGACTCTGGAGCGAAACACGCCTTAATCGAGGGCGTCTCTTGATGAATTGACGACTGCAACAGAGGCGTTTCTTGAAACACGACCTAGCAAAGGACGTTTCTTCCTGGATTTAATTTTAGAAATAGAACTTGCTCTGTTTAAACACTGATATAACACGCCTATGATAACGGCGTTTCTTAAAAACACGCCTTGAGGAAGGGCGTTACTCAGAAAATGCCTTTTATTTTAAAAAATTGATAATTCCAGAAATTAGCGTATAATACCAGGAATTGACGCCCTGTTCCACGGTCGTCCTTTCTTTGAAAACGCCTTATTACAGGTCGTGACTTTATAAATTAACGCCCTTAATAAAGTCGTGAATAACAAAATGCAAGAAACATGCATAAAAATTCACAAAAAAATAGAAAAACTTTATATTATAAGAATATTGAAGTCCACTTGGGGCGTTTACATAATAACATGAGATTTGATCAACAAAACGTCAATTTTGGCGTGTCTACAGCTGCCCCGCCTTGGCGTCTGCTTTGCAAGGGAGTGAAACGAAAATGAGATGAAGTAGAATGAACTGATAAGGAGACGCCAAGGTGTGATGTGACACGCCTCAGACACTAAGTATTTGAAATCGTTCCAAAATTCTGGGTGAAACAACTCTGAGAGGTTCCAAGGAAATGTCGATTTGTTGGAAAGAAGGAGATTAAGCCAAGTAAATAAAAGGGTGTGCGCGCGGGCACGACAGGGAAAGACCATTGGAGAGCGATTATCAGCCAACGTGGATGTGCTGCAACCAAGGTAAATTTTGCAGAAAAGTAAAGAGAATTGGGATAGAAATCCAACAAAAGGGTCACTTCCAAGGAATCCGCCTGAATGGCCTCAACCAGAACGAAGTACTTGATTTGGAGTGGAATATCTCATGTTATCTCAATTGAGAACGAGCGAACTTCATTATCGCCATAATATGAAGATTTTCAGCATGAAACTCAAAGTCCTACATGATGCATGCTGGGCTAAAAGAAAAAGATTAAAACAAACTAAAACTAGAAAATAATCAAGGATAATATTGTTAAGCTATTTAGGTCTGGTCAAGAATCCATATCTCTGAGCCAACACTAAGCCGAAGCCCGTTTGTCCGCGCGTCAACTCAGAAAGTGGAACCATCGTCCCGAACCTTTAATAACTCAACGGCCTATCCGTGTGATAAAAACTCTCCTGAAATCGTCATCGTTTTTGATGAAGGGGAACTCAAATTTCAGGTTTATCAGAATCACAAGGTCCTTGATATGCTATAATAGCGTAGATATCATATAGTAATCAGTGGTTACAAGAAAAGGATACAGGGTGACAAGATGTTACTCCCACCAGCGATCCAAACGCCTTGAATCCTGCAAATTCTTACACTTTGAAACTTGTTATTTTTCATTTAGAACATGATCATAAGTGCTTAATTATAAACAATTTCCATCAAATAATAGCACTTAAGTTCATCAAAAGCATGGATGGGGCAAAAAAAACGCAGGCCAAAAGAACACGCCTAAGAATAGGGCGCTACCAGAATAAAAGACGCCTGACCACAAGTCGTGTAATATGGAAAACACGCCCTACTCAAAGACGCAACCAATAGCAGGAACTTGAAATAAACACGCCGTCATAAAGGGCGTGACATAAAACACGACCACACTACAGGTCGTCAAAATTAAAAAACACGCCCTCACATAAGGCGTTAATTCAGCGCGAAACACCGTTTCTAAATTAGGAGCAGAGTCCTTAACCCAACCAAACTTCTATCTTTAAGGCTCTTCAAGACTCTTCAAATCGTTATAAAACGGCAGCCTTCCTTTAGTAGATTACCATAACTTCCTTGCATCGAACTGCTTCTTTCTTCCCTGCGGTTTTTATGTTCTGCTTTGTTCTTCTGCAACCGCAAGCTGCTGTATACATCCCTCAAGCAAACTCAAGCGATGGACAGGATGGTGAACAGGATGATGAAGAAGCCCAAGATCTCCACACCCAGACTTTCTGAAATACAAGGACACTTGAGCAATAGAATTGCTTTGAATCAAGTAAGTCTTTCCTACTGTTGCTTTGCGATGCTCTTCTGCCAAGTTCTCAATTTCTTATTACATGCATATGTTCTGCTCTTCACAGGACTATCCAAACCTCCCAGGGGCTAGAAGATATGTAAAAGTCAAGTGGTTACCCTTAATCCTCTCCAAATTCTCTTCAGATATGAGGGTATATGTAGCTAGATGGCATCTCTTGGGGTTGGTCACCCATGCCAAACACTATGATCAAATTCACATAGATTGGGCTGCCATAGGAGCATTGATTGAAACCTGGCATCCTTCCACCCATACTTTCTTATTCTCCACATTTGAGGCTACCGTCTTGCTAGAGGAAATAGAGACGATCCTAGGCTTGAAAAGGATGAAGCACGGAGAAGAAGAGAAGATGGCAATTATGCCAAGGCCCATCTCCTCTCAAGAGTTGCTAACCTCACTAATACCCAGCCCAAACATAGTGAACCAAATCAAGGTTACTAAAGGAGTTAACCTCTTGAAGCTCGCCTCGTGGGTGTACAAGAGAGCGGATCAAGCTAAAGAGGAAGAGGAGATAGAAAGGGTGACTAAAGCCTTCGTGGTGTGCTTGGCAGGAGCACTCCTATTCCCATCCACGGAGGACTTTCTAGAGGAGTCCCAATTGAGCGCAGTTGTGAGCTTATGGGAAGAAGAAAGAGTTGGACCGGCGATCCTAGCATATCTCTATAGCGGGCTCACATCGGCGGCTATGGGGAGGCCCATCTACGGGTGCATGCTAGCACTCTCAAGTTGGATCGATCTACACTTCAAGTTTGATCCATGCCATGAAGCCCAACAACCCTCAAGAATTTTCTCAAAGAGCCCACTCTCATGTATAACCGGCTCATTAGGTATAAGCAATAGAGTAACCAACCGGATTCCTCAAATCAAGAAGAGAGGGGATTGGAGGGAGCATCTAAAGGTAATGCCAAAGAATCTTTTTACATGTGCCCCGGGCGTATTTAAAATGCAGGAACTTCGTGCACGCTTCTCCATCGGGACGGACCTTCGTCTTATTGGCGCTTCGGACTTCGTCTTGTACAATTCTCACAGGTGCCTTCCTCAAATGGGTCTTCCAAGGCAACATTTTGAAGACATCTCTCATCTCCCTCCCATCAAATCAAGAGACTTAGGCAGTAATGAAGATGGTGAGGATGCCATTACCATTCAAGCTCTCTGGAGGCTAAACAAACTCCACCAACCTGTAGAAGACTTGGATGAAGACAAAGAACAATGGAAGAATTATGTAACTTCACTGGGAAAAATAAGGGCCAAAGGGGCTCATTAGATATTGTAGTTCCTTTCTTTCAAAATAAGTGAAGATTGACTTCTCATTGAGTCCACTGTTACTGATTATTAACGAAATCTTCCAAAGCCTGAGTTCTGTTGTGAAAAACGCCTCAACAAACGCCGTGAATTCAAAAAGCACGCCTTACCTCAAGGCGTCTCAAGCGACCTGCGTGAACAAATGACGCCTGCATAGTGGGCGTTACTTAAATAACGCCTTCCCACAAGGCGTGACTAGATTCAAACCCAAAAGAAATGATCGTTCCTTCATTAAAAGTAACGCCTCTTCCTTAGTCATGTTTCAAAAATAAAACGCCTTTACCAGAGGCGTGACCAAAAAACAGCAATGATGACGTCCGTTACATTAATCAACGCCCATTCAATGCGTCTGACGACGGTTATCGTTCCCCATGCAAAACAAATTAACGCCTTATTATGTGTCGTCAATTTCAATAAAACGCCCTTGGTATGGGCGTTAATTCTATTTAAAACGCCTCCCTCAAAGGCGTGTCTCACTTTCGAAGCCCAAAAGCCAGCGGCCCCTTTCTTCTTCCTCCCTCCGCTCATTTCTTCCCTCACCCTGCAAAACCCTAACCGAAGCCCTCTCCACCTCTCGAGCTCTTCCCTCTCATCTCTCAAACCTCCCCCCCTAAACCCTAACCATGGCCGGCGGAGGACAAAAACGCCAAAGGGTAGCCGCCCCAGAGGTCGTTGACCTCGACGCCTCTCGCACTCAAGAGGGTGAAATCTCCGTAGAGGAGCTCGCCATTGTGGCTTATGAAGAAGAGCCGGCCACGGCCGGCGGCGACGAGGCCGAAGCAATGGAAGGGGAAAGAGGAGATGATGGTGGGAACGGAGAAGAAGAAGATGAAGAAGAGGGAGAATAAGAAGAAGAGGAAGGCGGAGACGGACCGCCGCCGACGGCGGCGCTCGCTCCCCGGGGCCAACTCCGGCGGCCCAGACGGCCACTGCCCCGGCCTCAACCGCAGAAGCACAGGAAGGTAAGCTCCTCTCCCCCAATTCCATTTTTTTATTTTCATTTTATTTGATTTCCTTTGATCGCCATAGCCCTCGGGCACGAACCTGCAACTCAGAAAAGACACGCCTCCCACGGGGGCGTTAATCACAAGTGACACGCCCTATCCTGGGGCGTGAATTCCTTTTATTAATTAATTTTCATGAAACACGCCCCGAAGCATGTCGTTTCTTAAAAAAATGATTTTTCATTACTGCCATGCTTATTAATTAATTTCCAACCATGTTTTTCATGAATAATTTCGCATGCTGTTATTTATTAGATTTTCTGTTAAATTGAGAAACTCACGCCCTCCAGAAGGGCGTTAAATCTTCAGAAGACGCCCAAACCAGAGGGCGTCTCTCTTATCATTAACGATTTAAAAATTAAGCTCATTTAGGGAAACGCCCTTACGGAGGGCGTGAATTCAACAATAGACGCCCAACACTGAGGCGTGATTTAAAAACGTTTTAGAGTTAAGCCAACGAAACGCCCAACATGGAGGCGTGATTAATATAAAAAACGCCCTTATTTAGGACGTTACAAGAAGGCACATTTATGAAAACGCCTCCCACAGGGGCGTGAATTCATCAAGAAACGACCTGAAGGTGGCCGTGAATTCAAAAAAACACTAAAATTCAATAGCATGCCAAACCAAATGTAATTCCACGTTAATATCCAATCAATTAAGCAAAATAATTCCTTTTTACTGCATGCAGGGGCTGATGAGGACCCGCATCTCATGGGTCATGGTCTGGGCAGCATACCAGGGTCTCCCCGACTTTCAGAGGGCTAGGATAGAGGCCATGGGGTTTGGGGCTTTTCTATCCATCGAGCCTTTTAGACCTGACCTAGCACTGATCCAGGTTCTGAGGGAGAGATGGGATAGAGCTAGCCGGACTTTCCTGATGCCCTGGGGGCATATGGTTCCTAGTTTAGAGGATGTAGCTAGGATCACAGGTTTACGGGTAGATGGTGAGGCCGTGAGTGGGTTCACCTATTCTGATTATACGGAGATGGCACAGAGGCTGCTAGGGCTGGACATGGTTTATGTGACGCCTAGCGAGTGTAGGACCATTTTTCGCACGGACCTGACTACAGTGATGGGTCTAGGGGATGCTAGGCATAGGTCGGGGGAGACCCTAGGTGAGTTTGCGCAGCGGCTGACTGACGGGGTGAGAGCGGCATGCTGCCAGGACCCGACTGACCGTGAGAGAGCGGATCGAGACTTGAGGAGATTCCTGCTGCTGCTGCTCGGGAGATTGCTGTTGGGGACGAAAGCTGATGTCATCAACTGCCGCTTCCTGAGCATCCTTGAGGATCTGGAGACGGTTGGCACGTATGCTTGGGGAGCGGCCCTGCTGGCGCATTTGATGGCCGATCTGTCCACGGGGACAGGCCGTGAGACGACCGTCAGTGGCTTCTCACCTCTTCTTCAGGTATGCAATTTCTCATTTCTTATCTTTTCTTTGTTATGATGCATGTGAATATAGTACTAATTGCAATGCATGGATGCAGGTGTGGAGCCACCTATACATGCCGATGGGGCGCGTTGACCCACGGCCAGGAGCTGAGGGATCCTTCCCTCTGGCGCGACGCTGGGTGCCTGTTATCTTTGGCGCCCCACTTGACTACGAGTTGTGGGTTTTACGGAGAGAGTTCCGCGACTTCCCTCCCTCGCTGGTATGTATGAACGAATGATATGCATTTCTTTTTTGTTGTTTATTTGAATATGATGAAATGATAATGATGCGTGTTCATGAATGCAGGTGCAGTGGAGACCATATGAGGGGATGACTGATGAGGGCCAGCCCTGGGTCGTATCAGGGCGACCTCGCTTCGGGCGTGAGCTGTGGCTACACTGCTTGAGCGAGATCGAGCCGTTACGGCTTCGGCTGGTGATGAGGACCCTGGGCCTGCCCCAGGAGTGGATCGAGGTCGGAGAGCCTCGAGGGATTGGAAAGAAGACCCGCGGTCGCACTAAGACGACCGACTGGCGGGTACGGTTTGAGGAGCAGTACGCTGACTGGCAGCGAGGCGGGACCCGAGTTGTTTCCCACGTGACAGACAGCTCCGAGTACCTCCGGCGCTATTGGGAGGTTCACGCCGGCCGACCCCAGATGAGGGTCTTAGGGGTATGTATGAAATGCAATTATTTCTAAATTGAATGCAAATGCTTATGTGACTATCATGTGACTAACATGCAATGGATGCAGGACGCGAGGGACATCGCAGCTATAGATGCCCAGGCCCACCTACACAGCCTGGAGGACCAGCTGGCCGCCACACGGGCCGACCTGGAGACCCTGGTGAGTGTTTAAATTATTCCTATATGCAAGTGAAATTTTTTGTTGAATTAATGATTAGCCACTGACGGTCCTCAATGAATGCAGCGTGCCCAGCAGGGAGCAGTGAGGAGAGATCCGGGGGAGGCCTCCAGCTCGAGGGGGCCTAGTGCAGCGGTGACTGCACTGACGGAGCAGCTGGCCAGAGCGGTTGCACGAGCTGAGGCAGCGGAGCGTGACCTTGCTTCACGGGTAAATTCTGAACTCGAAACCTCATTCAAATAATGATCAGATATAAATTGTGCACTGATAAAAATTCATTTTTACAGACTGAAGAGCTTCGAGCCACTCTTATCTGCGTGGATGAGGGCTTCCGAGCGACGAGCTCACAGGTGCGTGACCTACCTTTAGTCACATGTTGTTATTTCATTTCATGAATTATTGAACTGTGGGACTGATGATTTGTTTACCTGTTTGTAGGCTGCTCAGCTGAAGGTGATACGTACCGAGTTGTCGATCCGTGATCAGCGGATCGTAGAGCTTCAGCGGGCCTTGCAGCAGCGCAGTGAGCTTCCTCAGGACGTGGCCGAGCTGCGGGTTGCCCTGGAGCTGGAGAGGAGGGAGCGTGCTCGTGAGCGCGAGGAGCGGGCTCGTGAGCGCGAGGAGCACCAGGCGGAGCGTGCCCGGTTCCAGGAGCAGTTGTTGGCACGAGAGCGTGAGCTGGCGGACTCGAGGACCCAGTTGATCCTTTCCCAGGAGCGGCTTCGAGTGTCCGAGGAGCGGCTGCAGCGAGGCCGTGAGCGAGCACGGGCTGCGGGGTACTCCTTCACCAGCTCCACCTTCGTGACGGGTTCTTCCCTCCGAGAGAGGAGCGAGGCAGGGGGACACGTTCGGGTTCCGGCTTCTTCGCGGGGGCCTATGCCTCCTCCACCAGCGCCAGCTCGGGGCGGTGAGGAGGAGGTTGAGAGCAGGAGAGTAGAGGAGGGTGGAGGCGAGAGCTGAGAGTTTTGTACTTGTACTCCTCCACCTTCACACCTGTACATGATAGACATGATGATATATATATATAAGATTTGAGCTTTTGTTACCTGAGTACTTGTATGGTTGTGGACTTGTGTTTGTGTACTTTTTCTTTCCACGTTCCTCGTGTTTGCTTTACTTTTGCCCTGTATCTGCGGCTGTGGTTTTCACTTGAACAAACAGGTTAATTCATCTGTTTGACTTGGCCCCTTGCCCGGTGAGCAAAGGGTGTAAATATTTTGACCTTAATAATGGGTCAAGGGGCCAAGCATTTAATAAGGCAAAATGAAATAATCAAAACTCGGGGATGCCTCATGCAATCACACGTATGCAAACAAGATGTCCAGGCAAGAATGCAATTCATGCAACATGAAGAATTTATTTTTTTTGTTCTTTTCAGTATGTATATATATATTTTTTTGAGGATTTTTTCTAAAAAAACACGCCTTAGATTAGGTCGTTACTCTCTTAAAAGACGCCCTCGGAGACGGCGTTACTGTGAAAAGTTTTTTTGGATTTTGTTGAAAACACGACCTTCCAAGAGGCGTTATTTTTAAAGAAACGCCTAAGATCTAGGCGTGAATCAGCATAAAAGCGCCTTGAACAAAGGCGTTAATTTTTATTCCTCCCAAATTGGGCTGATAAAGAAATCAAGGTGGTGGGCCCTACTTGGTCATCTTCTAAGTTCCATTAACCTTTCTTGAATAATTAAAAGGGGAATTGGCGTGAATATGGTTAAACTTATACACAAGATTTCGTACAGTGCATTCTCTTCAGTTTGTCTCGACCATTCTGCTGGTTCATGACTTTCCAAAAATAAAAGAGAAGCTATAAGGAAGCTCACAAAAGATTCAAAGATGCCTGAGGCAAAGCTACCTCCCCTATCCTTATGCCTGTTGGGGTTCGGTCTTTGGCGTAGGGACGCTTTGTTGCCCTTCTTGCCTCTTCATAGTGCATGCATACGCCCAAGGTTTTCCTTGCGGGGACTTTGCCCTCTTGACATGCTTTTCTTTTTCAACATTTGACTTTCACTTCGGAATTGATTCATATTGAATAGATTTGAACTGATGAACAACCTAATTGTACTTGGGCTTTCGTGGCATTTGTTCCCTTTTGGGCCCTGACTTCCTCCTACTAGGGCGGCGGATAGGCTTGGCAGGTCTACCTCGAGACCTCCCTTCCTCCCTTGTGGGCCGAAGAAGAAAAGAATGGATATCGTCTTTCGCCTTTAGTTTGATTTCGACTTTCCATCAGATTTTGCACTGCTTGAGCTCAAGAGTAAAGTGTGTAGTGTGTGCGGGGTCAATTCCCATTTTAAATTAGCAAGACTGACAAATGGATCTTGGATTTTGACTTTTCGGACCGGTGACCTTTGCATGTTAAGTCAGCCCAAAAGGGAGAACCATGAAAGAAAACTCTTTGGATTTTGAAAATATTCAGATTTTTTTTTTTTTTTGAATTATCTGGGAGATTTCTATTTTCTTTGGTTTTTTGTGAAGTTTTTTTTTGATTTTTATTTGGATTTTTTGTTCAGGGGTAATATTTCTTGAGATACAAACCATTCCAGGGGTGAGTTAATTCCTCTCCTTCAGCATTAACCAGTTTATAAGCATTGCCGGGAAAAACATCTTTTATAACGAACGGCCCTTCCCAATTTGGTTGGAGCTTTGAACGAGGGCCACCCGGCTTTACAAAAATTCTTTTGATTACCATTTCACCGACCTTAAATTTTCTCTCAATTACCTTCTTTTGATAGAAACGTGAGAGCCTGTTTTGGTAAACGCGCGCATGCTCAGCGGCGACCAGACGCTTCTCATCTAGGAGTTCCAATTGGGCAAGGAGTGAATCACGACGTTCATCGATAGGGAGCTCCTCATCCAATTGTACTCGCAAAGAGGGGATAAGAATCTCATAAGGGACTACGGCCTCCATTCCATAAGTAAGGGCAAAAGGAGTTTGCCCAGTGGGGGTTCGAATGGAAGTGCGGTAGGCCCAAAGAGCTTCAACCAGCTTGTCCGGCCAGTCCGAGAATTTATTAGCCTCGCACGTCTTCTTAACAATCTTGATTAAAGTTTTATTAGTGGCCTCTGCTTGGCCATTGCCCTGCGGATAATAGGGAGAAGAATGATGCAATGTAATGTTATACCTGTTGCAGAGATCCTTGAGATCTTGGGAGATAAATTGAGGTCCATTGTCGGTGACGATGGTGCTTGGGATGCCGAACCTCGTGATGATGTTCTTCATGATAAATTTGCAGACGGTTGATGCCTTAATCTCCACGTAAGCTTCTGCTTCCGCCCACTTGGTGAAGTACTCCGTTGCCGTGAGAATGAATGATTTTTGCTTGGTCAGGAGGTTCGAATCACCAAGAGGTCCAATGATATCAAAAGCCCACATGGAAAAAGGCCATGGGGAGGACGTAGGGTGGAGTGAAGAAGCAGGAGAATGAATCTTGTCGGCGTGCAGTTGGCACTTAACACACCTTCGAACATAGATAGAACAATCTTCTTCAAGAGTGGGCCAATAGAACCCTAGTCTAAGAATCTTCTTAGCTAGCATCTGGCTATTCACATGACCCCCACACACACCAGAATGCGCCTCTTCCACGACCCTCCAAGATTCATCATCATCGAGGCATCTTAATAAAACACCGGTGAGCCCTCTTCTGTAGAGCACACCTCCAACCAAAGTGTAACGTTGAGCCACTCTCCTAATTGCTTTCTTTTCTTCGGCTGTGGCTTCCTCGGGGTAAGACTGATCATTACAGTATCTGGCAATCTCATAAAACCAAGGCTTTTCTTCATCCGCCAACTCTTCTTGCCAATCCAATAACATGACCTCTTTGCCTTCAAGAGCTTCTTTCCGTCTAACCTTCTCGAGCACCTGATCCCTAATATCAAGAAAAGCACGATCCCTAATAGCTGGAGTATCACGCTGATGAATCAGGGGGACATGAAAATCACGCTGAGGAGGGAAGACTAAGGCGGAAGCTAAAGAAGCAAGTGCGTCGGCCAAGATGTTCTGGCTACGCGGGACATGAACGAAAATCAATTTAGTGAAGAGTTTGGCGTAAGCTGAAGCGAGTTCCTGGTAGGGTTTGAGCTTAGGATTGATGGTGCGACACTTGACCAGCACCTGGCGCAAAATAAGCTGACTGTCACCGACAATTCGCAAATGAGTGACACCATATTGATGAGCGGTTTTGAGACCGGCCAAAAGAGCTTCATACTCGGCTATGTTATTGGTGACGGGAAAAGTAAGCCGAGCAGCAAATGGAATGGTGACCCCTTCGGGTGTTAAAAGAACCATGCCGATCCCTCTTCCTTGAGAGTTAAGGGCTCCATCAAAATGTAATGTCCACGTAGGATCGTGGGGTTGATTAATGGACATTAATTCTTCATCTGGGAACTCCGAATTGACAGGATCAAAGTGGGGAAGAGGGTGGTGAGCAAGGTGCTCGGTAATGGCGTAACCTTTGATAGCTTTTTGCTGAATGTAAGTGATGTCAAATTGAGAAAGGAAGCTTTGCCAGCGAGCTAATCGATCAGTGAGGACAGATTTTTCAAGGAGGAATTTGATCGGATTCATGCGCGCAATGAGGTGAACCTCGTGAGCTAGGAAATAATGTTTTAACTTTTGAACTACCCAAACCAAAGATGCACAAGTCTTTTCCATGGCTGAGTACCTCTGCTCACAGGGGTTAAGAAGTTTAGACAAGTAATATGCTGCCCTCTCCTTACCTTCTTCATCCACTTGAGCTAAGACAGCACCTACGGAGTCATCCAGGACTGAAACATATAGAATAAGAGGTTTGCCTGGAATTGGCGGCCTCAGGACAGGAGGATTGACCAAATAATCCTTCAATCCGTCAAAGGCTGCCTGACACTTGTCATCCCAATTAAACTTGACTCCCGGCTTAGTAAGCTCGTAGAACGGCCTACACCTTTGTGAGTGCTGGGAGACGAAGCGGCGAATGAATTGCAACCTCCCTATTAATCCTCGAACTTCCTTCAGATTCTTGGGAGGAGGCATATCTCTAATGGCCTTTGCCTTGTTGGGATCAACCTCAATTCCCCTCTTGCTAACGATAAACCCAAGTAATTTCCCTGAAGAAACACCAAATACGCACTTTTTGGGGTTCATTTTTAACTGAAATTCTCGGGATCTCTGCAAAACCTTAGCCAGAACCCCAGGATGCTCAATCCTTGTCCTTGATTTCACAACCAGGTCGTCCACATACACCTCAATATAAATATGAATCATGTCATGAAAAATTGCCATCATGGCCCTTTGATAAGTGGCTCCAGCATTCTTAAGTCCAAAGGGCATAACCACATAACAATATGTGCCCCATGGTGTAGTGAATGAAGTTTTCTCCTGGTCTTCTTCAGCTAGACGAATCTGATTATAGCCTGAAAAGCCATCCATAAAAGAAAGAGTCTCAAATCCTGCCGTGTTGTCGATCAATACATCAATATGAGGGAGGGGGAAGTCATCTTTAGGACACGCCCGGTTGAGGTCCCGGAAATCTATGCAAATCCGAACTTTCCCATCTTTCTTCATAACCGGGACAATGTTAGCCACCCAATTGGGATAAAGGACGACTCTAACAAATCTAGCTTTATGGAGCTTATCGACCTCCTCTTTCATCTTTAAAGCCATGTTAGGGTGGAAACGCCTCAACCGTTGTTTGACCGGGACAGACCCTGGCTTAAGTGTAAGGCGATGTTCAACGAGCGCAGGGTCTAATCCAGGCATATCTTCGTAGCTCCAAGCGAACGTGTCCTTGTATTCTTGTAGAACCAAAATAAGCGCCTCCTCCTCGGAGGGCGGCAAATTTTTACTGATGAGGACAATCCTAGGGTCTTCCTCGGTACCCAGATTGATTTCTTTGGTTGGCTCTTCCACTGAGGCTGATGGTTCGTCGAATCGTCTTATGCCACTAGCAAAAGCATCAGCCTCGTCCTCATATTCTTCATAACTTTCATCCCCCTCTTCAATAGGGTCTTCATCATTCATTATTTCATAAACGCCCAAACCCTCATAAGAAGCAATGGAATCCTCATATTCTAGCTCCGGCAGGATAATTGGATCCTCCACAAACTCAGGGATTGCTAAACAAGCATGGCATCTGGCAGCCAATTCTAACAAAAATCTTCGAGGAATCTGCCTACCCTTGGCCTTCTTATGTGGAACTATCCCCTGACTTTTAAAAGAAGAAGAGGAAGAAGAGGAGGAAGAGCAACTAGCTTGATTAGGGGAAGGAGATGAAAAAGCGGATACAGGAGGTGATACAGAGGAGGGCCCCTCACCAGAGGGGGAGAAAAGACTTATCAAGGAATTTTGAGAGAGCAGCCCCTGGGTTGGGACGCACTCGGAAGAAAAATAGGAAATCTCTTCAATAGAAATGGAGGACTGGAATGTTGGAGATTTGGCGTTTTTTTTTCGTTTTTAGTTTTTCCTTTGTTTTTATTTTCTTTTTCAAGTAAAAAGCAATGCGAAGGGAGAATAGCGGGGGGAGTGGAGATTGCAATTTTGGAGAAAGATTTAATCAAAGACGGCCCATGCGGGGGCGAGATGGAGATTTCAGAAAATCGCTCGAGGAGCGAAGGAGCAATCGAAAGGGAAATCTGAATTGAATCAGGAGACAAGTTAATGGTAATCGGTGGTGGTCGCGGCACGTGACCAAACCAACGGGAATAGAAAGAAGCCAACACTGATGGATGCACAGAAGTGAGGGAGAAAAGGCCGGCCCACAGCCTATCCACGGAGAAATCTTCTTCAAAGGGGACATCTGGTTCTCCCGTATCTGTGTAGTCACTTAACAGCTGCCTTTTATCTGTGATTGCGGCAGGCATTTCAATCAGTTCTTGAATCAATGGTGGCCATTCTGGATCTGTCGGCAGGAATAAGCGGCCCAGGGAAATCGTGATGTCATTCATATCAAACCATCTGTACCAGTCACATGCCGGATCACCCATCTTCCTTCTTTTATCGGGCCTTAAAGACTCCAAGGCTTTGTAAGTGGCTAGTGGTGCAATGTGACGAGCGAACTGCCTAGCGTGCACATCTTGACAATCAAATAATGAAGTAATGACAGTAGTCTGCTCGTTGTTTTGAATGCCACCGGTGACAAAATGTGTCTTTAAAGTCCAGGTGAGCGGTTGGCGATCTGGCTTGAAGGTGGACGTCATAACAGCCCACGGCTCCCCTTCATTCTTGCCCGGTGCTTTGTAGCCTAAGCCGCCTCGTGCAATCATCTTTTGAGGCTTAATGGGCCTAACTCTGCCCTGGAGTTTGGCGCCCAGGCCCTTGCCATCTTGATATCCCATTCTTATAAGAATGTTCCAGCCGGGGGTATTCATCATATTTTTCTTTTTCTTCTTCCCCTTAGAAGGCAGAGGTGTCATGGCAACTGTGGTAACTGTCTCGGACAGCATCGGCCGCGGACGGGGAATGTCCAGCACAGATAATAACGGCTTGTTGGCAGGCCATATGGAAGGAACTGATGAAGCTACATGAATGTCTTCCTCTGGCAAGATCGGCACACTGGTCACCTTGATAATACGCCCCTTGTGCGGAAACTTGAGGCACTGATGGTTTGTAGAAGGCACCGCATCAAGCTGCTGAATGTAAGGGCGACCCAGGATGCCATTAAAGGTTGGGTCCATATCCAGAATATGAAAATCTGCCGTAATAGTGGCTGGACCCAAGCTGACTTTGAGAGTAATCATGCCCAGAGGAGGTTTCTTTGTATTATCATATGCTGTGACAGTAATGGTGGATGGCCGAATCTGGCTCTCAGGGATACCACATGACTTTAGAGTGCTCGGAGGCAACACATTAATAGATGCACCGGTGTCTACCAAACATTGCTTAACGGCCACTTTGTTGATATCAACCGTGATACATAGGGCATATTTTCTTGCCGGTAGAGGTGCTAACTCATGTTCGTGGAATGTGATTGCCGGCTGACTGCTGGCAGGAGTCAAGACTGTAATTATCTGTTCAACCGGAAGGTCCTCATTGACCATAACCTTCTGCAGGTATTCCTTCAAGGCCAGCTGATGAGTGGTGGACCTCTTGATTAATTCAAGAATGGAGATTCTGGCTGGAGTGCGATCCAGGTGCTTTAACAGATCATACTGAGTTCCCGGCACTGAATCTTGTTCCTGTTCTTGCTCTTGTGGCCCCTGCACGGGCTCTAGCTCTCTCTGGGGGAAAACACGGTGGAATATCCGTCCACTACGGAGGGGTGCTACGCCTTGACGCGCCTCTGTCGGGGCAATCTTAGGAGGAGGGTTGGAAGAAGAAGAAGGAATGTCGGTAGCAGAAACCGCACTTGGGGATAAAGGGGAATTCAATGAAAGGGGTGTCTCCGTAGGAGACGTGGTAGTGGTGTTCAATAAAGGTGCCCCCGAGGGAGGCATGGGAGGAGCATTTGAAGAAGGGGCCCTCACCGGAGAGGTGAGGGATATCCGAATGCGAGGAGTATTGGTAGGTGGTGGAATAAGGAGAGATCGTGGCACAAAAGGTGGTTGGGGAGATGGTGAAGGAACTCTTGCCGGTGTAGGGGTGATAGAGGAGGTAGCGGGCGCTGGCGGTGAGCGAAGTAGGAGTGGCCTGGATGGCGCGGGTGTGGGATTGATGGTGGAAGGTGGAATGGTAGATTGTTGGGGTGGTATGTGGTTAAGAAGGGAACGAGTCGGCAAGACTGTAGAATTGGTGGAGGTAGACGGGTTGACGGGGCGTAAAAGGGAACGTCCCGATAGGAGATTAGAAGAAGAAGGGGGAATGCGCAAAAGGCGCGGGGTTTGATTTCGGGTTGTATCATGGTGAAATGCCCCGACAGAGGCGTTTTCTTCGTGCCATCCCTGCCCTCTCTCCACCTCGTAGAGAGACGTGACAGGGTTCACGTGCTGATTAGGAGCGTGGTCCGGTAGTGGATTACGGACAATCCCCATATCCTGCTGGGGTGCTGGAGCTTGTTGTGGTTGAGCCTGCTGCGGAGCTGGATGCTGCTGTTGCTGATTTTGCTGTTGCCGAGGCGGCCTTCTCTCTTTCATGGTGGCGATGACTTGCCTCATTTCATCCCAATTAATGCCTCCCTGGTCATTCAAATCATAAATATGATCTCTGAAGTGGAAACAACGGTCAAGGTTGTGACCAGGGGCGCGGTGAAATGCACAGTAGCGGGATGTGTCAACATTGTCGGGCCACACTGTTCTTTCTTTTGGTAGAACGAGCAGGTTGGCGGCCATTAAAGCATTAAAAATGTCAGGGAGACTCTCTGGGAGTGGCGGATAATGGGCCCTCTTGGGGCCAAGTGGTGGTCTCCGCTGTTGTTGGCCGTAGTGGGAAGGTGGAGGGACTTGATGGTATTGTGGTGGTGCTGGAGGGTCGGTGCGAGGCGCTTGGCTCGGTGATGGAGCAAAAGAAGGTTGGGGTGTGAAATGGCGCTGTGGAGCGGAGGTAAAATGGGGGTTCTGCTGTGGAGGTGGCAGAGGTCGTGGGTTTGAATGGTGATGGGGGTGGCCAACTACGCCAACCTGCTCGTTTGTGACAGTGCCCTCAGTTGTGGGCCCACTGTTGACAGTTGTATTCTTTTTAAACAGCCGAGGCTTCGGCTCAAACATGCCCATGATGGGCGAATCCTTCATTTGTGTCTGTATATAACGAGCTCTTTCATAGAGCTCCTCCATGGTTGTCAGCCGATTCATGGCCAAAATGTGCCGGAATTGAGGGGTTGCATTAGAAATGACCATCTTCACTTGCTCCTGTTCCGACAATGTGTCCTTTAATTTTTCGGCCATGGACCGCCACCTATCAGCAAATACAATGAAGTCCTCCTCGGGCTTCATCTTCTCAGCAACTAAATCCGTAACAGAGAGGGAGGGTCCCACCCGGTCTCTGTACTTTTGCAGGAACTTTCTTTGAATAATATCAAAATCGCCAGCATCAGCTGGCTCCAGAGAATAAAACCATTCGAGGGCGGGTCCCTCAAGAGATCTCCTGAATAAATAGGCCAGGGAGGCCTTGTTGTCTTGCCAGAAAGAAGTTTCATAACGGAAATCCTTTAAATGAATGAACGGGTTACCGGTTCCATTATATCGCCGAAAGTGCGGCATTTCAGAAGGGGGTAAGTGGAACACCGGCAACGTAGGGAGAGAGATTTCCGGAGCATTCTTAGTTGCCGTAACCTTCTTGAGCTGCTCCTCCATGCTGGCTAGCTTTCGAAGCAACAGAGTGTTGGTATCGGGCTCGACCGGGGCCTGATTCTGAATGAAAGCACGCGGTATAGGCGTTCGCAAAATCTGAGGAGGTTGAAAGGATTGATGCCTAACCGCTGAATAGCTCGCCTGTGGGGCCGGCATGGCCGCAGTAGGCGTTTGTGGACGAGAGGAGGGGGAATGCAAGACCGCCTGGTCATTAATAATCTGATGGCCACTCACGGCCGGAGGGGGATTAGAAGAAGAAGAAAGAACTGACTTCCCCTTTAAAGCGGCCTGAACAGCTTGCCGCTGGGAGTCATCCAACTGGGAAAGAGCTTGGATTAGATCAGTGACGTTGATGGATGGGGAAGGGTTCCCCGAAGTATTAGAAGGTGGAACTTGAGACGGAGGGTCCGCCTCATGATTAGTGGTATCGACCACATGAACCTGAGAGTAATAGGGATGAGGAGGAAGGTAGTTCCCCTCATAATAAACCGAATCCTGGAGAGGGTCCTCATATTGACCAAATATGTTCTCATTCTCATCATCGTAAGAATACCCGTTGCCCGACATGTTGATGGTTTTACCTGAACGGAGTTTCATTCTTAAGAGAGAGAATGTTTTTAATGAAGGAACTATCACAAAATAATCAATCCAAACCAAGCAATCAAATCACCCAACTATGTTTATGCAAACAAGGTTGGCAAGAAACGCAAGATTTTAAGGTTTGATGTTTGAATTAGGGTGAATTATTTGTGAAAGTTCACTCTTTTGCCAAATGAGACCTAGTTTGATCCGAGTGTAACCTCCGGGTCAACTAAGTTCTTCCTCTCTTAACAACGCATGGGTTCTTTAAACTCCAGGTACTTCGAGGGTACAACCAGCCCAGCGTCCGTGAGGGAATCCACGGGTGCGGGGACTTATGGAGGTCTTGGAAAAGGGATTTCCAGTCCAAAGAGACGGAATGCTCAATGGAGGGTCGTCCCGATTCCAAGAAAGGTGTGTGGATCCTAGGATAGAGAGAGGAGGTCTCTCAACCAAGCCAGCAAATCAAGATAATCCAAGCAGCAATATAATATCAACACAAATGCCAAACAATGAATAATAGCCAATCTGTGAAAATGAACAGTAAAGACACGCCCTGGGAAGGGGCGTGTTCACAACAGCAAGAAAGACACGCCCTGCGATAGGTCGTGACAAACTTAAAACACGGCAGCGCGGCTGCCGTTAACTCTGTGAGGGGCTCACAGACAGTAGGAAAAACACGCCTTAGGGTGAGGCGTTCTCAGGAAAGGACGCCTACACTGGAGGGCGTCAAAACTCAGATAATAATTAAACACGCCCTGATGACAGGCGTTGACAATGGATGGAACGCCTCTGGGAGCGGCGTTAAGTCCACAGACAATAAAACAATCATGCAGCAGGCAGCAGTTATAGTAAAAGACGCCCTGGGAATGGGCGTTACTCAGAGAAACACGCCCCTGAGAGGGGCGTTAAATATCAGACGATGAAATAAGCAACCAGAAAGCCAGCAGGTGTAATAAACGCACGCCCTGGAAGGGGGCGTGATTCAACAAAACACGTCCCTGTGAGGGGCGTGAAATCAAAAGACGCCTTCGTGAAAGGCGTTAATAAGCAGAAATCGACTGACCCGGGGAGTGTGCAGAGTGCACAATGGAGGGTGCCCGAGGGGCACAAGGGAGAGGGTACCGAGGGTACCAAGGGGAAAGGGCACGCGAGGGTGCCTAAGGGGAAAGGACACACGAGGGTGTCAAGGGGAAAGGGCACTCGAGGGTGCCAATGGAGATGGTAATCAAGAAAGAAGACAGTGGAAGTCCCACCGTGATCGCCAATTTGTAGATTCGGATTAAAATCCACACTTAGGAATAAAAATAAAAATAATAAATGAATAAGATGTAATAAAAATAGCACGAGGTGCTTAAAAGGGAGTTGTGATCGCCAGAGGGATTACCTCAATAAGAAGAAAAGGGGATCGCGTGTACCTGGTGGAATTTGGATGCGGGATGGATGTGGATTTCCTCCTCCAACTTCAATCGGCCGGCCGATGAAGCGGGTCTTCTTAGTTGATTACCTTGCAAAACGGACAATAAACACAAACAAGAAGAGAGGGATCAGCCCAAAATGCAGTAGTATCTATCCAAATAGACGTGTAATAATGAAGGAAAGAAAGGCACATGCGCACCTTATTTTTTGATTGTTTTTTTTAAACCCCTTAACAAGACTTAAGGGAGGGGGAGTATGATGATAAAAAATGCGATAAAGTGTGAATAAAGATGAAGGATGAACGTATATGATGAATGGAGTGATATGAATAAAAAAAAACAGAGAGATGAAAAGGCTGAGAAACCCTGCTGTCCCTGGCGACAGTAAAGGGAAATTGGGTGAAGATGACGGAAATAGATGGATGAAGCACCGGATGAAGCCCAACGAAAAACGCGGAGAGGATGCAGCAAAGGACGAAGAAGGCTCTGTTCGTGAATGCTTAAACCTTTTGAAACCTGCTTAACGTGCTTCACCTGCTTCACGAGCTTAAAACTGCTTAACCCTTTTACAATGCTTAACCTTTTTACGATCGATCAAGGCTTCAATTTATAGCTTCGATTGGATGTGATCAAGCAAGGTAAGATCAGAACGGGTAATGAGGCATTCAAGGAAGGATTAAGATCGAGCAAGAGACCAAATTACGATAGGGAACTGTGAGGGAAAGATCGAAAAAGGAAGGACTCTGGAGCGAAACACGCCTTAATCGAGGGCGTCTCTTGATGAATTGACGACTGCAACAGAGGCGTTTCTTGAAACACGACCTAGCAAAGGACGTTTCTTCCTGGATTTAATTTTAGAAATAGAACTTGCTCTGTTTAAACACTGATATAACACGCCTATGATAACGGCGTTTCTTAAAAACACGCCTTGAGGAAGGGCGTTACTCAGAAAATGCCTTTTATTTTAAAAAATTGATAATTCCAGAAATTAGCGTATAATACCAGGAATTGACGCCCTGTTCCACGGTCGTCCTTTCTTTGAAAACGCCTTATTACAGGTCGTGACTTTATAAATTAACGCCCTTAATAAAGTCGTGAATAACAAAATGCAAGAAACATGCATAAAAATTCACAAAAAAAATAGAAAAACTTTATATTATAAGAATATTGAAGTCCACTTGGGGCGTTTACATAATAACATGAGATTTGATCAACAAAACGTCAATTTTGGCGTGTCTACACCCGCATGGCCCGACGGCTGGGGGCCGAGCGAGTCAGGATCCACACCGACTCCCAGCTAGTTGCAAGCCAGGTCAGTGGCGAGTACGAATCTCGGGAGGTACCTATGATCAAATACCTACAGTTGGTCCGGAGCCTGGCCCAGCAGTTCGAGGAGTTCGAGATAGTCCGAATAGCTCGAGAGCAAAACTGTCGGGTGGACACTCTCTCCCGACTGGCCTCCTCCCTAGACCCGGAAGGTACACGATTGGTCCTCCTAGAAGAGCTCGAGCGCCAGAGCATAGACTTGGAGCTCATTGCCATTGACTCGGCCACTCCCGGCGACTGGCGCTCCCCCTACCTGTCCTGGCTACGGGACTCCCGGGAGCCCTCCGACCCTCGGGAAGCCCGCTGAATGAAGTACCAAGCCCAGCGATTCGTCATCCTCGACAACGCTCTCTACCGAAGATCGTTCTCCGGGCCCCTTCTGAAGTGTCTCGGTCCCGACGAAGCAAGCCAAGCTGTTGAAGAGATTCATCAAGGCTTGTGCGGAGCACATTCAGGAGGTCGGTCGCTGGCCAGAATCCTGCTAAGACAGGGGTACTGGTGGCCGACCCTGCAGCATGACTGCACGGCCTGCGCACAACATTGCGACCGTTGCCAGCGGTTCGATCATTTGGTCCATCAGCCGACCACGGAACTTATCACCCTTACCGAGCCCTACCCTTTCGCTCGGTGGGGGATCGACAACCTTGGGCCATTCCCAACGGCTCAATCCCAAAAGAAGTTCATCATCGTCGCCATCGACTACTTCACCAAGTGGATCGAGGCTGAAGCAACAGCTAGGATCACCGAGACAGTCGTCTGGGGTTTCGTATGGAAATCGATCATCTGTCGCTTTGGCATCCCCCGAGTGATAGTGAGCGATAACGGGCGGCAATTCGACTCTCGGTACTTCCGAGACAGATGCGCAGACCTAAATATTCGCAACCACTTCACTTCGGTCACCCACCCTCAGGCCAACGGGCTTGTTGAAAATGCCAACAAGACCATCTTGAAGGGCATAAAAATCAGACTCAGCAAGGCTAAGGGTAGCTGGCTCGAGGAACTGCCTAGCGTACTATGGTCGCACCGAACGACCCCCAGGACGGCAACCGGTGAGACCCCTTTTCAGCTGGTATATGGCACCGAAGCCGTCGTTCCGTTAGAGATCGCCAATCCGTCTCTCCAAGCGATCAGCTTTTCGCCCGAGGCAAACGAGCAGAAGTTGCTCGAGAACCTCGACCTGGCAGACGAACTACGAGAGATCGCGAACGTCCGAGCTACGGAATACCAGCGCCGCCTCACTCGGTACTACAACACCAAGGTCCGAGGCAGACAATTCCAACCAGGGGACTTCGTCCTCAGGAAGACCGAAGCCTCTCGACCACTGGAGGCGGCGGGCAAGCTATCCCCCAACTGGGAAGGCCCCTACCGAGTGATCGAGACGCTCGGGAAAGGTGCGTACAGGTTAGCCACAATGGAAGGGGAACCCATTCCCCGGACATGGAACGCAACCACACTACGCAGATTTTATTTCTGAAAACTGTATCGACAAATCGGGTAAAATAAACCCCCTTTTTTGCATTCATTCAAGATAACTGTTGGTACATCAGAAAGGCAACTGCCAGTACATTACATAGTGAAAAGTAAAAATCCATCTAGCACCGTGGCAAACGGCCATCGCCCGACCGACCCGGTCTTGACCTTCTCGCATCCAGCCACTGACTCTGCCTCGCGTAGAAACTGGCTCGGACAAGAGATGGTCGACCCAGTTGGCTCGGGTGGACCGTGACAAAGGTGACAGAGGGACAGCAAGGAGAAGGCCACCTTCCACGCGAGGAGGGCTACCTTCCAAGTTGGCAACAACTTGGAAAAAGGAGCGCCGTGAAGGTCTCCTCTCTGCCAAACTACCAACTCTTTGGAGGCGAACAGAAAGCAAGCAGCCCCCAAAGAGTGAAAGAAATGAAGAATAAAAGACAGAGAAAGAGGCTGCGGACAGAGGTGAGGAAGGAACTGGAGCCGCCTCCTCCCCTCCCACGGAGGGGAATGGCGGCCTGCATCCCTAACTCCCCCATCCGCCCGGAAGCCTCGCCGGAGCCAAGAGGAGGCAAACGGCGTACCCCCGCACGTCGAAGCCCTCTCCAGATCCGCGCGGTGACCGTCAGACCCGTCTCATGCACGCGCGGCGACCGTGGGACCCGACCGATATTCCAGGACAGCTGGAACCGGCCGCTCCCCGTCGCCTGCGGCGTCATCTTCTGAAGGGTCCTCCATGCTCCGATCGCGGCGGCGCAACGCAGAGCGAAAACGAGGGAACAAGAGCAAACCGCCGGTGAGAGTCCTAAGTGTTAAGAGGGAAGGAGCACCCTTCGGTCCTTTTTATAGGCCAAGGGAGGCCACGCGCCTTAAATGACTCCCCCCTCGAAAACACGCTATAGGACCTCCCTTGGAAGGTCACCTCCAATTCCTCGGCCCCCGCCCTAGCGAGATTCGCGAAGCGCCTCGACTTTCAAAGCATGGCGGAATGAAAGGATGCCCCACCGGAAGTCCCCCGAATCGGCATGCGAGAACGGTGCAGAAAATATCGGCACCTTCCAACTGCCCCCGATACGCCAGCCAAATCACGGCAAAGATAACGTCCAAACGAAGTAAGTCCTTTATTGCCCCCCATAAAGAAATCCTCTTACAAAAGGAAAAATAGACAAAAAGGGGAAGGGGTAAAATAAAGCATAATACATCAGGCCTGGGGCCCACTTTGAAGCTCAGGAACAGCAGTAGGGGACGCGTCACCCCCGGTGCCTTCGGTGACGGCCGGCCCGGACACTGACCTCGCCTGTGCGAGAACTGTCCCGGTCGTGAGCCCTCCTGGAGCCTCCGGAGTTGGTGACCCCACTGGAGATGACTCCTCCGGTTCTTCCCCGGCCGAGGATGAGGAGCTGGAAGCTGACTCATCCGAGTCATAACTCTGGCCGGAAGGAAAATCACCCCCGGCAAGGTGCTCATTGGCATAGCTCATCGCCCGGCGATAGACCTGCCTAAATCCCTTTCGGGCACCCCGGCGGAGCGCTACCTTGTAGTAGGGTAGGGCAGCTTCAATCAGGTCGGCCGAGTAAGCTTCCGAGCCTTTATAGCGCTCGATCGCCTCCGCCTCGACCTGCCCATCCCGAGCCCGCTCCGCCTCGACCGCACGCTCTTCCGCCCTCGCCAGACACTCCTCTAGCTCGGTCATCCTCCGCTCGGCTTCGATCGTCCGACCCTCCGCCCGGGCTCGGTCCGCCTCGGCCTCAGCGCGAAGGCGCTCCGCGTCCTCCGCCCGATCCTGCAGCTCGCCGCGCTCAAGCTCCCAGAGGCCGTCCAGCTCGATGTGACGTTGGCGCTCGTCTTCTAGACATTTGCTCTTCCTCTCGAGCGATTCTCGGGCCCTTGGTAGCTGCTCGGCCAGCGCCTCGGCTTCCCGTCGGCTCGACCGCGCCAACTCCCTGAATGCGAGGAACTCCCGCCGGAGCCCCTCATGCTCCCCCTCGAGCCGGGCTAGTTTCCCCTCGCATCCACCAAGGGTCCAGGCGAGCCTCGACCGCTCCGCCTCCGTCCGGGCATGCGCCTCCGCCATCACGGCCGCTGTCCGAGCTATGACCAGGCCGCCCTCCATCATGACATCAAGGACCCCGGCGGGAGTGCTGCGCCTTTCTCCCCCCCTCTCGGCGATCGACAGGTAGAACCGGTACAAGTCGCCCGAGATACCGAGCCTGACCAGAGGTTCCGACAAAGGGGACTGCTCCACCCTGGGCACCCCGCCAGAAGACCCTGTTCGGGCAGCGAAGCTGACCGCCCCGCGCGCCACGGTCGGTTGGGGTTGCAACGCCTACCCGGGCGAACCCCCACCCTCGACCGGCGCCGCGGGATCAACCGCACCAGCAACTGCCGGCACTTGGGGTTGCGACGCCCTCGCGGGTGAACCCCCATCCGCGCCGACCAATCCCTCGGTCCCAGCACCGGCCACACCGGCACCGGCCCCCTCTGCCCCCACAGAGGGGAGAGCCGACCCATCACCTCCCTCTGCGGGGCCCCTGGTCTCCTCGGCCCCCTCTCGCCCGGCGGATGGGAGAGCCAGCCCGGAGGGGTCGGCCCCATCCTGCCCCCGAGGGGGGAGCGCCGCCGAGCCAGAATCGCCCCCGACGGCGGTAGGAAAACCGGCTTTCTTGGCCCTTTTCCTGGCCTTCGCGGCCTCCCGCAACTTCTCCGCCAGGGGATCCTTGCGCTTCAAGCCGGTCGATCGAGAAATCCCCTCGGGGGCCGCCCCCTTGCCCTTATCTCGGGCATGGATGCGACCCACCGGGGCATCAGGCTCATCGGCTGCCGAGTCATCTCCCAGATCGATGACCTCGGCCGCCTCCTCCAGAGGCTCCCGCCTCACATCTGCAACAAGAAGAAGCCCCAGTCAGGAGGAGGAAAAGAGCTACCACCCCCGAAAAAGAGCCTCAAGAGCCATACCTGTCGACGTCAACCGCGAGAGAAGACACCGTTCGATGTTCTCCGGCGTCACCAGCTCCTCGGTCGATTGACGGTTCTCCAGCAGACGGGCAGCCTGCTGCTCCACGTGGGGGGGGAACTCCTCCTGGCAAGGGGGCAGATTCGGGTGAAAGTTGGGTGAGGTCCGGCATCTCTAGATCTCGTCCGTCGCCACCGCCTTCACCCAGAAGAATTGGCTCTTCCACCCCTTGTGCGAGGAGTCCTTCGCCGCAAGCGACATGCAGCTCCTATTCCGTCGCGCCTGGATGAAGTAGAAGCCTTTCCCCACCGACTGGTGCGCTTTCAACTCAAAAAAGAAGTGGGAGAGGTCCAAAGAAGGAAAAATGTCGCGCTGACGATAAAGAATCCGGAAGGCCGAGAGCAGCAGATATGAATTGGCCACCAACTGGATAGGCGCCAACCGGAAAAAATTAAGAAGCTGCAGCATGAAAGGATCAAAAGGGAGCCGAAATCCACTCTTCCAAGCCAGAAGGAAGGTGCAAATGAGCTCATCATGATCATCCAGACTCGTCTCGTATGGAGTGGCGGCGACAAAGCTATATCTGAGAGGCAGGCGGAAACGATGCTCCAGCCTCCGCACCTCCGCTTCCCCCAACTCACTACAGTTGGGGACGGGTTCCCGCCTCACCGGCACAAGCTCCCGACTCTTATCCGCCATCGAGTCGGGAAGAGATCCCTCGTACGAGCTCGAAGACTCCGGAGGAGAAGGAAGTTGTCGGACCACCTCTGCGGTTATCCTTGCCAACTCCTCGAACGCCGCCGCAAGGCTCCGCGTCTCCGCTGTGCTCTCACGGCGCATCAAGAAGCAAGGAAAGCCTAAAACCCTGGAAGCCTAGAACGATGAACAGCGCCCCCTATAAACCCCTGAGGGTGGCGGCGCGCCGTTCCGTGCTCCGAGAAAAAGGGGGGGCCCTTCGTTTCGAATCCGTCAGGATCATCATTACCGGCCTCGGTGACCGTTATAAGTGGCTCCATAATGCCAACGGAATTCCACCCACCTGAGCCACGCCGGTCCAAAGCCTCGAAAAAATACTCATCCGAGCCTCCTTGGCTCGGGAGTAGGAGGGGGACAAGTGGAGAGGGAGATTTCCGCAGCCCACCACAAAGGCAGCCCAACAAGACCCACAAGGTCCAACCGGGCGAGCCCACCCGAGTGATAGCCCACAGGGCTCACTTAGGGAGAAAAGCCCAATAAATAAGACTCGAGGAACTAACTCTCCCCGGCGGCCTTCTAGGCTCGGAGGGCCCGAGACAACGGTCAGGTCCCAAGGAAGGTCTGGCCTAAAGCCCTCTCCCCGTCCGAGAGAGATAGGCTCCAGCCGACCTATCCGACCCCACCCTCGCCGGGCCATGCCTATCGCTCGGACATGAGCTAGCATCCCCGAGGCTCGGTAAGGCCGGTTGATTATCTGCAGGTGCAGCCGTTCAGAGTCCTCCGCCAGCGGGAGAGTCAGGGGAGCCGCCGGACTCCAAGGGGATAACGTTCCCACGATCAGGCCATGAAATCCCCCGTTAAAGACGTAACTCCCGCCGGGAACCCCTCAGCTTACAGGACTCCTGAAGGCAGCGCACTATTTAAGCAAGGGATACCCTCCGGAAGATGGTAAGAGAAACAAGGCATTCACACACCCTTAGCTCCTGAGCACAATTCGCTTCACCCTTTGGTGGAGAGGATTCTCGCGCATCAGCTCTCTCCTCCCCCCATTATCGCTTCCACCATAGCTCTACTGACTTAGCCATCGGAGGGTTTTGCCCCAGGGAGATCCCCTGGGCCCTCTGATACGTTTCCCTCTCTTGCAGATTCATCTTCTGGTGATCCATAGCCCGCTCAGGATCCTGCGCGAGATCTCTCCTCTTCAATAAACAATAATAAATATATATAGGTAATAATAATGAAATCCAGATATATGATAAAATCTACATTATAAGTATGTACACTCAATAATGTACGTTAGTTCCCCAGATACACCCGCGATCACCGTCTGGCTCATCCTTCGCCCGCGCTGCCCGTGGGTGGGGGGGCATTTATGGACGCATAAAATTGTACGTCCATATGTCCCGTCAAGCTCCCGCATTGATGTCAGATTCGAAGAGAGAAGACGCGGGGAAACTGGCCATCCAGGGCTCCGGGAGAATACTACCGTCTGAAAAATCCTCACATTTGCACGGGTGCATTAAATGTCAAAGAAAACACATGATACCCTCCTGAATGTATACATTACTATGGGCCCACCCTCGTGTCCCTAATGGTGAAGAATGTCCCAAAGAAGTACGCGGTCAAGGGTCACTGAAGAAGGGGTCAACGCCGTTAAAGGCACACCCTTTGTGCCTTTGCCAACGGCACACTTAGTGTGCCCCTTCTAACGGCACAACACCCTGGTGCACCTCACAACGGCACGCTCCAAACAGCCCTCTAGCGGCACACTTCTAAGGCCTTTCAACGGCACACTCCTCAGGTGCCTTCAGGCACACCCCCAGAATCTCTCCAACGGCATGCCCTCAAACGGCCCTTCAAACAGCACAATTTTTGTGCCTCCAACGACACACTGGCTAGTGCCCCCAGTGGCACGCCCTCAAGGTACCTTCGACGGCACACGCCCCCCAGGAGCCCCCTCCAACGGCGCAACAGCTAGGTCCTGTCGGCGGCGCAGTCGTCAGGCCCTCCAGTGGCACAGCGTCTGGGCCCTTTCAACGGCACAGTCCTAATGCCCTCTCAGCGGCACAGCCTTCACGCCCTCCAGCGGCACAACCTTCGGGTGATTCAGCGGCACGCTGCAAACGAGCCTCCAGCGGCACAACGTTGAATCCCCCAGAACGGCACAATCCAGCTAAGTACACAACGGTCACTGGAGGAGCCCCTTGGCGCGCAGCGTGGCCATTTCAACGCCAGCTAGCGACCTGTCTTGGTGTCGCCCCCTGATTCGGCCATGGCACCTCCACCTGACAACGATAGAACTGGAGTTAACCTTAGATGGCAGCACCATCATGAGGTTTCCCCGTCAACAACACACCTATAAAAGCCCTTTGAAGAGAAGAAAAAATAACGGAGGTGAAGAGGTGTGAAGACAGCAACAGCCGAAGGAGAAGAAGAAAAGAGGAAGAAGGTAGAAAAGAGCAGAAGAGAGAGAGAGAGAGAGGGAGAGCTGTATAATGGAGGGGGAAGGGTTGCAGTGAAGGGGATGTTCACTCTTCCTCGTTCCAACCCTCTCCCAACCTTTTTTCGTTCTTTCTTTTCTTTTTTTCAGGTTTCTCCCCCCTCCCCTTCGTTTGGGAGCATTGTATCATAGTTGGCCTTTTGGCCGTGATCTTTGGTGGTCTAGCTTCTCCATGAATAGAATGCTTTCTACTGAATTTTTGTTACTTGTGCTAGCCTTTTCTTCGTCATGGGTTTATGGCTCGTGGTCTCTCCTAGTCTTCCAGCCCTTTTATTCTTTGTGCCCCTCATAGCAGTGGTTTGTTTAGCTCAACATATGACTTCCATGGCTTGTCAGCACAAGGCTGGCTCCCCTCCTTTTCGATGGTTCTCCATAGCATATGCATTACCCCACCTCCTCTCATATGGGTTTGTTAGAACCTACTGCCCTCTTACTCAGTTTTTGAAACTCACCCACTGCCTAGAGCATTCCCCTTGTCTTCTTTTCAAGGGCCACAGTGTGCATGAGCCTACCTAGACCCTCCCCCAGTACACCCTTGGCCATGCCCTACCGGCATACCCTTGGCCATGCCTCACTGGTACACCCTTGGCCGTGCCCCACCGGCACACCCTTGGCCATGCCTCACCGGCGCACCCTTGGCCGTGCCCCTCCGGCACACCCTCAACCATACCGTCACCGGTACACCTTGGCCAGTCCAGCCCGTCGCACCCTAGCTATCACTTCCCTGGTGCATCTGTGATTTGTGTCAGCCTAAATGGTTTCCTATTCGGTGTTTTCTCTGAGTTTTTTGAAGTTTTCTCAAAGGTAGCTGCGTCGGCACACACCTCAAATTGTTGGGTCATACCACTCCTTATGGGCATGTCCCCTTTTACTCCCCTACCATCTGGGTGAAGGGGAGATGCTGTCAAATTTTTGTCAGAAATAACAAGAAGTTAAAAGATAAAAGAAAGCAACAAACAAATGAATGGATCAACAATAAAACTTTCTAATCAAGACAAAGGGACTATGCAAGGCTCAGAGAATTGAACTACTGAACATGGCTAAGGACTTAATCACATAATAGTTAACTGGAGGCTTGTCATCTGAGACCCCTCATCTGAATTCCATGAGCAAAAGAGTCCCCCATTTATGTGGATTCTGCCCCATTGGCATTGGCCTTCCAAACCATTTCAGTCTGAACATCCCCCGGCCAGCCTTGAATGGCACACTCCAATTGACGCCAGCCCAGCACACCTTTCAGCCTACGTAACCCGGCACACTCGTGCCCCCCCATTCCTCCAATGCTTTGCCCGACGCACTCCTTTAGCGACACACTAGCCCTCTCCCCCTTTTGTCCGTCACGCTCCCGTTTGGCCTTGTCCGGCACACTTCAAGCCCCTTTCATCCTCAATCCAACCTCCCACCGGCACGCTTCATTTGCATTGACTTGCATTCCAATTTGGCCTGCCCTTGCTTAGACCCATACCCGAAACATGCACAGACCTTGTTCAATGTGCACAGACCTTACCCAAAACTTGCATTGACCTTATCCCATATGTGCACAGACCTTGAATCTAGGTGTGCACAGACCCACATGGCCATGTACACAGCTGCACTGACCTCCCCTGGGCTAGACCAAAAACTACACCGACATTGCCATTGGCTCAACAGCTATTGCACTGACCTCAGCTTCCCCCTTGCCCGGTGCACTGGCACCCTATTCTAACGGCATACACCTTCACGCCCCAGCGGTACACCCTCAGTCTACCTCCTCAGCGATACACACCCCTAAATCATCCTCCAACGGCACACTCTTCATCCGCTAGCGGTACACCCCCTTGGCCGGCACACTCTCATCTACTTTAGCGGTACACCCCTAAATCATCCTCCAGCGGTACACTCTCTACCTCACCCACTTCGACACACTCTATATATAAAAGCCAGACCAGAGAAAAGGGAATATAGTAATAAAAAAGGGATTTACGTAATGACAATGACAAAAGGGAGGGGTTCTAATCAAAAGAATAAACAAAAGAAATAATAACAAAAGTGGAATAGTAATAAAAAAAATATAATAATGAATAAGAAGGGAGTTCATGGTCCATGGGTGATAAAAGATAGTCAACAAAGAAAGGATAATGTTAACAAATGAATGCTAACAATAAATATTAATAATAATCATAAAAGTAATGACATGGCCTTTGTCTCTCTCTCTCTCAGATTTCAGACCCGGGAATATTAATGATGCCCTCGTAGGCCGGGCTTCGCCCTTGGGAATCACCCTTCCCGTCATGGTTATCTCCCGACCTCGTTCTGGGCCAATATCCCAACGAAGTCCCCTCTTCCCGCCAGGACTTGATCCCATCTCTATATCAACATTGCCATTTCTTGGCAGACATCCGCATGGACTTGTTCTCGTTCTCGTCTTGTTTTCTGTATGGACTTCGGTCCAAATATAGAATGGTCCACCAGTGACCAACATGATGTGGGTTTTTGGCATAGTTTGATTGCCACTCCCCCCTTGTATTAATTAGTAATCCCTTTGGTCGTGGAGCCATTATTTCTGGCAATTAATCAAGGGTACTCTCCTCTCGAGGGGATGTAAATGACGTTGTGACCTTTATGGCACAGTAGGTATCAGTCCCGACCCGAACCACACAATCGCCTGACGGAGTCAGATCGAGCGCACCATGGGCTTCTATGAAGCCCGAATAAATCGTCACTTTGTGACTGGCACGCCCACGTAGTTAATAAACCCAATAAAATGAATAAACCCCCGTCTAAATAATAAGTGCATCCACATCCCCTAGTATCACAATGCTCGTGGAAGGTCGGGTGGGGGGACGTGACTGGTCATCTTGTAAAACTCGGAGGAGGATGCACCTAGTTAGGTTTAATGGGGTCTCATTGGGTAGGGATGAGTTCTCTTGACCCAACTCTTTGCATTGGGCTTCATATTCCTCTTCCCAATCTAGGGAAGCCTCATGGATTTCGGTCACCTCCTCAAGTTCCCCTTGGGTAAGGGTAACTATTTCTTCAATCATTAAGTTGGACATGTCTCGTGAGGGGCATTGACTGATGAAGTGTCCAAATCCTTTACACTTAAAGCATTGTTGTCTATTTCCCGGAGTGGTACCACCCACACTTTGTCCCTTGGAACTCTCCTCTCGCCGGGGCATGGGTTGACTAGGGGTGACTCCTGTCGGAGGAGGGGTGGGAGGCAGATTAGAGGGCCGAAATGGGGGCCAAGGTGGAGTACTTCCACTTGGACTTTGCATGGTGGTCTTCAAGAGAGGGGCCGGGTTGGGGCGGGGTCCCATGTCCTTGGGATCGATCGGCCGTGGAGTGAATCCAGGAGGCCTAGAGAACCGCTCAGCATCTCGGGCTATTCGGTAGGCTTGTGCAAGGGTTTCAACGTCCCTCATGAAGAGTTCCTTCTTGATGTGGATTTGGAGCCCATTTCAAAATCTAGATAGGGTAACCGCGTGCTCCTCTCGGACTCCACACTTTAAGACATAGTAGTCAAATTTCTCAATATACTCGCTCACGGTCCTACCTTCCTGGGTGAGACTATGCCATTCATCTAAGAGGGTTTGAGTGTAGGAAAGGGGAAGGTACTTGGTTCTAAGGTGATCCTTCATGCCTTGCCAAGTGTCAATGGGTTCTTGACGTCGGGCCACCCTCAAACTTTCTAGGTTCAGCCAATATGTTTTGGCTAGCTTAGTAAGTTGCATCTTGGTCAATCTTACCTGCCTTTCCTTACTCATGGGGTACCAATCAAAATATTGGTCCATGGCGGTCTCCCAATCTTGGTAAACACTTGGGTTGTGGGATCCATCAAAGGTTGGTGCCTCGATTTTGATCATTCATAAAGGTGGTTATCCGGGTTTTCCCGGGGGTGCCTTTTCTCGCGCCCGTAATGTCGGGGCCTCTCATAGTCATAATAAGGATCATAGTCTGATCCTTCCCTATCAAACTCATCTCGTGGAGGCCGAACTCTAAGGCCATGGTTCCTGGGTGGGGGTTCATTGACTTCTCTCTCAAATTCATCCCATGGTGGCCGAGCTCTAGGACCGTAGTTCCTAAGTGGGGGTTCATTGGCTTCCCGTCCAAATTCATCCCGTGGTGGCCGAGCTCTAAGGCTGTAGTTCCTAAGTGGGGGCTCATTTGCTTCCCTATCAAATTCATCCAGGGGAGGCCGTGCCCTTGGGCCTAGGTTCCGAGGTGGGTCATTAGCTTCTAACCGGTCAAGCCGGGTGGTGATGGTCTCTAGCCGATCGAGAATGGTGGCTAGTGTCTCATGCATGGGGTCAATGTGTTGTTGGGATTCCTCCCTAGGGGATTCATGATCCTCTCGGGGATTGGGATCCATGAGAGGGCCTGAGGATAAAGGATCTTGCCGGTAGATAGTTCCCCTACGGGTGGACATGCAAAGGGACGATGGAAAGCACTATGCAAGGGAGACTCCAAATACAAAAGCCCTAGGAGTAGACTCATAGAGACAAGTCTAAAACTTGCTCTGATACCATTTGATGTGATACGCCCTAAAAAAATGCAGCAACTAGCCCGAAGAACCTTAGACCTATCAAGCAAGCACACTTCACAAGATCGCAAGACTATCGTTGACGGCCGACAACCGATGCACACACCGAACCCGGGGGTGACTCGGGGATGCCGAGTAGAGGGTATGGAACAAGACCCTTGCTGGTAGAGGGCCAGCAGAACTAGGGTTGCCCTCCCAAGGGTACAATGCCCACATTCAAGGGGCTGGCTGGGTGCCAAAGGGGCACCGGATCACTCTCTCACACTCCCACGGCGGCCACTGGTAAGCGAGGGTGCTTCGGGGTCGGGTGCTCTCACACTAACCAGCGGAGCAATTGACGGATATTAAATTAAACAAGTACTGAAAATTTGAGCAGAGGTGTTGAGGTTACCCAGTCGGTCTGAAGAAACCGACTCTGTTCGGAGACGTGGGCGAGCGGGGAAGCGTGGGTTCCCCGCACGCTGCGTCAGTGATGCTTGGACTAGAAATGAAAATTACAACACAACTTCCTCACGCAGGAGGGATGGAGTAAGGGTGGGGGGCTGTGGGATTACATGAAAATACTACCTCCCACAGGGAGGGGCTTTAAGCCGGCCAGGCGGGGTGGGGGAGCTATGTTAGGAGCCGAATTGCCGAACTCCGCCGGTTCTGTCAGCTTCTGAAACAGCCTGACAGATAGTCGATGATGATGCCGCCACGGGCTCTGCCAAGCTCAGATGAGGCCGAAACTAGTGCCGAAACTTCCTGGGTTGGCCCAGGAGGATGTCTGAATTTTTGGGGAATTTTCGGACGTCGGCGGTGGCTGGGGGAGGGTCTGGAATAGGATTGAATTACTCTGGCTCTGACTGTTCCCAGAGTGCTGTTGCAAGAAGACGGGGGCGCCACGAGCACTCCCAGGATCCGATTGATGCGGGATAGAACTGCGGTGATCATGGTCGAGTCTTCTTCGAACGAAAACCAACGGGGCCATCGTCGGAGGTCGGAGTTGACCGCAAAGATAGGAACAGTGGAAGGGTATCGGACCAGGCTCTGGAGGAACTGACCTTGCGCACCTTGAGGAAGACAATCTGGAACTCTTGACTCCGGGGTCCAAAAATTGCTCTGCTTCTTAGAGATGGTAGGAGACTTGGAGAAGAACACCTCAGCCAAGTTTCACGCCCATATCTGCTCAGGAACGGCCGTGGTTGCGCTGGAACATGGGCTCTGGTTCTCTGCCGGAGTAGTCCTGCATAGCTTGGGGAGAACGACTCTCCCGGGCAGCTCGGAGCTCGGATGGATGCGAAACCACCTCACCTGGGAAGCTCTCTGGATGGCCTTTCCAGAAATATAGGGCTTGTCAGCAAGCTCCTGGAGATGGTGTCATGGCCAAGCCTTCAACTGGTACCTCTGCTGCTGCCTGTGAGCTAGGAACAGGCTGGTGGTATAGGCTTGTGTATGAGGGTGGGATAGCCAAGAGAAGCAAGGGGAAATGGGGAGGGCGACCAGGGGAGGAAGGGGGTGTTGGGGAGGGGTGAGGGGCAGCCGGCAAGGGAGGGAGATTCAAATTTGGCCTAGGGTTTGAACCCCTTAAGCCTTGGGGAGATGGAGGGGTGCTTGGGGAAGGGGAGTGGGTGGGTGGTGGTTGGAGGGTGGCTTGGAGATTGGTGGATTCCACCTTGGGGGTTGGGGGGAATTGAATGAGTGTATGGGGAAGGGGGGATATTAATGAAGAGTGAATGGAGGAGAGAGGAGGGAGAAATTTGAATTTTGGGAGGGGAGGAGAGAGAATGGGGACGCCCCACTTTGACATAGAGAGATAAGAGAGAGAGAGAGAGAGAGAGAGAGAGAGAGGTAGAGAGTTAGGGAGAGGGAGAGAGTGTGCTTCTCACAAATTTGGTAGATTTTAAAATGCTTCAAATATTCATTAGTTGTCCAAAGGAGGGGTGAGGTCCTATTTATAGGGACCCAACCTTTTACATGACATAACTACCCCTGGCTTTACAAAAAATGTCCAAGCTGTCCAAAAAGCAAACCTAGGGGACTAATGACTCGAACATAGGAAAATGACTCAAATAAAAGAAAAATTACATTGATATGACTCAATTAAAATAAGAAAATGGCATATGAGACTCAAAAGAAATGACTAAACCATGATGATTGCCTCCCGGGCGTGGGTTATGGGCCGTGAGTGTGGAAACAGACGGTGTTGACCCCATCACCGAGGCCCCTCTTGTTTAATTTATTTCCCTTGGGGACCGATTTGGTATGCCCCTGTAATTGTGCGTCGAGACCTCTCCCTGGCTGATAACCCAGCTTCAGTATCGTGTTCCAAACCTTTGAATCTCGTATCTGGGGCTTCACTTTGATGTTAACTGGTACAGTGGTGGGTTTGCGTGGCGCATAGGCCCATGGAAAATCCAGGTCTAAAATTGAAATGACAGGCTGACTGCTGGGCCATAGTGTTGGCAAAATCTTTTTAGAGATGGCTTTAACGGATTGGACCGTGGATATGCTTTTTACCTTGACCAGAGGCACTTGTGGGCAGTGGATGGTACGGCATTAAGATTGTCAATCCACGGTCGACCTAAGATAGCTTTGAAAATAAGGTCAATGTCTAGCACATAAAACTCAATTGGCATTGTAAGAGGCCCAAGATCTGATTAAATGGTGACTACTTCGTGACATGCTCTTCTGGAATTATCATATGCTGCAATAGTAGTCGGAGTCGGCCTTATAAATCTTCTGACAAGTTGTAGGCCCTTAAAGTGCTGAGAGGACAGACATTAATAGAGGCCGATGTGTCTACCAGCGCCGCGTCTATGCTTACTTTATTTAGGATAATGGAAATGCATAGCGACATCTGTCGTGCCTCCGGCGGTGTGAGTTCAGTCTCAAAAAATGTGATTATCGGCCCCTTGGAGATGATAGCCAGGGCTGTCGGTAAGCTGTCCATTGCCATATCTTCATTTACTATAACATTCTGTAGAAAATTACGAAGTGCATCTTGGTGAAGCATGGACCTCTTGATTAACTCCAGCATAGAGATTTTAGCAGGCACCCTATCCAGATGATGTAGCAAATCATATTATGTACCCAGCAGCGGATCTGCCTCCTCTTGATCAGTAGCCTTTTGCGAGGACTGGGGATTGGGTGCAGGTTCACCGGTGGAAGAATAGTGTCTATGGAACAAACGCCCGCTCCGTAGGGCAAGATTTTGGGCTGGCATGGCATCAGACTGGTTCAAGATTAGCAGCTTAATGGGCCTGACCGGATGGATGAATGGTGCGGCAGAGGAAGTAATGGGGGTTATGGGAGTAGTGGTAGAGATAATAGGCTGTAAAGGGACGACGGGTGAAGGGCTTGATAGAGGCATGGTGATGACAAGAGTAGGCGCTGGCGGTGGAGTGGAGATAGGCGGAATGATAGGGGAAGTGGATGGTAGGATGAAGGGTTTGGCGATTGCGGGAGATGGAGGGGTTTGATGGTTAGGTGGGAGAATGACGAGGGAAGAAGGATTGCGGTAATGATGGTGGAGGGCCATGAGCCACTGTATCGAAGCGTCATCGTCATAGGACCACCCGACGTCAGGAGCTGGGGGTTGGACAAGGTTGACCTGAGCCGGTGCTGGTGGCTGGGGTTGTGGAGCGATCAGATGATTCAGCATGGGGTTCTGGTGGATCCCCAAGTCCTGAACGGGCTGTTGTTGCTGCTGTGGCTGTGGCTATGGCTGTGGTGCTTGTTGCTACACTTGCTGCCTCGGTGCTTGCCTTCTTTTCTCTTTTATCTCAACAATGGCCTTATGTATCTCAGCCCAATCAATGCGCTACCCTTCATGTAGGTCGTATACCAGATCTCGAAACTGAAAACATCCTTCAATGGTGTGCCCGGGCTGCCTATGGAACATGCAGTATTTAGACTGATCAACGGTCGGGTTCCAATTAGGCCAGTCCGGAGGGAGCTAAATTGCACTTATCGACATGAGAGCAGAGAAGATGTCTGTGAGGGACTCGGGCAAAAGAGGATATTGCGCCCTTTTCGGAGCCGGGCGTTTATTGGTGTAGCCGTTGGGTGGAGGAGCATTATGATATTATGGAGGTTGTTGCCACTATTGTGGAGTGGGGAAGACATTTTGTGGAGCGGGGAAGACATTTTGTGGAGCGGGGAAGGTAGGCTAGGTGTTTGGTGAAGCAGGCAAAATAGGTTGGGCATTTTGTGGCGTGGAAAATTGGGGATTACAGGGAGTTTGTGGGAAGCAGAGCGGAGCAGACTGGTTGGGGAAGGGGAATGCAACGGCTTGCACTTGTTCATTGGTCTGGACTCCTTCTGTAATGGGCCCCTGAGATTTCTTATTGTATTTGGGCTTTTGGGCCTTGAAGAGAGAATGGATGGGGGAGTCCTTGAACTGGGTTTGAATAAATCTTGCCCGGCTATAGAGTTGGTGCATGCTGGCAATATCGTTCATGGCCAATATGTTGCGGAAAGTGGGTGTAGCATTGGATATGAGCAACTTGAGCTTCTCCTCCTCCGGAATATGACCCAGCACACGGGCGGCCATCTGCCTCCATCTGTCAGCGTATGTAGCAAAGTCTTTGTCTGCCTTCATCTTCTCGGCCACAAGATCTGTGAACGAATATTCTAGGCCGACTCGGTCATGGAGCCTTTGAATAAATTTTTCCTTCACAAATTTGAAACTCTCGGCGTCTTCTAGTGACAAAGCATAGAACCACTCCAGTGCAACTCCATCTAGTGACCGGTGGAACAAATATGCCATGAGGCGGTCATCATACTGAAACTGCGCCGATTCATACATAAAGTCCCTTACATGAATAAAAAGATTGTTGTTCCCGTCATACTTGCAATATGTGGGGAGCTCAGATTGGGGAGGGAATCAGATATTATGGAAACTGGGAACTAGAACATCTGCTAAAGATTGTGGGCCAACCCGCTTTTGGAGGAAGTCGAGTTGTTGTTGCATGGCGGCCCATTTATTGAGGAGTTCCTGCTCCCGAGATGAAGCAGGTGGAGTGAAAGGAGCAAGCTCAAGGCGAGGAGCCGAAGGATAGACGGAAGGAGGGGGAGGCCCGTAAGAAGGATATTGGGCTGGAGGATGACCCGAATCGGAGTGGACATGGGCCGCCCCTTGTTAAGGGCAAGTGAAATCAGCCGGGCCAACAAGAACTTGTGGTACCGATGGAATGGTCCTATAAGAATCAGTCTGGGTGGATAAGGGAAGAACAATCTTCCCTTTATCAAGGACTTGAGGGGCCGATCCAAAGGACTGGCCTGCCTCCAGACTGGAGAACCAAAGGATCCTAGGCTGGACGGGGGTAAGATCAATAGGAATGGGTGGAACCCCGGGCCCATCAACCCTAGATTGAAAGATGAAGGTGGTGGACAGACCCTATGCAATCGTGGGAGATGGGGCGTTGGACCCCTGCAAGGTCTGCTAAAGGGCCTAAAGTTGGGCCAGATCCAACTGGGCCATCATTTGTAAGATGTGACTGGCGGGATTATTGGTGGAAAGGGAGGGTTGCATGCCCTCCATGGAGATAGAGGATGGAGAAGGGACGGACCCTTCTCCGGATGGAAGTTGGACGACCCTAGGCAGGTCCTCTAAGAGACCCTAGGGAAGAGATTCCTCATGGGAATGGGGAAGATCGTAGGACGACATATTGGATTCGAACAAAGGATTAGAGTAAGAAGTGAAAGAGGAATTGCTCCTAGGAGATGAATCTAAGGATCGAAAGCAACTCCACATGCAATGTGACACCTTAAAAACAAAACACAAACAACACAAACAACCACAAATGAGTAACTAGACAAGATGACTTCAAACTTATGAAAGTAAGAAAGGGATGAGAAGCACCCAAAGCCAACCAAGTTATGATGATGCACGGATTTTATTTATCTTTCTTCCTTTAGAACCTTAATGATTTTTGATTCAAATGTTCTCTCCAACAATAGGTTGCTAATGGGAAGGATATTGGGAACTTGGTTAACTCTAGGTGTAAACTCTCCCTTACTTATGCAACTTAGACACGGGGTGGTGAAGGTACAACTGGCCCAACGTCCGTGTGGGAATCCACGGCTCACAGGGACTTATGGAGGTCCCTGATGCGGTCACCTAGTCGACCTCAAGGAATATGGAGGCGAGAGGATCACACACTAAGGTTGTAATGCAACTATGATATGAAGGATGAATGATCCTATGTGCATCGGAGTGCATGCAATTTCTAGCCTATGAACTAGCAAGCAATATGCAAACAATGATATATATGTATGTCACAACAGAGGAGGAGACCAGATAGCACCCAAGAATAACAAACATAGCCAAAAATTGTAGAAATAACAACCTCGGTGTGCGAACCTGTAGCTGGAGAAACGATCGTATGGGAGACTGCTAACAGATAAGATGGTCTATCGCTAGACCGCTTTTAAGGCAGAAATGGCCAAGGAGGAGACCACTAGGGAACCAGAGAGCAGAAAACAACAGAGAATAAATGAGAAAATCGAGAAAAATGCAAGGGCAACTAAGAACAACTAAGAACAACAGGTCAGACAGAAACTCAGCACGATTGGCACTAGATGTCCCACCGTGATCGCCAAAAAATAGAGGTTGTTGATATTTTTGTTGTGATGGTGATGATGGTGGTGTGTGTGATGGTGATGTGTGTGATATGAAAGATGTGAAATATGTGTGAGCAAGTGGTGCACTAACTCAAGCAATCAACATGAAACTCGTGGGCATGTCATCTTAATGCTACACGAATGAAGAAAAACACACGTCGGGGCGTGGAGCAAAGGAATAAAAGAAAAAAAACACACACCGAGGGTGTGGAGCAACTAAAGATAAAAGAGAAAAGAAAATAAGCAAGATGATGAACAATGCCCAAATAAAGGAAGTGTGATCGCCACCAAGGTAAATAATGCAGTAAACCATAATATGTACCTTGGAAAGAGCCGAGCGAAGTCACCCGCCCACGAGAGAGAGAAAACCAAGCGCTGTGGAAGGAAAATGGTCTTCTAGACGACCGCCAAATGTAGTCAAATGGTCTTGCAATAGACTGTCTGAGATCTGAAAATGGTCTTCCAAATGGCCGCAAGAGCACCCAGAACAGCAACGTGGAACTTTGAATCTCCACCCCTCCTGGCCGACCAAAAGAGCTGAGCCTCGTGCAATGAACCCTGTAAACCTGCAAACGAATGTAGACACAAAGAAAAACAACCCAATAAGCCCTTGGACTAGTGTAGTATCTATAATGCAATTAAACTAAAATGCATAAAAGGAAGGGTGAATACCAGGGGGTTGGTGATTTTTTAACCCCTGTGGAGCGTGAAAAAAGTAGGAGGATGTTTGAAAATGTGATGCAAGTGCAGAGAACGTGGAAGAGGAAGAGGGAATATGCTATGAAGATGCAAAGGGGAATAGAGAAAATTAAGAGAAAAGACTCAAACTAAACCAATGGAACTCAATACTCCCTGGACCAGAAGCCTTAAGGACGTAGAAAGGACTTCTCCCTGGTTGGTACTCGCTCCAGAACACAGCAGCACTTCGTGGCAGCTCAAGAAAATCTCCTCCCTCAGGCCATGAAGTCAAGGGTTCTATTTATAGACCCCTCAAACCCTAGGTCGAGTTGGAGAGATAATGACACGAAAATAGACCTGAGCTTAGATAAATCTCAAAGATAATACTCCCAAGAGTCCACAAGAACAAACAGAAGGTTCTAAGAGTCTCCATCCAGAGAGAAATGAATAAATCAAGGACTCTAGTTCATCCACGGCCGAAGAGAGAAATAACAGACAGGGCAGGACTCTGTCTTCCCAAACGGTCTTGCAATAGACCGCAAGGCTCCATAAACGGTCGAACGATAGACTGCATGGCTCAGTCATCCAGGAAAAGATAAGACAGAAGAAACCCAACATGACTCTCTTCTTCCTAGCGGTCTAGCGATGGACCTCCAGCTCCCACCATACGGTCGTGCAATAGACAGCATGGATAAGAGTCGTGGCAAAAGAGATAAAGGTAGATAAATCTTTGAGCTAATCCACAATAAAAACCCTTATTAGCCCTTATCCAGGCCAAATAAGCTGAAAAATAACGAGAAATCAAAGAAGCTAGGCCCAACCAGGGAGAACAATTCATGAAATAAGCCCAAAAAATGACCAAAAATGGCCCAATAATCGGTGAATAACCCGGGACATCATAAAAATTGATAAGGAGATGACTCAACTTATTGGTAATAAAATGGGTGTCAACAGTCGGTGGTAGAAAAAAGCAAGACCCCGCACAAGCAAATGGAAGTAGCTTTGGCTATGGCTTCATACCTCCCCCACTTGTTTTTGCAATGGGAAGTGACCCATTGGGCCATGGGTATCAAATGGATATGGCGGGAGCTAATCATGGTTTTCACATCCTTTGGATTGTGTATGAAATCTCCCAAGATGAGTGATGGGTCTATAGGTTCAACTGTATGACACACCAAGTCCTCATCCCCCATCTTAGTCTTAGGAAGGGCTACGTAGGTCTCTACCTCTTCTATAAGAATAGTAGCTTCGAAGGTTGGGAATATGAAAGTGTGTGTTTGAGGATGCCATAACTCCACTAGAGCTGAAATGCTAGGCCAATCTAATGAAGTTTTCTGGAAATTTTTGGCTAGGACTACTAAAGGATGAAGGTGCCATGCCCTTAGGATTGAGAGGACCTCTAAAGGAAGTTTTTTTATCATGGGAGCCACCCACTTCAAGCTAGAGTAGCATCTTGGGCCAGGAAGGAGCTAGAAAAAAAGAAAAGAAGGAAAAAGAAGGGAAGAATGCCATTAGAAGAAAATTGAGGAAATTCATGAAATTGTGAGATTGACTTGAACTCACCTCTCTTGAAGAGCTTGTGCTCAAATCCTTGGGGATGGAAGTCTACCGCTGCAGCTCGCCATACTCTTTCCTAGCCGCTTTTGGCCCGGTGTAGACCACCTCCTCCATGGTGCTAGATTTAAAGCTCCTCTTCATGATAATTTAGGTGATTTTAAGGGAGTTTTCAAGGGCTTAAGGTAGATATTCCGGTGAGCTACGAATTCTGGGACTATTCCTAGTTATAGGGCTCTAATTCTAGTCATGATGCATTAGGATTGAGGCTAGATGGCCTCTATCTAAGTTAGGATAAGTCTTAGTACATGTTAGGAACCTCTATCCATGGGTTGGGACTCTCCCGGAGAGTCCCTATCGGATTTAATTGAGTCTTCGCCCTTGCGGTCTATCGCACGACCACTAGGTCCTCTCAAGCGGTCGTCAGGCAACCGTTTCTTCCCTCCCTTCACTGCATTCTCTCCCGCTCACCTAACGGTCATGGATCGACCGTTTATTCCTCCTTGCGGTCTTCCATAAGGCCATTTTCTCATTTTTGCTTTGTTTTGATTATCCTCTTTCACTTTAAACATCAGTTCTTTCCCACTTTCTCACTCTCTCTCCTGCCGTCTTTGTCAGTCCTAGAGGTCGTTGTTAGTGAGTCAACATTTGCATCCACACATTTTGCATTTGAAAAGATAAAAAAGATCACATTTTATTAATCAAAAGATCATATACATGCATGCATGAGTATAAGGTAGCTCTCAGGCAGGTCCCTCTCCTAGACCTCCACTATCACCGGTGCCCTCGTGCCGCTTCTCTGGCGGACACATGGCTGCGCTCCCCTCCTCTCGTCGTCGTCATCTCTCTCCCTCCTCATTCCTTTGATGGCCGGAGGAGCCGGTAAGGAAGTTTGGGAATGCACTGCTCCGCGCGTCGCTCTGCGAGGCACTCCACTCGGGTCCTCGACCCATCATTCGTACTGTCCTCTCCACAGCCTGCAGCTCGATCCTCAAGTCGTAGGCTTGGCGTAGAGCCTCCCTCGCCACGGTCCGATAGCGCTCTAAGTCCACTACTCCTGCTCGGAGTCGCTCCGCCTCAGCTCGGGACTTCTCTATCTCTGCTCAGAGTCCCTCTGCCTCCGCTGGAGCGTGCTATGCCTCACTAAGTGCTGTGGTCAGCTCTCTCGCCTACATAAACATTCTTCATGGTCAATCATTTGCATAATCATAGCATTTAGTCAAAGAAGGTCGGTTGGTTTGCTTGCCCTCTCTGCGAGAGTGGCCTCGGCCTCCTCGGCCCGAGCAACCGCCCGTGCAAAGTCGGCGTCCCGCTCAGCTCAGCCTCCCGCAGGCTGGTAACAAGAGGATGGAGCGTCCGGTCCCTGCCGCTGTGCTCCCTCGGCTCGCTGCATTTTAGAAATCAAAGTAAGTCAAGTGCATAAGCATTGCATATTAAGTCTAAGGTTTGAAACTCACCAGAAGCTCCAACGCACGCTGGAACTCATCCCTCTGCTGCATGGTAGAGTGGAGGAGACCCTGGAGCTCCGCTATCCGTCCTTGGGGGTCTAGCTGCATGTAGCAAGTCAAGGTGTCAGTGCATTAAGAGTAATTAAGAAGCATAAGTTTAAGGAGACGTACCGATCATCAAGCGCAGTGGAAGACCTGATCTCCGTATCTCCGAGCGCAGGCCTTCAGGTAGGCCTCATCGCTAGTGGCCTAGGCTCGTACCACCCGACCCCTCTGCGTCCAGTCGCGCACCTGGTCGATCACCTGGGTGACCCAATCGATCTCGCCGCTCAGTCCCTTCGAGGACCGTCCTACGCACTCGTCGTCCCTCGCTGGGAACTCCACCTCCAGCTGGCGGACGCCCCTGGTCCTCATGATCAGGTGGTAGTGCAGAGGCTCGATGATGTTCATTAAATGAAGCCACACTTCCCGTCCCGCGTAAGCCTAGCCCGCCTCCACCTAGGGCTGTCCCTCGTGACCCTCGTCACGGTACGGTATCCAGCGCACCTGAAAGGGCAATCAAGTCAAGTCAGCATTTATAAGAGCATTGTTAAGTGCATTGAGGAGCGTAAGTCTAGAAGCTTACCGATGCATAGGGGAACGTGTCCATGTCATCCTGGATAACCTGTGCCAAGCGTCGCAGCGACCCCTTATCCCGAACCGCCATCCATCGCCTCGCGATGGGGATCCGGTCAGGATGTACCTCCTTTCCCCGCCCTAGGCCAGAGAGGTACAGGTAGCTCCATACCTGCATTAGTTAAATGTCAGCATATAGCAATCATAATTATAATCATAAGCATTTTAAAGTAAAACATGTACCTGGAGTAAAGGCGAGAAGCCGCCCAGCATCATCTGCCGGTCGATGGTGCTGAGTGTGTCAAAGAGGAACGCCAATGCAGCAGTGCCCCAGGCGTACTCTCCGACTCCGTCTAGGTCCCTCAACAGTGGGAGGAGCCTGCAGCCCAGTCCGTTCGCCCTCGTTGCAAAGAGTAGGTTCCTGAACAACAGCATCAGGAAGTGACGCAGGATGATGTCTCCCTCTGGTCCTGGTCCTGCCGCCACTCTCTCCCGGGCTCTGTCTGCCAGTCTCTCGAGGTGCTCCTCAGGTAGCTCTCCCATGACTATCGCCGCTCCACTCAGCCCCAGGCTCTCCTGGAGTGTCGCTCTCGCCAGCATCGATGAATGGCGTCCTGGTCTCATCAGCTCTAAGTCTACCAGCTCCCTCGCCAACTCCCGATAGTCGGCATGTGATGGGGGCATCCCTTGCCCCTCCACATTTTTTCGAGGCTCGGATTGTTCGTCGTCATGCGCCATTGTGTTCGTCGTATTTTTCTGAGTCTAGTCATGTAATTTTTATATTTTCTTTGAATCATAATTATGTAATTTTCCCTTTATTTGAGTCAGGTACCTAGGTTTAAGGGTCAATTACCTAAGTTCTCAATCATTATGTTGATTAGATAGGTTTATGGGCCCAATCTATTGGGCTAGGCCCAGGGGCGCCCCCCCTTGGGATAGGCTGGTCAATTGTGGGTTTATCAGGGTCACTTTAGTCCTAGGAAAAGTATGGAGTCTATAAATAGCACCCTCCCCTCTCTCATTTGTAACCTTTGATGAATATTTGAATAGAAAGAAACCCTTTGTGAGAATTTTCTTCCCTTGGAGTGAGACTCTCCACATCCCTCCCCTATCTCTCTCATATCTCTCTCTCTCTCTTCCCTACCCCCAAATTTCAAAATTTCTTCTCTCTCCTCCCATTCACTCTTCATTAATATCCCCCCCTTCCCCATACACTCATTCAAGTCCCCCCAACCCCCAAGGTAGAACCCACCAATCTCCAAGCCACCCTCCAACCCCTAACCACCCACTACCCTTTCCCAAGCACCCTTCCATCTCCCCAAGACTGAAGGGGCTTCACCCAAGGCCCAAATTTGAATCTCCCTCCCTTTCTAGATGACCCACACCCCTTCCCAACACCCCCTTCCTACCCTGGTCGCCCTCCCCATTCCCCCCCTTGTTTCCCTTGGCCATCCCACCCTTATACACACAACCCTACACCTTCATCCTATTCCCAGTTCTCAGGCAGCAGAGTACCAGCTACTTTCTGAGGCTACCATGACATCACCAAAAAGCTTTAGAGGATGTACACAATACCGTTCAATTCGTCTTCCTGTCAGCTTTGCAACGGTGGTGGTTTCGTCTCCGTCTGAGTTCGTGACTGCCAGGGAGAGTCGTTCTTCTCCGACTGTGCAGGATAGGTCCGATCAGCAACCTGAAGCAACTTCCAGAAGCTCCCACAGACACATTCCTGTGCTTCTTGAGGCGCCATGTGGCTGAGAGTTTCTACGACAAGTCTTCTTCCATTACCAAGAAACGGCACCCCGTTTGGCATCTGGAGCAGCGATTTCTCAATTTTCTCCCTATGGTGCGCTGTTCTGTCCACTCTAGGACTGAACCGACATTTGTTAACTATTCGGGCTGTCCCTGTCTACTCTGACCTCCTATGGCATCCCCGTGGGTCTCATTTCGAAGAGGGCTTGACAACGAATATAGAGACTCCATCCACGCCTGAATCAAAGGACAGGAACACCCGTGGCAACCTCGTCTTCCCGCGGCAGTGGTGCTAAAGCAGACAGAACCAGAGAACAGAGACCCTGCTCAGGGCCCTGCTCCGACCAACGCCGGCAACCAGAAGTCCTTCCAAAAATCTGACATCCTCCTGGGCCAACCCAAGAGGTTTTGCCACTGGTTTCATAGAAAACGGAGTCTGGGAGTGGCCACAGCGGCACCGACATCGACTCCCTGTCCCCTATTCTAGAGAGCGGACAGAACCGGCAACCGCCTTCCAATTAGTTCCTAGGTCAGCTTTTCCCCTCCCCGCCTGGCCGGCTGAGCGCCCCTCCCTGCGTGGAGGTACATTTTAGTTGTAATTCTACTCCCCCACCCATAGTTCAACCCCCTTGCAAGGGGTGTAGTGCATGTATTAGCAGGTCGCCATCCGAAGCTACACCGACGCGGCGTGCAGGTGCATGCCCACGCCTCCCCGCTCGTCATCGTCTCCGACCGGAGTCGGCGTCTTCACGCTGACTAGGTGAGCCTCGGTTCCCCTATTGTCTGGTTTCAATTCATTGCTTAGCATAGTATTATGTATGTTGATTCGTTGGACGGAGAGTAAGAGCTTGGCCCAAAATTACTATTGACGTGAGTGATCACCGCGGGTGAGTTGTGAGCGATCCCCTACATCCCACGCCCTTGGTGTGCTGGCCGCCCATGAATTGGGCATCCCTGGCCCATTTGGAGTCCTCCCCAAGCTAGCCAACCCTTGGAGCATCAAGGTCCCACCTCGGACCCTCTCCATCATCGCCGAGTCGCCTACAGGCACTAGTGTGTGCTACGCGAACGTGTTCGCTAGAGTGAGTCCGCTGCTCAAGTTGCTTGCTTACAATTTAGGTCCATAGGTGGTGTCACATCAAATTGGTATCAGAGCAAGTTTTAGACTTGTCTCTACGAGTCTAGTCCTAGGGTGCATATGCATTTCAAGTCACCCGGTACCTCTCCCTTGCCCACTAGAATGGCCACTTCACACCCGTCATACCCAGCCCCATCACCTTTCCCAAGAGGCACTAATCCTCATGGAAGCTCCGCTGCCAACAAAGTGGGCGGCATCTTAGAAGCCCTACCTAATGTCCTTGATCGGCTTGAAGATATCACGTTCCGACTCGACCGACTTGAGGGAAATGGTTGTGCACCGAGAGTGAATGAGAGTGACCTTTGGGAAAATCTAGAAACCCTCTTTTTGGAACACTTGAAAGCCAAAACCCCCGCCTTTGATGGATCCTACAGCCCAAGCATTTATCTAGATTGGGAGGTTTCCATGGACCAATTCTTTAAAAGGTGCCCCTTGAACGAAGGAAGGAGAATGAGGCTAGCCAAGGCGTACCTCTCCAAATGAACTAAAAATCATTGGTTAATCGTGGAGGGTTTAAGGAGGATCCGCGGGGAAGCCCCGATTAGCACTTGGGAAGATATGAAGACCAAACTTAGGAAAACCTACACTTCTCACTCGAAGAATCACAGCCCGAGGAGCACTCCCACTTCCCCTACCCCTCCACAACCGGTCGATCCCAAGGGCAAGAGACCCGTAAATGACCCGGTTCTCCCCATGAGGGCCACCGCTCCCCAACCCAAAGTCACTCACCCAACCCTCACCATTCAAACCCAAGGGGACCCCGTGTCCACCCCTCCACCAAGGCCCAAGACGGCCACCACTCCCCAACCCAAAACCCCTCACCAAATCCATACCCCACATACCCCCTTGTATTCCACCACTACCCCTCCATCGTCCCCTAAAAGGGACACACCTCTTAAGACCAACCAACCCAATCCTCCTCACCCAACCCATCTCCCACTCCCTACCCCAACTCTACCATGTCTTAGGCCTCCTCTACTTCCCCTCCCAATCCTAACCCAAGCCTCCCTTTACCCACCACCCCGGGTGCACCATGCGCCGATCATCATCACTCCACCCATAAAGGACCTTCTCACCTCCTTGGTAGAGGAACGCATAATCCCGACACCCGACCCCATAGTGGTGAACACCCCGAATCCAACCCCCACTTTGAAGGAAACACATGCCCAAGATGAGGACAAAGCCTCGCATTACGATCTTCACTCTATGCCCTCTCCTCTAGTTGGGAGTGAACTCATCATAAGTGGGTCCTTGGCTAGATGGTTAAAGGAGAATCCAGCTCACCCGATCATGGCCCACCCTTCCTTGGAGCGACACCTCCCCATAGTGCCCTTCATCTCCTATGGCACCACGATCCAATCATCTTACCAAGTGGAGACACTAGGGGATCTTCTTAAGGGCCTAGCATGGCAAATGGAGTTGACTGGCATGTTGACCACAATGACCGACTGACCAAGGAGCCTTGACCTCCTACACCTATGTGTCGGGTCTATCACCTCGGTTTGCACCATTGGTTGCTATATGAGTGACCTCCTTCTATTCCTTCCTACACCCGATGAGCCTGATGCTATCCACGAATTAGAATTGCTTATCTTGGGTAGAACGCCAAGCCCTCCATTCATGGCCGACCATCCCACCAAAGACTTCGGCGCAATTATTTCATTAGAGGAGGATGACTCACCACTATGTGAGGACCATGAGGACCTAGAGTTCCTCTCCCTAGGTGACCCTTACCATGACCCCTTCAATCCCTTCCTATACCCACCCACCTTACTCACCACCAACCTTTTCCTACCCTAACCAACCTTATTGGACCAAGCCCACCTCTCCCAAGACCCGGTCCACACCAAGGGAACCATGACCATGGGTGAAATACACCTAGGAAACAATGAAGTGCCCCACTTCATGACACATACCTTTTTTGACCCCTTCGACCCTTTCGCATGGGAGTTCAAAGGTTGTCCCACACCTATGCACATAGAAGTCACCTTTGGGATAAGCATGCAAGTGTCTAGGCTTACCACACCACTTGGCATGAACACTATGTTGGGTCCATTCATTCACATCACCCACATGTCAAGTAGGAAGCATGAGTGGTCCATATTCGGATGTAATGGTCCACCTTCATTCATCATGGGTCTTAAGCATGTTAGGAGCATTCACGGATGTCCGGGACCCCCGGCATTTGCTATACCCATGCACAAAAGATTCCCCTATGGATGCCCCGGCCCTCTAACCATTGTTATAAAGTCCATGCATGATAGGGACACTTGTGGTTGCCCCGGTCCACCTAAGTTCATCAAGGTCCACATGGCATCAAAGCATGATAGGACAATCTATGGTTGCCCCGGTCCACCTTTGCACACTATCCACTTTCACACCCACTCACCGCATCATAATGCATGGTACGAGAATACACGTAAGCAATTCACAACGAGCGGTGAGGTTCACAAGGAGCGGACAAAAGCTCGCAAGCGCCACTTGGAATTCCAAGTAGGCAACTTATCGATGGAGACATTGGAGTGACTCTACCCTAGGGACACCTCCAACTTGAGGGCACGAGGACTTGGACCTTGCCAAGTTTCGAGTGGCTTTGGCAAACCGGCTTACGGGTTGGACAAACTAATGGGTTTTGGGATTCACCCCATTTCCTACGTGGCGGACCCGACACCCTATATGGGCACCGCGGTGGATCCTAGTGAGTGCCTCGAGACTACGCCTATCTTTCATAGAGACACCCTCGGAGTGCCACCTCATATCAGCCTGAGAGCCCGACGTGAGCACACGGAGGCAATACTAGGAAAGCAAGGTATCATCACTGGCAAGAGGGTGTGCCCGTGCCACCTTGAAAAGCTGAAGCGCCGTCCCCCAGCTATGGACGCGGGGTTGAGTTTGGAGATCGTGGCTCGCTCGGAGCTACATTTGGTGTGCCACTTCCCCGGTGGACCCATACTCGATGGGGTCGAGTTTTCCCCACCCCAGGGGTATGATGGGGGCATCCCTTGCCCCTCCACATTTTTTCGAGGCTCGGATTGTTCGTCGACATGCGCCATTGTGTTCGTCGTATTTTTCTGAGTCTAGTCATGTAATTTTTATATTTTCTTTGAGTCATAATTATGTAATTGTCCCTTTATTTGAGTCAGGTACCTAGGAAAACGAATCTTCTCTCTCTAAAATCTAGAGTAAGAAACTCTGGTTTTCTTCTTCCCGCCACTACCTTTCATCTTTTCTCTGCTGTATGCCCCTCCTCGCCAGCCATGGCTGGCGCGGTGGGGGAGGCTCTGTCATCCTCGAAGGATAATGTAGCTGGATGCTCAGGTGTGGTGGCTGCGGCTCCCCGAAAATCTTATGCACAAACTCTGATGGAGTCACAAAACCAACCTCGAGCTTCCTTCCAGGTGAAACCTCCGGCGTTCACAGACAAAGGTGAGCATGCAATCTTCTTCTCTCAAGAGAAAATTCAGATATCTTGCTTGCATCTCCAGAATGCTGTCATAGCAAAATGCTCATATGGTCGACCTTCAATTCCGGAGATCAAAACATGTCTGTCGCAGCGATTACATCTTAACTCAGAATTTATCATCAGCCGAATGAACCCTAGGCATATCTTGATTCGGCTGGGCAGTGAAGCGGATTTTCTTAAACTGATTCTCCAAAAGAATTTATATATTAAGGGGTTTCTATTCAGATTTTTTAGATGGACGCACAATTTTGACTTTGATGCTGATCCTTCGGTTGTTCCAATTTGGATCGGATTTCCCTCTTTACCTGTGAATCTTTATCAAGAAGATATGCTTCGATCTATTGCTGGTAATATTGGTCATGTCCTGCGTATTCACGACGCAACTATTGCCATGACTGAAACCCCAGAAGCATTGGTCTATGTTGAGATAGATCTGAACAAGCAGAAACAGGAACGAATTTGGATTGGTATTGCAGGAGGGGGGTTCTGGCAATCGATAAGCTATCATAGAGTGCCTCATCTATGCTCTCACTACCACAAAATTGGACACATGGAAAATGATTGCAAGAAGAAATAGGGAAAAGCTAAATCCTGGCAGTCTTCTGCTCATCCTTACATCCCTCCTGTAGCTCCAAATAAAATTCGTCAGGAATACAAGTCAAAAATGGCTCAAACTTTTATCCTTAAGAATATAGGGAATGAGGAGCAGAAGTCAAGGATGGCTCAACCTTTCAACTCAATGTTAATAGAGAATGTTGCAAATAGATTTACTACGTTGAGTATATTATCTGATGACACAGATTTTAAAGGTAATGCTCAAGATAAAATGGTTCCTGGAGAAATTGAAATTTCTGATGCACCAATTCATTCTCAGTTCATTGCATCTTCTTCTAGAATTTTGGAGATGCAGGAGATAGATGGAGTTCTCTTAGGTGCTTGCAACAATGACTCAATTAAAATGACCTCCACAGGTCTGTCCACAATAGAGGAAACTTCAGAATCAGAAGAGCTTCCTTCAACCCACTGTAATTCCCTGGCTCTTCAGGATAATAATCTACCTTCATCATCTAGTTACCAGAAATTAGATTTGAAAACCTTCAAAATAACAAGTTCAGATGCTGTTTCTACGCTATCTGCCTCTGAGAACTCTAGAATGATGTGTCAAGAATGTGAAAACACAGTTAAACACTCTCAAGAACTTGAATCAAATGAAGTATCTGGTCTGCCGGGTGTATTATTTAGTGATGCCAGATTGACATGGGCCAAAGCCAAAGTCTTAGCTGCTCACTCTCTTACTTCCTCGGACCATGATTAATTCATTACTGATTTGGAATGTCAGAGGTATAGGGAACAATGCCACTGTTAGAGGCCTTGCTCAGCACATACAAGCTCATGATGTCAATATAGCTGCAATCTCTGAACCCCGCATTGATTTTATTCATGCTCAGGGAGTGGCTTATCGAATAAACCTCCCTTCTGTTATTGGCAATAATGGTGATTCCTCCAAAATATGGATATTTTACAAGCCTAGTATTAACCTTGTCATCATTGAGCTTCATCCTCAATACTTGACAGTAGCCCTCAAGGATAATAATTCTGTTGTTTTGTATTTCACTACTATATATGCATCCTGTAGCTATAATCATCGCAGGGACATGTTTGACTCATTGATGGAATTTAGCAACGGTGCATATTCCATGGATAATTGGAGGAGATTTTAACTGTATCCTATCTCCAGAGGAAAAGTCTGGTGGTAACTTTTCTTCAACTGTTGCAATGACTGATTTCCAAGGATTCCTAGCTGCCATTGGTTTTGTTGATGCAGGATATTCAGGTCCCAAGTTTACTTGGTCTAATAACCAAACTGGTTCCTCTCACATTAAGGCCAGACTAGACAGGGTCTTTTACAATCTCCACTGGCTGAACTCTAACCAGAATTTATCTGTAAGGCACCTTGTTAGAGGTCCATCCGACCATGCCCCGTTGTTGCCATCTACTAACTGCAATCCTATTTTACCGGGGAGATTCATATACCAACATATGTGGCACACTCACAATGGCTTCCTTGAATTTGTGAGAGTTCAGTGGACTAATAACACTCAGAAGGATACCCATCCTTTTTACAATCTTCAAAGAAAGTTAAAAAACTTGAAAGCAGCTTTAAGGAGTTGGAACAAAGAAGTCTTTGGTAACATCCATAAGGCCAAAGAGAAAGCAAAACTTCTGGTTGAGCAGGCTCAATCTACTTATGATGCTAATCCTACTGCTGACAACAGAATGATGCTAAATAAGGCCAATGCTGATATGCGTATTATCCTTTCTCGGGAGGAGATATTTTGATTTCAGAAATCTAGAGTTCAATGGTTAACCTGTGGAGACAGAAACACTCAATTTTTTCAGCATTATACCAAGACCAAAAGACAGAAATTTCATTCAGAAACTAAAGATTGACAACCAATGGGTGGATGACCAAGAGGATCTTCTTAATGCAGCAGTTGACTATTTTAAAACTCTCCTCGCCTCTGAAACTCATAGCATTGATGAAAACCTCTTCTCTGTAATTCCCAGACTCATTACAGATGAACATAATGCTTCTCTTTGTGCTATACCTTCGGCTGATGAAATAAAGAACTCAGTTTTCTCTTTGTCAGGCAATAGCTCACCAGGGCCAGACAGTTTCACTAGTGGTTTTTTTACCTGCTGTTGGGACATCATCTGTGAGGATATCATCAGTGCAATTCAGAGCTTCTTCCAAGGCTGGGGTCTCCCACAAGGAGTGACATCCACTATTTTATGCATGATTTCGAAGGTTAATAATCATGTCTCCTTTGCTGATTTCAGGCCCATTAGCTTATGCAATTTTACTTATAAAATTGTCTCAAAAGTCTTAAGTGACCGCCTTCGTCCAATTCTACCTTTGATTATTTCACAAGAACAAAGTGGCTTTATCAGTGGCAGGCAAATCACAGATAGTTGTATGCTAGCCAAGGAATTATACATGGAAATTGATAGACCTGTTAGAGGCCATAACATGCTAATTAAGCTCGATATGGCTAAAGCTTACGACCGAATAGAATGGGATTTCATTTTCCAGGTTCTCAGAAGTTATGGTTTCTCTAATAGACTGATTTCTCTTATTGCTCAATTATTGATGAATTGTTGGTTCTCTATATCTATGAATGGAAAAATCTCTGGCTTCTTTAAATCATCAAGAGGGGTTCGTCAGGGCGACCTTTTGGCTCCTGCAATCTTTATATTGGCAGAGGAAGTACTAAGCAGAGGGCTCACACACTTGTTCTCCACTGGTTTATGTGAATATTACCATATTTCCCTTAGATCTCCACAACTGTCTTATATCCTTTATGCAGATGATACCATCATCTTTATGAATGGTGGTACCTCCTCTATTAAACAGCTGATGTTTTTTTTGGGAAGATATGAATCATCCTCCGGCCAAACGATAAATGCACAAAAAAGTTGCTTTGTAGTGGCCAAACGATTGCCAAACTCTTCTATTGACCGAATCAGACATTTAACTGGATATCAATAAAAAATTGGCAGCATAAGATACCTGGGTATTCCTTTATTCAAAGGTAGATCCAAAATCCCTCATTTTAAATATCTTCTGGAAAAAGTTACAGCAAGGCTAGCTGGCTGGCAAAGTAAGCTTCTATCCCAGGCAGGAAGGATTGTTTTAATTCATTCAGTTCTAACTTCAATCTCCTTATACACAGCAAGTGCAACATCCATTCCTCACACCATTCAAAAACAGATTGGGCACATTTGTGCCAACTTCTTTTGGCAGGGACTTGAAACCGTCCATAAGAAACACTGGATATCCTGGGACAAGATCTGCAGCCTTATCTCAGCAGGTGGTCTGGGTATTCGCAACCTTTCAGATATACAAATCTGCTGCTATGTTAAAATGTTATGGCTTTCAATGCACAGTAAATCACAGTGGGCTGAATATGTCAGAAATAAATATTGCCATGGTAAACACATTTCAGGTTGCAAAATTTCATTCCCTGCTGGCATTAAATCTTGTGATTTTATGAAAGCCAGAGTAATTTTGCTGATTGGATTTCGCATGATAGTTCAAGATGGTATGAGCACTGATTTCCTCAAAGACATATGGTTCAAAAACAAAACATTGGTTGATCAATTATTTCTTCAAAATAATATCTCTGCAGAAGATTGCTCAGTTAATACTGCCTTGTCTAATCCCCGGCATCATATTCGGGATAAAGTGAATAATCAGCAATTGCAGACTGAACTACAGAATATAGTAATTCAACAGGGAAATGACATTCCCATTTGGTCATTCACAAACTCTGGCAAATTCAGTGCTAAGTCCACCTACAGGTATATTAAAGAACAGTCTGTTGATTCATATAATCCTCTTTTTAGCAAATTATGGAATTCCAGAGATCCTCCGAGGGCTGCCCTATTCTGTTGGAAAATATTAAAACAAGCAGTCCCAGTTGACAGCCGTATATAATCCATTGGGGTGAATTTAGCATCTTGCTGTACTTGTTGCACCTCCTATCATGAAGCTGAAAATGAGGACCATCTTTTTATCAAAAGTGAGCTTGCTCAGTTTTTATGGAACAGGTTTGCTCTCTTACTAAGAAATAACAGTTTGGAAGCATCAACTATTCTTAGCAGATTGAGGCAATCCATTATTGGGGATAATATTAAAAGACCAAAAGGCTTTATTTCAGTGCTTATTACTCTATTGATAACATGGGAGATATGGAAAAATAGATGCATGGTCAGGTTTGAAGGCCACATAATCAATCTTCCCAAGATTGTAAATAACATTCTAGAGGAGATTAACCAAACTCTAAAGCATATCAAGTTTCAAGGGGTTAGTTCAGATTACTGTAATGTCCTTCGGGGATTTGGTATTGAAATCTGTTGTCGGCGCATCAATTTCTTTACTGTTTGTTGGACAGCCCCTGTCATTCACTATTCCCTCAATGCTGATGGAGCTAGTAAAGGAAACCCAGGACCGTCCGGTGGTGGAGGATGCTTTCAAGATACTCATGGGTAGTTACTACTGGGGTTCTCATACTATTATGGTTATGGTTCCAATATGGTGGCTGAAGGAAGAGCCTTATTAGATGGTCTCTGTCTTGCTCAGCTTCATTCAATCACATTGTCGGTAATCTACACTGATTCAAGGGTCTTGGTGGAGCTGCTAAACAATAAAAGAGAACCACCATGGTCTCTCCTCCCTTGGTGGAAATCTCTTCAGCAACTCTTCTTATTCTTTAACTGTCCTATTATTCATTCTTATAGAGAAGCCAATCAGCTAGCTGACGCTTTGGCTAATCACGCGGTATCCATTGGACATAACAAGGAATTTCTTGACTTTAGTGAGCTGCCTTTATTAGCCAAAGCCTATGCCAAAGCCGATGCTTGCAACATACCTAACTTTCGTAGGAGAATTGTATAGGATTCTTTCTCATTCTTTCTTTGTATGACAGAGACAAGGTCTCCTCCGATAATGTACTTTCAATCTACAAGAAATAAAAATTGCATCTAGTGGTTGTTGGTGGAGTGATAACATTCCTATCCTTTGGATTGGGGGTGCACTCTCCCTTTGTACCACTTGATGTTTTGTGCTAAAAAAAGTCAGGTACCTAGGTTTAAGGGTCAATTACCTAAGTTCTCAGTCATTATGTTGATTAGATAGGTTTATGGGCCCAATCCATTGGGCTAGGCCCAGGGGCACCCCCCCTTGGGACAAGCTGGTCAATTGTGAGTTTTTCAGGGTCACTTTAGTTCTAGGAAAAGTATGGAGTCTATAAATAGCCCCCTCCCCTCTCTCATTTGTAACCTTTGATGAATATTTGAATAGAAAGAAACCCTTTGTGAGAATTTTCTTCCCTTGGAGTGAGACTCTCCGCATCCCTCCCCTATCTCTCTCATATCTCTCTCTCTCTCTAAGGGGTCCCCCCCTCTCTCTCTCTTCCCTACCCCCAAATTTCAAAATTTATTCTCTCTCCTCCCATTCACTCTTCATTAATATTCCCCCCTTCCCCATACACTCATTCAAGTCCCCCCAACCCCCAAGGTAGAACCCACCAATCTCCAAGCCACCCTCCAACCCCCAACCACCCACTACCCTTTCCCAAGCACCCTTCCATCTCCCCAAGGCTGAAGGGGCTTCACCCGAGGCCCAAATTTGAATCTCCCTCCCTTTATAGCTGCCCCACACCCCTCCCCAACACCCCCTTCCTACCGTGGTCGCCCTCCCCATTCCCCCCCTTGTTTCCCTTGGCCATCCCACTCTTATACACACAACCCTACACCTTCATCCTATTCCTAGTTCTCAGGCAGTAGAGTACCAGCTACTTTCTGAGGCTACCACGACATCAGCAAGAAGCTTTAGAGGATGTACCATATACCGTTCGATTTATCTTCCTGTCAGCTTTGCAACAGTGGTGGTTTCATCTCCGTCTGAGTTCCTGACTGCCAGGGAGAGCCGGTCTTCTCCGACTGTACAGGATAGGTCCGGTCAATAACCTGAAGCAAATTTCAGAAGCTCCCACGACCACATTCCTATGCTTCTTGAGGCTCCACTTGGCTGAGAGCTTCTACAACAAGTCTTCTTCCATTACCAAGAAGCGGCACCCCGTTCAGCATCCGGAGCAGCGATTTCTCAATTTTCTCCCTCGGGTGCGCTGTTCTGTCCACTCTGGGATTGAACCGACACATGTTCACTATTTGGGCTGTCCCTATCTACTCTGACCTCCTACGGCGTCCCTGTGGGTCTCATTTCGAAGAGGGCTTGACAACGAATCCAACGACTCCAGCCACGCCCAAATCAAATGACAGGAAACCCGTGGCCACCTCATCTTCTTGCGGTAGTGGTGCTGAAGCAGACAGAACCAGAGAACAAAGACCTTGCTCACGGCCCTGCTCCGACCAACGCCGGCCACCAGAAGTCTTTCCAAAAATCTGACGTCCTCCTGGGCCAACCCAAGAGGTTTTGCCGCTAGTTTTGCAGCAAACAGAGTCCGGGAGTGGCCGCAGCAGCGTCAACATCGACTGCCTGTCCCCTGTTCTAGAGAGCAGATAGAACCGGCAACCGCCTTCCAATTAGTTTCTAGCTCAGCTTTTCCCCTCCCCGCCTGGCCGGCTGAGCGCCCCTCCCTGCGTAGAGGTACATTTTGTGTAGTGCCCCAGAAATTTTAAATAATTTTCAAGAATTTATAAAGGCCTAAATAAATTTATAAATGGTTTATTTAAAATTAATAAGTCATTATGAGGCCAAGTGGTGTTAATCAATTAACCCAACCCACTTAATTAAAGTCTAAAAGGGTTTAACTCTGGCCCATTAAGTTTGGCCCACATTCTAGAAGGTAATTAAGTCTATCCACGGATATTAAGGATAAATACTAGAATATATAAGATAAGTTAATGGATAATTATCAAAAGAGTTTTAAATTGTTTGAACTCTATCCACGACAAATATAACGGTCTATAGCCTGACCGTCACAGACGTGTAATGCACGGTGTCTCGACTGTTACACTATGAACCAGAAAACTAAAAGAGTTTGATTTCCTTTGAACTCTAGGAACGAGTAATGTAACGGTCTATCACGAGACCGCCACATAACCCTAACGCGTAGGTCCTAGTCCGTTACAAACCTGTTACTTCCGTAAGCAAAGGAACTCATGAAAAGATTGGAACTTGATGTTCCTATCCACTAGGGATCGACTTGGGAAGGACTGTAAAGACTCTAAGGACTCTTAGGGATTAGGATTTGATGAAACAAGGACTCTAAACTTGATCTAATCCTCAAAACCTAGTCAAAACTCTATAAATAGGGCATAGTTCTGAACTGTGCGACCCTTACTTTTTGGGCGTAAGGAAGCAAGGTAAGGAGTCATTATCTCAGGTAAGTTCTTTAGAATAATTTGTTCACAATACTTTAGACTAACTCCCCTCCGAATTTCACATCTTTAGGTCAAGAGGTCGTGGAGTTAGAGCCCACGGAAGTTGCTGGAAAAGTCACAAGAGAAGGAGGAGATCTAGGGCAAGGTTCTCTACCAAATTCAGGAACTATAGTCTAAGAGGTAGGTTATCTCATGAACGACAAAAACAACTTGATAGGACTAAGAGCCTCTGTTTTGATTGGATTTCATGCATGCTAGATCATCAATTTCATGTTTTATTGGTTCTATGCAAATCATGTTTCCCTTAGCCCTAACTAAAGATTAAAGACTTGACTATCCATCTATTCACCAATACCCATGCATATAGACAACCTTTACTTTGTTAACATATCTAGAAACTCATGATGTTTTGATAAAAGACATGATGTGAGTTGATCTCTTAGCTTCTATAGTTGTTTCCTATTAGTAGAGCCTGTAACGCATCATAGAAGGATCGTCACTTCCATGTAACGGCCCCACGACAAACCGTTATACTCCCTGATTAGATTTGGGTTTCACGGTTGATTATAACGCGCTTGGACAGACGCATTACATTCATGTAACGGCTGGGTCCTGACCGTCACAATCACAGTGACGCCCCATCTCTAGACCGTTATACTCTGTGTTCTGTCAACCCCAAGACAAAATATAACCTGCCAATATTATTATTGTTAAAGCCTAGTTACCTAAGTTTTAACCTGATCATGTGATTTTAAGGTTATTTGATCATTCATGATAGGTATTGCATGTTTTGTGGTCTCACTTTTATTGAGTTATGTTAATTTTTGAAGCCAAATTATATAGTTTTGCATTATAAAGAATGACTTTTTAATATTGTATTGACGGAGTTTTCAGCATGATTTTCAAATTTGAGTATACATATCTCTCTCTGTCAATAGAGTTAATCCCATAAGTACATGGCACATATTCTGGTATGTTGTCATTAGTTCACACTTTGCACTATAGGAACACAATCTTGGACATGAGGACCTCTCTATTGGATATTCCTTCCAATGGACTAGGAAATCATTATTTCAAGGCCTCCGTAATTCTCTGCGAGCCTGGGATTCCCACTAGGACGCCGAGTTGGTTGTACCATTAAAGCCCAATAATTAGAAATGCACTATCATGGTTTCTGATTCTTGAAAAGTAACGGCCTTCAACTGGACCGTCAGGCTGACGTAACGGCCCAATGCCAGACCGTCACATTCCTCTGAGTCTATTTTTATCTTTCCAGACTCTGATCATTTTAACGGCCCATTAGTGGCGCGTTACATAGTGTAACGGCCTAGTTAGCGACTGTTACATAGCTTGTGTATGTTAACCTAAGGTTTGACCAAGGGTTGATATTCCAATGATTCTAGATAAACCTTGATGATCTAGAACTTGCCATATTGCTTAAATTGATCTAAATGAAATGAAAGTTAAGGAAAATACCGTTATGTTGTCGATTTATTTCTATGAGCATGACATTGTTTAAAGTCTATTTCTTGACTCCTACATTCTTATGTTGAAGCATTCATTCATTGATTTTAGTTATCATGGAATTGTTGGAAGTGCTATATTCTTGGCCATACTTTACTATTATACTGCGTGGAAGTAGCTAAATTTATAACTGAAGATGCGATCGAGCACTGATTGTGTTCAAGGGCTCTATGCTAGTCCCCTCGGTTGATTGCCGGAAACATACTATTTTATAAACCATGGGGTATGATGCTATTGGCGTCGCATTGCGCTGGGAGTACTATTTCTATAAATAAGTGAAGATCCACGGCACAACATGACCTTCTTAATTGATATTCCACAGAAATTCACGAAGCACTTGCTCATAAACATAAGATGCTAAAGTGAGGAATATGTGGCTTGCTAGTACATTCTCGATATATTATTGTTCATGAAAGGCCAATATCATGTTCTTGTCATATTCTTACTAGTTCATTCTTGTTCTCATTCCATCTTATATGATAGTCTTGTTACTTTGATTTAATCGCATGATCATCGCATTGCATGATTTTACCTTATTTATTTAGAGCGAAAATGATAATCACTTTAATAGTGCCTTCATGTTGATGCGAAGATACCTACTGGGCAAGTGTGCTCGTTACCTATTTCCAATCTTTTTTAGGAAATGAAAGTGAGTCGGGTTCAGATTCGGATTATTCAAGTAGCGGATCCGAGAGCGATTAAAGATGAGTGAAGACTTAGGAAGTCTATAATGTCTAGATTGAGTCAATGTAATTTTCTTATTTCTTGATTCTAGTAGAATGAAAATCAAATTATTGATTGTATCTTTGAATATTGAGCATTATGATATGAAGTTGAAGTTGATTAAATCATGTGCAATTGCATTTACTTGTGTGATTGTCTCGCGCTCTGATTGATTCTTACTAGCAAGAGGCTTACCATGCCGACTGTTTACGCTCCCCGAGCGAGTCTTCCGCTGTAATTAAAGGCTCGAGGCGTGACAGTTAAGTTGTTATCAGAGCCTAAGTCTTAGGACTTAGGGAAAAGAGTCATGTCATAGGATAAGTCCAAGGTTAAGGACTCCTACCTATGAACTAAGGAAGAAATTACACACCCATGTGAGGATTGGGTAGAACCCGGGATAAGATAACTAATTAGCTTTAAGAATTATTTTGTTCATTTCAATTTCATGAGAAATAACAAGTTGTTATTTTCTCTCAGGTACCCTATTTTTTGAATGGCTCATCGTGTAGATTGGGACGGTATGCAACAAACTGTTGCCGGCCTCACCTAGGCACTGCAGACTATAGCACAAGGTGGTGCAGGGGCAAGGGCAAGAGATCTTCATCGTAACTTCCGAAGTCTAAATCCTCCACGTTTCTATGGATCTTCCAATCTAGACGAAGCAAAAAATTGGATCGATGAGATGAATCGTATATTTGATGTCATACAATGCACTGATCAGGAGAAAGTCCGTCTAGTAACGTTCCAATTGAATAAGGATGTCCGTACTTGGTGGAAGTCCGTTCCGGCACCTCCGGCCGATGCGCCACATACATGGAATGCTTTTCTCACTTTATTTCGTGTCAAGTATTTCTCCGAACATGTGAAGAAAAGGAAGGCTATGGAGTTTGCCTCCCTTCGTCAAGGGATGATGTCAGTAGCAGAGTACGAGTTGCAGTTTTCAAGACTAGCACCATATGCACCACACCTTATTAACACGGAATTATTAAAGGTGAACCGATTTATGGACGGGTTACGGCCCGGTTTCATTCAGCAACTGGGGACACAAAATATCCGCACTTATGCGGAGATGGTTCAAAGGGCATATTTTTGCGAGAGGACCTTAGAGAAGGTCGAAAGGTTGAAAGGAAAGGGAGAAGAATCTAGCCGGCGCTCAGATCGGCATTATAAGTAAGAGAAGTTTAGCATCACAGAACCATACAAAAGCCGTGATAACAAGAAAAGATCAAGGAACGGGAACGGTGGAAGTTCCCAAAGGAATAGTAAAAAGGTTAAAGAAGAGAAGGAGCAAGTCACCTCGGCATGCACCTTTTGCGAGAAATTTGGCCACTCGGCTGAAGAATGCTGGAAGCGCCTAGGTGCTTGTTTGCGCTGTGGAAGTAGGGAGCATCGTGTGCCAAATTGCCCCCTTATGAAAGATCAATCAAATAACGGAGGACGTAGGAGGCAGGCTCGCCTCAATGCAGTTATTGATGAAGAAGAAGTGCCCAGGGATCAAAATGATGGGCTCATGGAAGGTACTCTTCAAATTTGTTCTCGTCCTGCATTCGTGCTATTCGATACTGGTGCTTCTCATTCTTTTATCTCCACCACTTTTGCAAACACCTTACCAACTGCATCAGTTCCCCTACCTTCAGATCTAGCTATTACTACACCTTTAGGATCTGGAACTAAGCTTACCAAGTATTATCCCGATTGTGAGGTGGTAGTGGAAGGACACAATCTCCCCGCAAACTTAGTATGCCTCGATATGAAAGGTTATGATGCCATTTTAGGGGTAGATTGGCTTGTAGACCATGATGCTTACATCAACTGTCGAAATAAAATTATATCTTTTCGAAAACCCGATCTTCCAAGATTTTCTTTTCTTGGCATCAAATACAAGAAGCATCCTACCATTATATCTTCTCTTCACGCCTGCAAACTTATCTCGAAAGGATGTGAAGTTTTTCTTGCTTCAGTCATTGTCACCGAATCTAAGGAAATTATCCTAGCAAACATTCCTATTGCAAATGAATTACCTGACATGTTCCCATCCGAACTACCTAGTTTACCACCCGAGAGGGAAGTAAACTTTACCATTGAACTCATTCCATGTGCAGCACCTATTTTTATAGCCCCTTACAGGATGTCTCTCACGGAACTTAAGGAACTAAAGAAGCAATTACAGGAACTTCTAGACAAGGGTTTCATTAGACCTAGCACATCCCCTTGGGGTGCGCCTGTTCTATTTGTCAAGAAGAAGGATGGTTCTCTCAGATTATGCATCGATTACCGGTGACTGAATCAACTTACAATCAAAAATAAATATCCATTGCCGCGTATTGATGAGCTCTTCGATCAGCTTTCGGGAGCTGAGTACTTTTCTAAGATTGACCTAAGATCAGGTTATCATCAGCTTAGAATCAAAGAAGAGGACATTTATAATCGGATTTTCGAAGTCGTTATGGCCACTATGAATTCGTGGTGATGCCGTTCGGTTTAACTAATACCCCAGTAGCATTTATGCAACTTATGAACAGTGTCTTCCAGCCATATTTAGACCAATTCATCGTCGTCTTCATCGATGATATCCTAATATACTCTAAGACAAAAGAAGAACATGAAGAACATCTAAGGATAGCTTTGCAAACACTTAGAGAACATAAGCTATATGCCAAACTCAATAAGTGTGAATTCTGGCTCAAGGAAGTCTCATTCCTAGGCCACATTATTTCAAAAGAAGGTATTGCTGTGGATCCTTCTAAGGTAGAAGCTGTCAGAGATTGGAGCCGACCAACGACTGTATCTGAAGTCAGAAGCTTTTTGGGTCTAGCAGGTTATTATAGAAGATTCATAAAGGACTTCTCAAAGATCGCGGTTCCTTTAACTAGACTTACTAGAAAAGAAAATCATTTTATGTGGTCGAAGGACTGTGAAAAGAGTTTTCAAAGTCTTAAGAATCATCTCACAATAGCCCCTGTTTTGTCGCTACCAATAGAGGGTGCTGGATTTGAGGTATATACGAATGCATCTGGAATTGGCTCAGGGTGTGTCCTTATGCAAGATGGAAAGGTGATTTGCTATTCTTCAAGATAATTGAAATGTCACAAAAAAAATTATCCTGTACATGATTTGGAATTAGCAGCAGTTATTTCGCCTTGAAAATTTGGCGTCATTATCTTTATGGAGAAAAGTTCACGATCTACACAGACCACAAGAGCTTGAAATATTTATTTTCTCAAAAAGAGCTTAATATAAGGCAAAGGAGGTGGTTAGAATATCTCAAGGACTTTGATTTTGCTATTCAATATCATTCTGGCAAGGCGAATGTTGTAGTAGATGCACTTAGAAGAAAACCAATTGGTATGTTATCAAGTCTCATGATTAGTATGACTAACCTTATTCCTCAATTTGCCTAGTTAGATTTAGAGGTTGATATTAAGGAAGAAGATTGCTTCATAGCTAATATCCGAGCTCAACCTACATTGATAGAGGATTTGGCCAAGTTACAAAAGGATGATCAAATTTTACTGGAAATTAAGGCCAATATTGAACAAAGATCGGATTTTTCTATTTCTAATGATGGAAGATTGCTATTCAAGGGCCGAATGTGTATACCGGATCATGAGGATACAAAGAAATTGATCTTAGAAGAAGCACATAAATCAAAGTACTCCATCCATCCAGGAGGTACCAAGATGTATCAAGATCTCAAAAGAAACTTCTGGTGGCCCAATATGAAGAGGGAAGTAGCTGATTTTGTCTCACGCCCCGAGCGCGGAAGATACCCGGAGATGCGCGACGTGTCTATATCAATCATATCAATCAGAGTGGTCGTGTATTCGACGCAAAGACAGAGATGCGCAAAATAGTAAGATAACCCAATCCTTTATTTCATAATGGATAGACTATTACAAATCTAATACTCTGTTTAATAAAAAGGAAAAGAATACATATTTGACTCAAGAAACTATAGGAAAGACTAGACGACACTTGAGCAGCTCTATCACTTTCACTCTTGAACATTCCCATCCGATTGACTTCCATCGTCGTCGGACTTACCTGAAAAGTACAAAGGGACAAACGGAATGAGCGAACGCTCAGTAGAAAATTATATCTCAAGTACTAGCAAGGGGTTTAAGTAATTACATCTTTCATGAATGCAATAAAGCTATGTAAGCTCGCATAAAACGACAAGATAGAGAGAATGTAATATCAAGAAATAAGATGAACTTAATCATGAACTTCCAACAAGATGACAAGTGTATTCAAGGTATTCAAGCAAGCACGTTTAACAAGTCATGTCAAGAACTTTGGCTATCATGTATCAAGCAAGTAAATTACCCTTTTTCGGGCCACGCATTTCATGTAAAGTCAAGTACGATTCAAGTACAAGATGTGTGTGGAATGTCCAATCAAGCAAGTCAAGTACTCGGTATAATGTCAGATACCTTATCATTTTAACTCCCATGGGCACAAGTACTTTCGGGTGCTCCTCCCAGGACCAGATCGGGCCCTATATGCACAGACATTTATCATGTATTTTTGACATCCACTCTTGTTTATATAGCCAATATAGAGTTTCAATATTCAAGCTTGTAGACATGTATGACAACTTTGACAGAATAGAGTCCAAAAATATGACAAAGAACATAGATTGGCGATAATAACGGTAAAATCACGATATCAATAAAACTAGGTAGAATATAGTTCCCTTAACTTAGGTCCCATGACAAATCAATATGGACATTCTTTATATAGAATTGAGGTCCACATAAACATTAGATCAAGTAAGATACCCTCATTCTTATCATAGAATTGAGGTTTACAAGAACGACATGATATGGCATGATATCATCATCCCATTAAGAATTTCTTATGATATACTCTTTGTATAATCATAAGGGCCGGTATACCATGTTTCTTTAGATTGACATGGCAAGGATCGTGTAATGGGTTTTTATGGTACAACCAGCTCAGTCGGCCTTGAGGGAATCCAAGGCTACGAGGAGTCTTACGGAGGTCTCTATGACTAACTCGCTAGTCCAAAGGAACGGAATGTCCAATGGAGAGCTTGTATGTCAATGAGAGTTGAGTGTGATCGATGAAACAACGTGAAACGTGGGACTATACTCACGGAGTGGAGAATAGTGCCGATATATATATTATATAACATATGAAATCATCGGTTAACAAAAACAGGGAAAAATCAGTTTTACAGTAAAATAACGACTTAGGTCAAGTCGTTTCTCAAGTAATTAACGCCTAACAGAAGGGCGTTTACATATTTCTATTTTACAGAATTTTCAATAATTTTATTAATTCATGAAAAACACGCCCTAGTCAGGGGCGTTTGTCAGGTAAGTAACGCCTAACATAAGGGCGTTTACATATGTTCCGTTTTGCAGGATTTCATTATTTCAATAATTTATATAAAACGCGCCCTGGACAGGGGCGTTTCTTCAGAGTTGACGACTATATAAGCAGGCGTCTCATTATTTAAATATTTGACAGAATATAAATAATTTTCAGGATTTATTTAAAACACGCCCTGGAAAGGGGCGTTACTGTTTAATTTTATTTTACAGGATATACATAGTTCAGGAATTTACAGAAAATGCGCCCTAGAAAGGGGCGTTTCTTTTCAATTTATGCCCTGTGATGGGGCGTTAACAGGTGTAAAACGACGTTGTCAAGGTCGTGAATTCAAGGAATTTACAATATTTCAACAAATAAATTTCCAAGACAGGAGACATGATCATGACAAGAAAATTAGCATGAATTTACAGGTAGAGTCATGCAAGATATTAGAATCGATATTTCATATTTATTGAATTTTAAACAGGATCAATTATTGATTACATGCGATTGTTCATGAAATTAACGCCTGTATACAAGGCGTATACTTTTAATTAACGACCACTGTGATGGTCGTTTCTTTTAAAGTAGCGCCCTATTCAAGGGCGTTTCTTGAAAAATTTACAGAAAACGTATTAAAACTACATGCAAACTGTATAAATATATCATGCATGGTGCTTCTTATATTTATTTTTAGTTTGGGCTACGAGACTTGAGAAAATCCTACCTTAAAGGGTTGATTTGGAGATAACCGTGAAGGGTCTGTAAGAATTAAAGATGCAACAGATGTTGGATGAAGATGATGAAGAACCTTGTTCTTCACGTTACAGAACCTGTAGATGAAGAGAAAAAGAAAGAAGATGAAGATGTTAATAATCTTCACAGATGTAACCGAAGCTAGGACAAATAATGAAGAACATAACCTTGTTCTTTACTCAAGCACCAGATCCTTATCCTGCATTAAAGGAGAAGAATAATAATCAATATTCTTCATGCGGCTGTAAACAGAAGGGCAAAAGAAATAAGAAGAACGTATGTTCTTCACTTACCGTGTAGCAGTAGATCGATCAAATGGTTTAGGGTTGGATCGATCGGGTATATTTATAGGATTTTAGAGTCCTAACAAAGGTAGTGTTTGATTGAGGGTAATATATCCCTAATAGAGTCCTTACTCTAATAGACACTTACTAGATTAGGTTAATCTTTCCCTGGATAAGCTCTGGGTTCGAACGGGTCACGAACTGAATTAACGCCTTAGGTCAGGGCGTCGATTCTTTAATTAACGACCTAGTTCAGGTCGTTTCTTAAGAAACGCCATGTATAAGGGCGTTCCTTGTTTTTAAAACACGCCTAATATATGGGCGTTTCTTTCACTTACCTATTTGGTCGCGTGAGAGTTGACGACCACATTCGTGGGCGTCCTTTCTTTAGTCACGCCGTATGTAGAGGCGTTTCTTTTTAAATTAACGCCTTACTCAGAGGCGTTATCTTTAATTTGTTTTATTTTGTCTGTATTACTTCTGTAATATGTATGCTTTTAATTTTATTTCAATATTCATTTATCAGGGTTGCTACACCCTCCCCCACTTAAAAAGAATTTGGTCCCCAAATTCAATATATATAATTATACACGTGGAGAGTGTATATACCTCTTAGAATAACTCGGGAAATCGTTTCTTCATAGATTCCTCGGTCTCCCATGTCGCTTCGCGTTCGGGATTCTTATTCCATTGCACCTTGAGCATGGGAATAACCTTATTCCTTAGAGCTCGTATTTCTCGATCTAAGATCTTCATAGGCTTCTGTTCATAGGTGAGATCTTTCTGGATCACCAGATCTCTATGTTCAATAATATGAGATGGATCGTGCACATACTTCTTCAACATGGATATGTGAAATACATTATGTACCTCGGACAATTGAGGAGGCAATGCGATGCGATAAGCAACCTCGCCAACTCTTTCAAGTACCTCAAATGGTCCGATGAATCTTGGCGTAAGCTTGCCCTTAACACCAAATCTTCGTATGCCACATCCAGGCGATATCTTGAGAAATACATGATCTCCGATTTGGAATTCAAGATCTCTCCTTCTTGTATCAGCATAAGCTTTTTGTCTCGTCTGAGCAACTTGCAATCTTTCTCTGATTACTTGTATCTTCTCAGTTGTATCCCTTACCATGTCTGGACCTAGCAGTTGTTTTTCTCCAACTTCGTTCCAGCATATGGGTGATCTGCAACTCCTTCCGTATAAGGCTTCGAAAGGTGCCATTTGGATACTAGCTTGGTAGCTATTATTATATGCAAATTCCACTAGTGGTAAATGATCGTGCCAGCATCCTCCAAAGTCAATGATGCATGCTCTAAGCATATCCTCAACAACCTGGTTAGTTCTCTCGGTCTGACCATCCGTTTGTGGGTGGAAAGCAGTGCTAAAGTTGAGCCTTGTTCCTAACGAATGTTGTAATCCCTTCCAAAAATGAGAAGTAAAACGGGGATCTCTGTCAGACACGATTGAGACAGGAATTCCATGTATCCTGACTATTTCCTTGATGTACAGTGCAGCTAGCACATCAATTGATCATCAGCTTTTTATTGGCAAGAAATGCGCCGATTTAGTTAATCGGTCAATGATAACCCAGATTCCATCATGTCCTCCTTTAGATTTAGACAAACCCATGATGAAGTCCATACCAATATCCTCCCACTTCCACTTAGGAATATCTAGAGGGTGTAGTTTTCCAGCAGGCTTTTGGTGTTCCGCCTTGACCTGTTGGCATGTAAGACAGCGTGATACATAGTCCGCTATTTCTCTTTTCATATTGGGCCACCAAAAGTTCCTCTTTACATCTTGGTACATTTTAGTTGATCCAGGATGAATAGTGTACCTTGATCGGTGAGCTTCATCTAAGATCTTCTTCTTTAATTTCGGACAATCAGGTATACAAGTTCTACCTTTGAATAATAATCTTCCATCAGAAGTTAGTTGAAAATCAGATTGTCCTTCTAATCTGCCCTTGATTTCCACTAATATAGGATCATCACCCTGAAGTGCTTGTATCTCAGATAATAAATCTGACTGTATGCTTACATGAGATAATGTAACAAATTTGGATTCCGTGTCCAAGCTTATATTGAGCTCGGAGAATTGTTCAAGTAACCTCCATTCTTGTATCATACAATTGGCTATCATTGCTCTCGGCTTTCGACTAAGGGCATCAGCAACATAATTACCCTTTCCGGGATGGTATTGTATAATGAAGTCGAAGTCCTTGAGATATTCTAGCCAGCGTCTTTGTCTCATGTTTAGCTCCTTTTGTGAGAATAGATATTTGAGACTCTTGTGATCGGAGTAGACAGTGAACTGTACTCCATAGAGATAGTGTCTCCATATCTTTAGGGCAAATACTACCGCGGCCAGTTCTAAGTCATGGACGGGGTAATTCTCCTCATGCTTCTTCAGTTGACGTGAAGAGTATGCTATGACCTTTCCTTGTTGCATTAGGACACATCCGAGGCCAATGCCAGAAGCATCAGTGTAGACCTCGAATTTCTCTCCTTCTATTGGTAGAGCTAACACCGGAGCTGTAGTAAGATGATCCTTAAGAGTTTGGAAACTTATTTCACATTCCTCACTCCATTCATATCGGATCTCCTTACGAGTTAACCTTGTAAGGGGCACGGCGATCTTAGAGAAATCTTTGATGAATCGCCGATAATAGCCTGCAAGACCTAAGAAACTTCTGATCTCGCTTGCATTAGTGGGTCTTTCCCAGTTTCTTACAGCTTCAACCTTTGACGGATCTACAGATAAACCGTCCTTGGATATGACATGTCCGAGAAAAGCCACTTCTTCAAGCCAGAACTCACATTTGCTGAGTTTAGCATATAATTGATTTGTCCTCAAGACTTGCAATGCAATCCTCAAATGCTCTTCATGTTCTTCCTTAGTCTTAGAATATATCAATATATCATCAATGAAGACTACTATGAATTGATCCAAGTAAGGCCTGAACATGCTATTCATTAACTGCATAAAGGCAGCAGGGGCATTTGTTAGTCCAAAAGGTATAACAACAAATTCGTAATGGCCATACCTGCTTCTGAATGCAGTCTTGTGAATGTCATCATCCTTGATTCTTAACTGATGATATCCCGACCTGAGATCAATCTTGGAAAAATATTTGGATCCTGAAATCTGATCAAATAATTCATCGATTCTCGGCAGTGGATACTTGTTCTTGATAGTAAGATGATTCAACTGTCGATAGTCGATACACAATCTCATGGATCCATCCTTCTTCTTTACAAATAAGACTGGTGCTCCCCACGGGGAAGTACTTGGTCTAATAAACCCTTTTTGGATTAGTTCCATCAACTGCTCCTTCGACTCCTTGAGTTCAGCAGGGGACATTCTATATGGTGCCTTTGAAACAGGACCAGCACCAGGGACTAAGTCAATGGTGAAGGCCACTTCTCTTTGAGGGGGTAATCCCGGCAAATCTTCTGGAAATACGTCTGGGAATTCTCGCACTACCTGAACGTCTTCTATCTTGGTTTTCTTAGCTTCTTTAACAGTGACAAAAGCAAGGAAGGATACACATCCCTTCCTGACGAGCTTGCTTGCTCGAAGAGCCGAAATAAGAGGGGATTTGCTTCGACTCTTAGGACTAATATAAGTCAGTTCTGGAAATTCTTTGAAAACGATCTTGCTATTACGGCAATCAACCGTTGCCTGGTACTTAGATAACCAATCTGCTCCTAGTATAACATCATATTCTTTTAGATCTAAACAGATAAGATCAATAGGAAAATTCTTTCCTCGAACCAATACCTCACAGTTTTGGTAATGATGCGTGATATCCGTCTCGTTTCTGAGAGGAGTAGACAACACTAATTTCATCCATTCCGGTTCTAGAGGTAACGGGTCAGCAAACTTCTTAGAAACAATAGAATGCGATGCACCCGTATCAAATAAGACATGTGCATATTTGAAACAAATTTTCAATGTACCTTCCACTAATCCGCCTTCTTCTTCAGGTTCGGTCTCCTGTATTGCATGAAGACGAGCATTCTTTGTCACCGGGCGTTTACCATCGCCGGCTTGGTCGTTCATTAATGGACACTCGGGAATCCGATGCTCACGGCTTCCACAACGGAGACAAGCTCCTAATTTCCTCCAGCATTCTTCCGTCTTGTGACCAGCCTTGTCACAATGCTTGCAGACTGTATTCGAAGGGGTAGTGGTGATAGAGAAAGGCTTGGTCTTCTTGAATTTCTGATCTTGAGAGGAAGAACCTCCATTATTGGGCCTCTTCTTAAAGTTGGGTTTGAAAGAACCCGAACCCGTGACTTATTCCTTCTTGTCTTTTCCACGGATCCTATCAGATAGTTCCGTGGCATCTTCAAGTAATTGAGCTCGCCGCACTATTTCAGAATAAATTTGGATGTCCATAGGCGCCAATTGAGTAATATAGTGGGGCCTAAGCCCATTAAGAAATCTACGGGCTTTCATCTTCTCCGTGTTAATAAGATGCTTAGCATATCTAGATAACCTGGAGAACTGAGCTTCATAATCTGCTAATGATAAGGATCGTTGCTTTAATGCAGCGAATTCGGCAGCCTTCTTTTCTTGGACTCGGTCCGAGAAATATTTAGCATTGAAGTATTCCACGAATTCTTCCCATGTTACTTGAGTAGGATCGATGGTTGCTTCAATAGACTCCCACCAGCATCTAGCATCTTTCTCTAACTGGAATGTAGCTAATAGCACTTTGTCCTGGTCCGTGCATTGCATGACACGGAATATGCGTTCGGTTTCCCGAACCCAATGCTCGGCATCGTCCGGATTGGTCGATCCCATAAACTTCGGGGGATTCATATTCTTAAAGGCTTGGTGTAAGCTTCCAGCTCGTGGAGCACCACCTTGTGCTACCTGTTGTAGCACTTGGGTCATCCCTTGAAGGGTACGCTGCATGTTGCGCCATTGAGCACGTTCGGCAGCCATTATCCTACAATTATAATAACTATATTAGTACGTGATCGTATTTAAAGACTCGTATACTATGTTAAATCTAACCCTTGGTTCTACCCAATCTCACTGGTTTAAAGGTTCAACTTATCCTTGGACTTGGGTTTTTCCTAAGAATTGAATACCTTAGGCTCTGATACCACAAAGACTGTCACGCCCCGAGCGCGGAAGATACCCGGAGATGCGCGACGTGTCTATATCAATCATATCAATCAGAGTGGTCGTGTATTCGACGCAAAGACAGAGATGCGCAAAATAGCAAGATAACCCAATCCTTTATTTCATAATGGATAGACTATTACAAATCCAATACTCTGTTTAATAAAAAGGAAAAGAATACATATTTGACTCAAGAAACTATAGGAAAGACTAGACGACACTTGAGCAGCTCTATCACTTTCACTCTTGAACATTCCCATCCGATTGACTTCCATCGTCGTCGGACTTACCTGAAAAGTACAAAGGGACAAACGGAATGAGCGAACGCTCAGTAGGAAATTATATCTCAAGTACTAGCAAGGGGTTTAAGTAATTACATCTTTCATGAATGCAATAAAGCTATGCATGCTCGCATAAAACGACAAGATAGAGAGAATGTAATATCAAGAAATAAGATGAACTTAATCATGAACTTCCAACAAGATGACAAGTGTATTCAAGGTATTCAAGCAAGCACGTTTAACAAGTCATGTCAAGAACTTTGGCTATCATGTATCAAGCAAGTAAATTACCCTTTTTCGGGCCACGCATTTCATGTAAAGTCAAGTACGATTCAAGTACAAGATGTGTGTGGAATGTCCAATCAAGCAAGTCAAGTACTCGGTATAATGCCAGATACCTTATCATTTTAACTCCCATGGGCACAAGTACTTTCGGGTGCTCCTCCCAGGACCAGATCGGGCCCTATATGCACAGACATTTATCATGTATTTTTGACATCCACTCTTGTTTATATAGCCAATATAGAGTTTCAATATTCAAGCTTGTAGACATGTATGACAACTTTGACAGAATAGAGTCCAAAAATATGACAAAGGACATAGATTGGCGATAATAACGGTAAAATCATGATATCAATAAAACTAGGTAGAATATGGTTCCCTTAACTTAGGTCCCATGATAAATCAATATGGACATTCTTTATATAGAATTGAGGTCCACATAAACATTAGATCAAGCAAGATACCCTCATTCTTATCATAGAATTGAGGTTTACAAGAACGACATGATATGGCATGATATCATCATCCCATTAAGAATTTCTTATGATATACTCTTTGTATAATCATAAGGGCCGGTATACCATGTTTCTTTAGATTGACATGGCAAGGATCGTGTAATGGGTTTTTAGGGTACAACCAGCTCAGTCGGCCTTGAGGGAATCCAAGGCTACGAGGAGTCTTACGGAGGTCTCTATGACTAACTCGCTAGTCCAAAGGAACGGAATGTCCAATGGAGAGCTTGTATGTCAATGAGAGTTGAGTGTGATCGATGAAACAACGTGAAACGTGGGACTATACTCACGGAGTGGAGAATAGTGCCGATATATATATTATATAACATATGAAATCATCGGTTAACAAAAACAGGGAAAAATCAGTTTTACAGTAAAATAACGACTTAGGTCAAGTCGTTTCTCAAGTAATTAACGCCTAACAGAAGGGCGTTTACATATTTCTATTTTACAGAATTTTCAATAATTTTATTAATTCATGAAAAACACGCCCTAGTCAGGGGCGTTTGTCAGGTAAGTAACGCCTAACATAAGGGCGTTTACATATGTTCCGTTTTGCATAATTTCATTATTTCAATAATTTATATAAAACGCGCCCTGGACAGGGGCGTTTCTTCAGAGTTGACGACTATATAAGCAGGCGTCTCATTATTTAAATATTTGACAGAATATAAATAATTTTCAGGATTTATTTAAAACACGCCCTGGAAAGGGGCGTTACTGTTTAATTTTATTTTACAGGATATACATAGTTCAGGAATTTACAGAAAACGCGCCCTAGAAAGGGGCGTTTCTTTTCAATTTACGCCCTGTGATGGGGCGTTAACAGGTGTAAAATGACGTTGTCAAGGTCGTGAATTCAAGGAATTTATAATATTTCAACAAATAAATTTCCAAGACAGGAGACATGATCATGACAAGAAAATTAGTAGGAATTTACAGGTAGAGTCATGCAAGATATTAGAATCGATATTTCATATTTATTGAATTTTAAACAGGATCAATTATTGATTACATGCGATTGTTCATGAAATTAACGCCTGTATACAAGGCGTATACTTTTAATTAACGACCACTGTGATGGTCGTTTCTTTTAAAGTAGCGCCCTATTCAAGGGCGTTTCTTGAAAAATTTACAGAAAACGTATTAAAACTACATGCAAACTATATAAATATATCATGCATGGTGCTTCTTATATTTATTTTTAGTTTGGGCTACGAGACTTGAGAAAATCCTACCTTAAAGGGTTGATTTGGAGATAACCGTGAAGGGTCTGTAAGAATTAAAGATGCAGCAGATGTTGGATGAAGATGATGAAGAACCTTGTTCTTCACGTTACAGAACCTGTAGAGGAAGAGAAAAAGAAAGAAGATGAAGATGTTAATAATCTTCACTGATGTAACCGAAGCTAGGACAAATAATGAAGAACATAACCTTGTTCTTTACTCAAGCACCAGATCCTTATCCTGCATTAAAGGAGAAGAATAATAATCAATATTCTTCATGCGGCTGTAAACAGAAGGGCAAAAGAAATAAGAAGAACGTATGTTCTTCACTTACCGTGTAGCAGTAGATCGATCAAATGGTTTAGGGTTGGATCGATCGGGTATATTTATAGGATTTTAGAGTCCTAACAAAGGTAGTGTTTGATTGAGGGTAATATATCCCTAATAGAGTCCTTACTCTAATAGACACTTACTAGATTAGGTTAATCTTTCCCTGGATAAGCTCTGGGTTCGAACGGGTCACGAACTGAATTAACGCCTTAGGTCAGGGCGTCGATTCTTTAATTAACGACCTAGTTCAGGTCGTTTCTTAAGAAACGCCATGTATAAGGGCGTTCCTTGTTTTTAAAACACGCCTAATATATGGGCGTTTCTTTCACTTACCTATTTGGTCGCGTGAGAGTTGACGACCACATTCGTGGGCGTCCTTTCTTTAGTCACGCCGTATGTAGAGGCGTTTCTTTTTAAATTAACGCCTTACTCAGAGGCGTTATCTTTAATTTGTTTTATTTTGTCTGTATTACTTCTGTAATATGTATGTTTTTAATTTTATTTCAATATTCATTTATCAGGGTTGCTACATTTTGTATCTCGTTGTCTTACATGCCAACAAGTGAAGGCGGAACATTTCAGACCTGTAGGAAAATTACATCCCTTAAATATTCCCGAATGAAAATGGGAAAGTATAGGAATGGATTTCATTATGGGATTACCTAAGACAAGAGGTGGACATGATGGAATATGTGTAATCATAGACCGATTGACTAAATCTGTACATTTCATATCAATAAAAAGTCGATGGTCTGTGGATATTCTAGCAGCATTATACATCAAAGAAATTGTTAAACTACATGGTATCCCTATCTCTATTATATCAGATAGAGATCCACGTTTTACATCACAATTCTGGAAAAGTTTACAACATTCACTGGGGACTAGATTGAATTTTAGCACAGCTTTTCATCCACAAACTGATGGTCAGACAGAAAGGACTAATCAGGTGGTAGAAGATATGCTCAGGGCTTGTGTCATTGATTTTGGAGGAAGTTGGCATGATCACTTGCCTCTGGTAGAATTTGCATATAACAACAGTTATTAAGCAAGCATACAAATGGCAACTTTTGAAGCTCTATATGGGAAAAGTTGTCGATCACCAATATGTTGGAATGAAATAGGGGAAAGGTAATTTCTAGGCCCCGACCTTATCAGAGATTCTACAGAGAAAATAAAGCTCATCCAGGAAAGAATGAAAATGGCACAAGATAGGTAAAAGTCTTATGCTGATAATCGAAGACGTGACTTGGAGTTTCAGGTAGGAGATCATGTGTATTTGAAGGTTTCTCCAAGTCGTGGTATTCGAAGATTTGGCATCAAAGGAAAGCTAACTCCAAGGTTCATTGGCCCATTTAAAATTCTTGAAAGGGTCGGGGAAGTGGCTTATAGATTGGCCTTACCTCCACAGTTAGCAGGAGTTCATGACGTATTTCACGTCTCTATGCTGAAAAAGTACGTATATGATGCAGACCACATTATCACTTATGACAATATAGAGATTCAGAAAGACTTGACATACGAGCAAACACCGATCAAAATTCTGGATCGGGAAGTGCGTCAATTAAGAAATCTAGTTATTCCCATGGTCAAGATCCAATGGAATAAAACATGGCCATATGAAGTAACATGGGAAATCGAAACGGCTATGCGGAAAAGATTCCCAGAATTATTCAATTGTAAGTACACTCTCCTCAATACATGTTTTGAATTTGGGGACCAAATTCCTTCTAAGTGGGGGAGGGTGTAGTGCCCCAGAAATTTTAAATAATTTTCAAGAATTTATAAAGGTCTAAATAAATTTATAAATGGTTTATTTAAAATTAATAAGGCATTATGAGGCCAAGTGGTGTTAATCAATTAACCCAACCCACTTAATTAAAGTCCAAAAGGGTTTAACTCTGGCCCATTAAGTTTGGCCCACATTCTAGAAGGTAATTAAGTCTATCCACGAATATTAAGGATAAATACTAGAATATATAAGATAAGTTAATGGATAATTATCAAAAGAGTTTTAAATTGTTTGAACTCTATCCACGACAAATATAACGGTCTATAGCCTGACCGTCACAGACGTGTAACGTACGGTGTCTCGACTGTTACACTATGAACCAGAAAACTAAAAGAGTTTGATTTCCTTTGAACTCTAGGAATGAGTAATGTAACGGTCAATCGCGAGACCGCCACATAACCCTAACGCGTAGGTCCTAGTCCGTTACAAACCTGTTAGTTCCGTAAGCAAAGGAACTCATGAAAAGATTAGAACTTGATGTTCCTATCCACTAGGGATCGACTTGGGAAGGATTGTAAAGACTCTAAGGACTCCTAGGGATTAGGATTTGATGAAACAAGGACTCTAAACTCGATCTAATCCTCAAAACCTAGTCTAAACTCTATAAATAGGGCATAGTTCTGAACTGTGCGACCCTTACTTTTTGGGCGTAAGGAAGCAAGGTAAGGAGTCATTATCTCATGTAAGTTCTTTAGAATAATTTGTTCACAATACTTTAGACTAACTCCCCTCTGAATTTTACATCTTTAGGTCAAGAGGTCGTAGAGTTAGAGCCCAAGGAAGTTGCTGGAAAAGTCACAAGAGAAGGAGGAGATCTAGGGCAAGGTTCTCTACCAAATTCAGGAACTACAATCTAAGTAAGAGGTAGGTTATCTCATGAACGGCAAAAACAACTTGATAGGACTAAGAGCCTCTGTTTTGATTGGATTTCATGCATGCTAGATCATCAATTTCATGTTTTATTGGTTCTATGCAAATCATGTTTCCCTTAGCCCTAACTAAAGATTAAAGACTTGACTATCCATCTATTCACCAATACCCATGCATATAGACAACCTTTACTTTGTTAACATATCTAGAAACTCATGATGTTTTGATAAAAGACATGATGTAAGTTGATCTCTTAGCTTCTATAGTTGTTTCCTGTTAGCAGAGCCTGTAACGCATCATAGAAGGACCGTCACTTCCATGTAACGGCCCCACGACAAACCGTTATACTCCCTGATTAGATTTGGGTTTCACGGTTGATTATAACGCGCTTGGACAGACGCGTTACATTCATGTAACGGCTGGGTCCTGACCGTCACAATCACAGTGACGCCCCATCTCTAGACCGTTATACTCTGTGTTCTGTCAACCCCAAGACAAAATATAACCTGCCAATATTATTATTGTTAAAGCCTAGTTACCTAAGTTTTAACCTGATCATGTGATTTTAAGGTTATTTGATCATTCATGATAGGTATTGCATGTTTTGTGGTCTCACTTTTATTGAGTTATGTTAATTTTTGAAGCCAAATTATATAGTTTTGTATTATAAAGAATGACTTTTTAATATTGTATTGACGGAGTTTTCAGCATGATTTTCAAATTTGAGTATACATATCTATCTCTGTCAATAGATTCAATTCCATAAGTACATGGCACATATTCCGGTATATTGTCATTAGTTCACACTTTGCACTATAGGAACACAATCTTGGACATGAGGACCTCTCTATTGGATATTACTTCGAATGGACTAGGAAATAATTGTTTCAAGGCCTCCGTAATTCTCCGTGAGCCTGGGATTCCCACTAGGACGCCGAGTTGGTTGTACCATTAAAGCCCAATAATTAGAAATGCACTATCATGGTTTCTGATTCTTGAAAAGTAACGGCCTTCAACTGGACCGTCAGGCTGACGTAACGGCCCAGTGCCAGGCCGTCACATTCCTCTGAGTCTATTTTTATCTTTCTAGACTCTGATCATTTTAACGGCCCATTAGTGGCGCGTTACATAGTGTAACGGCCCAGTTAACGACCGTTACATAGCTTGTGTATGTTAACCCAATGTTTGACCAAGGGTTGATATTCTAATGATTCTAGACAAACCTTGATGATCTAGAACTTGCCATATTGCTTAAATTGATCTTAATGAAATGAAAGTTAAGGAAAATACCGTTATGCTGTCAATTTATTTCTATGAGCATGACATTGTTTAAAGTCTATTTCTTGACTCCTACATTCTTATGTTGAAGCATTCATTCATTGATTTTAGTTATCATGGAATTGTTGGAAGTGCTATATTCTTGGCCATGCTTTACTATTATACTGCGTGGAAGTAGCTTAATTTATAACTAAAGATGCGATCGAGCACTGATTGTGTTCAAGGACTCTATGCTAGTCCCCTCGGCTGATTGTCGGAAACATACTATTTTATAAACCATGGGGTATGATGCTACTGGCGTCGCATTGCGCTGGGAGTACTATTTCTATAAATAAGTGAAGATCCACGGCACAACATGACCTTCTTGCTTGATATTCCACAGAAATTCACGAAGCACTTGCTCATAAGCATAAGATGCTAAAGTGAGGAATATGTGGCTTGCTAGTACATTCTCGATATATTATTGTTCATGAAAGGCCAATATCATGTTCTTGTCCTATTCTTACTAGTTCATTCTTGTTCTCATTCCATCTTATATGATAGTCTTGTTACTTTGATTTAATCGCATGATCATCGCATTGCATGATTTTACCTTATTTATTTAGAGCGAAAATGATAATCACTTTAATAGTGCCTTCATGTTGATGCGAAGATACCTACTGGGCAAGTGTGCTCATTACCTATTTCCAATCTTTTTCAAGAAATGAAAGTGAGTCGGGTTCGGATTCGGATTATTCAAGTAGCGGATCCGAGAGCGATTAAAGATGAGTGAAGACTTAGGAAGTCTATAATGTCTAGATTGAGTCAATGTAATTTTCCTATTTCTTGAGTCTAGTAGAATGAAAATCAAATTAGTGATTGTATCTTTGAATATTGAGCATTATGATATGAAGTTGAAGTTGATTAAATCATGTGCAATTGCATTTACTTGTGTGATTGTCTCGCACTCTGATTGATTCTTGCTTGCAAGAGGCTTACCATGCCAGCTGTTTACGCTCCCCGAGCGAGTCTTCCGTTGTAATTAAAGGCTCGGGGCATGACATTTTGGTTGTAATTATACTCCCCCACCCCTAGTTCAACCCCCTTGCAAGGGGTGTAGTGCATGTATTAGCAGGTCACCATCCGAAGCTACACCGACACGGCGTGTGGGTGCATGCCCACGCCTCCCCGCTCGTCATCGTCTCCGGCCGGAGTCAGCGTCTTCACGCCGACTAGGTGAGCCTCGGTTCCCCTCTTGTCTGGTTTCAATTCATTGCTTAGCATAGTATTATGTCTGTTGCTTCGTCGGACGGAGAGTAAGAGCTCGGCCCAAAATTGCTATTGACGTGAGTGATCACCGCGGGCGAGTTGTGAGCGATCCCCTACATCCCACGCCCTTGGTGTGCTGTCCGCCCATGAATTGGGCATCCCTGGCCCATTTGGAGTCCTCCCCAAGCTAGCCAACCCCTGGAGCATCAAGGTCCCACCTCGGACCCTCTCCATCATTGCCGAGTCACCTACGGGCACTAGTGTGTGCTACGCGAACGTGTTCGCTAGAGTGAGTCCGCTACTCAAGTTGCTTGCTTACAACTTAGGTCCATAGGTGGTGTCACATCAGCATGTGTGGTCCCCGTCACCGGCGCTCCATGCACTCGAAGGCCAGTAATCCGTGCCACATCCTCTAACATCGGGATCATATGACCCCACGGGAACATGAAAGCTCTACTGATCGGATCCCATCTCTCGTGCAACGCGTACAGTAACGCGGTGTCCATCCTCATAACCTCGATGCTCAGGAGCTCACTGAACCCCATCGCTGCTAGTCGCTCTCTCTGGAAGTCCGACAGCGACAGATATACTGCTCGGACCTACAGCCAGGAGATTCTGGTCCGTCTCTTCCCCTACATACATTTAAACATTTAAAATCAGTCATTCATATAGTTTATAGTTCATGCATTGCATTGCATTTAAAATAAAATAAAGAAAAAATCACTCTGGTTCCCAAACGGTCGTCTCTGGACCGTTTCTTCTTCTCTAATGGTCATGCCTAGACCATTTGATCCCTAGCGGTCACTGGAAGGACCGCTAAGCACTCAGCATGAGGGCCGTGTTCACCCCGTTTCCCCGAATGTTAAAAATGGCATAAAAAACCGTTACATCATTTCTATGGGTCCCCAGACCCATTCCCTTGCTATCCTACCCCCATGCATCATCTATAAAAATTAAAAATTGGGTTTTTTAGTCTTGGCCTACCTCTGATGACCGCCTCCCGGCCGGTGCCTCTGGTGCTTCTTCTACCGTGTGCTCCATCCTCTCATCTCCAGGAGCATCTTCGGGCCCTTCCTCCATCGTGGAAGACTCCTCCACCACCGGTTGACCCGACGGGACCTCTTCCCCCTCCGGTGGGTTCGCCGCCGCCAGAGGCGTCTCCTCCTCCTCCTCTATCCACTGTCGAAAGCATCGAATGGCCCTCTCTTCACTATCTTAGGGGATGGGTGGGCGTAAGCTTGCGGTGGTCGCCGGTGGGCTCGATCGTCGGAGTAAGGATGGGCGGGTTTGATCGATTGGAACAGAATGGCTGTAAAATGTGGGAGAGGGAACGGTCGATCTGTTTTGAAATCTCTCAGAGCCATGCGGTCTATCGCCAAACCGTTAGGCAGCCGTTAGCGGTCTTCATGCGGACCGTTTGTCATCTGGGTCACCCTCAACGAAGAATGTGAACCGCCCTTTGTCTATCGATCTATCGCTAGACCGTTAGGAGTCCCTTTGCGATCCTTGCTAGACCGTTTGGAGCAGCTGCATGGTTGATGATTTGAAGTACTATATTCGCTTTGTTCTTAGCTCCATTTCTGAGTGGTTCACGTCTTATTTATACTTCGTGCTCATTCTATGAGTATAATTGTTGATGGCTAACCCCAGTTATTGTCAAAGTCATGAACGCCATTATGTCACATCATTTCTCGCCAAGCAGGTAAGTCAGGTAAGTATCTCGATCCTTAGTCCCTTAATGCATTACTATATGGTATCTATATTACCTTGAGAACCGGCTGGTCATTCATGTGTTCTGAGATCGGATGTTCCCCTTTAACAAAAATGATGATGATCTAAGTACACATGTTTAATCGTTGGATAGGCCGTCAGGTTGGAGAGTTGGGGGACGATAGTTCTATCTTGCACGCTGTGGTTGTAGATAGTATCTTGACCCTGATTTATCCGGTCTAGCAATACTATTCTCGAGTATCTTCCTATTTTATCCTTTCTTTGCATTTGTTTTGATGATTTCCTTTATTTTAGCCCAACATGCATCATACGCATCTTTGAGCATTCATGTGCCCTCATCTATCCAAAGTGTCTCAGTAATGGGGGATAACTATGCATCCGTGGTCTTGAGTAAGGAGAGTCATTCCACTCTGAGTTGGAAGATTTCCTTCGGTCTATTTGCTCAGTCTGGTTAGCTGAGGATTCCTGTCTGGAGTTTAGTCGCTTGTCTCTTTACTTCTCCACTTGCTCTGATCGCCTATCAGCTGTGTGTTCCAGTGAGGATGTTGGTCGTATTTTATTTTCCTTAGTTCATCAGGCATGTGTCATTCGGTTACCGTTCCTTGTGATTGGTTCGAAGTTTTCCGAAAGATTCCTATCGCTCGTTGGTTGAGGACGGGTGTCGATTTACCTTAACACCCATTTTTCAGTCCGCTCCGCTACATTTCCGCTTCATCTCCTTGTTCCATTTCACTTTTGCTTCACCTCCGCTCGCTCCCCTACAAAGAGGACGTTAAGGAGGGGCATCTGTTGACACCCGTTTTATGACCAATGAGTTGGGTCATCTCCTTATCTATTTTTAATGATGTCCCGAGTTGTTCACCGATTATTGGGCCATTCTTGGTCACTTTTGGGCTTATTTTTATGGGTCACTCTCCCTGGTTGGGCTCGGTTCCTTTTATCTTTCGACGTTTGGACTTATTGGGCCTAGATAAGGGCTAATAAGGGTTTTATTGTAGATTTATACGAAGATTTATTGGCATTTATCTCATTTGCCACGCCTATCAGCCATACGGTCTATCGTGTGACCGTTTGTCAGGGTTGGCGGTCCTTTGCTAGACCGTTAGGCAACAGAGAGTCATGTTGGGTTTCCTCGATCTTATCTCTTTCTAGACGACTGAGCCATGCAGTCTACCGATCGACCATTTTTCAGAGCCTTGCGGTCTATCGCAAGACCGTTAGGGGAGACAGAGAGTCCTACTCTGTCTGTTCTTCCTCTCTTCGGCTGTGGTCAAACTAGAGTCCTTGATTTGATGTTTTCTCTCTAGATAGAGACTCTCAGAACCTTCTGTTTGTTTCTATGGACTCCTAGGAGTATTATCTTCGAGATTTATCTAAGTTCAGGTCTATTTCAATGTCATTATCTCTCCAACTCGACCAGAGGGTTTGGGGGTCTATAAATAGAACCCTTGACTTCATGGCTTGAAAGAAGAGATTTTCTGGAGTTTGCCACAAAGTGCGGCTACATCCTGGAGCGAGTACCAACTTGGGGGAAGTCCTTTCTACATCCTTAAGGCTTCTGGTCCAGGGAATATTGAGTTCCATTGGTTTAGTTTGTGTCTTTCTTTCTTAGTTTTTTTCCTTCTCTTCGCATTATCATAGCATATTCCCTCTTCCTCTTCTACGTTCTCTGCATTCAACTCACGTTTTTAAACATCCTCCTACTCTTTTTCACGCCCTACATGGGTTAAAAAATCACCAACCCCCAGGTATTCACCCTTCCTTTTATGTATCTTAGCTTAATTGCATTATAGATACCACACTAGTCCAAGGGCTTATCGGGTTATTTTTCTTGTGTCTACATTCTTTTGCAGGTTTACAAGGTTCATTGCACGAGGCCCAGCTCTTCTGGCCGACCAAGAGGGGTGGAGATTCAAGTTCTACATATCTATTCCGGGTGCTCTTGCGGCCGTTTGGAAGATCATTTGCTGAGCTCAGGCGGTCTATCGCAGGACCGTTTGACGTTGTCTAGCGGTCATCTTAAGGACCGTTTTCCGTCACAGCGCCTGGTTTTTCTCTCCCGTGGGCGGGTGGCTTCACTCGACTCTTTCCAAGGTACATAGTGTGATTTTACTGCATTATTAACTTTGGTGGCGATCACATCTATCTTCCTTCTTTGGGTATTTGTCATCTAGTTCATCATTTCTTCTATCTCTTTCTTATTTTTAGTTGCTCCACACCCACGGTGTGTGTTTTCCTTTTATCCCTTCGCTTCACGCCCCGGCGTGCGTCTTCCTTTATTTCTACAGTATTAAGATGACATGCCCACGAATTTCATGCTTGGTATTGATTGCTTGAGTTAGTGCATCACTTGCTTACACCATATTCACATATTATTACACACATCCCATCATCAACACACACCATCACAAAAGAAACATCAAAAACAGTGTCCAACACTCCCACCGAGTCTTCCTTAGTAAGTCGCTTGCATGTGGCGTCAAGTCATAGGAAGTCATTAGTTGGAGTCTCTCTGTCTGCGCTCATACCATAGTCTATGAGTCTATTTTGCTTATTTATACAGTTTGTTTGTCGAGCATATAGGAGTTGCTTAGTCGAGTCGGTCTACTGCTCGCTCGCGGCATCAGTATCTTTCTAGTGTGATGCAAGTCGGATCTCATGCGTAAGTTGTAGACTTGTCGGAATTTGGGATCAACTCTACCACAATGTCTCGGATCTAGTCACATAAAGGGACCCAGCGGTGATTCCTAGTGAGTCTTTGAGCCGTATTCTCCTCTTGAGAGTGACCCCACCCCGGAGTGTCCACCACTAGCCTCATTCCCACAGTAGCGTGAGCATATAGAACATATACGAGATGAGCAGGTGACGATTACTAGGAGTGGAGCGTACCCGCGCTACCTGGTATGGTGACGGATCCGCAGGAGCTACTTGAGCAGCCACACCCCTTACTCGACGGGGTCAAGTTTCTCTCACCCGGGGAGAATTGATGGGACATCGAAGCAAGACCATTAACTTTTTTATTTGCATTTATATCCTTGAGTTAATTGGGTTTACAATTGTATGGCAAGTATAAGCCAATGGGTTACTTGGACTAAGTCAATGGGTTTCTTTACAAAATGGCCATGTTGGCCCGGCGAGACCCCCACCTTCTTTCCCATTGGTCCACCTAGATTCTAGGGCCTATGTGGGGCTGATCCATGATCCAAGATGGCATCTTGACCAAGCCTCCCTTGTTGACTCCAAGAGGGGGGCGCCCCCTCTCTTGTCCCCATGTGGGATTTAAATAATCCCCCCCTTTTAATTTGTTATAATTATTGTATTTGACCACATGGGAGAAAATTCATCTCTCCCTTAATTACACCTCCCTCACCCTAGATCTGAGGTTAGTTTAGGTCATTTACAGTTCATATAAAACCCATGTATTTTTCATATTTTCATAGATTAATGAGAAGAAAAAGCATTTGTGCACAATTTGCCCAAGGGCGCCCCCTCCCTCTCCCCTTCTTACAGCAGAGATTGCAGCAGAAATCCATGGTGTGATGCCATATTCTTGGAGTGATTCCAAGTTCTATCTCCTCCCCTGGGTGTGAAGCTCAGCCACCGCCCCTACCGCCGCCATCGGAGCCGCCATCGAACCGCCACAACTCCATCTTCCTCTTGCTGTCCAGATTTGTGACCTGCAGAACTGAAGCCCAAAGAATAGGTTGGTTCTCCCTATCCGGGTATCTGATGGGCATCAAATTATGATAGATCATCCCCCTTGTTGTTACCTCCTCTCATTCTAAATTTCATGTCAATCTGCCATCGTTTCCTATTTTTCCCAGTCATTTAGTTCCACCCGCGCAATCTGCGAGTTTGCAGATCTGCGAGACAGTGTCTTGTTCTTTCATTTTTCCCACCCCTTAAACCACTCCATAAAATTACCATAAAAATTGTGCACGTCTCACACATCATTCTCTATCCCCCATCAAATCCCCAAGACCCAGATCCACCACTTCCTTGTCGGTCAAAATTCATTCTCAGGCAGATCTAATTTTGTCCTACTTGATCTGGATTCCGAGCCAGAAACAACTACAACCCACAGAGTTTTTCATTTCCAATCCATTTACTGGATGGTTGTGAAATAAATATATGTTGTAGCCCTTCAAGTCCTCTTTCCAACGGTGCCAAGTTTGCCCCGGCCGGCCTCCATATCTAGGCGCAACAATTACTTTCGTGGAAGCGCGCAAATCTATCCCGTGAACAGGCCAGTAGAGTAGTCTGCCAGTTAATTCTCCCATAAATCCCCGGCTACGATCCAGCGACCGTCGCTCCCGGGGATTTACCAGCAACCCCCCAGCAGCGTCCCAGCCAGCCGCCGCAGCAATGAGAAGCCCGGAAGCCGCCGTCCCAATAGCCGAGTTCACTTGCTATCCAGCAGGTTTGAACCGAGTTTGAACAGTACCGAGTCAGACCAGCAGCCCGCCTCTGGCCCAAAAGCCCTTCCGGCTTGCTGCCCGTCAACCCGAGTTTGCTACTCTCAGGTCCCACGTGTAGCCCTTTACCTCCCTACATGGAGTGGGCAATAAAAAAATCACTACTGTAATTATTTAATTACTGTGCACCGGGAGTACGAGTCTTGGCCGGGGTCGTCTCCCCCACGCCCGGAGGGTGGAGGTATCGTTTCCGCTCCCCTCTTTGGCATTTGCTTTACTCGTATATATTTTTATATGCTGCTGCTTACATGTGATAGGTTAATCTAGCTCGTTAAATAATTTCAATCACTGCTGTGAGAGAGAGCGAGACCCATCCTGTGACCCGATCCAGGCACAAAAGAGAGTTGACCACCATGACTCATTGCCGGTTTCTCAACCGTGCACATCCGCACGCTTGCCTCGCTAGGGAAGTCTGCGAGTTTGCCTAGAGTCTCAGGGTCGAGTCCAAATTGGCGTCGAGTCGCGTCCCGCCCCGCATCACCGACCGGATCGCCTTGCCACCAAAATTATCCGAAGTCCATAATGTGTTCCACATCTCTATCCTCCATAAATATGTTCACGATCTGTCCCTGGTCATAGAGCATGATAACCTGGTGATACAAAAGGATCTTACCTATGAACAAAAGTCATTAAGGATCCTTGATCGCGAGGTTCACGTGCTAAGGAACAAGACAATCCCTATGGTGAAAGTACAATAGAGCAAATGCTTAGAGCAAGAGGCCACATGGGAGACAGAAGAATCCATGCGAAGGACATTTCCGAACTTATTCTGAATTTGTAAGTAATCTACACCCTCTGTCAATCTATGCAATTGAATTTGTGGATCAAATTCTTTTAAGTGGGGGATGGTGTATGATGGGGACATCACCCAGGGTTCCCTATGGCTCGACACCTCTCTCCCTCCCAGAGACGGGTAGGATGCGGCTTCACGACTTGATGGGTCCACGACGACACCTGGGCTTACTACTTGGATCATATTGATGTATTTTCCCCTTTTCTTGAGTCATTTTGATGTATTTGCCTTTATTTTGTGTCATGTCCCTAGGTCATCATGTTATTTACCTATGTTTTTATCTTCATGTTAGGCTAGAGTGTCATATGGGCCCAATTAGAAGGGCCTGGCCCAGGGGCGCCCTCTCCCTTCCCCACCCCCTTGCTTATTTGCTTTTGGCACTTATCTCAGGGGCTTCTATGTAATTGTTGGGATCCCTATAAATAGGACCCCAACTCCACTTGAGATGGTTAATGAAAGTTTGATAGAATTTGAGCATTAGTGCACCTCTCCCTCTCTCTCTAACTCTCCCTCTCTCTTCTTCTCTCTCTCACTAAAGGGGGTGAACCCCTCTCTCTCTCCTCCCCCCCTCTCTCTCTCCCTTGGGCGAACCTGCCCCTTCCCCTTCCCCCCCCCCTTGCCACATCATCAGCCAACTCACCTCCCCACCCTTTCACCTCCCCAAGAACAATAACTCCCATCAATACCTCCACTTCCCCAAGCAACCCTTCCCATTCCCCATACACCTTCTCCACCTCCAAGGCACCCTTCCCTCTCCCCCAAGCAACCATTCCACTCCCCCACACCCCCATTCATATCCCTAGGGGAATTAAACCCCATTCCCTCCACAAGTTGCGCACCCCCCTTCCCCATTCCAACCCATTCCTTTGCCTTGGCCGACCCCTCCATCACCCCCCCTTCTAGCTGCGACCCCCTCACCCCTCCACCCTCTTAGACCACCCTCATCCTCTGCTCCACCCCTCTCACCATCCCTAAACATCTCTCCACCATCAACCATCACACCACCATTCCCACCATTGCCAACCTCCACTTCCATCAACCTAGTTCCACCACCATCCTTTTCACTTTGCCCAAGTCTGCAGGTGGCAGAGAAAGGGTCGACTTGCAGAAGCATTCACGGATTCATATGGCGACGATTGAAGGCGTAACCTTTCTGGAAAGGTCGTCCAACCAGCTTTGCAGGCGAGGTGATCCCATCCCGTTCTGAGTTCGGGGCTGTCCGGGAGAACCATTCTCCCCCGACTGCGCCGGGCTTCCTCTGCAGAGTACCTGAACCCGGTTAGAAGTTGCACCACGACAAACGGCGGAAGATTCAGGCCAAGGGCCCTTCTACAAAGTTCTTCCTCCTCCAGTCCTCTGTCAGAATCAAGAAGTAGAACCACGTTCGGTATCCAGAGACCAAAGTTACCATTTTTCTCCCTCGGCTGCGCGAGTCTGCCTCCCACAGTCTGTAACGACCTGCCTCCACTCTTCTGAGCCCCCCAGTCTTCTCCGACATCAGACGGGTTCCCTGTCAGTTTTTCTGCGAAGAGGGCTCGTCCACGGTTCTAGAAACTCCGGCGGTTCGTGATTCGGAGCCCAGAAGTGGCCGGGGTACTCTCTGCAACCTGCCGCGTAAGATCAGAAGCTGTCTGTCCCAGATTCTGCCCCTCGGTTCGAACCTCCACCGCGGCCAGCAACGACATCAGAAGAATTCAAAAAAAATCTGAGGCGTTTGGGTTCCTGTTACGAAGAGTTCCCCCCTGGTCTCATCGATAGAAAAATTCTGGATTGAGAACTACGGCCGCAACACCGACTGTCTGTCATCCCTCACAGCAAGCAAGCAGACTCGGCATCGGCTCTCTTACCCGGGTGTTCAGAGAATTTCCCCTCCCCGCCTGGCCGGCTTAACACCCCTCCCTGTGCGGAGGTAGTGTTTGACTTGTACTTTGAAATCCCCACCCCAATTCCACCCTCCTGTGTGAGGTGTAGTGATTGTAATCGTTAAGCATATCAAGCTTCATCGGCGCAGTGTGCTGGGAATCCACACTTCCCCGCTCGCCCTCGTCTCCGAACGGGGTTGGTTTCTTCAAACCAACCAGGGTAAGCTCTGACCTTTGCTCCATATTTAGGTGCTTGTTCATTTAATATCCGTAGAAATCACTCCATTGTGCAAGAGAGAGAGCGTCCGTCCCCGCGTGCTCCACTTGCGAGCGGTCACCGTGGGCTGTGAGAGAGAGGAACCTTGTGCCCCAATTGGCACTGGCCAGCCCCTTAAGTGTGGGCCTCGTACCCTTGGGAGGGCAACCCTAGCCCTGTTGGCACTCTACTAGCAAGGGTCTTAATCCATCACCTCCTCTTAGCATCGTTTAGTCACCCCGGGCTCGTGTGTGTGCGACGGCAATTCGGCCCAATCTAGTACTTTATTGCTTTGTGTTTGTGCTTACGGAATAGGTCCTAAGTTTCTGTTGCTTGCTGCAAACCCCTTGGTAGTTTCACATCAGTTGGTATCAGAGCAAGTTTTAGACTTGTCTCTACAAGCCTAGGTCCTAGGGTCTTTGCATTTTCATCATCCGTGTGCATGTCCACCCGTAGTGGTACCTTGTATCGTGCCGACCCCTCTACCTCGGTTCCCCCCATGAATCCCATTCCCCAAAGTGACCCAAACATCCCTAGGGAGGCTCCCCAAGCTCCAATGGATCGACTTGAGGCTGCCATTCAAGCCCTCTCGGAGCAAATGAATGGTTTTTCCACCCGCCTAGAGAGGCTCGAGGAAGCTAGAGCCCCACCTAGGAACCATGCCCAAAGGGCACCCCCTCCACGAGTTGAACTTGATAGGGAGGACCTTGAGGATGACTTCCACCGTGAGTATGAGAGGCCCCGCCAACCTAGACATTTTGAAAGGCGACCACGGGAGGACCCGGATGACTACCTCTTGAGGATGATTAAGGTTGAGGCTCCTAACTTTGATGGGTCACATAACCCACATGTCTACCTAGAATGGGAGAGTGCTATGGACCAATACTTTGATTGGTACCCTATGACGGAAGATAGGAGAGTTAGGCTTGCGAAAATGCACCTTACCAAACTTGCCAAGACCTATTGGATGAGTGTAGAAACTAGGAAGAGGATTAGGAGGGAAGAACCAATCCATACCGGGGAAGACATGAAGACCCAACTTAGGTTCAAATACCTCCCCAACTCCTACACCCAAACTCTCTTAGATGAATGGCAATGCCTCACCCAAGAGGGAAAGACCGTGGTAGAATACATTGAGTTGTTTGACTCCTACCTTTTAAAGTGTGGAGTACATGAAGACTTGGCTGTCACTCTATCACGTTTTAGGAATGGTCTCCACCCACACATCAAGAGAGAACTAATTATGAGGGATGTGGATTCCCTTGAGATGGCTTATCAAATAGCCCGTGATACGGAGAGATTTTCTAGGAATCCTACATTTGCCTTCCCCCGCCCAGCTGAGTCCAAAAATATGGGTCCCCGGCCCAACCTTCCTCTCCTACTGAAGACCCCTATCCCCAGTGGGGGAACTCCTTCTCGGCCTTATCAACAACCCGCCAACCCCACTCCAACAAGGGCTACTCCACCCAACCCTCCTCCCCGAAGAGAGGAAACCCCCAAAAGAACAACCCTAGGGAGTAGCACAGTGAAATGCTTTCAGTGTCATGGTTATGGCCACATCGCTTCCCAATGTCCATCCAAAGGACTGTCCAGTCTTATCATTGAAGGAGGGCCTACCCCACCCCAAGAAGAGCATGAGAGTACGGTAGAGGAGTATGAGGCTGCCCTAGGATGGGAAGATGAGTATGAGGAACACCTCTATGAAACAAGCTTGGACCATGACCTTCCTCCCACCAACTCCCACCTAGGTGTAATTAGGTGCACCCTCACAAAACCACAAGAAGAAGACTGGCGAAGGACCTCCATTTTCACACCTACCTCAAGATGGGGAGCCATGTTAGGAAAGTAATCCTAGACAATGGGAGTTGCGTCAACACCGTGTCTCCTGACACTGTCAAGCTTCTTGGGCTTACTACCACACCCCACCCCAAACCATATCGGGTCTCTTGGATTAACAATCACTCCATCCCGGTCAACACTTGTTGCCTTGTATCCATCACCTTCTCATCCTATCAAGGCCAAGTTTGGTGTGACATTATCCCCATGGAGGTAGGGAGCATCCTGCTAGAGAGGCCTTGGATTTGTGATGTCAATGCAACCATCTTTGGGAAGACGAACACATGCACCTTTGAACATGAGGGGAAAACCATCCGCCTCCACCCATCACCACCACGGAAGGAAACCCCCTCCAAAGGGATTCTCCCTTCACCGCAACCTAAACCACCTCAAAATCCAGGGGTCCCAGCCCCACCAACCCAGCCAGCACTCCAAGAACCTACCCATAAAGAGCCAGCTGGAAAAGCCATAAGCTTGCATATCATCACAAGGAAAGAGCTGGAAGAAGAGGTAGCTCAAGGGACACCCCTGTGTGCGGTAGTCTTATGCCTTGGAGAGCCAACCCCCACCCCGTGGAAGTACACCCTCTCTTGGAAGAATTTAAGGATGTGTTCCCCGATGAGCTCCCTGATCAACTACCACCTATGAGGGATGTTCAACATGCTATTGACCTCGTCCCAGGAGTCACCCTCCCAAACCTTCCCCACTATCGCCTCAACCCCACGGAGCATGCTGAATTAAGGAGGCAGGTGGAGGAACTCATCAGGAAAGGCTTTCTCCCCCTTAGCAAAAGCCCGTGTGCTGTCCCGGCCCTTCTCACACCCAAGAAGGATGGGACATGGCAAATGTGTATCGATAGCAGGGCCATCAACAAAATTACCGTCAAATACAGGTTCCCCATACCTAGGCTTGACGATATGCTTGACATGCTTGCCGGAGCCACCATCTTTTCCAAAATAGATCTTAAGAGTGGCTACCATCAGGTTAGGATAAGGCCAGGAGATGAATGAAAAATGGCCTTTAAAACCAAAGATGGACTCTATGAATGGCTAGTGATGCCTTTTGGGCTATCAAATGCCCCAAGCACCTTTATGCGCCTCATGACAGAGGTCCTTAGGCCCTACATTGGAGTCTTCCTAGTGGTCTATTTTGACGATATCCTTATCTACAGCCAGTCCAAGGAAGACCATCTCAACCATCTTAGGCAAATCTGCACTACCCTTAGGAGAGAGAGCCTCTTTGCCAACTTGGGAAAATGTCATTTCATGACTGAATCCATCACTTTCCTTGGGTATGTGGTCTCCACCAAGGGAGTGTCCATGGACCCGAAAAGGTCCAGGCTATCCTTGACTGGCCAGAGCCCCGCACTCTCCATGAGGTCCGGAGTTTCCATGGGTTGGCCACCTTCTATCGGAGATTTATCCGTGGGTTCAGCATGGTCACAGCCCCCATCACAGATTGCCTTAAAAAGGGGACCTTTGTGTGGACCAAGTCTGCCTCTAGGGCCTTCCAAGAGCTCAAGGAAAGGATGACCCAAGCCCCGGTGTTATGCCTCCCCGACTTCTCCAAAGTCTTTGAGGTGACTTGTGATGCCTCCGAGGTAGGGATTGGCGGGATCCTCAGCCAAGAGGGACACCCAGTGGCCTACTTTAGTGAGAAATTATGTGATGCCAGGATGAAATACTCCACCTATGACAAAGAATTTTATGCCGTGGTTCAGTCCCTCCGGCATTGGAGACATTATCTCTTGCCCAAAGAGTTTGTCATCTTTTCTGACCACGAGGCCCTGAAATATCTCAACTCCCAATAGAAGCTAAACGCCCGACATGCCCGCTGGGTCGAATACATCCAGTCCTACACTTTTGTAATCAAGCATAAGGTTGGGAGTGAGAATCGTGCCGCAGATGCACTCAGCAGGAGGGTCTCTTTGTTGACCACCATTCAGATAGAAGTCATAGGGTTTGAAAGACTCAGGGAAGAGTACTCTGATTGCCCGGACTTTGGGCCTATCCATACCACCATGTCCACCCACTCACCTAGGGAACACCAAGGTTTTATCTTAGAGGACGGGTTCATCTTCCAAGGCCATAGACTTTGCATACCTAGAACCTCCCTACGTGTGAATCGGGTGAGCAAAAATCGTCATCGTGAGAATCATTGAGCGCTTGTATGCTTGTGGGTCTAAGTCCTAGGGTCATCTCATCATATTTAGTGGTCTTTGGTCTGTGCCACATCAAGTGGTATCAGAGCCAGGTTATAGGCTTGTCCTTACAAGTCTAGTCTTGGGTCACACTAAGTCTTTCTTAGGTGCATTCGCACACCCTTGCATAGCCCACCCAACCTTGCATGACCACCCATAGTGGAACTCATTATCAAGGCAATCCATCTTCTTCCAATAACACCATGAATCCCAATCCCCAAGGAAATCCCCCTCACAATGAGCATGAGCTTCCCGACCAAATGAGGTTTCTTGTGGACTACATGACCGAAATTATGGGAAGGCTTGACGGTATTACGGCCCGGCTTGAACAACTTGAGGAAAATAGACCTATTCCAAGGGAAGGAGATAGGAGAGATCCCCCTCCACATGTGGAGCCAGCCATAGGAGGACTCAACCTTGACCCCCCTCCCGAACCGGAAAGGGACCCACCCCCTAGAAGGAATGAGAGGCCTCCCCGATACAACCCGGATGACCAACTAATGAGACTTGTGAAAGTCGATGCTCCCACTTTTGATGGATCTCATCATCCGAGCATCTACTTAGATTGGGAGGCAGCCATGGATCAATATTTTGATTGGTACCCAATGACCGAGGATAGGAAAGTCTGACTTGCAAAGATGCAATTAACCAAACTTGCCAAGACTCATTGGATGAATGTTGAAGCCTTAAGGATAGTTAGGAGGGAAGTTCCAATCACCACATGGGGGGCCATGAAAGACCAACTCAAACTCAAATATGTCCCACCCTCCTACCATCAAAACCTCCTAGATGAATGGCAAGCCTTGACTCAAGAAGGAAAGACCGTTATGGAATATATTGAAAAGTTTGACTACTACCTCCTCAAATGTGGAGTCCAAGAGGACCCCTCTGTCACACTCTCCCGCTTTAGGAATGGGCTTCAATTCCATATCAAAAAGGAACTATTCATGCGTCAAGTAACAACTTTAGAGCAAGCCTACCAAGTAGCTCGGGATGTCGATAAATTCTCTCGGTACACGCGAATGGTTCCCCCTCGGGGAATGGACCCTAGAGCCATGGCACCTCGGGCCAACCCCCCACCACCCCAAAGAGGTCTCCTTCCTACACCCATGGGAACTCCTCCCACACGGGTCACCCCTCCTAATGCCAATCCACCATTCCGCCCCGCAAGTGGGCCCCTAAACACAACTCCCAATAGGCCCAATTCGACACCCACTCTCCCTCACACTAAGGTGACCCCAAACCATCAAAGTGGGCAGCAATGCTTTAGGTGCTATGGGTATGGACACTTTGCCAATCAATGCCCCACCAAGGGAGCATCAAACTTACTCATAGAGGAGACCAACCCCCAACCCCAAGCTGAATTTGAAGAAGAGATTGAGGTATATGAACCCTCTCTTGAATGGGAGGAGGAGTATGAGAACCACTACATAGAGAGCAACCAAGAACAACCTCCTCCACCCACCGAATCCCACCTCGGGGTGGTTAGATGCACCCTCACTCAAAATCAAGAGCATGATTGGAGAAGAAACACCATATTCCACACCTACATAAGAATAGGGAGCCATATTAGGAAGGTCATATTGGACAATGGAAGTAGTGTGAATATGGTGTCACCCGACACCGTTAAACTTTTGGGCCTTACCACCTCCCCACATCCCCACCCATATAGGGTAGCATGGATTAATACCACCTCCATGCCCGTTAGTACCCGTTGCCTTGTCCCAATTACATTCCAATCCTATCAAGGCCAAGTGTGGTGTGATATCCTTCCAATGGAAGTTGGGAGTATCCTTTTAGAACGGCCTTGGATCTACGATGTAGATGCCATCTTCTTAGGAAGAACCAACGCTTGCATCTTCATTCATGAGGGGAAGAAGATCCAACTCAACCCATCTCCACCCCGCACTCTACCTAAGAAGGCCTCTCCCTCCCTTGAGGGACCCACTACCTTTCCCCCCATCCCAACACCAACAAACCCCACCCCATCAAGTCCTAGTCCTAGTAACATCAAAGAGCCTACTAGGAGCCTACACCTTGTCACTAGGAATAAGTTTGAGGAAGAAGTCAACCAAGGGGATCAAGTATGTGCCATTGTCATTTGTCTAGGGGAATCCACCCCAACCGATCCACACCCCCTAGAAATTCATCAACTCCTTAAGGACTTCCATGATGTATTTCCCGAGGAGCTTCCGGACAAACTACCACCTATGAGAGATGTGCAACATGCCATCGACCTCGTGCCCGGGGCTACCTTGCCCAACCTCCCACACTACCGACTCAACCCCACCGAGCATGCCGAGCTTCGGAGGCAAATTGAAGAACTCATCAAGAAGGGCTTCCTCCGAATTAGAAAAAGCCCTTGTGCCGTCCCGGCTCTTCTTACACCCAAAAAGGATGGGACTTGGCGCATGTGTGTAGATAGCCGAGCCGTCAACAAGATAACGGTCAAATATAGGTTCCCCATCCCTCGGCTTGATGACATGCTAGACATGCTAGCGGGAGCCACCATCTTCTCCAAAATTGATCTCAAAAGTGGCTACCACCAAGTCCGCATTAGGCCCGGGGACGAGTGGAAAACCGCCTTTAAAACTAAGGACGGTCTCTATGAATGGCTTGTTATGCCTTTCGGCCTTTCTAATGCACCAAGTACCTTCATGCGTCTCATGACCGAGGTCCTCCGGCCCTTCATTGGCATCTTTCTAGTTGTCTACTTTGATGACATCCTCATATATAGCCAATCCAAGGAAGCCCACCTCGATCACCTCAAACAAGTGTGCACCATCCTTAGGAAAGAGAGTCTCTTTGCCAATCCCGGGAAGTGTCATTTCTTGACCAATCAACTAGCCTTCCTAGGATTTATTGTCTCATCCCAAGGAGTATCCATGGATCCCGAAAAGGTCCAAGCTATTCTTGAGTGGCCCGAGCCCAAAACCATTCATGACGCCCGAAGCTTCCATGGGCTAGCCACCTTATATAGGAGATTCATCCGGGGGTTTAGCACTATCACCACTCCTATCACGGATTGCCTCAAGAAAGGCACATTTGTTTGGACTAGGGCAGCCTCCAAAGCCTTCCTAGAGCTTAAAGAGAAAATGACCCAAGCCCCGGTCCTTTGCCTACCTGACTTTTCAAAGGTCTTTGAGGTCACATGTGATGCTTCCGGGGTAGGGATTGGAGGTATCCTTAGCCAAGAGGGTCACCCGGTAGCCTACTTTAGTGAAAAACTTTGTGAGGCTAGGACGAGATACTCCACATATGACAAAGAGCTTTATGCCGTGGTTCAATCCCTCCGGCATTGGAGGCACTATCTCCTACCCAAAGAATTTGTGATCTTCTCGGACCATGAGGCTTTGAAATATCTCAACACTCAACAAAAGCTCAATGCCCGCCATGCCCGATGGGTAGAATACATTCAAGCCTACACCTTTGTCCTCAAGTATAAGATGGGTAGTGAGAACCGCGCCGCCGATGCACTAAGTAGGCGGGTAGCCTTACTCTCCACCGTCCAAGTGGAGGTAACCGGATTTGAGAGAATCAAAGGGGAATACCCACATTGCCCCGACTTTGGGACTCACTACAACACCCTTTCCACCCAGCCACTCAAGGAGTATAAGGGGTTCATACTTCAAGATGGATATCTGTTCAAAGGGGATAGGCTTTGCATACCTAGGACTTCACTTAGGGACTTCCTAGTTTGGGAGTTACATAGTGGTGGCCTAGCTGGTCACTTTGGGGTCCACAAAACCATAGAGTTGGTTGAGAGGCAATTCCACTGGCCCAGTCTCAAGAAGGATGCGGCCCACATTGTGGGACAATGCCGCATATGTGCATCCGCCAAGCAAGTAAGACAAAACACCGGGCTTTACACACGACTACCCATACCCAACCAACCATGGGAGGATTTGAGCATGGATTTCATTCTTGGCCTACCAAAGACCTTGCGCAAACATGATTCCATCTTTGTAGTAGTTGACAGGTTCTCAAAGATGGCCCACTTTATCCCCTGCTCCAAGACCTCTGATGCCTCTAGGATCGCCCGGTTATTCTTTGATGAGGTAGTCTGACTCCATGGGTTACCTAAGACTATTGTGTCCGATAGAGATGTGAAGTTCACTAGTTATTTTTGGAAGACTCTATGGCACTTGATGGGGACCCTCCTCAAATTTTCCACTGCCTATCATCCTCAAACCGATGGCCAAACTGAGGTCGTCAATCGAAGCCTTGGGAACTTGCTCCGATGCCTTGTAGGGGATCACCCTGGGAATTGGGATCTCCTCTTATCTCAAGCCAAGTTTGCCTACAATGATTCTGTCAATAGGTCCATAGGCAAGAGTCCATTTGAGGTAGTACATGGTTTTAGGCCTAGAAAGCCCTCGGATCTCATTCCCCTTCCCCCACATGCTAGAGTGTCAGTCTCAGCTGAGTCCTTTGCACAGCATATCAAAGAGTTGCATGATGACATCCGCAAGCATATAGGTAAAAGCAATGAGGCTTACAAAAGACGGGCCGATGCTCACCGGCGCCACTGTGAATTCCAAGTGGGGGACCCGGTGATGGTGAGGACGGAGCGGCTCCTTCCTGGGCCTGCCTCCAAGTTGAGGGCACGAGGGTCGGGACCCTTTCGAGTTCTACGACGACTTGGCAGCAATGCTTATGAGCTTGACCTACCACAGAGCTATGGGGTACACCCTACCTTCAACGTGGAAGACCTGGTACCCTACAAAGGCCCCGCGGTGGAACCTAGTGAGGAGCTTGAGCCTTTAACCCCCCTTATGAGAGACACCCCCGGAGGGACTCCACTTTCTAGCTTGAGGGACCGACAAGAGTAGGTAGAGGCAATACTGGATGAGCAGAGTATCATTACAAGGCACAAGGTGTATCAGCGCTATCTGGTTAGGTGGAAGAACCGTCCCCCGATCGAGGATGCATGGGTGAGTCGGGAGGATTTGATGCGCTTGGACCCCGACATGATGGAGCAGTACGACAGTCAGACAGACCCATACTCAACAGGGTCGAGCTCTCCCCACCCCGGGGGATTTGATGAGGGCATCTCACGACACTCCCTCTAGCTTTGGTCGTCTACACACTCTTGATATGGATTGATCATGGTCTCCACTTGTTATCTTCATTTTCCCATGTTCATTTTATGTATTTTCCTTTTATTGAGTCCTATCTTATGTATTTTCCTTTATTGAGTCATGTGGTTCTAGTCCATTTCCCTTATTTTGCTTAATTGGGCCTTATTTCCTTAGTTATGGGCCCATAGGATTGAGTCTAGGTTATGCTCGGTCTTTTGTCCTATTGTCAGGGACATTTTGGTCATGTAAAGAGTGGTTGCCTATATATAGGCCCCATCTCTCCACTTGTACTCACTTTTTGGATATTGAAAAAAACCACTTCCTTTTACCTCTTAAATCTCTCTCTCTTACTCTCTTTCCCTCACTCTCTCTCTCACTCTCTCTCTCTCCCAAGGGGAGTTCGCCCCCACCCTCTCTCCTCCTCCCCCCCCCTCACTTACTCCAACCCCCAACCACCTCCACTACCTCACCCACCTCCATTAAGACCCTCCACTTCCCCAAGCCCCTCATTTACTCCCCTCTCTTTGTCCCAAAGCAAATCCTCCACCTCCCAACACAATCCACCACTTCCCCACACAAATCCCACCCCTCCCTAGACCCATTTCAAATTTGAACCTTCCCTCCCCTGCCTTGACCGCCCCTCAACCCCCTCCCTTGAACCAAGTTCGCCCCCACCATCTCCCTCTCACCCCTCTCTCTTGTGCACCCTCATCCTCCACCACCTTCACTAGCAGACCATATTCTCTTCAGCCCCACTTCGCCCCCCCCCCCCCCACCTCCATCTCCATAGCCTCCAATACCCCTCAAACACCACTCATCTTCCTCCCATAGCCAGTAGAACCACCTTCCACCACTTTCTCTCTTGGCCATTCCCTTCCCCACCACTTCATCTTCCCTTCATTCCCGCCCTGTTTCAGGAAGCAGGATTACAGCACTTGCAGAAGAGGCCACGGTCATCCCTCAACGACTCAGGAGGCGAGGCCTACATTTCTAGATTCGTCTGCAAGTCATCTTTCAAGGCGAGGCGGTTTCGTCGGCATCCAAGCTCGGTGCTGTCCGCAACCACCATTCTTCTCCGACTGTGCAGAACTTCTCAGACCAGAAGCCAGAGCGGCAGAGAAGACTCTCCCACGACGAACCTTGAAGGAACCAGCCTTCAGGGTCTTCTACAAGGTTCTTCCTCCCCCTGTCAGCGTCCAGGAACAGAAGGCGGAATCCCGTTCGGCATCTGACAACCAGAGATACCAATTTTCTACCACAACCACGCCGGTCTGCCTCCTCACAGTCTGTCCCGACCACCGTCCACTTCTCTGGACATCCAGCTCATCTCCGACATCAGAAGACTTCCCCGTTTGTTTTTATGAAAAGTAGACTTGTATACGATTCCAACGAGTCCAGCGGTGCCAGATTTGGAGCTCAGGAGCGACCATGGCTGCTTCCGCAACCTGTTGTTTTAGACTGAGCTCGGCCAGAGACCAGAGCTGCATCCATCTTCCAGTCGCTGGAGCAGTCAGCCCCCAGATCAGAACATCATCCAAAAATTCAAGCCGCACCCCTCTCCGGTTAGCAATCTTTTGGGGCACGTCTCATCAGATTCTGAGCTCGGTGGATTTATTGGCTGCATCAACATTGACTCCCTGTCCAGAATTACAGAAGCTAGACAGAATCGGCGAAGCTCGGAAACTCGGTTTCCTTTGCATCTCTCCCCACCCCGCTTGGCCGGCTGAAGGCCCCTCCCTGCGTGGAGGTAGTTTTGAATGTATTAAGCATAACCCCCACCCCAAGATCACCCCTCCTGCGTGAGGAGTAGTGCTGTACCGTTTGCAATTTCAGGTCAAGCTACATCGCCGCGGCGATCGGGTGCATACCCTCGCCTCCCGGCGCGCCCTCGTCTCCGATCGGGATCGGTGTCTTCACACCGATCAGGTGAGCTTCTGATACTATCCTTAGTAGCCTTATTCCTGCTAGTTTAGTATTGCTTTGATTGCTCGTCGGCGGTGAGAAGAGGGCTCGAACTTGCATGCTAGTTTGTTAGTGTCCACCGCGGACCGTGAGTGAGTGCCACCAAGCCCCCGCCCTGCGGGCCAGCCGCCCATAAAGTTGGGTATCCTAGACTCATTTGGGGTCAGCCCTAGCATTGTAAGTCCATTAGAACAATTGGGTCCCGCCCCGGACCTTCATCATTATCTCCCGGACCCACCGGGTGAACGTGTGAATCGGGTGAGCAAAAATCGTCATCGTGAGAATCATTGAGCGCTTGTATGCTTGTGGGTCTAAGTCCTAGGGTCATCTCATCATATTTAGTGGTCTTTGGGCTGTGCCACATCACCTACACTTTTGTAATCAAGCATAAGGTTGGGAGTGAGAATCGTGCCGCAGATGCACTCAGCAGGAGGGTCTCTTTGTTGACCACCATTCAGATAGAAGTCATAGGGTTTGAAAGACTCAGGGAAGAGTACTCTGATTGCCCGGACTTTGGGCCTATCCATACCACCATGTCCACCCACTCACCTAGGGAACACCAAGGTTTTATCTTAGAGGACGGGTTCATCTTCAAAGGCCATAGACTTTGCATACCTAGAACCTCCCTACGGGATTTCCTAGTTTGGGAGTTGCACGCAGGAGGCCTGGCTGGACATTTTGGGGTGCACAAGACCATTGCTATGGTTGAGGGTCAATTCTACTGGCCAAGTCTCAAAAAGGATGTAGCCAAAATTGTGGGACAGTGTCGCATTTGTGCCTCAGCTAAACAGACGAGACAGAACACTGGCCTATACACCCCACTCCCTGTCCCTGATCGTCCATGGCAAGACCTAAGCATGGACTTTGTCTTAGGCCTACCTCGAACTCAGAAGAAGCATGATTCAATCTTTGTCATAGTGGATAGGTTTTCAAAGATGGCCCATTTCATCCCCTGTTCTAAAACCTCCGATGCCTCCCATGTGGCCCGCCTATTCTTCGATGAGGTAGTTCGCCTCCATGGCCTACCCAAGACCATCATTTCTGATAGGGATGTCAAATTTACCAGCTATTTCTGGAAAACCCTCTGGCACCTAATGGGGACCCTTCTAAAATTTTCCACGGCCTATCACCCTCAAACCGATGGCCAGACCGAAGTCGTTAATAGGAGTCTTGGGAATCTCCTTCAGTGTCTTGTTGAGGACCGCCCAGGGAATTGGGATCTCATTCTACCTCAGGCAGAGTTTGCATACAACAACTCAGTGAATAGGTCAATAGGGATGAGCCCATTTGAAGCTGTGCATGGGTACAAGCCTAGAAAGCCTACAGATCTCATTCCTTTGCCTCCACATGCTAGAGTGTCTATTAGTGCTGAGTCTTTTGCCCAACACATGAAAGAATTGCATGAGGAAATCCGCAAACACATTAACAAAAGCAATGAGGTGTATAAGAAATCGGCCGATTCCCACCGACGCCACCAGGAGTTTCGCGTGGGTGACTTTGTGATGGTGAGAACTGAGAGACTTTTCCCTGGGAATGTCTCCAAACTGAGGTCGCGTGGATCAGGCCCCTTCTAGGTTCTGAGGAGGATCGGCACAAATGCTTACGTGTTGGACCTCCCCGAGGAGTACGGAGTAAGTCCCACATTCAATGTGGCTGACTTGGTGCCATACAGGGGTCCCACGGTGACACCTAGTGAGGAAGTCGAGCCTGTTCCACCTCTTGAGAGAGCCACCACCCATGAGAGAGTTCCACCAGTCCAGAGGGGCCAACGGGAGCAAATAGAGCGGATATTGGATGAACAGGTCACTGTCACCCGGAGCAAAGCATACGAGCGATACTTGGTCAGGTGGAAGGGCCGGCCCCCTTCAGATGATTCATGGGTAAGCAGGGAGGATCTTCAGGAGCTAGACCCCGACCTCCTGGAGCATTATCGCAGTCGAGTGGACCCTTTCTCAACAGAGTCGAGCTCTTCACAGCCCGGGGGAGTTGATGGGGACATCACCCAGGGTTCCCTCTGGCTCGACACCTCTCTCCCTCCCGGAGACGGGTAGGATGTAGCTTTACGACTTGATGGGTCCACGACGACACCTGGGCTTACTACTTGGATCATATTGATGTATTTTCCCCTTTTCTTGAGTCATTTTGATGTATTTGCCTTTATTTTGTGTCATGTCCCTAGGTCATCATGTTATTTACCTATGTTTTTATCTTCATGTTAGGCTAGAGTGTCATATGGGCCCAATTAGAAGGGCCTGGCCCAGGGGCGCCCTCTCCCTTCCCCACCCCCTTGCTTTATTTGCTTTTGGCACTTATCTCAGGGACTTCTATGTAATTGTTGGGATCCCTATAAATAGGACCCCAACTCCACTTGAGATGGTTAATGAAAGTTTGATAGAATTCGAGCATTAGTGCACCTCTCCCTCTCTCTCTAACTCTCCCTCTCTCTTCTTCTCTCTCTCACTAAAGGGGGCGAACCCCTCTCTCTCTCTCCCTTGGGTGAACCTGCCCCTTCCCCCCCCCCTTGCCACATCATCAGCCAACTCACCTCCCCACCCTTTCACCTCCCCAAGAACAATAACTCCCATCAATACCTCCACTTCCCCAAGCAACCCTTCCCATTCCCCATACACCTTCTCCACCTCCAAGGCACCCTTCCCTCTCCCCCAAGCAACCATTCCACTCCCCCACACCCCCATTCATATCCCTAGGGGAATTAAACCTCATTCCCTCCACAAGTTGCGCACCCCCCCTTCCCCATTCCAACCCATTCCTTTGCCTTGGCCGACCCCTCCATCACCCCCCCTTCTAGCTGTGACCCCCTCACCCCTCCACCCTCTTAGACCACCCTCATCCTCTGCTCCACCCCTCTCACCATCCCCAAACATCCCTCCACCATCAACCATCACACCACCATTCCCACCATTGCCAACCTCCACTTCCATCAACCTAGTTCCACCACCATCCTTTTCACTTTGCCCAAGTCTGCAGGTGGCAGAGAAAGGGTCGACTTGTAGAAGCATTCACGGATTCATACGGCGATGATTGAAGGCATACTCTACCTTTCTGGAAAGGTCGTCCAACCAGCTTTTCAGGCGAGGTGATCCCATCTCGTTTTGAGTTCGGGGCTGTCCGGGAGAACCATTCTCCCCCGACTGCGTCGGGCTTCCTCTGCAGAGTACCTGAACCCGGTTAGAAGTTGCACCATGACAAACGGCGGAAGATTCAGGCCAAGGGCCCTGTAGAAAGTTCTTCCTCCTCCAGTCCTCTGTCAGAATCAAGAAGTAGAACCGCGTTCGGCGTCCGGAGACCAAAGTTACCATTTTTCTCCCTCGGCTGCGCGAGTCTGCCTCCCACAGTCTGCAACGACCTGCCTCCACTCTTCTGAGCCCCCCAATCTTCTCCGACATCAGACGGCTTTCCCGTCAGTTTTTTTGCGAAGAGGTCTCATCCACGGTTCCAGAAACTCTGGCAGTTCATGATTCAGAGCCCAGAAGCGGCCGGGGTACTCTCTGCAACATGCTGTGTAAGATCAGAAGTTGTCTGTCCCAGATTCTGCCCCTCGGTTCGAACCTCTACCGCGGCCAGCAACAGCATCAGAAGAATTCGAAAAAATTCTGAGGCGTTCGGGTTCCTGTTACGAAGAGTTCCCCCCTGGTCTCATTGACAGAAAAATTCTGGATTGAGAACTACGGCCGCAACACCGACTGTCTGTCATCTCTCACAGCAAGCAAGCATACTCGGCATCGGCTCTCTTCCCCGGGTGTTCAGCGAATTTCCCCTCCCCGCCTGGCCGGCTTAATGCCCCTCCCTGTGCGGAGGTAGTGTTTGACTTTTACTTTGAAATCCCCACCCCAATTCCACCCTCCTGTGTGAGGTGTAGTGATTGTAATCGTTAAGCAGGTCAAGCTTCATCGGCGCAGTGTACGGGGAATCCACACTTCGCCGCTCGCCCTCATCTCCGAACGGGGTTGGTTTCTTCAAACCAACTAGGGTAAGCTCTGACCTTTGCTCCATATTTAGGTGCTTGTTCATTTAATATCCGTAGAAATCGCTCCGTTGTGCAAGAGAGAGAGCATCCGTCCCCGCGTGCTCCACTTGCGAGCTGTCACCGTGGGCTGTGAGAGAGAGGAACCTTGTGCCCCAATTGGCACCGGCCAGCCCCTTAAGTGTGGGCCTCGTACCCTTGGGAGGGCAACCCTAGCCCTGCTGGCACTCTACCAGCAAGGGTCTTAATCCATCACCTCCCCTTAGCATCGTTTAGTCACCCTGGGCTCGTGTGTGTGCGACGGTAATTCGGCCCAATCTAGTACTTTATTGCTTTGTGTTTGTGCTTGCGGAATAGGTCCTAAGTTTCTGTTGCTTGCTGCATACCCCTTGGTAGTTTCACATCAGTGTAGCACCCCGAATAAAATATACATAATGTTTAATGAATTAATAGAATAAAACCCAAAACTGTAAACCTAATAGCAAATGGGCCTTACGGGCTTATATATATATATACCCTTTTGTTTAAAACCACATAACAAAAAAACAAGCTAAGTGGGCCTTATAGATTTCTCGTAGGAAAATGGGCCTAAGAGAATTATGGAGTTTATAAGGATACATAAACAAATACCATTACTATAGGGCCTTTGGGCTACCCAAGTATCTATTAAGTTTGAAGGGAGCAGCATGGGAAATTACGATTTTCAAATTAACTAGGAAAGCAGCTGCAATTATGGATAGAGGGAGATTTGCGTGGGAAGTTTTATACCCATTAGAATTCTACTAAGGAAATTTAAATCCCACTAGAGAAGGTGAGAGTAAGACTCTATATATATGACCTCTACGGACGAAGTAGAGCATTATGCTACTGCTACGTTCGAAGGGTACGGTACATGCGTCGACATCCTTGTCTTCCTCCTGCTGCTGAGCGTGGAGAAGGCGTTTCCACTGCTGCTTCTTTCATCTGCCTCCCTACTTCTGTCTTCTTCCCCCTGCGGTTGGGCGAGAAGAAAAGGGTTGCTATCTTCTTCAAGTTCATGTGCTGCTACTGCTACAGTTGTTGTCCAACGTCTTCTTCTTTTTCTCTATTCGTCGTCCCGTTCAACCCCAAACAAGGTAGGTTATCTCAAGAATCGAAGCACAACAAGATAGTAAATAGCCTTGCATGTATCAACACCTTTTACGAACTCCATATAATAGTTCCATGATCATCGTTCTTCAGTTTTACGTAGAATGGAGTTTTCTGTTTCATATAAAAATAGCGGCCGGCGCAGTGGTCGCAGATTAATGGACGACCATGTGGACGTGCGCTAATTCTTGAATTGGCGACAGTCTTCTGGGCGCCAATTAATGAGCGACCATCATCCTGATGCTAATTCTTTTAGTGCATTTAATAATTAACCCATGTTTAAAATTTAATAATTATGGAACCTGGCTCTGATAGTTCTGCATGAGTATGTTTTTAGGATCTCCATAATTTTCTCTACACATCCGTGTCCTTAGTTTCTTAAAAATCTCTATGCAAAGCATTATGCTACTGTTCATGCTATTCCATTAGAAATCATCAGTGCTTTGTATGTAAAGACGTACTGCCTGATGCTTTATAACATGTACACCGTAAAGAATGGGCGATTGTTCATACAATCGCTAATTGTAAAAATAGTGCCTCTGTAGGTAGACGCGAATTCCTGTTAAATTATTAAATCAACAATAATCTGAAAATCATGAAATGATGTCCAATACATGGATGCTAATTATAGATATAGCGCCCCCTTGAAAGGGCGCCAATTCCTATTAATTATTTAATTTATATAAAAAAGGCTAAAAATTAAGAAATGACATCCAAGACATGGACGCTATTTTTAGATATGGCGCCTTCGTGAAAGGTCACCAATTTAATGTAACATTATCTAAATTCAGTTAATTATTGATTTAGCGCCTCCCTAGAGAGACGCTAATTCTTTAATTAACGCCCTCTGTATAAACGCGATTTCTTATCTCTTATGCTTTATCGGGTTTTTGACCCATATCGCGGGTCTTTTGGCACTCTTATCTCAAGTCCGAAGATAGAGTCCATGTTTCACATTGTTTCATGCTTACACCTCAATTCTTGGAGATTGAATGACCCTCCGTCGGATATTCCTTCCACCGGACTGGAATTTCATTCTCTAAGGCCTCTGTAAGTCTACGCTAGCCTTGGATTCCCTCAAGGCAGCCGAGCAAGTTGTACCCTCAAAACCTTGGAACCTTGTTTGCCATGTGACTCTGAAGAAACATGATGCTCAAGCCATCATGGAGCGATGTTTATAGTGTTCTGTGAGAGTCTGCCTCCATCTGAAATTAGCGACCAGATAGTGGACACCAATTGAATTAGTGACCACTTAAAGTGACACTATTTCTTCGTGCCTGTACTGTTCCCAGAATTTGCGGCCACCCCAGTGGGCGCCAATTCTGGAATTGCTGGCGGTCTGAATGGATGCCAATTACCCCGTTTCACGAGTGTCGTGGTTTTTACGAGAGACTTATCGCCATGTAATCCCTATTCAAAGTTCTATCCTTGAACACCTTATTCTGTGAATCTACCTTATTATCTTACATTGGCTTATTCCTTTAGAATTCTATTGGCTATGGACTATAGTGGATGTCAAAATATTTACATGACTCAATGCTTGGCGTTAATGGGGCCCGATCTGGTCCTGGGAGGAGCATCCGAAAGTACTTGTGCCCATAGGAGCTATATTGATCACGGTGTGGCATTGCACCGAAGTGCATGACTTTCTAGATTATGGCATTCCACGATCTCGTGCTTGACTTGACTTGACTTGACATGACATGGCTTGCGTGGCCCGGAATGGGTATTTACTTACTACATTACATAGCCAATTCTCATTGTAGATATTTAATGGGACCACTCGAAGTGATCAATAGTCAGGGCCACAACCTTGTGATGACATCACCTCAATGAAAGCAACAGCAATGAAGAAAGATAGCAAAACTAACACTAAACACATGCCGAGGGCGTGGGATAAACAACAAATAACCGAAATAAAAGAGACACACGTCGTGGGTGTGGAGTGATTATAGAGAAAATAATGAAACAATCAAGACGTGATATGCATAAAAGACATGATCGTTATCGCCACCAAGGTAAATAACACTGAGAGACTAGGTTACGTACCTTGGAAAAGGGGAGATGAAGACGCACTCGCGAGCGTGGGAACACACAGGCACGGGGCTGACGGGGCACAGAGAAAACCCCAGACATCCAGTAGCGGTTCGGAGGTAGCCGCGGCTGTTGCCCAGAAAATAGAAATCTGGGACATCGTTCCTTCTTCCCTTTCAGCCGGCCAAAAGGGAAGGGCCTCGTGTTAGATGTGTTGTAAACATGCAAGGAAGAGTATAGAACACAAACAAACCCAATTAGACTTTAAGGGAGATGCAATATCTATGAAGCAATGATGACTAAACGCATAAAAGGATGGGCCGATACCAGGGGGGCTGGTGGTTTTTTAACCCCTGTGGGGCGTGGAAGCAATAGGTGGATGTGTGTGTGTGAGATGAAAGTGTATAGAACGTGGAAAGAAAGAGAAGGACAATGCTATGATGATGCAAAAGAAGGGGAGAAAACAATAGAAAGAGACACTTGAGTTAGAAAGAACTAAAAACTCCCTGGACTTGGCCACCCTTGGATGAAGAAGATGAAGCTCCCTGGCTGAGAATCGACGTGGGATGCAGCAGCACTTCGTGGCAATCGTCCAAAATCTCCCCCTCTTGAGAGAGAGGTTAAAGAGACTATTTATAGACACCCTACAAACCCTAGGTCGAACCAGAGCGATAAAGGCCGAAATTAGGGTGATTATGGGAGATAAATCAATAGATATTCGAAGGATAATCTCTAGGAAGAGTCATGCAGCCTCCTAGTGCATTATCCTCACAGGAGATAGAGCCCCAAGGTGCCCACGGCCGAAGAAAACGGAGCCCAGGCCGAGCAGATTCTGTAACAGAGACGCGGTTAGTCGATCAACCGCGGTCACATGAAAGCGATTTCATGAAAAATGCGGCCATATTCAAAAATTATCACTGCGTCAATGGAGCAAGGCCATGGAGTCAACTCTGTCGGAACATAACTGCGGTTTTAGATAAACTGCTATTATGCGGCAGCGGTTTTATCTTAACCGCGGCCATGGTGGGCACACCAAATAATGAGTAAATCAGGGCGAACCTCATCCAGGGTGTAATAGACTTAAGAATGAAAGAAATAGGCTCAAGATTCAATCAAGGGAGCCTCCAGAACAATGGAAAACTTGAGGATATTATATTATGAGTAAGAGAAAGACCCGACTTGTGGGCATAAAATGGGTGTCAACAGATGCCCTTCCTTGATGTTTGCTTCGTAAGGGAACGAGCGAAAATGACATGGAGGTGGAATGGAATGGAGGTGGAACAAAAGTGACATCGACATGAAATGGAGATGAAGTGAAGGCAGAGTGGAGAGAGCTGAGAAGCAGGCATCAAGGAAAAAGACACTCGTTACAACCAACACGTGACATGAATTCTCCCAAAAATGCCAAACTAACCACAAGAAATGGATGACGTAGATGAGACATGTCTGGAGAACTAACTAAGGGAGGAAAAGGAAACATGATCAACTTCATCGGGGGACACAATCCACTGACAATGATGGGATCGGAAAGAACATAGCTGAAAAGCTGGAAAAGGAAAAGTAAAACTGAGATAAAATCCAGATAGGAATCATGCTGGCCAACCAGACCAAGCGGGCAGATCAGAGAAGATGATCAATATTTAGAGTGGAATGAGAATCTCTTATCCAAGAGAACTGAAGAGTAATTAACCATTGTTGAGGAGAAACCTTCAAAGGATCATGAGGTGTGAATGCTCAAAAATGACATGATGCATGCTGGGCTAAATAAAGAAATCATCAAAACAAATGCAAAGAAAGATAAAATAGAAAGTACTCAAGGATACTATTGCTACACCGAACAAGTCGGGATCAAGAGTTTTCTCACAACCACGGCATGCGAGACAGAGTCCATCGACTCCGACTCTACTCAAACTAACGGCTTATCCAACGATTAACTGTATGCTCCTAGATCATCGTCATTTTTGTTAAAGGGGAACATCAGATCCCAGAACACACGGAGAACCAGTCGATCCTTGAGAGGCTATAATAATATAGATACCATATAGTAATGCAATAATGAGAAGGGATAGAGAGCCATACCTGACTTACCTGCCATTCAAAACAACATTTTTTTGAATTTTTTTTCAGATTTTTATGGGTTTTCATATAAGACAACCAAAAAATAATACCACGAAGATGAACATGAATATAACATAAAGATGGACATAACATAACAAAGATGAATGAAATAAAACATCACAAGAACAAACAATGAGCGTGTGTAGAACTGAAGCAACATGGTGGGACAGGACAACAAAACACGATGGGACAGGACACGCTATGGGACGAGTAGGGCAGAATGACAACCAGGAACTTGACACGTTATGGCAAGGGACCTCATGCACAATATCAAGGCAAAGCAAAATAATCAAACCTGAACCTTCTATCATATCCGCGGTTTATAGGAAACCGCTGCCACCAGTCCACAGTTTTTGACAAATCGCATCCCAATCCCAGAATTCAAAAAACACAACGGCTGCCTTCCCTCTCGCCCGTTCGCTCCCCTCCCGTTCGAGCGCCCTCAAGCCCTCCGACCTCCTCTCTTATATTCTCTCAAATTCTCTCCCCCCCCCCTTCACTCAAAGATGAGGAGGAAAACCCTGGTTCAGAGGATGTTACGGAGGTTAGCACGGGAGGAGGCAGGTGCCTCGTCGTCCGTGGGCCGCCGAGAAGAAGAAGAGTAGCCGCCACCGTCTGCCACCGAAGAGGAGAGCCTTCCGGTCGTGCCTGCAACGTCGGGGGAAGCCACGGGAGGTTCGGAGATTTAAGAGGAAGGAGAAGGAGCTGCAGAAGAAGTGCCAGGGGCCCCATCGTCTGAGGTAAGCCTATGGCGCAAAAAACCCATTTTTCATTTATTTTGATTTTGTTTCAATCTTAAACCCCCAAGAAATGGATGATATAAAGATGGGAACAGGGTGTGCATGCCCCTGACGACCATATGTAGGGCTTAGAACACCCATTTGGCAAGGCTGGAAATAGGAAAAACCCTGTTGGTCACGGCGGCCAAGTCGCGGTTTGACAGAAACCGCGGCCAGTGAAAGCGGTTTGATAGGAACCGCGACTATCCCTAGACCTCACTATATTTATATTTCTTATTTCTGAACAAATGTAAGTGTACTGATGTTGCCTTAATTGATTGCAGGGGAGCAACCGGATGAGGATCTCATGGCTCTAGGTCCGTGCGGTGTACCTCACACTGCCGGACTTCCAACGAGAGAGGCTATCAGTTATGGGGTTCACAGAGTTCCTCAGCATAGAGATCCTCTGGACATATGCTGCACTATTGATGGCGCTACAGGATAGATGGGACGCTGTGAGTCATGCTTTCTTATTCCCGTGGGGACACATTATCTACACGCTCGAGGATGTGGCGAGGATCACCGGGCTATGCATACACGGAGCGCCGGTTAGCGGCTTCACTTACTCATACTATCGGGACTCGGCATGACGACTGCTAGGGCTGGAGCTGGAGAGACGGGACCGACCGTCCTCCCTTTTACCACGAGCCAGACTACAAGAGAGCCTGGGGTTGAGAGGAGCGAGGGTTGCAGTAGGTGAGCTACCTGAGCAGCACCTGCATCGGCTAGTGGCTCGAGCGAGAGAGCGGGTATCAGCGGAGTCGAGACCCGAGGTGGATGTGGTGTTGAGGAGGTTCCTGATGCTACTGTTCGAGAAGCTACTCTTTGCCACGAGAGGAGATGCAGTGAGCTATCGGCTCCTGTCGACACTCGAGGACCTAGATGGAGTGGTGGCGTATGCATGTTGTACAGCAGTGCTGGATTTCCTATTCGACTCCCTCAGCACCACTACCCAACAGACGATGCTGGGTGGCTTCGCTCCATTTCTTCATGTAAGACTTAACCTTGAATACCCATGCAATCTATGAAACTATACATTTATCTGATGCATGTATGAAATGCAGGTGTGGGCATATACCTACCTACCTCACCTAGGTAGGGGAGATGAGACACATGGGGACCGGCTACCCCTTGCGAGGCTGTGGGTGGCCGAGCGTGACACCGGGTCGCTTCGACGCCAAGTACGGGCGATCCAGGATGACATCGACTCCCTTCCTTATGCCTCGGTAAGACCTAACCTTAAAACCTAAATGTAAATGCTGAATGCATGTTTACTTACATTCCCTTGCCCTGCAGGTTTGCTGGACTCCCTATCAGGATGAGGGGCATGAGGGTCAGCCCTGGGTAGTGGTTGTACTCACTTACTCAAGCTGAGACATCTGGTTGGACTGCATGAACATAGTGGAGCCGCTCCACTACAACCTCATTATGAGGACTCGGGGGGTGCATCAGCCAGACGTGGCCTTCCCCACTCAAGAGACAGCTGCAGAGGAGCACGTGGGATGACACTGACGCGGACTTATGGGAATGGTTGACTGGATTGCTCGGGCTGAGGAGTAGATCCGGGATTGGGTTCAACGAGGTTGCGAGGTGCTGGCTTGAGCTCACACAGATGAGGCCTACCTGACAGCCTATGCATGACGCTACGAAGACCAGGTCTTCCGTGGCACACGTCGACCGGTACAGACGCTTGAACCTATGCCCTCTAAAATGCTTATGATTACGATGCACTGACAATTGACACTCTGTATGTAGGTTGACCCCCAGGAACGGATTGCGGAGCTCCTGGGGTTACTTCACTCGACGGTTCAGCAGCGGGATGAGCTTCGGTGCTCCCTGGATCGCCTGGTAAGCTTTATCTAACCTAGGACTTGAATGCAATGTTATGCTCATGAGACTGACTTGTTTCTATATGTAGCATGCCCAGGGAGTTCAACCTTAAGGATCAGACGCCCCCTCCTCCTCCTCCCAGCCACCAGCGGATTGGGCTGAGCAAGATGCAGATTTCACACGCGCAGTTGCGTGGGCTGAAGAGGCCGAGGCCACACTTGCGAAGAGGGTAAGCAAACACTTAACTTCCCTACTATGTGATTATGAATGAAATGCCTGAATAAAATGAATGCATATGCAGGCAAAGGAGTTGGAGGCGGTGCTGAGCAAGGCTACTCAGTAGAGGGAGGAGGCAGAGCGATCCCGGGCAGAGGCAGAGCGCCTTCACGGAGAGGCGGAAAAGGTGGCACACCTTCGTGCGGAGGTGGAGCATCTTAGCACTGGGGCAACAGAGGTGGACCGCTACCGTGTAGAGGCCGAGCAGGCCCGGTTGCAGATCGTGAAGTTAGAAGGGGCAGTGGGAGTGCTGCAACAGGCATTTCAGGCGATGGGCAAAGGACCACAGCGCAGCATGACCTCGAGTGGCGCACACAGTAGTGCCTATAGGGAGTACTTCACTGGCTCCTCTAGACATTGGAGGAACGAGGAGGATGAGGAGCGCCGTCGGTGACATCGAGAGGAGGGGAGTACGATGATGGGCCCGCCGGGGAAGCGCCGTGAGGGCACCGACGATAGTAGGGGGCCTAGAGAGGGATAGAGTTGATGTACTTTTCCCCTTTGATTTTGAGCATGCTTGTATGTAAATACCTCATGTGAATGAGAAGGATGAGTTTTGACTGATTTCGTAAAATGAAATGAGTGTGAACGTGCGATGATTCCTTACGAATTACCAAAGCCCTATGAGATTGACTCATACACGGAGAGAGGAGAGACAAAGAGTGGGCGGGACATGGCTAAGAAAGAGAGGAACCCACGCAAGTTTAGGCGACAAGACCGCAGTTTCGAGCGAACTGCTACCGGGTGACTGCAGTTGATCGATCAACCGCGTTCTCAGGGTGACATTCTATCCGACCATGACTCTAATAAGAGTCCTAAATCGGCTCCTAGGAGTTATCCTAGCACAGGAAACTCAATCCTAACTCTATCTCCGGCGTTCCTAAGCTAATCCTATCACAAAGGGTTTTCATCCCACCCCCTATAAGTAGGAGAAGCCCTCAAATTCGCAGACCACACCAACCTTCTCCTTCTAGTCAAGCAAGCTTGGGAAAAACTCATTTATTCATCATAAAGAGGTGCTTTGAGGCGTGCACAAGCGCGGGGGAAGTCTACAACGGGCCAAGGCCAGCTAGGAAGCATCACGGGGAGCTCCAAAGGTTGACTGATATTCCCAAACATCTGAGCACCATTGCTTCAAGATATGTAAGTAATGTATCTTTCTTTCTTTGTCCATCATTCCTTTCACTTCTTCTCATCTCGTCCCTCTTCTTCTCTTTTACTTTCCTCAAATTCTACCTAGATCAAGACGCTATTCCAACCTAAAGTGGCTAGCTCCCATGGTACAGGGGCTCCCCATAGAAGTCATCTCCTTATTAAACGCTTGGCATCTCCATCCCTTACTTGTTTTGGCCAAAAGTTACCAAAAAATATCACTTGATTGGCATAGCATAACAACCTTGGTAGAACTTTCGCACCCACAAACACATACCTTCACATTCCCAACTTTTGAGGCCATTATCATGCTTGAAGAAGTTGAGGCATATTTATCCTTCCCTAGAGCCAAGGTAGGCGAAGAGGACTTAGTGTGTCACACTGTCGCCCCTATAGATCCTACTCTTATTTTGGGGGACTTCCTACCAAATCCAAAGGATGTTAGGACCATGATCAGCCCACAACATATCCATTTAATTCCCATGGCTCAATGGGTCATATCTTATTGTAAGAACAAGTGTGGGTGGAATGAAGCCATAGCCAAGGCTACCTCCATTTGTCTATGTGGGGCCTTTGTTTTCTCTACCACTGACCACCTATTAGACATATCAAACCTTAGCATCATTAGTGGGTTGTGGCGAGGGTTATCCATTTCACAGGCCGTCTTGTCATACCTATATGAGTGCCTCAGCTCGGCCTCCTGTGGGGGTCCTCTCTTTGGATCCATGATTCTTCTTGAGTGTTGGATGGGAATTAGGTTGAAGTTCTTGCCAAAGGAGGATGTAACTTCCGTGAGCCGTATTTTTGGGAGCCACCCACTATTCTTCATTGGAGGTGCATTCTGGTTTCCTCAATAGGTGGAGTGCCACACAGTAGATAAGAAGACTAAGGATGACTGGCGACTTTACCTCAACACCTTGCCACGTGATAGATTTATCATGCGGCCTCAACTCTTACGTGGCACTTCACTTAGGCTTCCCTGAATGCTAGGATTGGATCTAAGGCTATTGGGGAACACTACCTTGGCCATGTATAATCCTCATAGATGTTATCTACAGGTTGGGCTTCCCTACACCATGGTTTCACCACTATCTTACCTACCCGCATTACAAGCAAGGAAGATCGGGACCGAGGAGGATGAGCAGGCGGTTCGGAGCGCTCTGATTATGTGGGAGATCAGCTGAGTCCGCATCCTACCAGCAGAGGTGGCAGAAGAATAGGAGGTTTACCAAGCATATTTGAGAGAGTTACGCGAGATCCGTCCTCGCGGGGATGCAAGATTAATGAGGGATTGATGTAAGGAGAGAGGAGAGTGAACAATGTGAAAGAGAGAGATGGGCTTTCAACAATGTATTTGTTATTGAATTGAATAAGAAAGTTTAATTATGATTGACATGGTTTGTGCCTTTACTTTCTTCACTATATATATATTTTGCATGACTCTCAAGTGAGACCGAGGTTCCGTAGAAATTCCTTTTCCATGCACGCGGTTCTAGGAAAACCGCGGTAATGTGACCAGTAGAAAACTCCGTGGATCTGAGATGTGGGCCTTACTTTATCCCTGCACATACTTCAACAAAAAAATAGGTTAGATCTGCTCTTGGGCTTAACCCCTTGCTTAGAGCAAGTCAAATATATGACCAATCCTTGATATTTGGTCAAGGGGTTAAGCCTTATTAACCAGGAGAAAATAAGATGAAAAATGTGATGCGATGTATGCTATGAAACGAATGCTGATTTGGAATTTTGAAAGTATTTGATTTTTTTGGATTTTGAAGATGTTTGATTTTTTGGATTTTGAAAATATTTAATTTTTTGGATTTTGAAGATATTTGATTTTTTTGGATTATGAAAATATTTGATTTTTTTGGATTTTGAAAATATTTGATTTTATTTTGGATTTTGAAAATATTTAATTTTTTTTGGATTTTGAAGATATTTGATTTTTTTAAAGCTAGTTCTGACCCGGCAGTAAGGACCCTACCTACTCCACTAGGCATCTCCAAAGTATGACGTGCGCTTGGGGGGATGACAATCCCTGGCCAGGGACCAATTCGTATGACGGTGCTTCTACTAAGGCCATATCCAGGGTACAGTCTAGTCCTTGGAAATCAACAGAAACTTTGGGAGGCAAGCCTTGGATAGGCATAGAGGTTCTTAAGGCTTGAGTTCTTCTCATGACACCATTTCAGAGATTCGGTATGTTGCGCCGGGGCTTTGTGTCCGTCATCGAACCTTCATCCACTCTAGGCACGCATACGACCGAACTCATAACGTCCCGCGGAGAACTTTACTGCCACTCTTGCCATGCCTAGCTCATATTTTGAGAGCAATTGGGCTTTGTGCTTTGAGCTTCGGATAAGCTTTTGGCCTTTGCCTTAATTTTTGCCCCTTCTTCTTTTTTTTTCTTTCTCTGTTGCTTCTTCTATGGAATTGGGTCATAATGGACTGCCCCTATTTAAGACCTCCTCTCATCGGGGTGTCCAGATTGATAATCTTCCCCTTATTCACCACTTGCCCCTACATTCGACTAAAGAGAGAGAAAAGTAGGGACCTTCACTTCCCCCAAGTATGGCCGGAGGAGAAACGGTGTCGCACAGAAAAAGGGAAACCCGACCAGGGATGTCGTGTAGTGTGTGAGTGCCATGCTAGGGATCATCCTTGATGATTAAGGAAAGGGACACCTCACTACCGGGCCATCATTAGCCTAACTCTAAAGGAAAAAATGCTTAAGGTACAACCCGTTCCACGCGTGAGACAATTCCTCACCTTCCGCGTTAACTAGACGATAAGCATTCCCTGGATAAGCCTCTCTCACTACAAACGGACCTTCCCAGTTTGGTTGCAGCTTAGACCTAGGACCTCCAGACCTAATAAATTTGTGTTTCAAAATCATATCACCCACTTGAAATTTCAGTTCAATTATCTTCTTTTGAAAATAACGCGAAACTCACTTTTGATAAACGGAAACGTGATCGGCCGCATTTAGCCTCTTCTCATCCAAGAGTTCCAGCTGGACTAGCAACGCCTCTCGACGTTCATCAAGATTAAGTTCCTAATCGAGCTGCACCCTTAGGAAAGGGATTAAAATCTCATATGGGAGTACCGCCTCCATCCCGTAAGTGAGAGCATAAGAGGTTTTCCCCGTAGGAATACATACGGAAGTGCGATAAGCCCATAGAGCTTCTACTAACCGTTCAGGCCAATTAGAAAATTTGTGAGATTCACACGTTTTCTTTATGATTTTAAAAAGGGTTTTATTAGTGGCTTCGACTTGACTGTTGCCTTGAGGGTAATATGGATATGAATGATGCAATGCAATATTGAACTTCTTACAAAGATCCTGGAGCTTTTGTGATACATACAGAGGCCCGTTGTCGGTGACGATGCTGCTTGGCACTCCGAACCGCGAGATGATGTTCTTCATGATGAAGCGACAAACTGTGGTAGCTTTGATCTCTGCGTACGCTTTAGCTTCGGCCCACTTGGTGAAGTACTCAGTGGCGGTAAGGATGAAAGATTTTTGTTTGGTCTGAGAATTTGGATCACCTAGTGGGCCTACAATGTCAAAAGCCCACATGGAGAATGGCCAAGGAGCAAAAAGAGGATGGAGAGATGAAGCAGGAGCGTAGATTTTATCAGCATGGAGTTGGCACTTGAGACACCTATGCACATAGAGGGAGCAATCTTCCTCTAGAGTGGGCCAATAATAGCCCCGCCTAAGGATCTTCTTCGTTAACGCCTGACCATTAACATGACCTCCACACTAGCTAGAATAGGCTGCTTCAGCCACTTCCCATGCCTCATCATCATCTAGGCACCTCATGAGTGTTGACACCTGTTTTATGCCGATAAGTTGAGTCGTTTCTCTTACTCCCTTTTGTTGATGCCTCGAGTTGCCCATCACTCGTTGGGGCTATTTTCAGGCATGTTTTGGGCCAGTTTTATGGGTTGCCTCCCTCCTTGGTTAGGTCCAAGTTGATTCAGGGCTTAATGGGCCTTGGTTTTGGTTGATTGGGATTTTCTATAAGTTTCAACGTCCACGTTCATGTACGGTTCACCCATGACCGCTCAATCCATGTGCGGTTGACTACGGGCCGTCCATATATTTTGGAACATTTTGGCTAATTTTCTGAATTTCCACCGTCAAGCATTTATGCGGTCCTAACCTAGCCGTACAAAATGATGAACGGACGAAAAGTGGCTGCTCATCGTCCAGAGTCCTGCGCTTGGTGGTTTTCCCAGATAATTATCGAATTAATTGAATTATCACCGACAAGGCTAGAACGGTTCGTCCTTGGCCGCTCTACTGTTGAACGGTCTCATATGAGACGTTCTTCTATGAGAGTCCAACGGCGAACATTTCGGTCAGTTCGAGGGATAATCTGGATTATTTCAGATTTATTTTGAATTTCCACCGACGTGGTTGAACGGTCCGGACATAGCCGCACATCCCGTTGAGCGGTCTATCGTAAGACCGTTCATCTGTTCGATTCTTGAATTTCAATAAATTTTATCCCTTTTATCCGTGGTTTTATCCCCAACTTCTTTCATCCTTTTCTCCGCGGATAATCAACCATTTTAAGTGCCGTTTCGACTGGATAAAAGATGATTCAGTTATCTACGATTTTTGTTTGATAATCTTGACCTGAAAATGACTCTAAACCTTAATTTCGAGCTAGGCTTTCTAGGCTCTATAAATAGACCCTAAAGGCCAAGCTTGAAAAGGGGGGAGATTTTGGTCGACGGCGAAGCCCTGCCACATTCTTGAGCGACCTAGCACCAAGGAGGGATGCTTTCTACGTCCATACAAGCCTCCTGTTCAGGGAGTAGTTTGGTTTTGAGTCCTTTCATGTTTGATTATTTTCGCCCTCCTTGTTATTGCATGCATTGCTTTTCACACTTTCTCCCACGTTCTCCTTCATCTTTATTACCATGCACACACCTACCTACGTTTTTTGACACCCTAGGGGTTTAAAATCCCCCAGGTATCCCCCTTTCCATTTGGTCACGTTCATTCCTCATTATTTCGACATTTACTACACCATTCAGTTCTAATCTAGGTTGTTTCTTTGTTTCTTTACGTTGTTTTGCAGGTCAGCAATTCCTAGCACGAGGTCCATCCCCTCTGGCCCGCTGGAGAGGGTGGAGGTTGGACCCCTTTGCGACTTCTGGCTTGGTGGTCTCGAGCGGTTCGCTTCTGTCCGTTCAAGGAGACGTGCGGTGCATCTTCGGCCGTTCTTCTTCGTCCGGCGGTCGTTATAGAGCCATTCAACATCCAGGAGTGCCTCATCTCGCACCTTCTGTAGCACCCTTAGGCGGTCTATCATAATACCGTGCGTCCTATAGGTGGTTCTCCTTCAACAGCTCATCTTCCCAGTGCTGCAGCCAGGCGAGTGTCTCCCCTTCCTTTCCAAAGCACGGCATGTTTATCACGTTCGGTGCTTTGGTGGCGATCACGGTCATTTTTTTTCTATCCTCCTTTTACTATTTTTCACATATTCATTGCATATCGATTTATTCATAACATATCTTCCTTTAAGTAAGAGGATAAAATATATCTACACCCTTCTTTTGTGGCGGTCACGGTGGGACCCCTAGTGCCCATCGTGCTTGTGAGTTGCTGACCCCCCCCCCTTTCGATGTTTAGTTTTCTTCTTGGAGTGATTGCAGGTCGGGTGCATTTTCTGCCTTCTGGAACGTGAGCGGTTCGCCCAGAGCCGTCCATCCTCTGGGGCGGCTGATCATCCACCGTCCTTCCCTGCGAACAGTGCCAGTTCCCCTCCAGCGTCCTGTCGTAGACGGCGTCCTATCGACTCATACTTCTGCACGGCCTGTCTCTGGCCGTTCATCATTCTGGTACAGGTACGCTTCTGGCTGTTCTGAGTGTAGCTGAACGGCTGCTGGAGATCCGTCCCAGTGATTACGCGGTTGGCTACAGACCATTCTTCTGGTACGTTCTTCATCTGCCGTCCTATATTTCCAGCGTTCTGTGATTACTGCTACATGCATTCTGCTGTTCTGTTGCTCCCTGGTTTATACGGTCCAATTCAGACCGTCTGTCCTTTTGAGCGGTCTCACACAGACCGTCCTTCTGGTGCCGCAGTGCACTCATTGTCCATTTTGATTGCCATATTCCATGAGATTTATCAGCTTTGGTGCTAGTTATTGATCTCCCCCTGCTCCCGTATCACTGTTGCATGATTGTTTTTATTGCTTATATATTTGATTGCTCATTGCTTGATAGTTACTAGGCTAGATTTTGCATGCACTCCGGTGCGCATAGGACCATTCATCTCTTTCATAGCAGTTGCATTCCTACCGAGGTAGGGTTTCCTCTCATCTCCATATTCCTTGGAGCCGACTAGGGACCTTGCTGAGGACCTCTGTAAGCCCCCGTGAGCCGTGGATTCCCACACGGACGCCGGGCAGGTTGTACCGTATCCACCCCAGTCTAGGGTTTGCATCCGCGAGTGAGAGGTCCCTATAGAGTCACACAGTTCCTCATTTCTTACCCTAGTTAGGCACCTAGTGGTTGAGTGAATTTTATTTTAATTAAGCCACTAAGGTTCAAAGAGGAACTCATAAGAATTTGACGGGCATCATTTAATAACTTGATTGTACAATTGGGTGATTCTCCTCTCATCTCTTCCTTCCATTGCATGCTTGTTGTTTGCTTTGTTGATTTGGTTGGTTAGGTTTGTTTGCCCTAGTCCTAGGTGCTTAGTGTATGTGGGGTTGTTTCTTTCCCTCAGGATCATCTCCTAGGGTCAGTTCTCATTTCCATTCATACTTCAATCCTTTGTTTGATTCACCATCTCCTATGTCGTCATACGAATTCTCTCAGTCTCACGAGGACTCTCTTCCTCGTGGCCTTCTTGAGGACCCGCCTAGGGTCGCCCATATGCAGGGAGGAGAGGGGACTGCCCCTCCGCTCTCGACCATCCTTGGTGAGGGTGCCCAACCCACTCTTTCAAATCAATCCATTCACAATCCGGCCAATCAAATTCTTAATATGATGGCCCAACTGGACCCTACCCAGCTCCATCTCATCTGGCAAGCCTTGCAGGGGGCCGACGCCCCGACTTCAGCTCCTCCTCGTGGCATGAATGCTACTGTCACCACATCTTCCGTTGCTGGGACCACCTCTGTGGCCTCTATCGACCTTACTCCCACTCGTCCTCAGGTCCTTCGGTACTCCCACATGGAAATGGGCCAGGCTTCCACCTCGGCCCATCAGCCGCTCAATAAGGGGAAGTCCCAAGTCCCCTCTATTCCTTATCTTGATCCCTATGTCACTGTTTCTCTATCGCCGCAGGCCCTTGTAGCCCTAGCAGACTTCACTCGGTTGCAACCAGGGGCCGCCCAGCTGGCTCATGCGGATGTGGGCCCTTCCCTGGCCCATTATCCATCTTACGGGCTGCCCCCTTAGTCAGCTTTTCCTTTGGCTACGTGCCCAGGTACTGCTCCCCTTGCTCCTTCTCCCCTATCCCGGGAACGGGAAATTCTTGATAAATGGGCTGCTATGCAGCAACAAATTGACCTCCTCCACAAGCGGGTTGGCCCGCAATGTTTGGCTGACGTCCCTATTCCTAACTTCAGGGACATTCATTTTCCTCCTCAATCTGAGCTCCCCATGTACCAGAAATATGACGGGAATGGCAACCCGTTCATTCATGTTCGGGAGTTCCTTTACAAGTCAGCACAGTTCCAGCATGACGATCACCTGATGGCTTATTTGTTTCGCCGATCATTGGAAGGGGTCGCCCTGGAATGGTTCTATACTTTGCCTATGGAGGAGGCCGAGAATTTCAAGACCGTCAAAGGAGCGGTTCATTCAGAGATTCCAAGATCGGGTCGGTCCCGAGTATTCCTTCACCGACCTGGTAGCTGAGAAGATGAAGCAAGAGGAAGATTTTGTGACCTATGCAGATCGATGGAGGCAGATGGCCTCACGTGTGCCCGGGCAAATCCCGGAAGAAGAAAAAGTCAAGTTATTGATCTCCAATGCCACCCCAACATTCAGAAATATTTTGGCGATGAATGACATCTCGAATATGCACCAGTTATACAGTAGAGCTCGGTTCATACAAACCCAGTTCAAAGACTCCCCTATTCATTCCCTATTTGAGGCCCAGAAACCCAAAGCCGCCAGGAAATCCCAGGGCCCCGTCACTGAGGGAATACAGATCAATGAGCAGGTCTAGGCTATTCAGTTTCCCCACCAAGCCGCTCCACCTCGCTTCCCGCAGCCTCCACGCAACCCCCAGTTCGCCACTCCACAAGTTCCCCAACCCACTTTCCAGGTTCCCCAATACCCGCAACAACAACCACCACCACCCCAACAGCCTCAGCGGCCGCCATAATATAATAATGTTCCTCCACCCGCCGCTTATGGGTCTGCTCGACCGAGCCCAAAGAGGACCCATTACCCTCCTCTTCCTGAGACATTGCCTAATATTTTCTCTGCTTTGATGTATACTGGTGATATTCAATTGCCTCCGGAGCGTCAAAATTGGAATCCGGCCGCCGATCAGTCCCGATATTGCATATACCATCGGCAGCCCGGGCACACGATAGAACGGTGCTATCAGTTTAGAGATCTAGTGTATGACTTACACGAGGGCCAGAGGATTGATTGGGCCCAGATGCACCAGCTAATCGAAGACATCAAGCAGAGGCAGAGACAAGCCAGGCCGCAGCAGGCGACACCCCAGCAACCGCAGCAACAGCAACCCCCGTAACAACAGCAACCCCAGGAACAGCAGTAGCAACAGGACCTTGGGATCCATCAGAATCCCATGCTGATGCATCAACCCGCTCCTCAGCAACAACAGCAGCCGCCGGCGCCGGCACCAGCACAAGTAAACATTGTCCAACACCCAGCCCCCAACGCTGGGTGGACTTTTGATGATGAAACCCCCGCACACCTTTTGGCCTTTCACCACCACCATTCCCCCGCACCTGCTATCCCCTCCGTTCTCAGGCCCGCCGTTCTCACCACCACTCCACTCATTATTCCCTCCGCACCACCCATCAGGCCCACTACATTCCCCTCCATACCGCCAGTTCCTTCGCCATCATTCACCATACCCTCCATCATCGCCCCTCCACTCAACCCCTTGCCCATTTCCCCTTCACCAGGGCCCATTAGACCAACTTCCGCCATCCTCACCCCCATTTCTACGCCTTCCACCTAACCCACCGGGCCAAGCGGGGGCCCATTTCAGACAGTGCCGGCACCACATTGCGCCCTTCGGAGCGGGCGTCCCTTCCAAAGAGTTTTCCCTTCCTCTGGTGCGACTGCACCCAACCTCCAAGTTCCCTCCCCGACAGTAGAAACAGAAGAAGTAGACCACGTGCCAGGCACGAAGTATGACCTATTGCAGCACTTGGACCGGATGCCAGCCAAGATTTCAGTTTTGGAATTGATCAAAAGGTCGCCGCTACACCAAGATGCTTTGAGGACTTTTCTACATAAGGTTATGGTGAGCGAGGACGTGGTAGTAGACTGTTTGCCATCGGTGTTGTCAACGGTTACAAAGGGGCCTTCCATTTCATTCTTCGAATCGGAGTTAGCACCCCCTGAGGCACGGCAGATGTCGTTGTGTATTACCATCTCTTTGAACAAAGTGGCTATTGAGTCTGCCCTAGTGGACACAGGAGCATTGATAAATGTGTGTCCATTGAGTACCCTCCGTGCCTGCAACATTTCAGAGGATATGCTCAAGCCAACGCCCACAACCATAGCAGCATATGACAATTCCAAGCGTGCTTGTCACAGGGTCGTGACTGTACAGGCCGAGCTAGGGCCATTGGTTATGGACGTGGAATTTTATGTAGTGGACATAGACCCAATGTTTAAAGCTATTCTGGGTCGTCCGTGGATAAATAGCCTGAACGCCATGCCCTCGACTGCCCACCAGTGTTTGAAATTTCCATTCCAAGGGCGGGTGGTCAAGGTGAAGAGCATTTCCACGGTCCAGAATGTCGATGCGATAGCAGCCAAGATCCTTCCTACATTATGGCCAAGCAATCGGCCAGTTTTGTCAGTTATGGACCTGAATTATTAGTGGGCATATGCGTCACGCAAGCCCGCTACTGCGCCAACAAATGTCAAGATCAAGCCCAAGATGAGAGATTCCAAAGGGTGGCACATGATTCTAAAATTGGGCTATCAGCCGGGCCTAGGTCTCGGCGCGCAATTATAGGGGCGGACTAACCCCGTCCCTAAAGGCAGAAAGATGGGCCGTCGGGGCCTTGGCTACCATGATTCAGCAATGTCGATACTTGGAGACTCTGGGCCGTTAACATGGGATTATCGACAGCATTTTGTAAAAGGCCCACCACCGCCTCTGAAGGGGTTGGTGGGTGATATGGAAGATTTTGCTGGTTGTTTTGAGAAGTTGTTCAGCAAGAGAGAAGACCGTCCGAAGAAGAAGGAAACACAGCGGGTGAAGCGTCCTCCAATGCAGCTGGTCCGCTAGGGGCCACGGGAAGTGGGGAGCTCTATCACTGCTTATTCTATGTCCCCGTCCCGTCTTGCCTCTTGGTTTCAACAATTGGGGTCTGTCCCCCGTTCCCCTCCAATCCTGGTCGACCCGTATTTCACGGAGAGACAACCTGAAATCTTATTTGTTCCCTGTGCTTACGGGCGCTGCCCGCCTATTGATCTTTCCACCTTATTTACTCCTTCTCCCTCCGGTGCTCAACTCCACGAGATGTGGTTTTCTTCCTCCGATCCGTTCTTTGATTGCATATTCCCTGAATTATTCCCCATGCAACTCCCTCCTCCTCCATCTTCTTCCTCGTGCTACGTGATCTCCTCCGGCCTCCAAAAAAAATGCCAATTTCAAAACGGAGGTTTCAGTGGAAGATTACGCTATGTTCTGCTCAGATTCCAGGGGTATGAGACCCTTGTTCCTTTTCCAGTAGATTTCCTCTCTCCTAGGTTAGATGTACAGTGCGCAGAGTCTCCTAGGTTAGTCGAGTCGGTTGGGGTAGAGTCTAGTTCGAGTCTAGTCAGCCCGTCCACATCTGCAGCGCACCCTGTGGCGCGTCGTCCCAAATCCATCCCTGATAGGTTTCTATGAGATTTGGCCGAGAGATGCCATGCCCTTCTTAGGTGCCCGGAGTTTGTGGAGACCGCGATTGTTTTAGAAGATGATAAGGAATTAGAAGAGGTATAGAGCAACGGTAGATTAGGGGTATATGAAATTGTGAATGAGAAGGACCCAGTTGACGATGAGGAAAGCGACGTGGATGACACCGCTGACCTATACGCGCAAGGTTTGAAGAGATTTGATGAACCATCCTCGGCAGTGGATGAACCCACTAAGGAAATTAATCTTGGAACTGAAGAGGATCCTAGGTCCATACTTATTTCGGCCAATCTCTCTCCTCAGGTTGAAGAGGAGCTCATCAAGATTTTGAGGGAGTATAGCGATTCCTTTGCCTGGTCCTATGAGGACATGCCGGGTCTTGACCCCACATTGGTTGAACATCGATTGATTCTTAGACCGGGGGCAACACCCGTTAAGCAGAAAGCGAGAAGATTCCACCCACAGATGGCCTTGAGAATTAAGGAAGAAGTCGACAAATTGCATAAGGTCAGGTTCACTAGAGTTGTTTTATATCCGCAGTGGGTGGCCAACATAGTCCCAGTAATGAAAAAGGATGGCAAATTTGGATTTGTATCGATGTCAGGGACTTAAATAAGGCATGTCCAAAAGATAATTTTCCGCTTCCTCACATTGATGTGTTAGTTGATAATACAGCTGGGTATGAAGCACTCTCGTTTATGGATGGTTATTCTGGATATAACCAAATCCGTCTGGCCCCTGAGGATCAAGAGAAGACCTCGTTCACCACGCCCTGGGGCACATACTGCTACGTTGTTATGCCGTTTGGATTGAAGAATGCAGGTGCTACTTATCAGAGGGAAATGATGGCTATCTTCCACGACATGATGCATGTCTATTTAGAAGCTTACGTGGATGATATTTTGGTAAAGTCGAGGTCTCAAGAGGAACACCCCGCCATTCTAGCCAAAGTATTGCAAAGGGCTAGGGAGTATAAGTTAAAGATGAATCCAAAGAAATGCGTGTTTGGAGTTGCATCAGGGAAGTTACTCGGGTTTATAGTTAGTAAACAGGGGATTCAGATCGATCCAAACAAATCAAAGGCCGTTATGGAAATGCCGCCGCCTAAGAATATCACTGAACTTTGAGGTTTGATTGGGCATTTACAATTCATCAGGAGATTTATATCTCAACACTCGCAAAGATGCCGTCCATTTTATGAATTATTAAAGGCGGGCGCAAAGTTTGAATGGAATGAACAATGCCAAAAGGCCTATGAGGAGCTTAAGGTTTATCTTTCTAATCCCCCGGTTCTGCAACCACCCATCCCTGGGAAACCCCTGATCTTATACATTTCTGTGATTGAGGACTCCCTAGGAGCTGTTCTGGCTCAGGTAGACGATGAAGGAAGGGAAAGGGCATCATACTACCTTTTGAGGTTGTTTAATCCTGCTGAATCCAAGTATACTGCCATACACAAGACCTGTGCAGCGCTGGTATGGGTAGCTCAGAAGCTCAAACCTTATTTCCTTGCCCACGAAGTTAGGCTGATCTCTAGAGTGGACCCCATTCATTATCTTTTAGAAAAACCTATCCTTTCTAGCCGATTAGCTCGCTGGCAGAGCTTTCTTTCCCAATTTGACATGACCTTCGTCGTCCAAAAAGCGATCAAGGGATATGCTATTGCTGAGCATCTTACTCATTCTCCCATCCCTCGCACGGATTCGATCCAGGACAAGTTCCCCGATGAACACTTGGCGGTAATCACTCATCTTCCTTTTTGGTCTCTCCCTTTCAATGGTGCTCTCAATTCCCAAGGCAGTGGAATTGGCGCCGTTCTCCTTACTCCGAAAGGGGTAACCATCCCTGTCGCTTATCAACTCTCATTTCCTGCCACTAATAATATAGCCGAGTATGAGGCTCTCCTTGCCGGTCTGAAGCACGCCTACATCATGGGCGCGCAATACCTTAACATCATAGGAGACTCTCAGTTGGTGCTACGTCAAGTCCTGTCAACTTACCGCACCTGTGACCCTAAGCTTAAGCCCTATCAAGATCTGGTCACCCTCTTGGCTAGGCAATTCCGGAAGCTTATCTATATTCACACCCCTCGTTCTCAGAACATCTTGGCTGATGCCCTTGCGTCATTAGCTTCTTCTCTTTCATTTCCCCTCAGTCGTGCCACTGAGACCATTGTGGTCCAGCAGTTAGACGCTCCCTCTCTTCAAGATCCCCGGTTTGACAACCTTAGGAAATCTGTAGAAAGGAAGGCAGAAAGGGAAGAGGTGAAGGAAGTCTCATTAACTGAGCTTGAGGAGATCATAGAGGAAGAAGAGTTGCCGTGGTATTATGAAATTGAGCAATATTGCAGGGATGGTTCATTTCCGGAGACGGCAAATGTCGAGCAGCGAAAGTCCATTAGAAGAGTCGCCGCAAGATACACGATTATTGCTGGAGAATTGTATAGGCGGGCTCTCAATGGAGTTCTAATGAGGTGCCTAGATGACAATGAGGCTTGGAAGGTAGTAGAAGCAGCCCACTCCAGTGAGTGTGGAGGGCACGTGAATGGACAGGCGTTGGCGAAGAAGATTCTTAGGCAGGGCTATTACTGGCCAACCCTAGAAGAGGATTGCTCCACCTATGTCCGTAGGTGTCTTCAATGCCAGCTCCACGCTGACAAGATCCATGCTCCTGCTTCTTCCCTCCATCCTCTCTCTGCTCCTTGGCCATTTTCCATGTGGGCCTTTGATATCATCGGACCTCTCGGTGACCCGAATTCCACCGTCAAGCAGAAGTCCTTTATCCTAATGGCTACGGAGTACTTCACCAAGTGGGCGGAAGCTGAAGCCTATGCAAAAATCAAAGCCACCATAGTATGCCGCTTCATTCTGAAGAACATCATCTCGCGGTTTGGAGTGCCAAGTGATATCGTCACCGACAACGGGCCACAATTTATCTCTCAAGAACTCTGGGACCTCTGTAAGAAGTTTAATATATCATTGCATCATTCATCACCATACTACCCCCAAGGTAATGGCCAGGCTGAGGCCACGAATAAAACCCTTCTTAAAATCATCAAGAAAACATGCGAATCACACAAATTTGCTGATTGGGCCAATAAACTTATAGAAGCTCTATGGGCTTATCACACCTCCGTCCGTACCCCCACGGGGCAGACTCCCTTTGCTCTCACCTATGGGATGGAGGCGGTACTCCCGTACGAGATCCTAATCCCTTCCCTAAGGGTGCAGCTGGATAAAGAACTTAATCTCGACGAGCGTCGAGAGGCGTTGCTAGTCCAACTGGAACTCTTAGATGAGAAGAGGCTTAACGCGGCCAATCATGTTTCGGTTTATCAAAAATGTGTCTCGTGGTATTTTCAAAAGAAGGTTATCGAATGAAAATTCCAAGTGGGTAATATGATTTTGAAACACAAATTTATCAGATCAGCAGGTCCCAGGTCTAAGCTGCAACACAACTCGGAAGGGCCGTTTGTATTTAAGGAAGTCTATCCGGGTAACGCGTATCGTTTAATCAACGCGGAGGGTGAAGAATTACCAAATCCGTGGAATGGGCTATATTTAAAACGCTTTTATCCATGGAGTCAAACCAGCAACGACTTGGTGGCGGGGTGCGCCTTCACTTGATCACAAAAGGGAATCCCCGGTTCAACATTTCACACACTACACAACTACCTGTGGTTCGGTTTTATTCTTTCGCGCAACACCGTTTCACCCTTGGCCATGCTTTGGGGAGGGTGAGAGTCCTTGTATTTTCCTTCTCTCTCAGCTGAAAATAGGGGCAAAAGGTGAATAAGGGGGCGAGGATCGATCTAGACCCCCCCAATAAAAGAGGTCTCAAATAGGGGTAGTCCATTATGACCTTATTCCGCAAGAACAAGAAAAAAAGAAAAAAAAGGGAGCAAAAACCAAAGCTAAAAGCTTACTCAAAGCTCGAAGCTCTCAAAAGTTTGAAAATCTCCAAATAACCAAACTAGGCACGACAAGAGTGGCAGTACAGTTTTCCCGCGGACGTTATGAACCCGGTCGTATGCGTGCCTAGAGCGGAAGTAGGTTCGATAATGGACATAAAGCCCCAGCGCAACAGACCAAATTCTTTGAAAAGGGGGTGTCTTGAGAAGAACTCAAGCCCTAAAAACCTCTATACCTATCGCCAGCTTTCCTGCTAAATCTGTTTTATTTTTCCAAGGATTGGATCCTACCCCGGGTATGGCCTCGGTAGAGGCACCGTCAAAGCAAAGTTAGCACCGGCCACGGGCGGTCCTTTATATTGCACGTTGAGCCCGGGAGGCCCCTGGTGAGATGGGAGGTTCCCTGTCATCAGGACTAAGCTGGTTTCAAAATCCACAAAAAAATCAAATATGTCAAAAACCACAAAAATCAAATCCACAAAAAAAATCAAATATGACAAAAACCACAAAAATCAAATATTTCAAAAATAAAAAAATCAAATATTTCAAAACTCACAAACATCGAATATTTCAAAATCCAAAAAAAATCAAACATTTCAAAACTCAGAAAAATCAAATATTTCAAAACTCAAAAAATCAAATATGTTCAAAACCCAAAACAAAATCAAAAGATTTTGAAAACCAAACAAAAATCAGATATTTTCAAAACTCCCAAAAAAGATTTCCTTGATTTGCATCCATTGCATTCATTTGACATTTGTTATTTGCCTATTTAATGAGGCTTACCCCCTTGACTAAAGATCAAGAGTTGGTCATTTCCTAACTTGTTATAGGCAAGGGGTTAAGCCTAAAACAGATTTAATCTGTTTTCTGCATTTGTGTGTGTGTAGGGGCAGGTTGAAGCTGAAAAGTGCAGTTGGCTCGTGGCCATGAGAATGGTAAAGATCTTATTCCAACCTATGCAATCACATCATGAACCAAACAAAGCTCAAACTCAATTCAATAATCAATTTTATTCACTTCATCTGTCAAGCTTTCTGAACACAAGTCCTATCCAACATCATCATCATGAAACAAAGAAAATCACTCAGTCCTCCGAGAGGCATCCCCGCGGGGACGCATCTCTCTCAGCTCTCTAACGTAGGCCTAGGGCATCTCTGGGATCTCTGCAACCTCTGCTGGTAGGGAGAGCACCCTGCTCACCTCCCACATGATCAGGGCGCTCCTGACCGCCTGCTCATACTCCTCTGTACCAATCATCCTCGCCTGTAGTGCGGGAAGGTGGGGTAGCGCTGGTAGAATAGTCCGAGGTAGTCCAACCTGTAGGTAGCACCGGTGTGGGCTGTACATCGCCAGTGCAGTGTCGCTCACGAGCCTCAAGTCCAAGCCCGGCCGCCTGGGAAGTCTGACGGTGGTGTCACGAAGGAAGCCCGGGCGCATCACGAACCGATCCAGGGGTAGCCTGTTGATGTACAGTCGCCACTCATCCCTGGTCTTCATCTCAGCTGTCCTGCACTCTACCTGCGGAGAAAATCCAAATGCGCCACCTATGAAGAGGAGGGGGTGGCTCCCGAAGATCCTGCTAGCTGAAGTGACCTCCTCCCTATAGATGAATTTCATCCTGGCACCCATCCAACACTCTAGGAGGATCATAGAGCCAAACAGAGGACCTCCTAAGGCTGCTGAAGTAAGGCCCTCGTACAAGTAAGCTAGGATGGCCTGAGAGATGGAAAGACCCTGCCACAGGCCACTAATGGTACTAAGAAGGGGCATCTCTAGCACATGGTCAACTGAAGGGAACAAGATGGCCCCGCACAAGCAAATGGACGCAGCCTTAGCTATGGCTTCATCCCACCCACACCTGTTCTTGCAATGTTCCACTACCCACTGGCTAAGAGGAAGAAGGTGAATCTGACGTGGGCCTACGAAGGTGTGGACATCCCTGCTATCTGGTATGAACCTTCCCAAGATGAGCCTAGGATCTATAGGGGCAACAGTATGACACACCGAATCTTCCCTCCCACCTGGGACCTGGGTAAAGAGAAGTAGGTCTCTACCTCCTCCAGTAGGATAGTGGCCTCGAATGATGGGAAGATGAATGTATGGGTTTGAGGATGCCAAATTTCAACTAAGGCTGAGATGCTATGCCAATCAAGGGAAAGCTTTGGGTAGTTCTGACCTAACACTAGGAGAGGTTGTAAGTGCCAAGATCTCAGGATAGATGTCACTCCTAGGGGCAGGGCGCGGACCATGGGAGCCAACCACTTCAAGGTGGAATAACGCCTGGGGCCAGGAAGAAGCTGAGGTGGAAAGAAGATAGAAGAAAGAAAGAGAAAGGAAAAGCATGTAAGTAAAGGAAAGAATTGAATTAAAAGAAATCATGATTACTATACCTCTCTCAAAGGGCTCGAGCTCAGATGTCGCGGGATCGCAGTCAGTCGTTGGAGCACTTCCCGCTCCTTCCTGGCCGCTTTGGCCCTTCGAAAGATGCTCCCTCCATAGAACACCCCTCTAGGGTCCTCTTCATGATGGTTTGGTGATGAATAGCGAATGGTTCAAGGCTTAGAAGGGAGAGGGTGTGTGAATCACGAATTTAGGCTCCCCCTCTCACTTATAGGGCTTGTTAGGAAGCCTAGGTCTCTTAAGATCGGGTTGGATAAGTCTAGGACAGGTTAAGATGAGGTTTGGATAGGTTTAAGGTAGTTTACCCTCGGGTTAAGGACTCTCCAAGAGAGCCCCTTTTAAGTTCACAGGGTGCCCCATTGGACGGTCTTACGATAGACCGCATATCAATTTGTACGGTCCGTGACTCCGTTTATAATCCTCCAAAGAACTCGAGGGCAGGGTTTCAAGCGGTCTTATTTAGACCGCTCTTCTTCTTACGCGGCTTACATTGAACCGTTCAACCTTCAGAACGGTTAACATAAAACCATCCGATTGCACTTGGAACGGTCTATTACAGACCGTGTAGTCCTTTGAGCAGCCCACTGAGAACCGTTCTTCCTGGCTGAAGCCTGTGGTGCACCTATTCAGCTAGTAAGTCATGCTACACTCATCTCACTCAGTTGGCGTCACTTGTCTCACTCATTTGGCTACGCGTCACTCATCTCACTCATTTGACGTCACCCATCTCACTCATTTGACGTCTCTCACCTCACCCATTTGACGTCCCTCATCTCGCTCATTTGTTATCACACTCTCTCTCTCACTCAAGGTTGACGTCCCTCTGTCTCACCCACACTCGTGTTGCGTCTCACCCGTAGTCGTCGTCTCTCACTCACGCACTCATGTCGAGTCGGTAGTCGCATCTATCTATTCATACATTCATTCATCCACAAAATAAAAACAAAAGCATGCATATCACTATCATATCATATTATATGTACAAAAGTCGGGCCGAGTACAAAGTCAAGCCTGTCCCTCTCCCTGGCCCCCATCACTGTCTCCACCGCCCTCATGCCTCTTTGGGGGATGCATCTTTGAGGTCGCCTCGTCACGCCGTCGCCGGCGTCGCTCCTCCTCCTCATTCCTCCGGTGACCGGAGGAACTAGTGAAGTAACTCCTCATGGAGCCGTGGGTGCCGTGGCTGCCACTCGGAGTCGCTCTGCTGCGCTCCCGACTCACCTCTCTCATGCCCTCCACCTTGCCCTCCAACCTGGCAACCTGCAGCCGGGCCTGCTCTGCCTCAGTCTGGTAACGCTCCGCCTCGGCCCGGTAGCGCTCCGCCTCGATCGCGCTGGCTCGAAGTCACTCCGTCTCAGCCCGATAGCGGTCCGCCTCGGTCGCACCTACTCGGAGTCGCTCTAGCTCAGCCCGAAGAAGCGCCGTCTCCAGCGTGTCCACTGGTCGGCTCTGTGCTGCCTCCTCCCGCACACAGGCCACCTCCTCCCGAGCCGCTGCCCGGCTCTGCTCCAACTCAGTCCTAAGGCAGGTCAGCTCGGACATCTGCATGCACATATCATTGTCAGTCAATTGCATTTCATACATATCATAAGCATAAATAACAAAGGGAAAGTGTAATGATTTGCATACCCTCTCAGTGAGCGCCACCTCGGCCGCCCGCGCCACCATCCTGGTGAAGTCGGCCTCCCGCTCGGCCCGATCTGCAGGAGTCTGGGTAGAAGAAGAAGAAGGAGCATCAGCCCCCCGTCACTGGGTACCCTCGGCACGCTACATCCAAAACTCCAGGTCAGTCACATGCATAATCATAATCATAAGCATTTGCATAATTTAAAGAGTTTAGGGTTTTAGAAAACTCACCAGTAAAGCCAAGGCCTGTCGGGCCTCATCTCGCTCCCTGATGGTGGAGTGTAGGAGCCCCTGTAGCTCCGCTAGTCGTCCCGCTGGGTCGATCTACATTTAGAAGTCCAAGTGTCAGTGCATCATCATCACAAGCATAATAGACAGAGTTTGAGTTTAGAAGTCGTACCGGTCGGTGGGCACCCCGAAACACCTGGTCCCGGTAGTGTCTGGCGTATGCAGTGTAGTACGCCGAGTCGCTCTCCGCTCGGACGGTCACCACTCGCCCCAGAGCTGTCCAGTCGGCCACCTGCGCAGCGTTCCTCGTCGACCAATCAAATGCTGCCGCTAGGCCCCGCATCATCCTCGTCACTCGCTCCCCCGCCTTCTCAGGCGCTCGGAACTCTGACGTGGGCTGATGTACCCCGATGGTCCTCATCACCAACATGTAGTGCAGTGGCTCCACCACATTCATGCAATGAAGCCACACATCTCATCCGGCGAAGGCAAGGGCGCCGACCACCCAAGGCTGACCCTCCTGGCCCTCACCCGTGTAAGGTGTCCACCGTACCTGCAAGAAATAGAAACTCGCATCAGCATCATCATCATATAAGAATTTCATTTAATTAAAGAGTCTGAGTTTAGAAGCATACCGAGGCATACGGTAGAGCGTCCAGGTCATCCTGCAGCTCTCGGACCTGCCGTCTCAGGGCTACAGTCTCTCCAGGTGCTGTCCACCTCCGCGCAATCGGTAGGAGCCCGGGACGGGTCTCCTCGCCTCTGCCCAACCCACGTAGGTACACGTAGGCCCACACCTACATAATAGCATTATGTCAGCATTTAGAAACGTATAGAATTGCATAATTAAGTCTAGGCTGAGAGTCGTACCTAGAGTAAGGGGGAGAAGCCCCCTAGCATCATCCGACGGGCCGTCGAACTCAGCGTGTCGAAAAGGAAGGTGAGAACTGCTGCTCCCCACACGTAGTGCCCCACGTGGCTCAGCTCCTCAAGGAAAGGAAGGAACCGGCAGCTCATCACATCCGCTCTAGTGGAGAAGAGGAGTCGTCTGAACATCAGCATCAAGAACCGTCTCAGCACTCTGTCCGCCTCCCCTCCCGGGCCTGTAGCTACTCTCGGCCGCGCCAGCTCCACCAGTCACTGTAAGTGCTCCTCTGGCTGCTCACCGACTATGACTCCCGCCCGTCGTAACCCCAGGCTGTCCTGGAGACTAGCCCGGGGAAGAAGGGTCGACTACCTCTCAGGGCGCCGCAGCTCTAAGCCCAGCAATCCCTGAGCCATCGCCCGGTAGTCAGGAAAAGTAGTCCCGCTGACCGGTGACCCGTGCACTCGAAGGCCAGTGAGCCTGGCCACGTCCTCCAGCGTGGGGACCATATGCCCCCACGAGAAAAGGAACGTCCGACTCACTAGGTCCCAGCGGTCGTGTAGGGCGTAGAGCAGATTTGCGTCGAACCGACACACCTCGATGCTCAGGAATGGGGAGAACCCCATGGCAGCCAACCGCTCCCTCTGGAAGTCTGGCAGTGCTAAGTACACTACGCGGACCTGCAGCCACGAGGTGCGGGTCCTGCGCTTTCCCTGCATTCATTCATTCATTTTAGATGCATTTTAGTAATTTATTTAAGTATTTTGTTTCATTTCTAAATAAAACCATCAAAGCTTAAGTCTCTGTCAGTAGAGCGGTTACCCACAGGCCGCTCATTCCCTCTAACGGTCCGATGTGCACCGTTTTACTCCTTACGTTCTGTGTTTTGAACGGGCCGGTGTAGGCCGTTCCTATCTTGAATGGGTAATCTCGCACCGTTCTTTCCTCATGCTTCTTAGTGTCAAACGGTCGCTCCTGCGCCGCAGGAAGGTTGGGCGGTCCTATAGGGACCGCATGGTTCTTTGTTGACAGGTTTTGGAACGGACCGATGAGGCCCGTTTGATAGTTTGAGCGGTGAGCCTCTCACTGTCATTGGTTAGTTCGGTTCTGTGGTTGTGAGTTTGAACGGCTACTCCTGGGCCGTATGGATGTTGGGCGGCTCTATGTGAGCCGCACGTTTTTGTTTGTGCGGTTTTGACTGAACCACCCTATCGTCGTCTTCCCTGACGATGGTGAGGGTTTCCCACCGACAGGGAAGACACTGTGGCCCCCCAAATCGGCCCCTAAGCCCTCTAAATTCCTTGAAAATCCCCCAAACTAACATGAATGGCTTACAAATCGAATAAAAATGGAAATGGGAGAAGTTTTAGGGCTCCTACCTCGGGGTCTCGTTGCTTCTTGGCCGGCCTCTCCGCCGGTGCATCTTCTCCAACGATGGCGACCTCTTCCTCGGCTGCGGCTACTCTGGCTTCCTCCTCGGCTACGGGCAGTGGCGGGAGCGCATCCCCCTCGGCCGTGGACGTCGTCGGCGCCACCATGGGCGGTGGTCCTTTGGTGTTCGCCACCGCGGCGGCGGTCGACGGCGGCGGTTCGGTTGCCTCCTCTCCGGCCATCTCTGGGCGGCGGGCTTGGTGCTTCTGACGCATAGAGAGTGAGAGGGAGGGTTGAGAGGAAGAGAGTTTGGGAGAGAGAGAGTTGAGAGAGGGGGGGTTAGAATGGGCTCGGTTGCCCTTCGTTTCTCCCCACCGTCGGTTACGGTGGAGGGAGACGAAGGGTTTAGCTTTTAGAGGTTGCAGAGGTTGCGCGGTCTAGCGATAGACCGTCCACTGTTTGTGCGGTTGCTCTATGACCATTCATCTTCAACGGTAGGATGCTTAAGTCGGTTCAAATTCTATGATACATACGGTTCTCCCGTAGCCGTTCTTCTTGGGGCGGTTCGTCCTTAACCGTCCATGTTTGAGGTTGTTTGGCTTCCTATATCTGCACTTGGTGTTCAATTGATGAATTTTGATGTTATTGCAAATATTGTTAACAAATTTGTGTGCAGCATCCAAAACTTCCACTTGCTATTTCGCCTGCACAGGTAAGTCAGGTATGGCTTTCTATCCCAGTCTCCCTTATTGCATTACTATATGATACTATATTATATTATCTCGAGAACCAGTTGGTTATTTACGTGATCCAGGATCTGATGTTCCCCTTCAACAAAAACGATGATGATCCAGGTTCACGTATTTAATCTTCGGATAGGCCGTTAGGTTGGGATGTCACGGGGAGGATGGTTCTATCCTACACGCCGTGGTTGCGAATAGTATATTGACTCTGACTTTCCCAACTTAGCAATACTATTCTCGAGTATTTTATATTTTAATCTTTCTTTACATTTGTTTTTACGATTTCTTTTATTTTAGCCCAGCATGCATCATACGCATCTTTTGAGCTTTCATGACCCATGGTTTGCTTGAAGAATGTCCCGTCAGTGATGGTTAGCCGTACGTTCAGTGTTTGAGTAAGAGGGACTAATTCCACTCTGAGTTGGAAGGTTCTCTTTGGTCGATTCGCTTGGATTGATTGATTGAAAGGTCCCCGTCTGGAGCTTTAGCCTGTTTCCTTTACTTTTGATGCCTGCTTTTGTGGCCTCCTCATTGGACCGCGGGATTGTGTCCCCCATGAGGTTGGTCTTGTCAGTTTATTTCATTTAGTTTAGTTCCTCCAGACTGGTGTCGCTTTTGGTTTGATCATTCCTTATGTTTGGTTCAGAGTTTTCCGGAAGATTCCTGTCACTTGTTGGTAAAAACGGGTGTCGTTTTACCTTAACGCCCGCTTTTTCGGTCCACTCCGCTGCATCTCCGCTTCATCTCCATGTTCCATGTCACTTCCGCTTCACCTCCGCTCGCTCCCCTGCAAAGAGGACGTTAAGGAGGGGCATCTATTGACACCCGTTTTATGCCGATAAGTTGAGTCGTTTCTCTTACTCCCTTTTGTTGATGCCTCGAGTTGCCCATCACTCGTTGGGGCTATTTTCAGGCATGTTTTGGGCCAGTTTTATGGGTTGCCTCCCTCCTTGGTTAGGTCCAAGTTGATTCAGGGCTTAATGGGCCTTGGTTTTGGTTGATTGGGCTTTTCTATAAGTTTCAACGTCCACGTGCATGTACGGTTCATCCATGACCGCTCAATCCATGTGCGGTTGACTACGGGCCGTCCATATATTTTGGAACATTTTGGCTAATTTTCTGAATTTCCACCGTCAAGCATTTATGCGGTCCTAACCTAGCCGTACAAAATGATGAACGGACGAAAGTGGCCGCTCATCGTCCAGAGTCCTGCGCTTGGTGGTTTTCCAGATAATTATCCAATTAATTGAATTATCACCGACAAGGCTAGAACGGTTCGTCCTTGGCCGCTCTACTGTTGAACGGTCTCATATGAGCCGTTCTTCTATGAGAGTCCAACGGCGAACGTTTCGGTCAGTTCGAGGATAATCTGGATTATTTCAGATTTATTTTGAATTTCCACCGACGTGGTTGAACGGTCCGGACATAGCCGCACATCCCGTTGAGCGGTCTATCGTAAGACCGTTCATCTGTTCGATTCCTGAATTTCAACAAATTTTATCCCTTTTATCAGTGGTTTTATCCCCAACTTCTTTCATCCTTTTCTCTGCGGATAATCAACCATTTTAAGTGTCGTTTCGACTGGATAAAAGATGATTCAGTTATCTACGATTTTTGTTTGATAATCTCGACCTGAAAATGACTCTAAACTCTAATTTCGAGCTAGGCTTTCTAGGCTCTATAAATAGACCCTAAAGGCCAAGCTTGAAAAGGGGGGGAGATTTTGGTCGACGGCGAAGCCCTGCCGCATTCTTGAGTGACCTAGCACCAAGGAGGGAGGCTTTCTACGTCCATACAAGCCTCTGGTTCAGGGAGTAGTTTGGTTTTGAGTCCTTTCGTGTTTGATTGTTTTCGCCCTCCTTGTTATTGCATGCATTGCTTTTCACACTTTCTACCACGTTCTCCTTCATCTTCATTACCATGCACACACCTACCTACGTTTTTTGACACCCTAGGGGTTTAAAATCCCCCAGGTATCCCCCTTTCCATTTGGTCACGTTCATTCCTCATTATTTTGACATTTACTACACCATTCAGTTCTAATCTAGGTTGTTTCTTTGTTTCTTTACGTTGTTTTGCAGGTCAGCAATTCCTAGCACGAGGCCCATCCCCTCTGGCCGGCTGGAGAGGGTGGAGGTTGGACCTCTTTGCGACTTCTGGCTTGGTGGTCTCGAGCGGTTCGCTTCTATCCGTTCAAGGAGACGTGCGGTGCATCTTTGGCCGTTCTTCTTCATCCGGCGGTCGTTATAGAGCCGTTCAACATCCAGGAGTGCCTCATCCCGCACCTTCTGCAGCACCCTTAGGCGGTCTATCGTAACACCGTGCGTCCTATAGGTGGTTCTCCTTCAACCGCTCATCTTCGCAGTGCTGCAGCCAGGCGAGTGTCTCCCCTTCCTTTCCAAAGCACGGCGTGTTTATCACGTTCGGCACTTTGGTGGCAATCACGGTCATTTTTTTCTATCCTCCTCTTACTATTTTTCACTTATTCATTGCATATCGATTTATTCATAACATATCTTCCTTTAAATAAGAGGAGAAAATATATCTACAATGAGCATCCCATTGAGAGCACGCCTATATAATTCTTCTGTAAAGATGGTATATCTCAAGGCAGCCCTTCTAATGACCTTGCGTTGCTCGGCATTCGTCGACTCTGGGAACGATCCATTCTTGCAATATTGCACAATTTCCTGATACCATGGCAATTCTTCTTCTTCCAAGATCTCCTCTAATTCTGCCAACAAAACCTCCTTCAAGTCCTTCATCTCAACTTTCTTCTCTATAGTTTTCCTAACGTTGTCGAACCAAGGATCTTGAAGAGAAGGGGCGTCCCGTCTCTGGACGATGATAGTCTCAGTACTCCGACTGAGAGGAAAGGCTAAAGAGGAGGCTGTTGGTCCCGGGTAGGCAAGCGGACAAGAAGGGGGGGTTGAATTGCCCCTCACTCAAAATGATAAATTTAAAAACTAACTAAGCGGAAATAACAACTTTGACAAGATTGAAAGGATTAAACTAACAAAGTGATTTAAGCTCTCTCAATCTCGTCGAGCTCACTCGACCATGCACAAGTTTAAGCAATTAAGCATGTTACACAAAGTAATCTAGGCAATTGAGATTTGCTTGTGCAATTGGAATTTGCTCATACTCACCGATCACACATGTATTGAATTAACAATTAATCACAATAAAGTAAACCATAATGCACACCACAAGACACAAGGATTTTTAAGGTGGTTTAGGACCACGGCGGGCTCCCTACGTCCACCCCTTACCAAACTGATAAGGATCCACTTGCTAGATAAACCAGCACGGGGAAGACTCCACAACACGGAGCAAGACTCTAACATACACGGGGATAAATCCCCAACACGGAGGCGGCGCTCCAACAACACGCAGGATGATACCTGCACACACACACGGGGACACGCCCCAACACACACACGCAGAGTAAACCCTACAAACACGGTATACAACCCCAAACACATAGGAGACGGAGTCTCCAACATGATCCGATGACCGGATCACAAACACACACACGCTGCAACAAATGCAGCACCGGAGACACATGACCGTATACAAACGGTCACACACACAATATTTCTAGTTTAGAAAATTAACACAGATATTCAAACATGCTCAACCCTAAACATAGATCATGAAACACATCAAGAACAACATAGAATGGATGTAGAAAAGATCCCCCTTGGGATTCCAAAACCCGGTTGATGATGTTTGTTGACACCCGTTTTTGCCTATGAGTTGGGTCATTCCGCTAATCACCATTTGTTGATGCCTCAAGTTGTCCATTACTCACTGGGTCATTTCCAGGTGTGCCTTTGGGCTTATTCTAGGGGTACCTTCCACCGTGGCGTGGTTTATTCTCAAATACATGCTTATTGGGTCTTGATTTCGATTGATCTTTGGGTTGAATGGGTTCATTTATCCCATTTTATTGATTTTAATGTCCAGCCTTTACACGGTCTTTCGATTGACCGTTCAATTAAGTACACGGTCCTTTGAGGACCGTACCTTTGAAACTAGCGTCGACCTGAGTTCTCTTTGCACCGAACTACTTTTGCTTAAAAATGGCCTACCGATTGACCGTTTAGTATTTAAGCGGTCTGTTTGGGACCTGTGAGCGACGTCACGCGGTTCGGAGAGCGAAGAGGATGCGGAGCGCGCGGGCTCCTCTTTTGTTTGCTGCAACACAGGAATAAGAGAAGAGAGAAGGGGCCACCACGGGAGATTGCTCCGGCGGGGCAAGCGGGACAAATGTAATATAGCAAGATATGGGGGTTAAATGGCCATAGCGGGAAGTGACTCGCCGCGACCTCGGGGGGACGGGAATGGTGCAGAAATTAAATAGCAAGAATTGAAACGGCCATTGGGGAAGTGACTCGCCGCGGCCTAGAGAATATGAGCAGATAAGAATATAACAGAATATAAGGAGAATATAAAGAGCGAGAATTTAAACGGCCATTAGGGAAGTGACTCACCGTAGTCTCGAGAACATGAATAGATAAGAATATAATATATAAGAACGGGAATTTAAACGGCCATTGGGGAAGTGACTCGCCGCGGCCTCGAGAATATGAATAGATAAGAATATAACATATAAGAATGGGAATTTAAACGGCCATTGGGGAAGTGACTCGCCGCGGCCTCGAGAATATGAGCAGAATACAACAGAATATAAAGAGAATATAAGAACGGGAATTTAAACGGCCATTGGGGAAGTGACTCGCCGCGGCCTCGAGAACAAGATGTGATCGCCAGGGGCCAAAAGACCCCAAATAAAAAAAGTGATCGCGCCTACCTCAAGAGCGGGAGATGGCGGGTTGCTTCTTCCTCCCCCTTCGGCCGGCCGACGGAGAGGGCTTTCCTTGGGTACCCTTGCAAAACAGTAGACAATAAACGAACGGAATTAGAAAATGGTAGTGTAGTAACAATTCCTTGCAATAAAAGTAACGAGATTGTGACCTGACACACACCTGGTTGGTGTGGTTTTAAACCCCTCTCGGACTCGAGTAGGAGGAAAAATGCGATGATGAATGCAAGAAGTATGCAAGAGACGGCGCCCTTATGTAGGGAGATAGAGGATGCAGTATGATGAATGTAAAGAACTATGGAGAAAAAGGGGAAGAAAAGGCTTATTGGATGAGCCGAAGGTGAGATTCGGCAGAGCTCCGGCAGCGTAGGGACGACGTGGAAGCGCGGTGGACGAAGATAGCCTTCCTCTCGTGAGCCTGGACACCCTAGAAGCCGGCAGAACCTCCACCTACAAAAGACCCCACGGGTTAGAAATGACTCCGATAGCCTCTGGGCTCCGGCAGCCTATCGGATCTCTTAGAAGCTCTTCCAGAACTGAGGGGGTGGGCCTCTATTTATAGGGCTCCGGAGGGTGGAGGCGTCCAGGACCCTAGACACCTCCATCAGGGCAAAAAAGATATTTTATTCTATTTTTATTCATTTTTTTGGAATATTTTTGTGGAGGCGTCCAGGGCCCCGGACGCCTCCAACATGTCCACCGAACACCACCGACGGCCGCACGCGGTTTGGCATAACACGTGGTTTTATGAGCGGCGCCTCGTGATTCAGAAATGGACGCGTCCAGCTGGCTGGACGTCTCCATAATTTAGATTTTTTACACACGACAAACCGTCATTCGGTGGCCGGGGCCCGTAAAGGAGTTGATGGAGGCGTCTAGGGGCCTGGACGTCTCCATAAATATATTGTTTTTATTTTTATGTTTTGTTTTTATGCCAAAGTTGGCATTTTAATTTTTTATATTTGTTTTTATGGAGGCGTCCAGGGGCCTGGACGCCTCCATTAATATATTATTTTTTATTTGATTTTGTTCTTTGAAAAATAAATTAAAAAGAAATTAAAAGAATGGGGGCGTCCAGGGGCCTGGACGCCCCCATAAAGACCCACCCGGGTCCTCAGTTCAGGAATTGGCGGCCGCCCGGTAGACACCCTTCTTGGTTCCTGAACCTCCTGATGCGTCTGACTAGTGTTGATGCCGTCCGAATGCCGTGACTAGACGATTCCGGATGCCGAAAAGGGTGGAAGAAGACTCAAGAAAAGGAAGCACTCAAGTGATTCAAAACGCGTAAGCCGTCGCGGGGCGTTGTATAGTGATATGAGACTTTCTCAGGAGACGTCAAGAATAGCGTATCTACAGCTGTCCCGCCTTGGCGTCTGCTTTGCAAGGGAGCGACACGTAGTGGAATGGTTTCGAAGTGGAGTGAAATGAAGTGGGAGCGGACTGATAAGTTGATGCCAAGGTGTGATGAGACACGCTTTTGACGTTACTGTCTGGAATTTTTTCTGGAGTTTCAATGAGGCAACCTTTGAAGAAGGTCTTTCAAATCTTGACGATTGCTTGGACGGAGATCAAATAAGGGAGGGTGAGATGTGCGCTCAGGCACGAAAAAGAGACCAACTTCTTGGTGTGGAAGTACCTGGGTCATAAACCTGTAGGTTTCACCTTTGGGGAGCGGTTACCAGCCAACGTGGAAGTACTGCGGCCAAGGTGGGTCAAGCAAGGTAAAATGCAAAGGAATATCTGAGGGTCTGTCCAAACAAGGGTCTCCTTTGGAAGAGCAACGTAGGGCCGTTTCAAGGAAACTCAGTATTTCATTCGGAGTGGAATATCTCATATTTGTAAGAATTGAAGCACAACAGCCTTCGCAATCGAATCACTTGAATGATCTTCCGCAATAAATCAAAGTCCTATATGAATGCATGCTGGGCTTAAAGAGAAATTTAAAACAAACTAAAATAGAAAATAGCCAAGGATAATATTGTCAACTTGTTAAGAATGGGTCAGGATACCGATCCGGTGAGTCGACACTGGGCTGGGGCCCGTTTAACCGCGCACCAACTCACTGAATGGAACCGTCGTCCCCATGCTACCACAAGTTAACGGCCTATCCATACAACCCAAATTCTTCGGGATCATCACTGTTTTTGTTGAAGGGGAACTCAAATCCCGGATTCGTTCGGGTCGCAAGGTCCTTGACATGTTCTAGTAGCGTAGGTATCATATACTATGATGCATGACATGGTGGGACCAACCATTGAAAGGTGGGACAGGAGACAGGACAAAGACGTCCGTTAGTAAAACCTGCACAGACTAGCAAAGGTTATCAGAAAGTAGCAGAGTCATAGCAGAATCGCACCACAGTACAAAGGAGATCCAGACAAAATCTTGACAATGACCACTGATGTGACATGTTTTATCCTGTAGCGCCCTACCCTTCTTATAAGAACTCCCCTTAGGCTAGTTCATTCAAATGCACCAAGGTGGGTTTTGGAAGCTCATGAGAGGAAGGAGAGGAGAATATAGAGATTTCAGGATGGAAGGAGAGTCTTCCCGCGTTATGAAGAGGAGCAGGCCTAGCGGCGAGATCAGGCTACTCTCCGACCTCGAGGGTCATCTGAGTGGGACGATCATGTCGCATATGGTAAGCTGATTCTTTTCAAATTTCTCCACGTGAGCCTTCTTCTTACTTCCTTCATTTCTTCTTCTTTCTTTTCTCTTTCAGCCATATCCACTCTTCCCAGGCCCGAGGAAGTTTTCCAAACTGCCATGGCTTTCAAAGCTAACTTCCAACATCTCCATCGGCATGAGGGCCATACTCTCGAAGTGGCATCTGCAGGGGCTCCTTATTCACGCCAAACACTACGAGAAGATTCGTATGGACTGGGCGGCTATGGGCGCACTAGTGGAGATCTGGCATCCCCAAACCCACACTTTTATCTTCCCGACCTTCGAGGTGACCATCCTCCTCGAGGAGGTGGAACTTCTGCTCGGATTGAAGAAATTCAAGAGTGACGGGAAGGTGAAGGCTATGCGGATGCTGACACGGGGGACTTCCGAAAGCGTCCTTGGAAGCTTCATGCCGCCCGACGTAGCCCGAAAGGTTCGTACTCAAAAGGGAATTGATTTGCAAAAGCTCGCGGAATGGGTCATGGAGGCCTTGAGAGGGTTACCAGACGATGACTATTTGGAGGGAATCATGAAAGGGTTCACCATTTGTCTGGCGGGTGCTCTCTTGTTTCCTTATACCGACAACATGGTGGAGGAAGACCAACTGAGTGCTATCTGCGGGATCTGGCGTGGAAAGAGGGTGGGACCCGCTGTCCTTGCCTACCTATATAGTGGCCTTACTGCCTCGAGCATGGGTAAGCCTCCTTTTGGTTGCGCACTTGTCTTGAATTGCTGGCTTGATTTGCACTTCAAATTCGACCACCGCGAGGGAATGCCAACCGCTTCGAAGCTCTTCCAACAAAGCCCTCTTCATCACATAGTCGACGTGTTAGGCTTCGGTGGTACTGTAGTGAACCGCGTTCCGTGGCTGAAGAAACGTGAAGACTGGCGGTCTCACTTCCGCACCGTGACACAAGGCTTCTTCACTTGCGCACCGGCATGTTTGCTTTCGCTTGATCTCCTCATGAGGCCTTCTCCCGAAGTTGATCTTCAACTGATCGGCGCGACCGAGTTTGTCCTTTATAACGCGCATCGATGCTGCCTCCAGGTCGGCATTCCACGCCATTCGTTCCCACTATCGACTGACATCGTTCCTTTGAAGAAGAGAGAGTTGGGTACTGAAGCGGATGCAAAGGAAGCGAAGGCCGTCAAAGCACCCTGGAAGACAAGTGTTGCGGGAAAGGCCTTAGCGCATGTGGGGGAACAATGCGAGCTGTGGAGAGTTTATGTGACCGAACTGGGGAAGTTAAGGCCTAAGGCGCCTAAACCCCTGATGTAGCCTATTCTGCTTTTCTGATAAAATCTGGCATGGATGTTTTGGGACCCCCGTTCCCTTAATTATTATTATCTTTTTTGTGGTTTTTCTTTTTCTTTGTGTTTTTTCTTTTGTTTGGATTATATACATACTCTTATCTTTTTTCCTTTTATTATATTTTTTTTTGAAATTTTTATTATGGGGGCGTCCAGGGGCCTGGACGCCCCTAATTTTTTATTTTTGATTTTTTAAGTTTTTTTATTTTGGGGGCGTCCAGGGTCCTGGACGCCCCTAATTTTTTATTTATTATTTTTTTTGGTTTTTTTGTTTTGGGGGCGTCCAGGCGCCTGGACGCCCCTAATTTTTTATTTTTTATTTTTTGGTTTTTTTGTTTTGGGGGGCGTCCAGGCGCCTGGACGCCCCTAAGTTTTTGATTTTTGAAAAAAATAAAAAAAAAGGTGGGGGCGTCCAGGCGCCTGGACGCCCCAAACAAGGTGGATTTTATATATACGGGGGGGCCTCCCCCCTTTGCTCATTTACTGTTCATTCAAACGACCCAGTCAATCCAGACGACCCATTCTTAGTCTGAATGGAGCAAGGAGGCCCGAGCCAGGGTGGAGAGAAGCGCAAACGACGGGCTCATCGTCCGAGGAGGCTGAGGGACGATGCCGAGGAGGCTACTGCGGCGGAGGAGATTGCCGCGGAGGAGGACGCTCCTCCTTTGGCCGTGGAGGCCACAGTGGATGCTGGCGACGCGGGAGAGGACGATCACGACCCGGTAAGCTCTTCGGAACTTCAATCTGTTGGTTTAATAGGCTGGATAGGCGGGCGAGAGGCCATGCGGTGAGGACCGGTGAGTGAGGGATGGAGGCGTCCAGGGGCCTGGACGCCTCCACATTTTCTTTTTTCTTTTTATTTATTTATTTATTTATGTAAATAATAAAAATAGAATTAAAAATAAGGAGGCGTCCAGGTATTATGACGCCTCCATGATAGTATATATATATATTTTTATTTATTTTGGTTTTGGGTTTTGGGTTTTTCTAAAATTAAAATAAAGAAAATGTAAAGGAGGCGTCCAAGGTGTTGGACGCCTCCAAAAAAAACATAAAAATAAAATAAAATAAATAAGTAGTATATACAGTGTTATTGTTTATTACTATTCATAATGCTGATGTGCTCTTTGTTGGTTTTGTGGTGTGTAGGGCGTGATGAAGGGCCGGATCAGCTGGTCCCTAGTGGTGGCGGCATACCGTGGGCTGCCAGACTTTCAGAGGGCGCGTGTGGATGCCATGGGCTTTGGAGCTTTCCTTCGGATCGAGCCCTTTCGGCTCTACCTTCCTCTTATCCAGGCATTGAGGGAGCGGTGGCACGCACCGAGCCGGGCGTTTCTGATGCCCTGGGGGCACATGGTGCCGACACTCGAGGACGTGGCTCGGATCACCGGGCTACGAGTTGACGGAGAGGCGGTGAGCGGGGTCACCTACCCCGACTACCGAGAGAGTGCCCTGGACCTGCTGTGGTTAGAGACGAGCGTGACTGATAGAGACAGCAGGGTAGTCGGCCAAGTGGAGATTATGGAGGCGCTCGGATTCGTCGACCCGCGCCAGCGGGTTAGCGAGACTGGAGCGGAGTTTCTGGCACGACTGGAGGGAGACGATCGTGCAGCTTTCACCCAGGACCCGAGCGAGCGGGAGCTGGTGGACCTAGACCTCCGGAGGTTTCTTTTCTTCTTCTTGGGCCGCCTTCTGCTGGGGACGAAGGGGGATGGCATCCACTGCCGTTTCCTCGGGATCCTGGCGGACCTTGACAAAGTGGGGCACTACGCGTGGGGAGCGGCTATGCTTGCCCATTTGATTGTTGATCTCTCCCAGACTTCAGAGAGGGAGACGACAGTCAGCGACTTCGCACCTTTTCTCCAAGTACATAATTTATTTATGCATTTTACCGTAGTTAAATATGCAATTACTCGTGCTAATGATGTATGATGGATGCAGGTGTGGAGTTATTACTACTTCCCGATGGGGAGGGCCAGGCAGGGGAACAGGAGAGCCGTTCCTCTAGCACGACAGTGGAGGCCGGTCGTGGTAGCGGCACCACACAGCTACCAGCTGGCGTCACTTCGTCGGGAGCTGAGCGAGTATCCCGAGGCCATGGTATGATGCGTATGATTTTTTGTGTTTATGCATGTGACTGAATGGTAACTAACATGATGTATGTATGGTGATGCAGGTGGTGTGGAGACCCTACCTGGGCATGGGCGACGCTGGCCAGCCTTGGGTTGTAGCGGGTCTTCCTCGTTTCAGGCGGGACGTGTGGGTCCATTGCCCGAACGAGATCGAGCCGCTTCGGCTGAGGCTGGTTATGAGGACATTGGGGCTAGCCCAGGAGTGGGTTGATGTAGATGAGCCGGCCTGCATCGGGCGGAAGACCAAGGGGAAGGTGAAGATTGTGGACTGGCGTACGCGCTTCCCAGCACAGTACCAGGACTGGCAGCAGGGCGGGGTCCCAGTGGTGTCCCATGTACAGGACAGTACTGATTACCTGAGACGGTACCGGGCTACGTACGGGGACCGCCTCTTCCTTGGTGGTATGGCAGGGGTAAGTGAAATGAAAATACTTCACCCTTCTATATGTATATGCATGTGGCACTAACTTATGTGCAATGCAGGATGCTCGTGACAACATGATCGCCGACCTGCGGGCCCAGTTGGCGGACGTCAGGCGGCAGTTGGTGGCCATCCGACAGGAGTTGGAGATCCTGGTGAGTTTATGCGATGCATATGTTGTGACCTGGATTTTTGATACTTGGCCTCTAACTGTCGTTCGCTCTGTGTTTCAGCGGGCCCACCAGACAGTGGCAGCCGGGATGGCTGGTGGAGCGGGTTCCAGTTCGCGGGGCCCTCCTCCGGAGGTTTCTGCCCTCCAGGAGCAGCTGGCGTATGCGGTGGCTCGGGTTGAGGAGGCCGAGCGTGACCGTGAGGCTCGAGTGAGCGTTTGCCTGACCTCGACTCTCCTTCTGGCTGCTCTCCTTCTATCACTGTTCTCTTACGGTGCATGCGTGCTTTGACAGGTGGCCGAGATCCGAGAGGCCCTGGCGCGTGCTGTTCGTGCCGAGCAGGAGCGTGACGCTCGGGTGGCGGAGCGTGACGCCCGGATTGTGGAGCTGGAGGAGGAGCGTCGACGGGAGGCTGAGGAGCTCCCTCGTGACGTGCTGGATCTGCGGATCGCCCTCGAGCTGTCGAGGAGGGAGGCGGTGAGAGAGAGAGAGGAGAGGGAGAGAGAGAGGGAGGAGCGACAGCGGGATCTGACCGAGAGGAGGGCTCTAGAGGCCCAGCTGTTGGAGCTTCGATTGAGTCTCGGCACGGCGGAGGGGAGGCTTCGAGAGAGCGAGGAGCGGTACCAGAGGGCGAAGGAACGCGGGGCGCGACTTCGTCAGTCTGGTTCTTTTTCCATGGGCAGCTATCTGGTTTCTTCGGCCGAGGAGCGTCGTCGTGCCTTCGAGGCTGGAGTGCCACCGCAGGGCGAGGCGAGCACGGCTTCTCAGGGTTCGCAGAGGCCCCCTAGGGATCCCCGGCAGAGGAGGGAGGAGAGAGATGACTAGGAGGGTGGCAGCGAGAGTTAGAGAGTTACTTGTACACGTCACCCTTCTCACTGTATGATGTACTTTAACTATTATATGAAATGAATTTCGTGTGGCGTGCCCTTTTCTTTCTCGCACTTTCTTTTGCACCACGTTGTTTACGCTTCACGAGACTTTTACCCTGGATAGAAGGGAACTACTTTGCACGGGGGGATTATGTTCCTTTCTCCCTTTTTGGGCGCGTCCAGGCGCGAGGACGCGTCTTAATCCTTGAAATCAAATTTAAAGCGTCGGGTGGCCTTTCTTCTCCCGTGCCTTACCCGCAAACGAGCCCGCCTTCCGCCGAAACTTGCTTGCCCCCTTTTTCGTCTTCCTCCTCTTTTGATCGATGGAGTTCGGTGGGCCCGACCATGGTGAAGGTGGAGAGGGACGAGGAACTCCTCTCCCGAGGAGGGACAAGCAAGAACACGGAACGGTGTCCATGGAGGAGGAAGGGTCGCTTCGGGCCCCCGAGGGACCCGAGGGGCCCGATGTCTCGGAGGGAGGTGAACACGGTCTGGTAGGTCCTCCGATCTCTTCCTCTTTTGATCCATTTTGAGTTTTGAAGCGAGCCGCGCGAGGGGGGAAAGGGTTCGGAGAGTGTTGCACTCAAATGATGGACGCGTCCTAGACAGGGGACGCGTTCTTTGTTATGATGCGAGGCCCTTCTTTCTTGGTGCAGGACATGGCGAGGGCCCTGGGCCTGGCCGATGAGTGGGCGAGTGTAGACGAGCCGAGCCGCGTCAGGAAGGAGAGTCGCGGCAAGGCGAAGCTTGAAGACTGGCGCATACGTCTCCCTGGGCAGCAAGGGAGCGTACTGGTGCAGGATAGTGCCGACTTCCTGCGGCGGCAGAGAGAGAGTTATGCGGGGCTTCCCCAAGCCGGGGATACGCGCGATGTCGACGGGTCGCGTGCCCAATTAGCCGAGGTCAGGCGGCAGCTGGCCGCCACTCAACAGGAAATGTCGCTCTTGGTAAGCTAAGTGCTGCATTTTCTATTTTTAAATGTGGAGCTTAGCTGGCAGTTGTTGTTTGTTCGTTCCAGTGTGCCCAGCAGACAGCGATGGGGGGAGTGGCTGGCGGCGCATCTTCCAGTTCATCGGCCCCTTTTCTTGAGATTGCCTCCCTCCGGGAGCAACTTGCTGGTGCGGTGGCTCGGGCTGCCCGGGCGGAAGAGGAGCGTGATGCCTGGGTGGCGACTATAGCAGAGTTGCGACATCGCGGTGAGGAGAGACCTTCTCCAAACATCCTGGAGTTAAGGGTTCTTCTGCAGATGATGAGGAGAGATGCAGAGAGAGAGAGAGCCGAGAGAAGGTCCGAGCGACAGCGGGATCAGACCGAGAGGAGGGCCTTGGAGGCCCAAGTGAGGGAGCTCCAGCTGGGCCTTCAGGCCGTCGTGCAGAGACTAGGAGGGATGGAGACGCGCTACGAGAGAGTGCGAGAGTTCGGGGAGCGACTGCGCCAGTCTGGTCGCTTTGCCGCTAGTGGCTTCTTTGCCACGCCAGGGGAGGAGTAGCGAGTCATTGCTGTGGAGCCAGCGCCACGAGGCGAGGCGGGTGCTGCTGCACGGGGATCCAGGAGGCTTCTGAGGGACCCTCACCTCAGGGGAGAGGAGAGGGACGCCTAGAGGAACGAGCATGAAGATAATGGAAAGAGTTGGCGAGCTAGTGGACCCGCCACCTCTCTATGATTGTAGTGTTTATGACAGCTTATGTAGAATTATGAATGGAGTGATTTGATTTTATGCTGCTTGTTTGTTCTCTTGTGCGTTCCTTCTTCCCTACACTTCTTCTCCTTTGCACTGTTCCCATGTGATGGGTCTGCCGAGACTCCACCCCAAACGGAGAATCGCGTCTTGTTGTGACTATTTTCCACGGGGATCTGCCGTCGAAGTCAATAATGACGGCCCTAGTTCCTTCTCCCGGATGTTGTGTCAAGTTTTACGGACGTCCTCCAAAACATGATAGGGTATCCCTAGATAACATAGGGGGCTAGTCGTCATATTCTTCGTCCAATCAATCACCCAGTGCGAGCGGTGAAGTGACACACGGGACCGATGGCAGGTGCCTCATTGCGAGGGCTATCATTAAAGGTGATGGAGGCAATCTTGGCCCACACTCCTTCCATTTCTATAAATTCTTGTCCCTTTTATCCTCCCAGGTATATCGAGAGCTAACTCAAGGAGCACAAGTTCTCACGGGAGAGGAGGAGTTCAAAATTCCGAGAGTTGGATGGAGGGCGAATCTTCCCACTCCTCGAAGAGAAGCAGATCCAGTGGTAGTAGTTCCAGGAGGCTTTCGGACCTCGAAGGGCACTTCAGCGAAAGGGCCCAATCACAACTCGTAAGCTGAGCTTTCTTGCCCTTTTTTCCATTCTTTTTTCTTCCTTTCTTTCTGACCAAACCTTCTCCATTTCTTGTATGCGTAGAGTGTGATGAAATCACAGATCTCATGGGAGTTGGTAGTGGCAGCATACCGAGGTCTCCCAGATTTTCAGAAGGCCAGGCTAGACGTGATGGGTTTTGGCACCTTTCTTCGGATCGAGCCGATCCAGCTCGACCTGGTCCTGATCCAAGCCTTGTGTGAGAGATGGGACCCAGTGAGTCGGGCATTCCTGATGCCCTGGGGGCACATGGTGCCCAGCCTGGAAGATGTGGTCCGGATTACGAGTCTCAAGGTGGATGGCGAGGCAGTGACCGGAGTCACTTACGCGGACTACCGAGAAGGTGCCCAGAAGTTACTGGGTTTGGACCTAGATGGTCGGAAAAATAGGTCGGTAGCTAGGGCGTCCCTCATGGATGCATTAGGGCTCACCGACACTCGTCGGCGGGACGACGAATCCTCAGAAGAGTTCATGGAAAGGATGGAAATAGGATGTCGTGCCGTGTACTGCACAGATTTCGGCAACTGGGAAAGATGCAACATAGATTTGAGAAGATTTCTCCTCTTCTTTTTGGAGAGATTGGTACTGAGCTCGAAAGGGGATGGTATCCAATGTCGCTTCCTGGAGCTGCTGTCAGACCTTGAAAGAGTAGGATACTATGCCTGGGGAGCTGCCATGCTGGCGCACTTGTTTGCAGGTCTATTCCAAGAAGTGGACCGTGAGATGACTGTGAGTGGTTTCACACCATTCATCCAGATATTTTTGGTTTTGCTTGTTTTGTATTTTTTTTGTATTTTTGCAAGGTACTGATGACCTGCGTCGAGCAGCTGTGGAGCTATTATTACCTCCCCATGGGGAGAGCTCGGCATTGGCGACCCGCGATGGTGCCGCTAGCCAGGCGGTGGGAACCCATCATGAGTGCGGCACCCCTAACCTATCAACTGATGGTGCTAAGGCGGGAGCTACAGGAGCTCCCTGCAGCGATGGTAAACTGGAGACCCTACTCAGACATGGTCGATGCCGACCAGCCGTGGGTTCTAGCAAGTCGTGCTCGGTTCGGACGGGAATTGTGGATGCACTGCCTGAATGAAATCGAGCCGCTTCAGCTACGATTGGTTATGAGGACTTTGGGACTGGCTCAAGAATGGGTGGATTCAGCTGCGCCACCTCGCGTTGGGAGAGAGACGCGGATCGGCGACCTGCATTGACTGGCGCGTGCGGTTCCCCGAACAGTATGAAGACTGGCAACGGGGTGGCACGATTGTAGAATCACATGCGCGGGATAGCGAGGACTACTTGCGTCTATATAGGACAAAGTACGCAGAACGGCTCCAACCCCGGAGACTTGTGGAGGTAGGTCTCCCCTTTTTCTCTTTTCTTCTTTCTCCCCCCCTTTTTTTTAGTTTTCTGGTGGAAATGCTGACTCGTATGGCTGCAGGATATCCGTGATACGATGATAGCGACTTTACGAACTTGCTTGGCAGAGATGGAGCAACAGTTGGGCGATGCCCGCGGAGCTACGAGCCCCTTGGTAGGTGTACAGTGCGTTCCTAATTAAAACCCCAGATTCCAGATGTTGGCTGCTAATTCACGTGGTCGTAGCATGCCCAGATTGGCGCGGCTTCCCCAGCGATGGGAGTAGGTGGTGCCTCTTCCAGCTTGTGGATTCCCACCTCAGAACTTGACTTGCTTCATGAGCAACTTGCTCACGCCACGCAGCGTGCTGCGGAGGCAGAAGGGATGCTCTGTATACAGGTAAAAGTTTCAGTGTTGAGTTCTCTTTGTTTACGCCTTATCGCGTATCTGAGATGGTACACTCGGCAGGAAAAGGAGACGGAAGAAGCGCTTGCCAAGGCTGCGCAGAAGGAGGCTAGGATAGCAGAACTGGAGAGGGAACTGCGGCGTCATCCTGATGACGACTCCTCTAGGGATGCCGTGGAACTGAGGATCACTCTCCAGTTGGAGAGGGAAGACCGCGAGAGAGAACGTGCAGAGAAAGAAAGAGACGCAGAGAGAGAAAGAGCCAACAGATTGACTGAAAGGGAGGAACGAAGGGCCATGGAGGCCCAACTATTCGAACTCCGAATCAGCCTTGGTCTTGCTGAACAGTGGCTGAGAGATGGTGAGGAGCGCTATCGAAGAGCACGAGAGCGTGGCTTTCGTGTTGGTAGCTTCTCTGCTGCTTCCGTGGATCAACGCCGGGATGTGGGAATAGGAAGGGGAGTACAGAGCGGTAGGAGTACCGCTTTTCGTAGTTGGGTAGCACCTTTGAGAGCGTTTTGCCCGGAGAGTAGTGGGACGAGTAATGCAGAGAGAGAGGGCGGAACTTGATGTAATTTTTTTGGTTTTTTGGAATAAAATACAAGGTTCGGTTTGTTTGGTTTTCACCTTTGCTTCTGTTGCCTGAATCCCTGCACACATCACTGAAACAAACAAATCAGAATTTCTGTTCTGACTTGGCCCCTTGCTCAATAAGCAAATGGTCACTGTGACTGTCCTTGATAACTGGTCAAGGGGCCAAGCCTTTATTTAACGAAGGCAAGGGAAAGATGCGGTGATGATAAATGCGACAGGCAAGCACACGAATGCAAGCGGTATTAAAAGTGAGATGCTGCACGCAAATGCAATCATGCAAAATTGATTTGTTTTCTTTTTTATATTTGGCATTTTTTTTGTTTTATCATAAAAAAGATTTTTTTGTTTGCAAATATGTACATTTTCTCTTTTCCATTTTTTTGTTGCTTTTATCATTTCGATTTTTTTGTTGCTAACGCCTGGCAAGCACCCAAATGGCACCTAACCTACGTGAGAACAGGGGTTTCTTACTAACCTCCCAGGTATCCTAAGTGCACATCTAGGTTGATTTGGGCCTCTAGACCCCTCGAATGATGATCCCGCCGGCTAAGACTTACCCTGATGACAATACCGTCATGCCATGCTTAGGCTCCCAGTCGCTTCCGACCACAGGGATTCACCCAAAAGGTGTTTGAGGTAAGAGATTTGCCCGACCCGGGTCTGTTTCCTCACAACTCTAGATGGTATATGATGGAACACCCTGGAACCCTAACGACCAACCGCGCGACGCTGACCCGGAATCAGACGCCGTCGCACCCATAGGTGACGCGCTTGCATTGGCCTAAGCCCAAGGTTAAGCAAGAAGACATCAAGGTGGTAAACAGGGGTCTTGATCAGCCAGAAACACGGAGACTCCTTCGCAGCGATAGCTTTTGCTTTTCAAAGTAGGCAACCAAATGTGTATATTAAAATAAGGTCGCAGACCCTAGGCAGTTTTCACCCTTCAGAAACTCCATCGAACCTTCATCTTTAGAGGAGAAGGAAGAGCGTAGGGGATAAACCTCCTGAGAGGATCGGCAAAGCCGTTAACCCGGCGAGCGAATAAGGGCCCATTAACTCTTTCCTTTCGGACAACTTCGGACCAAATCTCGAGCATTTACATTCCACGGCCCCTTTTGTGGATTCAGACTTTTGCTTTGAGGGGTTCCGTTTATCGCAACAGGCACGGTCACGACCAGGCTTTTCTCTTGATTTTGATTTTGTATTTCTTTTGGTGAGGGAGATAAAGTCGTTTGACGTTTGTGGGCTCCCTTTTCGTATGCCTGCGGGGACACTGCCCTCTTCTCGTGCTCTGATCGATGCTCGAGGAAATGGATCCTACTCTTGCCTTTGGGGTTTGAGTTTCGGTTTCTCATGCTCAGCGTTTTAAGGGCGCCGACTGTCTCATTTGGTCGAAGAGAAAAGAATAAAGATTACAGCTTCCGGAGATCTTCTGGGTGGGGCCCCACCGTAGGTGATGCTACCGACTTTTTTGAATAAAATACATAAGTGAGCACATGTTAGCTTCCTTCGAGCGAGCATAGGCCGACGTGGCCGGACAGGGCTCTCCACGGTTCTGGCAAATCAAGACCCGGTGCCTACCAAGCTTAATGGGCCCTATCCTAACATGAAGGTTAGATGCAGTGACTTAACTACATGGTGACTGCCAGGCATCGGCATTTTGAATCTTCCATATTTTTAGTGGTTTTTGGTATTTCTTTATTTTTGATGTTTTTATCTTTTCATCATTTTTTTTGTTTTGTGCTAAGGGTAGTATTTCTTAAGATAAAGCCCATTCCAAGGGTGGGATAACTCGGTCCCTTCGACGTTGATTAGCTTGTAGGCGTTGCCAGGGTACACGGCTTGAATTACAAATGGTCCTTCCCAATTGGGTTGGAGCTTAGAACGCGGACCTCCAGGTTTGACAAAAATTCTTTTTACGACCATCTCACCGACTTTGAATTTTCTCTCAACGACTTTCTTTTGGTAAAAGCGAGCGAGTCTATTTTGATACACACGCGCGTGTTCGGCAGCGGCCAGCCGCTTCTCATCCAAGAGTTCCAACTGGGCGAGGAGTGAATTACGACGATCGTCGAGGGGAAATTCCTCGTCCAATTGTACCCTGAGAGAAGGGATCAGAGTCTCGTACGGGACTACCGCTTCCATACCATAAGTAAGGGCAAATGGAGTCTGCCCGGTGGGGGTACGGATTGAAGTGCGATAGGCCCATAGGGCTTCGATAAGTTTTTCTGGCCAGTCTGAAAACTTACTAGACTCGCAGGTTTTTTTGATGATTTTGAGCAATGTTTTATTGGTGGCCTCCGCTTGGCCGTTACCTTGTGGGTAATAAGGCGATGAATGATGCAATGCAATTGCGTACCTTTTGCAGAGGTCCTGTAGGTCCTGAGAAATGAACTGTGGCCCATTGTCGGTGACGATCGTGCTTGGGACGCCGAATCTGGCGAGGATGTTCTTCATGATGAACTTGCAGACTGTTGACGCCTTGATTTCCGCGTAAGCTTCGGCTTCGGCCCATTTGGTGAAGTATTCCGTCGCAGTAAGGATGAAAGATTTCTGCTTGGTGAGGGAATTGGGATCACCTAGGGGACCAATGATGTCGAATGCCCACATGGAGAAAGGCCACGGGGAGGATATTGGGTGAAGTGAGGAAGATGGTGAATGGATTTTATCGGCGTGAAGTTGACACTTGACACACCTACGGACATAGACAGCACAATCCTCTTCCATAGTGGGCCAGTAAAAGCCTTGCCGAATGATCTTCTTGGCGAGCATCTGACTATTCACGTGGCCACCGCACACACCCGAGTGCGTCTCCTCTACACATTTCCAAACCTCATCGTCACCAAGACATCTTAACAGAATACCAGTAAGGCTCCTCCTATAGAGTAGACCTCCAACCAAAGTATATTTCTGAGCCACCCTTCTTATGGCTTTCTTGTCCTCTGTGGTGGCCCCTTCAGGATAAGACTGATCTTGGCAGTATTTGACGATTTCATAGAACCATGGTTTCTCTTCATCAGCCAGTTCTTCTTCGGCCTCTGCCAACATGATCTCCCTCTTCTCAAGGATATCTTCCTGCAGGATCTTTCTTGCTATCCTGTCTTTGATATTTACGTAGGAAGCATCATCGATTGCAGGGGCGTGAAGTTTGTAGATGGAAATGGACTTAAACCATCTTCCTAGAGGGAACCTTATGGATGATGCCAACGAGGCGAGGGCATCGGCGAGAATATTCTGATGACGAGGGACATGAACAAAGATCAGTTTGGTGAACAGTTTGGCAAAGGCAGCAGTGAGTTCTTGGTATGGCTTGAGTTTGGGATCGCGAGTGCGATATTTAGTGAGCACCTGGCGAAGGATGAGTTGACTATCACCTACGACTCGCAACTCAGTGATACGAAAAGAATGAGCGAGTTCTAGGCCAGCTAGAAGGGCTTCATATTCGGCTATATTGTTGGTGACTGGAAATTTGAGCTGGTATGCCAATGGGAATGTGAGGCCTTCAGGCGACAGGAGGGCGATGCCGATTCCTCTCCCTTGAGAATTCAGAGCTCCATCAAAATATAGCGTCCACATTGGCTCATCTGATTGGTTGACGGACATTAGTTCCTCATCTGGAAACTCTGATTGGACGGGATCGAACTTGGGAAGAGGATGGTGAGCGAGATGCTCGGCTATGGCATAGCCTTTAATCACCTTTTGCTGGATGTAGGTGATGTCGAACTGAGAGAGAAAACTTTGCCAGCGTGCTAGCCTATCCGTAAGGATGGATTTCTCCAGAAGGAATTTGATAGGATTCATTCGAGCAATCAAGTGGACCTCATGAGCCAAGAAGTAGTGCTTCAATTTCTGCACTACCCAAACGAGGGCAGCACAGGTTTTCTCCATGACGGTGTACTTCTGCTCACAGGGATTGAGAAGTTTGGACAAGTAATAGGTTGCCCGTTCCTTGCCTTCTTCATCAGCTTGTGCGAGGACGGCTCCCACGGAGTCATCCAAGACTGAGACGTAAAGGATCAGAGGTTTTTCTGGTTTAGGTGGAATGAGAACGGGTGGACTAGCCAGATATTCCTTCAACCCTTCAAAAGCTTTCTGACATTTAGAATTCCAGTGGAATTCTACTCCTGGCTTGGTCAACTCGTAGAGAGGTCTACACCTTTGTGAATGTTGGGACACAAACCGACGAATAAACTGTAACCTCCCGATTAAACCTCGGACTTCCCTCAAATTCTTGGGAGGCGGCATATCCCTGATAGCCTTGGCTTTGTCGGGATCTATCTCGATCCCTCTTTACTCACAATGAACCCCAGCAATTTACCCGACGACACACCAAACACACACTTTTTCGGGTTCATTTTCAATTGGAACTCCCTTGACCTCTGCAAGACCTTAGCCAAAACTTCTGGATGTTCCATCCTGGTCCTTGATTTCACCAATAAGTCATCCACATACACTTCCAGATATATGTGCATCATGTCATGAAATATGGCCATCATCGCTCTTTGGTAAGTAGCTCCAGCATTCTTTAACCCAAACGGCATGACCACGTAACAATATGTTCCCCAAGGGGTAGTGAATGACGTCTTTTCCTGATCCTCTTCTGCCAAACGAATTTGATTGTATCCTGAAAATCCATCCATGAATGAGAGGGTTTCGTAGCCTGCCGTGTTATCAATCAACACATCAATGTGAGGTAAGGGAAAATCATCTTTTGGACACGCGCGGTTAAGGTCCCGGAAGTCGATACAAATCCTGACTTTCCCATCTTTCTTCATGACCGGGACAATGTTCGCCACCCATTGAGGATAAAGAACGACTCTAATGAACCTGGCTTTGTGGAGCTTATCGACCTCTTCTTTCATTTTCAAAGCCATTTGAGGGTGGAAACGCCTTAACCTTTGTTTTACCGAGACGGACCCTGTTTTAGGGTTAAACGGTGTTCGACCAAGGTTGAATCTAGACCCGGCATATCCTCGTAGCTCCATGCAAACGTGTCCTTATATTCCTTGAGAACCTCAATTAATGCCTCTTCTTCAGAGGGTGGTAGGTTGTCACTTATGAGGATGATCCTAGGGTCTTCCTCAGTTCCCAAGTTGACTTCTTTGGTGGATTCTTCTACGGCGGTTGACGGCTCGTCGAATCTCCTCATTCCACTAGCGTATGCGCCCGCCGCATCCTCATATTCTTCACCCTCATCTTCAGTGGGGCATTCTTCATCCGTGATCTCGTAGACTCCATACCCTTCATCAAATGCACAGTCGCCCTCACATTCTATTTCCGGTAGCTGGATGGGATTTTCTAACAACTGGGGGATGGCAAGAAGGGCCTGACACCTGGCGGCTAAATCCAGAAGGAATCGACGAGGGATCTGCCTACCCTTGGATTTCTTCCTAGGTACCACCCTTGACCTATCATTCCTAGATTGACTGACAATATTTACAGAAGAAGAGGAAGACGAAGAGGATGGTGTAGAATGTACAGGAGAAGACCCCTCAGAGGAGGGGTAGAAAAGGTCGCTCATCGGACCTTGGACGGGTGGTCCGCAAGGCGGGACGCACCCGTGGGAGATGTAAGAGGTTTCCTCAACGAAGATGTGTTGTTGAGGAGTTTGAAAATTGACGTTTTTTTTCATTTTCATTTTTAATGACAAAGCAGTGAAAAGAGATTGGAGGAGAGAGAAAAGTGGTTATGGCTAGAGGATTGTGAGGCTCATAGAGCAGATCATGGTTGAAGACCTGGCGCAGGTTGAGAAGCCCGCGTAGGTATGTAAGCAAAGAAGGGGACCTGGGATGATCATCAGAAAATTGTCTGGCCCAGGAAGAAGATATCAGCAAAGGCTGAGACGAGTGGATGGAGAAGATGACGGCTAATGAGCCGTCGACGGCAATGTTGAGGACGGATGAAGATCCGTCGATGACAGGGTCCTTCTGGCGAGGACGAGGATAGTTTGGAACCTTGGCAAGAGTGGTAATATTCTCTGGTATTCCGGAGATCAATGGTGGTCCTTCAAGCTGTGGAGACGAGAACATCCTTTCCAGTGCAACGGAAATGTCCCGTATGTCGAACCATTTGTTCCACTCGCATTCCGGATCTTTGATCTTGCCTCTTTTGGTGATCCTCGGACATTTTTCAGCCAAATATACAGCATGTGATCCCCCATATGCTTCTCGTGGGTGATCTCCCATCTGAACAACGGGCCCTCTGTTGAAGTGGTTTGATAGAGTCCATGTGAGGGGCTCCAATCCGCCTTGAACGGTCCTTTGAAGCCTAGGCCAAACCTACGGTTCGGCCTAATTTCCTTTGGCGGTTTGAGCATACCCTGTAATTGTGCGCCCAGACCTTTACCCTGTTGATAGCCGATGTTCCTCATAATCTCCCAACCTTTGGAGTGAAAAGGGAGACATGATGTTGCGGTTGTCCTGACCGGCTCCTTTGGTGCTAGTGGAACGTGAGATAGATCACGCACGTCCAGCAATGACAATATGGGCCGATGAGATGGCCACACAGAGGGCAGAGAGGTGTTGATAGCATCCACTGTGTGAAGGACAGGTGTACTGACCACTTTAATAATCCTCCCATTGTAAGGAAACTTCAGGCACTGATGGTTGGTGGAAGGCACAGCGTCCATGGCTTCGATGTAAGGGCGACCCAGTATAGCCTTGAATGTGGGGTCCATGTCGAGGACATGGAATTCCGTGGGAATTGACATGGGGCCTAGTTCTGCCTTCAGAATAATCATCCCCTGTGGCGGCCTTTTGCTATTGTCATAAGCCGTGACCGTGATCGAGGAAGGTCTTATTTGTTCCTCGTTGACCCCACACAACTGAAGGGTGTCCATGGAGATCACATTTATGGACGCACCCGTGTCCACAAGACACGGGTTTATGGATACCCCATTAATTTTTATTGAAATGCACAATGCATATTTCCGAGCTTCCTTGGGAGCGAGCTCGTAGTTGTGGAACATGATGGCCGGTTGTGTGTCTGTTGGGGTCAGGACGGTCGAAATCTTCTCCACGGGGAGGTCCTCATTAACCATGACTTTTTGAAGGTATTCCATCAAGGCCGCCTGGTGGGATGTGGATCTTTGAAGTAGCTCCAGGATGGAGATCCGAGCAGGTGTCTTGTCCAAGTGTTTCAATAGATCATACTGTGTTCCAGGGATAGCTCTTTCTGGTTGTTCTCCATCATCCTTCTCTGGCTGAGATTGCTCAGGATTCTGACTGTTGTGGGGGAAAACCCTGTGGAAAATCCTTCCACTCCGGAGCACCATTGCCTGCGGCTTTTGTACCTCTGTGGGGGTAGCAGTGAGTTTTAACAGGGATTTGAGGGGTAGTGGTGGAGGAATGGTTGATGAAGCAGGGGTGACGACGGGAGCAGGGATTCTGATGAGGGGTTTGTTAGGTGGAGGCATGGTGGAGGTAGAGGGGATATCGCGCGGATTATGAAGGATAAGGGGTCTGGAAGGCGGAGGTGGAGACGAAGTAGAAGTGGGTAGGGCTTGAAGTGGGCAATGATTTTGAGGTGGGTGATGGGTAATGAGTGGTTTTGAAGGCATTAGTGGTGATACGGTGGAGAAAGACGGGGTTATGTATGGTTGACGGATGATAAGGGGTTTAGAAGGCGTAGGGGTAAATGTGGTAGAGGTGGATGGTAAAGTGGGGGAGTGGGAGAAGATGAGAGGGTGTGAAGGCGTAGTGGAGAGTGTCGGTTGATAGGGGATCGGGGTACGGATGAGAGGGCGTAATGGTAGTGGAAATGGTGAAGGCGATACTGACGCGGGTTGATGAGAGAGAGGTGCTACCCGGGCAAGGCAAGGGTGTTGCGTGATGATAGGATTGGCGGTAGAAAGAATGGAGGTACTTTCCTGGTGCCACACCTGCTCTCTCCCGACTTCCGGGAAGGAGGAGATGGGGTTAACCTGATGATTGGGCTGTTGGTGCTCCGGTAATGGATTCTGGATTATGCCCATGTCGGGCTGTTGTTGTGGGGCCTGCTGAGGCTGTTGTTGTTGTTGTGGTTGCTGCTGCTGCTGCTGTTGTAACTGCTGCTGTGGCCTATGAGGAGGTCTCCTAGCCTTAAGAGCGGCGACGTATCGTCTCATTTCATCCCAATCTATTTGATGTTCATCATTCATATCGTGGATGTAATCTTTGAAATGGAAGCAGTAATCTACTGTGTGTCCTGGCTGCCTGTGGTAGACGCAGTATTTGGAGGTATCAACATTTGGGGGCCACACGGGCCTTTCTCTGGGTAGGGCGAGTTGGTTTGATGCCATGAGGGCATTAAAAATGTCTGCTAAGGTTTCTGGCAATGGTGGATAGTAGGCTCTCTTGGGACCGAGCGGCCTCCTTTGTTGCTGTTGGGGACCATAGTTCCCCGGGGGTGGAACTTGGTTGTACTGAAGCGGTGGTTGTTGTTGCTGAGGTTGTGGTTGTTGTTGCTGGGGTTGACGTAATGGAGGCATATTATCCTGGGGTGGATTATTTTGGGGTGGAGGACGAAGAGGGAAAGGACCTGGTTGGAGGGGAAGTCGGGGCATTTGTGGAGGCCTTGGGTTGACTGCATAGTTGGCATTGTTGACCGCACCCACTTGCTCATTTGTCACGACCCCTTCTGTGGCTCCGCCCGGGACACCAGCGCCTATTTTTCTGACCACTTTGGGCTTCGGCGACTCAAACATGTTCATAATGGGGGAGTCTTTTAACTGGGTTTGGATGTACCGGGCCCTTTCATAGAGTTCCTCCATTGTAGTAAGTTTATTCATGGCCAGGACGTGTCTGAACTGTGGGGTTGCATTAGACACAATCATCTTCACTTGTTCGGGCTCGGAGAGGGTATCCCTTATTCTTTCCGCCAGAGACCTCCATCTATCAGCATAGCGGACAAAATCTTCGTCGGGCTTCATCTTTTCGGCCACTAGGTCGGTAATGGAGAGTGAGGGACCGACCCTATCCCTATATTTCTGCAAGAACCTTCTCTGGACTATTTCAAAATTCTCGGCCTCGCGGGGCTCCAAAGAATAGAACCACTCTAGCGCGGGACCATCCAATGATCTCCGAAAGAGGTATGCCAGGGACCTCTGATCGTTTTGCCAATAGGAGGATTCATACATGAAATCCTTGAGGTGAATGAAGGGGTTGCCGGTACCATTGTATCTGCGGTACGTGGGCATTTCGGAGGGAGGAAGATGAATGACGGGAAGGATTGGCAAAGCAACCTCCGGGGTGGCTTTCACGTCCACCATCCTTCTCAGATTTTGAAACTGCTCGTCCATGCGATTGAACCTATTGAGGAGCGATTGGGCGAGCTCCTCTGGAGGTGAAGGTGGCACTTGCCACTGGGGGAGAAACTGTCTCCCGGAGACTTGAGGGGGGAACCCGGAATGAGAGGGAGCTGTCGGACCGCCGACAGTTGGCCCTGGCTGAAGCGGTGTGTGGGGAACAACGGGAGTTTGAGATTGTGACGGGAACTGGAATGAGGGTGGTTGTTGGCTCGCTTGTCCTTGAAGCGAGGGAGACTGGATGGCTTGCGCCAATGAAGGAGATGGAATGGCCTGCACGGACTCTTGGAGAGGTGCGATGGCCGGAGTTGATTCCTGGGGCGTGGGGGAAACAGATTTCCCCTTCAGAATGGCCTGGAAGGCCCGGAGCTGTTCAGAGGTAAGCTCCGTGTTGGCGAGGACGCCCAGTAAGGAAGAGATATCCTGCGGTGGGGATGTGTCCCCGGCAATAACCTGCACCTCATGCGAGGGCTCATGAGAAGGACCCGAGTCCATAGCATAGACTCGCGGGTCGGCTGACAAACCACGACTAGGGTGGTTCTCCTCAAAAGACTCGTGAGCCATGCTCACAGTTTTCCCAGAACGCAAAAACATACACTAGCAAGCAGGTAGCAGAGATTATCAAACAAGTGGATGCCTTTACGCCTTTTTTGTGTTTTGATTTTGATGATTTTTTTGTGTTTTTAGCGAGATCCGAAGTTCACACAAAATAGGGACCCTAGTTTATTTTTGTTTCACCGCCGTGTCAGCTAGGGTCTCTCGTCTCACCACGAATGAAATGACTAACTCCGGGGAACTTCAATGGTACAACCAGCCCAGTGAACGAAGAGGAGATTCTTCGATGTCGGGGACTTACGGAGGTCCCAGTGTAGGAGATTCTAGTCCGTTGAGAGGAATTCCCAAACGGAGAGTCCTTCCTTCACCGGGAAAGGGTGATCCTCAAAAAAAATGAAAAAAGGATAGAAAAGAGGGATGGATGCATGCAATGAAATGCTGACAGAGATATGGAGTGGGAAAACAACAGAAATAACAGACATATAATAAACAAACAACCAATCACAACTGACAGTGCTGCCGTGAGCACAACGGGGGCGCGCGCGGGCGCCAAGGTGGAGAGGCACGGATGGTGCCGAACTTGCAAGGGTAGCCGAAAGGAAGCAGTAGAGGTCCCACCGTGATCGCCAATCTGTGAGCGACGTCACGCGGTTCGGGGAGCGAAGAGGACGCGGAGCGCGCGGGCTCCTCTTTTGTTTGCTGCAACACAGAAATAAGAGAAGAGAGAAGGGGCCACCACGGGAGATTGCTCCGGCGGGGCGAGCGGGACAAATGTAATATAGCAAGATATGGGGGTTAAACGGCCATAGCGGGAAGTGACTCGCCGCGACCTCGGGGGGACGGGAATGGTGCAGAAATTAAATAGCAAGAATTGAAACGGCCATTGGGGAAGTGACTCGCCGCGGCCTCGAGAATATGAGCAGATAAGAATATAACAGAATATAAGGAGAATATAAAGAGCGGGAATTTAAACGGCCATTGGGGAAGTGACTCGCCGCGGCCTCGAGAACATGAATAGATAAGAATATAATATATAAGAACGGAATTTAAACGGCCATTGGGGAAGTGACTCGCCGCGGCCTCGAGAATATGAATAGATAAGAATATAACATATAAGAACGGGAATTTAAACGGCCATTGGGGAAGTGACTCGCCGCGGCCTCGAGAATATGAGCAGAATACAACAGAATATAAAGAGAATATAAGAACGGGAATTTAAACGGCCATTGGGGAAGTGACTCGCCGCGGCCTCGAGAACAAGATGTGATCGCCAGGGGCCAAAAGACCCCAAAATAAAGAAAGTGATCGCGCCTACCTCAAGAGCGGGAGATGGCGGGTTGCTTCTTCCTCCCCCTTCGGCCGGCCGACGGAGAGGGCTTTCCTTGGGTACCCTTGCAAAACAGTAGACAATAAACGAACGGAATTAGAAAATGGCAGTGTAGTAACAATTCCTTGCAATAAAAGTAACGAGATCGTGACCTGACACACACCTGGTTGGTGTGGTTTTAAACCCCTCTCGGACTCGAGTAGGAGGAAAAATGCGATGATGAATGCAAGAAGTATGCAAGAGACGGCGCCCTTATGTAGGGAGATAGAGGATGCAGTATGATGAATGTAAAGAACTATGGAGAAAAAGGGGAAGAAAAGGCTTATTGGATGAGCCGAAGGTGAGATCCGGCGGAGCTCCGGCAGCGTAGGGACGACGTGGAAGCGCGGTGGACGAAGATAGCCTTCCTCTCGCGAGCCTGGACACCCGAGAAGCCGGCAGAACCTCCACCTACAAAAGACCCACGGGTTAGAAATGACTCCGGTAGCCTCTGGGCTCCGGCAGCCTATCGGATCTCTTAGAAGCTCTCCAGAACTGAGGGGGTGGGCCTCTATTTATAGGGCTCCGGAGGGTGGAGGCGTCCAGGACCCTGGACACCTCCATCAGGGCGAAAAAATATTTTATTCTATTTTTATTCATTTTTTTGGAATATTTTTGTGGAGGCGTCCAGGGCCCCGGACGCCTCCAACAGGTCCACCGAACACCACCGACGGCCGCACGCGGTTTGGCATAACGCGTGGTTTTGTGAGCGGCACCTCGTGATTCAGAAATGGGCGCGTCCAGCTGGCTGGACGTCTCCATAATTTGGATTTTTTCACACACGACAAACCGTCGTTCGGTGGCCGGCGCCCGTGAGGAGTTGATGGAGGCGTCCAGGGGCCTGGACGCCTCCATAAATATATTATTTTTATTTTTGTGTTTTGTTTTTATGCCAAAGTTGGCATTTTAATTTTTTATATTTGTTTTTATGGAGGCGTCCAGGGGCCTGGATGCCTCCATTAATATATTATTATTTTTTTGATTTTGTTCTTCAAAAAATAAATTAAAAAGAAATTAAAAGAATGGGGGCGTCCAGGGGCCTGGACGCCCCCATAAAGACCCACCCGGGTCCTCAGTTCAGGCGTTGGCGGCCGCCCGGTAGACACCCTTCTTGGTTCCTGAACCTCCTGATGCATCTGACTAGTGTTGATGCCGTCCGAATGCCGTGACTAGACGATTCCGGATGCCGAAAAGGGCAGAAGAAGACTCAAGAAAAGGAAGCACTCAAGTGATTCAAAACGCGTAAGCCGTCGCGGGGCATTGTATAGTGATATGAGACTTTCTCAGGAGACGTCAAGAATAGCGTGTCTACAGGACCGTCCACTGAACCTGCACCTACCTGGCCTTCGCCAGCACCAACCTTGTTCTGAGCTAGCACCAACTTCAGTTTTCCTGCACCGACCTTATTTTCATTAAACGGTCCCAAGTGAACCGCTACTAATTGAACAGCCTATTGAAGGACCGTTTCAAGGTAGGAAAGGCTAGTGTCTTAACTAGCGTCTCATCTTGAGTGGGACGGTCCAGTGAAGGACCACGTTTATCATGACATCGTCTTATCTAGCATCTCTCCTTAATGAGAACGGTCTATTTATTGGCCGTTCAGTTATTGAGTGGCCTGGTGTGAACCGTTTATATGATTTATTGGATATTAAGGTGATTTTCTGAATTTCCACCGACAAGCTGTTAAACGGTCCATGTGTAGCCATCCAATTAATGGAATGGTGGTCATGTGGCCGTCCAGTTCCCAGAGTCCCCAAGGCGTTGGTTTTTCAGATAATTATCTATTTATCTAATTTGTCTGGATTTATCACTGACAGGCTCCACACGGTTGGATTTGGACCGTCGTGCATATTGAGTGGTCTAGGAGTAGACCGTTCAATCCATGAGAGTCCAGCAGCGAAATGGTCGGTCAGTTCAATGGATAATTAGATTATTTCCCTATTTTTTTTAATTTCCACCGACAGTGTAGAACGGTCTGGCATTGGACCATTCAATAGACTGGGCGGTCTGTCGCATGACCGTGCAATGGCTCGATTCTTGAGAATTTTAGGATTTTCTCTCTCCATCCGTGGTTTTATTCTCAACTTATTCCACCCATTTCTCTGCGGATACTCCACCAAATGGGGTGCCGTTTGAACTGGTTAGAAGATAATTCAATTATTTACAGATTATATGTTGATATCTTGACCAGATTTTCACTAGAAACCCTAATTTCGAGCTGGGTTTATGGGATCTATAAATAGACCCTAAGGCCGAGCTTTGAAGGGGGAGGATCCAAGGTCGACGGCGAAGCTCTGCCGGATTTCTGAACGAACTGTAGCCAAGGAGGGAGGCTTGCTACGTCCTTTAAGCCTCTGGTTTCAGGGAGTATTTGTTGTTTTGAGTCATAGGTTTTTTAGTTCTTTCTTTCTCTATTGCATGCTCTTTTCATCATCTTCTTCCCACGTTTTTCACTGCTTCATAGCATTTCATACCCCTCCTATTTGTTTTTGGTGCCCTTTAGGGGTTTAAAAACCTCCCAGGTATCGCCCCTTTCATGTCGTTATGTTTATTTTCTACTTCGTTCTATAGTTGCTACACTTCTTATAGCTAATTTGGGTTTTATTTTTGTGTTCTACACTTTGTTTTGCAGGTCAGCATCATCATAGCACGAGGCCCATCCCCTCTGGCCGGCTGGAAGGGGTGGAGGATCAAATCCCACAACTTAGGAGTCTGGCGTTCTGGGCGGTCTTCTTCCGTCCATTTGCAGATCAGAGTGATATATTCAAGCCGTTCATATCCTGTAAGCGATTGCCTTCAAGCCGTTCTGTCACCAGATCTATCTTCGTCCCGCATCCTTCCTAGTGTTGTGAGCGGTCTGTCGAGAGACCGTGCCATTCAATGGGCGGTTTATCCAGGATCTCGTACTTCTGCAGCGCTGCTTTCTTTGGGCGAGTGCTTTCTCCCTTTCCACGGTGCATTGTACTCCTCGGTACTTCGTGTCTTGGTGGCGATCACGATCACACACACCCTTGCACTCTGTCTTTACTTCCTTTCTTTTGTTTGGCTTGCTTTTACACTTTGATGCATTTAGAAAAGGGAAGGTAAGGAAGGATACAAAGGTAGGAAAACATGTCAACATCCTATTTTTTTACGATCACGGTGGGACGCCTAGTGCCCATCGTGCTAGTGTTTTGCTGACCTTTTCGTGTGCTTGGTTAGTTTCCTTCTTTGAGTGTTTCAGGTTGCTCTCCTGTCCATCTGTTATTTCTGTCCTCTGGAGTTTACGCGGTTCTCTCAGAGCCGCGCACGGACCTGAACGGTCGTGGATTGGCCATCCTGTGCTCATCACAGTGGTGCTATAGTGCTAGCTTGTTGCATCCTGCGGCCCCGCCCAGACCGTCCACTTATTCCCACGGTCCAACATAGACCGTTTAGCACTGCTGGCTCAGGTACGTTTCTGCCCTTACACTGGTTGTTTACGCTGATATTCTGCGGTCTTTGCAGGACCGCCCCATAATCTGCGCGGTCTATCGCAAGACCGTATGTCCAGGTACACCCTCGTTTCAGCATTCTGTTCACTTCAGCATTCTGTGATTTCTGTCAGTTTCTGTCATTACTCCCTGCCATTGAGCGGTCCACCCAAGACCGTCGCCCTCCCTGAGCGGTCTACCACCGACCGTCTATTTGTGCTACAGTGCACCCGAGCCTTTCACTTTCATTGTTATCTCATAACATTTCATGTTGATTTGGTGCTGTTATTGATCTCCCCTTTACTGTCATTGGGCTTTTGCATGATTGATTTCATACTTCTCATATTTGATTGATCATTGATTATTAGACCTAGGCTAGATTCTTGCATGCACTCCGGTGCGCATAGGGGCATACATACTTTCCATATTAGTTGCATTCCCACTGAGGTAGGGGATCCTCTCGTCTCCATACTCCTTGGAGCCGACTAGGTGACCTTACCGAGGACCTCTGTAAGTCCCCGTGAGCCGTGGATTCCCACACGGACGTCGGGCAGGTTGTACAGTTCCACCCCAGTCTAGGGTTTGCATCCGCGAGAGAGAGAGAGTCCCTTAGAGTCAGCCAATTTACCCTTTCCTACCCTGGTTAAGTACCTTGTGGTTGAGTGAACTCATATCTTAATTAATCCACTAAGGTCCTAAAAGGGAAATTCATAAAATCTTCCACACATCATTCATAACTTGGGTGATTACTTGGTTGTCTCTTTTCTCATCCCTCCCCTCTCTCGTGTGCATTATTGGATTGTTTGTTTGGATCTTGGTTAGGGTTTCTTGCTTCTTCCCTCTTGGTGTTTAGTGCATGTGGAGTTGCTTCACACCCTCAGGATCGTCTCCTACGAGCAGCTCGCATTTCTATTCTTATTTCAATCCATTGTTCGATTCCTCACCCACTATGTCATCCTACAACTTCTCCCATTCCCATGAGGATTCTCTCCCTCGGGGACTTCTGGAGGACCCGCCTAGGGTCGCTCATGTGCAGGGGGGAGAAGGGACTACCCCTCTTCTCCCGACCATTGTTGTTGAGGGTGCCCAACCCTCCCTCTCTGATTTATCCACTCACAACTTGGCCAGTCAGGTTCTCCACATGATGGCCCAGTTGGACCCTACTCAACTCCATCTCCTAAAACAAGCTTTGCAAGGGGCATATGCCCCGCCTTCAGTGCTCTCTTTTGGCATGACTGCCGCCGCCACATCCCTAATTACTGGATTAGGGGCCACCTTTGCAGCCCCTATCGACCTTACTCCAATTCACCCTCAGAGTCTTCAATTCTCCAACAAGGAAGCTGGCCAGGCTTCTATCTTGGCCCATCAACCTCTTGACAAGGGTAAGACCCAGGTCCCCTTGCCCTCCTATCCGATCCCTATGCTACCATCCCTCCAGCGCCGCAGGCCCTTGTCACCCCGGTCGATTTTGTTCGCCTCTAGCCAGGGGCTGCCCAACTTGCTTACTCGAACATGGGCCCTTCCCTAGCCCATTATCATTTCTATGGGCTTCTCCCTCCATCGATCTATCCATCTGTTCCATACACAGGTTCTGCTCTTCCAGCTCCGTCTCCTCCATCCCGGGAACGGGAGATTCTTGAAAAGTGGGCTGCCATGCAGCAGCAAATCGATCTTCTTCATAAAAGGGTCGGCCCACAATCCCTTGCCGATGTCCCCATTCCTAACTTCAGGGACATTCGTTTTCCTCCCCAGTCTGAGCTCCCCGTATACCGTAAATATGACGGGAATGGCAACCTGTTCATCCATGTCAGGGAGTTCCTTTATGAATCGGCGCAGTTTCAGCATGATGATCGCCTTATGGCGTATCCTTTCCGACGATCCCTGGACGGGGTGGCCCTCGAATGGTTTTATACCTTACCGTTGGAGGAGGCAGAAAGTTTCAAGATGGTGAAAGAGAAGTTCATAACAAGATTCCAAGACCGGGTGGGCCCGGAGTATTCCTTCACTGACCTAGTGGCAGAGAAGATGAAGTCAGATGAGGACTTTGCAACATATGCTGACCGATGGAGGCAAATGGCCTCGCGTGTGCCCGAGCAGATCCCAGAAGAAGAAAAGGTAAAGTTGTTAATTTCAAATGCAACCCCTACATTCCGGAATATATTGGCAATGAACGATATTTCAAATATGCACCAGTTGTATAGTCCAGCCCGGTTCATCCAGACCCAATTCAAAGACTCCCCTATTCATTTCCTTTTCGAGGCCCAGAAATCCAAAACCACAAGAAAGTCTTAGGGCCCAATTACTGAGGGAGTACAAACCAACGAGCAGGTCCAGGCTGTTCAATTCCCTAACCAGTCCCCTCCGCCTCGTTTCCAGCAACCCCAAGTTCCCCACTCCGCAAGCTCCTCGACCTTCTTTTCCAGCTCCTTAACACCCACAACAACCAACACCACCACCACAATAGCCTCAACAGCCACCCCAGTACCATAACGTCCCTCCTCTTGCTGGTTATGGGCCTGCTCGGCCGGGGCCAAAGAGAGCCAACTATCCACCGCTTCCAGAAACACTCCCTGACATTTTTTTGGCCTTAATGTACACTGGTGACATACAGTTGCCTCCGGAACGTCAGAACTGGAACCTGACAGCCGACCAGTCAAGCTATTACATATACCATCGGTAACCCGGGCACACGATAGAGAGGTGTTATCAGTTCAGGGATCTAGTCTATTATTTGCATGAGGGCCAGAGGATCGACTGGGCCCAAATGCACCAGTTAATTAAAGATATAAAAGAAAGGAGAAGACAAGCAAGGCCACAGCAGGTGGCACCTCAGCAATAGCAGTTCCAGCAACCTCCCCAACAACAACCTCCACAGCAGCAGCAGCAACAACAAGACCTCGGGATTCATCAAAATCCCATGCCAGAACATCCGCCTGCTCCTCAACAGAAACAATAGCCACCGGTACCGGTGCAAGTAAATGTAGTTCAGTACCCAGCCCCTAATGTTGGGTGGTCTTTTGACGATGCGACTCCCGCTCATCTCTTGGCCTTCCACCACACCAACTTCCCCGCGCCTTCTGTTCCCTCCATTCTCCGGCCTATCATCGTGGCTACCGCTCCACCCTCCATTCCCTCCAGGTCACCGATTACACCCGCCACACTCCCCACCATCCCGCCAATCCTTCCGCCATCAACCGCCATACCCTCCATCATCACCCTTCCATTTGACCCTTTCACCGCTCCCCCAAGGCCCGTCAAGCCAGCCTCCGCCAGCCTCACCCCCATTTCTATCCCTTCCACTTACCCCAGTAGGCCAATCGGGAGTCCATCTGATGCCGTTCCGGCACGACAATGCACCCTCCGGAGCGGATGTTTATTTCACAGAAGTTACCCCTCCACTGGTGCACCTGCACCCAACCCTCCAATTCCTTCCTCAATAGTTGAAGCAGAAGAAGTAGACCCCGTGCCTGGCACGAAGTATGATTTGCTACAGCACTTGGACCGGATGTCGGGCAAGATTTCAGTACTAGAGTTAATAAAAAGGTCCACGCTACACCAGGATGCCCTGAGGGCTTTCCTGCAGAAAGTGATGGTTAACGAAGACGTAGTAGTGGACAGTTTGCCATCAGTGTTGGCCACTATCACAAGGGGGCCTTCCATTTCATTTTCTGAATCAGAATTGGCACCCCTAGAGGCACGGCAGATGCCACTCTGCATTACTATTTCCTTAAACAAAGTGGCAGTAGAGTCAGCCCTTGTGGACACGGGAGCATCAATAAATGTGTGTCCATTGAGCACATTGCGTGCCTGTAATATTTTAGAAGACGTGCTGCGCCCGACACCGACCACCATTGCAGCATATGATAACTCCAGACGAGCTTGCCACGGGGTTGTAACAGTTCAGGCCGAGCTAGGGCGTTTAAAAATGGATGTGGAATTTTATGTGCTGGACATAGACCCAATGTTCAAGGCAATTCTGGGTCGTCCATGGATAGACAGTCTAAATGATGTACCCTCAACTGCCCACCAATGCCTTAAGTTCCCATTTCAGGGCCGGGTAGTCAAGGTGAAGATTGTTTCCACAATTCAGACTGTTGATGCAATTGCTGATAAGATTCTTCCTACGCTTTGGCCGAGTAATAGGCCAGTTTTGTCTGTAATGGACTTGAACTTTCCTTGGGCATATACATCATGCAAGCCCGCCACTGCACCAACAAATGTCAAAATCAAGTCTAAGATTAGATATTCGAAAGGGTGGCATATGATTTTGAAGCTGGGCTATCAGCCGGGCATGGGCCTCGGTGCACAATTGTAGGGGCGGACTAATCTCGTCCCCAGGGGCAGAAAAATGAGCCGAAGAGGCCTTGGCTACTGAGAATCGATACTGTCTATACTGGGATATTCTGGGCCACTGATGTGGGATTATCGTCAACACTTCGTGAAAGGCCTGTTACAGCCTGGTACTTTGAAGAAGCCGCCGCCCCGTGTCGATAAGAAGACCGATGCCGCTTATGTTGTTGCTGACCCACCACCGCCGTAGAAGGGGCTGGTGGGTGACATAGATGACTTTTGCCGTTGTTTTGAGAGGATGTTCCGTGAAGAATAGGTTTTCCTGAAGAAGCTGGAGATGCAGCTGGTGAAGCATTCTCCGATTGAGCTAGTTCACCGGAGGCCGCAGGAAGTGGGGAGCTCCATCACTACTTTTTCTTTGTCCCCATCCCATCTTGCCTCCTTGTTTCAGCAATTGGGGTTTATTCCCCGTTGTCCTCTGATTATGGTTGACCCGTATTTTATGGAAAGACCACCTGAAATTCTATTTGTTCCTTGTGCATGTGGGCGCTGCCCACCCATTGATTTATCAACTCTGTTTACTCCTCCCTCCCCCACTGCCGAACTCCACGAGATGTGGTTTTCATCTTCTGACCCCTTCTTCGACTGTATCTTACCCTCTCTGTATCCCATGCAGCTCCCTTCTCCACCATCCACCTCTTCCTGTTGCGTGATCTCCTCCGGCTTCTAAAAAAAATGCCAATTTTAAAACAGATGTTTCAGTGGAGTATTACGCTATATTCTGCCCATCTTCCCAGGGGCATGAAACCCCTACTCCTTTTCAAGTAGATTTCTTGTCTCCTAGGTTAGATGTATATTCTGCAGAATCCCCTAGGTTAGTTGAGTCAGTTGGGGTAGAGTCTAGCTCTAGTGTTGTCAGCCCGTCCACGTCTGTGGTGCACCCCATGATGCGTCATTCTAGATCCGTTCCAGATAGGTTTCTGCAAGATTTAGCTCAAAGATGTCATGCCCTTCTCAAGTGCCCTGAGTTTGTAGAGACCACGATAGTTTTAGAGGATGATGAGGAAGTAGAAGGGGTGTGGAGCAGTGACGGATTAGGTGTATATGAGATCGTAGATGAGATGGACCCAATCGATGATGAGGAAAGCGATGTGGAGGACGCTGCCGATCTGTACGCACAAGGTTTAAAGAGGTTTGATGAACCGTCGAGGGCAGTGGATGTGCCCACTAAAGAAATCAATCTTGGGACTGAAGAGGACCCCATGCCCATAATCATTTCCGCTAATCTCCCCCTTCAGGTTGAAGAGAAGCTAATCAAGGTTTTGAGGGAGTATAGCGATTCCTTTGCCTGGTCCTACGAGGACATGCCGGGTCTTGACCCCACCTTGGTTGAACACAGACTTATTCTTAAACCAGGGCAACACCCGTTAAGCAAAAAATGAGAAGGTTCCACCCTCAAATGGCCTTAAAGATAAAGGAGGAAGTTGATAAATTGCACAAGGCCAAGTTTATCATAGTTGTATTACATCCTCAATGGGTGGCAAACATAGTCCATGTAATGAAGAAGGATGGAAAGATTCGAATTTCTATTAATTTCAGGGACTTAAATAAGGCATGTCCAAAAGATGATTTTCCGCTTCCTTACATTGATGTGTTAGTAGATAATACGGCTGGGTATGAGGCACTCCCATTTATGGATGGGTATTCTAGTTATAATCAAATCCATCTTGCTCCCGAGGACCAAGAAAAGACCTCTTTCATCACGCCCTGGGGCACGTACTGCTATGTCGTTATGCCATTTGAACTGAAGAATGGAGGTGCCACGTATCAACGGGCAATGATGGCTATCTTCCACGACATGATGCATGTGTATATGGAAGCCTATGTGGACGATATCTTGGTGAAACCAAGGTCCAAGGAAGAGCACCCCGCCATTCTAGCCAAGGTATTACAAAGGGCAAGGGAGTATAAGCTGAAGATGAATCTAAAGAAATGCGTGTTTGGAGTTGCATCAGGGAAATTGCTAGGGTTTATAGTTAGTAAACGGGGGATTCAGATTGATCCGAATAAGGCAAAGGCCGTAATGGAAATGTCACCGCCTAAGAACATCACTGAACTTAGAGGTCTGATTGGGCGCTTACAATTCATCAAGAGATTCATATCTCATCATTCGCAAAGATGCCGCCCATTCTATGATTTGTTGAAGGCAGGGGCCAAATTTGAATGGAATGAACAATGTCAGAAGGCCTACGAGGATCTTAAGGTTTATCTATCTAATCCCCCGGTTCTGCAACCACCCGTCCCTGGGAAACCCCTGATATTATACATTTCTGTTATTAAGGACTCCCTAGGAGCTGTCCTGGCTCAAGTGGATGATGAAGGGAGGGAAAGGGCAACATACTATCTTTAGGGATTGTTCAATCCTGCTGAATCTAGGTATACTGCCATAGAGAAGACCTGCGTAGCATTGGTATGGGTAGCTTAGAAACTCAAACATTATTTCCTTGCCCATGAAGTTAGGCTGATCTCTAGAATGGACCCAATCTGTTACCTCTTAGAGAAACATGTCCTTTCTAGCAGATTAGCTTGCTGGCAGAGCTTTCTTTCCCAATTTGATATCACCTTCGTTGTCCAGAAAGCGATCAAGGGATACGCGATGGCTGAACATCTTGCTCATTCTCCTATCCCTCGCACTGATTCAATCCAGGACGAGTTTCCTGATGAACACTTGGTTGTACTTACTCATCTTCCTTTTTGGTCTCTTCATTTCGACGGTGCTCTCAATTCTCAGGGCTGTGGAATCGGCGCCATTCTCCTCACTCCGGAAGGAGTAACCATCCCCATCGCTTATCAGCTCTCTTTTCCTGCCACGAATAACATAGCCGAGTATGAGGCTCTCCTTGCCGGACTGAAGCACGCCTACCTCATGGGCGCGCGATACCTTAACATCATAGGAGACTCTCAATTGGTGCTGCGTCAAGTTCTCTCCACTTACGCCACCCGTGACCCTAAACTTAAGCCTTATCATGATTTGGTCACGCTCTTGGCTAGAAAATTCGGCAAGCTCATCTACATTCACACTCCCCTTTCTCAGACCATCCTGGCCGATGCACTTGCATCGCTTGCTTCTTCCCTATCCTTACCCCTCAGTCGTGCCACTGAGACCATTGTGGTGTAACGGTTAGACGCTCCTTTCCTTCAGGATCCCTGGTTTGACAACCTTAGGAAGTTTGTAGAAAGAAAAGCTTAGAAGGAAGATTTGAAGGAAGTATCATTGACTGAGCTTGAGGAGATCATAAAAGAAGAGGAATTACCGTGGTACCACGAGATAGAGCAGTATTGCGGCGATGGATCCTTCCCAGAGGCGGCTAATGCCGAGCAGCGCAAGGCCATTAGAAGAGTCACCGTCAGATACACGATTATTGCTGGAGAATTATACAGGAGGGCTCTTAATGGAGTATTGATGAGGTGTTTGGATGACGATGAGGCTTGGAAAGTTGTCGAAGCAGCCCACGCGAGTGAGTGCGGAGGGCACGTTAATGGATAGGCGTTGGTGAAGAAGATTCTTAGGCAGGGCTATTACTGGCCAACCCTAGAAGAAGACTGTTCCACCTATGTCCGTAGGTGTCTTCAATGCCAGCTCTATGCCGATAAGATTCATGCTTCGGCTTCTTCTCTCCATCCTCTCTCTGCTCCTTGACCATTTTCAATGTGGGGCTTTGATATTGTTGGACCACTAGGTGATCCGAACTCTAAAGTCAAACAAAAGTCTTTCATTCTGACTGCTACCGAGTATTTCACCAAGTGGGCAGAAGCTGAAGCCTATGCCGAGATCAAAGCTACCACAGTATGCCGCTTCATCCTCAAGAACATCATCTTGCGGTTTGGAGTGCCAAGTGATCTCATCACTGACAACGGGTCTCAATTCGTGTCTCAAGAACTTTAGGACCTCTGTAAGAAATTTAATATTTCATTACATCATTCATCACCATACTACCCTCAAGGCAATGGCTAAGCGGAGGCCACAAACAAAACCCTTCTTAAAATCATTAAGAAAACATGCGAGTCACACAAATTTGCTGATTGGGCCGATAAATTGGTGGAAGCTCTATGGACTTATCGCACCTCCATCAATACCCCCACGGGGCAAACTCCTTTTACTCTCACCTACGGGATGGAGGCCGTACTCCCGTACGAGATCCTGATCCCTTCCCTAAGAGTGCAGCTAGACAAAGAACTTAATCTCGATGAGCATCGAGAGGCATTATTAGTCCAACTAGAACTCTTAGATCAGCATGTCCTAGGTCTAAGCTGCATCCTAATTGGGAAGGGTCGTTTCTAGTTAAATAAATCTATCCTCAGAACGTGTACCATCTAGTTAACGCGGAGGGTAAAAAATTGCCAAATCCGTGGAATGGATTGTATTAAAAAGGTTTTTACCCATAGGGTCAAGCCAACAACGGCTCGGTGGCGGGACATGCCTCTACTTGATCATGAAGGTTAATCCCCGGTTCAACATTCACACACTACATGACCCCCTGTGGTTCGGTTTTCCTCTTTTGTGCGACACCGTTTCTCCCTCGGCCATGCTTAGGGGACAGTGAAAAACCTTGTTTTTTCTCCTCTCTCTGTTGAAAATAGGGGCAAGTGGTGAATAAGGGGGCGAGAACTGATCTAGACACCCCGATGAAAGGAGGGTCTCAAATAGGGGCAGTCTGTTATGACCTTATTCCGCATTCAAGAAAAGCAAAAGAAAAAAAAGAAACAAAAAGAAAAGGGACAAAATTAAAGACAAAGCCAAAAGCTCATCCAAAAGCTCGAAGCTCAAAAGTCTAAATGACCCCAAAACAATGAGGCTAGGCATGGCAAGAGTGGCAGTACAGTTTCCCCACGGAACGTTATGAGCCCGGTCATATGCATGCCTAGAGCAGATGTAGGTTCGATGATGGACACAAAGCCCCAGCACAACAGACCAAATTCTTTGAAAAGGGGTTGTCGTGAGAAGAACTCAAGCCCTAAAAACCTCTGTACCTATTGCTGGCTTTCCTACCAAATTCTCTTTTATTTTTCAAAGACTAGATCATACCCCGGGTATGGCCTTGGTAGAAGCACCGTTAAGCAGAATCGGACCCCGGCCATGGACGGTCACCCATAATGCACGTTGGACCTGGGAGACCCCTAATGAGATGTAAGGTTCCCCGTCGTCGGGTTTAAGCTGATTTCAAAATCCAAAAAATCAAATATTTCAAAAAAAAATCAAATATTTCAAAATCCAAAAAAATCAAATATTTCAAAATCTAAAAAAAATCAAATATTTTAAAATCAAAAAAATCAAATATTTCAAAATCTAAAAAAATTAAATATTTCAAAGTCCAAAAAAATCAAATATTTCAAAACCCAAAAATCATATATTTCAACCCCCCCCCCCCCAAAAAATCAAACACTTCAAAAATCCAAGAAAAATCAAATACTTCAAAAATAAAAAAAATAAAAAAATTCAAAACCACAAAAAGATTTTCATCATCATGATTCACATTCATGGCATGCATTGTATTCATTTTCCTTTCTTGTTATTTTCCTATTTGATAAGGCTTACCCCCTTGACCAAAAATCAAGAGCTGGTACTTTCCTAACTTGCTACAAGCAAGAGGCTAAGCCTAAAACGGATTTAATCTGTTTCTTTATTTGTGTGTGTGTAGGGGCAGGTTGAAGTTAAAGGTCAGCACTTCTGTCACTGAATGGTCCTCTGGCGACCGTTTCATTCCTTCCAACGGCCAAACAAAGACCGTTCAACAGTTCACGCGGCTTAATTCAGACCGTTCAAATCTCTAGCTACTTCAAGGATCTACGGTCCTCACTAGACCGTTCAAGGACATAAACGGCAGACTTTTGACCATTTGACTATGTTCACGGCCTATCGATAAGCCGTTCAATTCTCTGTTCTCAACTTTGTCGTCGATCTAACACACGGCCCTGGTCTTGCCATTCCATTCCTTGCACGGTTAGTCTCTAACCGTGTATTCTACCAAGCGGTCTGTGTGTGGCCGTGTCCATCCTGAGATCATATCCCAAACTCATTCAATCACGTGCAAGAAACGCCCAAAACTCGAGCCAAAACTCAAGCTTTATTTATTCAAACCAATCCATTCATTCATGTCTCAAAGTCCTAACATAAGCGAACATCATAAAAGAAGAAGACAAATCACTCGATCCTTCGCTGGGAATTCCCACGGGGACGTATCTCTCTCAGCTCTCTAACATAAGCCTGTCGCATCTCTGGGGCCTCCGCAACCTCCGCTGGTAGGGTAAGCACCCTGCTCACCTCCCACATGATCAAGGCACTCTTGACTGCATGCTCATCCTCCTCCATCCCGATCCTCCTTGCCTTTAGTGTGGGAAGGTGGGGTAGTGTTGGAACTACGGTCCAGGGTAGTCCAACCTGTAGGTAGCACCGGTGCAGGCTGTACATCGCCAGTGCAGTGTCGCTCACGAGCCTCAATCCAAGCCTGGCCTCCTAGGTAGCCTGACAGTGGTGCCGTGGAGGAAGTCAGGACTCATCATGAACCAATCCAGGGGCAATCTGTTGATGTACAGTCGCCACTCGTCCCTGGTCTTCTTTTCTACTGTCCTGCACTGTACCTGTAGAGAGAACTTGAAGGCGCCACCTATGAAGAAAAGGGGATGGCTCCCGAAGATCCGACTGGCTGAAGTGACATCCTCCCTATGAATGAATTTCATCCTGACACCCATCCAGCACTCTAGAAGTATCATGGAGCCGAAGAGTGGACCTCCTAGGGCTGCTGAACTAAGACCCTCATACAAGTAGGCGAGGACGTCTTGGGAGATAGAAAGACCCTGCCACAGACCACTAATGGTGCTAAGGATAGGAGTATCTAACACATGGTCGGCAGAGGAGAATAGGATGGCCCCGCATAGGCAAATAGATGTGGCCTTAGCTATGGCCTCATGCCATCCACATTTATTCTTACAATGAGCAACAACCCATTAGCTAAGGGGGAGAAGATGGATCTGGCGTGGGCCTATGAAGGTACGGATGTCCTTGCTATCAGGTATGAACTCTCCCAAGATAAGGCTAGGGTCTACCGGAGCCACGGTATGACACACTAAGTCCTCCTCGCCCGCCTGGGACCTAGGGAAAGAGAAATAGGTCTCTACCTCCTCTAGTAGGATAGTGGCCTCAAAAGATGGACAAATGAACGAATGGGTTTAAGGATGCCAGATTTCTACCAGGGCCGAGATGCTATGCCAGTCTAAGGACAACTTCGGGTAGTTTTGGCCTAGTACCAAGAGTGGGTGCAGTGCCAAGACTTCAGGATGGATGTCACTGCTAGGGGCAACGCACGGATCATTGGAGCCATCCACTTCAAGGTGGAGTAGCGCCTGGAGCCAGGGAGAAGCTGAAGTAGAGAAAAAGTAAAGAAAAGGGAGAAAGAGAGGAAGGCCATGTGAGTAATGGAATGGATTGAATTAAATGATATGTGGACAACATACCTCTCTCAACGAGCTGGAGCTCAGGTGTCGTGGGATCACGATCAGCCGTTGGAGCACTTCACGTTCCTTCCTGGCCGGCTTAGGGCCTTCAAAGACTGCTCCCTCCATGGAACTCCCTTCAAGAGCCCTTTTCATGATGGTTTGATGAAGAGAAACAAGAATTTCAAGGTTTGGAAGAGGGTTAAGGTGTGAATCACGAATTTAAAGCCCCCTTCTACTTATAGGGCTTGGTTAGAAGCCTAAACCCACTGGAAGTGAGGTAGGATAGGCATGGATCGGGTTAGGATAGAGCTTGGGTCGGTTTAGCATGTCTATCCTTGGTTCGGGACTCTCCAAGAGAGTCCCGTTCGAACTCTCAGGGCGTACGTTTGCACGGTCTATCGATAGACCACCCTAATCAATGAACGGTCTCATCTAGACCGTTTAGAAAGCTTCTACACGCTTCGAGTGCTGGAGTTGGCACGGTCAAGAAGAGACCGTTCTATTTGGCACACGGTCACGTATAAACAGTTCTGTTCTTTGGGCCGCCAATAAGGGACCGTCTATCTACATCTGTAGGTTTTGGCCGAGTTTCTTTCAACGGTCTAAAGGAAGGCCGTGTAATGTGATTGAGCGGTCCCTTGGACGACCGTTTAGAGATCTGAAACCTTATTTTTAACCCGTTTGCACCTGTGCCACTCAAACTGTTGTCGCGTCTCTCTCTCTCTCACTCATTGGTTTGGCATCTCTCTCTCACTCATTGTTTTGGCGTCTCTCTCTCACTCATTGTTGGGCGTCCCTCTCTCACTCAAGTTTGGCGTCCCTCTCTCGCCCACTCGGGGTCATCTCTCACTCACTCGTGTTGGGTCCCTCTCTCTCGCCTACTCGCTCGCTCGCTCGTGTCGTCTCTCTCACTCGTGTCCATCTCACTCGTGTCAAGTTAGTAGTCGTAGTTAGTTAGTTAGTGTCAAACATTCGCATTCATTCATTCATACCTACATTTATCCACAAAATCAAAACCAAAAACATGCCATATCACTGTCATGGCCATATGTACAAAGGTCAAGTCGTAGTACAAAAGTCAGGCCTGTCCCTCTCCCTGGCCCCCACCACTGTCAACAACACCCTCATGCCTCTTTGGTGGAGGCATCATCGAGGTCGCCTCTTCACGGTGTCGTCGGCTGCGCTCGCCCTCCTCATTCCTCCGATGGCTGGAGGAACCTGTGAAGTAACTCCTGATGGAGCCGTGAGTGCCGTGAGTGCTGCCGCTCAGAGTCCCACTGCGCACTGACCGCCGACTCATCTCTTTGTAGGCCTGCAGCTCCCCACTCAGCCCAAATGCCTCGATCAGTGCACGGTCCCGCTCCGATCGGTAGCGCTCCGCCTCGACTCGGGCTCAGACTAGCTCCTCCGCTCCAGCCCGAAGACGCTCTAACTCTGCACGAAGGAGTGCCGTCTTGACTGGGTCTGCTGATCGAATCCGCTCCATCTCCTGTCGGAGGCGGGCCACCTCCTCCCGAGCTACTCCATGGCTCTGCTCCAGCTCCGCTCTCAGCCGGGCACTCTCACCCAAGGCTGATGTTAACTCTGTCATCTGCATACACATTTCATGATTAGTCAATTGCATTTCATAATCATAAGCATCAAGGGAGAGTGTAGTGGTTGCGTACCTGCTCGGAGAGTGCCGCCTCGGCCACCTCGGCCCGCGCTACCATCCGTGTGAACTCTACCTTTCGCTCAGCTCGGTCTGCGGGGGTCTATGAAGAGGAAGAAGGTGCATCCGCCCCCTGGCGCTGGGCTCCCTCGGCTCGCTGCATCCAAAACTCCAGGTCAGTCACATGTATAATCATCAACATTTGCATAATTTAAGAGTTTAGGGTTAGGAAACTCACCAGTAAGGCCAGGGCCTGTGGTGCCTCATCTCGCTCCTGGATGGTCGAGTGAAGGAGTCCCTGTAGCTCTGCAAACCTCCCCTCGGGGTCAAACTCCATTTAAGAAATTCAGGCATCAGTGCATAATCACATAGAAGCATGACAAAAAGCATTTAGGGTTTAGAAGTCGTACCGGTCGGCGGGCACCACAGAACACCTGGTCCCTGTAGTGCCGTGCATAGGCCGTATAGTAGGCCTCCTCACTGTCAGCCCGGGCGGTCACCACCCGTCCTCGTACTGCCCAGTCTACTATCTGATCTGCTGCCCGCACTCTCTAGTCCAACTCCGTGGCTAACCCTCGGGGGTGTCGCCCGACCCGCTCCTCCGGCTTTGCTAGTGCCGGGAACTCGACCGCTGGTTGATGGACGTCGGTCGTCCTCATCACCAGGCGGTAGTGGAGTGGCTCCACTACGTTCATGCAGTGAAGCCACACGTCTCGCCCAGAGTAAGTGAGGGCCGCCACTACCCACGGCTGAACCTCGTGCCCCTCGCTCGGGCAAGGTGTCCACCAAACCTATCAAATAGGAAAATTGCATCGGTATCATAAGCATATAGATTGCATTTAATTAAAGAGTTTGAGTTTAGAGGCATACTGAAGCAAAAGGTAGTGTGTCTAGGTCATCCTGGATCCCCCGAACCTATCTCCGTAGGGATCCAGTCTCTCGTGGAGCGGTCCACCACCTTGCGATGGGCAACCGCTCAGGGTAAGTCATGTCACCTCTCCCGAGCCCACGTAGGTACACGTAGGCCCACACCTGCAGTTGCATTCCACCAAATGTCAGCATATAGCAGTTATAGGAATCATATAGCAAATTGCATAAGAGTCAGAGTTGTACCTGGAGTAGAGGGGAGAAGCCCCCTAGCATCATCCGTCGGCTAGTCGAGATGAGTGTGTCAAACAAGAAGGCAAGGACTGCCGCTCCCCACGCCTAGTCCCCGACATGCCCTAGGTCCTCGAGGAGTGGAAGGAACCGGTAGCTGATCACATCTGCTCTCATCGCGAACAGAAGTCGACCGAAGAATAGCATCAAGAAGCGTCTCAGTACTCTGTCTGCCTCTGGTCTTGCAGCATCTGCTACTCTCGGTCGCGCCAGCTCTATCAGCCTCTGTAGATGCTGCTCGGGCAGCTCCCCGATCGCTATCCCCGCTTGCCTCATTCCCAGACTGTCGTGAAGCCTCGCCCTTGTCAGCGTCATCGAATGATGCTCCGAGTGCAGCAACTCCAAGCCCAGCAGCTCCTGGGCTAGCTCCCGGTAGTCGGGGTAAGTCACCCCACTGACCGGAGTCCCATGCATGCGTAATCCGGTGATGCGCGCCACGTTCTCCAGCATGGGGACCATGTGGCCCCACGGGAAAAGGAACGTCTGACTCATCGGATCCCAGCGATCGTGCAGAGCGTAGAGGAGTGGTGTGTCTAACCTAGTCATCTCCATGCTCAGGAACTCGGAGAAGCCCATGCTCGTCAGCCTCTCCCGTTGGAAGTTCGACAGTGCGAGATACACTGCTCGAACCTGCAGCCAGGAGATCCGAGTCCTCCGCTTCCCCTACATACATTTAGGAACATTGCATTTTATTTTAAGATCTTGCATTCTAATTGAATAACTCACTCTCTGTTTACTAGACGGTCTCATATGAGCCATTTTATCCTTCAACAGTTGGGTTCCAACCACCCCAATAATCCCCCTTGGAAGCTCACGGTTCCCCATGGACCGTTCTGCCCTATCCCCGGCCCTGCGAGGACCGTTCTGCTGCTCGACGCCTACCCTGGAATGGACCAACTCTAGCTATTCTACATTTCCACGGTCCCCATCAGATCGCGTCCGTCCCCCTCGAGCCCCTAGTCAGTTAGGGTTGCACGGCCTGTCGTGCAACCGTGTGGTGATCAACGGTCTCATGCAGACCGTTCTGTCCTCAGGCGTTCCATGTTCTGAACAGACCTAGATGACCCATTCTGTATTTCCACGGTCTGATGAAGACCGCTTTGTTCTCTAATGTTTCATGTTTTGAACGGACCCAGGTGGCCCGTCCTAAAGGTCCCCGATCTGGTGGAGACTGTTCTGTTTTGAGCGTTTCATATTCTGAATGGACCAACTTGGGCCGTCCTAAGGTTAAACGGTCTTCATAAGACCGTGTGTTTCTGTCAGTTCAGCTTCCTTTGAGTGGCCTCCCATGGGCCGTCAATGTTTGAACGGTTCTATCTGAGCCGCGTAGTTCTCCCATGCGGTCACTGTTAAACCGTGTAATGGCCGTCACCCCGACAACGTTCAAGCCCCTCCCCACCGACGGTGAAGCCCCGTAGGACTTCCCAACCGACCCTAATGGGGTCGTGAGCCCCTTCTTCTATCGTTACCAGCTACATGCGTGAATTAAAATTGGAAGTGGGAAAGTTTTTTTTTGGGCGGCCTACCTCATCCGTCTTTGGTGGCTTCTCCACCACCACCGTGGGCTCCGCCGGCGCCTCCTCGATGTCCCCTTCTTGGGCCACGATTGCCCCCTCCTCAGCGATGAGTGGTACCACTTCATCCTCGACCGCAGGCGGTGGCGGGACATTCTCCGCTGCGGCGGTCGCCGGCGGTGGCACTTGGGATCCCTCACCGGCCATCCTTTGGCGTCTTGATTGGTGCTTGAATCGCATGCAGAAGCAGGGAAATGAGGGGGAGAGAGGATGAGAATGAGAGTGAGAAGGGGTGGGGAGTGTAGGGAGAAGGGGTGGTGGTGTTTGGTTCCTCCGTCGGTTGCGGTATGGAGGGAGGAAGAGGAAGAGGAAGAAGTAGGGTCTTTTATTTTTTTGAAATCGCCAATAATTACATGGTCTATCGATAGACCGTGTGGATACTGAGCGGTCTCCCATTTGACCGTTTCAATTCTAACGGTGCTCTTCCTTGAACGGCTGGAGTATGGCCGTCTAATTATGTAAATGGCCTCCTGATGGGCCGTGCAGATTCACGATCATATTCAAATTAGCAATCATCGCACGGCTCAAGATGGAAAATTTAAATTATGGAACAGTCTGGTGGTAGACCGTTCATGTACTAAATTGATGACGAAAGATGTCCTTTGCTGTGTTATGTGATTTCTTTTGGCTTGAATTTTTATTCCATGATGAAATCCTGCTCATGAGTTCTTTGCAGCACCACTTCAACTGGCCATTTCGCCTGCACGAGTAAGTCAGGTATGATTTTTATCTCTATATCTTTGTTGCATTACTATATGGTATTATGTTATATTATCTCGAGAACCGGCGGATTCTCCACATGTTCCAGGATCTGATATTCCCCTTAAACAAAAATGATGATGATCTAGGTTCACGCGTTTAATCAACGGATAAGCCGTTAAGTTGGGAAAGTTTGGGGACGATGGTTCTGTCTCGCACGCTGTGGTTGCAGATAGTGTCTTGATCCAAATCGCCCCAGTCTAGCAATATTATTCTTAAGTGTTTTATATTTTATCCTTTCTTTGCATTTATTTTAATGATTTCTTTTATTTTAGCCCAGCATGCATCATACGCATCTTTTGAGCATTCATGACCCCTGGTTTGTCTGAAAATGTCTCATTTGGAATGGATGATTGTGCGCTCATCATTTTGTGTGCGAGGAACTATTCCATTCAGAGTTGGAAGGTTTTCTCTGATCTGCTCACCTAGTTTGATTGACTGAAGGTCCCTATTTGGAGTTTTAGTCCGTTTCTTTACTTTTTGCTGCTTACTCCGATCTCCTCATTGGTCCAAGAGATTATGTCCCCCATGAGGTTGATCGTGTGCTTCCTTTTATCTTAGTTAGTTTCTCCAGACTGGCGTCGTTTTGGTTCGATCGTTCCTTGTGGATGGTTTAGAGTTTTTCGGAAGATTCCTATCGCTCGTTGGCAAAACGGGTGTCTTTTACCTTAACGCCCACTTTTCAGTCCACTCCGCTTCATTTCCGCTTCATCTCCATGTTCCATTTCGCTTTCGTTTCACCTCCGCTTGCTCCCCTGCAAAGAGGACGTTAAGGAGGGGCATCTGTTGACACCTATTTTTGCCTATGAGTTGGGTCATTCCTCTTATCACCATTTGTTGATGCCTTAAGTTGTCCATTACTCACTAGGTCATTTCCAGGCACGCCTTTGGGCTTATTCTATGGGTACCTTCCTCCCTGGCTCGGTTTGTTCTCAAATACTGGCTTATTGGGTCTTGATTTTGATTGATCTTTGGGTTGAATGCGTTCATTTATCCCATTTTATTGATTTTAATGTCCAACCTTTACGCAGTCTTTCGATTGACTGTTAAATTAAGTACATGGTCCTTTGAGGACCGTACCTTTGAAACTAGCATCGACCTGAGTTATCTTTGCACCGACCTACTTTTGCTTAAAAATGGCCTACCGATTGACCGTTTAGTATTTAAGCGGTCTGTTTGGGACCGTCCACTGAACCTGCACCAACCTGGCCTTCGCCTGCACCGACCTTGTTCTGAACTAGCACCGACTTGAGTTTTCCTGCACCGACCTTATTTTCATTAAAAGGTCCCAAGTGAACCGCTACTAATTGAATGGCCTATTGAAGGACCGTTTCAAGGCAGGAAAGGCTAGCGTCTTAACTAGTGTCTCATCTTGAGTGGGACGGTCCTGTGAAGGACCACGTTTATCATGACAGCGTCTTATCTAGTGTCTCTCCTTAATGAGAACGGTCTATTTATTGGCCGTTCAGTTATTGAGCGGCATGGTGTGAACCGTTTATATGATTTATTGGATATTAAGGTGATTTTTTGAATTTCCACCGACAAGCTGTTAAACGGTCCACGTGTAGCCGTCCAATTAATGGAACGGTGGTCATGTGGCCGTCCAGTTCCCAGAGTCCCCAAGGCGTTGGTTTTTCAGATAATTATCTATTTATCTAATTTGTCTGGATTTATCACCGACAAGCTCTACACGGTTGGATTTGGACCGTCTTGCATATTGAGTGGTCTAGGAGTAGACCGTTCAATCCATGAGAGTCCAGCGGCGAAATGGTCGATCAGTTCGATGGATAATTGGATTATTTCCCTATTTTTTTAATTTCCACCGATAGTGTAGAACGGTCTAGCATTGGACCGTTCAATAGACTGGGCGGTATGTCACATGACCGCACAATGGCTCGATTCCTGAGAATTTAAGGATTTTCTCTCTCCATCCGTGGTTTTATCCTCAACTTATTCCACCCATTTCTCTGTGGATACTCCACCAAATAGGGTGCCGTTTGAAGTGGTTGGAAGATGTAGACACGCCAAAAATGACGCTATGTTGATCAAATCTCATGTCACTATGATGACGCCCCAAGTGAACTTCAATATATTCATAATATGAAGTTTTTCTATTTTCTTGTGTGTGGTTTTGATTTATTTTTGCATTTTGTGATTCGCGACCTGAAGAGGGGCGTTATTTAAATGGCGACCTTATCTAGGGCGTTTTCTCAAGAAAGGACGACTAAATGTCAGGGCGTCAATTCCTGGTATTATCCGGTTTTAAAGTAAATTCAAAATCAAAAAAAAATTATTGGTTAACGTCCTTCCTCAGGGCGTGTTTTAAATTAATGCCTCAATCATAGGCGTGTTCTCATAATTTTCAAATAAAGTAAGTTTTATTGCCAAAATTAAATCCAAGAAGTGACACCCTTGGTAGAGGTCGTGTTTTGAGTAACGTTTTGATGTAGGTCGTCAATTGTTGATTTGACGCCCTTCGCAAGGTCGTGTTTCACCTTTCGTGTCCTGCTTTAACTCCTCTTTCCTGTATAGAGTCCTGCCTCCAATAGTCTCCTTGCTCGAATTGGAGGTAGAGTCCTGCCTTCTTTGAACATTGCCTATCCTTATCTTACCAAACTCGAGCTTATCTCCCACTGAAATCCTATAAAATCATGATCTGGTCGATCGAGGCAGAGGTTGACGACTCCAGAGGTTGAAGAGATTAGAAAAGCTCCAGACGTTCCAGAGGTTCAAGGTTCAGAGCCTCTGCTTCCTTACTGTCGTGTGCTTGATAGGAAGACTTCGGTTTCCTCTGCTTCCTCATCCGGTCAACCACGTCCATCCTTGGTTCCCTTTACTGTCAACAGGGACAGCAGGGTTCTCTTTTATTTCGTTTGTTTTTGTTTTGTCTTCATCAACCGATCATCCACTATGCTCCTTTTTACGTTTTGCATTAATCAATTCCATCATCAGTCCTTTTCCTTTTTCTCCTTTTCACGTTTGCATTAGATTTATCACATATCTCCTCTCTCTCTAATTCCTCTTTAGGGGTTTTAAAACCAAAATAATAAGGTGCACATGTTTGGTCTTTTTCTCATCTTAACTTCATCTTCGGATTAATACTACTTGCATTGGCTGATCCCCTCTTTTGCTTTGTTGTTTCATTGTCTTTTTTGCAAGGTAATCAAAAGAATAACCCTTCTCATCGGCCGGCCGATTGAAGAAGGAGGAAGGAACTTCACATCATCCCGCGTTTCAATCTTCACCAGGTATTCGCGATCTCCCTTTTATTATTATTGAGGTAACCCCTCTGGCGATCACATCTCCATATTTGCACCACGTGCAAGCTTTTCTTCCCCTTATTTATGCATTAATCATCATTATTCTCCATGTTTATCTGATGTGACACGAAATTTGAGTTCTTCACTGTTTACAAAACTTGGCTTTCTGATCCAGTGATCTCAAACTTTTATGATACTTGTACTTCTATCCCAAGTTGAATCTATCAATGATGTTTGTGAAAGCCCTCAGCACTGACGTCCTTACCACCTTGGCGCCTTGTCCCAGAGCGGAATCAATCTATTCACGTTCGTGTGGACTAAATTTTGTAGTAGGATAGCTTTCATGTCCATTGTTCCTGGTGAGTTGCCAATGCCTCTTGATAGCCGAGGGAACTTACGGCAGCCATCTAATGGTGCATTACATTCTTCAACCCATTATGATGACCATGTCCTCCCTTTGGCTGAAGTCTCAAGACAACATTTGGTAAGCTTATCTTCATCATAAATCAATAAGACATGGCAAAGAGGCACTGGATAGTATGTAGCAAGTGGCTCCACCGATTCTCCATTGAAGTTCATATGTGTCTGTGAGTTTACCAACAGAATCGATACCTTTCTAACTGAGCCTATCCCGATCAATGCCCTGGGCATAAATGTCATCAAAAGACTCATATGTTAGCTCATTCTCAGGCAAAGTTGGCTTCTCAAGGACAATGGTGCCGGGGTGAGTTGCGTCCAGTGCATTGACGGGCTGGGTGAGGAGCTAGGAGAGGGGGAGCAGTCTGTGCCAGGGAGGAGGGTTGCTGGAGTAAGATGCACATGGTGCGGTGGGGAGATGGGCCATGTTTAGAGAGAGAAGTTAGAGAGAGAGAAGAGAGAATGAGAGAGAAGGTGGGGGGTGAGCGTCAGTCCAGCATGCTGGGGCAGGTTGCCGGCGTAATGGTGGGATCGTCGTCGTGCTCGCAGGGGTGCTACCATATTGACGGGGTGGTGCATGCTGACGACGTTGCGGTGGCATTGGCAACGTGCATGCAAGGGCCACAGCGAGAAACGAAGGTCGGCGGCAGGTTGCTCGGAGTGACTGGGGACATCTGCATGCTGGTGGTCCGCGTACAGGTGATCCATGGTTGGCGGAGGTGGTGGAAGCACGCTTGCCGTCATGCTCGTCATGCACGGAGGAGCTGTCGATGTGCCCGAGAAGATGCTTGTGGAAGGAACGCCATGCCTGAGCAAAGTGCTCGGAGGGGGGGTGCCACCATGCTCGGGTATGAGCTCGCCACGCTCGATGGAGGGGGGGGGCGTCACCATGCTCGGGTATGGGTGTGGGGCGAAGGGCGGCGCTGCCGACGAGGCCCAGCTGGGCAGGGAGAAGAATACGGTGGCGGGCGGTTGGGGGGGGTGAGCATACGGGAAGGGGCGTCACGGGAGGGAGCAGGAACTGCGATGCCGCTACGTCGCTCGGCAGGAGTGGTGGGCGGCGGCAAAGGGCTGAGTGTGACTGTGGTGAGTAGGGGTGCATGGCGAAGGGACCATGCATATGAGGCAGCACATGGAGGGTGTAGGGTGAGGGGGTGTTTGCGTGCATGGAGGGGTCGGTGGCTGATGGTGCATGGGAGCTGGGTGGGTGGCAAAGAGGGCAGTGGAGAGACGGGAGTGGGGGGTGAGATGAGGGAGGTTGGACGCGGTAAAGGAGAGAGTGGTGAGGGGGGACGAGGCACTGGCGGTGCCCCTGTTCTGAACAGGGGAACATGCCGTGGGTTAGGGAGGGAACAGGGAGAGGGCCAGCGGCGGCTGGAGGCGGTTGGCTGTAGGGGGTGGTGAGAAGGATGTATGTGGCCGTGCATGCGAAGTGAAAAGGAGGGAGAGGAGAAAGGAGAGGGGGGGCAGGAGAAGCCGCGGTTTAGAGAGAGAGGGAATGAGAGTACCACGGTGAGGAGGAGGCGGAGCGACGGTAGAGAGCTCCGTGGTGCAGGAACGAGGTGGGGGGGGTTGAAGAAGCCGAGGGAGAGGATAAAGGAAGAGAAGGCTGAAGGCCAGGGGTAGCAGGAGGATGGCCGCGGTGGTGTGATGGCTTGTGGGATGAAGCAATGGAGGTGGGGAGGGAAGGTGAGACCAGAGAGAAGGAGGGTGCAGGTGATGGAATCTAGCTCTGCATGGCGGTGGAGTAGCAGGGAGAGGTGAGGGGTGGGAACTGGTGAGAGGGAGGTGGAGGGGTCACTTGCACTGTGAGTGTGTAGAGAGAGAGAGAGGGAGAACCGAGAGGTGAAGGCAGGGAGAGGTCACGGAGGGCATGTGCAGGTAGAGAGAGAGAGAGAGAAAGATAGGGATGAGAGAGTATGAGTATGGCCATGCGGAAGAAGTTAGAGGGTGAGGGGAGGGGAGAAGGGTGACTGCCATTGCAGGGAGAGAGGGGAGAAAGATGGAGAGGGTAAGGGGCTACATCTTTCCAAAAATTCTAAAAACACTTCATTTCTTCTTACATATCACATTTATAGACTCCACAAAGAAAATCAAAAGACACTCATTAAACTTCAACTAACACCTAACACCTAAGACTTATTATATCTCTAGTGGGAAGACTAAAAGACACTTAATAAAGACTATCACATGATGTGGATATTTTATTTCTACTACAAAAGAAAACACACATCTAGGCCCACTAACATGGCCCATTAACACAAAACTCTTAAAATAGCAAATATAGTTTGATAGTTGCCAGTGCCGCTTTGACGATCGACCGTTGTCGCTTGTCGATGCAATGAAGATTCCGTCATTATCACATCATTATTCTCTTGTGATTGTGTGGGATTTATGCCCATCCACAAATTGGTGATCACGGTGGGACTTCCACTATTTTCTTTTTGATTACCATCTCCATTGGCACCCTCGCGTGCCCTTTCCCCTTGGCACCCTCGCGTGCCCTTTCCCCTTGGCACCCTCGTGTGCCCTTTCCCCTTTGGCACCCACGCGTGCCCTTTCCCCCTTGGTACCCTCGGTACCCTTTCCTTTGTGTCCCTCGGGCACCCTCCACTGTGCACACTGCACACTCCGGGATCAGCCAGCTTGCGTTTGCATATTTCTCTGAATTGACGCCTTCCACGAGGGCGCTTTTTAGTTTTAACGCCCTTCACAGGGGCATTTTTTATTTTACTAACGCCTTCATCCAGGGCGTCCAATTTTTATGTTACGTCTGCCGTCAAGACGTCTTTACATCATCTTACTGCTTTAATCATTCTGCATGTGAATTCACGCCCTGCCCCAGGGCGTTCTTTTATTACATAGCGCCTCACCACAAGGCGCTTCCTCAGATTTGACGCCCTCACGCAGAGGCGTCCCTGTCAGATTTCGCGCCTCTACCAGAGACGTGTTTCTGTTTCTCGCTGCTGGCTCATAGCCTCTCGCAGTGATTCACGACACTGACCCTGTCGTTGCTTTGGTTCATAGCGACCTAACCCAGGTCGTCTCTTTCCTGCGTTTTACAGAACCCTGCTTCCTGCTGATGTCTGTGATAGTTTGTTTGGTTGTCATATTGCTTGCCTATATTGCTTTGATTTGATCATATTACTTTGAATATTGTGGCATTTGGTTGAGAGACCACCTCTCTCTACACTAGGATTCCACACACCTCTCTTGGAATCGGGACAACCCTCCATTGAGCACTCCGTCTCTTTGGACCGGAAATCCCTTTTCCAAGACCTCCATAAGTCCCCGCACCCGTGGATTCCCTCACGGACGCCGGGCTGGTTGTACCCTCGAAGTACCCGGAGTTTAGAGAACCTATCGTTGGTGAGGAGAGAGAAAGAATCTAGTTGACCCGGAGGTTACACTTGGATCAACTAGGTTTCACATTGCAAACATAAGTGAACTATTCAACAATTCAATCTACTCTAATCTCAAGCGGAACACTAAAACCTTGCGTTCATCTCAACTTGGCTGCATACACTTGCTTGGGTGATTTGGCTTGTTTGGATTGAGTGGTTGTTTGTTTAATAGTGCCTTCATAAAATCGTCTCTCCCCTTAAAAGAAAATGAAACTCCGTTCAGGTAAGATCATCAACATGGCAGGCTATGGGTATTCTTATGATGATGAGGACGAGAATGTCTTTGGTCAATATGAGACCCCTCTCCAGGATTCCATCTATTATGAGGGAAATTACCCTCACCCTCAGTCTCATCATCCTCAAATCCATGTGGTTGATACCACTCCTCAAGAGGTTGTGCCCTCTTCTCAGACTTTGCCCTCCAACACTTCGGGGAACCCTTCCCCATCCTTCAATGTCACGGACTTAATTAATGCACTATCTCAGTTGGATGATTCCCAGCGGCAAGCTGTCCAGGCCGCCTTGAAAGGGAAGTCTGTTCCCTCTTCGTCTTCCAACCCCCCTCCGGCCGAGAGTGGCCATCACCCCGTTAACGACCAGGCGGTCTTGCATAAACCCCCCTCTCGCCCACCAACACCTGTCACGGCCATACCGGCCCAGCAGGCGAGTTATTCTACAGTTAGGCACCAATTCCCCCAACCTCCTCAGATTCTACGATCGCCTATACCACATTCTTTTGTTCAGGCCCCAGTTGAGTCCGACTCTAATGCTTTGCTACTTCAGAAGATGTCCCACATGGAAGAACAGCTTAAGAAAGTCACTGCGGCCAAGAATGCACCAGAAATCTCGCTCCCCACTCTGCCAATTTTCCATCTTCCTCCGTCTGAGATGCCGAACTTTCGACGGTACAACGGAACTGGCAATCCGGTCATTCATTTGAAGGATTTTATGTACGAGACCTCCTTCTGGCAAGGCAACAAGGCTTCTCTGGCCTATTTATTCAGAAGATCTCTGGAGGGGCCAGCCCTCGAATGGTTTTATTCCTTGGAGCCAGCTGATGCCAGTGACTTCGATGTTGTCCAAAGGAAATTCTTGCAAAAGTATAGAGACCGTGTTGGACCCTCTCTGTCCGTTACAGATTTAGTTGCAGAGAAAATGAAGTCTGAGGAGGACTTCATCATATTTGCTGACAGATGGCGGTCGATGGCCGAGAAGCTGAAAGACACATTGTCGGAACAGGAGCAAGTAAAGATGATTATTTCTAATGCAACTCCTCAATTCCGCCATATTTTGGCCATGAACCGGCTAACTACTATGGAAGAGCTCTATGAGAGGGCTCGTTACATCCAGACACAGATGAAGGATTCACCCATTATGGGTATGTTTGAGCCGAAGCCTTGGCTGTTTAAGAAAACCACCAATGTTAACAGCGGGCCCACAACTGAGGGCACCGTCACAAACGAGCAAGTCGGCGCAGTTGGCAACCCCCACCATCAAGCTAACCCACGTCCACCACCGCCTCTACGACAGAACTCTCATTTTAACCCTACTCCACAACCCCAATTCGCACCTCAACACTCCTTCGCTCCACCGCAAAACCAAGCCCCCCGCGTAGACCCTCCAGCTCCACCACAATACCATCAAATGCCCCCACCTGCCAACTACGGCCAACAACAACAACGGAGACCGCCACTTGGCCCCAAAAGGGACCACTATCCTCCACTTCCTGAAAGTCTCCCCGATATTTTTAATGCTCTGATGGCCGCCAACTTGCTCGCCTTGCCAAGGGAAAGAACCGTGTGGCTCGCTAATGTGGACACATCCCGTTATTGTGCTTTTCATCGCGGCCCTGGTCACAACCTTGATCGTTGCTTCCACTTCAGAGATTACATCTACGATCTAAATGACCAGGGTGACATCAATTGGGATGAGATGAGATAATTCATAGCCGCTATGAAAGAAAAAAGGGCTTCTCGGCAATAGCAAAATCAACAACTTCAGCAACCCGCTCCATAACAAGTTCAACCACAGCAAGCTCCAGCACCCCAGCAGGATATGGGGATTGTCCGTAATCCATTGCCAGAGCACGCCCCTAATCAACATGTGAACCCTGTCACATCCCTCTACGAAGTGCAGAGAGGACAGGGATGGCACGAAGAAAACGCCTCTATCGGGGCATTTCATCATGATCCGAATCAAAATCAACCTCCGCGCCTTTTGCGCACCCTTCCTTCTTCTTCTACTCTCCTATCGGGACGTCCTCTTTTACGCCCTGTCAACCCATCTACCTCCACCAATTCTACGGCCTTGCCGGCCCGCTCTCTTCTTACCCATTTGCCACCTCCACAACCTACCGCACGACGAACCCCACCTTCCACCACCAACTCTATACCTCCGCCGTCCAGGCCACTCCTACTTCGCTCACCGCTAGCACCCGCTACACCCTCTACCACTCCTACACCAGCAAGGATTCCTCCGCCATCAGTTCCCCCACCTCTCATACCCATATCTCTTCTTGTTAGACCACCCTCCAATGCTCCTCGCATTCGGGTATCCCTTTCTACTTCCACGCCCCCTGAGGGGACATCTTCGTCAAATCACTCTCCTGCGCCTACCACGGGGGCATCTTTGATAAACATTACTCCCACGCCTCCTACGGGGGCACCCCTGTTGTTGAACACTGCCACCGGCATTCCCTCTTCTTCTTCTTCTATTTCTCCTCCCACACTTGCCCCGACAGAGGCTCTACAAGGCGTGGCGCCGCTCCGCAGCGAAGGGATTTTCCACCGTATTTTTCCATAAAGGGAGCTAGAGCCCGTGCTGGGGCCGCAAGAGCAAGAACAAGAACAAGGGTCTGTACCGGGCACTGAATATGATTTGTTAAAACATTTGGACCGGACTCCGGCAAGAATTTCGATCCTGGAATTGATCAAACGGTCCACCACTCATCAGCTGGCTCTAAAGGAATATCTGCAGAAGGTAATGGTTAATGAAGACATTCCAGTTGAGCAGATAGTCACGGTGTTAACACCTGCTAGCAGTCAGCCGGCAATTACTTTTCATGAGCACGAACTGGCACCAATCTCAGCAAGGAAGTATGCCTTATGCATCACAGTCAACATCAATAAGGTAGCTGTTAAGCAATGTCTGGTGGACACCGGGGCATCCATCAATGTTTTGCCACCGAGCACCTTGAAGTTATGTGGCATACCATAAAGCCAGATTCGGCCATCCACCATAACGGTCACTGCATATGACAACACAAAGAAGCCTCCTCTAGGCATGATCACATTGAAAGTTAGCTTGGGTCCTGCCACCATCACAGCAGATTTTCACATCTTGGACATGGATCCAACATTTAATGGCATTCTTGGCCGCCCGTATATCCAGCAACTTGATGCGGTGCCCTCTACAAATCACCAGTGTCTCAAATTCCCACACAAGGGCCGTATTATCAAGGTGACCAGCATGCCGATTCTGCCAGAGGAAGATATTCATGCGGCTTCATCAGTCCCTTCTATTTGGCCTGCCAATAAGCCACTGTTATCTATGCTGGACGTCCCCCGTCCACGGCCAATGCCATCTGAAACTATTACCACGGTTGCTATGACACCCCTGCCTTCTAAGGGGAAGAAGAAAAAGAACATGATTAATACCCCTGGCTGGAACATTCTGTTAAAAATGGGGTATCAAGATGGCAAAGGCCTGGGTGCCAACTGTCAGGGCAGGATTAGGCCCATTAAGCCGCAAAAATTACTTGTACGAGGTAGTTTAGGCTATAAAGGGCCGAGCAAAAATGAAGAAGAGCCATGGGCATTTATGACTCCTACTTTGAAGACTGATCGCCAGCCACTCTCCTGGACACTGAAGACACATTTTGTTACTGGTGGCGTTCAGAATAATGAGCAGACTACCATAATTACTTCATTGCTTGACTATCAAGATGTTCACGCCAGACAGTTTGCTCGTCACATTGCCCCACTGGTTACCTACAAAGCCCTGGAGTCTTTAAGGCCGGACAAAAGAAGAAAAATGGGTGATCCAGAATGTAACTGGTACAGGTGGTTCGACATGAATGACATTACTATTTCTTTGAGCCGCCTCTTCATGCCGACAGATCCGGAATGGCCGCCGCTCATACAGGAATTGATTGAAATGCCAGCAGTGATCACAGACAAGAGGCAGCTGCTGAGTGACTATACGGATACTGGGGAGTCAGATGTCCCCTTTGAAGAAGGTTTCACTGTGGATAGGCTGTGGGCCGGCCTCTTTTCTCTCACTTCGCTACATCCATCTGTGCTCACTTCTCTACATTCTCATTGGTTTGGTCGTGTGCCAAGACCGCCTCCGATTACAATCAGTTTTGCTCCAAGTTCAATCCGAGTTTCTCTCCCGATTCCTCCTTCGCTCCTCGAGCAATTTTCTAAAATCTCCATCTCGCCCCCCCATGGGCCATCATTGATTAAATCTTTCTCTAATCTTGCAATTTCCACTCCTCCTGCTATTCTACCATCACACTGCTTCCTCCTTGAAAAAGAAAATAAAAATGAAGGAAAAGATAAAAATGAAAAAAAACGCCGATTTTCCAACTTTCCAATCCTCCATCTCTGTTGAGGAAACCTCCTATTTCTCTCCCGAGTGCGTCCCGAACCAGGGGCCGCTCTTTCAAGATTCCTTGATAGATCTCTTTTCCCCCTCCGGCGAGGGGTCTTCTTCTGTATCACCTTTTGTATCCACTTTTTCACCCCCTTCTTTTCTTTCTGATCAGGCTAGTTGCTCTTCCTCTTCTTCTAATAAAATTCATGGGGTAGATTCACATAAGAAATCCAAGGGTAAGGAGATTCCTCGCAGATTTTTGTTGGAGTTGGCTATCAGATGCCAAGCTTGTTTAGTAATCCCTGAGTTTGTGGAAAATCCAATTATCCTGCCAGAGTTAGAATTTGAAGATGCTGTTGCTTCTTATGAGGGTTTGGGCGTTTATGAAATTATGAATGATGAAGACCCTATTGAAGAGGGGGATGAAAGTTATGAAGAATATGAGGACGAGGCTGATGCCTTTGCTAGTGGCTTAAGAAAATTTGACGAACCATCAGCCTCAGTAGAAGAACCTACCAAAGAAATTAATCTGGGTACCGAGGAAGACCCTAGGATTGTCCTCATTAGTAAGAATTTGCCGCCCTCCGAAGAGGAGGCACTCATTTTGGTTCTTCAAGAATACAAGGACACGTTTGCTTGTAGTTATGAGGATATGCCGAGATTAGATCCTGCGCTCGTTGAACATCGTCTTACACTTAAGCCAGGGTCTGTTCCGGTCAAACAACGGTTGAGGCGTTTCCACCCTAATATGGCTTTGAAGATGAAAGAAGAGGTCGATAAACTCCACAAGGCTAGATTTATTAGAGTTGTCCTTTACCCCAATTGGGTGGCTAACATTGTCCCGGTTATGAAGAAAGATGGGAAAGTTCGGATTTGCATAGACTTCCGGGACCTCAACCGGGCGTGTCCTAAAGATGACTTCCCTCTCCCTCATATTGATGTTCTAATTGATAACACGGCAGTATTTGAGACTCTTTCATTTATGGATGGCTTTTCAGATTACAATCAAATTCGTCTGTCTGAAGAGGATCAAGAGAAAACATCATTCACTACACCATGGGGTACTTATTGCTATGTGGTCATGCCTTTTGGACTTAAGAATGCTGGAGCCACCTACCAGAGGGCTATGATGGTAATTTTTCATGACATGATTCATATTTATATTGAGGTGTATGTGGATGATCTAGTTGTAAAATCAAGGACAAGGATTGAACATCCTAGGGTTCTGGCTAAGGTTTTACAGAGATCACGAGAATATCAACTGAAAATGAACCCCAAAAAGTGCGTATTTGGCGTTTCTTCAGGGAAGTTGCTTGGATTTATTGTTAGCAAGAGGGGAATTAAAGTTGATCCCAACAAGGCAAAGGCCATCAGAGATATGCCTCCTCCCAAGAATTTAAAGGAAGTTCGAGGATTAATCGGGAGGTTACAATTCATTCGCCGCTTCGTCTCCCAGCATTCACAAAGATGTATGCCGTTCTACGAGCTTACTAAGCCGGGAGTCAAGTTTAATTGGGATAACAAGTGTCAGGCAGCCTTTGACGGGTTGAAGGATTATTTGGCCAACCCTCCTGTCCTGAGGCCGCCAATTCCAGGCAAGCCACTTATTCTTTATGTTTCGATCCTGGATGACTCCGTAGGTGCTGTCTTGGCTCAAGTGGATGAAGAAGGTAAGGAGAGGGCAGCATACTACTTGTCTAAGCTTCTTAACCCCTGTGAGAAGAGGTACTCAGCCATGGAGAAGACTTGTGCAGCTTTGGTTTGGGTAGTTCAGAAGTTAAAACATTATTTTCTAGCTCATGAGGTTCACCTCATTGCTCGCATGAATCCAATTAAATTCCTCCTTGAAAAATCTATCCTCACTGATCGATTAGCACGCTGGCAAAGCTTCCTCTCTCAATTTGACATCACTTACATTCAGCAAAAAGCTATCAAAGGTTATGCCATTGCCGAGCATCTTGCTCACCACCCTCTTCCCCGATTTGATCCTGTCAATTCGGAGTTTCCAGATGAAGAACTAATGTCCATCAATCAACCCCATGATCCTATGTGGACATCACATTTTGATGGAGCTCTAAATTCTCAAGGAAGAGGGATCGGCATGGTTCTTTTAACACCAGAAGGGGTCACCATTCCATTTGCTGCTCGGCTCACTTTCCCCGTCACCAACAATATAGCTGAGTATGAAGCTCTTTTGGCCGGTCTTCAAACCGCTCATCGATATGGTGTCACTCATTTGAGGATTGTGGGTGACAGTCAGCTCATTCTGCGCCAGGTGCTTGTCAAGTGCCGCACTATCAATCCTAAGCTCAAACCCTACCAGGAACTTGCTTCAGCTTATGCCAAGCTCTTCACCAAGTTGATTTTCGTCCATGTTCCTCGTAGCCAGAACATCTTGGCCGACGCCCTTGCCTCTTTGGCCTCTGCTTTAGTCTTCCCTCCTGAGCGTGATTTTCATGTTCCCCTGATTCATCAGCGCGACACGCCAGCTATCAAGGATCGTGCATTCCTTGATATTAGGGATCAAGTGCTTGAGAAGGTTAAACAGAGGGAATCTCTTAAAGGTAAAGAGATCATGCTTTTAGACTGGGAAGAAGAATTGGCTGACGAAGAGAAGCCTTGGTATTATGAGATTGCCAGGTATTGCAATGATCAATCCTATCCCGAGGAAGCCACTGCTGAAGAAAAGAAAGCAATCAGAAGAGTGGCTCAGCGATATGTTTTGATTGGAGGTGTGCTTTACAGAAGAGGGCTCACCGGTGTTTTATTAAGATGCCTCGACGATGATGAATCATGGAAAGTTGTGGAAGAGGCGCATTCTGGAGTGTGTGGTGGTCATGTGAATAGCCAGATGCTAGCTAAGAAGATCCTTAGGCTAGGCTTCTATTGGCCAACTCTAGAAGAGGATTGTTCCATCTATGTTCGAAGGTGTGTTAAGTGCCAACTGCACGCCGACAAGATTCATTCTCCTGCTTCTTCACTCCATCCCACGTCCTCCCCATGGCCTTTTTCCATGTGGACTTTTGATATCATTAGACCTCTTGGTGATTCGAACCTCCTGACCAAACAAAAATCATTCATCCTCACGGTAATGGAGTACTTCACCAAGTGGGCGGAAGCATAAGCTTACGTGGAGATCAAAGCATCAACAGTCTGCAAATTCATAATGAAGAACATCATCACGAGGTTCGGCATCCCGAGCACCATCGTCACCGACAATGGACCTCAATTTATCTCTCAGGAAATCAAGGATCTCTGCAACAGGTATAACATTGCATTGCATCATTCTTCTCCCTATTATCCACAGGGCAATGGCTAAGCAGAGGCAACTAACAAAACTTTGATAAAAATTGCTAAGAAAACGTGTGAGGCTAATAAGTTTTCGGATTGGCCAGACAAGCTAGTTGAAGCTCTCTGGGCCTATCGCACTTCCATTCGCACCCCCACTAGGTAAACTCCTTTTGCCCTCACTTATGGAATGGAGGCAATAGTCCCTTATGAGATTCTTATTCCCTCTCTGCGAGTATAGTTGGATAAGGAGCTCTCTATTAATGAACATCGTGATTCACTCCTTGCCCAGTTGGAACTCCTAGATGAGAAGCATCTGGTCGCCGCTGAGCATGCGCGCGTTTATCAAAACAGGCTCTCACGTTTTTATCAAAAGAAAGTAATTGAGAGAAAATTTAAAATCGGTGAGATGGTAATCAAAAGAATTTTTGTAAAGCCGGGTGGCCCCCGCTCAAAACTCCAACCCAATTGGGAAGGACCGTTTATCATAAAGGACGTTTATCCTGGCAATGCTTATAAACTAATTAATGCTGAAGGGGAAGAGTTAACTCACCCTTGGAATGGTTTGTATCTTAAGAAATACTACCCTTGATTCAAAAATCCAAAAAAATAAAAAATATAGAAATTCCAAAAAGCAAATCAAAAATATATGGAAATTCTTCAAAATCAAAAAAAAAAGAGATCAAAATTGGTGCCCTGGCACACGAAGGATCAATGTCCGAAAGGTCAAAATTCAGAATTCATTCATCAGTCTTGCTAGCTTAAAAAGGGGTTGATTCCCGCACACACTACACGCTTTATTCTTGAGCTCAAGCAGTGCAAAATCCGATGGAAAGTCAAAAACCTGACTAAAAGTGAAAGACAATACCCGTTCTTTTCTTCTTCGGCCCATAAGGGAGGAAGGGAGACCTCGAGGCAGATGCGCCAAGCCTATCCGCCGCCCTAGTAGGTGGAAGTCAAGGCCCAAAAGGGAGCAAATGCCACAAAGCCCAAGTACAATTAGGTTTATTTTCATCAAATGCGAATCAATTCCAAAGTGAAAGTCAAATTATGAAAAGAAAAGCATGTCAAGAGGGCAAAGTCCCCGCAAGGAAAACCTTGGGCGTATGCGTGCAATATAAATGGGCAAAAAGGTAACAAATTCCCTACGCCAAAGACTGAACCCCAACAGGCATAGGGTAGGAGAGGTAACTTTGCCTTGAGCATTCCAGAATCCCTTATGGGCTTCCCTTATATTTTCTTCCATCCTTTCTATGTGGTAAAAGTCACGAACTGGCAGGATGGTCAAGACGGGCTTAAGAAATTGCACTGTGCAAAATCTCGAATGCAGGTCAACTATGAGCACGTCAACTCCCTTTTAATTACTCAAGAAAGGTTAATGAATTTTAGATGGTGACTAGGTAAGACTCATGGTCTTGATAGCCTTGAAGCCCTTTTCGCAGAATAATTCAATTAACGCCTTCGGCTAAGGCGCTTTTTATGGAATTAACGTCCTAGATTAGGTCGTCTTCTTCAGAATAACGTCTTTGAGCATGTCGTTTATTTTTCAAAAATCAAATTCTTTTTCGAATTCACGCCATCCTTTAGGGCGTCTTTATAAGAATCACGACCCACTCTAAGGCACGTTTTTCAAGAAAAATAATAAAAAAATATAAATGAGAGAAAAAAATGCATTTCTTCACGATGTATGCTTACATTCTTATGCATGGGCATCTTTTATTTATGGTTTGCATGATGCATCTGTCGCTATCAGCTATTTCATTTTTGCCTTATTTAATTAAAGGCTTGGCCCCTTGACCCCTCATTAAGGTCAAAATATTGCTACCCCTTGCTTATTGGGCAAGGGGCCAAGTCGAACAGATGAATTAACCTGTTTATTCAAGTGTGAACAGCAGCCACAGAAACAGGGCACAGTAAAACGAACACAAAGAACGTGGAAAGAGGAAAGTACACAAACACAAGGCCACAACCACACAAAGTGCTCAGGTAACAAAGGAATCTCAATATCATATATATATATACATCATGAATGTCTAAGTACAGGTGTGAGGGTGGAGGAGTACAAGTAAGTCTCTCAGCTCTCGCCTCCACCCTCCTCTCTCCTACTCTCAACCTCCTCCTCGCCGTCCCGAGCTGGTGCTGGTGGAGGAGGCATGGGCCCCCGTGAAAAAGCAGGAACCCGAGCATGTCCCCCTGCCTCGCTCCTCTCTCGGAGGGAAGAGCCCGCCACGAAGGTAGAACTGGTGAAGGAGTACCCCGCAGCCCGTGCTCGCTCACGTCCCCGCTGAAGACGCTCCTCGGACACTCGTAGCCGCTCCTGGGAAAGGATCAACTGAGTCCTCGAGTCTGCCAGCTCTCGCTCACTTGCCGTCAGCTGCTCCTGGAACCGGGCACGCTCCGCCTGGTGCTCCTCCCGCTCACGAGCACGCTCCTCACGCTCCCGGGCACGCTCCCGTCACTCCAGCTCAAGGGCTACACGCAGCTCGGCCACATCCTGAGGGAGCTCCTCTCATCGCCTCAGGGACCTCTCAAGCTCTGAGATCCGTTGATCACAGATCGCCAACTCGGTACGTACCGCCTGAAGCTGAGTCGTCTGCAAGCAGGTAAACAAATCATCAATTCCACAATTAATGCAATGATTCAATTCAAGCAATACGTGATTGAACTACTCACTTGTGCGCTCGTCGTGCGGAAGCCCTCATCTACGCAGGTAAGAGCGGCTCGAAGCTCCTCAGTCTGTAAAAATGAATTTTTATCAGTGCACAATTGTATAATCAATATTTGAATGGGCTTGTGTTTTGGAATCTACCCGTGAAGCGAGATCGCGCTCTACTGCCTCAGCTCGTGCCACCGCTCCCGCTAGCTGCTCCGCCAGTGCAGTCACCTCTGCACTGGGCCCTCTCGAGCTGGAGGCCTCCCCTGGGTCTCTCCTCACTGCTCCCTGCTGGGCACGCTGCATTCATTGAGATCGTCAGTGGCTAATCATCAATAATTCAATAAAAAATAATACATTTGCATAAAGAAATAATTTAAACACTCACCAGGGTCTCTAGGTCTGCCCGTGTGACAGCTAGCTGATCCTCCAGGCTGTGTAGGTGGGCCTGGGCATCTATCGCCGCTATGTCCCGCGCATCCTGCATCCATTACATATTAGTCACATAATAGTCACATAAGCATTTGCATTCAATTTAGAAACAATTGCATTCATACATACCCCTAAGACCCTCATCTGGGGTCGGCCGGCGTATACCTCCCAGTAGCGTCGGAGGTACTCGGAGCTGTCAGTCGCGCGAGAGGTGACTCTGGTCCCGCCTCGCTGCCAGTCGGCGTGCTGCTCCTCGAACCGCACCCTCCAGTCGGTCGCCTTTGTACGACCTCGAGTCTTCTTCCCGATGTCCCGCGGCTCGCCTACCTCGATCCACTCCTGGTGGAGGCCTAGCGTCCTCATCACCAACCTAAGCCGTAACGGCTCGATCTCGCTCAAGCAGTGAACCCAAAGCTCACGCTCAAAGCGAGGTCGGCCCCCTACGACCCAAGGCTGGCCCTCGTCTGTCATCCCCTCATAGGGTCTCCACTGCACCTGCATTCATAAACATACATATCATCATTCCATCGTCATCATCATAAATTCAAAATAAAAAGCAAAAGAAAGATACATAGCATTCATACATACCAGCGAGGGAGGGAAGTCGCGGAACTCTCTCCGTAGAACCCACAACTCGTAGCCGAGTGGGGCGCTGAAGACGACCGGCACCCAGCGCCGTGCTAGAGGGAAAGCTCCCTCATTCCCAGGCCGTGGGTCAACGTGCCCCATCGGCATGTAGAGGTGACTCCAAACCTGCATCCATGCATTGCATTTGTTAGGCATTCATACGCATATAAAAATATACATAAAAGAAAAAAAAATGAAAAAAAATGCATACCTGAAGAAAAGGTGAGAAGCCACTGACGGTCGTCTCTCGCCCTGTCCCCGTGGACAGGTCGGCCATCATGTGCGCCAGCAGAGCCGCTCCCCAGGCGTAGCTGCCAACTGCCTCCAGGTCCTCGAGTATCCCTAGAAATCGGCAGTTGATGACGTCGCCCTTTGTCCCGAGCAACAGCCTCCCCAGTAGCAGTAGCAGAACCTCCTCAAGTCTAGGTCAGCTCTCTCTCTGTCGGCTGGGTCCTGGCAGTACACTGCCCTAGCCCCGTCTATCAACCTCTACGAAAACTGCTCTAGGGTCTCTCCTGACCTATGCCTAGCGTTCCCTAAGCCCATCGCTGTGGTGAGGTCGGTGCGGAAGATCGTCCTGCACTCGCTGGGTGTCTCGTAAACCATCTCCAATCCTAGCAACCTCTTGGCAAACTCGGTGTAGTCTGGGTAGGTAATCCCACTCACAGCCTCTCCATCTACCCTCAACCCTGTAATCCTGGTCACGTCCTCCAGGGTAGGAATCATGTGCCCCCATCCCATCTCTCCCGTAGAACCTGAATGAGTGGTAGGTCTGGCCTAACTGGCTCTATGCTGAGGAAGGCCCCGAACCCCATCGCGTCTACCCTCTCTCTCTGGAACTCGGGGAGACCATAGTAAGCTGCCCGGACCATGACCCATGAGATGCGCGTCCTCATCAGCCCCTGCATGCATAAAATAAGAATTCTGGCTTAATTATTTTGATTATTCATGCTTATTGCATTTTTGATTGCCCCAGGTTAAATGTTGATGTTGTTGAAATTAACGACCTTCCTCAGGTCGTTTTTCGTTGAAGTGGCACCCTTGAGGGGGGCGTGGTTCTGTTTGTGCTTCAAGATAACGACCTGCCCTAGGTCATTTTTCATCTGTGAAACGCCTCTATGTTGGGCGTGTGTTTGTGGTTAATTTCTAAAAATACTAAAGGTTTTATCAAATCACGCCCTTGGGATGGGCGTTTTTCAAGTTGGGTTCGTTAATTAATCAAAGAATTAATGAATGGGCGACCGCTGGTTTGGTCGTCTGTTTTGAATTGACGCCCTGGTGGGGGGCGTGGTTTTGAGTTTTTCAAAAAATGAAAGAAAAATAACAGCATGCGAAAATTAACAGCATAATATGTAAACTTAATTGGGCGACATGCTTTAGGGCATGTTCTCATGGGGTTAATTATTTTTCATGAAAGTAATATAATTAACGCCCTTGGGATGGGCGTGTATTTTGAAATCGCGACGCCCCTGAGGGCGCCTTCTTTCTGGGTTGCAGGGTTTATACCCGAGGGCTATGGAAAATCAGAAAAAAAATGAAATTAAATAAATAAAAATGGGAATTGGGTTGAGGCTTACCTTTTTGTGCTTGGGTTCCTGTGGCCGAGGCCGTGGCTGCCGGAGTTGGCCGGCACGGGGAGGGGGCGCCGCCGCGGGCGGTGGTTCATCACCTTCCTCTCCTCCTTCTCCTTCTTCTTCTTCTTCTTCTCCCCTTTCTTCATCTTCTTGACCTTCTCCGTCTCCTTCGTCTTCCTCGTGGGTCTCTGGGCCTTCGTCAGCCTCGCCGCCGGCCGTCGCCGCCGTTTCCTCTTCAACCGCTACGGGAGGGGCTTCCTCCATGGCGTGGTCTTCTTCTCCGAGATCAACGACCTCCGGTGCGGCCACCCTCTGCCGCTTGACTGATCCTCCTCTGGCCATGGCTAGGGCTAGGGTGAGAGTGTGAGAGAGAGATAGAGGAAGAGAAGAGGGGAGGGCTTCGGTTAGGGTTACAGAGAGAGAGCGAGAGGGGGGCAAATGGAACGGAGGAAGAAGAAGAAAGGGGAAAAGCCCTTTTAGCATTCGAAAAGAGGTAACGCCCTGAGGAAGGGCGTGTCTTGTTGAAATAACGACGTATCTTGAGGCATTTTTATAAGGTACACGACGTAGCTCGAGGCGTCCATTTATTTTGCATGGGGAATGATAACCGTCGTCAGACGCATTCAATGGGCGTTGATTGATTTGAGAGAAGTAATTATTACGGTTTTTACTCACGCCTATGATTGAGACGTTGCCTGATTGAAACGTGGCTTCGATAAGGGCGTTACTTTTGGAATTTCAACGAATATATTTTGGGAATTTGAATCAATTAACGCCCTGTTCTAAGTCGTTATTTAAGTAACGCCTATGGGTGAAGGCGTCAAATGTATGAACAGGAATGTTGAAAACGTCGTTGTCTAAGGCGTGCTTTTGATGAATCACGGCCGTCCTAGAGGCGTTATTTGCAACAGAAGCAGAACGTTGGAAGATTTGATCAGAAAAGCAGTAAGATGGCTCAGTAAGGAAAGATCATTGATTTATTTGGAAAGAAACATTACAATGTTTAATGAGCCACCTTGGGCCTAAGTTTTCTCAAGGCTATTACATATGCCTTCCACTGTTCTTTGTCCTCTTCTAAATTCTCTACAGGTTGATAAGTCTTGCAGATTTTCCAGAGAGCTTGAACTGTTGTGGTTTCTTCACCATCTTCATTGCCGCCTAGATCCCGTGTCTTGATTGGAGGAAGATGAGAGGGATCTTCGAGGATTTGTCGTGGAAGCCCGAGTTGAGGAAGGCACCGGTGTGAATTATATAGCACGAAGTCCGAAGCACCTATGAGACGAAGGTCCGTCCCGGGAGAGAATCTTGCACGGATATCTTGGGTCTTGAGTACTCCCGGGGCGCAAGTGAAGAGGTTCTTTGGCATCACTTTGAGGTGCTCTCTCCATTCCACTCTCTTTTTGATTTGAGGAATCCGGTTCATCACTCTATTGCTTATTCCGAGTGAGTCGGTCATGTAAGAGAGTGGGCTTTTTGAAAAGATTCTTGAGGGTTGTTGGGCCTCACCACATGGATCGAACTTGAAGTGTAGATCAACCCAACTAGAAAATGCTAGCATGCATCCATATATGGGCCTTCCCATGGCCGCCGAAGTAGGTCCACTATAGAGATAGGCTAGAATAGCCGGTCCAACTCTTTCCTCTTCCCATAAGCTCACCACCGCGCTCAATTGGGCCTCCTCTAGAAAGTCCTCCGTGGATGGAAACAAGAGTGCGCCTGCTAAGCACACCACGAAGGCCTTTGCTATCTTTTCTATCTCCTCCTCTTCCTTAGCTTGATCCGCTCTCTTGAACACCCATGAGGCGAGCTTCAAGAGGTTGATTCCTTTAGTGACCTTGATTTGGTTCACTATGTTTGGGCTAGATATCAATGAGGTTAGCAATTCATGAGAGGAGATTGGCCTTGGCATGATAGCCATCTTTTTTTCTTCTCCTTGTTTCATCCTTTTCAAGCCTAATATCAACTCTAGTTCTTCCAATAGGATGGTGGCTTCAAATGTTGAGAAGAGAAAGGTGTGAGTGGAAGGGTGCCATATTTCAACTAGAGCTCCTATGGCTGCCCAATCTAAATGAATTTGGTCATGGTGTTTGGCATGGGTGACTAGGCCCAAAAGGTGCCATCTTGCAAGATAAACCCTCATATCAGAAGAAAATTTGGAAAGGATAAGGGGAAGCCACTTGTTTTTTGTAAATCTCCTAGCTCCTGGCACTAATGGATAATCCTGTGGAAAACAAAGAACAGAGAAGAATGCACGATTGAGCATGCAGGTGAACAGCAGAACAGTTGAATGTCTTTTGGTTCGGATATGAGCAGAAGAAGAATAGAAGAATTCACTAACCTGATTTAGAGCAATTCGGCTGTAGATATGTCCTTGGATTTCAGTCAACCTGGGGGTAGAAGACCTGGGTCTCTTGATCATCCTCTCCATCCTTTTTGCTTTGTAGAAAGAGCTCGGGCAAGTGCCTGCAGGAGAAGAACGAACAGCAAGACAGAGCCGACTGCAGAGCTTTAGAAGAGTTTGCTTTGATTAAATCTAAGGAAGTGCCTGCCTTTTATAATGGTTAGGTTGTTCGGAGTTAGAAGGTTGATGGGTATTAGGATATGGTTTGGCTTCCGGTTCGGAAACGGAAGTTTGCTTAATTAACGCCGTTTGTTAGGGCGCCAATTGTTGAATTGACGACCTTGCTGAGGTCGTGTTTTGTTTAACGCCCTTGACGGGGGCGTTTTCATCTTGAACTATCGATGAATGTCACGCCTTGATGAAGGGCGTGTTTCTCTTTTTGACGCCCTCATGTTAAGGCGTTTTTCATAATTTTGACGCCATGACTTAAGGCGTTTTTTATGAGTTTGCTTCCCGTGTGCTTTGATGAACTTAAGTGCTATTATGTCATTGGAATTCTATTTTATTTAGCACTTATGATCATGTCATACTTTGAATTGAAGATTATTGATGTTGAAATTGTGAAGATTGATAAGTTTCAAGTGCAGGAAAGTGCAGGTTTTGAGACGCTTGGGTTGCTCATCGTTGCACATCGCGCTTGTCATCTTGTATTTGTTTGATGTAAGCATTTTACTATATGGTATCTACGCTATTATAGCATATCAAGGACCTTGTGGTTCTGATGAACCTGGAATTTGAGTTCCCCTTCATCAAAAACTATGATAATTCCAGGAGAGTCTTGATCACACGGATAGGCCGTTAAGTCGTTCAAGGTCTGGGACGATGGTTCCACTTTCTGAGTTGATACGCGGACAAACGGGCTTCGGCTTAGTGTTAGCTCAGAGATCTGGATTCTTGACCAAATCTGGATGGCTTAGCAATATTATCCTTGATTATTTTCTATTTTTAGTTTGTTTTATTCTTTTCTTTCAGCCCAACATGCATCATGTAGGACTTTGAGTTTCATGCTGAAAATCTTCATATTATGGCAATAATGAAGGTCATTCGCTCTTTATTGAGTTGACATGAGACATTCCATTCCAAATCAAGTACTTTGTTCTATCTGAAGCCGCTCAGGCTGATTCCTTGAAAATGTCCCTTTGTTGGATCTCCATCTCAATTCTCTTTATTTTTCTACAAATCTACCTTGGTTGTAGCACGTCCACGTTGGCTGGTAACCGCTCTCCAATGGTCTTTCCCTATCGTGCCCGCGCGCACACCTTTTGCCTTACATTTTACTTGTTTAGCTTAGTCTCCTTTATCCAACAAACTGATGCCTTCTTGGGATCACTCGGAGTTGTTTCACTTTGAATCTTGGAAAGATTTCCATTGCTTAGTGTCTGAGGCGTGTCACATCACACCTTGGCATCTACTTATCAGTTCGCTCTACTTCATTCCATTTGTTGCACTTTCCTCCATTTCGTCTCACTCCCTTCCAAAGCAGACGCCAAGGCGGGGCAGCTGTAGACACGCCAAAAATGACGCTATGTTGATCAAATCTCATGTCACTATGATGACGCCCCAAGTGAACTTCAATATATTCATAATATGAAGTTTTTCTATTTTCTTGTGTGTGGTTTTGATTTATTTTTACATTTTGTGATTCGCGACCTGAAGAGGGGCGTTATTTAAATGGCGACCTTATCTAGGGCGTTTTCTCAAGAAAGGATGACTAAATGTCAGGGCGTCAATTCCTGGTATTATCCGGTTTTAAAGTAAATTCAAAATCAAAAAAAAATTATTGGTTAACGTCCTTCCTCAGGGCGTGTTTTAAATTAACGCCTCAATCATAGGCGTGTTCTCATAATTTTCAAATAAAGTAAGTTTTATTGCCAAAATTAAATCCAAGAAGTGACGCCCTTGGTAGAGGTCGTGTTTTGAGTAACGTTTTGATGTAGGTCGTCAATTGTTGATTTGACGCCCTTCGCAAGGTCGTGTTTCACCTTTCGTGTCCTACTTTAACTCCTCTTTCCTGTATAGAGTCCTGCCTCCAATAGTCTCCTTGCTCGAATTGGAGGTAGAGTCCTGCCTTCTTTGAACATTGCCTATCCTTATCTTACCAAACTCGAGCTTATCTCCCACTGAAATCCTATAAAATCATGATCTGGTCGATCGAGGCAGAGGTTGACGACTCCAGAGGTTGAAGAGATTAGAAAAGCTCCAGACGTTCCAGAGGTTCAAGGTTCAGAGCCTCTTCTTCCTTACTGTCGTGTGCTTGATAGGAAGACTTCGGTTTCCTCTGCTTCCTCATCCAGTCAACCACATCCATCCTTGGTTCCCTTTACTGTCAACAGGGACAGCAGGGTTCTCTTTTATTTCATTTGTTTTTGTTTTGTCTTCATCAACCGATCATCCACTGTGCTCCTTTTTACGTTTTGCATTAATCAATTCCATCATCAGTCCTTTTCCTTTTTCTCCTTTTCACGTTTGCATTAGATTTATCACATATCTCCTCTCTCCCTAATTCCTCTTTAGGGGTTTTAAAACCAAAATAATAAGGTGCGCATGTTTGGTCTTTTTCTCATCTTAACTTCATCTTCGAATTAATACTACTTGCATTGGCTGATCCCCTTCTTTGCTTTGTTGTTTCATTGTCTTTTTTGCAAGGTAATCAAAAGAATAACCCTTCTCATCGGCCGGCCGATTGAAGAAGGAGGAAGGAACTTCACATCATCCCGCGTTTCAATCTTCACCAGGTATTCGCGATCTCCCTTTTATTATTATTGAGGTAACCCCTCTGGCGATCACATTTCCATATTTGCACCACGTGCAAGCTTTTCTTCCCCTTATTTATGCATTAATCATCATTATTCTCCATGTTTATCACATCATTATTCTCTTATGATTGTGTGGGATTTATGCCCATCCACAGAAGATAATTAAATTATCTACATATTATCTGTTGATATCTCGACCTAATTTTCACTAGAAACCCTAATTTCGAGCTGGGTTTATGGGCTCTATAAATAGACCCTACGGCCAAGCTTTGAAGGGGGAGGATTCAAGGTCGATGGCGAAGCTCTACCGGATTTCTGAACGAACTGTAGCCAAAGAGGGAGGCTTGCTACGTCCTTTAAGCCTCCGATTTCAGGGAGTATTCGTTGTTTTGAGTCATAGGCTTTTTATTTCTTTCTTTCTCTATTGCATGCCCTTTTCATCATCTTCCTCCCACATTTTTCATTGCTTCATAGCATTTCACACCCCTCCTATTTGTTTTTGGTGCCCTTTAGGGGTTTAAAAACCTCCCAGGTATCGCCCCTTTCATGTCGTTATGTTTATTTTCTACTTCGTTCTATAGTTGCTACACTTCTTAAAGCTAATTTGGGTTTTATTTTTGTGTTCTACACTTTTTTTTACAGGTCAGCATCATTGTAGCACGAGGCCCATCCCCTCTGGCCGGCTGGAATGGGTGGAAGATCAAATCCCACAACTTAGGAGTCTGGCGTTCTGGGCGGTCTTCTTCTGTCCGTTTGTAGATCAGAGCTGTTATATTCAAGCCATTCATATCCTATAAGCGGTTACCTTCTAGCCGTTCTGTCGCCAGATCTGTCTTCGTCCCGCATCCTTCCTAGCATTGTGAGCGGTCTGTCGAGAGACCGTGCCATTCAATAGGCGGTTTGTCTAGGACCGCGTACTTCTGCAGCACTGCTTTCTTTGGGCGAGTGCTTTCTCCCTTTCCAAGGTGTGTTGTACTCCTCGGTACTTCGTGTCTTGGTGGCGATCACGATCACACACACCCTTGCACTCTGTCTTTACTTCCTTTCTTTTGTTTGGCTTGCTTTTACACTTTGATGCATTTAGAAAAGGGAAGGTAAGGAAGGATACAAAGGTAGGAAAACATGTCAACAATGTTCTTTCAAGCAATGGTTGGAAGGAACTGGAATGATGTCGATTTGAACGTAAACACATTCCTCTCTTCAATTCGCTTCACTTTCTCTTCATGCACGATCTCCAAATCCTCTTGGATGTAGATGAAATCTTCTCCACAATAGCTTCTCCTTCCTTTCTCCTTTTCCTCTCCTACAAGATAGAAACAATGAGCACATTAGGGTTCTCCTTGGTCAAATTCGTAGCTCTCATATGTATACATATAGGAGACATCAAAAGACTAGTATAACCCTTCTAGAAACCTCAAAAAGGACCCCCAATAGATCTCCCACCAACCGAAGGACAAAGGGGTAAGAGTTAAGCACAAATGGACTTGGTTTAGATGGTTTTCGAATCCACGTTTTTGGGTTTCACCGGTTCCGGTCGACCTACACGGGTTGGGTGGTCGACCTAGATATTACAGAACTGTAAATCCCCATCACTAGGAATTCCGATCGACTGAAGCCCTATGGGCGGTCGACCGAACTCTGGGTTTTTCCCATATTTCATATTTCAGCCCCATAACCCCTTTAGCAGCCCATTCAAGTCTGAGGCTTCAAACTCCTTTGATCTTGGGGAATATATACTGAGTGTTTTGACCTGCAAAACCATAGAAAAAAGAATTATAACTTTAGCTTGATAATCCATATGATAAATGCATGAAGTACATGTATGAAAGCCCATGAACTAGGTGCATATGAACACTTTGAAACACAAGTGTTCGAAGCTAAGGATCAAGAGATATGTCTATGCATGTGAACAAAGTATGAATACCATTCAACCAAATCTATCAAGGTTCATGTGAGCATTCAACAACCATGTATAAGGATTATGAGAACACACATCAAGCATATTCTTCCAAGATTCATAAAATCCCTTCAATTTGCATTCTAGGCCACAAGGACCATAATAAGAATATGCGTGAACACGTAAGTGAGTAAAGGCTAGCTTATCAAGATCCATGTGAAAATCTCAACTAGTACTCACCATGATGACTTTTAATACTTTAAGAGAAATATGCATGGAATGCATTCAAGACTATACAAGATACCAATGAAACCTTCATTACATAAAAGTCATTCTCCACAACCCCATGAGACAGAAAATGTAAGATCATATTACCATGCATCCATGTGATGTTTAAGTGTGATCCAACCATTTCTTTCCTGCAAGTAACACAATGGAGCCATGTTAGTGTTGAATTGATAATCAATCATTGCAACCATTTATCACTAGATGCTCATTTCAACATGACCAAGAATCCATATAATGAGAGAACATCAATAAAATTACATTCATCAAATTTCAAGTGAATAGATTGATGATGTTGCAAGTCCAAAAACCTCATGTGAAAAATACATGATAATACTCAATCAAGATTTTGAAAAGCCCTTTGATGAAATGCATAAAATAAGGAAAGAGTCAACGCAAAGCAATAAGAGAGTTAACTCCCTTTGTGAAGAAGAACTTCATTAATTTCCTTTGAGTTCTAAGCTGATTTTGATCCTGCAACCCAAGATAAATATAGCGTGAGTTCTTTAAACAACAATCATTCATATGACTTCCAAGTGAGAATCTTGAAGTCATCTATTAACACATCAACTAAGATGCATGCATGTTGCTCAATGAAACACACCCAGGCATGCTCAATGATGCACATCGCCACAAGCACAATCGTTTTGTTATCATTAAAACCAAACACCAAACATCAACTAAGAGATGCAACAATCTCCCTCAACAATCTCTCCCTTTTTGATGATGACAAAACAATGTGTGCGAGAGTTCCTAAAGATAGCAGAGAAGCATTTCAATGAATGTTATCAGAATGGTGGATAAGACATTTAATCACATTTAATCACATTCTCCATCAAAACTACTCTCTCTTCATTGAGCAGAAGGCATTGAGCACACAACCAACATTCTTCTCCCCCTTTTTGTCATCTACAAAAAGACAGGGGGTTATTGGACATGATGTGAACATACTAGGCAGGGAGAGAGGATACCAATTCGGACACCAATTGTTGGCCTCAAGGATATGAAACATTGTTGGAAGAGTTGTGTAACATGAAGTGTTCAAGATGATAGCATTCAAAGTCTAAAGCTCATTTCCGATTTTCACAAGATGCAAGAGCAAAGCAACGGCAAGATGTTTGTCAAGAAGGAACAATAGTGGAGACATCAAATGTCTTTATTTTTGGAGTTTCAGATTTTTGATTTTTAGATTTTTAGATTTTTCTTTTGAAATACATACAAACTCAATGCATCCAAATGATGACACATGACATGAGTTTCTTTGATTTTCAGATTTTCATATTTTTAGTTTTCTATTGAAATGCATAAAGCTAGATACTTACAAATGAGGACACTATGAATGCATGCAATGCGACTAATCAGATACGTATATATATGTACAAGCAACATAGCTCCCCCCTTATTGAAGAAGGGAATGTGTTCCCTGTCCCAATGATTGGTCCTACTTTGATATGGAACATAAGAGGCATTGGCAATGCCAAGTCAATGCGTAGTATAAAAAATCATATTAGAATGCATGATGTTAAACTAGTTTGCATCATAGAACCTAAGATTCCTGTTGATAGACTAGTTAGTATAAGGCATAGATTAAAATTTGATCATGCTTGTGCTAACCAAGAGGAGAGTTCTAAAATTTGGTTGATGTGGCAAAATCCAATTTCAGTCTCGGTAGTGCAAAGCCATTCTCAATTCCTCACGATGCAGATTCAGAATGGAGGCTGTGTGGACAGTTATGCTTCTTTTGTGTATGCTTCATGCAATGTGGCTGACAGAAGAGAATTGTATAATGAACTCATTCAGTTTGGAAGCTCTGTCAATCAACCATGAATATTGGGGGGAGATTTTAATGCCTATTTGTCTCCTGTGGAGAAGAAGGGAGGCACCATGGGCTTTCTTAATTCAATGACAGATTTTCAAGGTTTTGTTGCTATGGCAGGGCTTTTGGATGCTGGGTATGTGGGAAATCAATACACTTGGTCTAATAATCAGATTGGGGTGAGGTACATCAAGGCCAGGTTAGACAGAGTGCTGTTTAATGATAGTTCGACTGAGAAGGTCCCTTCTATTACTGTCAAACACTTAATGAGAGATCCCTCTGACCACTCTCCGCTGCTGGTTTATTATCCTCAATATAACTCTGGCCCTAGTAGATTTATCTTTCAACACATGTGGCTTGAGGATGAAAATTTTCATACTCTTGTGAGGGATGCTTGGGATGCTGTCTCTGTGGATCATTTCAATCCTTTCTATATTCTCCAACTAAAACTTAAAGCTCTTAAACTTGTGATCAAGCAATGGAATAAAGATCATTTTGGCAACATTTTCGATAGTAAAGTTAAAGCAAAGGAGGAGATAAAGAAGGTAGAATTTGTATTTGATGCAGATCCTAATGAGGCTAACATGATTTCTCTACAAGCTGCACAAGCTGATCTAAGAAGATGTTTACACATGGAGAAAATTTTTTGGGGACAGAAGGCTAGAGTTACCTGGCTACAGTCAGGGGACCGCAACACTAAATTTTATCATCTTTATGTTAAACAAAGGAGATCTAGAATGAAAATACATAGAATTAAACTTGACAATGGCACTTGGTGTGAGGAGGAGTCGGTGCTAAAGGACAGAGCTGTGGATTTTTTCAAACAACAATTTACTTCTGCTGAGCACCATATCAATCCTGAATTGTTGAAGCACATCCCTTGCCTTATTTCAGCTGAGGATAACAATGCTCTCACTGTTATACCCGGGGAGGAGGAAGTTAAGTATGCTGTGCACTCACTGTCTCTTGACAGTGCCCCAGGTCCAGATGGATTCTCGGGGAAATTCTTCACCTCTTCCTGGAACATTATCTCTGCAGATGTCACTCAAGCGGTGCCGAGATTCTTTAAAGGGCTCCCATTGCCTAAAGGTACTACATCTTTTTTAATTGCTATGATACCCAAAGTTATTTCTCCTAGCACTTTCACAGATATGAGGCCGATCAGTCTATGCAATTTCACATATAAAATCATATCTAGGATTTTAAGTAACAGGTTGGTGGATATCCTTCCTAGAATCATTTCTGAACACCAAGGAGGCTTTGTTAAAGGCAGGAACATTACTGATACCATTTCTATTGCTTCGAAAATAATGAAGGAGTTGGGCATAAAAATCAGGGGTAACAACATTATTCTCAAATTAGATATGGCCAAAGCCTACGACAAGTTGGAGTGGGATTTCCTCTTAGCTGTTATGAAATTCTTTGGGTTCTCCAATAGATTCTTCTCCCTGATTGCTTCGATGTTGAGTAATTGTTGGTTCTCAGTTTTATTCAATGGAACCCCAATAGGTTATTTCAAATCCACTAGGGGGGTCAGACAGGGTAACCCTTTGGCCCTAGCTTTATTCATTATTGCTGAAGAAGCCTTAAGCAGAGGCATAACCAGTCTATTCCACAGTGGGCAGGTGCAGCACTATCATGTGCCTCGTGGCTGTAAACAAATATCACATTTGCTATATGCTGATGACACTTTGGTCTTTTTGAATGGACAGTCAAAGAACATTAAAGTCATGCTTGATTTCATCAAGAGTTATGAAGATTCTTCTGGGCAAAAGGTGAATAGCAGCAAAAGTAGCTTTATTGTTACACAAAAGGCTTCAGCTGTAGTCATTACAAGACTAGCAGATAATACAGGATTCCAGCACAGAAGTGGCCTTCAATCTTACTTGGGGGCACCCCTTTTTGAAGGGAGGAAAAGAGTTTCACATTACAAATTTATACTAGATAAAATTTGCAACAGGCTTGAGAGCTGGCAATCAAAATTCCTTTCCCAAGCGGGCAGAAGAAGCCTCATAAATTCAGTGCTCCAATCAATCCCAATATACACTGCAAGTGTCTCATACTTACCAGCAATTGTCATTGGCAAAGTTAATAAACTGTGTGCCAACTTCTTTTGGAGTGGCAAAAAAGGTTCAAAGTGCCACGGGGTTTCCTGGAATAATATCATCAAACCAATTGAAGAGGGAGGGCTTGGGATAAGAAGTTTACAACACATTCAAGTCACAATGGTGGCCAAACAAATATGGAAGATACTTCAAGACTCATCATTGTGGCCTCAGTTTGCCTCTTCAAAATACTTAAAGGGACATCTCACCAATCTGGATAAGCCTTTCCCTGCTGGAGTTAGTAAAGATGTTTTCAGGAAGGCAAAGCAACTTGTTCTGTCCAATACTCAATGGATTCCCATGGATGGGAACACTATTGACATGCTGAAAGATAATTGGTTTGGAATTGTCCTGGCCCCCAATGTTAACATTCCAAAAGTCACTCTGAAGGAAGCAGTGTCAAATTTAAATCACCCAGTGTGGAGCTATATCCCATCGGACATAACTAGTAGTATCCAAAACTTGCAGTTTCAACAGAAGCCAGACATGTGTGTCTGGGCAGCCAATGTAGATGGCACATTTTCAAGCAAATCAGCTTACAATGCTGTTCAGCCACAGGGAAATAGAAGAGTCCCACTGAGGAAGATTTGGGGCGCTTACTTGCCCCCAAGGGCATCTATGTTCGGTTGGCGGTTACTTCACGAGGCTGTACCTGTTGACAGCTCTATTCAAAGCAGTGGCATCCTCCTCCCATCCAAGTGTGTTTGCTGTATTAATAATAACCAGGTGGAAAGTCTAAATCATCTCTTTATTGAAGGTCAATTGGCCAAACCTTTGTGGAGGGTATTCAGGTCTCTTTTTGATTCCCGATGCCGAGTGATTGGTTCTATAACTGGTTTCTGTTGGGATATTATTTGCTTAGCTGAAATCAAATCTCCATTTGGGTTTGCTGCCATTATTACTATGTTGCTCATATTATGGGAAGTGTGGAAGTCCAGGTGCAAACTCAAGTATGAAGGTAAAGGAACTTTGGTTAGAGTTATGCAACATGAAATTATGAGGCAGGTGGAATATGCTTTGAGCAAAATGTGCTTCAATAAAGTCCCAACTGCAGGTGAAAGGAGAGTGATGGAACATTTAAATTTTAAGTACAGCTGCAAAGAATACCCTCCCAAGATTATAAAATGGACATGTCCTACTACAGGATATGTATTAAATGTGGATGGGGCTTCCAAGGGAAACCCAAGACATGCTGGAGGGGGTGGTTGCATAAGAGGCAGCAAGGTGAACTCATTCATGGTTTCTCATACTATTATGGAGTGGGGAGCAATATGGTGGCTGAGGCTAGAGCTATGTTAGATGGCCTGCGGATCCTTGATAAATGCAGGCTCCCAGTGGCAGCAATATATTCTGATTCTAAAGCATTAATCACTATGATTCACTCAAGAGTTCATCCCCCATGGAGGATTTGCAAATGGTGGGATGAAATCAATCATATTATAGACAAAAATAGATGGTGCATCCAGCATACATACAGGGAAGGGAACACCGTTGCTGACGCCTTAGCATCCATAGCTTGCTCAAGCCGGATCAATCAGGACTTTAAGTGTTAGAAGGATCTCCCAAGAAGAGCTTGAGGCTGTGCCACATTGGATGCTGCCGGCCTCCCTAGTTGGAGGAGATGAAGCACTTTTGGCCTTTCTCTTGATTACATTCATTCCTTCATTTGTTATACTCCCAGGGGTATGCCCCGTGGTATACTTGTAAATATCTCCTTTTGATCAATAAAATAAGGGCCGAAGACTTTTGGTGGTATTAGCACAAGTTGTGCAATCCCCCAAGAGCTTCCTTTGGTCTCATTTACAAAAAAAAAGAAGGGAATGTGTATAAGAAAAGTGCATGAGAGTCAAAACATATAGGATGCTTATGTGCAACACCTAAGGGAATGCGCAATCACACAGAGGAGTTATGCAATAGTCAATGCAGTCAATCAATTTTCTGAATACATATTAAATCAAATTTCCATGTGTGTAGGTGAACAACATGAAAAATAGACTGTAGCCATATGGATATTCAGATTTTCAGATCAACACAATGAGAGATTATACAAACTGCATTTCATTTTAAGATAACAGCGTATTGGAGGCTACGCTCTGCCACAATGAGTTTTCACCATAATTTTTCAACTCAACCAATATCACAAGATAGTCAGAATTTTTCAAGAGTGATCAGCTTCAAATAATTCCTTTTTACGCGAGGAGACACATGGAGCTCATGCCAGACTCCCCGGTTACTCAGAATATTGAACCATTTCACCTCATTTTGAGCAGAGATACTATAGTACAACACCTTTCTGAAGTGAACCACATCACGTCCCAGGTGACATGTGCCCAATTTACTCAGTGATACTAAACATTGCTCTGCCATTCTTTTCAGATTCTTTCTACAAAAATAGGCAGGCAACTTTTTCCTCAACTGCCTCTTTAACATTCATGTAGCAAGTCTAATATCTCTAGGGTGTTTAAAGGAAATTCCTACATCCTTATCTCTAACACTCATTTTCAGATTTTGTGCATGAAGTGTGTGAATTTGATTCAGCATATATACCAAAAAATTTATAAACACATAACAGTGCAGCTCCCCCTATCTAGATGCACTTATCAGGAGATTACTCCCCCTAAGTGTATGACATGTAGCACTTTAGTGATGACTCAATTTGTAATATTATTTAGCAAGAAATATGAGGTCTTAGACATTTTAAGGAAGGGGGTGATTAGCATATAATAACATGCAAGCACACAACGGGAGTATATGCAATATGCAATGTAATATTTTGGTACACGGTGAGCTTCATCTTACAAATGCATTATGTGAATGATATGCAGATATGATATGCAAATATGCAATGTGATGCAGAATGTCATATTTTTATTTAAAAATTCTAAATGTATTACAAAATTTAACATGGGTGCAAGATGCAAGTTTTTAGTTTTTCATTTGGATGATCTAAATGCTCCTTATGAATTTTCTAATGCATGCAACTTATAAAACCATAAGAATGCAATGCAAGATGTAAAAATAAGATGCAAGTGTTTATTTTTCAAAACATCATGACAGATTACACAAAGAGGCATACACATTCAAATGATGACAACAACCTTTTTCGAAGACTTGGCCTTTTTGAACAAGGGTGCACAAATGATCAAAATTAAGCAATACAACCCAATTGTTTTCCCAATTATTTTTAGAAACGATCAAAAATAGATTTTCAATAACATTTCAAAAGCTTAGAGTATCGCCCACAAGCCAAACAGATTTTTCAAGTTTCGGTATGAGGTGGAGGTGAAGGTCCGAAAACCCAACTCGCATATAGTGAGAGCTTCTAGGTGGACGTAATTCACCCTTCCACTACACACCATTTGATGTACCAGATACTCAATTAAGCTCAGATGCACATGCATTCCAGATTGAAAGGTATTCAATAGGCAAGGACATCATTCTAATTCCTTAAAGTTTTCAAAATCATTCAACCAATGAGACATGTTCATCATAGCAGAATGCAAGACTAACATATCAAGTTTTCTGGATCAATATCTATCAAATGAACAATTCTGCATTTAAGAAATTTTACCTTCTTGAAGCAAGAAAGAATTTCAGACTCAATTTGAACACACATGGTATTTAGAATTTCAAGGCAAATTGATTTCCTTCTAAAGACATGTTTCCTCATTAGCCAAATAATTATATTTTAAATTTTGGTATAAGGCAGAGAACTTTAATCCGAGGATCACCTCACGCATGGTGTTAGCTTCCTGACAGACTTAATATGTCATTTCACATAACATCATTTGATATACCAAATATTCATTCAATGAGAGCATGATTGACTTGTACAAAGTAGCAGAAGGAAAACATCAAGAATATCAATTTTGACAAAGAGGAAGCAAGGTTGGGGTTTTACCATTCAAGTGTGCCTTGTTCCATTTTTTTGGAACCCCTTTCATTCTTTATTTACCTCAAGACACACCTCCATCAAAACTAACTCAGTTGACAGATTTTGACACCCAAGCCTTTTTGGGTCCCTGGAGATTAGAAACATTTCTACCAAAATCTTTCTTCAACATTCTCATAGCCATCATATCATCATTCTTCATGATCCTATAATCCTCAATAATATGTCCATGGTTTCCACAATAAAGGCATTGAGGAGAAACAGTTTTACCAAAAGGCTTCCTTTTAGGAGTAAAGGAATTTTGAAATCCATTCCATCTTCCATTTTCATGAGGTCTAGATTTATCAACATTAAACCTAGAATTCATTTTAGAAGCATGAAAATTTTCTATTTTCAAAAACCAACACTCTTTCATAGGATGCCCGTACTTCCCACAATGAAAGCAATAAGGAGATGTGGGTCTACGAAATGACTTTCCATTGTTTACATGAGTGTTTGTGAACAAGTTTATCTTATAGGATGAAAACCTTTGAGCATTGGAAGCATGTTCATTTCTGGATTTTCTTTAAAAATTTGATTGTGCATTCATGGTATGAAAATCATCATTTTGCTTCACAAAGTCATTTTCCATCACATGGCCTAGTTTATGACAATAGAAGCAAGAAACATTTCTCTTTCGTTTGAAAGTAAATTTATCTTTGCATGCTCTTTCATCATCCATTTTCATGACAACACACTCATTCATTTCATGGCCATGCATGCCACAATAAAAGCATTCAACATTTGAGTTCATTTTCTGCCCACCTTGAATTTTTTGAAACCGTTTTTACATTTTAGACTTTGTGTTAAAAATTTTCTTTTTCTCAAAGTCATTTTCTGAAATTTTCATTTGAGAAGTGGAAGGAGGTGCTTTGGAAGTGTTGGGAATATCAGATGCATGAACAAAAGAGGTTGTCATTTTGTGTTCAAAAGATTTTTTGTTGAACGGGGTGTATCCAAGACCTTCATTTTGAAAATTCACTTTAACACCCAACATCTTATCCAGATTTTCTTTACCTTTGACAAATCTAGATAAATCATCTTTCAACCTTTTCACCCCTTCTTCCAGACCAGAAATATGCAATTCAACATTTGTGATTTCTTCTTCAGATGCAAAGATTTTATCACCAAACAAAAAGTTCTTTGATGTGAGTTTCTCATTTTCTTGCATGATTTTATTATTTTCATCATTTATAGTATGCAGTTTTTTAGTTAAGCTTTCAAGGACTTTCTCAGTTTCAACAAACTTTGAGATCTTAGCAAGCAGCTGTTCATTTTCAGATTTCAACAATGAAACTTCTTTTTCAAGTTTTAAAATTTTTTTCAATCTACCTTCAAGTAAAGAATTCTCGATTAGCATGGCACCATTTTTCTTTTTAAGCTCTTCATTCTCATTCATGATGCTCTTGCTATCAATTTCAGAATCAAGTAGCTTTTCAAATATTTTATCATCATCAGACAAAGAAGCTAGCTTGTTCTTAAGATATTCTTCAGTTTTTTCAAGCATGAAGATTTTAGACATGAAGAATTTATTTTTCTCACGCAACTCATCACATTCATTTTCAATTTGAAGAGATGTGTTATATTTTGTAGCCATTTCAACATCTTCATTCAAACAAGAGTTCTCATCTGAAAGCAATTCGACTTTGGATTCAAGAGATTCATTTTGGTCTTGTAGAGTTTCAAATTTTGATTCCAAAGTTTTACAATTTTCACATGAAGAATTAGCATGCCCATTCTCACCATTTTTCTTTTTCAATCTCTTGATTTCATATTTATATTTTTTACATCTGTCATGCAAATCGGCATATGCTAATTGCCAGTGTTCAATTGAAAGTTCTTCGGAGTCAGAATTTACCTGACTTTCACTTTCTCCATGAGCCATCATGCATGTATCCTTTGTATCTTCTTCATACTTGCATGCCAGCTCATCCCAAAGCTCTCTTGCTGATCTGCACATTGCAAATCGTGAAATCACATCAGATTCTATGCTATTCTTCAAAATATTTAATGCAGTAACATTTATAGCATTTTTCTTGATGTCTTTTTCATTCCACTTGGTTTCATTTGCAGGGATTTTATGTGGACCATTACATATCACTTTCCACACTTCAGGTTCATAGACTCTAAGATAAACACACATGTCATTTCTCCAAGAAATTAAATTGTGACCATCAAAATGAGGAGGAAGATAAGACAAGCATCATATAATCATGATGTTCAATGAAACTCACCGAGGGATCACTCTAAAGGTCATTAGACCCAAGAAGATAGAGCTGTGGCTCTGAAACCAATTGTTGGTCCCGAGTAGGCGAGCGGACAAGAAGGGGGGTTGAATTGTGTGACGACCCAAGATCCGGATACCGGGAAGAACCCGATACCATTCGAATCCTGGCCCGCCGCCCACGAGCGGGGAGGGCTCAGAAGGGCTAAAAGGAGTGTGGAGGCACAAAGAAATAGGAAATAAGACAGGATAATTCAACAATTAAAAGAAATAAATAAACAACTACTATAATAGAGTCCAGTCCAAAAGAAAGTACAATCTAAAGCAGTAAAACGTACCACATGTCAAGTGAACACTCGGCCCAGCGAGCTGGCAATTGAGAACCTCCGAACAGCACTCTCGAACCTCGAGGAAGAATCGCCGCACCTGAGAAGCAGGGATGAGTCTCCAAACAGAGAATCAGCAGGGGTCCCGCGGAACCCCAACCGAAAACAACAGCGGTAGCGGAAAGGAAAGCTACAACTACAGCAGGAACGACGAACCGGTGGCCGGTCAAAACTCGGCACTACAGCTACTCCTACTGTACCATAAAAACACCCCGATCTCACGGTCGGGACTATTGAACCACACTAGTACCACTTACCGAAGTAAAAACCCACGGTAACCCCGCCAAAGAGGCCTGTATCTCAGAACACGGCCAACTTGGACATGTTGTCCAAGGTGCAATCCCAACTACCCGGTCGCGGACACCGCACCAATAAGACGCAACCTCGGTAAAGCTACTAGCACCCTGGCCACTAACTCGAAAACACCAGCCGGTCCAGAAAACCACGTCTCGCAGATGGGAAACGGAACCCGGAAATAGGAGAGTCACGTCTCATGTGACAGGAGTACCTGCCCACCAGAAGCAAGGCCGGATGCCTCCACTGACGACTTAGACCGCGCCTCAGGTGCCCCCCTCGACCCCTGGTGGAACAGGGAAACCGTACAAGTAACCACAAAACAAGTGACTAGCTGGGGTCATGCTCGTCAGCGCGGGTCCAACCGCCCCCAACCACGTGTGCACACACAGACCGTGCGTCTCTGGTCTGGCCCACTGACTGGTTTTCCCCTCATCCGGACTCTGGCTGGTAGACGAGGGGCCCGATGGAAACCAGTCTAAAACCGTCTCTCTCTGGGATAGCCTCGCCACCACTCCCTGGTGGGACCACTCGCGTGTCGGAAGGCAACGACTAGTGGGGAGTCACTGGTGTGACCACTCCCCAAGTTGAAACTCTGACAAACACACACGCACCCTGAGCGAAAGTCAAGAAGGACCAAGTGGCGACGAGTCATAGGACTCTGGACGGTCCTCTAGACTCACTAAATCCAATGGTCCTTGAGTCACAAGACTCGGGGTCAAGACTGTCATACGCAACAACACAATGCCGTTAATCTAGCCTAATCCCTAGGTCTAAAACCACGGTAGCATGAATACCGAGGTAGCTCACGAGCCGTCGAGACCATTCTCTCGGGAAGGGAACTGAGAAGCCTTCTAGCCCCAGGCTGGACAGCTGGACTCACAGTCCGAGGCCACACACGCGGCCCATGCGGAAAGCACCGAAGCATGATTCCCGAGGTAGTTCACGAGCCGCCACGCCGATTCCTCATCCCAGGGAAAACGAGAAACCTCCAGCCCTAGGCTGGGAACTGGACTCACAGTCCAAGGCCAAACACTTGGCCCACTCGGGAACCATCTTCCGCAGAAACCCACGACATGCAGGGGAACCCCACCGCACTCACACTGATACACGGTGACTCGATCGAGCGTAACACGAAGCCCGGAACACACACCTATGGGCACGCTAGTCAAAATAACACGGCACCTCCAGACACCTCAGAAACATGGACACGGAACTCACAGGGTGTCCGGGACACTCACGAGGTTAAAGGTCAACCACTGGGTCACAACCGGGTCGATCGGAGACCAACATAACGCGAACCCGACATCGCGAGCATGGAAAACTCATAGCGGTCTAGCCTTAAACCGCCACAGGGTATGGCGGTCTAACCTTGGACCGCCACACGCTGAAAGCCCTGGACCATAGCGGTCCAATCTTGGTCCGCCACAATCCCTCTGGCGGTCGAACCCACGGTCGCCAGGGGTGCGATCAAAACGGAGTAGCGGTCGAAGTCTTGGCCGCCACCAAGTCTGGCGGTTTATCATGCGACTGCCAAACGATAGAAACCCCTGCCGACAAAATAGTGCCCTGTGGCGCACCCGCCTTGGGCAGCCACAGCGTCTGGCGCTCCTACCCTGGGCCGCCAGAGACTCTGGCGGTCTCTGGAAGGACCGCCCCACCAGCTCGAGAACGGGCCGGCGGGAAATACCCAAAAATCCAAACCACGCCCCCAAACATCCATGGATGAGGGGGAAAACAAGGGGGAAGCTCCCCTAGGACCCCTAGCATGCATCTATAGCCCCGAATCGGGCCAGAACCTCACGAAACGGTGGATCGACGCTCAACCCTAAAACATGGAGTTTTTCCCAAAATGCCCCGATTAGCCCGCTCGACTCGCCACGGCCTACGAAACTCGCGGGAAATGAAGAGCACGAGCTGGGGGTCCATCTCCCTACCTCCACCGAAGATTTCGCGCCCCGAGCTCGCCGATCCGCGAAGAAATCGCCACGAAACCCTCGCCGCTCCACGAACCCGCGGTCGAGCTTCACCGCGCCTCCACCGCCTTGATCCTCACCTATCCTCGCCCGTGCCTCGCCCACGCCGTACCCGCCTCACCCGCGCTCCACTCCTTCGGTCGTCGGAGAGAGAGGGAGCGAGTGAGAAATGAGAGATGGGGAGAGAGAGAAAAGGGGGTTATATATATATATATATATATATATATATATATATATATATATGAAAATCTAGAAATTCTAGAAAATATGAGAAAATAGAAAAATATACTCCCGCGATCCTCGGAACACGCTGATCGCTGTGGTAACGTCCTGGTGTCAGAGAATGCAACAATTCACCCTGTACGGGGTTCCGAAGGTCCAACCGACGGAAAACACGCGTAAAACCAAGAACGCAACCCGGGACCCACAAAGGCGCTCCGAAAAATCTAGAAAAATACCAACGTGCTCCTCACAACATCACGGACCCAAGGAAATTCACGGGCACACCACCAACGGGTCCGACAATCCGATATAAAATAGTTTGAAGCTCAATCGAACAGGATTCGTAACCCGCAAAAAGACGATCCAAAACCCACGGATCCAGATCCGAAAAACCCGGGGCATTACAGCCCTCCCCTCTTAAAGGAATTTCATCCTCAAAATTCAGGACTAGCACCAAGACATAGGGGAAGAACACCTTAACCAACTGACAACGCTATCAGAGCCCCAACAAGGAAAACCTCGATTCTCCAGAAAACACCGATCCTGAGGGACACAGCCAGACTAACACCACGAACGACACGTCGCTCCACATGCCCCACACACCAGCCATTAGAGAATGCACAACACAAAAGCACAAGTCTAGTATCACCTCAGTCACGATGAAAACCAATCATGGCACCGCTGCCATAATCTCGCTCACCGAGGAGACACAGTCTTGGTCACGAGAAACAGCTACCGATCCATCCAATGGTCAGCAGACAAAACACACATCAGCTTCACAGCCAGCTGACAGGTCGCACACCCTGCTCATGCGAACAACCAATACAGAGCCTCCATCAGCTCACAACAGCATCTTCTATCTGTGAAAGACCACACGCCGGTCACCAACTGCTCATCAATGGGAAACATCCATCGGCCCAACGGGCACGATCCAACTCACAACAGGCCATCCGCTGACTCACACACAGACAATTACCACATCACGAGCTGAACTCCTCTCGGACTCCGCATCCGAACTTAATTATTGCACCAACTCGACCCTTTCGGAGAGAATGATGAAACCAAATGACGAGATCCTGGTGTCTTCAGTCATCACCTCACTCAACTCAGACTTACAGGGGAACCATCCCATGCTAGTCACCAAACCAGGGATAACCATTGCGACACCAAAGTCCCATCAAGGACCACCATTCCGACGCCAATCTCACTAAAAGGCCTCCGCCCACAGGTGTCACTCTTCCGTCTTGTCTCATCACATCCCTTGACTCAATTAATCCAAGTGTACACCTGCCAATCCTGATTCCGCCCTTACCACAGAACCACGGGACACCACCAGAACAAATCATGGCACACGTCTCCAGAAGAGAAAAATTGCCACCCAAAATTACAACAACCAGGTCGCCAACACCACGACCAATGCATAATGGGTCCCCAACGATACACATCTTACCGTGGTCAGCTACGAGACTAGCCTTACCTGTCACTCGCAGCTACCAACAGGAACCCACAGCCTGCCAGAGATCACTTCTCCAAAAATGACCTCATCCGAGGACACAACTTTCAACACAAGTCGGGCACCAAGCCACCGACTCTAACCAACACATCCTTGATCACCGTCAGGCGACATCCTCAGCAACCCCATCTGGGTCTAACACCGACGCCTGACACGACTTCCATCACAGGAACAGGGTACTCATGCGGCACACTTGCCAACATTTTTCCCAACGCTCCATCCTGCCAGTGCCAAGAACCACGACATCTCAAGCAACAGCATGGCAACAACACGTCTCGCACAGAGGAACCAATCCTCACACGCTCAACGTAAACTCAGGAAATCCACCCGTAGAAACCAACGCTACGATCTTGAACTAGTGGGTCACAGGCCCACCACGCTTCCGCTACGCACTCTGATCCACGCGTACAGCCAAACACGGCAACTCGGGACTCGCCATCCCGACAATGCACAACTCGGCTGGCCAAATTCAAAAAATAGGGTGAGGAAAGCTCCCTTACCTCGAACCCCAAGCACAGATTCACTCCCAAATCTGGCAATCCTCTACAAATCTGAAGACTCCAAACTGCCACGCATCAGAAAGTTCTAGCACCAGCCAAGAATGCAAACACCGCCCAACCAGCACTCATCCTTCCGGAACAGCGGCAGCACCCTTACACAGCAAGGGAATTGGGCATGACTTCTCACAGGCAACCACCTTGCCAAAACACAGGACACGTCTCGCACAGACTTCATGGCACACGAGGCCAACCAAATCCGGGAACACATTGCAAGACAACGAACCTTAGCCCAACACAATCTCTCCAACCCACGGAGAAGCCAACACTCCTCCAACCAATCGGAGAAATTCCACGCTCGACCTAACCTCAAACCTCGCACATGCTGGGAACAACACCTTCCAGCACCGAGAAAACCATTACCTCGTCAGGTCAGCACCTCTGACACACTCGATGAGTGTCACGTCAGACCACGATCACAGCATCTCTCGATGCACCACCACTGCAATTCCTCTAACTGTAACACACCACGCCAAGAGCCGCAACATGAGCCATAATCGACAATCACCAACGCTCATCCTCGAGTCCCGAAACTCACTGCGGAACCTCCATAACTCAAACCAAATCCAAGGCAAACACAATCCATTCGCACACAAGAGTGCAGGAGCAAGACTTACTGGGACACCACAGCCCAATCCTGCCTTAAAATCTGTAAGAATAACCGAGACCGACACATCATTCCTGACGCCATAGAGCATGACAACAACACAAGGCTCGACAAAACAACAGCTCACCGAGAAGATCCTCAGCTCACCCGAGCACACCTCTCGATCAGAGCATCCGCTCTGCCACCTTAAGCTACAACCTTAACACATCAGGGGCTGGATAAACCTCAAGCTGGAGTTTCCAGACTCAACAACAACTCCCTCAGAGCACGCTCACGACCACTTAACCACAAACAATCCTCGCCAGCCACCTGAGCTCGCAGTGAACACCTCGAACGCAGCACCGCAGCAACGCACCTACCGGCAACCTCTGCCAAATGCAGCGCAACCGAGATCACCACCGATGAGGGAGAAGCTCTCAACCTTAATCCTTAGATCCCACGCCGGCTCGAAAGTCGTGAACAACAACCACCCTCACAGCGTCGCATAGCGCACTCAAGCTCTAAAGCGAGAAATCAAACAGAAAATATGCACGAAACCCTATGCCAACTGCCGACTGTACTGGACCTTATGAACTCTTATCACTACAATATCTCAAATTCCTATGTACGTCCACAACCTCCACTCTTATACCGGCTGTGACGACCCAAGATCCGGATACCGGGAAGAACCCGATACTATTTGAATCCTAGCCCGCCGCCCATGAGCCGGGAGGGCTCGGAAGGGCTAAAAGGAGTGTGGAGGCACAAAGAAATAGGAAATAAGACAGGACAATTTAACAATTAATAGAAATAAATAAACAACTACTACAACAGAGTCCAATCCAACAGAAAGTACAGTCTAAAGCAGTAAAACGTACCACATGCCAAGTGAACACTCGGCCCAGCGAGCTGGCAACTGAGAACCTCCGAACAGCACCCTCGAACCTCGAGGAAGAACCGCCGCGCCTGAAAAGTAGGGATGAGTCTCCAAATAGAGACTCAGCAGGGGTCCCGCAGAACCCCAATCGAAAACTATGGCGGTAGCGGAAAGGAAAGCTACAACTATAGCAGGAATGGCGAACCGGTGGCCGGTCAAAACTTGGCACTACAGCTACTCCTACTGTACCAGAAAAACACCCCGATATCACGGTCGGGACTACTGAACCACACTAGTATCACTTACCAAAGTAAAAACCCACGGTAACCCCACCGAAGAGGCCAGTCTCTCAGAAGACGTCCAACCTGGACACGCTGTCCACGGTGCAATCCCGACCACCAGGTCGCAGACACCGCACCAACAAGACGTAACCTTGGTAAAGTTACTAGCACCCTGGCCACTAACTCAGAAACACCATCCGGTCCAGAAAACCACATCTCGCAGATGGGAAACGGAACCCGGAAATAGGAGAGTCACGTCTCACGTGACAGGAGTACCTGCCCACCAGAAGCAAGGCAGGATGCGTCCACTGACGACTTAGACCGCACCTCAGGTGCCCCCCTCGACCCCTGGTGGAACGGGGACACCGTACAAGTAACCACAGAACAAGTGACTAGCTGGGGTCGCGCTCGTCAGCGCGGGTCCAACCGCCCCCAACCACGTGTGCACACACAGACCGTGCGTCTCTGGTCTGGCCCTCTGACTAGTTTTTTCCCTCAGTCGGACTCTGGCTGGTAGACGTGGGGCCTGACAGAAACCAGTCTAAAACCGTCTCTCTCTGGGGTAGCCTCGCCACCACACCCTACGGGGACCACTCGCGTGTCAGAAGGCTACGACTAGTGGGGAGTCACTGGTGTGACCACTCTCCAAGGAGAAACTCCGAGAAACACGCACGCACCCTGTGCGAAAGTCGAGAAAGACCAAGTGGTGACGAGCCACTGGACTCTGGACGGTCCTCTAGACTCAGTAAATCCAATGGTCTTTGAGTCACAAGACTCGGGGTCAAGACCGTCGTACGCAACAGCACAATGCCGTTAATCTAACCTACCCTTGGTCTAAAACCACGGTAGCACGAATACCGAGGTAGCTCACGAGCCGTCGAGACCATTCCCTCTGGAAGGGAACTGAGAAGCCTTTCAGCCCCAGGCTGCACAGCTGGACTCACAGTTCGAGGCCACACACACGGCCCACGTGGAAAGCACCGAAGCATGATTCCCAAGGTAGTTCACGAGCCGCCACGCCGATTCTCCATCCCAGGGAAAAGTGGGAAACCTCCAGACCTAGGCTGGGAACTGGACTAACAGTCCAAGGCCAAACACTTGGCCCACTCGAGAACCATCTTCTGTTGTGCCCCTTGTGCTTGATGATGTTATATTGTTTTGATGATAGCAACCACTAATGAATCATGTAAGATTAGAACTCTGCATGCTTTATTATTCTTCATACTCCAGCATATATATTGTGTGCGTTTGCATAGTATGGGCATTGCGTTGACGCAGTCATATAGTGCATCGTCTGTTCTCTACATCAGGTCAATTCTAGTTCGTGCATAGCTTGCATTGGTGCATTAATTTTAGTTGCACACCACATAGTCAGTACATTGACCATCTCGTGCATATCTCTAATTGATGTCTGTTTGCAAGTGTTAGCCAAAGTTAGTGCACTCGTTGGTCCATGCATACACTAAGCCTGCACGGTTGCTTTGTTGACCGAGCAAGTCTATACATCCATTCGCCGTCAACTGTGCAAGTCTATACATCTGTTAGCTCAGCTCGTGGCTTAGTCTACACACTCCTTGCTATTATGTTCGTGATGTAGTTCAGCAAGTCTGTACATTGCGTGAACATTGCATCTGTCAAGTCGGAACATTGCTGCTTGATATCAAGTATGTACAGCCCGTGCTCTTCATGCATGCACATAGTCAGTACATTCGGGTGTTTCATGTAGAGTCTGCACATTCTTTACTATCTTGCCCATGCGTCATTCTAGCAAGTCTGTACATCACATTGTTTTAGCGCACGCACACCAATAGTCTGAACACACTTCAGTGGCTATATGAACATCGTCTGTACATTGCATACTCTATTATATGCATCTGTACACCTTTCGAGACACAGTGTGTACATACGCCACCATGCATTCAAGTCTATATGTTCTACTGCATACATAGGGCAGTGTCATGCATACACATAGTTTGTGCATTGTGCTCTCATGCTTTAACACTAGGCATAGCAAAGTCCGTACATGGCTCTGCGCATTATATACAAAGTCTATACACTCTTTACCATGCATTCAAAGTCTATACATCCCATTGCTGGTACGAGTGGTTAAGTTCATGCATCATCAACTTCAGCAAGTCTGTACATTGGTGTCGCATGCACACCAAGTCCATACACTCCCTGATGGCATGCTTGTGCATTCATTATCAATGTGCATACTTTACTTTATGCATACTGCATTACATGCATTCATGTCTGTACACGTTTGGTTCAAAACTCAAACTTACTTGATGCATTATCTTCTGCTCTTTCAGACTGCTCATTGCTGCTACTCGAGGAGCTTAAGGAGGGCACGTGATCCGAGGATAAGGGGAGTACCAAGATCGTGACACGTGTAATGCAGCAGGCTGAAATGCTGCCACATGGTAGAATCAATTGGGCGGGAATCATGGAGGACACACGCCCTACACTCTGTTGCTGCTATAAAAAGAAGACTTCTCCATCTGGAGAAGATGATCGAAAGAAAGAAAAAAGGGTCTGTGAGAGCTATTAAGAATAGAAGAAAAAGAGAGAGTGCATCAGAGAAGAAAAGAAACGATCCAGAGAGAAGAGAAAAAGAGAATTGAGTGAGAGGAGTCTGAGGGACTTTTATGATTGTTCATCAGTTTCTTGGTTCAGATACCAGAACTGAAATTGCTCATTGTGAGCTACATTCCATTTGAATTTTCTTATTTTTCGTATGTTTCCATTTTATTTTCTAAAACCTTGCTTTCAAGCTGTTAGTCAGCGGAGCTAAGCTGTATTGCTCAGCAGGCGAGGTGGATACCTTGGACAGCCAAGCTGTATTGCTCAGCGGGCAGAGGAGAGTTTCCTCTGGACGGGTGAAGCTGTAAGTCCCCAGCAGTTGTAGGCAAGCTGTAAGGCCCAACGGTTGAAGCTGTGAATCAGCAGTTGAAACCACATTCCTATTAGGAGTGTGGGTGGACGTAGATCTCGGGTTTGAGATCGAACCACCTTAAAAATCTCCTGCCCACTGTGTGTGCTTGTCTTGAGATTAACTGTGCATCTTGATCATCTCATTTATCCATTGTAGATGCATGCTTAGGATCGTTTGAGCTTAGATCTGTTTCAGTTGACTCTCTCAGATTATCACTCTCATGTGACTTTTTGCTGTCCAACAGCAGCTTGAATTATTTCCGCACTAGTTATCACTGCAGTGGATTTTAGTGGGTAACTGATCTATTCACCCCCCTCTAGATCCTTCATCAATTCCCCATCACTTGGTATCAGAGCCTAACTCTTTTTCAGGGACTAACATCCTAAAGAGGACCGATCATGAACGCCAAGGGAATGACAGCAGAAGGACATTCAACCTCCAAGCCTCCTTACTTCGACGGCTCTAACTACGCCTACTGGAAGAACAGAATGCATGTCTTCCTGAGAGCGAAAGACTATGAGATCTGGAGAGTAGTGAGCAAGGGACCGTTCGAACTACACGAGAATGAAGAGGTTTGGACAAGAGAGGAAATCAGAAAATCTACTTTGAACTGGAGTGCCATCAATGCTATCCAATGCGCACTTCATCCTATTGAGTTTTCCAGAGTGTCATCGTGCAAAACCGCCAAGGAAATGTGGGACACACTGGAGGTCATCTACAAAGGGACATCACAGGTAAGAGAGACCAAGGTGAACATGTTGGTCTCTGAATATGAAGCATTCCGGATGAAGCCTGGTGAGAGTGTGACTGAGATGTATTCTCGCTTAACTGTCATAACCAATGGTCTGAGGAATTTGGGAAAGAGCTATTCTGACTACGAAGTTGTAAGGAAAATCTTGCGGTCTCTGACTCCTACTTGGCACACAAAGGCAACAGTGATCGAGGAGTCCAAAGATCTTCAGACTATGAAAGTTGACGAGCTAATAGGTTCTCTAATGGCATATGAGATGAACCTTCCCAAAACTGATGAGCTCGAGAACAAGAAGAAACCAATTGCGCTGAAGGCTAGTTCACGCAAAACAAGTAGATCTAGCCACAGTGGATCGTCAAGCGAACAGAGCAGCCTATCTGGGTCAGAAATCGATAGAGATCAACTTGCTATGTTGACAAGAGAGTTCAGGCGATTCCTAAGAAAAGAAGGCAGAAATTTCGGCTGAAGAAAATTCAGCGGCCGGCAACACAACAGGTATAGGTCCGACCCAGCTAAGAAACCTGACACTAATGTTTGTTATCATTGCAGGAAGGTTGGGCATATGAAGGCAGATTGTCCAGAGCTCCAGAAGAATAAAGAAAAGTTCAAGAAAAGAGCTCCCAAAGGAAAAGCAATGGTGAGCACATGGAGCGACGAGGACGAGGGTAATTTGAGCAGTACATCAGAAAGTGAGGATGAAGAAAAGCCCATCTGCCTGATGGCAAGGAATGATGAAAAGGAGGAAGAAGACTCCGATGAGGTATCCTCTCCCTTTGATCACTATACAATTTCTGATTGGGAGGATGCTTACGGAGACTTGTTAGATAAATTAGATGATATAAGAAAGGAAAACAGGCATCTGAAGAAAAAATTAAACTCACTCATGAATGATAAAACAATGTCTGATAAAATTGCCTGTCTTCAATCAGAGAATGAGAGTTTAAAATTTTCATGTGCTGATTCTGAAAATTTCAAGCATGCCTTAATAGATACTAGAAAGGAAAATGAATGGTTGAAGAATGTCATTGATGATTTGAAGCTGAAAGTTCAAATGTTTGAAAATGAATCAAAAACTTCAAATGAGAAATATGAAGCTATTTTAAGTGTGAATTCTGAATTAAAGAAAGCTGTTGAAAATTTGGAGAATGAAAATGTTGATAAACGGAAGATAATAGAAAATATGACCCAAGGCTCAGACAATCTCAACGCTCTATTAGGGTCAAAGGTCAATTATAGAAAGGAAGGTCTCGGATATATCTCAGATGCCACAAAGAGCTTTGCTGTGAAAACCATATCATTTGTGGCAGAGAAAGGGAAGAGACCTCTCATAAAAATGGCGTGTGAAAATTCTACTCCAAAAACTGTTAACTCAAAAGTGTTCAGTGCCAAGGACAAAGGTAAACAGAAGGTTGGTGAGCCTAGCAGATCTAGCCCTTCACCCAAGAGTAAGTCTCAGGTTCGGGGTCAGCCTCCAAGCCAATCTAAACCCCAGGGCAAAGCCACCAAGTCTCCACCATCATCACCTGTCCAGAAGAAGACCCAACACAAACCTGTACATAAGTCTAGTGGGTCAACAGTGCAAGGGAGACATAATGCTACATGGGGCCAGAAAAGCTATACTTATCAGCCCAAGGTTCAGACCTATTACACCTATCCTCAGAAATAGGTCCAACCATTCTATAGGTCTGGATGGGAGCAGGTCCAAGGGAGGTCTAAATATCAATCCTCTCCAACTCATTGGTATAGACCTCAATTTGCTAGATGGGGTGGTCAGTCAAGGACTACTGCTGGCTACAATTATCTGAGGACCGATTGGCCTGGGCACTGGCACAAAAAAAATCATGATGTTAATAAATATGGAGTCAGAACACAACAAAAACCAAAGCACCAGAAGAAGAAGAATCAATCAGCTGGTGCTGAGAAAAAGAGAAATGATAAAGAGAATGCTAAGGATTCTACTAAAACAACCATGCTCAAACAAATGTGGATTCCTAAACAATTGCTGTCTTGCTTAAATTGTTCTATTTCTGTCTTGGAGCCCAAACAGTTTTGGGTTCCAAAATCTTCTGTGATTGCAGGTATGCCTGGCAGCCAGAAGCAACATGTGGTATCTTGACAGTGGCTGCTCCAGGCATATGACAGGAGACAAGACCAAATTCTGCATGCTGATTGAGAAGAATGGAGGCCTTGTCACCTTTGGAGGAAATACAAAGGGTAGAATCATCGGATCAGGTAAAATAGGTAAGTGCACTACTTGTTGCATTGAAGAGGTACTGCTGGTTGATGGTCTTGCATACAACCTACTTAGTATCAGCCAGCTATGTGACAAAGGACACAAGGTAGTATTTGATTCTCAATTTTGCAAAATTTTTGAACCTGATTCTGATATAGTTAAATTCTCAGGAAAAAGGGTAAATAACATCTACTTGGTAGACTTAGATGATTTAGCTCATTCTAATCTCTGCCTAACTGCAAATAAAATTGACTTAGCATTCTTGTGGCATCGTAGATTAGGTCATGCTAGCTATACGGTTTTGCATAATTTGAATAAACATAGCATGGTTAGAGGACTCCCTGAAGTTTCTTTTAAGAAGGAAATTAAGGTGTGCAGTGCGTGTACACAGTCCAAGCAAACTAGGAAGTCATTCAAGTCCAGAACTGAAAACATGTCCTCCAAACCTTATGAGCTGATGCATATGGATCTTTTTGGACCTACACGCTCTGTCAGCCTATCAGGTAGGAGATATGGGTATGTTTTGGTAGATGACTTCTCTAGGTATACTTGGGTGTTTTTTCTTACTCATAAAAATGATGCATTCATAGAATTTCAGGAGTTTTACATGAAAATAAAATAGAAAAATGAACATTCAATTGAAAATATTTTATCTAATCATGGAGGTGAATCTAAGAACTTACAATTTGATGAATTTTGCAGGGTCAATGGGATTACTCATCAGTTCTCCTCACCAAGAACACTAGAGCAAAATGGAGTGGTGGAAAGGAGGAACAGGACTCTTGTGGAGATGGCCCGAACACTCTTAGTTGAAGGTGGTCTACCAAGGAAATTCTGGGCAGAAGTAGTCAATACTGCTTGTTATGTAATTAATAGAGCCATAGTAAGGCCATCTACTCAGAAAACACCCTATGAAATCATCAAAGGTAAGAAACCTTCAATTGCTCACTTTAAGGTTTTCGGATGCAAATGATTTATCCATGTTAATGATAAACGAGACCTTGACAAGTTTGAACCCAAAAGTGATCTGGGCTTGTTCCTAGGATATTCTGAAACCACTAGAGCATATAGGGTGTACAATTTAAATACTAAAACTGTTGAAGAATCTCCACATATTGTCTTTGATGAATCCCTGACAGAATGTGAAAATGGTCTGTATAGGAAATAAGATGATGGAGAAATATTGAATGAACGACAATCTGCAGATCAATCAGATCAGGAAGAAGAGCCAGAAGAAGACAATGCAGAAGAGCCTACTATTCAGGGGGAGGTTAATGAAGATCAAGGTAACCAAGTCATCAATGTAAGGTTCTTAAGAGACCACCCTATTAAGAATATCATTGGTGATCTGCATGAACCCCCCAGGACTAGAGGTTTTCTTAGAGCTCAAAATGAATTAAATGCATATGCATTGGTTTCACATGTTGAACCCAAGTCCATTGGCATTGCCCTAAAGGATGTGCATTGGATTAACGCCATGCACGAGGAGCTTAATCAGTTTGACAGGAACAAGGTGTGGCATCTAGTCCCACCTCCTGTTGATGGAAATGTCATTGGGACAAGGTGGGTCTTTAGAAATAAAACTGATGAGCTAGGCAATGTTGTCAAGAATAAGGCTAGACTTGTTGCTCAGGGGTATAACCAAGAATTTGGAATTGACTTTGAAGAATCATTTGCCCCTGTAGCACTGTTATAAGCTATTAGGATTTTGTTAGCTTATGCATGCTCCCTTGGAATAAATCTCCAGCAAATGGATGTAAAATCTATTTTTCTCAATGGAGAAATTAAAGAGGATGTCTTTGTTCATTAACCTCCTGGCTTTGAATGCTCTGACCTTCCTTCTCATGTATATAAATTGAATAAATCTCTCTATGATTTGAAACAAGCTCCTAGAGCTTGGTATGACAGGCTCAGCAAATTCCTTATCGAGGAGTTCTCAAGAGGTGAGATTGACCAAACCTTATTTACAAAAGTAAGTCAAACTGACATACTCATTATTCAAATTTATGTGGATGACATTGTTTTTGGTTCAACTAACCCAAAGATGTGCAGGGAATTTTCTGAATTAATGACACATGAGTTTGAAATGAGCTCAATGGGTGAGCTAAAACTCTTCCGTGGATTGCAGGTGACTCAAACAAAAGATGGAACCTTTATCACTCAGTCCAAATACATTAGGGACCTCCTGAAGAAATACAAGCTCGAAGACCTCAAGGACATTGCAGCTCCAATGGGTACCTCCACAAGTCTTGATCAAGATACAAAAGGTAATCTAGTGGATCAAAAGCTGTATAGAGGTATGATCGGATCCCTTTTGTACCTCACTGCATCTAGGCCTGATATACAATTTGCAGTATGTTTATGTGCTAGATTTCAGGCTAGTCCTAAGGAGTCTCATTTTAGTGCAGTGAAAAGGATCTTTAGATATCTGTCAGGCACCCAAGAACTTGGTCTCTGGTACCCTGCTAGGTGTGAGTTTGAGCTTATATCTTACACTGATGCAGACTATGCTGGGTGTCGGATAGATAGGAAGAGCACTAGTGGATATTGCCAATTCCTAGGTGGTTACCTAGTATCTTGGGCCTCTAAAAAGAAACACGCTATAGCACTCTCCACTGCAGAGGCAGAATATGTTGCTGCAGGGAATTATGCTGCCCAGGTACTATGGATTAAACATCAGCTATCAGATTTTCAGATAAACCTGGGATGTATTCCTATTCTATGTGATAACACTAGTGCCATCTGTCTTACTAAAAATCATGTTCACCACTCTAGGACTAAGCACATTGATATTAAACATCATTTTCTTAGAGATGCTATGAGCAAGAGTGAAATTGAATTAGTTTTTGTTGAAACTGAAAAATAAATTGCTGATATTTTTACAAAACCTCTTGAAAATGAAAGATTTAGATATCTGAGAAGAGAACTGGGGCTTTGTAAATTTCAGCAGGAAAATGAATATTTTTTTCCTTTTAATATGTTTTAGAGTACTTAAAATAACTGGTTTGCATGTTCTTAAACTTGTGAATAAATTTGTCTGATGATGGAATAACCTCCTGTGGACTGAGTACATAAGTTGTTGCATATCTTGCACACATTATCCCTGTAGTCCATGCATAGTCGAGCATATAGTCGACGGATGGTTGTGCATGTAGTCAACCAACTACATTGTATAGACTTTATGTTGAAGCATGCTCTACTCATGGTCGATGCACCCACTGTGTTAACTGCATGATTGGTCAATTCATTACACAATTTAGAAATGCATATTGTTCTCAGGGGGAGGTTTGCATTATCAGAACTATGTTTAACCCCTTCACAAGATGGACAACAGTCTAGTGATTGGTTCATTATCGTGAGCTGAAATTATTACAACTCTTATGTTATAAGAATCGCACGTGCTTACTGATTGAAACTAAGGTTTAACTTTAATAGACTGTAAAGTTAAAAGACTGTCTTCTAAAAATAAGATGATAGAAAGCATTTATGGCTCTTATCCTCTATCTCATGATTATGATCATGATTATGATTATGGTATTAGTGTTGATTAAGGTTTGAAAACCAAGAATCATGTATTGTTCTTAAACAAGTCTCTCCAAAAAATCACAAGGGCAGCTAAATTGAAAATCATCAAAGAAAAAGATGTGAACATTGTGGCAGAGCAATGACTGAGTTTCACTGAGAAACTGAGGTCTCCATCAAAGAAATGGAGAGTACCTCAAGTCATGAAGTAACTCAGGTTATCTTTGTTCAATTGGTCAAATCTACCAGGGAGATTTCACTGAGTAACTAGGGGTATTGGCCTCTGAACAAGGTATACCCTTAACGTCAAAGGTGTACATTATTCCTGTAGCTTTGATCAGAAATAGATATAGTAGTTTATGCTTAGTAACTGGGAGTATTGGTCTCTAATCAAGGTATACACCTAATGTCAATGGCATAAATAGTACTTGTCTATTCAATAAGTTCCAGATTAAGAAGCATGTGAATGAAATTGCTGTAACCCTTAAAAATAAATTCCATTGAGTGTCAATTGTTTAATCTCAATACATGTTCTGGTGTCTTTCCTTGCCTTTCACTTCCTCTGAAGTTACTAGGGTCTTGTATCGACCTAGACTATTATGGTCATGTGACTTAAGTTCATTGCTAGAGAGGGGGATTTCTGTAGCCCACCCAAAGAGCAGCCCAACAAGACCCAACAGGGTCCAACGAGACAAGCCCACCTGAGTGATAGCCCACGGGGCCCACTCAGGAAAGAAAAGCCCAATAAACAAACACTCGAGGAACCAACTCTCCCCGGCGGCCCCTAGGCTCGGAGGCCCGAGTGATGGTCAGGTCAAAAGGAACGTCCGGCCCAAGCTGTTTCCCCGCCCGGGAGAGACAGGCATTCGCAGACCTATCCGACCCCTCTTTCGCCGAGCTACGCTCATCGCCCGGACAGGGCTGGCGTTTCAGGAGCTCGGCCAGACCAGATATCATCCATTCGTGCTGCCGTTAAGAGTCCCCAACGGATAGGGGAATCAAGAAGCCGCCGAACTTCAAGGCGATAACGTTCCCACGATAAGGCCATGAAAGCCCACGTTGAGGACGTAACTCCCGCCGGAGACCCCTCAGCTTGCAGGACTCCTGAAGGCGGCACACTATTTAAACCAGGGATACCCTCCGATGGAAGAAAAGAGCCAATGAAGGTACTCATATACCCAAACTCCTGAGCAATCCGCTTCACCCTCTGGTGGAGAGGAATCTCGCGCACCAGCTTTTCTCCTCCCCATTATTGCTTCCACCTCAGCTCTACTGACTTAGCCATCGGAGGGTTTTTCCCCAGGGAAACCCCCTGGGCCCTCTGATACGTTTCCCTGTCTTGCAGTTCATCTTCAGGTGATCCACAGCCCGCTCAGGATACAGCGCGAGATTTCGCCTCTTCGTCTGGCGCCGTCTATGGGAAACGCACGAAGAGCCAAGATGGTGAGAAGAGGCTCAGGGAGGAGATCCGCCGTCGAGAAGGGTAAGGCCGTGGTGGCGGCAGGAGATGGCCCCTCTAGGGCCTCACAGAACCCTCCCTCCAACACCAGCATCCCCACCAATGGGCCGTCGCCCCCTCCGACGGCGACAGGGGCACCCCCCAACGGCGACGACGAGGTCTTCCAGGCCCTCAATAAGAAGCTTGACGTCCTCGTAGAACTCATGAGGGCCCAGGCGGCAAGGGATGCCAGGTCCCGCGCCCCGTCCGGGAGCCCCCCCCGTCGAAGTGCATCCCAGCATACCGCTGGGGGCCGCTTCACCCTCCGCGGTCAGCAGCTCATCCGCAACAACGTAGGAGGGCCCTCGCAAGCTCCGCCCCCGGAGCAAGAGGCTTCCTCCACGCCCAGAAAAGGGAGACAGGGGGCGAGGCCTCCATGCCCGAGCGCTGGCGTTCCTGAGGATCGCCACGATGCTCCCCCCAGTCCCACGGCACGACCGCAGCCAGAACTATCCCTCCGATTGAGGGATTTTGAAAGACGTTTTGCAGAGCAAGAGCGCGCCCTCCGCGCCATGCAGAAAACCTCTTTCCCGGAGGATGAGGAGAAATCCCCTTTCTCCGAGTACATCTTGAAGGCAGAGGTGTCTCCCAGAACCTCCATTCCGACCTTCAAGCTCTATGATGGCCAGGGCGACCCAGCCGACCACTACGACAGCTTCGACGCCCTGGTGACTCTGCATGGAACACCGGATCCTATTAAATGCCGAGCCTTTGCGGCCACCCTGGTCCAAGGTGCTCAGGCATGGTTCCGGGCCCTCGCCCTTGGGTCCATCCGGGACTTCAGGCAATTCGGGCGAGTCTTCAAGGAGAGCTTCGTCGGAAGCGCCCCCCCCAAGGTCAGTAGCGGGGCTCCTGGCCCTCAAACAGGCGTAAGGGGAAAGGCTCTGGGCTTATGTCCACCGATTTAAATCGGAAGCCCTCAGAATTCCCCGCCTGGATGTGGCCTCGGCCACGACCGCTCTGACCGGGGGCACCCGGGACTAGAATCTCCGCCGTGAACTGGTCCTCCACCCTCCCTCGACCCTTGCCGAGCTAGTGACTCTGGCACTGCACCACGCCGAGTGTGAAGAAGTACTCAGCGCCTGCCGAGACACAACCGGCTCGGGTCGGGAGGGGGACAAGAAGCGGGCCTCCGAGCCAAACCCTGGCTCGGGCAAGAAGCGCGATCGGGAAGGAGAGCGCAAACGGAAGTATGAGCGGTACACTCCGTTGACTGCGCCAGTCTACGAGATCTATGAAGACATCAAAGACTCGGGACTCCTTCGCCGGCATGAACCAATGAGATCGAAGAACCGCAAGCGCGACAGGCATTGCCTGTTCCACGGCGACCACGGGCACCACACCGGCGACTGCCACCAGCTCCAGGACGAGATCGAACGTCTCATCCGTCAGGGGCACCTGGCCCGGTTTACAGCCGGGCGCAAAGAAGACCGAGACGCCGCCGAGGATATCGACAACGCCCCCCGAGGGGTCCACATCAACGTCATCTCCGGAGGAACGGCGTCGGGCGGCGACACCAGTCGAAGAAGGAAGCGTCATGCCGAGCGGGCCAGCCAGGTCTTAGAACCCTCCAGTGGCCCGCCAAGGGAGCCCCAGGTCATAGTCTTCTCCGACCAAGACCTGGAAGGGATGAATACCCCGCATGATGATGCCCTCGTTATCTCGGCCACAATAAACCATTGTAACGTAGATAGAATTCTGGTTGACAATGGGAGCGCCCCCGATGTATTATCTTATGACTATTTCCTCAAGATGGGGGAAGACCCATCCAAGCTCCGCCCGATCCGAACACCCCTTTGCGGGTTTAACGGCCTGGCCACCTACCCCGAGGGAGCCCTAAGCCTGCCGGTCACCATCGGCACCCCACCCAAAACCGTTACGGTCATGGCGGACTTCATAGTGATCAAGGGCATGATAGCGTACAACGCCATTTTCGGCCGGAAAATTCTCAGCCGAATAAAGGCCGTACCATCTACCTATCACCAGAAAATGAAGTTCCCCACCAAAAACGGGTTGGGGGAAGTCCGAGGTAACCAGGCCACGGCTAGAAGGTGCTACAACATCTCGGTGGAAGCCTCAAGGCCGGACGGGGGGGATAAGGGCCCCAAGGGAATCGAAGGGAAGACCGTAACCACCGAGCCTGGTGGCGAATTGCTAACGGTATTCCTAAACGATGACCCGGCCCTCGGAGTAAGGATCGGAGCCGACCTACCACCCAAGGAACAACAGCAATACAAGAAATTTCTTTCTGAGTACATTCAGGTTTTTGCCTGGTCCGATGATCAACTCCCTGGCATACCAGAGAAGACCGTGATGCACAAGCTCAGCCTCGACCCCACCGTGAGGCCCGTACAGCAATGGAGAAGGAAGCATGCGCCCGAGAAGCAGGCGATCATCAAGGCGCAGGTCACCAAGGGACAAGAGACTGGCCTCTTCAGACCAGTCCTGTACCCTACGTGGCTAGCCAATGTCGTCATGGTGCCAAAAACCACAGTCAAATGGCGAATGTGCGTGGACTTCACCGATCTGAATAAGGCTACCCCAAAGGACTGCTATCCGCTACCGAGCATCGACCAATTGGTTGATTCAACCTCGGGCAATGAGATACTCAGTTTCCTGGATGCCTATTCGGGTTATCACCAGATCAGAATGAATCCAGAAGACGTCGAGAAGACCGCCTTCATCACCGACTGCGGCGTGTACTGCTACACCCGGATGCCCTTCGGGTTGAAGAACGCCGGAGCCACATATCAGCGACTGGTAAATCACATGTTCGAGGGACAGCTAGGTCGGAACGTCGAGGCTTACATTGATGACATGCTCGTCAAGACCCCCAAGGCCCAAGACCACTTCACCGACCTTGCCGAAACCTTCGGCACCCTCCTGAAGTACGACATGAAGCTCAACCCCGCCAAGTGCGCCTTTAGAGTAAAATTCGGGAAGTTCCTGGGTTTCCTGGTCACTCAGCGCTGGATCGAAGCCAACCCCGACAAAGTCCAGGCCATCCTGGACATGCGCCCGCCCACATGCATTAAAGACGTTCAGCGTCTGGCAGGGCGTGTGGCCGGTCTCAGCCGCTTCCTGTCCCGTGCGGCCGAACGATGCTTGCCCTTCTTCAAAATGATGAGGGGACCCAAGCTAGCATTTGCTACGTTCGCATGGGATGAAGAGTGCCAGACAGCATTCGTCGAGCTTAAGAAGTTCCTGGCTTCGCCACCGGTGCTCTCCAAGCCCGTCCCAGGCGAAGTCTTGCTGCTCTACCTCTCGACGACGCCATCCACGGTCAGCTCAATCCTAGTCAGAAATGACTCAGGAATCGAAAGACCGGTCTACTACACCAACAAGGTGCTCAATGAGGCCGAACGGAGGTACCCCGCAACTGAGAAACTCGTGCTAGCGTTGGTTACCTCCGCAAGGCGCCTCCGACCCTACTTCCAGGGGCACCCCATCACCGTGCTGACCGGCGAGCCATTGAAGAAGATTCTGGCCCACCCCGAGGCCTCGGGGCGACTCGTCAAATGGGCCATTATGCTCGGGGCCTACGACATCTCGTACCGGCCACGATCAGCAATCAAAGGCCAAGCGCTCGCCGACTTCATCGCCGAAAGCACCATCCCGGCCGAAGACAGGCCTCCGACCACGACCGGGCCAACCTGGGAACTGTTCGTCGATGGGTCGTCCAATTCGGCAGGCAACGGTGCAGGGATACTCCTGAGGTCCCCCGAAGGGATAGAGCTACAGTACGCCTTGAAATTCAATTTTCAGGCATCCAACAATGCTTCCGAGTATGAGGCCCTTATCTCGGGAGCACGCATGGCCCGACGACTGGGGGTCGAGCGAGTCAGGATCCACACCGACTCTCAACTAGTCGCAGGTCAGGTCAACGGTGAGTATGAAGCTCGGGAGGCACCCATGATCAAATACCTTCAGTTGGTCTGGAGCCTGGCCCAACAGTTCGAGGAATTTTGGGTAGTCCGGATAGCTCGGGAGCAAAACTCTCGGGCGGACGCCCTCTCTCGATTGGCCTCCTCCCTAGACCCAGAAGGTACACGATCGGTCCTCCTAGAAGAGCTAGAGCGTTCGAGCATCGACACGGAGCTCCTCGCTGTTGACTCGGCCACTCCAAGTGACTGGCGCTCCCCCTACCTGTCCTGGCTACAGGACTCCCAAGAGCCCTCCGACTCTCGGGAAGCCCACCGAATAAAGTATCAAGCTCGGCGCTTCGTCGTCCTCGACAACACTCTCTACCGAAGATCGTTCTCCAGTCCCCTCCTGAAGTGCCTCGGTCCCGACGAAGCAAGCCGAGCCATCCAAGAGATTCATGAAGGCCTGTGCGGAGCGCACTCAGGGGCAAGGTCGCTGGCCAGAATCCTGTTACGACAGGGGTACTGGTGGCCCACCCTGCAGCACGACTGCTCGGCCTATGTTCAACAATGCGACCGATGCCAGCGGTTCGACCACTTGGTCCATCGGCCGGCCACAGAACTTGTCACCCTAGCCGAGCCTTACCCTTTCGCTCGGTGGGGAATCGATATCCTTGGGCCATTCCCGATGGCCCAGTCCCAGAAGAAGTTCATCATCGTCACCATCGACTACTTCACCAAGTGGATCGAGGCTGAGGCTACGGCAAGGATCACCGAGACAGTCGTTTGGGGCTTTGTTTGGAAATCGATCATTTATCGTTTTGGCATCCCCCGAGTGATAGTAAGCGATAACGACCGACAATTCGACTCTCGGTATTTCCGAGACAGATGCGCCGACCTAAATATCCGCAACCACTTCACTTCGGTCGCCCACCCTCAGGCCAACGGGCTAGTTGAAAATGCCAACAAGACTATCTTGAAAGGCATAAAAACCAGACTCGGCAAGGCTAAGGGTAGCTGGCTCGAGGAATTGCCTAGCGTACTGTGGTCGCATCGAACAACCCCCAGGACGGCAACCGGTGAAAGCCCTTTTCAGTTGGTATATGGCACCGAAGCCGTCGTTCCATTGGAGATCGCCAATCCGTCTCTCCGAGTGATCAGCTTCTCACTCGAGGCAAACGGGCAAAAATTGCTCGAGAACCTCGACCTGGCAGACGAACTCCGAGAGATCGCGAACGTCCGAGCAACGGAATACCTGCGCCGCCTCACTCGATACTACAACGCCAAGGTCCGAGACAGACGTTTCCAACCGGGGGACTTCGTCCTCAGGAAGGTCGAAGCCTCTCGACCACTAGAGGCGGCGGGCAAGCTATCCCCCAATTGGGAAGGCCCCTACCGAGTGGTCGAGACGCTCGGAAAAGGTGCGTACAGGTTAGCGACAATGGAAGGGGAACCTATTCCTCGGACATGGAACACAGCCGCACTACGCAAATTCTATTTTTGAAATTGTACCGCAAGATGGACGGAATAAATCTCTTTTCTTTCCATTCCAAACCATTGATACATTAGATAGGAAAATGCCAGTACATCACATAGCAAAAAGCAAAAATCCGTCTAACACCGCTTCAAGGGGTCATCGCTCGACTGACTCGGTCTTGATCTCCTCGCGTCCAGCCACTGACTCTGCCTCGTGCGGAAACTGGCTCGGACAAAAGGTGGTCGAGCCAGTTGGCTCGGGTGGCCCGTGACAAAAGTGACAGAGGGACTGCAGAAGGGAGGCCACCTTTAAACGTTGAGGAAAGCTACCTCCCAAGTTGGCAACAACCAGGAAAAAGGAGCGCCGTGAAGGCCTCCCCTCTTTCAATCTGCCAACTCCTTGGAAGGAAGGAGAAAGCAAGTAGCCCCCGAAGAGTGAAAGAAATGAAGAGCAGAAGAGGGAGAAAGAGGCTGCAGACGGAGGAAGGCTTCGGTGAGGAGGGAGCTTGATGCGCCTCCTCCCCTCACACGGAGGGGAGTGACGGCATGCTTCCCTGATGCCCCCATCCGTCCTCCACCTCGGCGTCCACCCGGAAGCCACGCCGGAACCGAGAAAGGGCAAGAACCGTGCCTTCACACATCAAAGCCCTCTCCAGATCCGCGCGGTGACCGTCGGACCCGTCTGGTGCACGCGCGGCGACCGTGGGATCCGTTCAACATTACAGGACAGCGGGAGCCCGCCGCTCCCCGTCGTCTGCGGCGTCGCCCTCCGAAGGATCCTCCATGCTCCGAATACAAGGGCACAACGCAGAGTGAAGAGGAAGGAGCGAGGAAAGACTGTTAGAGAAAATCCCAAGCAGTGAAGAGGAAAGGGCGCCTTTCGGTCCTTCTTATAGGCCAAAGGAGGCTCCACGCCTTAAATGACCCCCCCCCCTCGGAAACACGCCAAAGGATTTCTCCCCTGAACAGTCACCTCCAACTCCTCGTTTCCCGCCCTAGCGGGATTCACGAAGCGGCCTGACATTCAAAGCATGAAGGAACGGAAAGACGCCCCGTCAGAAGCCTACCAAAACAGCATGCAAAAATCACGCAGGACATATCGGCACCTCCCGACTACTCAAGATCCGCCCACCAAATCACGGCAAGGATGGTACTCAAACAGAGCAAGTCATTTATTATCACACCAAAAGGAAACCCTCTAAAAAGAGGAAAGAGAGACAAAAAGGGAAAGAGGCAAAATACATCAGGCCTCGGGCCCACTTTGACGTTCGAGAATGGTGGAAGGAGACGCATCACCCCCGGCGCCTTCGGTGACGGCCGGCTCGGACACTGACCTCGCCTGTGCGAGAACTGTCTCGGTCGTGAGCCCTCCCGAAACACCCGGAGCCGGTGACCCCGATGGAGGCGACCCCTCCGAATCTTCCCCGACCGACGAGGCAGAGCTGGAAACCGACTCATCCGAGTCATAACACTGGCCAAAGGGGAACTCGATCGCGGAGTTTTGCTCATCGGCATAGTCTACCGCCCGGCGATAGCCCTGCTTGAACCCCTTTCGAGCACCCCGGCGTAGTGCTACCTCGTAATAGGGTAGGGCGGCTTCCACCAAGTCGGCCGAGTAAGCATCTGAGCTCCTGTAACGCTCGATTGCCTCCGCCTCAATCTGCCCCGCCCTTCCGATGAGCTCGACCCGAGCCCGCTCCGCCTCGGCCGCACGCTCCTCTGCCCCGGCCCGGTCCGCCTCAGCCTCAGCTCGGAGACGCTCCACCACCTCCGCCCGATCTAGCAGCTCGGCGCGTTCGAGCTCCCAGCGATTATCTAGCTCGAGGCGACGCAGACGCTCTTCCTCTAGGGATCGGCTTGTCCTCTCGAGAGACTCTCGGGTCTTGGCGAGCTGTTCGGTCAGCACCCCGGCTTCCAGTCGGCTCGCCCGCGCCACCTCCCGGAACGTGGAGAACTCCTGTCGGAGCCCCTCATGCTCCCCCTTGAGTCGGGCCAGTTTCCTCTCGCAGCCCCCAAGGGTCCAGGCCAGGTTTGACCGCTCCGCCTCCGTCCGGACGTGCGCCTCCGCCATCAAAGCCGCCGACCGAGCTATGACCAGGCCGCCCTCCATCAGGACATCAAGGATCCGGGGGGGGGGTGGGTATTGCACCTCTCTCCCCCCTTCGTCCTTGCGGCAATCGACCGGCAGACCCGGTACAGGTCGCCCGTAATGCCGAGCGTTTCCAAGGGCTCCGGCAGAGGGGACCGCTCCACCCGGGGCACCCCGCCAGAAGACTCCGCTCGAGCGATGGAACCGACCGCCTCGCGCGCCACGGTCGGTTGGGGCTGCAACGCCTTAGCGGGCGAACCCCCAACCTCGACCGGCACCGCGGGACCGACCGCACCGGGAGCTCCAAGCACCTGGGGCTGCAACGCCCTAGCGGGCGAGCCCCCAGCCCTGCCTGTCTCGGCCCGCACCTCGCCGACCGAGACATCACCGCCTCCGACCGATCCCCCGGTCTCGGCGTCAACTACTTCAACATCGGCCCCCCCTACCCCCGTGGGGGGGGAGAGCCGACCCATCGCTGCCCTCTGAAGGGCCCCCGGTCTCCTCGGCCCCCTCTCGCCTGGCAGGTGGGGGAGCTGGCCCCGAGGGGTCGGCCCCATCTTGCCCCCGAGAGGGGAGCGCCGCCGAGCCGGAGTCACCCCCGGCGGTAGGAGGAAGACCTGCCTTCTTGACCCGTTTCTTGGCCTTCACGGCCTCCCGCAACTTTCCCGCCGTGGGATCCTTGCGCTTTGTACCAGTTGGCCGTGAAGATCCCTCGGGAGCCACCCCCTTGCCCTTATCTCGGGCTTGGGTGCGACTCGCAGAAGCATCTGGTTCATCGGCCGCCGAGTCATCTCCCAGATCAATGACCTCAGCAGCTTCCTCCAGAGGTTCCCGCCTAACGTCTGCCACAAAGGGAGAAGACCCGGTCAGGAGAAAGAAAGTAACTACCATCCCAGGAGAAGAGCCTCGAGAGCGGTACCTGTCGACGTCAACCGCGTAAGCAAGCACCGTTCGATGTTCTCCGGCGTCACCAGCTCCTCGGTCGACTGGCGGTTACCCAGCAGACGAGCGGCCTGCCGCTCCACGTGGGGAGGGAACTCCTCCTGGCGAGGGGGAGGATTCGGATGAAAATTGGGCGAGATCGGACATCTCCAAAACTCGTCCGTCGCCTCCGCCTTCACCCAGAAGAATTGGGTCTTCCACCCCTTGTGCGAGGAGTCCTTCGCAGCGAGGGAGATGCAACTCCTGTTCCTCCTCGCCTGGATAAAGTAGAAGCCCTTCCCCGCCGTCCGACCTTACCTTCAACTCGAAAAAATAATGAAAGAGGTCCAAAGAAGGAAAAATGTCATGCTGACGACAGAGAATCCGAAAGGCGGAAAGAAGGAGATATGAGTTGGCCACCAACTGAATAGGCGCCAACCGAAAAAACTCGAGAAGCTGGAGTACAAGAGGCTCGAAGGGAAGGCGGAACCCACTCTTCCAAGCCAGAAGGAAAGTGCAAATGTGCCCCGTACGACTTTCCAGACTCGTCTCATACGGGGCGGCGGCAGCAAAGCTGTACCTGAGAGGCAAGTGAAAGCGATGCTCCAGCTTCCTCACCTCGGCCTCCCCCAACTCACTGCAGTTGGGGACGGGCTCCCGCCTCACCTGCCCGATTTCCAAAGGCAGACCAGCCATCGAGCCGGAAGATGATCCCTCGCGCGAGCTCGAAGACTCCGGAGGGGAAGGAAGTTACCGGACCGCCTCCGCGGTTATCCTCGCCAACTCCTCAAACGTCGCCGCAAGACTTTGCGCCTCCACTGTGCCCTCACGGCGCATCAAGGAGCCCCAGAAGCAAAGAAACTAAGGAAAGCCCAAAACCCTGAGAAGCCTAGAACGACGAACAGCGCCCAACGCCTATAAAACCCTGGAGGAAGGCGACGCGTCGTTTCGTACTACGAGAAAAGGGGGGCCCCTTCAGTTCAAATCCGTCAGGATCATCATTACGGGCCCAGGCGACCACTACACGTGGCTCCATCACACCAACAGAATTCCACCCACCTGAGGCACGCCGGTCCAAAGCCTCAAAAGCTACTCGACCGAGCCTTCATGGCTCGGGAGTAGGAGGGGGACAAGTGGAGAGGGGGATTTCTGTAGCCCACCCAAAGAGCAGCCCAACAAGACCCAACAGGGTCCAACGAGGCAAGCCCACCTGAGTGATAGCCCACAGGGCCCACTCAGGAAAGAAAAGCCCAATAAACAAACACTCGAGGAACCAACTCTCCCCGGTGGCCCCTAGGCTCGGAGGGCCCGAGTGATGGTCAGGTCATAAGGAAGGTCCGGCCCAAGCCATTTCCCCGCCCGGGAGAGACAGGCATTCGTCGACCTATCCGACCCCTCTTTCGCCGAGCTACGCTCATCGCTCGGACAGGGCTGGCGTTTCAGGAGCTCGGCCAGACCAGATATCATCCGTTCGTGCTGCCGTTAAGAGTCCCCAACGGATAGGGGAATCAAGAAGCCGCCGGACTTCAAGACGATAACGTTCCCACGATAAGGCCATGAAAGCCCACGTTGAGGACGTAACTCCCGTCGGAGACCCCTCAGCTTGCAGGACTCCTGAAGGTGGCACACTATTTAAACCAGGGATACCCTCCGATGGAAGAAAAGAGCCAATGAAGGTACTCATATACCCAAACTCCTGAGCAATCCGCTTCACCCTCTGGTGGAGAGGAATCTCGCGCACTAGCTTTTCTCCTCCCCATTATTGCTTCCACCTCAGCTCTACTGACTTAGCCATCGGAGGGTTTTTCCCCAGGGAAACCCCCTGGGCCCTCTGATACGTTTCCCTGTCTTGCAGTTCATCTTCAGGTGATCCACAGCCCGCTCAGGATACAACGCGAGATTTCACCTCTTCAATTGCTATAACTGAAGTATATGATCCTATCTCAGAAAGCCATTTTTTTCTCCTCAACTCTCTATCACTGTTAAACCTAATTGACATCAAGAAAGCTATTGCTCGATTCATATATTTTAAGGATTGTGTCATAATGTGCTCACATTCTGAACTGCCACATAGAACGTTGCTCCTGTCTTTCCTTCTTATTTGCTGATGGCAAAGGGGGAGAATGTGCAAAGTGGTGATGGGAGATGAACCGAGTCTCATGTAGTACATAAGTCTGTGCTTGCATGACATCTATTCATTGTGTTGCCATCATCAAAAAGGGGAAGATTGTTGTGCCCCCTGTGCTTGATGATGTTATATTATTTTGATGATAGCAACCACTAATGAATCATGTAAGATTAGAACTCTGCAAGCTTTATTGTTCTTCATACTCCAGCATATATACTATGTGCGTTTGCACAGTATGGGCATTGCATTGACGCAGTCATATAGTGCATCGTCTATTCTCTGCATCAGGTCAATTCTAATTCGTGCATAGCTTGCATTGGTGCATTAATTTTAGTTGCACACCACATAGTCAGTACATTGACCATCTCGTGCATATCTCTAATTGATGTCTGTTTGCAAGTGTTAGCCAAAGTTAGTGCACTCGTTGGTCCATGCATACACTAAGCCTGCACGGTTGCTTTGTTGACTGAGCAAGTCTATACATCCATTCGCCGTCAACTGTGCAAGTCTATACATCTGTTAGCTCAGCTCGTGGCTTAGTCTGCACACTTCTTGCTATTATGTTCGTGCTGTAGTTTAGCAAGTCTATACATTGCGTGAACATTGCATCTGTCAAGTCGGAACACCGCTGCTTGATATCCAGTATGTACAGCCCGTGCTCTTCATGCATGCACATAGTCAGTACATTCGGGTGTTTCATGCAGAGTCTGCACATTCTTTACTGTCTTGCCCATGCGTCATTCTAGCAAGTCTGTACATCACATTGTTTTAGCGCACTTACACCAATAGTCTGAACACACTTCAGTGGCTATATGAGCATCGTCTGTACATTGCATACTCTACTATATGCATCTGTACACCTTTCGAGACACAGTGTGTACATACGCCACCATGCATTCAAGTCTATATGTTCTGCTGCATACATAGGGCATTGTCATGCATACGCATAGTTTGTGCATTGTGCTCTCATGCTTTAACACTAGGCATAGCAAAGTCCGTACATGGCTCTGCGCATTATATACAAAGTCTATACACTACTTACCATGCATTCAAAGTCTATACATCCCATTGCTGGTACGAGTGGTTAAGTTCATGCATCATCAACTTCAGCAAGTCTATACATTGGTGTGGCATGCACACCAAGTCCATACACTCCCTGATGGCATGCTTGTGCATTCATTATCAATGTGCATACTTTACTTTATGCATACTGCATTACATGCATTCATGTCTTTACACGTTTGGTTCAAAACTCAAACTTACTTGATGCATTATCTTCTGCTCTTTCAAACTGCTCATTGACTGCTACTCGAGGAGCTTAAAGGGCACGTGATCCGATGATAAGGGGAGTACCAGGATTGTGACACGTGTAATGCAGCAGGCTGAAATGCTGCCACGTGGTAGAATCAATTGGGCGGGAATCGTGGAGGACACACGCCCTACACTCTGTTGCTGCTATAAAAAAAAGACTTCTCCATCTGGAGAAGATGATCGAAAGAAAGAAAAAAGGGTCTGTGAGAGCTATTAAGAATAGAAGAAAAAGAGAGAGTGCAGCAGAGAAGAAAAGAAACGATCCAGAGAGAAGAGAAAAAGAGAATTGAGTGAGAGGAGTCTGAGGGACTTTTATGATTGTTCATCCGTTTCTTGGTTCAGATACCAGAACTGAAATTGCTCGTTGTGAGCTACATTCCATTTGAATTTTCTTGTTTTTCGTTTGTTTCCATTTTGTTTTCTGAAACCTTGCTTTCAAGCTGTTAGTCAGCGGAGCTAAGCTGTATTGCTCAGCAGGCGAGGTGGATACCTCGAACAGCCAAGTTGTATTGCTCAGTGGGCAGAGGAGAGTTTCCTCTGGACGGGTGAAGCTGTAAGTCCCCAGTAGTTGTAGGCAAGCTGTAAGGCCCAGCGGTTGAAGTTGTGAATCAGTAGTTGAAACCACATTCCTATTATGAGTGTGGGGTGGACGTAGATCTCGGGTTTGAGATCGAACCACCTTAAAAATCTCCTGCCCACTGTGTGTGCTTGTCTTGAGATTAACTGTGCATCTTGATCATCTCATTTATCCGCTGTAGATGCATGCTTAGGATCGTTTGAGCTTAGATCTGTTTTAGTTGACTCTCTCAGATTATCACTCTCGTGTGACTTTTTGCTGTCCAACATCAGCTTGAATTATTTCCACACTAGTTATCGCTGCAGTGGATTTTAGTGGGTAACTGATCTATTCACCCCCCTCTAGATCCTTCATCAATTCCCCATCATCTTCCACAGAAACCCACGACATGCGGGGGAACCCCACCGCACTTACACCGATACACGGTGACTCGATCGAGCGTAACATGAAGCCCAGAACACACACCTACGGGCATGCTAGTCGAGGTAACACGGCACCTCCAGACACCCCAGAAACATGGACACGAAACTCACGGGGTGTCCGAGACACTCACGAGGTCAAAGGTCAACCACTGGGTCACAACTAGGTCGACCGGAGACCAACATAATGCGAACCTGACATCGCGAGCATGGAAAACTCATAACGGTATAGCCTTAAACCGCCACAGGGTATGGCGGTCTAACCTTGGACCGCCACACACTGAAAGCCCTGGACCATAGCGGTCCAATCTTGGTCCGCCACAATCCCTCTGGCGGTCGAACCCACGGCCGCTAGGGGCGCGATCAAAATGGAGTAGCGGTCGAAGTCTCGGCCGCCACCAAGTCTGGCGGTTTATCGTGCGACCGCAAGACGACAGAAACCCCTGCCGATAAAATAGTGCCCTGTGGCGCACCCGCCTTGGGCCGCCACAGCGTCTGGCTCTCCTACCCTGGGCCGCTAGAGACTCTAGCGGTCTCTGGAAGGACCGCCACACCAGCCCGAGAACGGGCCGGTGGGAAACACCCAAAAATCCAAACCACGCCCCCAAACATCCATGGATCAGGGGGAAAACAAGGGGGAAGCTCCCCTAGGACCCTTAGCATGCATCTATAGCCCCGAATCAGGCCGGAACCTCACGAAACAGCGGATCGACGCTCAACCCTAAAACATGGAGTTTTTCCCAAAATGCCCCGATTAGTCCGCTCAGCTCGCCACGGCCTACGAAACTCGTGGGAAATGAAGAGCACGAGCTGGGGGTCCATCTCCCTACCTCCACCGAAGATTTCGCGCCCCGAGCTCGCCGATCTGCGAAGAAATCACCACGAAACCCTCGTCGCTCCACGAACCCACGGCCGAGCTTCACCGCGCCACCACCGCCTCGATCCTCACCCATCCTCACCCGTGCCTCGCCCGCGCCATCCCCGCCTCACCCGTGCTCCGCTCCGTCGGCCGCCGGAGAGAGAGTGAGAAATGAGAGATGGGGAGAGAGAGAAAAAAGGGATATATATATAGGAAAATCCAGAAATTCTAGAAAATATGGATAAATAGAAAAATATACTCTCGCGATCCTCGGAACACGCTAATCGCCGTGGTAACGTCCCGGTGTCGGAGAACGCAACGGTTCACCCTGTACGGGGTTCCGAAGGTCCGACAGATGGAAAACACGTGTAAAACCCAAAACGCAACCCGGGACCCACAAAGGCGCTCCGAAAAATCCAGAAAAATACCGGTGTGCTCCTCACAACACCACGGACCCAAGGAAATTCACGGGCACACCACCAACGGGTCTGACAATCCGGTATAAAATAGTCCGAAGCTCAATCGGACAGGATCCGCAACCCGCGAAAAGACAATCCGAAACCCACGGATCTAGATCCGAAAAACCCGGGGCATTACAAATTGTCCCCCACTCAAAATGGTAAATTTAAAAACTAACTAAGCAGAAATAACAACTTTGATGAGATTGAAAGGATTAAACTAACAAAGTGATTTAAGCTCTCTCAATCTCACCGAGCTCACTCGACCATGCACAAGTTTAAGCAATTAAGCACGTTACACAAAGTAATCTAAGCAATTGAGATTTACTTGTGTAATTAGAATTTGCTTGTGCAAAGTAACCACAATGCACACCACAAGACACGAGGATTTTTAAGGTGGTTCGGGACCACGACGGACTCCCTACGTCCACCCCTTTCCAAACCGGTAAGGATCCACTCGCTGGATAAACCAGCACGGGGAAGACTCCCCAACACGGAGCAAGGCTCCAACCCACACGGGGATAAATCCCCAACACGGAGGTGACGCTCCAACAACATGCAGGATGACGCCTGCACACACACACGGGGACACGCCCCAACACACACACGTAGAGTAAACCCTGCAAACACGGTATACAACCCCAAACACACACAGAGATAGAGTCTCCAACACAATCTGATGACCGGATCACAAACACACACACGCTGCAATAAACGCAGCACCAGAGACACATGACCGTATATAAACGGTCACACACAATATTTCTAGTTCAGAAAATAAACACATATATTCAAACATGCTCAACCCTAAACCTAGATCATGAAACACATCAAGAATAACATAGAATGGATGTAGAAAAGATCCCCCTTGGGTTTCCAAAACCCGGTTGATGATGTTCTTTCAAGCAATGGTTGGAAGGAACTCAGATGATGTCGATTTGAACGTCAACGCGTTCCTCTCTTCAATCCGCTTCACTTTCTCTTCATGCACGATCTCCAAATCCTCTTGGATGTAGATGAAATCTCCTCCACAATAGCTTCTCCTTCCTTTCTCCTTTTCCTCACCTGCAAGATAGAAACAATGAGCACATTAGGGTTCTCCTTGGTCAAATTCATAGCGCTCATATGTATACATATAGGAGACAGCAAAAGACTAGTATAACCCTTCTAGAAACCTCCAAAAGGACCCCCAACAGGTCTCCCACCAACCCAAGGGCAAAGGGATAAGAGTTAAGCACAAATGGACTTGGTTTAGATGGTTTTTGGATCCACGTTTTTGGATTTCGCCCGTTCCGATCGACCTACACGGGTTGAGCGGTCGACCTAGAATTTACAGAACTAAAAATCCCCATCAATGGGAATTCCGGTTGACTGAAGCCCTATGGGCGGTCGATCAAAATCTGGGTTTTTCCCAGATTTCAAATTTCAGCCCCATAACCCCATTAGCAGCCCATTCAAGTCTGAGGCTTCAAACTCCTTTGATCTTTGGGAATATATACTGAGTGTTTTGACCTGCAAAACCATAGAAAAAAGAATTAGAACTTTATCTTGATAATCCATATGATAAATACATGAAGTATATGTATGAAAGCCCATGAACTAGGTGCATATGAACACTTTGAAACTAAGGATCAAGAGATATGTCTATGCATGTGAACAAAGTATGAATACCATTCAACCAAATCTACCAAGGTTCATGTGAGCATTCAACAACCATGTATAAAGATTATAAGAACACACATCAAGCATATTCTTCCAAGATTCATAAAACCCCTTCAATTTGCATTCTAGGCCACAAGGACCACAATAAGAATATGCGTGAACACATAAGTGAGTAAAGGCTAGCTTATCAAGATCCATGTGAAAATCTCAACTAGTACTCACCATGATGGCTTTTAATACTTCAAGAGAAATATGCATGGAATGCATTCAAGACTATACAAGATACCCATGAAACCTTCATTACATAAAAGCCATTCTCCACAACCCCATGAGACAGAAAACGTAAGACGATATTACCATGCATCCATGTGATGTTTAAGTGTGATCCAACCATTTCTTTCCTGCAAGTAACACAATGGAGCCATGTTAGTGTTGAATTGATAATCAATCATTGCAACCATTTATCACTAGATGCTCATTTCAACATAACCAAGAATCCATATAATGAGAGAATATCAATAAAATTACATTCATCAAATTTCAAGTGAATAGATTGAGGATGTTGCAAGTCCAGAAATCTCATGTGAAAAATACATGATAATACTCAATCAAGATTTTGAAAAGCCCTTTGATGAAATGCATAAAACATGGAAAGAGTCAACGCAAAGTAATAAGAGAGTTAACTCCCTTTGTGAAGAAGAACTTCATTGATGGACTCCTTTGAGTTCTAAGCTGATTTTGATCCTGCAAGCCAAGATAAACATAGCATGAGTTCTTTAAACAACAATCATTCATATGACTTCCAAGTGAGAATCTTGAAGTCATCTATTAACTCATCAACTAAGATGCATACATGTTACTCAATGAAGCACACCGAGGCATGCTCAATGATGCACATCGCCACAAGCACAATCGTTTTGTTATCATTAAAATCAAACACCAAACATCAACTAGGAGCTGCAATAATCTCCCTCAATAGAGGCAAGTGATGCTAGCACATCGGCAACAATATTCTGGGAGCGAGGAGTATGAATATAAATTAGTTTACGGAATTACCTAGCCAAGAGGGTGACCAAATCTTGATATGGCTTGAGCTTCGGGTCACGAGTGCGGTAGGTAGAAAGAACTTGGCGTAGCACCAGCTGAGAGTCTAATATGATATTCAAATAACGCGCGCCTAAGAGGTAGGCGTGCTTCAATCGGGCTAGGAGAGCTTTGTACTCAGCTATATTATTGGTAGTAGGAAAAGAGAGCTGATATGTAAGAGGGATCGTCACCCCTTCCGAAGTGAGGAGAACGGCACCTATCCCTCGGCCTTGAGAGTTGAGTGCACCGTCAAAGTGCAGAGAACAGAAGGGATGATGGGTGAGATGTAGCAACCCTAATAAATGAATAATTGAAATGAATTAAAACATATATATTACAGAAGTAATATATATAAAAGGAATAGGGTTAATTTGACGAAATAAAACAAATTAAAAATAACGCCTCTTATTAGGGCGTTAATTCAAAAAGAAACGCCTCTATCAAAGGCGTGACTAAAGAAAGGACGCCCACACGTGCGGTCGTCAACTCTCACGACCAAATAGGCAAGTAAAAGAAACGCCCATATATGGGGCGTGTTTCAAAAACAAGGAACGCCCTTATCCAAGACGTTTCTTAAGAAACGACCTGAACTAGGTCGTTAATTAAAGAATCGACGCCCTTACCTAAGGCGTTAATTAAAGAATACACGCCCTGACCAAAGGCGTTAATTCAGTTCGTGACTCGTTCGAACCCAGAGCTCATCCAGGGAAAGATTAACCTAATCTAGTAAGTGTCTATTAGAGTAAGGACTCTATTAAGGATATATTACCCTCAATCAAACCCTACTCTTGTTAGGACTTCAAAATCCTATAAATAACATGTTCGATCGAACCCTAAAACCCATTTGATCGAACGTCTGCTGCTAGGTACGTGAAGAACAAACAGTTCTTCTTCCTTTCCTTGCTTTTGATAAACACATGAGGAGGTTTTAACCATCCTTCATCGTCTTTGCTATAGGTGGCTGCTTCTAGTGTTTGAAGACAAAGGGTCTTCATCATCATCGTCTTCATCACCATCGTTGCCGAAGAATAGGTAAAGTTCTTCTTTTTCCCTTGCCTTCAGGTTACGTAGGTAAAGAAGATTGATATCTTCTCTTCCTTTACAGGTAGCTGTGGCAATATCTTCCTGAAGAACGAAGGTTCTTCATCCACGAAGGTTCCAAACAGAGTATCAGTATTATCAAACCATAAGGTAGGTTTTCTCAAGTTACTGTAGCCCAAATGAAATTAATGCAAGATATATATATATATATATAAGCATGTCATGCATATGATTATTATAGTTTTCACGCGTTTTCTGAAATATTTTGAAAGAAACGCCCTTGATTAGGGCGCTAATTTAAAAGAAACGACCATTCTTGTGGTCGTCAATTTAATATTTGACGCCCTCTACGCAGGCGTTAATTTCATAAGAATCGCATGTGGTTAATAATTGATCCTGTTTAAAAATTACAATACATATGAAATATTGATTTTTAATATCTTGCATGACTCTGTGAATTCCTGTTAAATCTTACTGCCATGACATGTCTCCTGTCTCTCGAAATATTATTTATTAAAATATCGTAAATCCCTTGAAATTCACGACTTGGACAAAGTCGTTTTCCATATTCTAACGCCCCAGTACAAGGCGTGAATCTGAAAAGTAACGCCCCTTCCTAGGGCGTGTATCTGCTAAAATCCTGAAATTCACATATTCTGTAAAATGGAATTTGAAAGTAACGCCCCTTCCAAGGGCGCGTTTTTGATAAATTTCTGAGAATAATTATATCCTGTCGAATATGTAAATGATGAGACGCCTGCCTCTGCAGTCGTCAACTTTGAAGAAACGCCCCCAGGAAAGGCGTGTTTTTGATAAATTAATGAAATAATGGAAATTCTGCAAATTGGCAATGCATGTAAACGCCCTTCTGTTAGGCGTTAATTATTCAATACACGACTTTACTTAAGTCGTTATTTTACTGTAACTGATTTTATCCTGGTTCTATTACCGATGGTTTCATATTATACATATATATATATATATCGGCACTATTCTCCACTCCGTGAGTATAGTCCCACGTTCCATGTTGATTTATCGATCACACTCAACTCTCATTGACATACAAGCTCTCCATTGGACATTCCGTTCCTTTGGACTAGCGAGTTAGTCATAGAGACCTCCGTAAGACTCCTCGTAGCCTTGGATTCCCTCAAGGCCGACTGAGCTGGTTGTACCCTAAAAACCCATTACACAGTTTTTGCCATGTCAACCTAAAGAAAACATGGTATACCGGCCCTTATGATTATACAAAGAGTATATCATAAGAAATTCTTAATGGGATGATGATATCATGCCATATCATGTCGTTCTTGTAAACCTCAATTCTATGATAAGAATGAGGGTATCTTACCTTTGATATACTGTTCATGTGGACCTCAATTCTATATAAAGAATGTCCATATTGATTTGTCATGGTACCTAAGTTAAAGGAACCATAATCTACCTAGTTTTACCGACATCGTGATTATACCGTTATTATCGCCATTCTATGTCCTTTGTCATATTTTGGACTCTATTCTATCAAAGTTGTCATACGTATCTACAAGCTTGATTATTGAAATTCTATATTGGCTATATAAACAAGAGTGGATGTCAAAACACATGATAAATGCCTGCGCATATAGGGCCCGATCTGGTCCTGGGAGGAGCACCCGAAAGTACTTGTGCCCATGGGAGTTAAAATGATAAGGTATCTGGCATTATACCGAGTACTTGACTTGCTTGATTGGACATTCCACACACATCTTGTACTTGAATCGTACTTGACTTTACATGAAATGCGTGGCCCGAAAAAGGGTAATTTACTTGCTTGATACATGATAGCCAAAGTTCTTGACATGACTCGATAATGGTACTTGCTTGAATATCTTGAATAACTTGTATCTTGTTCATGAAAGTTCATCTTATTTCTTTGATATTACATTCTCTCTATCTTGTCGTTTCATGCGAGCATGCATAGCTTTATTGCATCCATGAAAATGTAATTACTTAAACCACTTGCTAGTACTTGAGATATAATTTCCTACTGAGCGTTCGCTCATCCCGTTTGTCCCTTTTTACTTTTCAGGTAAGTCCGACGACGATGGAAGTCAATCGGATGGGAATGGTCAGGAGTGAAAGTGATAGAGCTTCTACAAGTGTCGTCTAGTCTTTTCCATAGTTTCTTGAGTCAACTATGTATTCTTTTCCTTTTTATTTAACAGAGTATTGGATTTGTAATAGTCTATCCATTATGAAATAAAGGATTGGGTTATCTTGCTATTTTGCGCATCTCTGTCTTTGTGTCGAATACATGACCACTCTGATTGACATGATTGATATAGACACGTCGCGCATCTCCGGGTATCTTCCGCGCTCGGGGCGTGACAGTCTTTGTGGTATCAGAGCCTAAGGTATTCAATTCCTAGGAAACCCAAGTCCAAGGATAGGTTTCAAAACCTTTAACCAAGTGAGAGTGGGTAGAACCAAGGGTTAAATGATCAAGGAGTCCTTATAAGATCATAGTGACATAATACTAACATAGCTATTGTAATTGTAGGATAATGGCTGCCGAACGTGCTCAATGGCGCAACATGCAGCGTACCCTTCAAGGGATGACCCAAGTGCTACAACAGGTAGCACAAGGTGGTGCTCCACGAGCTGGAAGCTTACACCAAGCATTCAAGAATATGAATCCCCCGAAGTTCATGGGATCGACCGATCCAGACGATGCCGAGCATTGGGTTCGGGAGATTGAACGTATATTCCGTGTCATGCAATGCACGGATCAGGACAAAGTCTTATTAGCTACTTTCCAGTTAGAAAAGGATGCTAGATGCTGGTGGGAGTCGATTGAAGCTACTATTGACCCAACTCAAGTTACATGGGGTGAATTCGTTGAATATTTCAACGCCAAATATTTCTCTGATAGGGTCCAGGAAAGGAAGGCCGCCGAATTTGCCGCATTAAAGCAAAGATCTTTATCGGTGGCTGATTATGAAGCACAGTTCTCTAGACTGTCTAGATATGCTAAGCATTTAATTGGCACGGAAAAGATGAAAGCCCGTAGATTTCTTAATGGGCTTAGGCCCCACTACATTACTCAACTGGCGCCTATGGATATTCAAGTTTATACTGAAATAGTGCGCCGAGCTCAGTTGCTTGAAGATGCCACGGAACTATCTGATAGGATCCGTGGGAAAGACAAAAAGGAGCAAGTCACAAGTTCGGGTTCTTTTAAACCCAACTTTAAGAAGAGGCCCAATAATGGAGGTTCTTCCTCTCAAGATCAGAAGTTCAAGAAATCCAAGCCTTTCTCTATCACCACTACCCCTTCAAACGTAGTATGCAAGCATTGTGACAAGGCTGGTCACAAAACAGAAGAATGCTGGAGGAAACTAGGAGCATGTCTTCGTTGTGGGAGTCGTGAACATCGGATTCCCGATTGTCCATTAATGAATGACCAAGACGGTGAGGGTAAACGCCCAGTGACAAGGAACGCGCGTCTTCATGCAATCCAAGAGACCGAACCAGAAGAAGAAGGCGGATTGGTGGAAGGTACATTAAAAATTTGTTCCAAATATGCACATGTCTTATTTGATACGGGTGCATCGCATTCCATTATTTCCAAGAAGTTTGCTGACCCATTACCTCTAGAACCAGAATGGATGAAGATAATATTGTCTACTCCTCTCGGAAACGAGACGGATATCACACATCATTACCAAAATTGTGAGGTATTGGTTCGAGGAAAGAATTTTCCTATTGATCTTATCTGCTTAGATCTAAAAGAATATGATGTTATACTAGGAGCAGATTGGTTATCCAAATACCAGGCAACGGTTGATTGCCGTGATAGCAAGATTGTTTTCAAGGAATTTCCGGAACTGACTTATACTAGTCCTAAGAGTCGAAGCAAATCCCCTCTTATTTCGGCTCTTCGAGCAAGCAAGCTCGTCAGGAAAGGATGTGTATCCTTCCTTGCTTTTGTCACTAATAAAGAAGCTAAGGAAACCAAGATAGAAGACGTTCAAGTAGTACGAGAATTCCCAGACGTATTTCCGGAAGAATTGCCGGGATTACCCCCGCAAAGAGATGTGGCCTTTACCATCGACTTAGTCCCTGGTGCTGGTCCGGTTTCAAAGGCACCATATAGAATGTCCCCTGCTGAACTCAAGGAGTTGAAGGAGCAGTTGATGGAACTAATCCGAAAAGGGTTTATTAGACCAAGTACTTCCCCGTGGGGAGCACCAGTCTTATTTGTAAAGAAGAAGGATGGATCCATGAGATTGTGTATTGACTATCGACAGTTGAATCATCTTACTATCAAGAACAAGTATCCACTGCCGAGAATCGATGAATTGTTTGATCAGATTTCAGGATCCAAATATTTCTCCAAGATTGATCTCCGGTCGGGATATCATCAATTAAGGATCAAGGATGATGACATTCACAAGACCGCATTCAGAAGCAGGTATGGCCATTACGAATTTGTTGTTATGCCTTTTGGACTAACAAATGCCCCTGCTGCCTTTATGCAGTTAATGAATAGCATATTCAGGCCTTACTTGGATCAATTCATAGTAGTCTTCATCGATGATATATTGATATATTCTAAGACTAAGGAAGAACATGAAGAGCATTTGAGGATTGCATTGCAAGTCTTGAGGACAAATCAATTATATGCTAAACTCAGCAAATGCGAGTTCTGGCTTGAAGAAGTGGCTTTTCTCGGACATGTCATATCCAAGGACGGTTTATCTGTGGATCCGTCAAAAGTTGAAGCTGTGAGAGACTGGGAGAGACCCACTAACGCAAGCGAGATCAGAAGTTTCTTAGGTCTTGCAGGCTATTATCGGCGATTTATCAAAGATTTCTCTAAGATCGCCGTACCACTTACAAGATTAACTCGTAAGGAGATCCGATATGAATGGAGTGAGGAATGTGAAAGCAGTTTCCAAACTCTCAAGGATCATCTCACCACAGCTCCGGTCTTAGCCCTACCAATTGAAGGAGAGAAATTCGAGGTCTACACTGATGCTTCTGGCATTGGCCTCGGATGTGTTCTAATGCAACATGGGAAGGTCATAGCATACTCTTCTCGTCAACTGAAGAAGCATGAGGAGAATTACCCCGTCCATGACTTGGAATTGGCCGCGGTAGTATTTGCCCTAAAGATATGGAGACACTATCTCTATGGGGTACAGTTTACTGTATACTCCGATCACAAAAGTCTCAAATATCTATTTTCACAAAAGGAGCTGAACATGAGACAAAGACGTTGGCTAGAATATCTCAAGGACTTCGACTTCAATATACAATTCCATCCCGGAAAGGGTAATTATGTTGCTGACGCCCTTAGTCGAAAGCCGAGAGCAAAGATAGCAAATTGTATGATACAAGAATGGAGGTTACTTGAACAATTCTCCGAGCTCAATATAAGCTTGGACACGAAATCCAAATTTGTCACACTATCCCATGTAAGCATACAGTCAGATTTGTTATCTGAGATACAAACACTTCAGGATGATGATCCTATGTTAATAGAAATCAAAGGCAGATTAGAAGGACAATCTGATTTTCAACTAACTTCTGATGGAAGATTATCGTTCAAAGATAGAACTTGTATACCCGATTGTCCGGAATTAAAGAAGAAGATCTTAGATGAAGCTCACAGATCAAGATACACTATTCATCCTGGATCAACTAAAATGTACCAAGATGTAAAGAGGAACTTTTGGTGGCCCAATATGAAAAGAGAAATAGCGGACTATGTATCACGCTGTCTCACATGCCAACAGGTCAAGGCGGAACACCAAAAGCCTGCGGGAAAACTACATCCTCTAGATATTCCTAAGTGGAAATGGGAGGATATTGGTATGGACTTCATCATGGGTTTGTCTAAATCTAAAGGAGGACATGATGGAATCTGGGTTATCATTGACCGATTGACTAAATCGGCACATTTCTTGCCAATCAAAAGCCGATGGTCAATTGATGTGCTAGCTGCACTATACATCAAAGAAATAGTCAGGATACATGGAATTCCTGTCTCAATCGTGTCTGATAGAGATCCCCGTTTTACTTCTCATTTTTGGAAGGGATTACAACATTCGTTGGGGACAAGGCTCAACTTTAGTACTGCTTTTCACCCACAAACGGATGGTCAGACCGAGCGAACTAATCAAGTTGTTGAAGATATGCTGAGAGCATGCATTATTGACTTTGGAGGAAGCTGGCATGACCACTTACCTTTAGTTGAATTTGCATATAATAATAGCTACCAAGCTAGTATCCAAATGGCACCTTTCGAAGCCTTATACGGAAGGAGTTGCCGATCTCCCATATGTTGGAACGAAGTTGGAGAGAAACAACTATTAGGTCCAGACATGGTAAGGGATACAACCGAGAAGATACAAGTAATCAGAGAAAGATTACAAGTTGCTCAGACAAGGCAAAAGGCTTATGCTGATACCAGGAGAAGAGATCTTGAATTCCAGGTTGGAGATCATGTATTTCTTAAAATATCCCCTGGACGTGGCATACGAAGATTTGGTGTTAAGGGCAAGCTTACGCCAAGATTCATCGGACCATTTGAGGTACTCGAAAGAGTTGGCGAGGTTGCTTATCGCATCGCGTTGCCTCCTCAGTTGTCCGAGGTACACAATGTATTTCACATATCTATGTTGAAGAAGTATGTGCACGATCCGTCACATATTATTGAGCATGGAGATCTGGTGATCCAGAAAGATCTCACATATGAACAAAGGCCTTTAAAGATATTAGATCGAGAAATACGAGCTCTAAGGAATAAGGTTATTCCCATGATCAAGGTGCAATGGAATAAGAATCCTGAACGCGAAGCGACATGGGAGACCGAGGAATCTATGAAGAAACGATTTCCCGAGTTATTCTAAGAGGTATATGTCCTACACTCTCCGCGTGTATAATTATATATATATTGAATTTGGGGACCAAATTCTTTTTAAGTGGGGGAGGGTGTAGCAACCCTAATAAATGAATAATTGAAATGAATTAAAACATATATATTACAGAAGTAATATATATAAAAGGAATAGGGTTAATTTGACGAAATAAAACAAATTAAAAATAACGCCTCTTATTAGGGCGTTAATTCAAAAAGAAACGCCTCTATCAAAGGCGTGACTAAAGAAAGGACGCCCACACGTGCGGTCGTCAACTCTCACGACCAAATAGGCAAGTAAAAGAAACGCCCATATATGGGGCGTGTTTCAAAAACAAGGAACGCCCTTATCCAAGACGTTTCTTAAGAAACGACCTGAACTAGGTCGTTAATTAAAGAATCGACGCCCTTACCTAAGGCGTTAATTAAAGAATACACGCCCTGACCAAAGGCGTTAATTCAGTTCGTGACTCGTTCGAACCCAGAGCTCATCCAGGGAAAGATTAACCTAATCTAGTAAGTGTCTATTAGAGTAAGGACTCTATTAAGGATATATTACCCTCAATCAAACCCTACTCTTGTTAGGACTTCAAAATCCTATAAATAACATGTTCGATCGAACCCTAAAACCCATTTGATCGAACGTCTGCTGCTAGGTACGTGAAGAACAAACAGTTCTTCTTCCTTTCCTTGCTTTTGATAAACACATGAGGAGGTTTTAACCATCCTTCATCGTCTTTGCTATAGGTGGCTGCTTCTAGTGTTTGAAGACAAAGGGTCTTCATCATCATCGTCTTCATCACCATCGTTGCCGAAGAATAGGTAAAGTTCTTCTTTTTCCCTTGCCTTCAGGTTACGTAGGTAAAGAAGATTGATATCTTCTCTTCCTTTACAGGTAGCTGTGGCAATATCTTCCTGAAGAACGAAGGTTCTTCATCCACGAAGGTTCCAAACAGAGTATCAGTATTATCAAACCATAAGGTAGGTTTTCTCAAGTTACTGTAGCCCAAATGAAATTAATGCAAGATATATATATATATATATAAGCATGTCATGCATATGATTATTATAGTTTTCACGCGTTTTCTGAAATATTTTGAAAGAAACGCCCTTGATTAGGGCGCTAATTTAAAAGAAACGACCATTCTTGTGGTCGTCAATTTAATATTTGACGCCCTCTACGCAGGCGTTAATTTCATAAGAATCGCATGTGGTTAATAATTGATCCTGTTTAAAAATTACAATACATATGAAATATTGATTTTTAATATCTTGCATGACTCTGTGAATTCCTGTTAAATCTTACTGCCATGACATGTCTCCTGTCTCTCGAAATATTATTTATTAAAATATCGTAAATCCCTTGAAATTCACGACTTGGACAAAGTCGTTTTCCATATTCTAACGCCCCAGTACAAGGCGTGAATCTGAAAAGTAACGCCCCTTCCTAGGGCGTGTATCTGCTAAAATCCTGAAATTCACATATTCTGTAAAATGGAATTTGAAAGTAACGCCCCTTCCAAGGGCGCGTTTTTGATAAATTTCTGAGAATAATTATATCCTGTCGAATATGTAAATGATGAGACGCCTGCCTCTGCAGTCGTCAACTTTGAAGAAACGCCCCCAGGAAAGGCGTGTTTTTGATAAATTAATGAAATAATGGAAATTCTGCAAATTGGCAATGCATGTAAACGCCCTTCTGTTAGGCGTTAATTATTCAATACACGACTTTACTTAAGTCGTTATTTTACTGTAACTGATTTTATCCTGGTTCTATTACCGATGGTTTCATATTATACATATATATATATATATATCGGCACTATTCTCCACTCCGTGAGTATAGTCCCACGTTCCATGTTGATTTATCGATCACACTCAACTCTCATTGACATACAAGCTCTCCATTGGACATTCCGTTCCTTTGGACTAGCGAGTTAGTCATAGAGACCTCCGTAAGACTCCTCGTAGCCTTGGATTCCCTCAAGGCCGACTGAGCTGGTTGTACCCTAAAAACCCATTACACAGTTTTTGCCATGTCAATCTAAAGAAACATGGTATACCGGCCCTTATGATTATACAAAGAGTATATCATAAGAAATTCTTAATGGGATGATGATATCATGCCATATCATGTCGTTCTTGTAAACCTCAATTCTATGATAAGAATGAGGGTATCTTACCTTTGATATACTGTTCATGTGGACCTCAATTCTATATAAAGAATGTCCATATTGATTTGTCATGGTACCTAAGTTAAGGAACCATAATCTACCTAGTTTTACCGACATCGTGATTATACCGTTATTATCGCCATTCTATGTCCTTTGTCATATTTTGGACTCTATTCTATCAAAGTTGTCATACGTATCTACAAGCTTGATTATTGAAATTCTATATTGGCTATATAAACAAGAGTGGATGTCAAAACACATGATAAATGCCTGCGCATATAGGGCCCGATCTGGTCCTGGGAGGAGCACCCGAAAGTACTTGTGCCCATGGGAGTTAAAATGATAAGGTATCTGGCATTATACCGAGTACTTGACTTGCTTGATTGGACATTCCACACACATCTTGTACTTGAATCGTACTTGACTTTACATGAAATGCGTGGCCCGAAAAAGGGTAATTTACTTGCTTGATACATGATAGCCAAAGTTCTTGACATGACTCGATAATGGTACTTGCTTGAATATCTTGAATAACTTGTATCTTGTTCATGAAAGTTCATCTTATTTCTTTGATATTACATTCTCTCTATCTTGTCGTTTCATGCGAGCATGCATAGCTTTATTGCATCCATGAAAATGTAATTACTTAAACCACTTGCTAGTACTTGAGATATAATTTCCTACTGAGCGTTCGCTCATCCCGTTTGTCCCTTTTTACTTTTCAGGTAAGTCCGACGACGATGGAAGTCAATCGGATGGGAATGGTCAGAGTGAAAGTGATAGAGCTTCTACAAGTGTCGTCTAGTCTTTTCCATAGTTTCTTGAGTCAACTATGTATTCTTTTCCTTTTATTTAACAGAGTATTGGATTTGTAATAGTCTATCCATTATGAAATAAAGGATTGGGTTATCTTGCTATTTTGCGCATCTCTGTCTTTGTGTCGAATACATGACCACTCTGATTGACATGATTGATATAGACACGTCGCGCATCTCCGGGTATCTTCCGCGCTCGGGGCGTGACAGTCTTTGTGGTATCAGAGCCTAAGGTATTCAATTCCTAGGAAACCCAAGTCCAAGGATAGGTTTCAAAACCTTTAACCAAGTGAGAGTGGGTAGAACCAAGGGTTAAATGATCAATGAGTCCTTATAAGATCATAGTGACATAATACTAACATAGCTATTGTAATTGTAGGATAATGGCTGCCGAACGTGCTCAATGGCGCAACATGCAGCGTACCCTTCAAGGGATGACCCAAGTGCTACAACAGGTAGCACAAGGTGGTGCTCCACGAGCTGGAAGCTTACACCAAGCATTCAAGAATATGAATCCCCCGAAGTTCATGGGATCGACCGATCCAGACGATGCCGAGCATTGGGTTCGGGAGATTGAACGTATATTCCGTGTCATGCAATGCACGGATCAGGACAAAGTCTTATTAGCTACTTTCCAGTTAGAAAAGGATGCTAGATGCTGGTGGGAGTCGATTGAAGCTACTATTGACCCAACTCAAGTTACATGGGGTGAATTCGTTGAATATTTCAACGCCAAATATTTCTCTGATAGGGTCCAGGAAAGGAAGGCCGCCGAATTTGCCGCATTAAAGCAAAGATCTTTATCGGTGGCTGATTATGAAGCACAGTTCTCTAGACTGTCTAGATATGCTAAGCATTTAATTGGCACGGAAAAGATGAAAGCCCGTAGATTTCTTAATGGGCTTAGGCCCCACTACATTACTCAACTGGCGCCTATGGATATTCAAGTTTATACTGAAATAGTGCGCCGAGCTCAGTTGCTTGAAGATGCCACGGAACTATCTGATAGGATCCGTGGGAAAGACAAAAAGGAGCAAGTCACAAGTTCGGGTTCTTTTAAACCCAACTTTAAGAAGAGGCCCAATAATGGAGGTTCTTCCTCTCAAGATCAGAAGTTCAAGAAATCCAAGCCTTTCTCTATCACCACTACCCCTTCAAACGTAGTATGCAAGCATTGTGACAAGGCTGGTCACAAAACAGAAGAATGCTGGAGGAAACTAGGAGCATGTCTTCGTTGTGGGAGTCGTGAACATCGGATTCCCGATTGTCCATTAATGAATGACCAAGACGGTGAGGGTAAACGCCCAGTGACAAGGAACGCGCGTCTTCATGCAATCCAAGAGACCGAACCAGAAGAAGAAGGCGGATTGGTGGAAGGTACATTAAAAATTTGTTCCAAATATGCACATGTCTTATTTGATACGGGTGCATCGCATTCCATTATTTCCAAGAAGTTTGCTGACCCATTACCTCTAGAACCAGAATGGATGAAGATAATATTGTCTACTCCTCTCGGAAACGAGACGGATATCACACATCATTACCAAAATTGTGAGGTATTGGTTCGAGGAAAGAATTTTCCTATTGATCTTATCTGCTTAGATCTAAAAGAATATGATGTTATACTAGGAGCAGATTGGTTATCCAAATACCAGGCAACGGTTGATTGCCGTGATAGCAAGATTGTTTTCAAGGAATTTCCGGAACTGACTTATACTAGTCCTAAGAGTCGAAGCAAATCCCCTCTTATTTCGGCTCTTCGAGCAAGCAAGCTCGTCAGGAAAGGATGTGTATCCTTCCTTGCTTTTGTCACTAATAAAGAAGCTAAGGAAACCAAGATAGAAGACGTTCAAGTAGTACGAGAATTCCCAGACGTATTTCCGGAAGAATTGCCGGGATTACCCCCGCAAAGAGATGTGGCCTTTACCATCGACTTAGTCCCTGGTGCTGGTCCGGTTTCAAAGGCACCATATAGAATGTCCCCTGCTGAACTCAAGGAGTTGAAGGAGCAGTTGATGGAACTAATCCGAAAAGGGTTTATTAGACCAAGTACTTCCCCGTGGGGAGCACCAGTCTTATTTGTAAAGAAGAAGGATGGATCCATGAGATTGTGTATTGACTATCGACAGTTGAATCATCTTACTATCAAGAACAAGTATCCACTGCCGAGAATCGATGAATTGTTTGATCAGATTTCAGGATCCAAATATTTCTCCAAGATTGATCTCCGGTCGGGATATCATCAATTAAGGATCAAGGATGATGACATTCACAAGACCGCATTCAGAAGCAGGTATGGCCATTACGAATTTGTTGTTATGCCTTTTGGACTAACAAATGCCCCTGCTGCCTTTATGCAGTTAATGAATAGCATATTCAGGCCTTACTTGGATCAATTCATAGTAGTCTTCATCGATGATATATTGATATATTCTAAGACTAAGGAAGAACATGAAGAGCATTTGAGGATTGCATTGCAAGTCTTGAGGACAAATCAATTATATGCTAAACTCAGCAAATGCGAGTTCTGGCTTGAAGAAGTGGCTTTTCTCGGACATGTCATATCCAAGGACGGTTTATCTGTGGATCCGTCAAAAGTTGAAGCTGTGAGAGACTGGGAGAGACCCACTAACGCAAGCGAGATCAGAAGTTTCTTAGGTCTTGCAGGCTATTATCGGCGATTTATCAAAGATTTCTCTAAGATCGCCGTACCACTTACAAGATTAACTCGTAAGGAGATCCGATATGAATGGAGTGAGGAATGTGAAAGCAGTTTCCAAACTCTCAAGGATCATCTCACCACAGCTCCGGTCTTAGCCCTACCAATTGAAGGAGAGAAATTCGAGGTCTACACTGATGCTTCTGGCATTGGCCTCGGATGTGTTCTAATGCAACATGGGAAGGTCATAGCATACTCTTCTCGTCAACTGAAGAAGCATGAGGAGAATTACCCCGTCCATGACTTGGAATTGGCCGCGGTAGTATTTGCCCTAAAGATATGGAGACACTATCTCTATGGGGTACAGTTTACTGTATACTCCGATCACAAAAGTCTCAAATATCTATTTTCACAAAAGGAGCTGAACATGAGACAAAGACGTTGGCTAGAATATCTCAAGGACTTCGACTTCAATATACAATTCCATCCCGGAAAGGGTAATTATGTTGCTGACGCCCTTAGTCGAAAGCCGAGAGCAAAGATAGCAAATTGTATGATACAAGAATGGAGGTTACTTGAACAATTCTCCGAGCTCAATATAAGCTTGGACACGAAATCCAAATTTGTCACACTATCCCATGTAAGCATACAGTCAGATTTGTTATCTGAGATACAAACACTTCAGGATGATGATCCTATGTTAATAGAAATCAAAGGCAGATTAGAAGGACAATCTGATTTTCAACTAACTTCTGATGGAAGATTATCGTTCAAAGATAGAACTTGTATACCCGATTGTCCGGAATTAAAGAAGAAGATCTTAGATGAAGCTCACAGATCAAGATACACTATTCATCCTGGATCAACTAAAATGTACCAAGATGTAAAGAGGAACTTTTGGTGGCCCAATATGAAAAGAGAAATAGCGGACTATGTATCACGCTGTCTCACATGCCAACAGGTCAAGGCGGAACACCAAAAGCCTGCGGGAAAACTACATCCTCTAGATATTCCTAAGTGGAAATGGGAGGATATTGGTATGGACTTCATCATGGGTTTGTCTAAATCTAAAGGAGGACATGATGGAATCTGGGTTATCATTGACCGATTGACTAAATCGGCACATTTCTTGCCAATCAAAAGCCGATGGTCGATTGATGTGCTAGCTGCACTATACATCAAAGAAATAGTCAGGATACATGGAATTCCTGTCTCAATCGTGTCTGATAGAGATCCCCGTTTTACTTCTCATTTTTGGAAGGGATTACAACATTCGTTGGGGACAAGGCTCAACTTTAGTACTGCTTTTCACCCACAAACGGATGGTCAGACCGAGCGAACTAATCAAGTTGTTGAAGATATGCTGAGAGCATGCATTATTGACTTTGGAGGAAGCTGGCATGACCACTTACCTTTAGTTGAATTTGCATATAATAATAGCTACCAAGCTAGTATCCAAATGGCACCTTTCGAAGCCTTATACGGAAGGAGTTGCCGATCTCCCATATGTTGGAACGAAGTTGGAGAGAAACAACTATTAGGTCCAGACATGGTAAGGGATACAACCGAGAAGATACAAGTAATCAGAGAAAGATTACAAGTTGCTCAGACAAGGCAAAAGGCTTATGCTGATACCAGGAGAAGAGATCTTGAATTCCAGGTTGGAGATCATGTATTTCTTAAAATATCCCCTGGACGTGGCATACGAAGATTTGGTGTTAAGGGCAAGCTTACGCCAAGATTCATCGGACCATTTGAGGTACTCGAAAGAGTTGGCGAGGTTGCTTATCGCATCGCGTTGCCTCCTCAGTTGTCCGAGGTACACAATGTATTTCACATATCTATGTTGAAGAAGTATGTGCACGATCCGTCACATATTATTGAGCATGGAGATCTGGTGATCCAGAAAGATCTCACATATGAACAAAGGCCTTTAAAGATATTAGATCGAGAAATACGAGCTCTAAGGAATAAGGTTATTCCCATGATCAAGGTGCAATGGAATAAGAATCCTGAACGCGAAGCGACATGGGAGACCGAGGAATCTATGAAGAAACGATTTCCCGAGTTATTCTAAGAGGTATATGTCCTACACTCTCCGCGTGTATAATTATATATATATTGAATTTGGGGACCAAATTCTTTTTAAGTGGGGGAGGGTGTAGCAACCCTAATAAATGAATAATTGAAATGAATTAAAACATATATATTACAGAAGTAATATATATAAAAGGAATAGGGTTAATTGACGAAATAAAACAAATTAAAAATAACGCCTCTTATTAGGGCGTTAATTCAAAAAGAAACGCCTCTATCAAAGGCGTGACTAAAGAAAGGACGCCCACACGTGCGGTCGTCAACTCTCACGACCAAATAGGCAAGTAAAAGAAACGCCCATATATGGGGCGTGTTTCAAAAACAAGGAACGCCCTTATCCAAGACGTTTCTTAAGAAACGACCTGAACTAGGTCGTTAATTAAAGAATCGACGCCCTTACCTAAGGCGTTAATTAAAGAATACACGCCCTGACCAAAGGCGTTAATTCAGTTCGTGACTCGTTCGAACCCAGAGCTCATCCAGGGAAAGATTAACCTAATCTAGTAAGTGTCTATTAGAGTAAGGACTCTATTAAGGATATATTACCCTCAATCAAACCCTACTCTTGTTAGGACTTCAAAATCCTATAAATAACATGTTCGATCGAACCCTAAAACCCATTTGATCGAACGTCTGCTGCTAGGTACGTGAAGAACAAACAGTTCTTCTTCCTTTCCTTGCTTTTGATAAACACATGAGGAGGTTTTAACCATCCTTCATCGTCTTTGCTATAGGTGGCTGCTTCTAGTGTTTGAAGACAAAGGGTCTTCATCATCATCGTCTTCATCACCATCGTTGCCGAAGAATAGGTAAAGTTCTTCTTTTTCCCTTGCCTTCAGGTTACGTAGGTAAAGAAGATTGATATCTTCTCTTCCTTTACAGGTAGCTGTGGCAATATCTTCCTGAAGAACGAAGGTTCTTCATCCACGAAGGTTCCAAACAGAGTATCAGTATTATCAAACCATAAGGTAGGTTTTCTCAAGTTACTGTAGCCCAAATGAAATTAATGCAAGATATATATATATATATAAGCATGTCATGCATATGATTATTATAGTTTTCACGCGTTTTCTGAAATATTTTGAAAGAAACGCCCTTGATTAGGGCGCTAATTTAAAAGAAACGACCATTCTTGTGGTCGTCAATTTAATATTTGACGCCCTCTACGCAGGCGTTAATTTCATAAGAATCGCATGTGGTTAATAATTGATCCTGTTTAAAAATTACAATACATATGAAATATTGATTTTTAATATCTTGCATGACTCTGTGAATTCCTGTTAAATCTTACTGCCATGACATGTCTCCTGTCTCTCGAAATATTATTTATTAAAATATCGTAAATCCCTTGAAATTCACGACTTGGACAAAGTCGTTTTCCATATTCTAACGCCCCAGTACAAGGCGTGAATCTGAAAAGTAACGCCCCTTCCTAGGGCGTGTATCTGCTAAAATCCTGAAATTCACATATTCTGTAAAATGGAATTTGAAAGTAACGCCCCTTCCAAGGGCGCGTTTTTGATAAATTTCTGAGAATAATTATATCCTGTCGAATATGTAAATGATGAGACGCCTGCCTCTGCAGTCGTCAACTTTGAAGAAACGCCCCCAGGAAAGGCGTGTTTTTGATAAATTAATGAAATAATGGAAATTCTGCAAATTGGCAATGCATGTAAACGCCCTTCTGTTAGGCGTTAATTATTCAATACACGACTTTACTTAAGTCGTTATTTTACTGTAACTGATTTTATCCTGGTTCTATTACCGATGGTTTCATATTATACATATATATATATATATCGGCACTATTCTCCACTCCGTGAGTATAGTCCCACGTTCCATGTTGATTTATCGATCACACTCAACTCTCATTGACATACAAGCTCTCCATTGGACATTCCGTTCCTTTGGACTAGCGAGTTAGTCATAGAGACCTCCGTAAGACTCCTCGTAGCCTTGGATTCCCTCAAGGCCGACTGAGCTGGTTGTACCCTAAAAACCCATTACACAGTTTTTGCCATGTCAACCTAAAGAAAACATGGTATACCGGCCCTTATGATTATACAAAGAGTATATCATAAGAAATTCTTAATGGGATGATGATATCATGCCATATCATGTCGTTCTTGTAAACCTCAATTCTATGATAAGAATGAGGGTATCTTACCTTTGATATACTGTTCATGTGGACCTCAATTCTATATAAAGAATGTCCATATTGATTTGTCATGGTACCTAAGTTAAAGGAACCATAATCTACCTAGTTTTACCGACATCGTGATTATACCGTTATTATCGCCATTCTATGTCCTTTGTCATATTTTGGACTCTATTCTATCAAAGTTGTCATACGTATCTACAAGCTTGATTATTGAAATTCTATATTGGCTATATAAACAAGAGTGGATGTCAAAACACATGATAAATGCCTGCGCATATAGGGCCCGATCTGGTCCTGGGAGGAGCACCCGAAAGTACTTGTGCCCATGGGAGTTAAAATGATAAGGTATCTGGCATTATACCGAGTACTTGACTTGCTTGATTGGACATTCCACACACATCTTGTACTTGAATCGTACTTGACTTTACATGAAATGCGTGGCCCGAAAAAGGGTAATTTACTTGCTTGATACATGATAGCCAAAGTTCTTGACATGACTCGATAATGGTACTTGCTTGAATATCTTGAATAACTTGTATCTTGTTCATGAAAGTTCATCTTATTTCTTTGATATTACATTCTCTCTATCTTGTCGTTTCATGCGAGCATGCATAGCTTTATTGCATCCATGAAAATGTAATTACTTAAACCACTTGCTAGTACTTGAGATATAATTTCCTACTGAGCGTTCGCTCATCCCGTTTGTCCCTTTTTACTTTTCAGGTAAGTCCGACGACGATGGAAGTCAATCGGATGGGAATGGTCAGGAGTGAAAGTGATAGAGCTTCTACAAGTGTCGTCTAGTCTTTTCCATAGTTTCTTGAGTCAACTATGTATTCTTTTCCTTTTTATTTAACAGAGTATTGGATTTGTAATAGTCTATCCATTATGAAATAAAGGATTGGGTTATCTTGCTATTTTGCGCATCTCTGTCTTTGTGTCGAATACATGACCACTCTGATTGACATGATTGATATAGACACGTCGCGCATCTCCGGGTATCTTCCGCGCTCGGGGCGTGACAGTCTTTGTGGTATCAGAGCCTAAGGTATTCAATTCCTAGGAAACCCAAGTCCAAGGATAGGTTTCAAAACCTTTAACCAAGTGAGAGTGGGTAGAACCAAGGGTTAAATGATCAAGGAGTCCTTATAAGATCATAGTGACATAATACTAACATAGCTATTGTAATTGTAGGATAATGGCTGCCGAACGTGCTCAATGGCGCAACATGCAGCGTACCCTTCAAGGGATGACCCAAGTGCTACAACAGGTAGCACAAGGTGGTGCTCCACGAGCTGGAAGCTTACACCAAGCATTCAAGAATATGAATCCCCCGAAGTTCATGGGATCGACCGATCCAGACGATGCCGAGCATTGGGTTCGGGAGATTGAACGTATATTCCGTGTCATGCAATGCACGGATCAGGACAAAGTCTTATTAGCTACTTTCCAGTTAGAAAAGGATGCTAGATGCTGGTGGGAGTCGATTGAAGCTACTATTGACCCAACTCAAGTTACATGGGGTGAATTCGTTGAATATTTCAACGCCAAATATTTCTCTGATAGGGTCCAGGAAAGGAAGGCCGCCGAATTTGCCGCATTAAAGCAAAGATCTTTATCGGTGGCTGATTATGAAGCACAGTTCTCTAGACAGTCTAGATATGCTAAGCATTTAATTGGCACGGAAAAGATGAAAGCCCATAGATTTCTTAATGGGCTTAGGCCCCACTACATTACTCAACTGGCGCCTATGGATATTCAAGTTTATACTGAAATAGTGCGCCGAGCTCAGTTGCTTGAAGATGCCACGGAACTATCTGATAGGATCCGTGGGAAAGACAAAAAGGAGCAAGTCACAAGTTCGGGTTCTTTTAAACCCAACTTTAAGAAGAGGCCCAATAATGGAGGTTCTTCCTCTCAAGATCAGAAGTTCAAGAAATCCAAGCCTTTCTCTATCACCACTACCCCTTCAAACGTAGTATGCAAGCATTGTGACAAGGCTGGTCACAAAACAGAAGAATGCTGGAGGAAACTAGGAGCATGTCTTCGTTGTGGGAGTCGTGAACATCGGATTCCCGATTGTCCATTAATGAATGACCAAGACGGTGAGGGTAAACGCCCAGTGACAAGGAACGCGCGTCTTCATGCAATCCAAGAGACCGAACCAGAAGAAGAAGGCGGATTGGTGGAAGGTACATTAAAAATTTGTTCCAAATATGCACATGTCTTATTTGATACGGGTGCATCGCATTCCATTATTTCCAAGAAGTTTGCTGACCCATTACCTCTAGAACCAGAATGGATGAAGATAATATTGTCTACTCCTCTCGGAAACGAGACGGATATCACACATCATTACCAAAATTGTGAGGTATTGGTTCGAGGAAAGAATTTTCCTATTGATCTTATCTGCTTAGATCTAAAAGAATATGATGTTATACTAGGAGCAGATTGGTTATCCAAATACCAGGCAACGGTTGATTGCCGTGATAGCAAGATTGTTTTCAAGGAATTTCCGGAACTGACTTATACTAGTCCTAAGAGTCGAAGCAAATCCCCTCTTATTTCGGCTCTTCGAGCAAGCAAGCTCGTCAGGAAAGGATGTGTATCCTTCCTTGCTTTTGTCACTAATAAAGAAGCTAAGGAAACCAAGATAGAAGACGTTCAAGTAGTACGAGAATTCCCAGACGTATTTCCGGAAGAATTGCCGGGATTACCCCCGCAAAGAGATGTGGCCTTTACCATCGACTTAGTCCCTGGTGCTGGTCCGGTTTCAAAGGCACCATATAGAATGTCCCCTGCTGAACTCAAGGAGTTGAAGGAGCAGTTGATGGAACTAATCCGAAAAGGGTTTATTAGACCAAGTACTTCCCCGTGGGGAGCACCAGTCTTATTTGTAAAGAAGAAGGATGGATCCATGAGATTGTGTATTGACTATCGACAGTTGAATCATCTTACTATCAAGAACAAGTATCCACTGCCGAGAATCGATGAATTGTTTGATCAGATTTCAGGATCCAAATATTTCTCCAAGATTGATCTCCGGTCGGGATATCATCAATTAAGGATCAAGGATGATGACATTCACAAGACCGCATTCAGAAGCAGGTATGGCCATTACGAATTTGTTGTTATGCCTTTTGGACTAACAAATGCCCCTGCTGCCTTTATGCAGTTAATGAATAGCATATTCAGGCCTTACTTGGATCAATTCATAGTAGTCTTCATCGATGATATATTGATATATTCTAAGACTAAGGAAGAACATGAAGAGCATTTGAGGATTGCATTGCAAGTCTTGAGGACAAATCAATTATATGCTAAACTCAGCAAATGCGAGTTCTGGCTTGAAGAAGTGGCTTTTCTCGGACATGTCATATCCAAGGACGGTTTATCTGTGGATCCGTCAAAAGTTGAAGCTGTGAGAGACTGGGAGAGACCCACTAACGCAAGCGAGATCAGAAGTTTCTTAGGTCTTGCAGGCTATTATCGGCGATTTATCAAAGATTTCTCTAAGATCGCCGTACCACTTACAAGATTAACTCGTAAGGAGATCCGATATGAATGGAGTGAGGAATGTGAAAGCAGTTTCCAAACTCTCAAGGATCATCTCACCACAGCTCCGGTCTTAGCCCTACCAATTGAAGGAGAGAAATTCGAGGTCTACACTGATGCTTCTGGCATTGGCCTCGGATGTGTTCTAATGCAACATGGGAAGGTCATAGCATACTCTTCTCGTCAACTGAAGAAGCATGAGGAGAATTACCCCGTCCATGACTTGGAATTGGCCGCGGTAGTATTTGCCCTAAAGATATGGAGACACTATCTCTATGGGGTACAGTTTACTGTATACTCCGATCACAAAAGTCTCAAATATCTATTTTCACAAAAGGAGCTGAACATGAGACAAAGACGTTGGCTAGAATATCTCAAGGACTTCGACTTCAATATACAATTCCATCCCGGAAAGGGTAATTATGTTGCTGACGCCCTTAGTCGAAAGCCGAGAGCAAAGATAGCAAATTGTATGATACAAGAATGGAGGTTACTTGAACAATTCTCCGAGCTCAATATAAGCTTGGACACGAAATCCAAATTTGTCACACTATCCCATGTAAGCATACAGTCAGATTTGTTATCTGAGATACAAACACTTCAGGATGATGATCCTATGTTAATAGAAATCAAAGGCAGATTAGAAGGACAATCTGATTTTCAACTAACTTCTGATGGAAGATTATCGTTCAAAGACAATCTGCGTTAGGTCGACAGCCAGCAGTAAAATTTTGTCACATCTCCAACATGAATTCTGATCCAAATACATTATGTGCTAATGCTAGGGCGTTCCCCGTAAGCGACGCGTTACATCGGAACCCGGATGGAATGACAAGTGAGCAAGGGCCAGCTAGGGCGTTCCCCGTAAGCGACGCGTTACATCGGAACCCGGATGGAATGACAAGTGAGCAAGGGCTAGCTAGGGCGTTCCCCGTAAGCGACGCGCCGCAATGGCGCCCGATTGCGGTGTCAAATAGGCAAGGGTTCTCGTTTGGGGTTGGACGCACACGGGTAAAGAAACAAGTCCAAAAACATAGGATCCGTCTAGCTACGTGGAATATAGGAACTTTAACGGGTAAGGGTTTAGAATTAGTTAAGTTAATGAAGGACAGGAGGGTTAACATAGCTTGCCTACAAGAAACTAGGTGGAAAGACATAAAGCTAAAGACATTGATGGATATAAAATTTGGTATACGGGTAATAATAACTCTAGAAATGGTGTTGCTATAATAATAGATAAAAACTTAAAAGACCGAGTTGTGGAAGTAAATAGATTGGGGGATAGACTAATGGTAATCAAACTTATCTTAGGTGATGATATTTTGAATATAATTAGTGCATATGCACCTCAAGTAGGATTAGAAGAGAGCATTAAAAAGTAATTTTGGGAGGCTATTGATAGTTTGATCCAAAATATCCCTAGTGAAGAGAGAATCTTTATTGGAGGGGATCTTAATGGTCATGTGGGTATAGATAATAGAGGCTATGAGAGGATTCATGGAGGGTTTGGTTTTGGTAATAGAAATGATATGGGTAACACTATTCTTGATTTTGCTATGGCCTACGATCTAGCAATTATTAATACCTTCTTTAAGAAGCGGGACGAACACTTAATAACATACAAGAGTGGAACACATATAAGTCAAATTGACTATTTTCTCATTAGGAAGGTCGATAGAGTTTTATGTAAAGATTGCAAAGTTATTCCTGGTGAGAGTCTAGCCCCTCAACATAGGTTGTTAGTAATGGATGTCACTATTCCTAAATTCAAAAGAAAGATCATTATAAATAATTATTCCAAGATTAAATGGTGGAATTTAAAAGGTAAAAGTTTAGAAACATTTAAAAATCATCTATTAAAGGAAAATATTTGGAATTTAGAACAAGAAACTAATGTAATGTGGAATAATGTTACAAATTGTATAACGAGGGTTGCAAAACAACTCTTAGGCGAAACTAAAGGTAAAAAGAACTTAGAAAAAGAGACTTGGTGGTGGAGTGAGGAAATCCAAAATAATATTAGAGTAAAAAAGGAATGCTTTAAAGTCTGGCAAACTAACAAAAATGCTCAAACCCTAGAAGCCTATAAAATCGCTAAAAAGAGAGTTAAGAAAATAGTTAGCGAAGCCAAGTCAAAGGCATTTGAAGATTTATATAATAAATTAGGAACCCGAGAGGGTGAAAAGGACATATTTAAAATTGTTAAATTAAGAGAAAGGAAAACTAGAGATTTAGATCATGTTCGGTGCATTAAAGGTGAAGATCAAAGGGTTTTAACTAAGGATCTTGAGATTAAAGGGAGGTGGCATAGCTATTTTCAGAAGTTACTTAATGGAGATTCCGTCAAGGATTTATCTTTAGAAGGTACCCAAGAGTCCACAATATTTGATACATATCAATATTTCAGGCGTATTAAGATGTCAGAAGTGGATGATGCTTTAAGGAAAATGAAAGTGGGCAAGGCCTTAGGACTAGATGGTTTACCTATTGAAGTATGGAAAGGCCTAGGAGATATTGGTATTCAATGGCTAACTAAATTTTTTAATAGAATTTTAAAGGAACGGAGAATACCAGAAGTTTGGAGAAAAAGTGTTGTAGTTCCTTTCTATAAAAACAAAGGAGATATTCAAAGTTGTAATAATTATCGTGGAATTAAGCTTATGAGTCATACTATGAAACTTTGGGAAAGAGTAATTGAAAAACGCCTCCGTTGTATGACTACTGTATCGGAAAATCAGTTTGGTTTTATGCCAAATAGATCTACTACAGAAGCTATTTTCTTACTACGGCAGCTAATGGAGAAGTATAGAGAGATGAGAAAAGATTTGTATATAGTTTTTCTTGATTTAGAGAAGGCGTACGATCGAGTACCGAGAGAATTGATTTGGTGGACATTAAGAAAGAAAGGAATCTCTCAAGGATATGTCGATTTGATTAAGGATATGTACGGCGGTGCTATTACCAGTGTTCGAACTATTGCTGGGGAGACTGCTGAATTTTCCGTTTCTATAGGTTTGCATCAAGGTTCTGCACTAAGTCCGTATCTCTTTGCCTTAGTTCTGGATGAAGTAACTAAACAATTGCATGAGGATATCCCTTGGTGTATGCTTTTTGCAGACGATATTGTTTTAATTGATGAGAGTATTGATGCTCTAAATGCTAAGTTAGAGCGTTGGAGACTTGCCTTGGAGTCTAAAGGTTTTAAAATTAGTAGGAGCAAGTCAGAATTTATGCACTGTAATTTTAGTAATGGGAGAGTGGTTCAGGAAGACATGGTTCTAATTGATGGACATAACATTCCGAAGAGTAGTAGCTTTCGATACTTAGGGTCTATCATACAAGAGAATGGGGAGATTTATGATGACGTTACACATAGGATTAAGGCAGGTTGGTTAAGATGGAGAAGTGCATCAGGTGTCCTTTGTGATCGTCGTATGCCTGTGAAACTCAAAGGGAGGTTTTATAGAACGGCTGTGAGACCTGCTATGTTATATGGTACCGAGTGTTGGGCAGTACGAAAGGAACACATCCACAAAATGTGTGTAGCAGAGATGAGGATGTTGAGATGGATGTGTGGCAAGACTAAGAAAGACAAGATTAGGAATGAGCGCATCCGTAAGGACTTAGGGATAGCTCCAATTGATAGTAAAATGAGAGAAAATAGACTCAGGTGGTTTGGACATGTGTTTCGTCGCCCTAACTCAGCGCCGGTTAAAAGATGTGATCAAATCTTAGTGGATGTTAGTAGAAGAGCTCGAGGAAGGCCTAAAATGAGATGGTGCGATGTTATTAGGAAGGACATTAGTTCCTTGAGTTTAAATATGAATATTGCACTTGATAGAAATCTTTGGCGGAACAGGATTCATGTAGTCGACCCCAATTAATTGGGACAAGACTCTGATGATGATGATGATGATAGAACTTGTATACCCGATTGTCCGGAATTAAAGAAGAAGATCTTAGATGAAGCTCACAGATCAAGATACACTATTCATCCTGGATCAACTAAAATGTACCAAGATGTAAAGAGGAACTTTTGGTGGCCCAATATGAAAAGAGAAATAGCGGACTATGTATCATGCTGTCTCACATGCCAACAGGTCAAGGCGGAACACCAAAAGCCTGCGGGAAAACTACATCCTCTAGATATTCCTAAGTGGAAATGGGAGGATATTGGTATGGACTTCATCATGGGTTTGTCTAAATCTAAAGGAGGACATGATGGAATCTGGGTTATCATTGACCGATTGACTAAATCGGCACATTTCTTGCCAATCAAAAGCCGATGGTCAATTGATGTGCTAGCTGCACTATACATCAAAGAAATAGTCAGGATACATGGAATTCCTGTCTCAATCGTGTCGGATAGAGATCCCCGTTTTACTTCTCATTTTTGGAAGGGATTACAACATTCGTTGGGGACAAGGCTCAACTTTAGTACTGCTTTTCACCCACAAACGGATGGTCAGACCGAGCGAACTAATCAAGTTGTTGAAGATATGCTGAGAGCATGCATTATTGACTTTGGAGGAAGCTGGCATGACCACTTACCTTTAGTTGAATTTGCATATAATAATAGCTACCAAGCTAGTATCCAAATGGCACCTTTCGAAGCCTTATACGGAAGGAGTTGCCGATCTCCCATATGTTGGAACGAAGTTGGAGAGAAACAACTATTAGGTCCAGACATGGTAAGGGATACAACCGAGAAGATACAAGTAATCAGAGAAAGATTACAAGTTGCTCAGACAAGGCAAAAGGCTTATGCTGATACCAGGAGAAGAGATCTTGAATTCCAGGTTGGAGATCATGTATTTCTTAAAATATCCCCTGGACGTGGCATACGAAGATTTGGTGTTAAGGGCAAGCTTACGCCAAGATTCATCGGACCATTTGAGGTACTCGAAAGAGTTGGCGAGGTTGCTTATCGCATCGCGTTGCCTCCTCAGTTGTCCGAGGTACACAATGTATTTCACATATCTATGTTGAAGAAGTATGTGCACGATCCGTCACATATTATTGAGCATGGAGATCTGGTGATCCAGAAAGATCTCACATATGAACAAAGGCCTTTAAAGATATTAGATCGAGAAATACGAGCTCTAAGGAATAAGGTTATTCCCATGATCAAGGTGCAATGGAATAAGAATCCTGAACGCGAAGCGACATGGGAGACCGAGGAATCTATGAAGAAACGATTTCCCGAGTTATTCTAAGAGGTATATGTCCTACACTCTCCGCGTGTATAATTATATATATATTGAATTTGGGGACCAAATTCTTTTTAAGTGGGGGAGGGTGTAGCAACCCTAATAAATGAATAATTGAAATGAATTAAAACATATATATTACAGAAGTAATATATATAAAAGGAATAGGGTTAATTTGACGAAATAAAACAAATTAAAAATAACGCCTCTTATTAGGGCGTTAATTCAAAAAGAAACGCCTCTATCAAAGGCGTGACTAAAGAAAGGACGCCCACACGTGCGGTCGTCAACTCTCACGACCAAATAGGCAAGTAAAAGAAACGCCCATATATGGGGCGTGTTTCAAAAACAAGGAACGCCCTTATCCAAGACGTTTCTTAAGAAACGACCTGAACTAGGTCGTTAATTAAAGAATCGACGCCCTTACCTAAGGCGTTAATTAAAGAATACACGCCCTGACCAAAGGCGTTAATTCAGTTCGTGACTCGTTCGAACCCAGAGCTCATCCAGGGAAAGATTAACCTAATCTAGTAAGTGTCTATTAGAGTAAGGACTCTATTAAGGATATATTACCCTCAATCAAACCCTACTCTTGTTAGGACTTCAAAATCCTATAAATAACATGTTCGATCGAACCCTAAAACCCATTTGATCGAACGTCTGCTGCTAGGTACGTGAAGAACAAACAGTTCTTCTTCCTTTCCTTGCTTTTGATAAACACATGAGGAGGTTTTAACCATCCTTCATCGTCTTTGCTATAGGTGGCTGCTTCTAGTGTTTGAAGACAAAGGGTCTTCATCATCATCGTCTTCATCACCATCGTTGCCGAAGAATAGGTAAAGTTCTTCTTTTTCCCTTGCCTTCAGGTTACGTAGGTAAAGAAGATTGATATCTTCTCTTCCTTTACAGGTAGCTGTGGCAATATCTTCCTGAAGAACGAAGGTTCTTCATCCACGAAGGTTCCAAACAGAGTATCAGTATTATCAAACCATAAGGTAGGTTTTCTCAAGTTACTGTAGCCCAAATGAAATTAATGCAAGATATATATATATATATATAAGCATGTCATGCATATGATTATTATAGTTTTCACGCGTTTTCTGAAATATTTTGAAAGAAACGCCCTTGATTAGGGCGCTAATTTAAAAGAAACGACCATTCTTGTGGTCGTCAATTTAATATTTGACGCCCTCTACGCAGGCGTTAATTTCATAAGAATCGCATGTGGTTAATAATTGATCCTGTTTAAAAATTACAATACATATGAAATATTGATTTTTAATATCTTGCATGACTCTGTGAATTCCTGTTAAATCTTACTGCCATGACATGTCTCCTGTCTCTCGAAATATTATTTATTAAAATATCGTAAATCCCTTGAAATTCACGACTTGGACAAAGTCGTTTTCCATATTCTAACGCCCCAGTACAAGGCGTGAATCTGAAAAGTAACGCCCCTTCCTAGGGCGTGTATCTGCTAAAATCCTGAAATTCACATATTCTGTAAAATGGAATTTGAAAGTAACGCCCCTTCCAAGGGCGCGTTTTTGATAAATTTCTGAGAATAATTATATCCTGTCGAATATGTAAATGATGAGACGCCTGCCTCTGCAGTCGTCAACTTTGAAGAAACGCCCCCAGGAAAGGCGTGTTTTTGATAAATTAATGAAATAATGGAAATTCTGCAAATTGGCAATGCATGTAAACGCCCTTCTGTTAGGCGTTAATTATTCAATACACGACTTTACTTAAGTCGTTATTTTACTGTAACTGATTTTATCCTGGTTCTATTACCGATGGTTTCATATTATACATATATATATATATATATCGGCACTATTCTCCACTCCGTGAGTATAGTCCCACGTTCCATGTTGATTTATCGATCACACTCAACTCTCATTGACATACAAGCTCTCCATTGGACATTCCGTTCCTTTGGACTAGCGAGTTAGTCATAGAGACCTCCGTAAGACTCCTCGTAGCCTTGGATTCCCTCAAGGCCGACTGAGCTGGTTGTACCCTAAAAACCCATTACACAGTTTTTGCCATGTCAACCTAAAGAAAACATGGTATACCGGCCCTTATGATTATACAAAGAGTATATCATAAGAAATTCTTAATGGGATGATGATATCATGCCATATCATGTCGTTCTTGTAAACCTCAATTCTATGATAAGAATGAGGGTATCTTACCTTTGATATACTGTTCATGTGGACCTCAATTCTATATAAAGAATGTCCATATTGATTTGTCATGGTACCTAAGTTAAAGGAACCATAATCTACCTAGTTTTACCGACATCGTGATTATACCGTTATTATCGCCATTCTATGTCCTTTGTCATATTTTGGACTCTATTCTATCAAAGTTGTCATACGTATCTACAAGCTTGATTATTGAAATTCTATATTGGCTATATAAACAAGAGTGGATGTCAAAACACATGATAAATGCCTGCGCATATAGGGCCCGATCTGGTCCTGGGAGGAGCACCCGAAAGTACTTGTGCCCATGGGAGTTAAAATGATAAGGTATCTGGCATTATACCGAGTACTTGACTTGCTTGATTGGACATTCCACACACATCTTGTACTTGAATCGTACTTGACTTTACATGAAATGCGTGGCCCGAAAAAGGGTAATTTACTTGCTTGATACATGATAGCCAAAGTTCTTGACATGACTCGATAATGGTACTTGCTTGAATATCTTGAATAACTTGTATCTTGTTCATGAAAGTTCATCTTATTTCTTTGATATTACATTCTCTCTATCTTGTCGTTTCATGCGAGCATGCATAGCTTTATTGCATCCATGAAAATGTAATTACTTAAACCACTTGCTAGTACTTGAGATATAATTTCCTACTGAGCGTTCGCTCATCCCGTTTGTCCCTTTTTACTTTTCAGGTAAGTCCGACGAACGATGGAAGTCAATCGGATGGGAATGGTCAGGAGTGAAAGTGATAGAGCTTCTACAAGTGTCGTCTAGTCTTTTCCATAGTTTCTTGAGTCAACTATGTATTCTTTTCCTTTTTATTTAACAGAGTATTGGATTTGTAATAGTCTATCCATTATGAAATAAAGGATTGGGTTATCTTGCTATTTTGCGCATCTCTGTCTTTGTGTCGAATACATGACCACTCTGATTGACATGATTGATATAGACACGTCGCGCATCTCCGGGTATCTTCCGCGCTCGGGGCGTGACATGAGAACAGTGAGATGCTCATCAGGGAACTCATCCTGAATAGGATCAGTGCGGGGAATGGGTAGATGGGTAAGATGCTCGGTGATGGCATATCCCTTGATTACCTTCTGGACGACGAATGTGATATCGAATTGGGAGAGGAAGCTCTGCCAACAAGCTAATCTACGAGAAAGAATAGGCTTTTCTAAGAGTTAACAGATCGGGTCCATTCTAGAGATCAACTTAACCTGGTGGGTTAGGAAATAATGCTTCAGCTTCTGAGCTACCCAAACCAGCGTGGCACAAGTCTTCTCCATGGCGGTGTATTTGGCTTCTATAGGATTGAACAACCTAAGGAGGTAATAGGTTGCCCTTTCCCTTCCTTCGTCATCCACTTGCGCCAGGACAGCTCCTAGGGAGTCCTCGATGATAGAAATGTATAGGATAAAGGGTTTCCCAGGGACAGGAGGCTACAAAACTGGGGGATTGGATAAATAAACCTTTAGATCCTCATAGACCTTCTGACATTCTTTATTCCATTCAAATTTGACCCCCGCCTGTAACAGTTCGTAGAAAGGATGACACCTCTGAGAATGTTGAGATATGAATCTTCTAATGAACTGCAGACGTCCGATTAATCCTCAAAGCTCCGTGATGTTCTTGGGCGGGGGCATATCCATAATGGCCTTGGCTTTATTAGGATCAATTTGGATTCCCCGTTTGCTAACTATAAAACCTAATAGCTTCCCTGAAGATACTCCGAACACACACTTCTTAGGATTCATTTTCAGCTTGTACTCCCTTGCTCTTTGAAGCACCTTAGTTAAGATAGCAGGGTGTTCTTCTTTTATCCTTGACTTCACCAAAATATCATCCACGTAGGCTTCCATATACACATGGATCATATCGTGGAAGATAGCCAGCATTGCCCGTTGATAAGTGGCACTTGCATTCTTCTGTTTGAACGGCATCACCACATAGCAATAAGTACCCCAGGGTGTGGTGGAGGAAGTTTTCTCTTGATCCTCTGGAGCTAGATGGATCTTGTTGTACCCTGAGTAACCATCCATGAATGACAGAGCTTCGTACCCGGCTGTGTTGTCCACCAACACATCTATGTGAGGCAGTAGAAAATCATCATTGGGACATGCCTTATTAAGATCCCTAAAATCAATACAAATTCGAACTTTTCCATCCTTCTTGATCATAGGGACTATATTTGCCACCCACTGAGGATATAAAACAACCCGAATAAACATGGCCTTATGCAATTTATCGACCTCTTCTTTCATCCTCAAGGCCATGTGGGGGTGGAATCTTCTCAATTTTTGCTTCACGGGCGTTGCCCCTGGCTTAAGTACAAGTCGATGTTCAACTAAAGAGGGGTCGAGCCCCGGCATGTCCTCATATGACCAGGTAAAAGAATTGCTATACTCACTTAAGACCTTAATCAACTCCTCTTCAACCTCAGGAGGGAGATTAGCTGAAATAACGATAGGCCTGAGATCCTCATCAGTTCCCAAATGAATTTCCTTTGTAGGTTCATCCACTGTCAATGATGGCTCATCAAACCTCTTCAAACCTTGTGCATACATGTCGGCAGTGTCATCTACATCGCTATCATCAAGATCAACAGGGTCCTTCTCATCCACAATTTCATCAACACCCAATCCGTGGTCGCCCCACACCCCATCTTGCTCCTCATCCTCTTCTAGGACAATCGTTGTCTCAATGAATTCTGGGCACTTAAGGAGGGCATGGCAACGCTGAGCTAAATCCTGCAAGAACCTATCAGGAATGGATTTAGAATGATGCCTCATTGGGCGCACCTTAGATGCAGAGGAAGGGTTGGAGACACTAGAACAAGACCCTACTTATCTAGACTCGATAAACCCTACTTCTAACCTAGGAAAGAGAATATCTAATGGAAGGAAAGCAGGAGCCTCATGCCCCTGGGAGGAGGACAGACCAAGCATGAATTAACACTACAAAAAAATGAGTCTGTAGCGACCAAATAATTAGCGACCAATTAAAATTGGTTGCAGAAAATACATATTAGCGACCAAAATAATTCAATGGTCGTTAAAGATTTGACGTACAGCCAGTAACACAACATTAGTTGCTAACATGTTATAATAGCGACTATTTTTTGATTGGTCGCTATTTGTGGTCGCTAATGCATGTCGCGAGCCACCATGTATGCCAATAGCGACAAACAATTGGTCGGTATAAAATTTTCATTAACGACAATATGTCAATAGGTCGCTAAATCTTAAGAAAAGCCAGCGGCCAAGGCATCATTGGTCGCTAAGGGCGTAAACATAATTAGTGACCGCCGTATAGTCGCTGAATACTTATTTTTAGTGACAAATGTTTTATATTGGTCGCTATTTAATTGCAACCTAATAGCGACCAATACTGAGGTCGGTTGCTAATGTTATTTTTTAGATTACAATACAATTTTTATCTGTAAAAAATATAATTAAGTAAATAAATCATATGAAATTATACATGAATTGCAATCAATGAATGGTTATTAGTTCAAAGTTCACAACATTTAATAAGAGCTAGTGATTAGTATATGTTTAGTGACTAAGTAAATTGAAATAGTATATACAGGGATACAATCTCACTCTAATCATGGGAGTAGGAGGAACATTTTCATTTAATTTAGGAGATAGAGTAAGCTGTTTTGTCATGCCGTGATCGTATCGGCTAAGATTAGCTATGATCTGGCACGACCGGTAGGTTGCGTGACGTAACTATTCACAACAGACTCAACGACGGTAGGCGATGGTGATGGTGGCAAAAAATTGTCGATGTGTCATGTGCCATGGATACCGATCGTGTTCATGTACGATCTGACACAATTGATCACCATTAATATGCAACGGCACGTCAAATGATGTCTAGCTGGGAGTAGGATTAATATAAATAGTATAACTGATAGCCTAATTATTTAAGCAATTACTGACTAATAAGGAGAGCTAACTAACATGTCAAAATCTCTCTCCTTGTTAGGTCGATCATTCTTAAGTTATATTTAGGTAGAAATTAGTCATTAAACTAACCATTTGAATATTATTAGATAGAAATATTATAAAAGTAAAAGATACATGAAATAAATTATATTTTTATATTCAATTCTCCATTGACATTATATATAGTTGCTAATTTTATTTAGAAAGTGATAAATATATTTGATTAAAATTAGTCGTTAAGGCTAATAATAAAGATTCTAAAGTTTGAGATATATTTATATTACAAATTCATTGCGTTATCTTACAAATATAATAGTAACAGGTATAATTATATTAACAGAATTATAGTGTTTATTATTAACTTTGTTGATATCTTTTCAAAATAATTTTTAGATAAATACAATTTAATTAATTAATAAAAGTTAGTATAATTAAATAAAAATAAAAATTCATGTATGAATAGTATGATTGGTCGAGTCTATAGATCATATAATTCTTTGAAACTAAAAATAAATAATTTAATAAGCTTAATAAATATTTCTTGTCCGAATAATGTTATCAAATTAGGAGATTTTAACATAAATATTAAAAACATGTTTAAAATGTAATCTCTCTCTCTCTCTCTCTCTCTCTCCCCCTTGTCGTTCATCGGGTGGGGGTGACTGGATCAGCCAAAGCGGAGGTTACTATTTTGTGGGACAAGAATTACTTAGTACCATTAGACGAGGGAGCAACATTCATATCGTGGTCGCACAGGAAGGTTACCTGATGCCGACATAATGTGCTATATATATATAGTTTTTATCAAATTAAGGGGAAAACTTGCCTCCAAAATCATGGTCTTCTCCCGCTGGTATCGTGACATGTATAATGCTTATATATATATATAATTTTTACCTCATTTTTCTTGAAATTTTATTTTTTTAATTTCATAATAGTCAGATAATGTATTTATATTTGAAATGATATATACAATTATTAGTCAAAAAATAAATATTAAAGACATCTATAAATAAAATGATTCTCAATAATTTTTATTAAAGTATATATAAGTGGAAAATAAGGCTACGTCTTGGCGGGTAACACTCAAAAACCCTTCCCATTTAACCTCCCGCCTTTCTACCTCATCTGCTCTCCACCGTTTTCTTGCAGGTGACGGTTGGCTTCCCTCCGATCCTCCTCCGCGCCCTTGCAGCCAGTGCCTCCTTCCCGCCGGTGTTCACCTGGGATCGTCCTCCTCGCCGTTGCAGTCGGTGTCTCCTCCTCGCCGTTGCTTCCTCCCCGTCGGTGTTCAACTAGGATCCTCCTCCGCGCATTGCCATCGGTGCCTCCTCCCCGCCGGTGCCTCCTCCCCTCCGGTGTTCGCCTCTGTTCCTCCGGTAAGCCTCTCCCCTTTGTGTCCGCGTGTGTGTGTCCTTTCCCTCGCTGAGGGCATCCCACCGCCAGCCGCGGTTTCTCCATGCTGGTAAAACATCTGGCCGCCCTGCTTCCCCTACCCCTGCTTCCCATGTATTACTCTGTGACCTGCTTCCCCTTCCTAATGTATTACCTTGTTCTTTAGGTAACTTGTAGAAGAAACAGAGGGAAAGGTGCTAGAGCCTCTCCTTCTTCATGATCATGCATGTCTTTCTGATGTATGTATGTACGTACGTTTATTTTTCTTGTGTCATATGGGTATTAAGGCTATTCGAGCCTTTCCTCCTCCCAACTCTGATATGGTTGTGAAGCATGATGCCCATTTCTGCCGTAAGCCACGCACACGGGCGCCATTGCCAACCGACTCTTCCTCCTTTAATCTCAGGCCTTTGGCACAAATGTGCATGTGTGTTAGTTTGATGGCTGGCTGGAACATTGCTCAAGTCTTATGATTTGTTGTTAGAAGTCTGAGTCCCAGGATCATGAGATGAGGGCTTCATGACAATGATGACTACAATGATAATTAGGGATGCAAAAACATCATATTTGGATCCATATCCAAAGATCACTAAGCAAGAGCAAGAGTTCCATATACATTGATGTACGGCAAAAAGGGGGCCATATATAATGACCAACCCAATTCCAAGGGGGCTACTGAAATCAAAACGAATAAAAAATAGAAATGAACAAAAAAACGTGGGCAGAACTTCCCAGATCAGAATAGGAGTTCCAATCAAGATGAATTCATGCATATTGAACTCCAAGGGAGGAGGGAGATTATGGTCAACATAACTTCTGAACTTCTGAAATCAGAGTGGGCGAAGGCATGAAATCAAAACTTCCCCGATCAACACCGAAATCTCTGCATAAGAGCATCTTTTTTGCATTGGCATGCTATTTGCTACATGAGAATCCACCCCATAATATATATATATATATATTTATATATAAACATGTCTGAAATCCTCATTGCATCATGCACGTGTTAGCCAATAGAAATCCCCCCTTTAACATTTTTATTGGTGAAGTGCATGAATTATTCATGAATTAATATATTTATAAGTAGGATAGTCAATGTTGAATTGAATTTGCCTCTAATACAAAATAACATTGATTTTTTCCCCTATCATTGTTAACTTTTTCTTTTGCTTCATTCTTTTTATTTGAGTGTAGGAATGGATAGAAGTTGGATACATCTATCAGAAAGACTTTCAAAAAATTATATGGATGGAGTGGATTCATTTATACAATTTGTTCGTGATCATATGGGGAATGTGAGGAAAATTCGTTGTCCATGTCGATTTTGTCGGAACATATTCTTCAATGACCTAGATGTTGTTGAAAAGTACTTACTCAGCAAAGGATTTATGAGTTCATATACTAAATGGTTACATCGCGGGGAATCCATTAACGGTGATGATAACAACCAAGAGGCTAGTGGAGATGAGATATTAACAGATGGTGCAGTGGAGCCTGATGAAGTGCATGAAATTTTAGAAGATATACAAAGAGGTTCATTTGTTGATGTTGATTGTCATGAGACAAATGAAGATCAAGGACCTGATATTATCCATGAAGAGGAAATAGATAAATTTGATAGATTGTTAAAAGATTCACGTCGACCATTGTATCCAGGTTGTACAAGGTTTTCATTATTGTCTTTCCTTGTAACATTGCTTCATGTGAAGGTAATCAATCATTGGAGCAATAAATCATTCAACATGTTACTGGAACTATTGAATGATGCATTTCCAGAGGGCCATTTGATACCATCATCATATTATGACGCTAAAAGGATTCTATGAGACCTTGGATTGGGATATAATTCTATTCATGCATGCAAGAATGATTGTGTGTTGTTTAGAAAGGAATTAGAAGACAAGAATGAATGTCCACAATGTAAAGAGTCAAGATGGAAAATGAGTGATGACAAAGGTAAGAAAACTCCTAATAAAGTGCTTCGCCACTTTCCATTAGTCCCAAGACTTCAAAGGTTGTTCATGTCAAGAAAAATAGCTTTTCATATGAGGTGGCACAAGGAAAAACATGTAGTAGAGGAGAATGTTTTGAGGCACCCAGCTGACTCAGAAGCTTGGAAAGACTTTGGTTGGCAATATCCATGGTTTGCACAAGATCCTCGCAACGTACGACTTGGATTGGCGACAGATGGGTTCAATCCTTTCAGTAACATGAACAATGCATATAGCATGTGGCCTGTCATACTCATGCCATATAGCTTGCCTCCTTGGAAATGTATGAAAGAACCTTTTTTTATAATGTCATTATTGATTCCTGGCCGTACAGCGCCAGGGAGAAATATCGACGTGTACTTACAACCATTAATTGATGAGTTAAAGGAATTGTGGGAGAATGGAGTTAGACCCTATGATGTCGTCACTGATGGTGTTTTTCAAATGCATGCAGTAGTTTTGTGGACTATAAATGACTTTCCTGCATACGGTGATATATCAGGATGGAGCACAAAAGGGTATCTTGTATGTCCAGTTTGCAATTAGTACACATGTTCTGATCGATTGAGAGGTAAGCTTTGCTACATGGGCCATCGACGCTATCTACCTCAAAATCATAGTTGGCGAAGGAGCAAAAAATTTAATGGCAAGCCTGAAAGGCAGTCTCGCCCAATGGAGTTGTCTGGTGATGATATTTTAGCACAATTGGATAACCTAAAAGGTGTCAAGTTTGGAAGGAATGCAAATAAAAAAAGGAAGCGCACACAAGAAGAATTGAATTGGACGAAATGAAGTATATTGTTTGAGTTGCCATATTGGAAGAATCTGAAGTTGCGTCATAATCTTGATGTCATGCATATAGAGAAAAATATATGTGATAATATTTTAGGGATGATATTGAACAGTGAGGGAAAGACAAAAGATACAGATAAAGCACGATTAGACCTTGCAGACATGAATATATGCAAGGAGTTGCATTTGAGGGCTAGTGGGGATAAGTATATCAAACCTCCTGCTTGCTACACTTTATCACGTAAAGAGAAACATGGTTTCCTTGAATTCCTTCAGGCTGCGAAGTTTCCAGATGGATATGCAGCAAATATATCAAAAAGTGTGAACATAGAGAAAGGTAAGATTTCGGGATTGAAAACTCATGATTGTCATATTTTATTACAACGGTTGCTTCCTATTGGAATGTGTGGTTACCTGAACAAAGATGTGTTGAATGCATTAAGTGAGTTGGCAAGTTTCTTTCGAGAGTTATGTTCTAGAACTTTGAGGGTGGATGTCTTAGAAGAGTTAGAAAAGAAAATTGTGATAGTTCTTTGTAAATTAGAAATGATTTTTCCATCGGCATTCTTCGATGTTATGGTGCATCTAGCAGTACATTTGCCACAAGAGGCTAAGCTTGGAGGGCCTGTTCAAAATAGATGGATGTATCCTATTGAAAGAATTATTGGTACTCTTAAGAGGGTGGTTCGAAACAAAGCTCGCCCTGAAGGTTCAATTGCAGAAGCATATATTGCAAATGAGTGTTTGACATTTTGCTCTATGTATCTTTCTGGGGTGGAGACAAGGTTTAATCGTCCAGAACGGAACTATGATGGAGAGGAGCACTTTAATAGAACACTTTCTGTGTTTTCACAAAAGATACGTCCATTAGGCCAAGCAGATTATAAATTTCTTCCACCTGAGGAGTACAATTTGGCTCATTGGTATGTCTTGAATAATTGTGAAGAATTGAGGCAATATCTAATGTAAGTGATTACTTTTTATAAACATATATTATCTTACATTTTTAATGAACTATGTAATTATATCATTTCTAAATAATTTTGCAGTGAACACGAGGATGAGCTTATAATGGAGAGTCCTGATGACATAGAAATAAGACAGAGGAATCACTTTGCATCATGGTTTAAAGAGCGCGTAAGATGTTTATTTAAATATATTATTCTTATTTTTTCAGAGGAATATATTTTTAACTTCTTTATTTGTCACTGTGGTATAGATCAAACAATTACGTGAAGACAACTCACAAGAGATTAATGATGATATATACTCACTTGCATTGGGTCCTGACAAGCGTGTGAGAATATATGCAGGATGCAGAGTTAATGGAGTCAAATTTCTCACAAAACGACGTGATAGATGTCAAGTGACTCAAAATAGTGGGGTTTGTGTGGAAGGAGAGCATAATGGCAGTCCAATTGAATTTAATGGAGTTTTAAATGATGTAATGGAACTGATGTATACAATGAACTGTCGAGTAATTTTATTCAAGTGTGAATGGTTCAATCTTGAACACAAAAAACCTGTAAAAATTGCTGAGGATTTTACAAGCATAAATGTCACTAAGAGGTGGTATTCAGGTGATCCATTTGTGTTAGCAGGACAAGTGACTCAAGTTTTCTATGTTCCTGATACAAAATTTGGGAAGGATTGGCGAGTTGTGCAAAAGTCCCCAGGGCTAGACGGTTTTTCCATGGGTTTATATCAACATTTTTGGGAGATTTTAAAGGAAGATGTTATAGCTGCTGTGCTGGAATTTCAGAGAAACCCCTCGGTGGTAAGATGCTTCAACTCTATACCTTTCAGACTAGTGGACAGCAACCAATCAACCTTGATCAGTGGGAGACTGATTTTGGACAATTACATGGCTGCCTATGAATGTTTGCATGAGCAGAAAGTGAAAAGGAAGGAATGTCTTCTAGTGAAGCTAGATTTTGAGAAAGCCTATGACAGGGTCACTGTTGGTAAAAGAAGGAATTATTCTGGGTAACAATCCATTCAGCCTTGTTGCCAATATCTTGGAACATATTTTATAAATACCATTCAACAGACTGAGAGGTCTGAAATCTTTCAGCTCTAAGGCATCCTCTTTTTTGGTAAAAGAACTTAGAAAGTGTGCCGGGCAAGGTTGAATCGGGCGCACCGGGTAAGGGTGACTCGGAGTGCACCAGATAAGGGTGACTCGGAGTGCACCGGATGGGGCCTGCTAAGCTCTAACTTGCAGTGAATTCATGGTGATTTCTCCCTTTTGCTTGGGAGGTTAGCAGAGCCCTCCTTTCCTTATTCATGCAGTGTGGGTTCATATAAGAAACTTTGGCTTTTATCCAGGAGGTGCATGCATGGGGTTCTTTTTTTTTGACATGAGTATTCATTCATAGGTTGTTCCTTTTTGATGCTCCTCACTAATTCTGCCAACTTCGAATATCCTTCATGCAGAAACTCTGTTCTCATGGGTAGCACCTTGCAGTTTATACTCCATCCCTGTAAGCTCTGATGTCAATTCTCTTCTCTTTTTTTTTGGGCCAGTATCTGTTCAGATTCAGCGCTAGCCTCAAGCTCCCTTTCAGCATCTTGTATACATATTTTTTTTACTTAAGCTTTTCCACAAGAGAATTAGATGGACCTAATTTTGTCACCACATCAGCTAGCTCAGATTCGGATTCTTGCATGATAGAAGGAATTTGTGACTCCTTATGTCACGCCCCGAGCGCGGAAGATACCCGGATGTGCGCGACGAGTTTATATCAATCATGTCAATCAGAGTAATAGTGTATTCGACACAAAGACAGAGATGCGCAAAAGTAAAGATAACACAATCCTTTATTCTTTCATAAGAATATGTCTATTACAAACCTTTGAAGTACTAACTAAAATAAAGGAAAAATACAAGGTTGACTCAAGAAAATATGAAAAAGACTAGATAACACGGAAGAAGCTCTATCTCTTTCACTCTTGATTTTCCTCATCCGTTTGAGTTTCCTCATCGTCGGACTTACCTGAAAAGTAGGGACAACACGGAGTGAGCGAACGCTCAGTAGGAAATTATATCTCAGGAACTAGCAAGGGGTTTAAGTAATTACATATTTCATGAATGCACTATAGCTATGCATGCTCGCATAAAACGACAAGATAGAAAGAGAATATAACAATAAGGTAACAAGGAGAACTAGTCATGAACTTTCAAGAACTTATATCAAATGATATCAAGATATTCAAGCAAGTACTTTATCATGTCGAGATGAAATTTGGCTATCACGTTCAAATACGCAAGTAATTACCCTTTTTCGGGCCACGCAAGTCATGTAATATCAAGTCAAGTACAAGATTTGTGGAATGTTCAATCAAGCTAGTCATGCACTTCGGTATAATGCCAATACCGTGATCAATCAACTTCCATGGGCACAAGTACTTTCGGGTGCTCCTCCCAGGACCAGATCGGGCCCTATATGCGCAGGCATTAGTCATGTATTTTTAACATCCACATTTTTGTGTATAGCCATCATGGAATTTCAATAAGCAAGCTTGTAGTCATGTAAGACAACTTTGAGAGATTAGAGTCCAAAAATATGACTTTTGACACCAATGAGCGATAATAACGGTACAATCGCACTTTCGATAAAACTAGGTGGAATTGGTTCCCTTAACTCGGGTACCATGATAAGTAAGTAGAGACACTCTTTTATATAGAATTGAGGTCCATATGAATAGCACCTCAATGGCAAGACGTCCTCATTCTTAATATAGAATTGAGGTTCACAAGAACATCAAGTTTAATATAGAATTGGGGTCTACAAGAACATCATAACAATGTTGATATAGAATTGGGGTTTACAAGAACATCATAACAACGGCATATTCTTCCCCGTTCATTAAGATAATTCTCATATCATACCCATGGCATGACATGAGGGCCGGTATTACCATGTTTCTATAGAGGGACATGGCAAAGATTATGTAATGGGTTTTTAGGGTACAACCAGCTCAGTCGGCCTTGAGGGAATCCAAGGCGGCGAGGAGACTTACGTAGGTCTCTATGACTAACTCGCTAGTCCAAAGGAACGGAATGTCCAAAGGAGAGCTTGTATGTCAATGAGAATTGAATGTGTAATGCGGTAAATCATTGTAGAAAACGTGGGACTATATTCACGGAGTGGAGAATAGTGCCTATATATATATATAAATAGTGAATCCCTCGGATAACAGTAATCAGGAAAAATCAGTAATGCAGAAAATAGCGACTTTGGTAAATTCGTTTTTCATGTAATTAACGCCTTTATCAGGGGCGTTTATTAATAATTTGACGACGTATACAAAGGTCGTCCTTTCAATATTTTAATTTTTTTTGCATAATATGAATAATCTGAAAAGTTGTTAAAAACGCGCCCTGGACAAGGGCGTTAGCTTACAGAAGGTGCCCTGGTCTGGGGCGTCAGTTCAATAAAAGACGACCTGGACAAGGTCATGAATTCAACAATTTATCAATTTTTCAGATACTAATATTTCAGGAAATAAGGACATGGTCATGACAGGAAAAATAGCAGGATTTCACAGGTATACTCATGCAATATGTTAGAATCATGATTTCATATATATTAAATTTTAAACGTGGGTGTATATAAATTACAGGAATTTTCATGAAATTGACGCCTTCTGTGTAGGGCGTCAAAAATAAAATTAGCGCCCTGGGCGGGGTCGCTTTTAATAATATTAGCGCCCTTACGAGGGTCGTTACTTTCAAAAATTTTACAGAAATCATGAAAACGCGTATAACTATATTCATGAACTACGTATGATAATTATGTATAACTATATGGGTGTTTGGGCTACGTTCCATGAGAAAATCCTACCTTGATAGTTATCTGGGTGAAGGTTCTGAGGATTTGGAGATGCTTTGCAATACTCTGTTATGAACAGAGTATCCCCAGAACTCAAACAACGGACAAAGGCAGGTGACGAAGGATCCTCTGTTCTTCCCTGTCAACCGTCTGCAGATCCTATAGAAGAAGAAGAAACTGCATACATTAGTTTCTTCATCGCACATAATCAGAGGAGAAGGAAGAGGAAGAACATTACCTTGTTCTTCACGCTTGACAGGCCGATTACCTACGAAATAAAGAAGATGAAGAATCAATTAGTGTTCTTCATAAGATCGCATACGGAGAAAGAATAAGGAAGAACCTCCTGTTCTTCACATACCTTTAGAAGAATCGAACGCCAAAATATCGATCAGGCTTAATTTAGGGGGTATTTATAGGATCTGGGTGAAACCTAATAGGGTTAGTGTTCGATTGGAAGTAACACTTCCATGATAGAGTTATTACTACATTCGAACTCTTTCTCATAGTTATCAACTTACCCTGGATAAGTTCCTGGTTCGAACGAAACTGGAATGGAATTAACGCCTTATGCTAGGGCGTCGAATTTAAATTGACGCCTTGACGTGCATCGTTTCTTGTTGAAAACGCGTCCATGTCAAGGGCGTTACTCTTTTTATTGTCTTTTTATGTCTTTTATTTATTTTGGCCGTCTGAAATTTGACGCCGTGAAACGTGGGCGTCCTTTCTTAAAAATGCACCTTAGATGAGGGCGTAGCGCCTTGTTCCAAGGCGTTAATTTCATCAGGGTTTTGTTCTTCTTGTTTCAACCTTTTTAATTTGTTCACTTAATCTTTTAGTTTATTTCAATTTATCTAAATTTATTTCTTTTAATTTTATACGGGTTGCTACACCCTCCCCCACTTAAAAGAATTTGGTCCCCAAATTCATAGCATATTTTTACATATGGAGAGTGTAGAGTTCATACCTTCTAAAATAACTCTGGAAATCGCTTCCTCATAGATTCCTCGGTCTCCCATGTAGCTTCATGTTCTGAATTCTTATTCCATTGTACTTTTAGCATGGGAATAACCTTATTCCTTAGGGCTCGTACTTCTCGATCTAGTATTCTTATGGGCTTCTACTCATATGTGAGATCTTTCCGGATTACTAGATTTCCATGCTCAATAATATGTGATGGATCATGCACATACTTCTTCAACATAGATATGTGGAACACATCATGTACTTCGGACAGTTGAGGTGGCAATGCGATGCGATAAGCAACCTCGCCAACTCTTTCTAGTATCTCAAAAGGTCCGATAAATCTTGGTGTAAGCTTGCCCTTAACACCAAATCTTCGTATTCCACGTCCAGGCGATATCTTGAGAAATACATGATCTCCAACTTGGAATTCAAGATCTCTTCTTCTTGTGTCGGCATAAGCCTTTTGTCTAGACTGAGCAACTTGTAGTCTTTCTCTGATCAATTGTATCTTCTCGGTAGTGTCCCTTACCATGTCTGGACCTAATAGTTGTTTCTCTCCAACTTCGTCCCAACATAAGGGTGATCGACAACTCCTTCCGTATAAGGCTTCAAAAGGTGCCATTCGTATACTTGCCTGGTAGTTATTATTGTATGCAAATTCAACCAGAGGCAAGTGATCATGCCAGTTTCCACCAAAATCAGTAATGCATGCTCTTAGCATATCTTCGACTACTTGATTGGTTCTCTCGGTCTGACCATCCGTTTGAGGATGAAAAGCTGTACTAAAGTTAAGTCTCGTCCCCAACGAATGTTGTAGTTCTTTCCAAAAATGAGAAGTAAAACGGGGATCTCTGTCAGACACGATTGAAACAGGAATACCATGTAATCTGACTATTTCCTTGATGTATAGTGCAGCTAAGACATCAACTGACCATCGACTCTTGATTGGCAAGAAATGCGCTGATTTAGTCAATCGGTCAATGATAACCCATATTCCATCATGTCCTCTTTTTGATTTAGATAAATCCATGATGAAATCCATACCAATATCCGCCCACTTCCATTTAGGGATATCTAGAGGATGTAGTTTTCCAGCAGGCTTTTGGTGTTCTGTCTTGACTTGTTGGCATGTGAGACAGCGTGATACGTAGTCCGCTATTTCTCTTTTCATGTTGGGCCACCAAAAATTTCTTTTTACATCTTGGTACATTTTGGTAGATCCTGGATGAATCGTATACCTTGACCTATGAGCTTCATCTAAGATCTTCTTCTTCAATTCTGGGCAGTCTGGTATACAAGTTCTATTCTTGAATAACAATCTTCTATCAGAAGTTAATTGGAAATCCGATTGTCCTTCTAATCTGTCCTTGACCTCCACTAATGTTGGATCATCACCCTGAAGTCCTTGTATTTCAGTTAGTAGGTCTGACTGAATACTTATGTGAGATAATATGACGCACCTAGGGTCCGTGTCCATGCTTATATTGAGTTCAGAGAATTGCTCCAGCAACTTCCATTCTTGAATCATACAATTGGCTAACAGTGCTCTCGGCTTTCGACTAAGGGCATATGCTACATGATTACCCTTTCCGGGATGATATTGTATATTGAAGTCAAAGTCTTTGAGATATTCTAGCCAACGTCTTTGCCTCATGTTCAGTTCCTTCTGTGAGAAAAGATATTTGAGACTCTTGTGATCGGAGTATACAGTAAACTGCACTTCATAGAGATAATGTCTCCATATCTTCAGTGCAAATACTACCGCGGCCAATTCTAAGTCATGGACGGGGTAGTTCTCTTCATGCTTCTTCAATTGACGAGAAGAGTAAGCTATAACCTTTCCTTGTTGCATTAGAACACATCCGAGGCCAATGCCAGAAGCATCAGTGTATACCTCGAATTTCTCTCCTTCCACTGGTAAAGCTAAGACAGGAGCTGTAGTAAGATGATCCTTGAGAGTTTGGAAGCTTCTTTCACATTCCTCACTGCATTCGTAACGGATCTCCTTGCGAGTTAACCTCGTAAGGGGCACGGCGATCTTAGAGAAATCTTTGATGAATCGTCTGTAATAGCCAGCAAGACCTAAGAAACTTCGGATTTCGCTAGCATTGGTCGGTCTTTCCCAATTTCTTACAGCTTCAACTTTTGATGGATCTACTGATAAGCCATCCTTTGATATAACATGTCCGAGAAAAGTTACTTCTTCAAGCCAGAATTCACACTTGCTGAGTTTTGCATATAATTGATTTGTCCTCAATATTTGTAATGCAATCCTTAAATGCTCCTCATGCTCTTCCTTGGTCTTAGAATAAATCAATATATCATCAATAAAGACCACCACGCATTGATCCAAATAAGGCCTGAATATGCTATTCATTAACTGCATAAAGGCAGCAGGGGCATTTGTTAGTCTAAAAGGCATAACAACGAATTCATAATGGCCATACCTGCTTCTAAATGCGATCTTATGAATGCCATCATCTTTGATCCTTAACTGATGATATCCCGACCTGAGATCAATCTTTGAGAAATACTTGGATCCAGATATTTGGTCAAATAATTCATCGATTCTCGGCAGTGGATACTTGTTCTTGATAGTGAGATGATTCAACTTTCGATAGTCGATGCATAGCCTCATGGATCCATCTTTCTTTCTTACAAACAGTACAGGTGCTCCCCACGGGGAAGTACTTGGTCTAATGAATCTTTTCTTAATGAGTTCCATCAATTGCTCCTTTAACTCCTTGAGTTCAGCAGGTGACATTCTATAAGGTGTCTTTGAAATTGGACCAGCACCAGGGACTAAGTCAATGGTGAAGGCCACTTCTCTTTGTGGGGGTAATCCAGGCAAATCTTCCGGAAATACGTCTGAAAATTCTTGCACTACTGGAATGTCTTCTAGCTTAGTTTCCTTAGCTTCTTTAACTGTGATAAATGCAAGGAAAGATACACATCCTTTCCTGATGAGCTTGCTAGCTCGGAGAGCCGAAATAAAAGGGGATTTGCTTCGACTCTTAGGGCTAGTGAAGATTAATTCTGGAAATTCCTTGAATGTAACCTTGCTATTACGGCAATCAACCGTTGCCTGATACTTGGATAACCAATATGCTCCTAGTATGACATCATACTCCTTCAGATCTAAACATATGAGATCGATAGGGAGATTTCTACCCTGAACCAATACTTCACAGTTTTGGTAATGATGTGTAATATCAGTCTCGTCACCTAGAGGAGTAGACAAAACTAATTTCATCCATTCCGGTTCTAGGGGTAATGGGTCAGCGAACTTCTTAGAAATAATAGAATGTGATGCACCAGTATCAATTAAGACATATGCATTCTTGGAACAAACTTTCAATGTACCTTCCACTAGTCCGCCTTCTTCTTCTTGTTCGGTCTCCTTGATTGCGTGAAGATGCGCATTCTTGGTTACCGGGCGTTTCCCGACATCGGCTTGATCGTTAAGTAATGGGCAATCGAGAATCCGATGCTCACGACTCCCACAACGGAGACATGCTCCTAGTTTCCTCCAGCATTCTTCTGCTCTATGGCATGCCTTGTCACAATGTTTGCACACTGTGTTTGATGGGGTAGTGGTGATAGAGAAGGGCTTGGTCTTCTTAAACTTCTGATCTTGCGAGGAAATACCTCCATTGCTAGGCCTCTTCTTGAAGTTGGGTTTAAAGGAACCCGATCCTGTAACTTGTTCCTTCTTATCCTTACCACGAATCCTATCAGATAGTTCTGTGGCATCTTCTAACAGTTGTGCGCGGCGTACCATCTCTGAATAGACCTGAATGTCCATCGGTGCCAGTTGGGTAATATATTGGGCCCTGAGCCCGTTTAGGAACCTCCTAGCTTTCATCTTATCGGTGCTAACTAAGTGCTTAGCATACCGAGACAATCTAGAGAATTGGGCCTCATACTCGGCCACTGACAAGGATCGTTGTTTCAGTGCAGCAAATTCTGCAGCTTTCTTTTCCTGCACTCGGTCTGAAAAATATTTTGCGTTGAAGTGTTCAACGAATTCCGCCCATGTAACTTGGTCTTGATTTAGAGTAGCCTCTATTGATTCCCACCAGCATCTAGCATCCCTTTCTAGCTGAAAGGTAGCTAACAAAATTTTATCCTGGTCCGTGCATTGCATGACACGGAAGATACGTTCTGTTTCCCTAATCCAGTGTTCAGCGTTATCCGGATCAGTAGAACCCGTGAACTTGGGCGGGTTCATGTTCTTAAAAGTCTGATGGAGACTTCCTGCTCGTTGTCCACCTCCTTGTGCTACTTGTTGCAGCACCTGAGTCATGCCTTGAAGCGTACGCTGCATGTTGCGCCATTGGGCACGTTCGGCAGCCATTATCCTACAATTATAATAACTAGATTAATACGTGATTTGTATTTTAAAGACTAGCATTCTATGTTAACTTTAACCCTTGGTTCTACCCAATCTCACTGGTTAAAGGGTTAAAACCTATCCTTGGACTTGGGTTTTTCCTAGGAATTGAATACCCTAGGCTCTGATACCACAAAAACTGTCACGCCCCGAGCGCGGAAGATACCCGGATGTGCGCGACGAGTTTATATCAATCATGTCAATCAGAGTAATAGTGTATTCGACACAAAGACAGAGATGCGCAAAAGTAAAGATAACCCACCTTTATTCCTTCATAAGAATATGTCTATTACAAACCTTTGAAGTACTAACTAAAATAAAGGAAAAATACAAGGTTGACTCAAGAAAATATGAAAAAGACTAGATAACACGGAAGAAGCTCTATCTCTTTCACTCTTGATTTTCCCCATCCGTTTGAGTTTCCTCATCGTCGGACTTACCTGAAAAGTAGGGACAACACGGAGTGAGCGAACGCTCAGTAGGAAATTATATCTCAGGAACTAGCAAGGGGTTTAAGTAATTACATATTTCATGAATGCACTATAGCTATGCATGCTCGCATAAAACGACAAGATAGAAAGAGAATATAACAATAAGGTAACAAGGAGAACTAGTCATGAACTTTCAAGAACTTATATCAAATGATATCGAGATATTCAAGCAAGTACTTTATCATGTCGAGATGAAATTTGGCTATCACGTTCAAATACGCAAGTAATTACCCTTTTTCGGGCCACGCAAGTCATGTAATATCAAGTCAAGTACAAGATTTGTGGAATGTTCAATCAAGCTAGTCATGCACTTTGGTATAATGTCAATACCGTGATCAGTCAACTCCCATGGGCACAAGTACTTTCGGGTGCTCCTCCCAGGACCAGATCGGGCCCTATATGCGTAGGCATTAGTCATGTATTTTTAACATCCACATTTTTGTGTATAGCCATCATGGAATTTCAATAAGCAAGCTTGTAGTCATGTAAGATAACTTTGAGAGATTAGAGTCCAAAAATATGACTTTTGACACCAATGGGCGATAATAACGGTACAATCGCACTTTCGATAAAACTAGGTGGAATTGGTTCCCTTAACTCGGGTACCATGATAAGTAAGTAGAGACACTCTTTTATATAGAATTGAGGTCCATATGAATAGCACCTCAATGGCAAGACGTCCTCATTCTTAATATAGAATTGAGGTTCACAAGAACATCAAGTTTAATATAGAATTGGGGTCTACAAGAACATCATAACAATGTTGATATAGAATTGGGGTTTACAAGAACATCATAACAACGGCATATTCTTCCCCGTTCATTAAGATAATTCTCATATCATACCCATGGCATGACATGAGGGCCGGTATTACCATGTTTCTATAGAGGGACATGGCAAAGATTGTGTAATGGGTTTTTAGGGTACAACCAGCTCAGTCGGCCTTGAGGGAATCCAAGGCGGCGAGGAGACTTACGGAGGTCTCTATGACTAACTCGCTAGTCCAAAGGAACGGAATGTCCAAAGGAGAGCTTGTATGTCAATGAGAATTGAATGTGTAATGCGGTAAATCATTGTAGAAAACGTGGGACTATACTCACGGAGTGGAGAATAGTGCCTATATATATATATATATATATAAATAGTGAATCCCTCGGATAACAGTAATCAGGAAAAATCAGTAATGCAGAAAATAGCGACTTTGGTAAAGTCATTTTTCATGTAATTAACGCCTTTATCAGGGGCGTTTATTAATAATTTGATGACGTATACAAAGGTCGTCCTTTCAATATTTCAATTTTTTTTGCATAATATGAATAATCTGAAAAGTTGTTAAAAACGCGCCCTGGACAAGGGCGTTAGCTTACAGAAGGCGCCCTGGTCTGGGGCGTCAGTTCAATAAAATACGACCTGGACAAGGTCGTGAATTCAACAATTTATCAATTTTTCAGATACTAATATTTCAGGAAATAAGGACATGGTCATGACAGGAAAAATAGCAGGATTTCACAGGTATACTCATGCAATATGTTAGAATCATGATTTCATATATATTAAATTTTAAACGTGGGTGTATATAAATTACAGGAATTTTCATGAAATTGACGCCTTCTGTGTAGGGCGTCAAAAATAAAATTAGCGCCCTGGGCGGGGTCGCTTTTAATAATATTAGCGCCTTTACGAGGGTCGTTACTTTCAAAAATTTTACAGAAATCATGAAAACGCGTATAACTATATTCATGAACTACGTATGATAATTATGTATAACTATATGGGTGTTTGGGCTACGTTCCATGAGAAAATCCTACCTTGATAGTTATCTGGGTGAAGGTTCTGAGGATTTGGAGATGCTTTGCGATACTCTGTTATGAACAGAGTATCCCCAGAACTCAAACAACGGACGAAGGCAGGTGACTAAGGATCCTCTGTTCTTCCCTGTCAACCGTCTGCAGATCCTATAGAAGAAGAAGAAACTGCATACATTAGTTTCTTCATCGCACATAATCAGAGGAGAAGGAAGAGGAAGAACATTACCTTGTTCTTCACGCTTGACAGGCCGATTACCTACGAAACAAAGAAGATGAAGAATCAATTAGTGTTCTTCATAAGATCGCATACGGAGAAAGAATAAGGAAGAACCTCCTGTTCTTCACATACCTTTAGAAGAATCGAACGCCAAAATATCGATCAGGCTTAATTTAGGGGGTATTTATAGGATCTGGGTGAAACCTAATAGGGTTAGTGTTCGATTGGAAGTAACACTTCCATGATAGAGTTATTACTACATTCGAACTCTTTCTCATAGTTATCAACTTACCCTGGATAAGTTCCTGGTTCGAACGAAACTGGAATGGAATTAACGCCTTATGCTAGGGCGTCGAATTTAAATTGACGTCTTGACGTGCGTCATTTCTTGTTGAAAACGCGTCCATGTCAAGGGCGTTACTCTTTTTATTGTCTTTTTATGCCTTTTATTTATTTTGGCCGTCTGAAATTTGACGCCGTGAAACGTGGGCGTCCTTTCTTAAAAACGCATCTTAGATGAGAGCGTAGCGCCTTGTTCCAAGGCGTTAATTTCATCAGGGCTTTGTTCTTCTTGTTTCAACCTTTTTAATTTGTTCACTTAATCTTTTAGTTTATTTCAATTTATCTAAATTTATTTCTTTTAATTTTATACGGGTTGCTACACCTTATCTCTCAAATTGTCCTGAAGTGCACCCTTTTTTTTTAAGCTCCTTATCCTCTTGACTCAGTTCGGTAACTTGTTGTAGGCCCCAAGTTTCAGCTGCTCGAGGTGTGGCATTGCAGCCATATAACCTCTGTTCTCCAATTTCTGTTCTGGAGATGTGTATGTAAAGCCTGGCGCATGTATTTGCTTACAACCTTCTGAAGCTTCACTTTCAGAGAATGTTCCTCCGCTGTCGAATCATTGCATTTAGCACTGAACTTGACCACATCTTCCCTCAAGATTCCATCATCCTCCAATGCACTTTGTAGCTTAAGCATCAACAATCCATCTAACTCGGCAGAGAATTCTAGCCACTACAAAAGACCATCCATCTGATCTTTCATACCTCTTGGCAGGAGTTTCTTTACATGCAGTGTTTCTGGTAGGACATTGAAAGGAACTTCCAGATGCATTTTCAACATACGCACTTTAACGTTCCACTTCATTCACATGGGCGGCCATGACCTCCCTCCTTGGTTAGCAATTCTTCAAATATAGGCTCCCTTGAGAAGAAAGTGCCTTTGTTGCATCCTTTCAGATGCATAGCAAAATTGTTCACCCGGAGTATCAAAGAAACTAGTCTGCTCTGAGAGTATGCCTTCTTCCCCTTTCAGGCAGCTCTCCTTTTGAACGGCACGATGACCTGCCAGCTCGGAGCAGAAGAAGCAAGCATGTTTTCTCCTGGATGCTGAAGTGAGCCTGGCCTCGATAGTTCCAGTTTGTCATTCTTAGTATAACGGATAGTATTCATATCTGTGAATGCAAGATCAAGTCTAGAAAGTCCAGCAACTTCCTCATAGACTAAAAAGAATCTGTGGCAGGCTTTATTTCTCCAGCGTGGAAGAGATCCTGCAGAACTATGCAATGATTAGACCTGAAGGGCGCTTCGCTATTGTAGAAGAAAACTTTCAATCGCCCATGGAAGTGAGCCAGCCTGAAATATGCTGGATCTCCCTCCAATGCCCATGGCCTCCAAATCAACAATAAACTGAACTGTGCTTCTCCAAGGGTGTTGAGTTATAAAACTGTGAGCACCATTCAGACCTTCTTCCTCTCTTGTATTGAATAAAAAAAATGACTCCATTTTTAAATCCATGGGCCCATTGAGACATTCCCCGGGGAGGGATTCTGCATAGCGCTTACGCTTCAAACCTGCAGCTTCATCTGAGTTAATATATATACTCGTGGCTTGTATTCTATGGATGGCCTGCTGATTTTGATTTTTCAGATAAACATTGCAATTCCCTGTGGCTGTTACGGCTGGAGTCTTAATGAATTAAAGATAGACTTAAATCTGCGAATGAGCCATCAGGTCTCCTCCATTTAGTAGCTTTCTTGTTCTGCCTTCCAAATCTGAATCTACCATATGCAACCATTCCCCTCAAATCTGTTTGCAAGAGGAAGACTTACACTCACAGCTAGTGGGATGACCTCTAGCTGGAGGGAGGGTTACCTCTCTTATTTTGTGATTATATTTTTATTATTTATTTACTTATTATTATTATTATTATTATTATTATTATATTTTATTATTATTATATTTATTATATATATATATATATATATTTTATTTCTTTTATTTTATTTTTATCCCATTTTTTCTTCTTTCTTCTTTTTTTTTGATGTCCACAGCAGCCATTTGCTACCTTGTGGAAAAAGGTGTTGATATCACCCTCTTGAAGCCGTGTTGCCCTTGCTCTCTATTTCCACAAGATTTCTTCCTCCTTCAACCATGTATCCAAATATGCAGCAGTGTTTATACCTCCCAGTCAGATAGCTCTCTGGAAGATGAAGTGGTGTGGAGGTGGAGGTGGGATAGCAAAGTCCAATTCTCAGAAAATTCATTTTCATGGGCTTTTACTGACGGCAGTTGCAGGATTTGGTAGAAAACATGGTTTGGTAAAAATTTATCATTACTCTTGTGAAAAGTAGCAGAGAGAAGACTGCCCACATGTGACGGTCAAATGTTTCTTTCAGATTCAGAAGCTCAACCCCATGTTCTGTGGAATCCAGGATAACATAGACCATCTGTTTTGTGGGTTTGGGATAGTTATGGAAAAATTTATTGAGTCCTTATCTGAGAACATCCATGATATTATGAAGTGGTGATCATGTTTCCCACCATACTGTGGGCCCTATGGAATGAGAGAAGATTTAGAGCAGATTATAGTAACTCTTTGAAGCTATACAATGGACAGAGGATTGATGAAAATCAGCTGGATTGGCAACATTGGGAGGCTCACTCCTTATGAAGGCCAAACTATGGAGGAGATTTTTCTTGTGATAGATTCTCTTAAGTCTCTATGAGGATCTTAGTTCCACTGTCTCAGTAGAATCAAGATCTTGTTGTTATCCATCTTTGAGCATTGTGTTTGGCTCTACCTGAGTTTGCTAAGAGCCTCTTTGTATCCTTTTGTATTATAAGGGAATCACCATCCCTTGCAATATTGTAATGTACTTCTTTCAATGACATGTGACAATGTGTCATCTTCCAAAAGTGTGGTCAATAGTGGGGTTTTCTTCTTCTTTTTTTCCAACTTATTTTCTAGTGACACACCCACACACATTAAAGAGATATGTGGAAACTCTTTCTTATGTATGCAAAGGTCTCACACATCAGAACTGTATTTATACAGACCTTGTGATACCTCCATGTTCACTTTTCTCATTGTTCTAATTAGAGTCTAGTTACTGCTTGATAGATTTTCTGCTTGATCACTCTCATACTTGATGCTAATTCCAATGTAAGTTCCTTGCACACTCTATGTCAATTTTTTTCCCATTTTTGTCTTAGACCAATGTTTTGAAACACAATCATAGTAATTTGCTCCACGGAACTTTATTAGGAGACTGAACATGGTTTTCTGGTGCTTTTTCCCTAGACCTCCTAAATCCACAATATTCTAGACCTCTATCTCTATTTAATGTCCTTCTCCATTAGCCAATCTCAGTACTGGACTTTGTTGTGAGTACCCTTTTAAGCTTCTTCCTGTGCCAGATTTCTACTTTCTTGCTGAATTCCCCGTCAGTGAAGTTTTCTTTTAGAATTTCCTGCATCCTTATCTGTCTGCTTTTCATCCATTCCTCGGTTTGTTCCTTGACAATACCCTTGAGATGCTTTAGTTTTCTGGCTATGATACTTTCCCAACTCTTTTGAAAACTCATAAAAACACTCAACATCAAGCCACTTTTCTTAGGTGTGTTACCACCCTAGCGGGTGGATACATGGACTCAGTCATCATCAGCAAAAACTCTGAAATCTACAAGAAGAGGAACTCCAGAATCCACTAGGTGTATTTCTGATTAGACAAATCCAGTTCTATTAAACCTCTTTCCTTGACCCATCTATTAGATTGTCTCGTACTGGCCCTCGATTCCTTTCAGAGGGATTCATTACAGCACTAAAATCTCCTAGTAATCACCATTCTCCATTGTCATTTGGGCCATAAAAATATCGAAACCTTTCATGAACTGATGCATGTACATTTCACAATTATTGAAAAACTTTCCACTTCTAAAAGCTTCCTCTGCAATCCTTATGTTGCAAGATAGCAAATTCTGTGAAGTTGTTTCCGGTCAGACTGCACAACCTGAGGGTAATTATCTCATGGCACTGAGGCCAGCTGCACAACTTGACAGAAGAGCAATCAACCTATACCAGTTAGAGGTTGTCCATTGTCATACCTCTACTTCTAGAAAGCCCTATATGGCCACAAAAGTCTGATTGTATCCACATTTCAGAGTGTAGGGCATCCTACTAGGCCCTCTGCAACTTGTGTGGCTATTTCTGGACACTTGGCTAGTTGGCTTCATCTTGAAATTCACTGGCATCCCACAGGCTAAATCCATCAATAGGCATTATTTCTCAAATTAATTTTGGAAAATGGGACAAGGTAATTGCTTCTTTAACTTCCCTAGTCCACCACCTTCTTATGCCCATTTTCTATTCTGGTGCTACAGAATTGCTTTTCTCGTCTTCTAATCCCTTGATACCCCATTATACCAGCCTCTAGTACTCTGGCATCTAGCATATTCAAGGGTAATGGAATTTTCATCCTGTCAGAGCTTTGAATTTGCCACTTCTTTGATGTCTTTTCTTGTTCATTCACCAAAACGGTAAACCCACCTTTTGGTACCTCATAGTTTGGAATTCATTATCTTTTTGAAAAGTGTGGATTGTACCACCAATTTTATAACAAATAGAGGTAGTACAATGAGGAAAAGAAGGTGAGAGGTTCCTCAACCTCAGAGAAAGAAAAGGAGAAGAGAAAAAGGAAGTTCTATCTGCCTTCTGAGAAAACTCCTCTTCATATGGAGAGGACCTTTATAGAGGTGCCCCGTGTTCCTGCAATTGTGAGCCAAATGATTTCTCTTATGGACTTTAATACATCAATTTTTCATTTTAACTGGATGTTCTTTTTTCTTCATCTATGCTGATTCATTACCCATGGCAGTATTTAAGCAGGCACATGTAGGCACTTATGCAATCCACCTAGGTGCTTGGAGGGTTCAGGCATCTAGGCTGTTTCTCCATCGTATATCAATTATTTGATGTCTTATTTGTTGATAGGCCTAGACTATTTTGTATGTATTATGCTTTGTTTCTATTTGTAAAATCTTGTTTTTTAATGATGATGTATGGTAGGGAATTAAGGGTCTGGTCTGAGCTCAGGTTGGCCGACACAGAAGTGAGGTGGGTCAGCTAGCCCTGACCAGATGTAGCCAGTCCTAGGGGTTAGGATCGGCCACTGACAGTACTCAAAGTATAAAAGGAAAAAGAGAGGTTGCTTTCCCCTTTTTTGGGTCCGAGGGAAGGGGATTTAATCTGGTGTTACTTCTGCTTTCTACTCGCCATGAGATATAGTGCTGCTTAGCTCCTTTGGTCATTGCACAACAAAGGCTGATGAAATAGATGTCTTTGGATGGCAGCATGAAGTGGATGCAGTAGATGTCTTGCAGGACCAAGATGGTCATAGATGCAGCTGTGGACAGTAATCCAGACAAATATGCAGTCGTAGATGAAACCTTTTGCTTTTTTAGATGAAAAAGCAAAAGGTTTCAGTTTACAGGTTCACGATATGTGACCAAATCATAGTTCTTTTTTAATTCATCTGTGACCATTTCACCATCAATAAATTTATGCAGAATTCCTTGTTGCATTCTTTGCTCCCTTCTTGGTCTCCTAGTTTTCATGTTTATTTGTACAGTTATCTCAAGTCTAAAAACTCTTTGTAATTCATCGACAATAATTTAGGAGCGTATGGTACAAATGCAACAACAATCTACAATGGAGTGTGAGACCACTATAGCTGAAGATGACATATGTGCTGAGGTGCTTGGGAGGACGTCTGGATATATACATGGTCGTGGACATGGACCCAAGCCACCCCAACGAGATAGAGCTATTTTTTCGAGTCAACCCACAGTTAGAGAGAAACAATTAGAGCAGGAGGTGGCGACTCTTCGAGATCAACTTGAGGATCAACAGAGGAAAATAGAATTTTTGATGACTTGGATGAATAGAAATAATATTCTCCCATCGTCTTCATGGTAAAAATATATTCCTTGTTGACTAAATTATCTTAAATATTTAAAATCTCATTTAACTTCTTTTCTTTTTCACTATTTTGCAGAATGATTTGCTTCCCACGATGTAGTTTCTACTCCGTCATCAGTGGATTCACGCTACAGATTATAGGATCATGAAAGTTGTCTTTGTTAAAGGTCATATTATTTTTTTATTTTTATGCTAAACAAAATTAATTTTTATTGTAAGGTGCAAAGGTATGAAATTAGTTAGCAAGGGAATATTGGTATGACGTTAAACTGCTACTATGACTTTAAATATTGCTATGATAATTTAATTATTTCACTGTTTGCTCATCTCATAATTTCTTGATTTACTATGTGATATTATTTTCAATGGCCTTCCAGGAAGTTAGGTTATTTAATTGCCTAATCTATGTATCCTTTATTGAATCCTGTTGACCAATTCACTGGTTGTCATGGTAAATGATTGTATCTATTGTCTAAAAATAAAATACATGAAATCCATGTCAGTTGATGCTTTGTAATTCACCCCTTTATGGATTCAGGTTTTTGATCATGATGGTCTTGGTTATTTGTCCTAAAAAATGCTACCGTATTTGAAAATTTATTATTTTTGAGCTAGTTGTCAGAATTAATTCTATCTTTTGGTGGCTTACAGTGGAAGGATTAGATAATATCCATTATTTAATAAGTTCAGTTGAGAGTGGACATATGTCGTTAATACAAGTGGAACATATGATGTTAATTTCTCTCAATAAATATTCATTTGTGACCAAATTTGATAACCATTAATATTACAAAAATAGTGATAAAATATATTTAGTACCTACCAAAAATGATAGTAGCTAATATTATAACATGATGCTCACTAATATTATAATAATAATGAACTAAATATTTAATTGTGACCAATTGTGATTGCCGCTAATATTATATAACGACAAAAAAATATTTAGTTGTGACCAAATATGATCGTTGCTAATATTATAATAATAGCGACAAAAAATATTTAATTATGGCCAACTGTGATTGTCGCTAATATTATAACAATAACGATCAAAATATATTTAGTTGCGACCAAATTTGATCATCGCTAATATTATAATAATAGTGACCAAAAAATTTTTAGTTGCGACGAAATATGATCGCCTCTAATATTATAATAATAGCGACCAAAAAAATTTTAGTTGCGACCAAATATGATCGCCGCTATTATTATAATAATAGCGACCAAAATTTTTTATTTGTGACCAAATGTGATTGTTGCTAATATTATAACAATAGCGACCAAAAAATATTTAGTTGCGACCAAATTTGATCGTCGCTAATATTATAATAATAGTGACTAAAAATATTTATTTGTGGCCAAATTTGATTATCGCTAATATTATAAAAATAACGACAAAAAAATATTTAGTTGCGACCAAATATGATCGTCGCTAATATTATAATAATAGCGACTAAAAATATTTATTTGTGGCCAAATGTGATTGTTGCTAATATTATAACAATAGCGAGCACAGTGTTAGTCGCTAATATTATCGAAATAGCAACCAACAGGTGTCTGCGACCAAGTTCATGTTCATCGCTATACAGAAAGTTTTAGCGACAAACTACGTATAGCGACGAATATTTGTCACTAATTGCGACTAATATTTTGGCCGCTATTAGGTTCATTTTTAGCGACCAACCTAAATTTCATCGCTAATAGTCCAAGTTTTAGCGACCAGACATAGATATTGGTCGCTACGAGCATCAGCGACGATGATATTACGACCATGGATCAATGACCTATTTGTGGTCGCTAATTCATTTAGCGACCAATTTTTATTATTTAGCGACCAATTGTTTAGGTCGCTGACGGTTTTTTTGGAGATTAGCAGAGATCATGCAACAAGATGGAGATGAGGGAGGAGGAAGCATAAGAGGATATATGGAAGGACAGAAAAGATCTAAGAAGGGATCGGAGGATGAGAAGAAAGGAGTGGATAGATCAATGGGTGGGCAGTGCCCACAAATAAAAACCTTGACGATGAGAAAATCAGTGGAAATTTCTAACAATAATGGATTGATCAAAATAGGAGGTGAACGGGGTATAAAATCCAACTCTCATAGAAGTGAGAACAGACCAGAAGGAGACCAAGTGAAAATAATGGACGAACTCCCCTCTTCCCACGGACAGTGAACTGGTTTTCCGGGCGTGTATTCTACGAGCTGCACCTTCGGGTTTCTTGAGCAATCTTCTTCATGAAACATGCTGGCAAAAGCTTCACAGAAATCATCCATATCGTCAACATGCCCCTTAGGTAGCAACGGCAGGCCAGAAATTATGCAAGCGGTATCTTCTTTTTCGACCTGGCTTGGCGGGGCCTTCAAGGTGCCTGGCTGCAGCGGCCCCTTTACAAAATGCTGGCGTAATCCCAGGTTAATGGCAGCGAATCCTCCAGGATTGATAGTGGTGACTCTCGATAACCCAGGCCTCTTTTACTCAGCTTTCCGCCCCTTGGGACCGGCTTGGCTCGTCCATGCAATTGAGCACCAAGACCTCTACCTGGTTGATAGCCTAATTTCAGTATAATGTTCTAGCCTTTGTGGTCCCTTATCTTAGGCTTCACCCTGACGTTCACCTATGCGACGGCTGGCTTGCATTGTGCGTAGGCCCATGGAAAATTGAGATCTAGCAAAGAGATAACAAGCCTATTGCTGGGCCACAGTGTCGGTAAGATCTTGTCAGAGATGGCTTCAACATACTGGACCATGGAGATGCTCTTGACCTTCACCACCCGCCCCTGAAATGGGAATTTAAGGCACTGATGGGCGGTAGATGGCACAACACTAAGGTTGTCGATCCACGGGTGACCCAAGATGGCCTTGAACATTAGGTCGATATCCAGTACATAAAACTCAATAGGCATAGTCAATGGGCCGAGCTCAGCTTGAATGGCGATCACCCCATGGCACACCCTTCTTGAATTATCATAAGCTGTTATAGTGGTAGGAGTGGGTCTCAACAAATCTTCTAAAACATTGCAGGACCGCAGGGTGCTTAGTGGACAAACATTAATGGAGGCCCCAGTGTCAACCAAAGCCGCATCGATGCTTACCTTATTCAGAGTGATAGAAATGCAAAGCGGCATCTGTCGAGCCTCGGGAGGTGCCAGCTCAGTTTAAGCAAATGTAATAGACGGCCCTTTGGAAATTGTAGCCAGAGCAGATGGTAGACTATCAACAGCCACGTCTTCATTCACCAGGACCTTTTGGAGAAAGTCCCATAGAGCATCTTGATGGATTTTGGACCGTTTGATCAGCTCCAAAATTGAGATCTTGGCCGGCATCCGATCCAAGTGATGTAGTAGATCATACTGCGTATCGGGAAATGGATCTGCTTCTTCTTGACTAGCGGCCTGCTGTGGAAACTGGGGGTTGGGTGCAGACGCACCAGTTGTTGGGTAGTTCCGGTGGAACAAACGCCCGCTCTGAAGGGCAAGGTTTTGGGCCGGTAAGGCATCGACCCTGTCCAGGGTACGTGGCTTAATTGGCCCAATGGGGTGGATGAGAGGCGCGGGGGTAGGTGTTGTGACGGCAGCGGGGGTAATGGGGGTAGTGGAGATGTTTACGGGTCCTGTCGGAAGAATGATGGTGGAGGATTGGATGGCGGGGTGGCAACAACGAGCAGAACGTGCACTTGCGGGGGAGCAAGGACAGGTGGCGGAGTGGGGAATGTAGGTGGTAAAATGAGGGGTTTGTGGAGAACGGCAGGCGTGGTTGGCGTAGCGGTGGCGGCTTGATGGTGTGGCGGAAGGATAATAGAAGTAGGAGGAGATGGAGTGGGTGAAGATAAGGTGTTTCGGTAAGTGTGGTGGAGGGCCATGAGTTGCTGAACAGAAGACTCATCATCATAAGATCACCCAGCATTGGGAGCCGGGTGATGGACAATGTTTACTTGAGCTGGTGGTGGTGGTTGAGGATTCGGAGCGGGCGGATGGTTCGGCATCGGATTTTGGTGAATGCCTAGATCCTGTGCAGGCTATTACTGCGGTTGTTGTGGCTGCGGCGCTTGCTGTTGCTGTCTTGGTGCCTATCTTCTCTTCTCCTTGATCTCCGTGATCACCTTGTGCATCTCGGCCCAGTCAATACGCTGCCCTTCATGCAAATCATACACAAAATCTCTAAACTGGAAACAACTTTCAATCGTGTGCCCGGGCTGCCGGTGGAAGATGCAGTATCTCGACTGGTCAATGGCAGGGTTCCAACTCGACCATTCCGGAGGAGGTTGCAAGGCACCAATGGACATGAGGGCTGTGAAAATGTCCGGGAGGGTTTCAGGTAAGGGAGGATATTGAGCCCTCTTTCTACCCGGGCGCCTAGGTGCAAAGCCGTTGGGAGGTGGGACATTATGATATTGTGGTGGTTGATGTGGCTGTTGGGGAGCGGGAAAAGATGGCTAGGCGTTTTGTGGAGCGGGGAACTGAGGATTGCGAGGAGGTTGCTGGAAACGGGGTGGAGCGGATTGGTTGGGGAATGGGAAGCTAATGGATTGCACTTGTTCGTTTGTTTGGACTCCTTCGGTAACCGACCCCTAGGGTTTTCTATTGTATTTGGGCTTTTGGTCCTCAAAAAGGGTATGTATAGGGGAGTCCTTAAGCTGGGTCTGAATGAACCTGGCCCGACTGTACAATTGGTGCATGTTGGCAATATCGTTCATAGTTAGGATGTTGCAGAAGGTAGGAGTGGCATTGGAGATAAGCAACTTGACCTTCTCCTCTTCCGGAATATGGCTGGGCACACTGGCAGCCATCTGCCTCCATCTGTCAGCATATGTAGCGAAATCTTCATCGGCCTTCATTTTCTCAGCGACAAGGTTGGTAAAAGAGCACTTCGGGCCAACCCAGTCTTGGAATCTCTGGATGAACTTCTCTTTGACAATCTTGAAGCTCTTGGCATCTTCTAGCCGCGGAATATAAAACCATTCTAGCGCTACCCCATCCAACGAGTGACGAAATAGATATGCCATGAGGCGGTCATCATATTGGAACTGCGCCGACTCTTACATAAAATCCTGCACATGATTGTACGGATTGCCATTCCCATCATAATTGCGGTACGTGGGGAGCTCGGATTGAGAGGGGAATCAATTGTTATGAAAATTGGGGACTAACACATCTGCCAAGGATTGTGGACCAACCCGCTTCTGAAGGAAGTCGAGTTGTTGTTGCATGGTGGCCCATTTATCAAGTAATTCTTGCTCACGGGATGGAGTAGGTGGACCAAAAGGAGTGGGCCCGGAGCGAGGAGCCGAAGGGTAAGTAGATGGAGGGGGAAGCCCATAAGAAAGATATTGGGCCAAGGAAGGACCCATATCCGTGTAAACTAGGTTGGCGGCGCCAGCCTAAGGGCGCAAGAAAAAAGCCAGGCCCATGAGGACCTACGGCGTTGAAGGAATGGATTTGTAGGGATCAACCTGGGGAGATGGAGGGAGCCCGGTCTTCCCCTTGTCAAGGATTTGATGGGCCGAATTAGAGGATTGGCCCACCTCCAAATCGGAGAAGCGAAGAATCTTAGGTTGGACCGGGGTGAGATCAATCAGAGTAGGTGGAGCCCCTGGACCATTAACCCTGGACTGAGAGATGGAGGTAGTTGATAGACCCTGTGAGATGGTGGGAGACGGGGCACCTGACCCCTGCAAGGTCTTATAAAGGGCCTGAAGCTGTGCCGGATCTAGCTGGGCCATCATTTGAAGAATGTGATTCGTGGAATTGTGGGTAGGAGGATTGGAAAGAGAGGGCTGGCCGCCCTCAATATCAGCAGATGTTGGAGGAGTGGCGGACCCTTCTCTAGACTGATGAGACATGACCCTGGACGGGTCTTCTAGCAGCCCCTGAGGACGGGAGTCCTCATGGGAATGGGAGAATTGAAAGGATGACATGGTGGAATCAAACAAGAGATTAAAGTAAGAGATGGTGGAGGAATTGCCCCTAGGAGAAAATCCTATGGATTTGAAGCAACTCCACATGCAATGTTGCACCTAAAGATGGAAAGCACGAAAAGGACTAATAAGTACTCAACACAAAACTAACCATAGAGACGCGCACAACCAAGGTGAGAAAAAACAATCAAGATCAACCAAGTTATGATGATGCACAAAGTTTTTTTACTTTAGTTTCTCCTTATAAGAATCTTAGTGATTTAATTAAACCAATGTTCACTCCAACAATGGGTTCCTAATAAGAATGGATTATGACAACTTGGTTGACACTAGGGTTGAAATCTCTCACAAATGCAACCTAGACACGGGGTGGTAAAGATACAACCGGCCCAGCATCCGTGTGGTAATCCACGGCTCACGGGGACTTACGGAGGTCCCGAGTGAGATCACCTAGTCGACCCCAAGGAATATGGAGCCGAGAGGATCACTCACCAAGGTAGGTATGCAACTATGGTATGAGATGAATGACCCTATGTGCACCGGAGTGCATGCAAATTCTAACTTAGATACTAACAAACAATATGAAAGCAATGATATAACTATGTACTGCAACAGGGAGGGGAGCAAACAACCCTCAGGAACCACGGAGGATAGTAAAATAATGAACTACAGAGGGGTGCCTCGAGATGTGTACATGAGCAACAGCGGCGGTTGACAGAAAACTGCTATCAGATGGCCACGGTTTCCAAGGAACCGCCTTCCGCCAGGCAGCATGAAACAACAGAAACAAAATGGGAAAATCGAGAAAACATGATGAATAGCAGGCAAATATGAACAGACGCAGGTCAAACAACACATAACACAATTGACATTAAGTGTCCCACCGTGATCGCCAAAAAAAGAGGTTGTAGATATTTAATGGGACCAATCGAAGTGATCAATAGTCAAGGTCACAACCTTGTGATGACATCACCTCAATGAAAGCAATAGCAATGAAGAAAGATAGCAACACTAACACTAAACACACGCCGGGGGCATGGGATAAATAGCAAATAACCGAAATAAAAGAGACACACGCCGTGGGTGTGGAGTGATTATAGAGAAAATAATGAAACAATCAAGAGGTGATATGCATAAAAGACATGATCGTGATCGCCACCAAGGTAAATAACATTGAGAGACTAGGTTACGTACCTTGGAAAAGGGGATATGAAGACGCACTCGCGAGCGGGGGAACACACAGGCACGGGGCTGAAGCGGCTCCGAGAAAATCACGGACATCCAGCAGCAGTTCGAAGGTAGCCGCGACCGTTGCCCAGAAAATAGAAATGTGAGACTTCGTTCCTCCTTCCCTTTCAGCCGGCCAAAAGGGAAGGGCCTCATGTTAGATGTTCTATAAACTTGCAAGGAAGAGTATAGAACACAAACAAACCCAATTAGACTTTAAGGGAGATGCAATATCTATGAAGCAATGATGACTAAACGCATAAAAGGATGGGCCGATACCTGGGGGGTTGGTGGTTTTTTAACCCCTGTGGGGCATGGAAGCAATAGGTGGATGTGTGTATGTAAGATGTAAGTGTATATAACGGAGCCCAGGCCGAGCAGATTCTGTAACGGAGACGCGGTTGGTCGATCAACCGCGGTCACATGAAAGCGGTTTCATGAAAACTGTGGCCATATTCAAAAATTATCACTGCGTCGATGCAGCAAGGCCACGGAGTCGACACTGCCGGAACATAACCGTGGTTTTAGATAAACCGCTGTTATGCGACAGCGATTTTGTCTTAACCACGGCCATGGCGGGCACACCAAATAATGAGTAAATCAGGGCGAACCTCATCCAGGGAGTAATAGACTTAAGAATGAAAGAAATAGGCTCAAGATTCAATCAAGGGAGCCCCCAGAACAATGGAAAACTTAGGGATATTATATTATGAATAAGAGAAAGACCCGACTTGTGGGCATAAAACAGGTGTCAACACTCATGACATGACTTGATACTACATGCTTGAAATTCTTGATAGCTTTATATAACTATCTTGGAACTTGCTAGTTCATCTATATTACTTCTCGTAATTTCACTCTTGACATTATCTTGTGTTCATGCATAGCTATACTTGCATTCATGTAACATGTAATTTACTTAAAGCAAGCTTGTACTTGAGATGTAATCCCTACTGAGCGTTCACTCACCTAGTGTTTTTCCCTATTTTTTAGGTAACTCCGATGACGAGGATCATTCAGATGGGTATGACCAAGAGAGCCAAGAGTAGAGTTACACCCGGATATCTTACTTTATCATCAAGCCGAGTCTTTTTCATCTTTCTTGAGTCTATTATTATAATTTTCTTTTTATTGAGTTGAGAATGTCATTTAGTACTCTTTTCCTATGAAAGATTTGTAATGGAGCTATTTGATTGTAATAATGAATAAATTGGATTTGGTATTATCTTGCTTGGCGCACTCTGTCTTATGTGTCGAATTACCTCGTGCTCTAATTGACAAGATTGATATAAACTCATCATGCGTACCGAGTTCCTTCTACGCTCGGGGCGTGACAAGTCGTAGCTTGCCTGGGCACGCGTGTGCCTACCTACTAGGGAGTAGGGAGAGAGCTACACCCAAGAGAGATGATTTTAGGCTGGTTGCCATAGGGCCTCCCACTTGTCGGCTTGAGTCCGGGCCGGGAGGAAAATTAGCTAGAGGGCCTGACGTAGCGCAGTCAGTCAGTGTGTGCACACGTGGTCGGGGACTTCGGACGCGTGTGTAGGTGCCAGAAGTACGTCTGCATATGGCATGCGAGTGTGTCCTCCCGAACTTGTGCTGCTGCTACCTACAATGCACAAGTTAGAAAGAAAGAGATAGAGTGATCGACAGAGGTGTTTACCTGAACCTCACAACGGTAGAATGATCGTGAACGCCTTAGGAACGGGAGAATGTGGGTTCTTCCTGTCCTCGCTCTTGGCCGGCCAAGAACAAGGAGCTCTACAAGTCGATGACGAGGTTCCTGCAAATTAACCAGCAAACAGAAAGACCATAAGACTGAGAAAGTGTGGTAAATGCTCATGGAAGTAAAGAACGCATGCAAATGGGGTCAATCGTATCGGGAAGGGGCGCAGAAAGGGGGATGGTTGAGACTTTCGACCATTCGCCTTTCCTATTTTTTGGATTGGAAAACCTCTTTAAAATAGGGAGCTATGAAGATCTAGTATGCATGCATGTAGTAAAATAGGAAGGAACGTAGCAATATAGGGAACACGGGAAAGAAGGACGGGGTTTGCTCGTCAACCAATAGGGGGTGGCCAGCTATTTGGCCGTTCAAAAGAGGTGGGCGACCATGTCGATGGTCGCCCCCTGTAACCTGGACTCTCCGGTCGCGGAGCTCTTCAACGGTAGGTTCTACTGCTAGGGAAATGCCGGGAAGGATGCTATCGTGCTCCCAACTCTCCCCCCAGCTTGAAGGAACTATCAACCTCTCCTCCTCCAAAATGTCTAACCCCCCCCGTGAGAAATGTCCCCCAACGCCCCTCTGTGGTCGAACGAGGAGTTTTGTATTCTGGGGCTCACTCGAGAAGCTTTGAACGTAGTGGGATAGAACGTGGGCAACGAGGGAAAATCGTGCGAGACATGGCCGGAGGACGAGCCACAATCTTTGACCAGCAGTTGCTAGAAGGCAGCCAGGGCACTTGCCTTCTGTCAAGGGGTAGGCGGCCAGCAGAGTGGCCTTCTAAGATCCTGGGCGGCCAGGTCGGTTGCCTTCTAGGTGGATGAGGGTGGCCATGGGGTTGGCCTTCTTGAGAACTAGGCAGCCTACCTAAACAAGGATGAGACTCCATACTACCATTCAACCAAGAGGAAGTATCACTTCTATGGTGGCTAGACAAAGGGTCCGCGGGATGTCCAAAATTAGGCATCTACAGTGTGCTGACGAGCACTACCCCAACTAGACCTGTAGCACCTCTGGTAATTTTCTAGAATTTTTTGGAAATTAAAGAGAATAATTTAAGCATTTAGTATGGCTTAAGGGCTTAATGGGCTAATTAATGGATTAATAGGTTAAAGTCTTTGATTTAAACCCAACTATTAACTAAAATGTTAAGCCCACTTAAAATGGACCTTGAGACCTAAACCTAAGCCTTTTGGCCCAAGCCCACACCCTTGACACGCAATAGGGATAAGTTCCCTATTTAAATAAATAAATAGGGGATATTAGAAGGGGAGTTTGAATTAAACTCAAATTTCAGAGAAAGGACCAGGTCGCAGTCAGTCGCGTGACCGCGTTCTGAAGATACCATTCATCCCTCAACTGCTACCTACTTCCGAAAATGGAAAGTGATAAACACGGGAAAACTCAGATTTCTATCCCCTAATCAACCATGATTCAATGTGATCTGGCAAGGAGACTTGCCTAGGACTCTTAGGGGATCGACTTGACACACCATAGGACTCCTAATTCGAACTAAAACCTTAGCCCTAGGCCAATCCCTATAAATAGGACCCAGATCTGTTCTGCACGAACCCTAGTTTTGGAGCGCATGAAACAAAGGTATAACGTCGTCTTCGTAAGTTCGTCCTTTAGAACATTTTGTTCCCCTTAGTATTGTCTAACTTCCTTCCAATTTTCAAGTTAGGAGATCAAGCAGACAAAGAGTTAGAATGATCGGAAGTTGCTATTTCTGCACAGGACGTGCAGGAACGGGAACCTCCTTCCAACGAGAAATTCCAAGTCTAGAAGCAATCCCAGAGGTAGGTTGTCTCGTGATTGGCTCAAACAACATGTTAGGAATAAAAGCCCTCTCCTACCTCTTGATTTCATGCTTTCTACACAAAGTATTTCACATTTTAGTGTGATCGTGCAATAGGGTCTATAGTTCATGCAGTCCTTGAAACTTTAATGAAAAAATAGTAACTTGGGTCAAATTTCTGCTTTCTCATGCATTAGTCTCATGCTATCATGCACTATCTTTTAGTTTTATATAGTTTGCATCTCCATTTGCCATAGAAATTGGCCCTACAAGCTGGGATTTGCTTTTGTCTGGCGACAGACAGATAGCGGTCCTACAGAGACCACTACCTCCAAATAGCGGTTCTTGACAAACCGTGATCCATGTTCTGTTAACCCGAAATAGTAACCAGATCATGAGTCTTAATCTTCCTGCTATACATAATATCGACTATACTATATTCCGTAGTAGTTATGCTTTATGCTGTAGCAAGATTCAATGGGGAATATGTTTTCATGCCTCTCATGTGTTAAAAGCTTATTTTCACGTATGCTAAATTCACAAACATGGACCTTATAATATTGTATTTAAAGGATTTTACTTTTGATGGAACTTCTACACTTCGGTTCTATTTTAGCATGTCTCCTTATCATCTCCTATCTTTCTGCATTACTTGTTCATAGCCGTACTCCAGTACGTTGCTATTAGTCACATGCACATTATAGGAACCCTTTCTTGGACACTGAATGACACTCCATCGGATATTCCTTCTGTCGGACTAGGAATTCATGTTTCAAGGACTTCATAAGTCTCCGCGAGTTTGGGATTCTCACTAGGACGCCGAGCTGGTTGTACCCTAAACACCTAAGTCTAGAAGAGCACTTCACGATTTCTACACTTTGACCTGATCGTGGCCTAAAAGCGATCGCTCCCTGTTGATAGTGGCTGGCCAATGACCGCGTTCATGTTTCAGTTAGCACATTTCTGTTGAGTCGACCCAATTCATTCGTGAGTTGACGCACAGTCTGTTCGCAGATCCTACTCGAGCGCTACCTCAAGATGGCGGCCGTCTCTAAACCGCGTTCTGTCAAGTTTTCCTTAGCCCGAGGTCTGACCCAAGGGTTGATTATATTTCTGTTCTCAGACGATCTTATGACTGTCTGGAACCCAAACTTTATTCCTTAAGTCATTAATGAACTATAGAAATTGATAAATATGTCGTTATGCTACCGAAATCCTTCTGCAGTACAACGTTCTATTAAATCATTCTTGACCTCTTTTGACATGAAAATTGGTACGTTCTTACCTTGTCTACTGTCACCCCAAAGTCATTTATTGAACTTTACTTTCTTGGCCGAACTTTATTGTTATTTCTCGTGGAATTAGCATGATTCAAAACTTGAAGATGCAAGGGCGGGTACAGACGGTGTCCAAGGGCTCTAGTCTAGCCTCTCGGCAGATGGCCTAAAATATAGTATTAACAATGGGGTATAATGAAAGCTGGCGTCGCATTGCACTGGGAGTATCTTTTTTTTATAAACGGGTGAAATCCACGAGGCAATCTCATGAAATTATACATGCTTGAAAGTACATTCTTGTTACATGCTTGTTACATGACATTCTTGTGCATAGCCTTCCTAAGGTTATGAAAAATACATTCTCATTACATGATAGTACATTCTTGATTGAAAGGCCAAACTTATATTCTTGCTAGATCATGATCATATATTCTTACAAATTATATCATTTTCTACATTCCTATCTTGTTACTCGTTATTACTATGGTTTTATTTGCATGTTTTGTCACACTCTCTTTATCTTACCTTCTAGAGCGAAAATATTAATCATGTAAACTTGCCATCATGTTGACACAAAGATACCTACTGGGCGAGTGCGCTCATACCCTACTTTCTTTGACTTTTTAGGAAATTCTAGTGAGTCGGAGTCGGACTTTTCAAGTGATGATTCCGAGAGCGAATGAAGTTCAAGTGAAACCCTACAAAATTAGACAGTCTTGAGTCATTTATTATAATTTGGAGTCCTTCACTATAATAGGCGGTGAAGTTGGTCATATTATGTAATTTTTTATTTTCTTGAGTCTAGTGAGTTATGTTGTCAAATGAGTCAATTGTCCAGTTGTAACTTGGATTATGATTTCAATAAAGTTGAAGTTTTTTGTCATGTGACATTTGCATATAATGTTTATGATGTTGTATGTGTAGCGCTCTGATTGTCTTGCTAGCTCGAGACTTACTTGCCGGCTGTTCATGTTCCCGATTGTTTTCGCTGTGTATATCTCGGGGCGTGACAGTTAAGGTGGTATCAGAGCGTAGGCTTATTAAGTCCTAGGAAATGTCAAGTCTTAGGATTTAAGTCCAAGGTTCTAAGGATTCCCAACCTATGACCTAGAAAAGATTTATATTTCTAACCCATGTGAGATTGGGTAGAGCCTGGGATAAGATAGTTCTCTAGTAAGAACTAACCTCTAGATTAAACCTCATGGATTCAAAGAAAATGACAAATTTCTTATTTTCTTAGGCACTTTACTTTCCCAATGGCTGCAAACCGAGCTAACTGGGAAGCCATGCAACAAACGGTCCAAGGTCTCACCCAGGCCCTCCAAACGGTGGCACTGGTTGGCATGCAAGTTGGCACAAGAGATCTCCACCAAAAATTTTGGAGCATGAACCCTCCTCGGTTCTCGGGATCGTCCAACCCAGATGAGGTCGAGAACTGGATAGATGAGATGGACTAGATTTTTCATGTTATGCAATGCACGGATCAGGAAAAGGTCATGCTTGCCACTTTTCAGTTGAACAAAGTTGCCCGTAGATGGTGGAAGGCCACATCGGCTCATCTACCAAATGCCCAACTCAGTTGGGAGGAGTTCCTAGAGCTCTTCCGTGATAAATATTTCTCGGAGCATATCCGTGAAAGAAAAGTGGCATAATTTTCCTCTCTAAGGGAAGGGAAGATGTCGGTACAGTTCTCAAGGCTGGAACCATATGCTCCACATCTTGTTAGTACGGAACAACTAAAGGCCAATAGATTCATGGATAGATTGAGACCTATTTTCGTTAAGCAACTTGACCCACAAAACATCCAAACTTATTCGGAGATGGTCCATAGGGCACATTTATGTGAGAGGACCCTTGAAAGGTAGAAAAATTCAAGGGGAAGAATGAAGAGTCAAGCCATAGGCATGACAAGAGAGGAAAGAAAGAAGAGAAATTCAACATCATGGGAACTTACAAGTCCCGTGACAACAATAAGAGGTCTCGTAATGGCAACGATAATGGCAAGAACAAACGAGTTAAAGAAGAATAAAAGCAAGTCATGGAGGCTTGCAAATTCTGCTAGAAGTTTGGACACACTGCCGAAGAGTGCTGGAAGCGCCTCGGCGCTTGCTTACGTTATGGCAGTCGGGAGCACCGAATGCCCGAATGCCTGATTGCCCACTTATGAAAGAGCAACCTTCCAAGAATGACGGAGGACGTAGGTGGCAAGGTCGTCTAAATGCCGTCATGGATGATGAGCCAACAAAAAAAGGTGACATGGTGGAAGGTACTATCCTAATTTATTCATATCCAGCTTTTGTCTTATTTGATACCGGGACTTCGCATTCTTTCATTTCCACTACATTTGCGAAAACTTTATCTGCTTCACCAGTTCCTTTACCTTCGGACTTAGCAATTACCACACCTCAAGGTTCTGGAAATGAACTTAAATATCACTATCCCAGTAGTGAAGTAACCATTGAAGGTCATAATCTTCCTGCAAATCTCGTATGCCTAGACATGGAAGGCTACGACGCTATCTTAGGTATAGACTGGTTGTCGGACCACTATGCCGATATTAATTGTCGCCATAGGTGAATCTCCTTCTAAAAACCTGACCTTCCGAAGTTTTCTTTCCTTGGCAACAAGTACAAGAAGCATCATGTTATTATCTCTTCTCTTCACGCCTGCAAACTCATCTCGCAAGGTTGTGAAGCTTTTCTTTCCTTCATAATCACCACCGACCATAAGGAACCTATTTTCGAGGAAATTCCTATTGTAAAAGACTTTCCCGATGTCTTTCCCTCCAAACTGCCCGGTTTACTGCCCGAAAGGGAAGTGAACTTTTCCATTGAATTAATTCCGGGAGCAGCCCCTGTTTCCAAAGCTCCTACAGGATGTCCCCCATGGAACTTAAGGAGTTGAAGAAGCAACTGCAAGAACTACTGGAGAAGGGCTTTATCAGGCCAAGCACATCCCCTTAGGGTGTGCTGGTTTCTTCGTCAGAAAGAAGGATGGATCCCTCAGGTAGTGCATAGATTACTGGCAGTTGAATCAATTAACTATCAAGAACAAATATCCATTACCGCGCATCGATGAGCTGTTCGACCTGATCTCTAGAGCTGAATATTTTTCAAAAATAGACCTAAGGTCTGGTTATCACCAACTAAGGATTAAGGATGAAGACATCCACAAAACTGTATTCAGAAGTCGATATGGCCACTATGAATTCGTGGTTATGCCATTTGGGTTAACCAATGCCCCTGTAGCTTTTATGCAACTAATGAACAACATCTTTAGGCCCTATCTTGACCAATTTATGGTCATTTTTATTGATGACATTCTCATCTACTCTAAGATCCAAGAAGATCATGAAGAACATTTAAGTATAGCTTTACAAGTACTAAGAAACATCAACTCTATGCGAAGCTGAACAAATGTGAGTTCTGACTGAAGGAAGTTTCATTCCTTGGCCACATTATCTCAAAAGAGGGTATCTCTGTAGATCCTGCTAAGGTGGAAGCCGTTAAGAACTGGAGCAGACCAACGACCATGACTGATGTCAGAAGCTTTCTCGGTCTGGCTGGTTACTACAGGCGGTTCATAAAAGATTTCTCCAAGATCATCATTCCTCTGACTAGGCTAACAAGAAAAGAAAACCCTTTTATATGGTCAGCCGATTGTGAAGAGAGTTTCTTGACTCTCAAGGAACATCTTACTACCGCACCCATGTTGGCACTGCCTGTTGAAGGGGGTGGTTTTGAGGTCTACACCGATGCATCAGGCATTGGCCTCGGTTGTGTGTTAATGCAACATGATAGAGTGATATGTTATGCTTCAAGGCAGTTGAAGCGACATGAGGAGAATTACCCAGTGCATGACCTAGAACTTTCTACAGTTATCTTCGCCTTGAAGATATGGAGACATTATCTTTACAGAGAAAAATTCACAGTGTTCTTAGACCACAAAAGTCTGAAATATCTTTTCTTTCAGAAGGAATTGAATATGAGGCAAAGGAGATGGTAGGAATATTTAAAGGACTTTGATTTCTCTATTCAGTATCACCCGGGGAAGGCAAATGTTGTAGCATATGCACTCAGCAGGAAACCCATGACTACTTTATCTAGCCTTAGGATAGACATGAGAAACCTCCTTGAAGACTTTCCCCAATTGACCCTAGATATTAACACGGAAAGTGAAGAGTGTATTATCGCCAACATTCAGTCACAACCCATATTAATTGAAGATCTAGCAAAGCTACAAGAGAATGACCCTACACTGGTTGAGATCAAAACCAACATTGATCAACAGCCAGATTTCTCTGTCACGATCGATGGAAAGCTATTATTCCGAGGTCGGATCTGTGTGCCAGATCATGCGGAGATAAAGAAGCTGATTATGGAAGAAGCCCATTGGTTGCGATATGCAATTCACCCTGGTGCTACCAAGATGTATCAAGACCTAAAGAGGAGCTTCTAGTGGCCTAACATGAAAAGAGAGGTGGCGGATTTTGTGTCGCACTGCTTAACTTGTCAATAAGTCAAGGCAGAACATCAAAAGCCCGTCGGTAAACTATATCCCCTAGAAATTCCCGAGTGGAAGTGGAAAAACATCAGGATAGATTTCATCATGGGTTTGCCAAAACCAAGGGGCAGACATGATAGTATATGGTTGATCATTGGACGACTGACCAAGTCTGCACACTTTCTACCCATTAAGAGTGGATGGTCAGTGGATATTTTAGCAGCATTATATATCAAGGAGATTGTTAGACTACACAGAGTCCCTGTCACAATAATATCTGACCGAGACCCTCGTTTCACCTCACATTTCTGGAAGGGTCTACAACATTCCCTGGGGACGAGACTAAATTTTAGCACATCATTTCATCCACAAATGGATGGCCAAACTGAAAGAACCAATCAAGTGGTTGAAGACATGCTCAGGGCTTGTGCTATTGATTTTGGTGGAAGCTGGCATGACCACTTGCCTCTAGTTGAGTTTGCCTACAACAACAGATACCATGCTAGCATTCAAATGGCACTGTTCGAGACACTATATAAAAGAAGTTGCCGTTCACCTATTTGCTGGAATGAAGTTGGAGAAAAACAACTTCTAGGCCCTGAACTTGTCAGGGATACAACCGAGAAGATACAAGTTATCAAAGAAAGACTCTAGATGGCACAGTCAAGGCAAAATACATATGCTGACATTAGAAGAAGAGACTTGAAATTTTAAGTTGGAGACCATGTGTTCCTCAAGGTTTCCCCAAGTCATGGAATCAGGACATTCGGCATCGAAGGCAAGTTTACTCCGAGATTTATTGGCCCTTTTGAAGTTCTAGAAAGGGTTGGTGAAGTCGCCTATTGGATAGCTTTGCCTCCTCAATTATCTGGAGTCCATGACGTATTCCACGTCTCAATGTTGAAAAGGTACGTTCATGATGTTGCATCCCTACGGTTTTGATGATGTCTCACACTATAAATCAATTTGTTTTTCTTTCTAGATCAATTTGTTCTTTTACGGCGCATTTATTTGTTTCTAAGCATGGAGGGGGTATGTGCTAATAGCATCATTTAGGTCCGTGCATTACATATTATTCGCTCTTTTGCTTAATGCCTATTGAGTCAGTGCTAGTTCTGCATCTTTCACATAAAGTACTTGCCTTGGTGCAAGTCCTTGGTCATGCACAGATTTTGCTATTCATATGTTGTCCTTGTGCATTTCTCTAGGTCGTGAGCATTAAGGTCCGTGCATATTCTGTCTCTGCATCTCACCTCCTGAGGTCGCTGAAATTTTTTGAATCGGTGCAATTCTTGACCAGAATGCATTGGTCAAGCTGGTCATTCCTTCATCTCAGTGCAAATACATCTCGGTGCAAGCCTTGTCTTGTACTTCCTCTTGCCATCTTGGTGCAGCTCCTGCCTGGACTGCATATCCCGTCTCGGTGCATGCCTTGCTTAAAACAAATTCATGTTCGGTGCATAGTCAGGCCTATACACCTCTCTGTAGCAACGAAGTCAGTGCAGTTCCTGTTTCATGTCTTATTAGACTCGGTGCAAGTCCTGTAGACAGCTAACGTAGATTTGTGCATCTTCTGATTCATTCCAGGTCGGTGTTGGTCTTGCCCGTCTTAGCCGATGCTTACTCTTTTGATTCAGTGCAGTTTCTGGCTCTTTACTCTATACACCAATACGAATTGTGCTAAATGTATGACAAATATTCATTTCTTCTCTGAAAATTTGTCTGTGCATTCACCAGAAATATGGCACGTGATCCGAGGTAGATAGACGTCCAGAACATTCTCACACGTACCCCAACATCTTTAGGCGGGAAACGTGGTATCCACACGTCTAAGGTTCTGGATCAAAAATATATATATGCTATGGAAAAGGGTTCGAAAGAGGATGGAACAGTGAAAAAAGAAGAGCAGAGTGAGAGCAGAGAAAACCAGAGAAAGCCCACTCCATCCAGAGCTGAGAGAAAAAATTTTCTGAGAGAGAGAAGTGTTTGTGATCGTGAAGATCTGCTTCTACGGAAGCTATATTGCTTTTGGTTTCTAGAGAAGATTATCGTTCATCGATTGTTTTGTTTTCAAGTTTTTCTTTATCTTAATTCCATATTGTTACCCTCCACTGTTCGGAGGAAGGGAGAGGTTCTCCAGTTCTCTCCATTGTCTTGGAGGAAGAGAGGTTCGATCCTCTGATTGTGTGAGTTGCTTGGTAGTAACTGCACAGGGTCTCCTTTTCTGCGTGCAAAGGAAGGGAGATTGGTTCTCCAGTGTTTTCTTCTGGTTGATCAGAAGATTGAGGAGGCTGTTCCTCAGGGCAAGCTGTTTGGCAGCAGTTGTTACAGACTGAGTCTGCTGTGTGCGACTCTATATTGCAAGGAAACCTTACTCTTGAGTAAGGGGTGGACGTAGATTGCGGACAGCAATCGAACCACCTAAAAATTTCCCAGTCTCTTCTGTGGTTTTCCTGTTTACGTTGTGTTGCTCTCCATCTACTTGTCACATTGCTTCATTGTGGGTGGCTTTCTCGATCTCATTTCTTACTCCTGTCATCTTTATTGCCTGTCTCCGAAATCCTTTTCACTGCATTTGGAGGGGTTGAGAAATCATGTCTGTGTTGTATTGATTTCGGGAGTGATCTATTCATCCCCCCCTTCTATCTCACTTTATGCTACACGTATCAATTGGTATCAGAGCAGGTTTTCATCATGTGGGCCAACGGTCAGGGTAATCCTAATGGTCCTCGAAGCTTCATGGCAGAGGGACAATCTACCAGCCGCCCTTCGTTCTTTGATGGTAACAATTATCTTTTCTGGAAAAATAGGATGGAGGTATTCATTAGGGCACAAGCCACAAGCTGTGGAGGGTGATCACTACAGGGCCATATGATTTGCCACCGAACGAGGATGCATGGTCAGATGATCATGTCAAGCTATCGTCACTCAACTGGACGGCCCTGAACATCATCCAATGTGCTGTACACCCAGACGAATACGCCCGCATCTCAGCATGTAAGATGGCCAAGAAAATGTGGGATGTTGGGTCCCGTAGTGCAGGAACACGGATCTAGAGGGGGGGTGAATAGATCCTACTACTAAAAACTATGACCGATTAAAAACATAGACAAGCACACAGCGGAATTAACAACCTTGACGAGATTGAAGATTTCACTCAAGCAAGATGATTAAATTCTCTCAATCTCACCGTTCATACACGATTAAGATAAACACATTAATCTATTAAACACAAGGCAAACCACAATGCAAACCATAGGACACTGAGATTTTTAAGGTGGTTCGGGACCACGATGGGCTCCCTACGTCCACCCCTCACCAAACCCGGTGAGGCTTCACTCGGGGATAAATCCCCAACACGGAGACGACGCTCCAAACACACACGGGGATGAATTCCCACACACACACGGGGACACGCCCCAACACACACACAGACGGAGACGAAGTCTCCCACACGATCCAATGACCGGATCACAAACACATACACGATCCGACGACCGGATCACAACACACACACGATCCGACGACCAGATCACAACACACACACACACGCTGCAACAACCGCAGCACAATAACACAAACACGATCGCACGAAGGCGATCAAACACGACCGTATACATAAACGATCACACACACGAGTATCTCTATTGTTCAAAAAATAAACACAAATACTCAAGCATGCTCAAACCCAAAATATAGATCATAGAACATATCACAAAGAACTGATAGAAGACATAGAAGAAGTCCCCCTTTGATCTTCAAGGCCGGTTGATGATGTTCCTTGAACCACGAGTTGGAGGGAAGCCGGATGAAGACGATTCTTACGTCTTCTTGATCCTCTCTTCGATCCGCACCTTTTCTTCTTCTTACACGATCTCCAGATCTTCACGGATGTAGATGATATCCTCCTTGGAAGAGCTCCACCACGTTCTCCTCTTTTTCTTCACCTATACGAAAGAGCAAATGAGCATTAGGGTTAATCCTTTTTCAAATTCGGAGCAACACATTGATATATATAGGAGACATACCAAATGACCCATATACCCCTTCTAAAATGAGTTTAAAACACCCTAACATGATTAGGAACCATTAGGGTATATTATAGAAAGGTTTGAAAAGGTTTTCAATGAGATTTGACCACTTTCGTAAGTCCCGTCAGGAAGGGGTCGACCCTCGGGCAACAGGTTGCTGGAAAACACAAAAAAACACCTTGTGTTATAGGGGTCGACCCTTACAGTGGGGGTCGACCCATGCAGTGGTTGGGCACACAAAAAATAGCTCTGCGCGCTTCGGCGGCAGGAATTAATTCTCCTAGCTCCAAACTCCGATCGAAGCGAGACTGGAGGCATTGGAAAGAGTACTCCCAGAGCTACAACATAAAATTTTTAGAGGGGAGATCCAATGGTCGGATTGAAAATGGTGAAGACTGTAAGACAGTTTGAGTTTGAAAAATAACTAAAACCTCCATCAAACCAAAGGGAAACAATTGATTAAATGTTACCATAATCCCATGAAGATCAACAATGATTTTGCATCCTGAAAAACATGATAAACCAAGAGGTTAGTTGAGAATCAAAATATATGAGCTATGCATTAACACTATGAACATGTTCATAATGAAATACATCATTGAACCTATTCAAATATGCGTTTTGCTTCTCAAATCACTTAGCAAAAATACATTTGACCAAATGACAAGGTTTTGAAATGATAAGCATGAATCTATCATTCAATCAAATATAATAACATGGAAGCTCAACCATTCAATCACATTCTTGAATCAACCAAATCTTCAACATCAAGATGCTTCATTACACAAGTGTTAACAATCATGTCAAATGCAAAGCATACATAATATCATAGAACCACATTCATTCAAATGGCATTCTTGTTGACAAAAATTAATATTCATGAAGCCTTATTTTCACGAGGAACATTGTCTTCACATGCATCTCACACATCAGAAAATACCAATCATTCATGCAAGGCATGAGTAATATTGAACCAAATCTCATGAAGTCTTGTACGAATATTTCAAGCACAATACAAGCTTAAAAGCTTCAAGTAGAAAATGCATGAACCACATTCATGTCATTAGCAACTTAGAAGATCACATCCATCAAATTTCAAGTTACAAGGTTGAGGTTATTTCAAGCCCAAAAATCTTACGAGGAAAGCGCATGAAAATACTCAACCAAGATTGTGAAAAGCTATTTGATGGAATGCATGAAATATAGAAGAGTCATCACAATGCAGTGAGTTAGTCAACTCCCTTTTTCAATAAGATCTTCATTGATGTACTCCTTTGAGTTCCAAACATAAATCATGGATTTTAATCCTATAAATCAAAATATTCAAAGCATGAGACCATTAAATACAAAGCATTCATATAACTTTCAAACATGAACAGAGTTAACTCCCTTTTTCATTGATGGACTCCTTAAGATTCCAAGTATGAGCCATGAAGTTGTATTCCTGCAAACCAACATAAATATAACGTTAGTTCCTTAAACATCAAGTGTAACTCCATCTTTCAACCCATCAAATCAAGATATGAAACATGTTGTTCAATGAAACATTGTTAAATGAAACACATACACACACAAGCACAATCGTTTTGATATCATCAAAACCAAACACGAACTAGGGGTGCAACAATCTCCCCCTTTTTGATGATGACAAAACGATGTGTGTGATAATATAAACATTGAGCCATTCTTCCCAAGACAACATCAATTATCAAGCATACAGCATTGAACAAACACCAAACATTAACACACACCATACACATTAACACACACCAAATATTCTCCCCCTTTTTGTCATCTACAAAAAGACAGGGGGTTGAGGGACATGATAGGAACGTGTGAGGCCAAAAGAATGAGACCAATTGTTGAAAAATGTCAAGTAGGACTTGTACAAGCTGACATCAAGTATGAACTATATGCATGCTGAAAAATTGCAAGTATGCAAATATGCAAATTAGCACTGAATATGCAATATGTGAATGCTAATCATGCAAGATATGAAGCTATGCACATGATAACTTCTATCCTCCAAATGCAAGGTTTATGCTCAGAATTAGACTCAAGGGGAATGCATGAACATGCAAGCACACAAGCACAATCGTCATGCACACAAATATAACATATAGTAACTCCCCCTTAATGAGGCACGGTGTAAGAAAAGAGCATGTGATTCAAATTCAAGAGTATAAGACATGAAGCATAACTAAGAGGTTTTGTGCATACACAACTAGGAGTACTACATAAACCATGAATGTAGGCAAATTCATAAAATACATATATCACAAAATGTCCATGTGAAATGTGAGGCAATGACTAATGAGCTTCAAAACATATGGATTTTTAGATTTTCTAAAAAACACTAGAAGGTAATCTCCTCTCTACACTTTCACTTTAGATTCTCGACTATCGGTAACTTCGCACAACCCCGATTTTGTTTTTTTAATGGACTTCACTTTTCGGCGCGAGTTTCCTCATATGTCTCAATGGGGATTCCCGGCTACTTGGATTCGTCACACATATGGATTTTTGTTTCTCCTTTTGACGCGAGTTTCCTCCTTTGTTTCAGGGGGGATTCTCGGTTATTCGGATCCACATTCCACTTATTGAATTTTTGTAGGGTAGGCAACTTTTTCCTCACGATTATTCTTTAATGTCGATGTAGAGATTCAAGTTCCCTTTAAAGTGTTGGAAGGAATTTCTTAAATCATTATCAATGAAATTAATTAAATTCATTATGTGCAAGAGTGTGGAGATAAATTTTTATTTTGCATGTATAAAATGAATTCGACAAGATATAGCTATGACTCCCCCTAAATGTATGCACGGTCGGAATCAAATCCTCCCCCTTAATATATGACATGTATCACATATGAATAAAATCACTGCATTGTTATTTATCAAGGAGGTGAGGTCTTAGAAAGATCAAGAAATGGTTTCATAGGATAAATACTTACAAGCATGCAAGGATTCATGAAGCATACATACAAGCATTCACGAGTCAAGATATGCGATTATCATGAAATATATGCATATGCTCTATATGCATGAATATGCAATATGCATCTTTTTATCATTTTATATGCATAGTATATGAATGATATGCAAAGATGCCAATGCAATGCAGAATGTCAGATTTTTGTTTAAAAGTTCTAAATGCATTGCAAAATTTAATATGGGTGCAAGATGCAAGTTTTCAGCTTTTCATATAAATGATCTAAATGCACCTTATCAAGTTTCTAATGCATAGTATATGAATGATATGCAAAGATGCCAATGCAATGCAGAATGTCAGATTTTTGTTTAAAAGTTCTAAATGCATTGCAAAATTTAATATGGGTGCAAGATGCAAGTTTTCAGCTTTTCATATAAATGATCTAAATGCACCTTATCAAGTTTCTAATGCATAAAACTTATAAAAGCATGAGAATATAATGCAGGATGCAAATTTTTTATTTTATTTTTATTTTAGAACATCATGACAGAATGCACAAGGAGACATACATATTCAACTGATGAGCAGCAACCATTTTCCAAGACTTGCCCTTTTTGAACAAGGGTACACAAATGATCAAAATCAAGTAGTGAACACAAATTATTTTCAGAAATGTTCAAAAACAGATTTTCAATAACATTTCAAGAACTTAGAGTGTCATCCACAGACCAAATAGATTTTATAGGTTTTGGTACGAGGTGGAGGTGAAGGTTTTAAAACCCAACTCACACATAGTGAGAGCTTCTATGTGGACATAATCCACCTTTCCACTACACACCATTTGATATACCAGATACTCAATTTCACTCAGATGCTCATGCATTTCATAATGAAAAGTATTCAGTAGGCAAAGACATCATGCTTATTCCTCAAAATTTTCAGATTCATTCAACCAATGAGACATATTCATCATAGTAGAATACAAGAACAACAGATAAAGTTTAGAAACAATATCTGTCAAAGGAACAATTCTGCATATCAGAAATTTTGCCTTCAAGAAGCAAGAATGAATTTCAGAATCAATTTGAACGCACATGGTAATTCAGAATTTTAAGGCAAATTGATTTCCTTCAAAAGACATGTTTCCACATTTCAATACCAATTGTTGCATATGATCAAGCAATTCCACAGTTCAAAAATTTTGCCCTTTTGAAACAAGAAGGTTTTTCAAATTCAATTTGAAGGCACATGCAAATCAAAGGTAAATTGATTTCATTCAAAACACATGGTTCCTTATAAGCCAAATAATTCAATTTCTGAATTTTGGTACTAGACGGAGAACACAGGTCCGAAGACCACCATCACGCTTAGTGGAAGTATCCAGTTGAACGTAGTCCAACCTTCTCTAACCACTATTTGATATACCAAATATTCATCCATTGAAGACATATGTGGCTTGTGAAGAGTTTAGAGCATAACAAGAGAACATACCAAAATCTCATTCCAAAACATCAAGGCCACCAAGTTTGACTATGAAGGAGTAAAGTTGGGATTTTACCATATGAGTGTGCCTTGTTCCATTTTACTGGAACCCCTTTCATTCTTTATTTATCTCAAGGCACACTTGCATCCAAAATAATTCATTCAACAGATTTGGGCACCCAAGCCTTTTTGGGTCCCTGGAGGTTGGTAGCATTGCCACCAAATACTTTCTTCCTTTTCATTGCTACAACATCATCATTCTTCATGATCATGTAATCCTCAATAACATGTCCACGGTTTCCACAATAAAGGCATTGAGGAGAAGCAGTTTTACCAAAAGACTTCCTTTTTGGAGTAAAAGAAGTTTCAAATCCATTCCATCTTCTATTTTCAAAAGGTCTAGATTTAACAAAATTAGACCTAGCATGCATTCTAGAAGCATGGAGATTTTCTGTTTTCGAAAACCAACACTCTTTCATAACATGACCGTATTTCCCACAATGAAAGTAACAAGGAGTTGTGGGTTTACGGAATGGTTTTTCATTATTTGCATGAGTGTTCGTGAATGAATTTTTCTTTTGGAATGCAAACCTTTTAGCATGGGAAGCATGTTCATTTCTGAATTTTCTTTGAAAGTTAAACTTAGCATTCATGGCACTATAATCATCATTTTGTTTCACAAAGTAATCATCCATGACATGGCCAAGTTTGTGACAATAAAAGCATGAGGTATTTTTCTTTTTACATGCAAGTTTGTCATCCTCTTTCATAACAACACAATCATCAATTACATGTCCAAACACACCACAATAGAAGCATTCAACATTGGACTTTGATTTTTGAAATCCATTTGGCATGGTTGGTTTGACATTTTTCTTTTTCGTAAAATCATTTTCAGAAATTTTCATTTGTGCAATTGGAGGTGGTGCCTTAGAAGTGCTCGGAATATCAGATGCATGAACAAATGAAGTTTTCAATTTGGATTCAAAAGACTTTTTGTTGACCGGGGTGTATCCAAGACCTTCTTTTTGAAAGTTCACCTTAACACCCAACATTTTGTCCAAATTTTCTTTCCCTTTCACAAATCTAGACAAATCATCTTTTAAACTTTGCACTTCTTCTTCAAGAATAGAAACATGCAATTCAGCACTCGTGACTTCTTCTTCACATGCATAAACTTTCTCATTCAACAAGCAATTCACAGATTTGAAGCTTTCATTTTCTTCCTTGAGTTCTTTGTTTTCAACATTCATGGAATGTAGTTTTTCAGTCAATTTCTCAAGGACTTTCTCAGTTTCAACAAGTTTTGAAATCCTAGCAAGCATTTGTTCATTTTCAGATTTCAACAAAGCATTTTACTTTTCAAGTTTATCAAAACTTTTCAACCTACTTTCAAGTAGAGAAATCTGAATCAACATGGAACCTTTCTCCTTTTTGAGTTTTTCATTTTCATTCATGATGCTCTTGCTATCAAATTCAGAATCAAGCAATTTCTCAAACATCTTCTCATCATCAGAAAGAGAAGCTAATTTGTTTCTTAAGATTTCTTCAGATTCTCAAGCATGAAAATTTGAGACAACAAGAATTTATTTTATTCCCGCAATTCATCACATTCATGTTCAATTTGAAGAGATGTATTATATTTTCTAGCCATTTCAACATCTTCATTCAAACAGGAGATCTCTTCTGAAAATGATTCAACTTTTGATTCAAGAGATTCATTTTGTTCTTGCAGATGTTCAATTTTTGACTCCAAGATTTTACAGTTCTCACAGGAGGAATTAGCATGCCCATTCTCATTAATCTTCCTTTTCAAGGTTTTATTTTCAGATTTGAGTTTCTTGCATTTATCATACACCATAGCATAAGCCATTTGCCATTCCTCAATAGAGAGTTCTTCGTATTCAGAATTTACCTCATCATAATTTTCTTTATTGAGTTGATCATCATTGTCGGCCATGAGACAATTTTGTCCTTCCATCTCTTGAGCTTTGATCAACTGATCCATGAGCTCCTTGGCCGTTCTACAAGAAGAAACAAATAGAAATATACGAGTATCAATGGCTCCTTTCAATAAATTTAAGACAATGACATTTTCATGGTTTTTCAATTTATCTCGACTAGACCACTTGGTCTTATCTAGAGGCAATATGTGAGGACCATCATAAATCAACTTCCAAAGATTAGGATTAATTGAATTGATTAGTCCACACATTTTACCTATCCATGAAGTAACATCAGAACCATTAAGAATAGGAAGGCAATTCATCGACACGTGCTCAACAGAAAAATTCATGATTGTAGAATGCACTAGGATCACTCTGTAGATCGTGAGATCTAGGGACAGCAGAGCCTCGCTCTGATACCAATTGTTGGGTCCCGTAGTGCAGGAACACAGATCTAGAGGGGGGGTGAATAGATCCTACTACTAAAAACTATGACCGATTAAAAACATAGACAAGCGCACAACGGAATTAACAACCTTGACGAGATTGAAGATTTCACTCAAGCAAGATGATTAAATTCTCTCAATCTCACCGTTCACACACGATTAAGATAAACACATTAAACTGTTAAACATAACAAGGTAAACCACAATGCAAACCATAGGACACTGAGATTTTTAAGGTGGTTTGGGACCACGACGGGCTCCCTACGTCCACCCCTCACCAAACCCGGTGAGGCTTCACTCGGGGATAAATCCCCAACACGGAGACGATGCTCCAAACACGCACGGGGATGAATCCCCCCACACACACGGGGACACGCCCCAACACACACACAGACGGAGACGAAGTCTCCCATACGATCTGACGACTGGATCACAAACACATACACGATCCGACGACCGGATCACAACACACACACGATCCGACGAACAGATCACAACACACACACACACACGCTGTAACAACCGCATCACAATAACACAAACACGATCGCACGAAGGCGATCAAACACGACCGTATACACAAACGGTCACACACACGAGTATCTCTATTGTTCAGAAAATAAACACAAATACTCAAGCATGCTCAAACCCAAAATATAGATCATAGAACATATCACAAAGAACTGATAGAAGACATAGAAGAAGTCCCCCTTTGATCTTCAAGGCCGGTTGATGATGTTCCTTGAACCACGAGTTGGAGGGAAGCAGGATGAAGACGATTCTTACGTCTTCTTGATCCTCTCTTCGATCCGCACCTTTTCTTCTTCTTACACGATCTCCAGATCTTCACGGAAGTAGATGATATCCTCCTTGGAAGAGCTACACCACGTTCTCCTCTTTTTCTTCACCTATACGAAAGAGCAAATGAGCATTAGGGTTAATCCTTTTTCAAATTCGTAGCAACACATTGATATATGTAGGAGACAGGCCAAATGACCCATGTACCCCTTCTAAAATGAGTTTAAAACACCCTAACATGATTAGGAATCATTAGGGTATATTATAGAAAGGTTTGAAAATGTTTTCAATGAGATTTGACCACTTTCGTAAGCCCCGTCCGGAAGGGGTCGACCCTTGGGGTCGACCCTCGGGCAACAGGTTGCTGGAAAACACAAAAAAACACCCTGTGTTACAGGGGTCGACCCTTGCAGTGGGTCGACCCCAGGGGTCGACCCATGCAGTGGCTGGACACACAAAAAATAGCTTTGCGCGCTTCGGCGGTAAGAATTAATTCTCCTAGCTCCGAACTCCGATCGAAGCGAGATTGGAGGCGTTGGAAAGAGTACTCCAAGAGCTACAACATAAAATTTTTGGAGGGGAGATCCAATGGTCGGATTGAAAATGGTGAAGACTGTAAGACCGTTTGAGTTTGAAAAACAACTAAAACCTCCATCAAACCAAAGGGAAACAATTGATTAAATGTTACCATAATCCCATGAAGATCAACAATAATTTTTCATCCTAAAAAACATGATAAACCAAGAGGTTAGTTGAGAATCAAAATATATGAGTTATGCATTAACACTATGAACATGTTCACAATGAAATACATCATTGAACCTATTCAAACATGCGTTTTGCTTCTCAAATCACTTAGCAAAAATACATTTGACCAAATGACAAGGTTTTGAAATGATAAGCATGAATCTATCATTCAATCAAATATAATAACATGGAAGCTCAACCATTCAATCACATTCTTGAATCAACCAAATCTTCAACATCAAGATACTTCATTACACAAGTGTTAACAATCATGCCAAATACAAAGCATACATAATATCATAGAACCACATTCATTCAAATGGCATTCTTGTTGACAAAAATTAATATTCATGAAGCCTTATTTTCACAAGGAACATTGTCTTCACATGCATCTCACACATCAGTAAATACCAATCATTCATGCAAGGCATGAGTAATATTGAACCAAATCTCATGAAGTCTTGTACGAATATTTCAAGCACAATACAAGCTTAAAAGCTTCAAGTAGAAAATGCATGAACCACATTCATGTCATTAGCAACTTAGAAGATCACATCCATCAAATTTCAAGTTACAAGGTTGAGGTTATTTCAAGCCCAAAAATCTTACGAGGAAAGCGCATGAAAATACCCAACCAAGATTGTGAAAAGCTATTTGATGGAATGCATGAAATATAGAAGAGTCATCACAATGCAGTGAGTTAGTCAACTCCCTTTTTCAATAAGATCTTCATTGATGCACTCCTTTGAGTTTCAAACATAAATCATGGATTTTGATCCTGCAAATCAAAATATTCAAAACATGAGACCATTAAATACAAATCATTCATATAGCTTTCAAACATGAACAGAGTTAACTCCCTTTTTCATTGATGGACTCCTTAAGATTCCAAGTATGAGCCATGAAGTTGTATTCCTGCAAACCAGCATAAATATAATGTTAGTTCCTTAAACATCAAGTGTAACTCCATCTTTCAACCCATCAAATCAAGATATGAAACATGTTGTTCAATGAAACATTGTTAAATGAAACACATACACACACAAGCACAATCGTTTTGATATCATCAAAACCAAACACGAACTAGGGGTGCAACATGGGATGAGCTGGAATTAATCTACGAAGGTACAGCTCAAGTGAAAGCAACTAAGGTAAATCTCTTCACCTCTGAATATGAGATGTTTAAGATGAAATCAAGGGAGACAATAACTGAGATGTATGCCAGATTGTCTCTGATCACAAATAGTCTTAAGGGGCTTGGGAAAGAGATAGCTGAGGGAGATATAGTCAGGAAGATACTTAGATCTCTAACCCCTACATGGCACACTAAGACCATTATGATAGAAGAGTCAAGGGATCTGACGACTATGACAGTCACCGAACTTATAGGATCCCTTATGACGTATGAGATGAATTTTAAAAAGAATGGTGAAAGAAGTGACAGGAAGGGCAAGAATATTGCCCTCAAGGTGTCCCGCAGCCAAGGAAGTAGTAGCAACGGGAGTAGTAGTTGCGAGTCCGACGGATTGTCAGGTCTCGACCAGGTGGAGCAAGCAATGCTCACTCGATAATTCAAGAAATTCTTAAGGTCTAAGGGAAAGACTTTTAGGAGGAAGAAGTCACACCCTTCTAGTAAGAACTTTGATTCCAGCAATGATAAAGATAGGAGTACTAAGAGAATTACATGTTTTTATTGCAGGAAACCTGGACACATGAAAGGGGACTGCCCTGATCTTCAGAATAAGGGTCCCAACTTTCAGAAGAAGAGCTCGAAGGTGCAGAAGAAGAAGCCACAGGCAATGGTCTGCACGTGGAGCGATGAGGAAGAAGATCCGGAAGCCAATTCCTCAGAGGAGGATGAAGAAGGAATTTGCCTGATGGCAAATAGCGAAGAGGAGGTAACAAATGTCTTTGAGAATTTTTCTATTGATGACTGGGAAGATGCCTATGCTGAACTGTTAGACAAGTTCAATTCACTCAGTAAAGAGCATAGGGTTCTGAAGAGAAAATTCAATACCAATATTGAAGAACTAACGCAAATCAGTAAGGAAAATCAGACATTAAAGGAAGAATTAGTAGAAATGACTTCTCTGAAAAAGGAAAATGAAAAGCACAAATTAGAAAATCAGGAAATTCACACACAGCTCAACGAACTCAAGATCAAAATTGAAGAGAGTCTAAATGAAAATAGTGTGATCACAGAGAAATATGAAGCTATTAAGAAAGTGAACACTGAACTTTTAAAAATTCTGAGACTCTGCAAAGAGAGCTGGAAGACAAACAGAAGGTTTTAGAAAATTTTGTTCAAGGAAAAACAAATCTGGATTCTATACTAGGAACAAGGGTTAATTTCAATAAGGAGGGTTTAGGCTATGACCCAATTAACAAGAGACCCTTTCAGTTCAAGACCACTAACTTCTGCCCAGAGAAGGGAAAAGAGAAGCTGGACACACCATCCAGCTCAAATAGCAGTCAAAGTGTTCAGCGTCCAAAAGACAACTTAACAAACAATGTTGGACGACCATCTAAAATAGGAATGAATTTTGTGAAGAACTTCACTAAGCCCACTCACCAGAACATAAGTGGTAGCTGGACCAAGCAAATGAATCAGAATAAAAGCTGGAACTACTATAAACGAATGGGTCCGAACATGAGTTACTGGAGAAACAACACTCTCCCTCACAAACTTGTTAATCAACAAGCACACAGAAGATATCCCAGGGATGAGAAGCCTAATAACTGGAATAGATTTCATTTCTCCAGACCAGTTGGACATAACTCTGCTCACAACTTCAATAGACCCGAAATTAAGGTGCAAGAGAAAACCAAGTTGAAACAATTCTGGATTCCTAAACATCTGCTTAAAGATTTGAATGATGTCTTTGGACCCAACTCATCTTGGGTTCCAAACCACTTTGCTTGATTTCGTTTGTGTAGGTTTGCCTGGTAGCTGAGAACAACAAGTGGTACCTCGACAGTGGTTGCTCTAGGCACATGACAGGAGACCGATCCAAGTTCAGCAAGTTAGAAATGAAGGTAGGGGGTCTGGTCAAATTTGGAGGAAAGAATAGAGGTAAGATCATTGGGGTTGGCACAGTTGGTAAGTCTTCCACAGACTCTATTGAGAAAGTTTTACTTGTGGAAGATCTTCAACACAATCTGATTAACATTAGTCAATTATGTGACAAGGGTCACAGGGTTGTGTTTCACAATAACTCATGCAAAAATTTTGAAATAAATTCTGATGTGGTTAAATTTGTAGCCAACAGGACCAATAATATCTACATGGTAGACTTAGATGTTGAGTCTGAATCTAATCTCTGCTTATCTACTAATTCTGAAGGTGATGCTTTTGATTGGCATAGACGTTTAGGCCATGCTAGTTTTTCTACATTGAATAAATTGATCAAGCATGATTTAGTTAGAGGCATGTCTAAAATCAAGTTTAATTATATTTCAAAAATCTGTGATGCCTGTACTCTAGGCAAACAGACCAGAAAGTCCTTCAAGCTAAGATCTGAGCCATTGTCCTCTAGACCAATGGAACTTCTCCATATGGACCTCTTTGGTCCTACTAGAACTCAGAGTCTTAATGGAAGTAGGTTTGGTTATGTGATCATTGATGACCACTCTGGATTTTCATGGATCTTTTTCTTAGCCAGTAAAAATGATGCTTTTCAAAAGTTTAAACAATTTTTCAATAAGGTAAAACAGGAAGGAAAACATAAGATTTGTTCAATTCAATCTGACCATGGAGGTGAATTTGAAAACTCCATGTTTTCTGATCTTTGTGAAAGAGAGGGACTAACACACAAGTTTTCTTCTCCCAGGACACCGGAGCAGAATGAAATTGTGGAGAGAAGAAATAGAACTATTGTGGAGATGGCCCGAACCATGCTGATTGAGAGTCAACTACCAAGAAAGTTTTGGGTAGAGGTGGCCAATACATCAACTTATACAATGAACAGGGCCATGGTAAGACCAATTCACAAGAAAACCCCCTATGAGCTATTGAAAGGTAAGAAACCAAACTTGGCTCATTTTAGGATTTTTGGAGCTAAATGCTTTATCCATAATAATGACAAGAAAGACTTAGATAAGTTTGATGCTAAAAGCTGTCTCGGAATATTTTTAGGATATTCTGAAGTGTCAAGAGCATATAGGGTCTTTAACATAACTGATCAGAAAGTTGAAGAGTCTCCACACATCATTTTTGGTGAAGCAAAAGGTGCTACTAACATTGAAGATACTGACAGGGATTCCAAGCACGATGGGGAATTCCTAGAAGACAAAGAAGAAGAGAAGGCTCAGCCGAATGAAACATCAAATCCTCCCAACCAGGAAGGGCTAGCTGAAACAAGTGAGTCTTCAATAAATGTTAGATATCTTAAAGATCACCCAATAGATAACATCCTAGGCAACCTTGAAGATCCTCTTAGAACTAGGTCTCACTTTAGGAATGTTAATAACCAAGACCTAATTGCTTTGGTCTCACAAATTGAACCCAAATCAGTAGAAGAGGCCTTAGCTGATCAATCTTGGGTTAATGCTATGTGTGAGGAGTTAGGACAGTTCGAAAGAAATAATGTCTGGGAGTTAGTCCCAAGACCAGAAAATTCTAATGTCATAGGAACTAAGTGGGTGTTTAAGAATGAAATGAATGAAGATGGAATCATTTCTAGAAATAAAGCCAGACTAGTAGCCAAGGGCTACTGTCAGAAATTTGGAGTTGATTTGGATGAGTCCTATGCACATGTTGCTAGGATGGAAGCAATAAGAATATTGTTAGCATTTGCATGTTCCAAGAATATAAAACTCCAACAAATGGATGTGAAAAGTGCCTTTTTAAATGGAATTATCAAGGAAGAGGTTTTTGTTAAACAACCCCTCGGATTTCAGTTTTCTCCCCAACCTAACCAAGTTTTCAGGTTAAACAAAGCCCTGTATGGTCTAAAGCAGGCTCCTCGAGCATGGTATGAAAGACTGATAGAATTTCTGATCAGCAAGGGCTACCACAGAGGTAAGGTAGACCAAACTTTATTTTCCAAGAGTACAAATAAATACCTCATCATAGTTCAGGTATATGTAGATGATATTGTGTTTGGGTTTACTAGCTCTGAACTATGTAATGAATTTTCTAAATTGATGTCTACTGAATTTAAATGAGTTTGGTAGGTGAACTAAAGTATTTCCTTGGCTTGAAGGCACAACAGTTAGAGGATGGATGCTTCATCAACCAGACCAAGTACACATTGGAAATTCTCATGAGGTTTGGCATGAACAACTTGAAGCACATTACAACACCAATGGGTACCAATATTTCACTGGATGCAGATGAGACAGGTAAAGAAATAGATGCCAAGCTCTATCAAGGTATAATTAGATCTCTACTTTATTTGATAGCCTCAAGACTTGATATACAGTTCAGTGTAGGAATGTGTGCAAGGTATCAATCTAGACCCACTGAATTACATTTAGCTGCAGTGAAAAGAATTTTCAGATATCTGTCTGCTACACACACTCTTGGTTTATGGTTTCCTGCATCACACACACTTGATTTAGTTGCATACACAGATGCAGATTATGCCGGGTGTAAACTAGATAGGAAAAGCACTAGTGGTCACTGTGAAATTCTAGGTGGGTGTTTAGTGTCTTGGGGTTCCAAGAAACAACATTCTGTGGCCCTCTCCACTGCAGAGGCTGAATATGTGGCTGCAGGGAGTTGTGGTACACAAGTCATTTAGATTAAACACCAGCTTCAGGACTATCAAGTAGACCTGGGGTGCACACCTATTTATTGTGATAATACTAGTGCCATCAACCTAGCCAAGAATCTTGTTTTGCATTCCCGCACCAAACACATAGAAATAAGGCATCATTTCATAAGAGATGAGGTTTCTAAGAGCAACTTTGAACTGATTCACGTAGGCACTGCTAATCAAATTGCTGATATCTTCACCAAGCCTCTAGACAATGACAAATTCAGCACATTAATGAGAGAATTAGGCTTATTCAAATTATCTTAATTACTAATCTCTTGATATTGAATTGTTCTATCTTGGTAAGAGGCTATGTGAGAAGTCTGTCCTTATTGTGAGGGGGAGTTCTGTGTGTCTGCTGGTTAGTTTTCTTTAGTGTTTCATTTAAGGGGGAGCTGGATAGGTAGTGATTTTGACTGATTCAAAAGACTGACCAGATATGTGTCAATGCTGGTTCTCATGACTGAATGAGTGCGATTCTCTCTCAGACAGTAGAATCTCACTCATCTCTTAAGTCTATAAGTCTGTGTTACTAAAGTCTAGCTAGAATCTTCCCTTTGGTAGTCCATCAGAGATTTGGATTAAGTGTTCAAAGTATATCTTCCTACATTGTCAATGATTCCGGTTCAGGCTAAAACCTGTATGTCTTGATATCTGTCCAGAACAACTTGAAATCTAGACTTCAAGATTCACTTCAAAGAAACAGTCCTTCTCGTATTGTCTTCAATCATTCCATCTCCACAACATAAGGGATCAACTAAATGAACAAAGGTCTATGGTTTGATCATTGAGAAACTGGGAGCTTCATCAATGAAGTGAGGTAATTCCTATGCCATGAGGTGTCAAATGTTTAAATATTTTTTTTTTGCAAAATGACCTTAATATTTCTGATCATCACAGAGCAATGGTGACAAGGTGGTTGTTGGGATCGGTGAGATAGATTCAGAGGGGGGGTGAATGAATATCCCCTTTGAAAATTACTCCCAATTAGAAACTTAGAACACTCAGAGATGTGAAGCTAAAGACAGATTCAGTTCTGCCGAAATCCAGTGATGTGTTTAATCAAACACATAACGTGCAATCAAATCTCTACTAAACTGAAGAAACAGGTCGGCCTAAGCATTCATCTAGCGGAAGCATAAATGAACATTCAAACCACAGTGCAAGAAGAGTTTTTAGGTGGTTCGGTCCTCCAGACCTACATCCACCCCACACTCAATCTTGAGTGTGGATTCCGCTGATACACAGCTTAAACCGCTGGGCCTCACAGCTTGCCTACAACCGCTGACAAACAGCTTGAACAGCTGGGCATTACAGCTTCGCCGACCAGAGGATACCACACCTCTACAACCGCTGGGGATTACAGTTTAACCCGTCCAGAGGAATCCTCCTCTGCAAACCGCTGAGCTTCACAGCTTGCTGTCCGAGGTATTCACCTCGCCCGCTGACAAACAGCTTGAAGAAAGGTTAAAAATGAAAGTAGGAAACAAGAACTAACAGCGACTGAAAGCTGTAATCAATGAAATGCAAATGTGGCTCCCATGGAGCTGACTGGATTGGATTTGATCCAGATTCCAGTGAAAACAGATCTTCTGATGGAGTCTTCTATCTTCTTTTTCACGAACTCTCTCTCTCTATTCTTCTGCAACTTCTTTCTTTCTCTCTCTCTCTCTTTCTTTCTCTTTCTCTTCTTCTGGATCGTGTAGGCTCTCTCTCTGTTTCTGCACTTTCAGATAAGTTCTCCTGCTTCGATCACTCTTCTCACGATCGCCCTGCTCCTCTGGAAGAAGCTTCTTATTTATAGAGCAGTGAACAGATAGGGCGTGTGCTCTCCATGATTCCCACCCAAGAGCCTAGACCACGTGACAGCATAACAGCTCACTGCATTACACATGTCACGATCCTGAGCCATCTCCATTCTTGGATCACGTGTCCTTATTAATCCCCTCGAGCAACAGACCTGTCAGATTAGGCTTGTTATCAGTGTGAATTAATCTGAAAGAAAAGAAAGGATGCATCGAGTAAGTTTGATATTTGAACTGAGCATGTACATACTTTATAGCATGTAATGCAGTATGCATATAATAAAGTATGCACATTGATGATGAATGCACGGGCATGCCATCAACGAGTGTACAGACTTTGTGTGCAATGTACAACCAATGTGCAGACTTGCTATGCCTAGAGTTTAAGCATGACTGCATAATGCACAAACTATGCGTGTGCATGTATGGACTTTCAGTGCATGACACTGCCTTACGTATGTATGAAACAGAATGTATAGACTTTGAATGCCGGGTGAAGAGTGTACAGACTTTGTCTTGAAAGATGCACAAATTCATATAGGAAAGTATGCACATTGAAGAGAAATGCTTAGGCATGCTATCAAGGAGTGTACAGACTTTGCATGCATGCGACAAGATGATGTACAGACTTTGCTAAAATGATGCACGGACATATCAGCAGAGAATGTGTAGACTTTGTATAGACATGAAACAACCGAATGCACTGACTATGCCTATGAATGTATAGACTTGCTAAGTCATCAAAGCAACCATGTGCAGAGTTAGTGTATGTGCGAGACAAATCAATGCATTGACTATGTATGTGCCTGAAGAGCACTGGCTGTACTGACTAGTCGAGTGAAACAACGGAGGTTGTACAGACTAGCCACCAAGGAATGTACAGACTTGAGTTCATGCAGTCTAGGCAAAATTCTGTACAGACTTTGTCCCTTGAACATGCATGAGTCTAGGCATTCACTAACTTATGGCCACCATGAAACATAGTTATGAAATGCACAAGCCTAGACAATTAACCCTGTACAGACTTAAGCAATGTACTGACTCTGTTGCATGCTTGCATCGACTTTATGCATGCATGTACAAGCTTAACGACATGTAAGCACCCTTGCATGGACTCAATGTTTATGCAGCAAACATATGCACGTCTAGGCACGGACTCAAGGTTTATCATCATCATTCTTATGTGGTGACTCATTGATTTGCCATCTTATGTGGTGACTCCTTGAGTTGCCATCATCAAAACAACAACACCCTATCATCAAAGCACAAGGGGCACAACAATCTCCCCCTTTTTGATGATGTCAACACAATGAGTCACACAGACTCAGCAAACAATTCTCCCCCTTTGACATAAACAAAAAGCAGATGGTTTGCGTGTGAAATGAAAGACATGTATGAAATCTGATACCAATACTCCCCCATAGAAACATGCAAAATGAGCACTGGAGAATAAAATATAAGAACTCCCCCTATCAACATGAATGTTTGACTACTCTTCCCTTAAATGCAGATGACCCAGAACTCCCCCTGAAGTGCAAGAACGAGCTCTGGTTAACCAATAAAGCAATCTGAAATCTACCATTACAAGCAATCTAAACTCTGGTTGAGGCACCTCACATATGCATGGACAGAATGAAACAGGTGGAAAGTCCACAGAACCAGAACTGGTTACAAAGCAAGATGGAAGATTCCAACAGTGTGGAGAGCGAGACAATGCTGTAAATGAAGTAGATGTAGCCAAGGGTAGGAGTAAATAACATCAAGCAAGGCACAAGATTTTCAACAGGTGAGTTGACATGATGAATAAGTTGTCACAGGTGAACCTGATCAGAGAGAAATGTATGGCAGGTACCGTAGTAATAAGTCTTCATAAGGAGAGACTCTCCGATCATAGGGGATTATGAATTAATCGACATGACCCAATTGATTTAATCATGATGTATACCAAATTTGTCAATTAAATTCAATACTCATATCTGAAGGCAGGTTTTAATAAAGGTGAACCAATTAATCAAGCAGTACTCAGGAACAACCATCTTCCATCTTACTCAAATGAACTCAATGACCACTTTGAGAGTTACATAGTATAGTATCAAGATTAAACACACTTAGAAAAATGTGAGTTGACAGCTTTTGCAAGAAATTTTCTTTCAATAAGCACAATATTCCCTGAGCAATTTAAGTTGATCAACACCTTTTTACATGAGGCACAACACGTCTTAGGTGAAGTGACCCAGTTACTTCAGTGTGATGACTGCCATTGCCTCTCAACTTTGAGAACAGAGTTAGCAATAGGAGTGTCTTTTTATATGAGGAGACACCTTGATCAGAGGCCGGACTCTCCAGTTACTCAACACAAACATGCCATTGCTCTATCAGAATTTCAATACATTTTTACCAGATATAACTGTGGAACTTCATGACATAGGTTTACTCTATTTCATTGATAGAGAACCCAGTTACTCAGTTACCAAGTCATTACTCCAAATACAATTTTTCTTTATAGTCAACATTTTTCAAGTTGATGTTTAAAAACAATGCTATCTCTATGTATCTCCGCCAAAGAAGCCTAGATAACACATTTCCATATTACAGATGATTGAGTCTAGGGTATCCAAGACACAGTTGGTTAAAATTTATTAACACTCATCATTCAGATACTTTCAAATCATTTAGAGCAAATCTGAGAATACATTAAGCTTATATCAATCTGAATCAATGGTCATTCTAAAACCTATATGATAGGAATTTCTTTTGAGAATTCAGAGTAAAACATGGTACACCACATAAGGATCTCAGATTAGTCCAACTAATGCAACTTAATAGCTTATTATCACTAGAACAAGAATTAGATTAATCAGACCAGCTTGAGAGGATGTGAGTGTTTTATAAGTACAAGCTGGTAGAGCAAATAACAGTAGGAGAGAAAAATATCAAATATATGAAGAGCAAAATCAATTTCAGTAGCTGAGTCTGGAGTACAGACAGATCAGCTAAACAAGTAGAGATAGCAAAGAATTCAAGTGAACCACACATGGCCAAGAAAATGGATCAGATCGCTAGACATAAGGAGTTCAAGAGGTGAAGAAGTGATGAAACAGAAATGCTCCACCTGTCTAGATGCAATGGAATATCTTTTTAGGTTTTTCAAATTTTATTACATGCACTACTCTTCATATGTGCAATATGCAACAAATCAAATAAAGAGAGCATGATCATCAAGCGACAAGAGTCAAACTCCCCCTGACAGAGTGCCTGATATGCAATGAAAGCACAGCTCATGATTTTAGAATTTATGCTCGAAGAAAATTCATGTTGTTCAATCAGAGAGAGAAACTGCCAAGTGCATCAAGTTCATTTCAAATTCTCAGAAAGTTTCAATTAAGCATGAATCAGATCAACAAGATGCTCAACCATCTCAAACATGTAATTTTTAGATGATGGAATTTAAACAGAGTGTTCAGAACTGACCTTAAGAGTAGGATCCTGGGGTTTTCCTTTTTGAGTGCCTTGGTTTATTACCCCTTTTTATTCCTCATCCCCAAGACACACCTGTAAAGTAATTCCTCATTTTGCACCAACAGGTACCCAAGACATCTTGGGTCCTGAAATAACAGTGGCACCTCTAGCAGGTGTTCTAGACAATTTTTGTGCATGAAGGTCATCAAATCTCATTAAATAGCATTTATTCATTGAATGACCTATTTGACCACAGTAATGGCATGATGCAGCATATTTTAAATTCTTTTTATGCAAATTACTGTTGTCATGAAATTTATTAGCAGAGAAACAATTCTGTTTACTAAAATCAGCTAGCCAACACTCAGCAGCTCTATGGCCTGGCTTCCCACATTCAAAGCATGAAGATTTTTTCTTTCCCTTAGAGCCAAAATTATTTTTATCAAGAATATTTTTGTTAACATGGAAATTAACAAATTGAGAATTGAATCTCTTTCTCTGACTTAGCCAACATTGATCAGCAATGTGGCCCAATTTGCCACAGTGAAAACATTGAATCTTTTTAATTAGATGGGCATGATTCTTAGCATAAGATTTCTTAGCTTTCATGTCATCTTGTTTCATTAAATCACACTCATGCATGACATGACCAAATCTATGACAATAAAAGCATTGAAATCTCTTCTTTTGACCAAAGGAAGGTTTCTTAGCACGAAAATTCTTAGCATGCATTCTATCAACATTCAGATCATCCTTTTTCAGCACACGGCAATTATCCATGAAGTGACCATGCTTGCCACAGTAATGACATGAAACATTATTGGATTTCTTTGAAGCATGGCTTCTATCAAATAAATTCTTAGCATGTAGATTGTTCTTTTTATTTTTCAGTGGTTTTTGATTTTCAGTTGCAGTAGACTGTTTTGGGGATTGTCTTGAGGTTCCAGCTACTTCAGAGCTTCGAATAAAAGTGGTGTACAGCTGGTTCCTCTTGGCTTGCTTAATTTTAGAAATGGTTCCAGTCCCCTTTCTTTGATCACTTACTTCATCTTCCGAAGACATTTTCATTTTACCTTTATCCTTAGCAAACTTAGATGAAGTATTATTTAGCTCAGTGATTTTACTTTCCAAGGAGATTATGAGATTTTCTGAATCAACTTTCTCCTTCTCATAACCAGCAAGTTTTTCTTTTAACAACCCAATTTCATTTACTTTTCTGTTCATATCTGACTTTAGGTTTTCATTTTCTACCTTCATACTTTTGATTTCATGCAGCATTTCTCTTTTTAGTTTCTTCTTCTCAGATTTAATTCTATCATAATCGATCAACAAATGTTCATTCAATGCCACCAAATCTTCAAATGAAAAGTTAACAATATCAGAGTTTACCAGTGACGAAGTTTCTTCAATTTGAATCTGATCTTCATCTAGAGCCATAAGGCATTTCACTTCGTCCCGGCTCCTGCTGGCTACTAACATCTTGACCACTTCGGAGGCACTGTAGCATTTGACTATACCAGGAAATTTATCAGTATTTATCGCCCTTTTTATTAGGTCCAGGGCCCTCTGATTCTCAGAGAATTTTAATCTGTCTGAAGTTTTCCATAAGGATTTATCCTTTGGAACTTCATAAGAATTGTGTGCAATGATTATCCACAGATCTGGATTAATCTGCATCACATATTCTCTAAATTGATTAAACCACTTGTAAAAACCCGAACCTTCAAACTTCGGAGGATCAACAGCGAGTTCCATGCTCAGACAGAATAAGGATTCTAAATAGAACACAGATCAAACACAATCCAAGCGAGTGAATTACCCCTAATCGCACCGAACATAAAATGGTAAAGCACCAAAACGAAATTAGAAGGATCCTCTACAGATCGTTGGATCTGGAAAGTTAGAGACCTGCTCTGATACCAATTGTTGGGATCGGTGCGATGGATTCAGATGGGGGGTGAATGAATCTCCCCTTTGAAAATTACTCCCAATTAGAAACTTAGAACACTCAGAGATGCGAAGCTAAAGAAAGATTCAATTCTGCCAAAATCCAGTGATGTGTTTAATCAAACACAGAACGTGCAATCAAATCTCTACTAAACTGAAGAAACAGGTCGGCCTAAGCATTCATCTAGAGGAAGCATAAATGAACATTCAAACCATAGTGCAAGAAGAGTTTTTAGGTGGTTCGGTCCTCCAGACCTACATCCATCCCACACTCAATCCTGAGTGTGGATTCCGCTGATACACAGCTTAAACCGCTGGGCCTCACAGTTTGTCTACAACCGCTGACAAACAGCTTGAACAGCTGGGCATTACAGCTTCGCCGACCAGAGGATACCACACCTCTGCAACCGCTGGGTATTACAGCTTAACCCGTCCAGAGGAATCCTCCTCTGCAAACCGCTGAGCTTCACAGCTTGCTGTCCGAGGTATTCACCTCGCCCGCTGACAAATAGCTTGAAGAAAGGTTAAAAATGAAAGCAGGAAACAAGAACCAACAGCGACTGAAAGCTGTAATCAATGAAATGCAAATGTGGCTCCCATGGAGCTGACTGGATTGGATTTGATCCAGATTCTAGTGAAAACAGATCTTCTGATGGAGTCTTCTATCTTCTTTTTCACGAACTCTCTCTCTCTATTCTTATGCAACTTCTTTCTTTCTCTCTCTTTCTTTTTCTTTCTCTTCTTCTGGATCGTGCAGGCTCTCTCTCTACTTCTGCACTTTCAGATAAGTTCTCCTGCTTCGATCACTCTTCTCACGATCGCCCTGCTCCTCTGGAAGAAGCTTCTTATTTATAAAGCAGTGAACAGATAGGGCGTGTGCTCTCCACGATTCCCGCCCAAGAGCCTAGACCACGTGGCAGCATATCAGCTCACTGCATTACACGTGTCATGATCCTGAGCCATCTCCATTCTTGGATCACGTGTCCTTATTAATCTCCTCGAGCAGCAGACCTGTCAGATTAGGCTTGTTATCAGTGTGAATTAATCTGAAAGAAAAGAAAGGATGCATCGAGTAAGTTTGATATTTGAACTGAGCATGTACATACTTTATAGCATGTAATGCAGTATGCATATAATAAAGTATGCACATTGATGATGAATGCACGGGCATGCCATCAACGAGTGTACAGACTTTGTGTGCAATGTACAACCAATGTGCAGACTTGCTATGCCTAGAGTTTAAGCATGAATGCATAATGCATAAACTATGCGTGTGCATGTGTGGACTTTGAGTGCATGACACTACCTTACGTATGTATGCAATAGAATGTATAGACTTTGAATGCCGGGTGAAGAGTGTACAGACTTTGTCTTGAAAGATGCACAAATGCATATAGGAAAGTATGCACATTGAAGAGAAATGTTTAGGCATGCTATCAAGGAGTGTACAGACTTTGCATGCATGCGACAAGACGATGTACAGACTTTGCTAAAATGATGCACGGACATATCAGCAGAGAATGTGCAGACTTTGTATAGACATGAAACAACCGAATGCACTGACTATGCCTATGAATGTATAGACTTGCTAAGTCATCAAAGCAACCATGTGCAGACTTAGTGTATGTGCGAGACAAATCAATGCATTGACTATGTATGTGCATGAAGAGCACTGGCTGTATTGACTAGTCGAGTGAAACAACGGAGGTTGTACAGACTAGCCACCAAGGAATGTACAGACTTGAGTTGATGCTGTCTAGGCAAAATTCTGTACAGACTTTTTCCCTTGAACATGCATGACTCTAGGCATTCACTAACTTATGGCCACCATGAAACATAGTTATGAAATGCACAAGCCTAGACAATTAACCCTGTACAGACTTAAGCAATGTGCTGACTCTGTTGCATGCTTGCATCGACTTTATGTATGCATGTACAAGCTTAACGACATGTGAGCAACCTTGCACGGACTCAAGGTTTATGCAGCAAACATATGCACGTCTAGGCACGGACTCAAGGTTTATCATCATCATTCTTATGTGGTGACTCATTGATTTGCCATCTTATGTGGCGACTCCTTGAGTTGTCATCATCAAAACAACAACACCCTATCATCAAAGCACAAGGGGCACAACAGTGGTGAGTAACTGGGGACTCTAGCCTCTGATCAAGGTGTTTCCTCATGTCAAAAGCCACAGTTACTGTAATACCCCGATTTATTTATTGAGTTTTATTAATTAAAAATTGAAATAAAATGGTTTAATGCTTGAATTTCGGAATTTAATATTTAATTCCTTAGTAAATAGAACTAGTGAAATTTTGACTACCTTATAAAAATCTGGAAAAATGCTAATTGGGTCAAGGACCATTTATTTAACAACTTTGTCTTCTGTGGTCGACCCAGAAAAAATCCGTAATTGGGTCTAATCAGTGGATTAAGCCCAAAAGTGCACACTTATCTAACCCTTACCTAACCTTAACTTAAACCGTCAAATTAGAGCTTAATACTCAACCAAATGACCCCAAATCGGTGACAAATGAAAGGCCACGATCTAAGGATAATTTCCCCTCTATCAATTGATCAAAAACCAAACCCTAAAACGTGCAGTCGGCCGAGTTTGGTTGGGTTAAACATTTCAGCGCCGTTTCAAATACTCACCTTGCATCGTCGATTTCTCCCAGCTCCGAAGTCTCCAGAAGGTGTATGAGCTATAAAAATGAAGCTCTTCAACCCTAGTTTCCTTTGGTAGCAGCAGCAGCCGCAGTGGAGTTCAATCTAGGAAGATCTTGGTCGATTAGTGGAGGTGGGTCGGCATCCCGTCGTCCTCCTTTCTTCATCTTTGTTCCTTCGATTAAGGTTGGTACCCTCGACCAAAATCAGCACATGAGTACATCATTTTGTTCCTCTCGACGAGATCTTTCCATTGGTAGTAAAAGCCCTAATTTTTATTAGGTATCCAAGGAGATCTCGAGGTTTTTCTGAAGTGCTGTCAAGTTCGTTCTTCAATCTAGGTTCATAAGTTCTCTCTTCGATTGAGGTAGGTTATAACAGCCCAAACTCTAATTAACATATATGGATGTAATCAGCAGCATGTTAGCTTTCATTTGGCGTAGAAAGCCCTAAATTTTATTGAGCATGTTTAGAGAATTTCTGATTTGAGTAAGAGCATGTCTAGACTTGGTTTATGATGTGTTCTTTCGAGTTAAATCATGATTTCAAGCTGTTAATCTTGATCCCCATATAGCATGTCATATATGGTTGGAATCAACATCAAGCCCTCTTTCTTTTGATACATAAAGCCCCAATTTTCATAGACCATGCTTAGAGTATTTCGTGTTTGATTAGAAGCATGTAAAAATTAGGTTTTCTAGTGTTCTTCCTAGATAGGTTGTGATTCGATTGATTTTTTGGTAAATTTCGTGTTCCAAACTCTTGTATTATGACCCTAGTATGTCTATCAAGAACCCAGGAGCATGGGGTTAAGATCCCAGCCCAATTAGACCCCAATTGGGTGAGCTTTCAATGATTTCCGAAGTCACGTTCGGTTCTGTGAAGGCAGGGGTCGACCCATGGGGTCGACCCATGCTCAAGCAGATTTCGACTGCCCAAGGGTCAACCCATGGGGTCGACCCATCCAGCACCGTGTGGGGGTCGACCCATGGGGTCGACCCATACAACAGATGTGTGGGGGTCGACCCATGGGGTCGACCTAAAAGGCAGAAATTTTGGGGGTCGACCCATTCAGCAGACAGCAGTCTGTCTTGCAGGGGTCAACCCATCACACAGGCAGACCCTGGTTTTTTCAAGGGTCGATCCAATGGGTCGACCCATATGCCAGCAGACCCGTTTTAGTTATTTTTCGACCCGAGGATCGATCCGGACCGTTAGGGGATCGACCCATTCAACCTAGTCCAATTGAAAACTATATTTTTGGGGAACCAGTGACCCATGCATGTAACCCTATGATCTCAAGTTACAATGGTCCATGCATTCAATCATAGTGTAAAAATATTCCGATTACAATCTTCACTTCAACGCACACAATGGTTAATTAGAAACCCACATGATTAGTGGTTAATTATGTAACTAAATTTCTGTTAATTGCATGTTGTTCATTCCTACGCGATCTTATTCATTCTCTTTATCATCTTGAATTATCTTTTTGGCAATTTGAGTTAACGTAAAACTTAATCCTTGGTAAATTGACATGAAATTAGGATTTATATGATTATTAGGTTGCTGGTCAGCCACTTTACTCCTGTAGAACAGCGGCCAACTTATGACCGCATATCTGTAATACGGCCAGTATGGACCGTATATCTTGTTCATGGGTCTTAATGTCTTCTGGACATGAGCGGCCCAGAACACACCGTTCATACTTTCGAGCGGCCCACTGTCAGCCGTTCATTTTTAACCTCGTGGGCGGTGTTTCAGTCCAGTTCCCGTATGCGCGGCCCTGTATTAGCCGCATATACCCTTGAGCGGCCTTTGTATGACCGCACATCTCTTGGAGATTAGTTTTATTGTGTTTTGTACTCTTGAATCCAAGGACATGTTAGTCCTTTAAATCTAAACTTATGGACAGTAATTCCTCTGATTAATTGGCCACGAATTTGACTAAATGTCTAGACGGATCTTGGGATCTTGTATCCAATAAATCAATGCCAACGCATCATAAGGGCCCGGTCTGGTCCTGGGGAGAGCGCCCGAAAAATTAGTGAGCCCATGGGATGTTATAATGACATGGTGAGGCATTGCACCGAGTGCATGACTAGCTTGTTGTCTACGACAGAAAAAGTCTTGTTACTCTTGTTACTTGATCGTGCTTGACTTGTTATCTCTTGTTACTTGCTAGTGGCCATTCCTCGTTACAGTTCTTGTTACACTTGTACATGTTATTCTTGTTAAATTCTAGTTATCTTATATTTCTTGACCTTGCAAGATCTTTTATTACGTTATTTCATTGTATCGTCATTTATTTCTTTTATTAGCATGGCATATGAAAATGTTATTAAATTATTAATCACGTAAACTTGTCTGTTATTTCCTACTGAGCGTCAGCTCATAGTTGTTGTTTCCCCCCTTTCCAGGCTGTTCAGGCGATGACGCGCATACCGATGGGGAGGGACAGGAGTGATACTTTTGAGAGTACTTCTTAGTAGATGCCGAGTTGGCATAGTTGTTTACACTAGTTATTCCTTAGAGTTGTGTTAGTACTTTATTACTTTTGGAATCAGTTATTGTATTAGAGTCAGTTTGGAAGTTACGTTTGATCGTGTTTAAACAGTTGTTGGTTATTGTAATAAATTTGGAATCTTCTTGATCAATAGATTTAATTCTTTCCATAGCACCTATGTAATTGGTTAGTTTAGCTTGTTAATATTATTTCTAGCTAGTTTCTAACTGTACGACCCGATATTCCGCGTCGGGGCGTGACAGTTTAGTTGGTATCAGAGCCCTAGGTTTCACATTCCTAGGTGTTCCTAAGTTCTAGGTTTTCCAAGTTCTAGGGTTCTAAGTGTTATCATAGGACCCCTAACCTTGTTAAGTCTAAGAACCTGACCTGGTGAGATTTGGGTAGAAACTCGGGTTAAGTTCGTATCTTAATCATGTTATTATCTATCTTATTGAACCTAAGTAATCTATTCCTCGTGTAGGCCATTGAAATGGCAGCAGATCGTGCGGAATGGAGGAACTTGCAGCGTATGGTTCAAGGCCTTACACATGCTTTACAGCAAGTGGCTCAAGCAGGAGCGGCACACCATGCCATTGGTGACTTATATCGAAACTTCTGAGGGATGAATCCGCCGAGATTTGGAGGCTCGACTGACCCTGATGAAGCCGAGCATTGGCTGGATGAGATGGGAAGGATATTTGAAGTAATGCAGTGCAGCAATCAAGAGCGTGTCCTTCTTTCAACCTTTCAACTTGAACGTGATGCAAGAACATGGTGGGATTCTGTGAAGGCTACCCTTGGTGATCAGCAAGTCACATGGGAGGAGTTCAAGAAATTCTTTAACAGCAAGTATTTTTCTGATAGAGTGCAAGAGAAGAAGGCAGCAGAGTTCGCGGCTTTGAAGCAGCGCAATCTATCTGTGGCAGAATATGAAGCTCAATTTTCTCGGTTATCCCGATATGCTAACCACTTGATATCTACCGAGAAGATGAAGGCCAAGCGCTTTCTCAATGGACTGAGGCTGCATTATATCAACCAATTGGCACCAATGGAAATCTCCACTTATTCTGAGATGGTGAGGAAAGCTCAAGTCCTAGAAGATACTCTAGAAATGACGGAGAGAATCCGTGGAAAAGGTGCAAGAAAGGAACAACCTACGGGTTCCGGGAATATCAAACCCGGGTATGGCAAGAAGAGGCCCATTAGTGGACCTGGTTCGTGGAGTGGTTCTGGATCGTGGAAGGGCAAGATGCCGAAGCATGAAGACACGAAGCCTGGCCCTATTGTCCCATTCAAGGGCGTGTGCAAGTTTTGTGATCGTCCTGGTCACAAGATGGAGGATTGTTGGCGCAAGCTAGGCGCCTGTCTGCGATGTGGAAGTAGGGAGCACCGTATCCCTGGCTGTCCTCTTCTGTCGGAGCAAGCTATCCTGGCAAAACAACAAGGCATCAAGAAGCAACAAGACAAGCTTCAAGCTTTACATGCAGATGAAGTAGGAACCGCCGAGGATGGTGGACTCGTCGAAGGTACTCTTATTATACTCGACAAGCCAGCATTTGTTCTTTTTGATACTGGTGCCACACATTCATTTATTTCTCGGAGATTTGCTAAGTCTTTAGCTGTGGAACCTGTTTTGATGAATTCTCCGTTAGAAATATCAATACCTATTGGTTCTAGATCGGCAATTCAGTATTTCTATCCTTCTAGTAAGGTTATGATTGATGAACAGAATTTATCAGCTGATTTAGTTTGCATGGACATGAAGGATTATGATGTAATCCTAGGAGCAGATTGGTTGGCTCAATATGAGGCTAATGTTCACTGCAGTTCTAGCTCCGTGTCTTTTACTAGGCACCCGAGACTTTCTTTTGTGGGAGTTAAGCACCATAACTCCGTATCACTTTTCTCGGCTCTTCGAGCTGATAAGCTGATGAGACGAGGATGCGAGGCTTTTCTGGCCTTTGTATGTGCAACCCCTGAGCAGCAGATTGAGATTAAGGACATTTCTGTTGTCCGAGATTTTCCTGATGTCTTTCCAGAGGAACTACCAGGACTTCCACCTGAGCGGGAAGTTATCTTCTCTATTGATCTCATTCCTGGCACATCTCCTATTTCCAAGGCTCCTTATCGTATGTCTCCTGCGGAACTGAGAGAATTAAGGCAACAGTTGATGGAATTGCTCGAGAAGGGTTTCATTCATCCTAGTACTTCTCCTTGGGGAGCCCCTGTATTATTCGTCAGGAAGAAAGATGGTTCGATGAGGTTGTGCATCGATTATCGGTAATTGAACCAGCAGACTGTCAAGAACAAATATCCATTGCCGAGGATTGACGAACTATTTGACCAGATAGCGGGAGCTCAGTATTTTTCTAAGATCGATCTTCGATCTGGATATCATCAGTTGCGGATTAAGGAAGAGGATATCTGTAAAACAGCTTTCCACAGTAGGTATGGTCATTTTGAATTTGTCGTTATGCCTTTTGGTCTAACGAATGCACCAGCTGCTTTCATGCAGTTGATGAACAATGTATTTCGGCCCTATCGTGATCAATGGGTCGTGGTGTTCATTGATGACATCTTGATTTATTCTAAGAATGAAGAAGAGCATGCTGAACATCTGAGGATGGCATTGCAACTGTTGAGAGATCATCAGCTATATGCCAAGTTCAGTAAGTGTGAATTCTGGCTGCAAGAGGTGTCCTTTCTCGAACATATCATCACCAAAGAAGGTATTTCTGTTGATCCTTCAAAGGTAGAGGCAGTGAAGAATTGGGATCAGCTTACCAGTGTGACTGAAGTTAGAAGTTTCCTAGGCCTGGCAGGCTACTATAGAAGATTTATCCAAGATTTCTCTAAGATTGCGGTACCTATGACAAGATTAACCCGCAAGGAGAACACGTTTGATTGGTCAGATGATTGTCAGCGAAGCTTTCAGACTTTGAAGGAATGTTTAACTACTGCACCTGTATTGGCTTTACCTTCTGGTGAAGGAGGTTTTGTGGTATACACCGATGCTTCAGGTATTGGTTTAGGCTGTGTACTCATGCAGCATGGGAAGGTGATTGCCTATTCTTCTAGGCAGTTGAGGAAGCATGAAGAGAATTATCTTGTTCATGATTTGGAACTAGCAGCAGTCGTGTTTGCCTTGAAGATATGGAGGCACTACTTATATGGAGAAACATTCACAGTGTTTTCAGATCATAAGAGTCTGAAATATTTATTTTCTCAGAAGGAACTCAACATGAGGCAGAGAAGATGGTTGGAGTACTTGAAAGACTTCGACTTCTCGATTGAGTATCATCCTAGAAAAGGCAATGTTGTGGCAGATGCATTAAGCCGAAAGCCTGTAGCTAGATTATCAAGTCTCATGTTACAAGAGTGGAAGTTACTGGAACAATTAGCTAGCCTGGATCTGAATGTTGATAATGATCGGGTTATGATTGCATAGATTTAACTTAAGCCCGAATTATTGATGGAAATCAAGTCCTTGCAAGATAATGATCCCGAGCTGGTAGAGATCAAGGGAAGCTTGAGCAGCAGACCTGACTTCATGATGGCTGACGATGGAAGATTGTTATTCCAGGGTAGAACTTGTGTACCTGATGAAATTGGAATAAAGAACAAGATTCTGGAGGAAGCTCATAGATCCAAATACACCATTCATCCTGGAGGCACTAAAATGTTCAAGGATTTGAAGAGATCTTTTTGGTGGCCGAATATGAAAAGGGAAGTTGCAGACTTCGTGAGTAGATGCTTGGTTTGTCAGCAAGTTAAGGCTGAACATTTCAGACCGGCAGGACAGTTGAAACCACTTGACATACCTCAATGGAAGTGGGAAAGCATTGGCATGGATTTTATTATGGGTCTACCTAGGACTCGTGGTGGATTTGATGCAATATGGGTGATTGTCGACCGATTGACAAAGTCAGCTCATTTCTTACCCATTAAGTCCAAATGGACAGTTGATGTATTGGCTGCTTTGTATTTGAAGGAAGTGGTAAGGCTCCATGGCATACCGGTCAGCATTGTGTCTGATAGAGATCCCAGATTTACTTCACATTTCTGGAAGGGACTACAAGAGTCTTTGGGTACTCGTCTGAATTTCAGTACTGCTTTTCATCCGCAGACAGATGGACAGACTGAAAGAACCAATCAGATAGTGGAAGATATGCTTAGAGCATGCATGATTGATTTCGGAGGCAGTTGGAGTGATCACTTGGCATTAATTGAATTCACCTACAACAACAGTTATCAATCCAGCATACAGATGGCTCCTTTTGAAGCATTGTATGGAAGAAGCTGTCGTTCCCCGTTATGTTGGGAGGAGATAGGTGAGAAGCAATGGCTTAGACCGGATCTTATTTTAGAATCATCACAGAACATCCATATTATCCGAGACCGGTTACAAGTAGCCCAATCAAGACAAAAGAGTTATGCCGACAATAGAAGAAGAGAATTGGAGTTTCAGGTGGGCGAGCATGTATTTTTGAAGGTTTCTCCTACGAGAGGGATTCGAAGATTTGGCATTCAAGGCAAGCTAAGTCCGAGATATATTGGTCCGTTCGAGATCCTGGATAGAGTGGGAGAGGTTGCTTACAGACTGGCTTTACCACCTCAGTTGTCTGGCGTACACAATGTTTTCCATGTGTCCATGTTACGGAAATATGTGTATGACCCCACTCACATCATTCAGCATGTGGATTTTGAATTGAAGGAAGATTTGACCTATGAAGAAAGACCTATCAAGATTCTAGACCGGAAGCAACAGCAACTCCAGAATCATTCTATACCAATGGTCAAGATTCAGTGGAGTCGGCGTGGAACCGAAGAAGCTACTTGGGAGTCTGAAGATACTATGCGGAAGCGGTATCCCGACTTATTCTAGGTGAGATATCTCATTCCGAATCCTCCGTATTTAGTGCGGTGAATTTGGAGGACCAAATTCCTTAAGTAGGGGAGGGTGTAATACCCCGATTTTTTTATTGAGTTTTATTAATTAAAAATTAAAATAAAATGGTTTAATGCATGAATTTCGGAATTTAATATTTAATTCCTTAGTAAATAGAACTAGTGAAATTTTGACTACCTTATAAAAATCTGAAAAAATGCTAATTGGGTCAAGGACCATTTATTTAACAACTTTATCTTCTGTGGTCGACCCAGCAAAAATCTGTAATTGGGTCTAATCAGTGGATTAAGCCCAAAAGTGCACACTTATCTAACCCTTACCTAACCTTAACTTAAACCGTCAAATTAGAGCTTAATACTCAACCAAATGACCCCAAATCGGTGGCAAATGAAAGGCCACGATCTAAGGATCATTTCCCCTCTATCAATTGATCGAAAACCAAACCCTAAAACGTGCAGTCGGCCGAGTTTGGTTGGGTCAAACATTTCGGTGCCGTTTCAAACACTCACCTTGCATCGTCGATTTCTCCCAGCTCCGAAGGCTCCAGAAGGTGTATGAGCTATAAAAATGAAGCTCTTCAACCCTAGTTTCCTTTGGTAGCAGTGGCAGCCGCAGTGGAGTTCGATCTAGGAAGATCTTGGTCGATTAGTGGAGGTGGGTCGGCATCCCATCGTCCTCCTTTCTTCATCTTTGTTCCTTCGATTAAGGTTGGTACCCTCGACCAAAATCAGCACATGAGTACATCATTTTGTTCCTCTCGACGAGATCTTTCCATTAGTAGTAAAAGCCTTAATTTTTATTAGGTATCCAGGGAGATCTCAAGGTTTTTCTGAAGTGCTGTCAAGTTTGTTCTTCAATCTAGGTTCATAAGTTCTCTCTTCGATTGAGGTAGGTTATAATAGCCCAAACTCTAATTAACATATATGGATGTAATCAGCAGCATGTTAGCTTTCATTTGGCGTAGAAATCCCTAAATTTTATTGAGCATGTTTAGAGAATTTCTGATTTGAGTAAGAGCATGTCTAGACTTGGTTTATGATGTGTTCTTTCGAGTTAAATCATGATTTCGAGATGTTAATCTTGATCTCCATATAGCATGTCATATATGGTTGGAATCAACATCAAGCCCTCTTTCTTTTGATACATAAAGCCCCAATTTTCATAGACCATGCTTAGAGTATTTCGTGTTTGATTAGAAGCATGTAAAAATTAGGTTTTCTAGTGTTCTTCCTAGATAGGTTGTGATTCGATTGATTTTTCGGTAAATTTCGCGTTCCAAACTCTTGTATTATGACCCTAGTATGTCTATCAAGAACCCAGGAGCATGGGGTTAAGATCCCAGCCCAATTAGACCCCAATTGGGTGAGTTTTCATTGATTTCCTAAGTCACGTTCGGTTCTGTGAAGGCAGGGGTCGACCCATGGGGTCGACCCATGCTCAAGCAGATTTTGACTGCCCGAGGGTCGGCCCATGGGGTCGACCCATATAGCAGATGTGTGGGGGTCGACCCATGGGGTCGACCCAAAAGGTAGAAATTTTGGGGGTCGACCCATTCAGTAGACAACAGTCTGTCTTGCAGGGGTCGACCCCAAGGGTCGACCCATCACATAGGCAGACCCTGGTTTTTCCAAGGGTCGACCCAATGGGTCGACCCATATGCCAGCCGACCTGTTTTAGTTGTTTTTCGACCCGAGGATCGATCTGGACCGTTAGGGGATCGACCCATTCAACCTAGTCCAATTTAAAACTATATTTTTAGGGAACCAGTGACCCATGCATGTAACCCTATGATCTCAAGTTACAATGGTCCCTGCATTCAATAATAGTGTAAAAACATTCCGATTACTATCTTCACTTCAACTCACACAATGGTTAATTAGAAACCCACATGATTAGTGGTTAATTATGTAACTAAATTTCTGTTAATTGCATGTTGTTCATTCCTACGTGATCTTATTCATTCTCTTTATCATCTTGAATTATCTTTTTGGCAATTTGAGTTAACGTAAAACTTAATCCTTGGTAAATTGACATGAAATTAGGATTTATATGATTATTAGGTTGCTGGTCAGCCACTTTACTCCTGTAGAACAGCGGCCAACTTATGACCGCATATCCGTAATACAGCCAGTATGGACCGTATATCTTGTTCATGGGTCTTAATGTCTTCTGGACATGAGCGGCCCAGAACACACCGTTCATACTTTCGACCGGCCCACTGTCAGCCGTTCATTTTTGACCTCGTGGGCTATGTTTCAGTCCAGTTCCCGTATGCGCGGCCCTGTATTAGCCGCATATACCCTTGAGCGGCCTTTGTATGACCGCACATCTCTCGGAGATGAGTTTTATTGTGTTTTGTACTCTTGAATCCAAGGACATGTTAGTCCTTTAAATCTAAACTTATGGACAGTAATTCCTCTGATTAATTGGCCACGAATTTGACTAAATGTCTAGACGGATCTTGGGATCTTGTATCCAATAAATCAATGCCAACACATCATAAGGGCCCGGTCTGGTCCTAGGGAGAGCGCCCGAAAAATTAGTGAGCCCATGGGATGTTATAATGACATGGTGAGACATTGCACCGAATGCATGACTAGCTTATTGTCTACGACAGAAAAACTCTTGTTACACTTGTTACTTGATCGTGCTTGACTTGTTATCTCTTGTTACTTGCTAGTGGCCATTCCTCGTTACAGTTCTTGTTACACTTGTACATGTTATTCTTGTTAAATTCTAGTTATCGTATATTTCTTGACCTTGCAAGATCTTTTATTACGTTGTTTCATTGTATCGTCATTTATTTCTTTTATTAGCATGGCATATGAAAATGTTATTAAATTGTTAATCACGTAAACTTGTTTGTTATTTCCTACTGAGCGTCAGCTCATAGTTGTTGTTTCCCCCCTTTCCAGGCTGTTCAGGTGATGACGCGCATACCGATGGGGAGGGGTAGGAGTGATACTTTTGAGAGTACTTGTTAGTAGATGCCAAGTTGGCATAGTTGTTTACACTAGTTATTCCTTAGAGTTGTGTTAGTACTTTATTACTTTTGGAATCAGTTATTGTATTAGAGTCAGTTTGGAAGTTACGTTTGATCGTGTTTAAACAGTTGTTGGTTATTGTAATAAATTTGGAATCTTCTTGATCAATAGATTTAATTCTTTCCATAGCACCTGTGTAATTGGTTAGTTTAGCTTGTTAATATTATTTCTAGTTAGTTTCTAACTGTACGACCCGATATTCCGCGTCGGGGCGTGACAGTTACTTACTCTGTTCTTCAAAAAGGAGAGGTAATGAGGTACTCACATTGAGTAACTGGGGATTCAGGCCTCTGATCAAGGTGTCTCCCTAATGTCAAAAGTGTGATTTACCAACTTACTCATTGGTCTTCTTGAAAATCATCATAAAATTCTTTGTCTTAATGCAATTTACTGGATTGCTTGTCCTCAATACCATGAGAACACCTTCTCTGATTTTGTCTCTTGTCGTCTACTGAGGATTGTTGTTTGTTCAGCAATGTCTTGCCATACTTGCTCATCCCTGCTCTACATCATATACCATGTATGTGGATAAACTTTCCTCTCATTCTAATTCTCTATTGTTTACCGAGTTCAAGAATCTTCACTTGAGTTTAGCACCTCACTTATTCTCTTAAGATATGCTCATGAGTCTTTCTACACTAAGAAGTCACTGTACTTCTTTCTCATGTCTCCAGCAATTTCATATATCTTTCATTTCCTTTTGATGATGTCAAAGGGGGAGAAAGGTCATGCAATATCTAAGAGAAGTCATTAGAGATCATGCAATATCTGAGAGAGGTCTTGCTACTGTGAACAGGTCTTCTGAGAGTGAGTTGTGGGGGAGTGGTTTTGGAGATAGAAGAGTCTCAGAAGTTATGTTTGGCTTGTCTGCATGATTCGCTTGCTCTTGACTATTTTTAATGCTCTAATATTGCTAGATTTATAGTGTTGCCATCATCAAAAAGGGGGAGATTGTTGCATCCCTACAGTTTTGATGATGTCTCACACTATAAATCAATTTGTTTTTCTCTCTAGATCAATTTGTTCTTTTACGGCGCATTTATTTGTTTCTAAGCATGGAGGGGGTATGTGCTAATAGCATCATTTAGGCCCGTGCATTACATATTATTCACTCTTTTGCTTAATGCATATTGAGTCAGTGCTAGTTCTGCATCTTTCACATAAAGTACTTGCCTCGGTGCAAGTCCTTGGTCATGCACAGGTTTTACTATTCATATGTTGTCCTTGTGCATTTCTCTAGGTCGTGAGCATTAAGGTCCGTGCATATTCTGTCTCTGCATCTCACCTCTTGAGGTCACTAAATCTTTTTGAATCGGTGCAATTCTTGACCATAATGCATTGGTCAGGCTGGTCGTTCCTTCATCTCAGTGCAAATACATCTCGGTGCAAGCCTTGTCTTGTACTTCCTCTTGCCATCTTGGTGCAACTCCTGCCTAGACTACATATCCCGTCTCGGTGCATGCCTTGCTTAAAACAAATTCATGTTCGGTGCATAGTCATGCCTATACACCTCTCTGTAGCAACGAAGTCAGTGCAGTTCCTATTTCATGTCTTATTAGACTCGGTGCAAGTCCTGTAGACAGCTAACGTAGATTTGTGCATCTTCTGATTCATTCCAGGTCGGTGCTTGTCATGCCCATCTTAGCTGATGCTTACTCTTTTGATTCAGTGCAGTTTCTGGCTCTTTACTCTATACACCAATACGAATTGTGCTAAATGTATGACAAATATTCATTTCTTCTCTAACAATTTATCTGTGCATTCACCAGAAATATGGCACGTGATCCGAGGTAGATAGACGTCCAGAACTTTCTCACACGTACCCCAACATCTTTAGGCGGGAAACGTGGTATCCACACGTCTAAGGTTCTGGATCAGATATATATATATATATGCTGTGGAAAAGGGTTCGAAAGAGGATGAAACATTGAAAAAAGAAGAGCAGAGTGAGAGCAGAGAAAACCAGAGAAAGCCCACTCCATCCAGAGCTGAGAGAAAAAATTTTCTGAGAGAGAGAAGTGTTTGTGATTGTGAAGATCTGCTTCTACGGAAGCTATATTGCTTTTGGTTTCTAGAGAAGATTATCGTTCATCGATTGTTTTGTTTTCAAGTTTTTCTTTATCTTCATTCCATATTGTTACCCTCCACTGTTCAAGGGAAGGGAGAGGTTCTCCAGTTCCCTCCATTGTCTTGGAGGAAGAGAGGTTCGATCCTCTGGTTGTGTGAGTTGCTTGGGAGTAACTGCACAGGGTCCCCTTTGCTGCGTGCAAAGGATGGGAGATTGGTTCTCCAGTGTTTTCTTCTGGTTGATCAGAAGACCGAGGAGGTTGTTCCTCAGGAAAAGCTGTTTGGCAGCGGTTGTTGCAGACTGAGTCTGCTGTGTGCGACTCTATATTGCAAGGAAACCTTACTCTTGAGTAAGGGGTGGACGTAGATTGCGGACAGCAATCGAACCACCTAAAAATTTCCTAGTCTCTTTTGTGGTTTGCCTATTTACGTTGTGTTGCTCTCCATCTACTTGTCACATTGCTTCATTGTGGGCGGCTTTCTCGATCTCATTTCTTACTCCTGTCATCTTTGTTGCCTGTCTCCGAAATCCTTTTCACTGCATTTGGAGGGGTTGAGAAATTGTGTCTGTGTTGTATTGATTTGGGGAGTGATCTATTCATCCCCCCCTTCTATCTCACTTTCCACTACACGTATCACATGACCCATATCATATTATAAGTCATGACGATCTTGTGATACAGAAGGACATGACGTACGAGCAAAAGCCACATAAAATACTTGATCGTAAGGTATGTCAGCTCTGGAACAAAACCATTCCCATGGTGAAGATCTAGTGGAACAAATGCCTGGAACAAGAAGCTACATGGGAAACAGAGGAAGCAATGCCCAGAAAATTCTCAGAGCTGTTTAATTGTAAGTAAAGCACACCTCCATAATCCCATGCAATGAATTTGGGGACCAAATTCTTTTTAAGTGGGGCAGGGTGTAGCACCTCTAGCAATTTTCTAGAATTTTCTAAAAATTAAAGAGAATAATTTAAGCATTTAATAAGGCTTAAAGGGCTTAATGGGCTAATTAATGGATTAATAGGTTAAAGCCTTTGATTTAAAAGCCCAACTATTAACTAAAAGGTTAAGCCCTCTTAAAATGGACCTTAAGACCTAAACCTAAGCATTTTGGCCCAAGCCCACACCCTTGACACGTAATAGGGATGAGTTCCCTATTTAAATAGATAAATAGGGGACAATTAGAAGGGGAGTTTGAATTAAACTCAAATTTTGGAGAAAGGATGAGGTCGCGGTCAGTCGCGCGACCGCGTTTTGATGATAGCGGTCGTCCCTCAACCGCTATCTACTTCCGAAAAAGGAAAGTGATAAACACGGGAAAACTCAGATTTCTATCTCCCAATTAGCCATGATTCGATGTGATCTCGCATGGAGACCAGCCTAGGACTCTTAGGGGATCAACTTGACACCCCATAGGAATCCTAATTCGAACTAAAACCATAACCCTACGTAATGCCCGAGAATTTTCTAGGAATTTTTTGGGATTAAAATATAATTACTTAGCAATTTAAAAGGCTTAATGGGCTATTAAGAAAAATTAAGGATTTATTAAATCCATTTAAAGGTCCTATATTAACCAGAGGGTTAAGCCCAACTCAAATAGGCCCAAAGACCCAATTCCAAGACCTTTAGGCCTAAGCCCATTAATAGAAACGTAAATTGGATAATTTATGGATTTAAAATGGGATATATACACCAATTGGGGGATAAACAAGAGATAATAAGAAAATCTGAATTTTTTGGATTAAGCACCAGTTGGCGGTCTATCGTGAGACCGCCAAGTACACCCTACCGGTCCGGCTATGACTGCTAAGCAACCCCAGTTCCATGAATCGTAGAAACATGAAAAGTTTGGATCTTTGACGACCAAATCACCTTAAATCGAAGCTACCTGGCGTGGAAGACTCTAGAACTCTCTAGGGATTAACTCTACTCCAATTTAGGACTCTAGGTTTGATCTAATCCCTTAAACCCTAGGTGAACCCTATAAATAGATAGTAACTTCAACTCATGCAAACCGTAATGTTGGCTCGCGTATTCGAAGGTAAGGAAACCCTATCTCAGTTTGGTTCTTTAGAACTTTATGTTATTCTTAGTTTTATCAAACACACTTCCAATTTTTGTGCTTGAAGACCCAACCGTTGGAGAGAGAGAGCATCTGAAAGTTGCTGGTTCACTACAATCTGCACAGGAACCAGAGCGTCGGTCCAATAAAAATCAGGAGATTAGAAGCCCTAAATGAGGTTAGTTCAAGTTGATCCTTTAGAACTTTTTGTTACCCTTTGTATCTTCTACCTATCCTCCAATTTTCATGGATTTAGGTCAAGAGGATCAGGAGATAGAAGGACGGGAAGTTACTGGTTTGGTACAAGACGTGCAAGAACTAGGGTCGACTTCCAGTCAGAAATCCAAAGTCTAGGGATCGAATCAATGGTAGGTTATCTCATGAAAAGGCTAAATTAACGTGTTAGGAACAAAATCCCTCTGTTCCCTCCTGTTTTCATTGATTGTACATGACGAATTTGAGGTTTTATTATGACTGCGCATATAGGGTTAACATAGCTTGTATGAACCTTGCCCTTAATAATAAATTGATAATTTTGGCTTACTTCACTTAAACCCATGCATCTCCATGTTCTAATATAGTTGCATCAAGCCTTATTTACCTACTGCCATATTTTTCTATGCACCATTTGCCTTAGATTTGGCCTGCTCTTTGGGTTTTATATTGTTTGCCACAGACAGGAAGAAGCGGTCTTTCTGTGACCACTAGAGGTACCTAGAGGCCTTGCGACAGACCGCTAAGCCCTGTTACGCGGCCATCCTATGACCGCTAATCGATTTCTGTAATCTGCACTTTGTTAACTCTAAATAGATGGCAGATTGACCCTATTGACTATATGTTAAGCATAGTTAATGAGGTCTTATTCCTAGTTTTGACTTTATATTCGTAATATTTGTTATATTATGCACCATCCCTGATAGATTGCATGTCTTACATGGTTTAAATGATCATTTTAAACTTATGTTACTTTCATGCCAAAACCTATACTCTTGTATTAATGATCATAATTTCATAAGATTCATGGACTTTGTAGTGATGTTTTGATTGATGTCTTTCACGATCTCACATTCACTGTGAGTTTTTCATAAGTACATGGTGCGTACCCCGGTGCGTAGCCATTAGATACACTTTGCACTTAAGCACACAATCTTGGACTTGTGATCCTCTCCGTTGGATATTCCTTCCACCGGACTAGGTGATCTTGTTTCAAGGCCTCCGTAAGTCTCTATGAGTCTGGGATTCTCACTAGGATGCCGAGCTGGTTGTACCCTTAAAACCCAAGTGTCTAGAAATCACTTTACTAGAGTTTTATGTGTTCTGGATCTTAGCGGCCATCCAGTAGACCGCAAGAGTCTATTAGCGGCCATTTACCTGACCGCCAAAGATGCCTAGCGGCCCTACCTTGACCGCAAGGTTCCAGAAATTTCACTATGTCGACACTCCCTTTCTTCATGCGTCGACTCTGTCAATAAACAGTCTAGCACTGACCGCTAAAGTCTATAAACGGTCCAGTCATGACCACAAGTGTCTTCAATGTTCTTAACCCAGGGTTTGACCTAAGGGTTGATTTTCCTATGATTCTTAGCTGATTTATTGATTATCTCGAAGTTAATACCTTGTTCAAGAAATTATTAATGAATTATGAAAGTTAAGAAATATACTGTTATGCTATCGGATTTCTTCCCTGGCATAACCTTGTTATTAAATCATCCTTGATCTCATAATTTCAAATTGGTACGTTCTTACCTTGATTATTGTTAATATGAATCTATTGTTTGAACTTGTTACATTATTAGCCATATTTATATTTCTCGTGGAAGTAGCTTGATTTATAACTTGAAGATGCAAGAGCGGGCACGGACAGTGTCTAAGGGCTCAACTCTAGTCCCCTCGGTAGATAACCGGAAACATACTATAAACCATGGGGTATGATGAACATTGGCGTCGCATTGCACCAGGAGTACTTTTTATAAATGAGTGAAGATCGACAAGGCAATCTTGTGAAATTACATGCTTGCTAGTACATTCTCGTTACATGAATTTCTAGTGCATAGCATTTATGGTTATGAAAAGTACATTCTTGTTCATGAAAGGCCAAATTATATTCATATTATATTCTTGCTTAATCATATCTTGTTACTTGTGTTGTTACTTTGGTTTATTCACGTGTCTCATTGTATTTTCATAACTTATATTATACTCTAGAGCTAAAATGTTAATTACTTAAACATTACCATCATGTTGATACGAAGATACCTACCGGGCATGTGTGCTCATTCCGTACTTTTCCAATCTTTTTCAGGGAATTCTAGTGGGTCGGATTCAGACTATTCAAGTGATGGATCTGAGAGTGATTAAAGAAGGAGCAAAGCATTAGATTGTCATTAGTTGATAGTCAAGAGTCGCTATGTAATTTTCCATTTTCATTGAGTCTAGTTAGTCAAAGAGTCAAGAGTCAACTTTATGTACTTTTGATTATTATTTAACTGAAGCAAAGATTTTATCCAAATATTGTGCATTCATTTCTTATGTGCGAATGTGTTAGTGCTCTGATTATATTGCTCGCTTGAGGCGTACTAGCCGGCTGTTCACATTCTCGATTGTTTCCGCTGCATATTCTCGGGGCATGACACCCTAAGCCAATCCATATAAATAGGACCCAGATCTGTTCTCGCGAACCCTAGTTTTGGAGCGCGTGAAATAGAGGTAGAACCCTGTCTTCGTAAGTTTATCCTTTAGAACATTTTGTTCCCCTTAGTATTGTCTAACTTCTTTCCAATTTTCATGTTAGAAGATCAAGCAGACAAAGAGTTAGAACGATCGAAATTTGCTATTACTACATAGGACGCGCAGGAACGGGAGCCTCCTTCCGGCGAGAAATTCCAAGTGTAGAAGCAATCCTAGAGGTAGGTTGTCTCGTGATTGGCTCAAACAACATGTTAGGAACAAAATCTCTCTCCTATCTCTTGATTTCATGCTTTCTACATAGAGTATTTCACGTTCTAGTGTGATCGCACAATAGGGTCTTTAGTTCATGCAGTCCTTGAAACTTTAATGAAAAAGATAGTAACTTGGGTCAAATTTCTACTTTCTCATGAATTAGTCTCATACTATCATGCATTATCTTTTAGTTTTACATACTTTTCATCTCTATTTGCCATAGAAATTGGCCCGGCAAGCCGGGATTTGCTTCTATCTCGTGACGGACAGATAGCGGTCCTACAGAGACCGCTACCTCCAAATGGCGGTTCTCGAAAAACCGCGATCTATGTTCTGTTAACCCAAAATAGAAACTAGATCATGAGTCTTAATCTTCTTGCTATACATAATATCATCTATATTATATTCCGTGGTAGTTATGCTTTATGTTGTAGCAAGATTCAATGGGGAATATGTTTTCATGCCTCTCATGTGTTAAAAGCTTATTTTCACATATGCTAAATTCATAAACATATACCTTCTAATATTTTATTTAAAGGATTTTACTTTTGATGGAACTTCTACACTTCGACTTCTATTTTAGCACGTCTCCTTCTCATCTCCCATCTTTCTGCATTACTTGTTCATGTTAGATGTTGTGTTTTGATGATGACAAATACTATGACTCATACTTGTATGATGTCATGTATGTTCGGAGCATAAGAATTCTACGCATTTGTCTCCTACTTGGTTTTAATGATAGGCAAACATGTTTGTAAACATGATAGACAATATTTCATTTTACTTTTCTGCACTTTGATGCTAATAAATATTGAGTCTCAGAAATGCCAGCATTTCATTAGTCAATGTATATGCATTTCACAAATTGTGTCTGTGCATAGTTTGTCTCTTGAGTACAGACTCTGTGCAACCTTCGTTGATCAAGTTGACATTGTCTGTGCAATGTCTATGTCTAATGCATATAGAGTCTGTGCAACTTTCATCATTGAGCATACAACGTAATAGAGTCTGTCACGTCCCGAGCGCGGAAGATACTCGGATGCGTGATGCGTCTATATAGATCGTGTTATTAGAGCGATAAGAATTTTTAACATACATAATTACGGAGTGCGCAAATGACTAATAAATCTAATAAATTACAATAGTCCAAGTGATGATTATTTGATTACTCAAAGGAATTAAAGATAGTCCATGAAAATTTCCAGATTTAGAAAGCCAAACATTAGGCTACACGACTTAACACAAACATTATACCACTAATTGACATAACTGGGAATACAAGGTAGACTCAAATAAATTCAAAGACACGACTAGCTAATGATAGATGGTTGGTGTTCTAGCACTCTTCACTCGGCCTCAATCTCATTCTTGTGGCTATCTGATTCACCTAAAAATGTTAGGAAGCAACTGGATGAGCGAATCGCTCAGTAGGAATTACATCTCAAATGTGAGCAATCTTTACGTGGATTATAATTTGCATGTATTATCAGTATGGCTATGCATGACGTACGTACAAGAGAATCAGGTATACAGGTAAATCTAGACATGATGAACAATAAGAGATCAAGAACTGTATAAAGAGAGTATATCAAGATTTCAAGTAGTTGACAAGCAGTATTTCAAGAATTTATAGATGTAAATGCCACTCCGGGGCAAGCAGGGATTCATGTACGATTATGAATTTAAGTGCGAGAATGAACTCATATATAAGTATATCTCAGGTACGAGTAAGTAAAAATTTAATTCAAGCAAGTAAAGTTGAGTACGTATCAGTAGAATTGGCTATTTCAATCAAGCAAGTATTTCGCCCTTTCTCGGGCCACAAGTCAAGTATTGCCCGTTCCGGGCCACGCAAGTCAAGTCAAGTGATTAAAGAGAGAGTAGGGGTGGAGTGTCTCAAGTCAAGCAAGTACTCCGGTGCAATGCTAAACACCGTGGTCAATAAACTCCCATGGGTACAAGTACCTTCGGGTGCTCCTCCCATGACCAGACCTGGCCCTATATGCATAGCATTTCATGTATTACTTTTGACATCCACTCTCATTTTATAGCCAATATAGAGTTTCAAGGGTTGCCTTAGTAGGATATACAAGGTAGATTTTGATGGAATGGAATTCAAGGACTCATAATATGCAAGAAAATGACTTAGGGTTGCGTCGGTACAAACCACGATAAAAATGAGGAAAAATTTTAATATATATACTTTTTCCTAAACATAAACTCTAGATAATTCTATAGTAAGGTTAAACAAAAGTTAGAACATCTCATAAGGGCCATTATACAAATATGTCAGTTTATTATTTAAGAATACTATTCAATTACTATTTAGATTACTATTCATTACTATTCATTTACTATTGACAAATACGATTACTATTCATTTACTATTGACAAATACTATTCGCCCCAAATAATGCCCTTCACTAAGTCGTCATTTTCGTGAATCACGACTACTTAAATAGTCATGACTTCTAAGTTTGTATATAAATTAGTTAGTATATTAATCATTTAGTATATTAATCATCCATGTTAAAAATTTAATAGATGTGAATCATGATACCTAATCTAATGCATGAGCATACCGTTAGATTCCTTATATTTTTCTCTACCTATCTACGTGTCTATATCAAAAAAACTCTTTTATTTAGAAAAGTGACACTATTCATTAAAATAGTGACTTTTTATACACTATTCATACCGTAAAAATTTCTCAAAAATAGAAAGTAAGGATATGAATAGGTAGAGGAAATTCTCAGAAGTTCAGAATCATGCTCATGCGAAATTGTTGGATTTTACTATTCAATAAATTGAGGTGATTTATGCGAGGAAGGTACATTCCGTGACTCAAAATACTATTCAAACAATATTCATTTTTAATACTTTCAGTAAATCAGGAATTTAGTACATGGTTAAATAGAGAAAAATATGATGGTTCCAGAACCATGTTCATGCAGGAGTTTCGTGATTATGTTAAAAAAATTATAATTGTCTGAACATGGTGGCTCGGCATTATGAGTCACAGTTTACTATTTAAACACTATTCATTTTTAATTCTTTCAGTAAATCAGGAATCGAGAAAATGGATAGGTAGAGAAAAATCTCAGGATCACAGAACTATATTCATGCAAAATTTTCATGGCTTAGTTTAATAATTATAGATTTTCGAATGTGTTGATTTAATGATTATTGGAAATTCCAAAGAATGGAATTGACGTCATTGCACAAGTCATCCTTTCATTGACGACTCCTCTCGGGTCTTCAATTTTTAAATTGGCGCCCCCTCAAGCAATCTTCAATTAAGTAATTGGCGCCCTGGCTTGGGGCGCCATTTACAGTGGGTGATTTTCACCCCAGCAGGTACGTTTTGTGACTCAAAGTACTGTTCATTTTGAAAAAGTTTCTCAAAATCTGAAAGTAAGGACATGAATGTGTAGTGTAAATCCTCGGGAGTCCAGAAACATGTTTAGTTAAAATTACTGAGTTTTGGTTTGATAGATATTAATTTTCAAATATTATATCTTTAATTTTCTCAATGAATTGACGACCTGTGAGCAGTCTTCATTTAATTGAAGACTCTCATGGTGTCGTCAATTTAAGTTTCAACCCCTTGTGAGTTGTGCTTTGCATCAGAACTGTAAGTTCTGTGATACAAGTCACTATTCATTTCTCCAAAGTTTCTCCGAATTATAATCCGAAGACATGGTTAGATGGAGAAAAATCTCAGGGTCACAGAAATATATTCCGTCAAAATTTTCATGGTTTAATTTATTAGTTATAGATTTTTGAAGACTTTGATTTACTGATTTCTGGAAATTCCAGAAAATTGAATTGACATCATTGCTCAAGTCTTCATTTAATTGACGACTTCATGCGAAGTCTTCAATTCTGTAATTGGCGCCCTGGTCAGGGGCGCCTCTTACAGAGGGTGGTACACTATTCATTTACTATTCATCAGTGTGAAAAGGTTCTGAATCAGGAAGTAATGATACGAATATGTTGAGAAAAATATCAGGATTCCATAAACATATTCATACAAAAATTCCGTGATTTAGTTCGATAGTTATGGATTTCTGAACGTGTTGAATTAACAATTTCTGATAATTTCAGAAATTGAATTGACGACATGGTGCATGTCTTCATTTAAATGACGACTGCTTATGCAGTCTTCAATTTGGTAATTGGCGCCCTTGTCAGGGGCACCATTTACCAGAGTGTTGGGACCCTCCGGGTCTTTAACCCATGAACTTATTATATTAATAGAGGCTATATATTAAGGTTAAAAATAGGATTATTAAGAATGAAAACTAGTGTGATAAAATACGTTAAAAAGCTCATGAAATCATGCTAATAAACTAAGTTCAAACTCATAAAAAATCATGATAATAGTATGTAACAAGCTATTAACAGATGTATAACATGGTATTATTCTTGGTCATGGTAAAGCCAGAATATATATATATATATATAGCATGGTTGACTAGTTGATCGAACTCTAAACATGCATCAATTAACCTATTTAACTACTAGTTAGGCATGATATGAGAACACCTACTTGTCGACGTGTGATTACTAGGATGAAGCCACGCGTTTCGCCACCGTCGCAGTAGGACGTAGACTTCACGCTTCCCGAGGAACGAAGGGAAACATTCCCTTCTGCAAGCACTGAAAGATGGCAGTAGCCTCTGACAGTGGTTCGTAGGGGATTAGTTATAGGGATTTGCAGGCATTGGTTATTGCCTTGCAGGTCCGGTTTGGGAAGCACGATCCTAGATTAATGCTTAGCCAGCGAAATGGGGCTGTTCGTGTCTCAATCTTCTAGAATCATGTGTTTAGATGACGCCCTTTAAGGGGTTGTTCATTTAATAAATGATGCCTTGCATGAGGGCGTCATTTGTTTGGGTGGCATTATTATGGGATTATTAATGAGAATGACGTCCTTCAAGAGGGCGTCATTTGTTAGACACTTCTGCCCCACTCACGTGATATACATATATATATTAATATTTTATTGGAATGGGGTCCTCTTAAAAAATGGTGTCCTCTTAAAAATGACGCCTCCAACCTGGTCTTCAATTTGGAAATTGACGCCCTAATGAGGGGCGTCAATTTCACTAAGTGGACAAGGTGGAAGTCCACTTCTGTACACCCATGGCCCCTTGTGTTTAAAGTTATTTTGTAATTTATAGAATAACCCTCCCCTTGTTTTGTTTCTTTCTACAAGACCTCCTATGTAAGATTCTTTACCCATGTGCATAAAGATGGATTGCACATTTGCATGCTAGTCCCCCTATATTTTAGTTCTTTAAACAAAACCTAAAATTCTATTAAGAAGAGTAGGTTACGTATACATAAGGTGATGATTTGTAATTTTATATGCTAGCCCCCTAAGGTTTGGCTCTTTACACAAAGCCCTCATGATTCTTTATGTTATAAAGTAGGGTTGGCTTGTATATTTTCATTATAGTCCTTGTGAGGTTGGGTTCTTTAGGTAAGCCCTTCATGTATGTTTTCTTTTAAGAACAAGTTTTGAATTTACGCAAAGGTATTGATCGGGGGTGCTTCACCCTCCCCTACTTAAGAGAATTTGGTCCCCAAATTCAACTGCACTATATGGGAATAGGAAAGGTGCAGAGTACTTACAATTAGAATAACTCTGGAAATCTCCTCTTCATAGATTCTTTAGTTTCCCATGTAGCTTCTTGTTCTAAACATCGATTCCATTGGATTTTCACCATAGGGATCGTCTTGTTCCTTAGAACTCGAACTTTTCGGTCGAGGATCTTCATTGGCTTCTGCTCGTAGGTAAGGTCCTTCTGTACCACAAAATCATTGTGGTCAATGACATGGAGGGGATTGTGCACGTATTTCTTCAGCATAGAAACATGAAACATGTTGTGCACTTCTGATAGTTGCGGAGGTAAGGCGATGCGATAAGCCACCTCGCCCACTATTTCCAGCACTTCGAATAGACCAATGAACCTTGGTGTGAGTTTACCTTTAACACCGAATCTTCTAATGCCTCAGCCGGGAGATACCTTGAGGAAAACATGATCTCCGAATTGAAATTCTAGGTCTCGCCTTCGATTATCGGCATAAGATTTCTGCCTGGACTGTGCTATCATTAACCTTTCTCTAATGAGGTGTATCTTCTCGGTAGAATCTCGTACCTTATCTGGGCGTAAAATTTGTTTTTCACCAACTTCATCCCAGCATATAGGAGATCGGCAACTCCTGCCATATAATGCCTCAAAAGGTGCCATTTGTATACTAGCTTGATAGCTATTTTTATATGCAAATTCAGCTAGTGGTAAGTGGTCATGCCATCTTCCGCCGAAGTCTATAATGCTTGCTCTCAACATATCTTCAACAACTTGATTAGTCCTCTCGGTCTGTCCATCTATCTAGGGATGGAAAGCAGTGCTGTAGTTGAGTTTCGTCCCCAGAGAGTGCTGTAGACTTTTCTAGAAATGAGAGGTGAAGCGCGGGTCTCGATCAGATACGATTGAGATGGGAACTCCATGTAATCTAACCATCACCTTGATATACAGGGCAGCAAGTACGTCGACTGACCATCGGCTTTTTATGGGTAAGAAATGGGCCAATTTTGTTAGCCGTTCGATAATTACCCAAATTCCATCATATCCACCTCTTGACTTGGGCAAAGCCATGATAAAGTCCATGCCAATGTCTTCCCACTTCCACTTGAGAATATCTAGCGGATGTAGCTTTCCGGTGGGTTTTTGATGTTCCGCCTTCACTTGTTGGCATGTGAGGCAACGAGATACAAAGTCTGCTACCTCCATTTTCATGTTAGGCCACCAGAAAGTTCTTTTCAAGTCTTGGTACATCTTAGTGGCTCCAGGGTGGATCGTGTACCTCGATCGATGAGCTTCTTCAAGAATCTTCTTCTTCAATTCGGGACAGTCGGGCACACATGTCCGTTCATGAAATAGCAATATGCCATCAGGTGCCATCTTGAAATCCAGTCTCTCGTCCAGCTTGCTCTTTATCTCCACTAGTAAGGGATCTTCTTCCTGTAGCTTCTTGATTTCAGGTAGCAAATCTAGATGTAGACCCATATGAGATAGAATAATACACATGTTCTTCTCATCTATGCTGATATCAAGCTCAGAGAATTTCTCCAGCAGCTTCCATTCTTGTATCATACAGTTGGCCAATATTGTTCTCGACTTTCGACTAAGGGCATCAGCTACGGAATTACCCTTACCAGGATGGTACTATATAGTGAAGTCGAAATCATTGAGATACTCGAGCCAACGCCTTTGCCGCATGTTCAGCTCCTTTTGGGAGAATAAGTACTTGAGGCTTTTATGATCAGAGTACACAGTGAATTGTTCTCCGTAGAGATAGTGCCTCCATATTTTCAAAGTGAATACTACCGCGGCCAGTTCTAAGTCATGAACCGGGTAGTTCTCTTCATGTTTTTTCAATTGTCGGGAAGAGTATGCAATGCCTCTTCCATTCTACATCAATACACATCCGAGGCCAGTACCCGAAGCATCGGTATATACCTCGTATTTTTCTCCTTCAATTGGTAATGATAAGATTGGAGTAGTGGTCAAGAGATCCTTCAAAGCCTGGAAACTATTTTCACAATCTTCATTCCACTCATGAGGCACTTCCTTGCGGGTTAACCTGGTCAGAGGAACGGCAATCTTGGAGAAGTCCTTGATAAAACGCCGGTAGTAACCAGCTAGACCAAAGAAGCTTCGAATTTCTGTTGCATTTGTGGGTCGTTCCCAATTCTTCACGGCTTCGACCTTTGACGGGTCAACAGTAATTCTGTTTTTCAAAATAATATGGCCTAAGAAGGATACTTCCTCGAGCCAGAACTCGCACTTGCTGAATTTGGCATAGAGCTTGTTTTCCCTTAATATCTGTAATGCCTTCTTGAGATGTTTTTCATGATCCTATTCGGTCTTGGAATAGATCAGAATATCATCAATAAAGACCACAATGAATTGGTCTAAATAGGGCCTGAATATGCTATTCATTAACTGCATAAAAGTTGCGGGGGCATTTGTTAGTCCGAAAGGCATAACAGTAAATTCGTAATGCCCATACCTGCTTCGAAATGTAGTTTTATGAATGTCTTCTTCTTTGATCTTCAATTGATGGTAACCAGAACGGAGATCAATCTTGGAGAAATATGAAGCTCCTGATAACTGATTGAACAACTCGTCAATCCTCGGCAGTGGGTATTTGTTATTGATTGTGAGATGATTTAGCTGTCGATAATTAATGCATAGTCTCATCGATCCATCCTTCTTTTTAACGAACAGCACGGGTGCTCCCCAAGGGGAAGTACTCGGCCTGATGAAACCCTTCTTCAATAACTCCATTAGTTGCTCTTTTAGTTCTTTCAGCTCAGCAGGGGACATTCTGTATGGTGCCCTGGAAACAGGACCAGCACCAGGGACAAGGTCGATTGTGAATGACACTTCCCTTTCTGGGGGTAAGCCGGTTAAATCTTCTGGAAAAATATTAGGAAAATCCTGAATTACACGGATGTCCTCAAGTTTAACCTTCTCGACTTCCGTGGCAGTCACGAATGCTATGAAAGCAATGCATCCCTTATCCATAAGCCTTCTAGCTCGGAGTGCTGAAATAAGAAGTGATTTACTCCAAGGGCTATTGTAAACTAGCTCTGGGAAATCCACGAAAGTTACCTTGCCATGCCGGCAATGTACAGTTGCTTGGTATGTGGATAGCCAGTTGGCACCTAGTATGACGTCATAACCCTTCATATCTAGGCATATCAGGTCAGCAGGTAAATTGTTTCCCTTAATCATTACGTCACAATTTGGATAGTGATAAGTGATATCAGACTCATTCCCAAGAGGTGTAGATATGACCAAGTCTAACAGTTCATGTTTCTTAGAAAATGAAGCAGCAAAGTTCTTGGAAAAGAATGAATGAGTTGCTCCGGTATCAAATAAAACTTGAGCAGTTTTTGAACAAATAGTGAGAGTACCTTCCACAATTCCGCCTTCAGTGGGTTCCGTCTCTCGGAGAGTTTGCAGACGGCCTTGTTTCTTTACCAGACGCTTCTCGTCTTTGGTGTCTTGTTCCTTCATCAGTGGGCAGTCTGGGATTCGATGCTCTCGGCTCCCGCATCGAAGACAAGCTCCTAACTTCCTCCAGCATTCCTTGGTCTTATGGCCAGCTTTATCACAATACTTGCAAATTTTCTTTGATAGTGTGGTGGTGGAGAATGGCCTGTCATTCTTCTGGAATTTCTTTACCTTGGAGGACTCCCCTCCCATGAAGAACCGCTTCTTGTTGAATGATTGTTTGAATTTTCCTGGGCTTGTGACGAGTTCCTTCTTGTCTCTTCCTCAGATTCTCTCGGACAATTCGGTGGCGTCTTCCAGCAATTGGGCACGCCGAACTATCTCCGAATAGACTTGGATGTCCATTGGTGCAAGCTGTGTAATATAATGGGGCCGAAGCCCGTTGATGAATCTTCTCGCCTTTAACTTTTTCGTACACACCAAGTGGGGTGCATACCTAGATAATCTGGAAAACTGGGCCTCATACTCGACCACTTTCAAGCCCCGTTGTTTTAGAACGGCGAATTCCGCGGCCTTCTTCTCCTAGATATGGTCGGGCAAGTACTTGTTGTTAAAATGCTCCGTGAATTCATCCCATGTGACATGGTCTTCTGGCAGTGTTGCTTCTATGGATTCCCACCAGCGAGCATCCCGCTCCAGTTGGAATACGGTCAGTAAAACCTTCTCTTCGTCCGCGCATTGCATCACACGGAAGATTCGTTCCATCTCCTTCAGCCAATTCACGGCATCCTCGGGGTCGGATGAACCCGTGAACCTCAATGGGTTCATGTTACAGAAACTTTGGTGGAGATCTCCCGCTCCCCGGTTTGCTCCGCCGTGGGCCACCTGCTGTAGTGCCTGTGTAAGGCCTTGCATGGTGCGCTGCATCTCGCGACATTGTGCTCTTTCCGCAGCCATGATCCTACAAAAGAGTTAAGTATGATAAAGATCGGGTTTACTTGTAAGGTCAACAGTCATTAGAAAACTTAACCCATTGCTCTATCCATCTCACCGGGTAAGGTGTATCTACCCTTAGACTCGGGTTTTACATATCCTTGGACTCAAGTTTTTACTTAGATTTCAATTTCTAATCTTTTATTTCTTCTAGTTCCCTAGGTTTGAAAACCTAGGCTCTGATACCACTAAGATTGTGACGTCTCGAGCGCGGAAGATACTCGGATGCGTGACGCATCTATATAGATCGTGTCATTAGAGCGATAAGAATTTTTAACATACATAATTACGGAGTACATAAATGACTAATAAATCTAATAAATTCCAATAGTCCAAGTGATGATTATTTGATTACTTAAAGGAATTAAAGATAGTCCATGAAAATTTCCAGATTTAGAAAGCCAAACATTAGGCTACACGACTTAACACAAAGTTTATACCACTAACTGACATAACTGGGAATACAAGGTAGACTCAAATAAATTCAAAGACACGACTAGTTAATGATAGATGGTTGGCGTTCTAGCACTCTTCACTCGGCCTCAATCCCATTCTTGTCGCTATCCGATTCACCTGAAAATGTTAGGAAGCAACTGGATGAGCGAATCGCTCAGTAGGAATTACATCTCAAATTCGAGCAATCTTTACGTGGATTACATTTTGCATGTATTATCAGTATGGCTATGCATGACGTACGTACAAAAGAATTAGGTATACAGGTAAATCTAGACATGATGAACAATAAGAGATCAAGAACTGTATAAAGAGAGTATATCAAGATTTCAAGTAGTTGACAAGTAGTATTTCAAGAATTTATAGATGTAAATGCCACTCCGGGGCAAGCAGGGATTCATGTACGATTACGAATTTAAGTGCGAGAATGAACTCATGTATAAGTATATCTCAGGTACGAGTAAGTAAAAATTTAATTCAAGCAAGTAAAATTGGCTATTTCAATCAAGCAAGTATTTCACCCTTTCTCCGGTCACAAGTCAAGTATTGCCCGTTCTGGGTCATGCAAGTGAAGTCAAGTGAGTAAAGAGAGAGTAGGGGTGGAGTGTCTCAATTCAAGCAAGTACTTCGGTGCAATGCTAAACACCGTGGTCAATAAACTCCCATGGGCACAAGTACCTTCGGGTGCTCCTCCCAGGACCAGACCGGGCCCTATATGCACAGCATTTCATGTATTACTTTTGACATCCACTCTCATTTTATAGCCAATATAGAGTTTCAAGGGTTGCCTTAGTAGGATATACAAGGTAGATTTTTATGGAATGGAATTCAAGGACTCATAATATGCAAGAAAATGAATTAGGGTTGCGTCGGTACAAACCACGATAAAAATGAGGAAAATATTAATATATATACTTTTTCCTAAACAAAAACTCTAGATAATTCTATAGTAAGATTAAACAAAAGTTAGAACATCCCATAAGGGCCATTATACAAATATGTCAGTTTACTATTTAAGAATGCTATTCAATTACTATTCAGATTACTATTCATTACTATTCACTACTATTCACTTACTATTCATTTACTATTGACAAATACTATTCGCCCCAAATAACGCCCTTCACTAAGTCGTCATTTTCGCCACGACTGCTTAAACATTCGTGACTTCTAAGTTTGTATATAAATTAGTTAGTATATTAATCATCCATGTTAAAAATTTAATAGATGTGAATCATGATACCTAATCTAATGCATGAGCATACCGTTAGATTCCTTATATTTTTCTCTACCTATCTACGTGTCTATATCAAAAAAATTCTTTTATTTGAAAAAGTGATACTATTCATTGAAATAGTGACTTTTTATACACTATTCATACCGTAAAAATTTCTCAAAAATTGAAAGTAAGGATATGAACAGATAGAGGAAATTCTCGGGAGTTCAGAATCATGCTCATGCGAAATTGTTAGGTTTTACTATTCAATAAATTGGGGTGATTTATGCCGGGAAGGTACATTCCGTGACTCAAAATACTATTCAAACAATATTCATTTTTAATACATTCAGTAAATCAAAAATTTAGTACATGGTTAAATAGAGAAAAATATGAGGGTTCCAGAACCATGTTAATGCAGGAGTTTCGTGATTAGGTTAAAAAAGTTATAATTGTCTGAACATGGTGGCCCGGCATTATGAGTCACAGTTTACTATTTAAACACTGAATATTTTTAATTCTTTCAGTAAATCAGGAATCGAGGACATGGACAGGTAGAGAAAAATCTCAGGATCACATAACTATATTCATGCAAAATTTTCATGGCTTAGTTTAATAGTTATAGATTTTCGAATGTGTTGATTTACTGATTATTGGAAATTCCAAAGAATGGAATTGACGTCATTGCACAAGTCATCCTTTAATTGACGACTCCTCTCGGGTCTTCAATTTTTAAATTGGCGCCCCCTCAAGCAGTCTTCAATTAAGTAATTGGCGCCCTGGCTTGGGGTGCCATTTACAGTGGGTGATTTTCACCCCAGTAGGTACGTTTTGTGACTCAAAGTACTGTTCATTTCGAAAAAGTTTCTCAAAATCCGAAAGTAAGGACATGAATGTGTAGTATAAATCCTCGGGAGTCCAGAAACATGTTTAGTTAAAATTACTGAGTTTTGGTTTGATAGATATTAATTTTTAAATATTATATCTTTAATTTTCTCAATAAATTGACGACCTGTGAGCAGTCTTCATTTAATGGAAGACTCTCATGGTGTCGTCAATTTAAGTTTCAGCCCCTTGTGAGTTGTGCTTCGCATCAAAATTGTAAGTTCTGTGATACAAGTCACTATTCATTTCTCCAAAGTTTCTCCGAATTATAATCCGAAGACATGGTTAGATGGAGAAAAATCTCAAGATCACAGAAATATATTCCGTCAAAATTTTCATGGTTCAGTTTATTAGTTATAGATTTCTGAAGACTTTGATTTACTGATTTCTGAAAATTCCAGAAAATTGAATTGACGTCATTGCTCAAGTCTTCATTTAATTGACGACTTCGTGCGAAGTCGTCAATTCTGTAATTGGCGCCCTGGTCAGGGGTGCCTCTTACAGAGGGTGGTACACTATTCATTTACTATTCATTAGTGTGAAAAGGTTCTGAATCAGGAAGTAATGATACGAATATGTTGAGAAAAATATCAGGATTCCAGAAACATGTTCATGCAAAAATTCTGTTATTTAGTTCGATAGTTATAGATTTTTGAATGTGTTGAATTAACAATTTCTAAAAATTTCAGATATCGAATTGACGACATGGTGCATGTCTTCATTTAAATGACGACTGCTTGTGCAGTCTTCAATTTGGTAATTGGCGCCCTTGTCAGGGGCGCCATTTACCAGAGTGCTGGGACCCTCCGGGTCTTTAACCCATGAACGTATTATATTAACAGAGGCTATATATTAAGGTTTAAAATAGGATTATTAAGAATGAAAACTAGTGTGATAAAATACGTTAAAAAGCTCATAAAATCATGCTAATAAACTAAGTTCAAACTCATTAAAAAATCATGATAACAGTATGTAACAAGCTATTAATAGATGTATAACATGGTATTATTCTTGGTCATGGTAAAGCCAGAATATATATATATATATATATATATATATATATATATATATATTTATTTATATATATATATATATATCATGGTTGACTAGTTGATTGAACTCTAAACATGCATCAATTAACCTATTTAACTACTAGTTAGGCAAGATTTGAGAAGACCTACTTGTCGACGTGTGATTACTAGGATGAAGCCACGCATTTCCCCGCAGCCGCAGCATGACGTAGACTTCACGCTTCCCGAGGAACGAAGGGAAACATTCCCTTCTGTAAGCACTGAAAGATGACAGTAGCCTCTGACAGTGGTTCGTAGGGGATTAGTTACAGGGATTTGCATGCATTGGTTATTACCTTGCGGGTCCGGCTTGGGAAGCACGATCCTAGATTAATGCTTAGCCAGCGAAATGGGGTTGTTCGTGTCTCAATCTTCTAGAATCATGTGTTTAAATGACGCCCTTTAAGGGGTAGTTCATTTAATAAATGACGCCTTGCATGAGGGCGTCATTTGTTTGGGTGGCATTATTATGGGATTATTAATGAGAATGACGCCCTTCAAGAGGGCGTCATTTGTTAGACACTTCTACCCCACTCACGTGATATACATATATATATTAATATTTTATTGGAATGGGGTCCTCTTAAAAATGACGCCTCCAACCTGGTCTTCAATTTGGAAATTGACACCCTAATGAGGGGCGTCAATTTCACTAAGTGGACAAGGTGGAAGTCCACTTACGTACACCCATGGCCCCTTGTGTTTAAAGTTGTTTTGTAATTTTATAGAATAACCCTCCCCTTGTTTTGTTTCTTTCTATAAGACCTCCTATGTAAGATTCTTTACCCATGTGCATAAAGTTGGATTGCACATTTGTATGCTAGTCCTCTTATATTTTAGTTCTTTAAACAAAACCTATAATTCTATTAAGAAGAGTAGGTTACGTATACATAAGGTGATGATTTGTAATTATATATACTAGCCCCCTAAGGTTTGGCTCTTTACACAAAGCCCTCATGATTCTTTATGTTGTAAAGTAGGGTTGGCTTGTATATTTTCATTATAGTCCTTGTGAGGTTGGGTTCTTTAGGTAAGCCCTTCATGTATGTTTTCTTTTAAGAACAAGTTTTGAATTTACGTAAAGGTATTGATCGGGGGTGCTATAGAGTCTGTGCATCCTTCATTGAGGAAGCAGATAACATCGGTGCATGTTTCTGCTTATTGCATAAAAGGTCTGTGCAGGTTCTTCCTTTGAGCTTTTTAATGTCCGAGCATATGTTTGTATTTGTTTACCTCTATACATAACGTATGTGCATGTTTTGCATCGCACATGTTGAAGTATGTGCATGTCTCAGTCTACACTTAACTAAGTCAGTGCATTCGTTTGACATATGCATGCATAAGCCTGTGCACATTTTCCATGTGTATATACAAGGTCAGTGCACTTGTGAACATTTTACATTGCCATATGGTCGGTGCACCTTTTGCCCTATGCTTACCCAAGGTTGGTGCTGGCCGAGTCTCATGCATATAGGTCTGTGCATATATGCTCACTAAGTTTGTGCATGTTCTGCATCGCACACAACTCAGGTCAGTGCACGTTGCTTGGCGTACGTTACAAGGTCTATGCATCTTTTTCATTGTGCATAATAGCTGGTCTTGCACAAACAAGTCTGTGCATGTTACTGCTCTTTCACAAGAGGCTAGGTCGGTGCATACTTTACTGCTTTGAACATAAAACATCGGTGCATTCTCTGTCTCTATTCTCCCTAGGTCGGTGCATTGTTCATCATTTGCACATATAGTCAGTGCATGTTCTTGTACTTACGAAAGTAAAAGTCTGTGCACCCTTGTCCATGCATGCTTCAGTCAGTGCATCATGATCATTGTGTATGTAATCTCTATGCACGTTTTCTTGTTGAACATACAGGAAGGTCTGTGCACATCTTGCATTGTCTTAAATCGTTGGCATAGGTCATGCCATTGGCCTAGAAAGGTCTGTGTATGTATGCTATGTTTGTCTGGAATGTCTGTGCATACCCTATTCTATGCCAAGTCAAAGTCGATGCAATCCTTTCTTTTCACTAACTCGTGTCTGAATTGCAGGGTAAAGCAAGCGCATCATGGAAGCCTATGATTGAGCACGTGATCTGAGGCAGACACGTCCAGAAGATTCTGTCAACAAGGATATGCTCACCAATCTAGTCCTGACGCGTGTCATCTTCAGGAAGGCGGGAACGAGCTCTCCACACGCCCAATGCGTGAGCTCGTGAGGGTTGAAGGCAGAAGACATATATAAGCCCCTCTGAAGATCAAGAAAAGTATGATCGAGCAGAGAAAAAAAAAGGAAGAGAAGCCAGAGAGAAAAGAGAGAGCAACTTGAAGAGAGCCAGAGTGAGAGAGGAGAAGCTAGAAGGAGAGAGAAGGAGAGAGATGGATCGAAAGCTTTAGATTGAAGATAGTTTCAGAGCATCGGTTCTTGTACTTGACTCGTGGATCAAATCCAGAGTCAATCTGCTCATTGAAGAGCTACATTGCTTCTTTTTCATCTTTCATTTTATTTTTCTGAACTTTGTCAAGCTGTGAGTCAGCATGCGAGGGTGTGTCCTCAGTCAGCCAAGCTGTAAAGCTCAACGGTAGCAAGCTGTAAAGTTCAGTGGTAGCAAGCTGTGAGGCTCAGCGGTCTGGGATATTATCCCCAAAGATGTGGATCAACGGTTTGTAGGGATCCAATCCCCGAAGCTGTGGATCGGCAATAATCCACACTCAGTCTGAGTGTGGGGTGGATGTAGGTGAAAGCCGAACCACCTAAAAATCCCTGGTGTCTCTTTGTGTTTGTTTTTGCTCGTGTTGCTCGTGTCCACATCATGTTTGCATATTTCTCTCTTAGATGAATGCATACGATTACCTTGTTAGTTCAGCTTTATTCGATTATTTTATTGAAGAACCTTTTATTTCACTGTGTTTTCTTACTTGTGTTTTTAAGGGGTATATCTATTCACCCCCCTCTAGATCTTAGCGTCCATCCGTGTCCAACAGGTGGTATCAGAGCCTAACTCTCCCTTAGGGCCTCACATCCCGGAGAGATCAGTCATGGATGCTAAAGGTGTTGTCGCCGAGGGCCACTTAACCAGCAAGCCACCATTCTTTAATGGTAGCAATTACTCCTACTGGAAGAATAGGATGCAATTGTTCCTCCGTGCTAAGGATTATGAGATCTGGAAGGTCGTGAGTAAAGGTCCATTTGATTTCCCTCCATATGAGGAATTCTGGACTAAGGAGCACATCCGAAAGTCCACTCTAAATTGGGGTGCTATAAATACTATATAGTGTGCTCTCCATCCTACAGAGTTCTCCAGAGTCTCCTCCTGCACCACCGCTAAGGAGATGTGGGACAAATTGGAGATCATCTATGAAGGGACATCTCAGGTTAGAGAGACTAAGACGAACATGTTAGTCTCAGAGTATGAGGCTTTCAAAATTAAACCTGAGGAGTCCATATCTGAAATGTACGCTCGGTTGAATGTGATTACGAACAGTTTGAGAAGTCTAGGAAAGGTCTACAGTGACCATGAAGTTGTTAGAAAGATTTTGAGGTCCCTGACACCCATATGGCACACGAAGGCCACTATTGTTGAAGAATCTAGGGACGTAGCTAAGACCACTGTGAATGAGCTTATTGGTTCTCTCATGACATATGAGTTGAACCTTAAGAAAATTGATGAATTTGAGAAGAGAAGGAAGCCCCTAGCTCTTAAAGCAAATTCTAGCAAAGGGTCATCAAGTGAATATAGCTGTATTAGCTCTGAGGATGATAAGGATGAGTTTGCTATGTTTACCAGGAACTTCAAGAAATTTCTGAGGAAGGAAGGGAAAGGGCTGAGAAGAAAATATTTTTCTGGAAAGAGACAGCCCAAACATAAATTTGAATCTACGAAGAAAACTGATGCCATTGTTTGTTATAATTACAGGAAGGCAGGGCATCTCAAAGCAGACTATCCTGAGCTCAAGGACAAACAGCCCAGGTTGAAAAGAAAAAAGGGAAAACCTATGATTAGCACCTGGAGTGACGAAGAAGAAGAGAGTCAGAGCAGCTCCTTTGACAGTGAAATAGAAGGAAAAATCTGCCTGATGGCTGACGGCGATGATGAGGTAACTTCCCCTTTCGATAATTTTACACAGAATGAATGGGAAGATGCCTATGCTGAACTGTTAGAAAAATATGAAGACATGCGTAGGGAGAACAAATGTTTAAAAAGGAAAGAAAATTCATTAGTCAATGATACTTCCTTGTCTGATAAACTTACATGTCTGCAAACTGAAAATTCAGAACTGAAGAACTCCCTGAATGAAGCTGAAGGTAGCATATGCATGATAAATGATTTGAAGATTGAAAATGAGAATTTGCTAAAAACCATTGATGAACTTAGAATGAAAATTTATGAATTTCAGAAAGAAACAAAAATTGCTATTGAGAAGTATGAAGCTGTCAATGGTGTAAACAATGAGTTTAGAAAGTCAATAGAAAAATTAGAAAAAGAAAACCAAGAGAAACAAAACTCCCTTGAAGGCATGGTACAAGGCACATAAAATCTGAATGCTATCTTTGGCACTAAAAGCAATTTCAGAAAGGAAGGGTTGGGTTTCAACCCAACAAATAAGGTTAGGTTCGATGAGAGAACCACATCATTTGTGGCAGAAAAGGGGACATTTCAACCCCTGATAAATATGACTCATGGAGAAAATCAGGATAAGAATAAAGCTAAAAATATTGAGAAAACTAAGCCCAAAGCCAAGGACAAGGGCAAAGGGAATGTGGAAGTGTCTAGGTGTTAGAGCTGGTGCGATGGATTCAGAGGGGGGTGAATGAATCCCTCAGTGAAAATCTCAACCAATTTTACAACCTTAGCCAAAAACACACTGGAACAGAACTCCCTGAAAAGATGCAAGACTTGATTAAACAACGAAATACTCTATTGATGCATACAGATGAACACTTGACCTGCACCTCCAGCGAAGGCGGAGCGTTTGTGCTCTCAAGATGAGTCAACAGATAAGAATTTGAATTGAATTCCTAAGCATGCATCTAGCGTTGAACACCTAACAGGGCAATTCACACAGTAGACAAGGATTTTTAAGGTGGTTCGATCTCAAACCCGAGATCTACGTCCACCCCACACTCCAAACAGGAATGTGGCTTCCACTACTGATACACAGCTTCGCTGATCCACAGCTTTGGGGTCAAAACCCTACAGGCAGCTGGGCATTACAGCTTATGCCGTCCAGAGGAATCCTCCTCTACAAACCGCTAGGGACTTACAGCTTTACCCGACCAGAGGAATCCACCTCTGCAAACAGCTGAGCTTCACAGCTTGCTCCGCTGACACACAACTTGAAATAATGATAAAAAGAAAAATAAGAAATGGGGAATAACAGCGACTAAAATCTGTAACACTAAAGCGCAGATGTGGCTCTCAAGGAGCTGACTGGATAGGATTTGATCCTGATTCCAGTGGGGACTAATCTTCAGATGAAGCTTATCTTCTTCTTCTCTTCTCAAGCTCTCGTTTTCTCTCTCTTTTCCTCTCTTCTTTCTTTTCAGGTGCTGGATCCCCCTGCTTCAGATTCTTCAGCAAAATCTCCTCATTCTTTCGAAGCCTGCTCCCTATATATATATATATATATAAGTCTAGCAAAAGAAAAACGTCTGGAGCAACCAACTTTCCCGCTCAGATTTCAGTCTAGATCTGAGTCTTCAGATGACACGCGCCAGCTTTAGTATCGTCGAGCTAGCATCCTGACAACCATACTTAGCTCGAAGTCAGCCTTATGATAATTGAACACATGTCAAGAAATAATGAGATTGCACGAAGTTGATAAAATAATAAACATAGTATGCACCGACTCACTCAGTATAAGATCTCGTATGCACGGAGTCAAGCTGTGCACACATCAAGTGTTGCGCAGACTGAGTATGTGCGAGATGCAATGACTATATCGACAGCATGCGTGCAAGGCATAAGAAATGCACAGACTTCACTTTATGCACTAGACTTGAACAGACTACACAAACCTATATTGCACATACCTTGCGAAAATCTTAGGCATATACACACATGCATCGACCCTAAGTGTGTCTTAAACATATATGCACCGAACTAATATGATGGAAATGCACTGACCTTATACGCAGAAGTGGGATAGCACCGACTCACCTGATGAACACGAGCGACTTAGTCGTGTGTGTGTGCAACAGCAAGAGTTGCACAGACTAGATGAATACATGCAAGGACTATGCTGAGGATCAGAAATAGAGTTGCACCGATGCAACTGTAATTTGAACATGTATTGCGACAATCTAAGGCAGTACAAGGCAAACTAGACAAACACAGCAGTCTGAACATGATTCATAAGTTGTCATTATCAAAACCAGATTTCCAACAATCTCCCCCTTTTTGATGATGACAACATAATGAGTCATGTATGAGAATTCACACAATCGATCACGCAAAATCATTTGCTGTCATGCATATAACAAGCACATTTGCAGCACAAAATGCCATAAGAATTCCTACAAGTGCACACTATCACATCTGTGTATAAAAGAGTTAAAGTGTATTATCAGAGTGTGTTATCAAAGTGTGTTAACATTCACAAGTATCCTCAGCTTTACAAGCATGTCCATGAAAGTATCCACATCACTACAACTGATCACAGAATAGCCCTATCAGCAAACCTCAGCATCTAGCCATCAAACAGTAGCACCCATAACATTCTCTCCCCCTTTGTCATTATCAAAAATGGGGAAATGATAGTAACTAATGACCGCGGTAGCTCCCCCTATCTCTAGGAGGATATGTTGAACTTGAACCAAAAATGGGAAATATGTTCAGCAAAGAAGTTTGAAGATCCCTAACAGAATCATCCAGTCTATCAAGCTTCTGATGCACAGTGTTCCCCAGCCTTTCCACTAGAGAGGTGACTGATTCTCGTTTGTTTAAGGCTTGTTTAACTGTCTCTGACAATGTCTGCAGATTGGACTGGATAACTTCAAACTTTGTGATGATTTCTGGCTGAGTGGTTGCTATATTGGTTAACGTCCCCTTTAGCAATTCAAACTCAATTTTCAAATCAAATGTATGGTCAAGAATTTTACTCATATTGGTGACTATGGAGATTTGAGTATCTTGAATTTTAGTGACCATGTCACCTATTCGAGTACTGATACCCATAAGAGATTGTAAAATTTCTCTTACTGTTTCATGTGTCTTTCGCTTGGCGGTTAAAAATTCTATCCATTGACGTTTCACAACTTTTTCCAAATGTTTCATTCGGCTCTCTATTCTGTCTATTTGAACAGTCTGGAATAGGAACTGTTTGTTCATCAAGTCATTCTGATCTAGAACAATCTCTGTCAGCTTAGATAACATCTGAGCAAGATTGGGTTCAGTATTTGTTCTATGTGTACTAGAAGTAGAAGCACTGGAATCTGGCATTTCAGTGAAGTATTCATGATGCTGTTCAGGGAGTGGAGGAGGTGGTACTCCAAGACCAGTAAGTTCTCCAAGGTGTGGACCATACTCAGGAGCCGGAGAGAAGGACATTCTTGGATATAATCTGTGGTGAGGGGCAGGTCCTATGACATAGTCATGTGTACTCTCTTCAGTGACCCCTGGAACTTCTTGTGGAACTTCTTCTCTTGGTTGATTGTCCTCCTGTTCATGGATAACAGACTCAGCAGTCTCTTCAAAAATTTTCTCAGCTTCTTCTGTCAAAATCTGTGTAGCCACCCTAGATAGCATTTCATCATCAATTTCAGTTGTTTCTTCTATTTTGTCTTCTATGCCTTGTGGTTCATTTTCTTGAATTTCTGCTTCTTTTTGTTGATCTTCTTCTTCTTGTTCTTGCTGAGCAACTTGCTGTTCCTGTCCAGATTGTATTCCAAATTTATCAAAAAGCTGACTGATATTCTGATCCAGCTGCTCCACAATTTGAGTATCAGTCAGGTTCAGTTCGTGGACTTCTTGATCTAGTTGTAGATCAATGAGATTCTTTTCAATAGGTTCAACAGCAGAATGATGACTTTGTTCAGCTAATATAGAAGGAATTTCTTCTTGAGGAATCTGGGGAGGCTGTTCTGACACATTTTTTACTTGAACTTTCCTCTTTTTCTTCAACGGAGCATGCTTTACTGATTTCTCTTTTCATTGAATTTCATCAGAAGGACTCTCTGAATTAGTCTCATCCAATCTCATGTAAGTATCAATGAAGTCCATGTTGTAAACATTGAACTTTGGAATATCTTTCGAAGGTTCATCTTCTAAAGCTATGTTAGCCTTCTTAAAGACAACAGTTAGGTGAGCTGCGTAGGGCAAATGTCTCCTAGACTTTTTGCCTGATCTCATTATCTGAATGATTATTTTATGCAAGCCCACTTTGATTTTCTTCAGCAGACAATATAAAACAAATCTTTGAGTATTGGTCAGTCTTTCTCTCCCTCCAACTTGAGGAGTGATCATGGTAGTTAGAATATGATGTAGCAATCTCTTGAGAGGAGAGAAGTTGTTTGCATTAAACTGACCCAATTTTACCTGATTTTTTTCTAGGTGATTTTTAGGCTCATCTGTGATGACAAAGTATACCTCATGGAGATCACATGCAAACCCTTTTTCAGCTACTCCTTCTTCTGGTATTCTAAATACAGTATGTAGAAGGTATTTAGAGACTTCAATCTTGTGCCCCTTGACTTTAGAAACCAGTATTGCTTGATCCAAGTCATATTTCAGATTCTGGTAGAACTCTGCTACGAGTCTAGGACAGTATATCCTATACTTACCCAAAAATTTTAACCATTTCTAAGCCTTAAAAATTTCAATCATCTCAGGAAATTTCTCAAGCATTTTCTGGTCATGAAAGTCTACGTACCATGGGAAGACTATCTTGCCGGCCTCCAATTTTATTTCTACATATCTTGAAGTTTCAACGGTGATATCTTCTTCCTCGTGTACCTTTCTCTTACTTCGACCTTGTGCTGTCTTCAGCTTTTTTCTTTTGGTGGTGGCACCGCAGCTTTCACTGACTCTTGATCTTCTACTAATTATACTTATGTTTCCTTTCTTTTCCCCTTGCCCGACTTCTTCTGAACTTCTTCTGATGCCATCCCCGCTGCATGTGTTTCCTTTGATCTTCGCTTATAGGCTTTGATCACACTGGTCTCCAAAACTTGAGGAGACGCGGGTTGCCGCTCTTCCGTGATTTTCTTCATTCTCTCACTAGTGGCCGACGGAGAGGACATGGTGGAAGATTAACAGGTGGAAGATAAACAACTGGAAGATAAAAGATAGAGAGAAAGACAGCAAGGATGGTGAGAGAGGTGGCTTGAGAAACCACGGTCGTGTTCTGCACAGAGGTGAGGTACAAGAATCCCAAGAGTCGGAGAGAGTTTTGAGGGGGAAAGAGTATGTTAGACAGTGGCAGTAAATAGGGTTTGAGAAGATTATCCGATATACTATCTACTTTACCGACCTCAACATATAATACCCAAAACACCCTTTACTTTTTGAAAAAATGCCTTTCGTCTCTTTTCATGATTTTTAAAGTATGGGACTATATCGAATAACATGAAGTCTTCACAAAATATCTTTTGAAGAGAAATCAATGAGAATAAAACAATTTCATCCATGATTATCCTCAATAAGATATGCTTTTAATTCTTAGTAAACATTTTCATTTGCCAGCCCTGAAGAGAAATCCATTTTTTATAAAGAGCTTAAATCAGTTTTAATTTTTCTTAAAGCCACACCAGAGTCACCCATATGAATATTAAACTTTTATTAAGGATTGAGCATTCTGATAATACTACACCTTTTTACTCAAGGAAGCATGTTGATTAGACACCGGAATCCCTGGTTACTCAGTGTAGCTTTACCTTACTGCTTCAAAATTTTGAATAGAGATTTTGAACAGAGATAGCACTTATCATCATGACATAACCTCTAAATTTCTTTGAATCAGATGGTCAGTTTCTCAAATACTGTGCCATTGCTCTGCCTCCTTTTAACAAACAATTTTATTTGCTTATTTTCCTTTGATGGCGTATTCTCTAGTCTGTCAACAGAATTGTCTTAGAACAAGTTTAAGAACCATATAACCTTTGGATTCTTCGTCAAGTTGACAAATTACTCATGATGTTCAAAATTTTAAGTAATCTTTTGAGATGTTTCATTTCAGACTATTTTATGACCATTAAGTCTTCATTCAGAGACACTTGTGGAAACTTTAAGCTAGGATATAATATCCATAAGTAGAAAATCACGGTCCAGTTAAGATCAACAATTTCGTTCTCAGTTAGAGGTGTTTTTAGTAGTTAAGTACTGAGGATTAGAAAAGGTAATAGTATATCAGATTTTAACTCCCCCTGATTACCACATTCTATGAACTCTTGAAGATAGATGAGGAAAAATGACATAGAACACAGAACAAAGTGATATAGGTGAAGACCACTCACGATCAGAATAGGGATTGAAGGCTAGTTCGCACAGATCCATAGGCATACCCCAGAATGACCATCAACAAATAACCACTCATCTCCATTGGCCATTAGGTATTCAGCCTTTTGAGAAGTAAGTGAGTCCAAAAGCTTAAAACTCAACCATTTGACTTCTCATATTAGACCATATTCAAGCTGACTCCACGGTCGATATCACAAGAGCAGAACCTTGCAAATCATCAGACACATGAGGCCAACTGCCCTAACCAGCAATGAATTACTGACCAAAACAAGTATTCTATCTCAGAATGGCACAGCTCCCCCTCAACATGTGACGAGATGTTAGAGAAAGACACTATCTGATTCTCTTAATTCACATAGATGTGTATCAACATTATATGCAATCTACAGAACCATGCACATGCCTTTTTATGACATGACACACATAACTTGCACCGACCTCATCTTGCTCGAGGCAGAGGATGCACCGAGTTGATATGAAATCAGCTGATAAGTACACCGACTTGCATGCATGAACCAGCAAAACTTGCACAGACGTTGTGACATGCTAGTAGAGTATGGAAGATTCTAAATGCAATTTGACCTCTGGTACCTAGCGAAGGCAAGCCTCTACGCATAGCATGGATTTTCAGATAGAAAACAGCTGTCCTTCTTCCAACATGCTATTTTATATACCATAGGGTCGTGCAGACCTACTTATCTCATTATGAACATGACATCATCCATCATTGATTTATTTCAATTATTCATGTAACATTCCATAAGAATCATTTGCTCATCCAATTTCAGTGAGGAGATGCACAAACAATATGATGATATCAGCCATGACACTGTGGAGTATCACATAGAATGCAAACATGTATCATGATAACTCGGGAAGATACTAATATAAAACCAGAATTTAAGAAGTTTAGACAACTAACCTAAAAAATGCAGAAAATGGGGTTTTTCATGTTCTGGTGCCTCAGCTTAATTTCCCCTTATTTCCTCCGAGGCATACCAGCAAAACAAAAGACTATTTTGATCTAGTAGGAATACAAGAAACCTTGGGTCCGTTATTACCCTCAACAGGTGTTCTTGACCTTTTGCCAGCAACACTGTCAACATAGCCCATCAACTTGCAATTGGACATGGGATGTCCAGATTTACCATGGTAATGAACAATAACAGAATTCAAGTTCCTTTTATGCATCTTATCGTGAGTATTAAATCTATGTGCCTGTATATCAAAATTTCTGTTATGTACATGAGCATTCTGTTTTTTGAAACCTGCCACCCAGCACTCGGAGGCTTTGTGGCCAGGTTTTCCACAATTGAAACAAGTAAACGTCTTTTTCATGAGATCAGTTTTATTCCTAAAATTATTCTGTGGGACAGGGAATTTAACAGATTTAGCAGTGTGTTTGCCTCCCTATGCATGCCAGCACTGTGCATAGATGTGTCCTAGCTTCCCACGGCAGAAGCAATTCACATTTTTTCTCCTAAAAACATGATTTCTAGCATGATATTTCTATGAATTAATAGCAACAAGGTCATCTAATTCCATTGATTTGCATTCATGCATGAGATGCCCTGCATTATGACAGTAAGAACACTTTATTCTACTGTTTTGAACATAAGTAGGTTTCTTTTCATCCTTTCTCATGACAAAACAATCGTGCATCTCATGGCCGAATTTACCACAGTAAAAATATTTCACATTCTTTCTTTTGACAGAAGGCAGTTTGGCCTGAGAAGTTTCAGCATACAAATTCTTATTCTGTTTTGTTTTCTTTTTCTGAGTTTTCTTTTCTTTTTCTAAATTTTTACTCTGCTCTTCACTTCTCTTTGCCGTGAACTGAAATGGGGATGAGGTGGAAAGGTTTTCTTGTTCTGAACTTTTAACAAAAACAATTTTCAATTTATTTCCATCAACCTTCTTCATTACTGGACTGTAACCCAATCCCTCTTTCTGAACATTCACTTTAGCTCCAAGCAGCTTTTTCAAATTATCTTTTCCCTTAACAAACTTTGACAGGGAATTCTTTAGATCTTCGATTTCAGTTTGCAGTACCACAATGTCCTCTTCACACGAAATAATTTGGTTATGCAAACCATCATTGAGTTTTTTCAAGTTTTCATTTTCTTCAACCAGTTTTTCTTCACTTTCTTCAACCTCAATTTTCTTTTCCAATAATAATTTGTTTTCTTCTTTCAAAGAATTTACTAATTCTTTTTGCACATTGTCATCATAATCTATATCATTAATCAGATCTCTGAGAACAACACATTCATTACAAGAATCATTTTCTTTGATGAGTCTGTTTTTTAAACTCTCATTTTCAGACTTTAGGTTTTCATTTTCCACCTTCATATTTCTAATTTCATGCAACATTTCTTTTCTTAGTTTCTTTTTCTTAGATTTAATATTACCGTACTTCTCAATTAGATGCTCATTCAACATAATTAAATTTTTGAGAGAGAAATTGCCAGTATCAGAATTTACCTGTGACAAAGTTTCCTCCATATAATCCTCATCTTTGTCTACTGCCATGAGACACTTTACCACATCTTGACATTTGATAGCTGCAACCATATTAACAGCTTCTGATGCACTGCAACACTCAAGCACACATTGAAACTTGTCAGTGTTTATAGCCCTTAGAGTTAAGTGAAGGGCCTTCTGATTCCTTGCATATTTCAAGTGGTCAGAGATTTTCCATAAGGAATTGTCCTTTGGAACATCATAAGAGCTGTGTGCAATGATTATCCATAGATATGGATTAACCTGCATCACATACTGTCACGTCCCGTACTCTATACCGTCGAGGTGCCTTTTGAAGTATCGACTCAGTTCTTGAAAAGAACTCCGAAGTTAAGCGTGCTTAATGGGGAGTAGTACTGGGATGGGTGACCTGCCCGGGAAGTCCTCCATTCTGGAGCCGATCACTGTTAGAAAGGGACAAAACCGTGAGGCCAGTAGGCCAAAGCGGACAATACCTCAATGGTATAGAGTACAGGGCGTGACAGAATGGTATCAGAGCTATACCCCAGCCGAAAGTGTGGGAACTAAGTGCCATACAGGGCAAAGTGCTACGCTATGGGAGCCACCTCTTGAGTCCGTAATGGAGCAAAGTGCTACATAGTGGGAGCCACCTCTTGAGCCTGTAGGGGCCACCTCTAGAGTCCTACCTGCCTGGGGGCTTGATTGCGTGATTGCGTGCTATATGTGCCCAGCGATGAGGACATCGCCTATATAAGAGCGGTAGATTGTAACACCCTCAAATATAGCTAAGTTGTACTCTATATCATCAAGGCACCTTTTGAAGTATCGGCTCAGTTCTTGAAAAGAACTCCGAAGTTAAGCATGCTTAATGGGGAGTAGTACTGGGATGGGTGACCTACCCGAGAAGTCCTCCATTCTGGAGCCGATCACTGTTAGAAATGGACAAAACCATGAGGCCAGTAGGCCAAAGCGGACAATACCTCAATGGTATAGAGTACAGGGCGTGACAGAATTTCTCTTACAAAGGGAATCCGAAGATTTGGCATTCAAGGCAAGCTAAGTCCCAGATATGTCGGTCCATTCGAGATTTTGGAAAGAGTGGGGGAAGTTACGTACCGTCTGGCACTACCACCTCAGTTATCCGGAGTACACAATGTCTTCCATGTGTCGATGTTGAGAAAGTACGTGTATGACCCCACTCACGTCATTCAGCATGCGGATCTTGAGTTAAAGGAAGATCTGACTTATGAAGAGAGACCTGTTAAGATTCTGGATCGTAAGCAGCAGCAACTCAGAAAAAGGTCTATACCTATGGTGAAAGTGCAATGGAGTCGGCATGGAACCGAAGAAGTTACTTGGTAGTCAGAAGATACCATGCGGAAATAGTATCCCGATTTGTTCTAGGTGAGTTGTTCCACTCCCCATCGTGTTAAGTACAGTGAATTGTTCCACTCCCTAGCAGACAATCAAGGAGAGCTTGAGTAGCAGACCGGAATTCATGATAGCTGATGATGGCGGACTGTTATTTCAGGGGAGGACTTGTGTACCTGATGTGGCCGAAGCTAAGAATAAGATCCTCGAGGAAACTCATAGATCCCGATATACCATTCATCCTGGAGGTACGAAGATGTTTAAGGATTTGAAAAGATCTTTCTGGTGGCCAAATATGAAAAAGGAAATTATAGAATTTGTGAATATATGCTTGGTGTGTCAGCAAGTTAAGGCTGAGCATTTCAGACCTGCAGGGAAGTTGAAACCACTGGACATACCTCAATGGAAGTGGGAGAGTATTGGTATGGATTTCATTATGGGTCTACCTAGGACTCGTAGCGGATTTGATGCAATATGGGTTATCGTCGACAGATTGACAAAGTCCGCTCATTTCTTATCCATTAAATCTAAGTGGACTGTTGATGTTCTAGCAGCTTTATATATGAAGGAAGTGGTGCGACTCCATGGTATTCCGGTTAGTATTGTGTCTGATAGAGACCCCAGATTCACTTCACATTTTTGGAAGGGATTGCAAGAATCTTTGGGAACCCGTCTGAATTTCAGTACTGCTTTTCATCCACAAACAGATGGACAGGCGGAAAGAACCAACCAGATAGTGGAAGATATGTTGAGAGCCGCATGATTGATTTCGGAGGCAGTTGGAGTGATCACTTGGCCTTGATTGAATTTGCTTATAACAATAGTTATCAGTCCAGCATTCAGATGGCTCCGTTTGAAGCTCTGTATGGAAGAAGCTGTCGGTCTCCATTATGTTGGAACGAGGTTGGTGAGAAGCAATGGCTGGGGCCAGATCTTATTTCTGAATCATCAAAGAATATTCGTATTATTAGAGACCGATTGAAAGTAGCACAATCAAGACAGAAGAGTTATGTAGACCACAGAAGGAGGGACTTGGAATTTCAATCTGGTGAACATGTATTTTTGAAAGTTTCTCCTCCAAGAGGAATCCGAAGATTTGGCATTCAAGGCAAGCTAAGTCCCAGATATGTCGGTTCATTCGAGATTTTGGAAAGAGTGGGGGAGGTTGCATACCGTATGGCACTACCACCTCAATTATCCAGAGTACACAATGTCTTCCATGTGTCGATGTTGAGAAAGTACGTGTATGACCCCACTCACGTCATTCAGCATGCGGATCTTGAGTTAAAGGAAGATCTGACTTATGAAGAGAGACCTGTTAAGATTCTGGATCGTAAGCAGCAGCAACTCAAAAACAGGTCTATACCTATGGTGAAAGTGCAATGGAGTCGGCGTGGAACCGAAGAAGTGACTTGGGAGTCAGAAGATACCATGCGGAAATAGTATCCCGATTTGTTCTAGGTGAGTTGTTCCACTCCCCATCGTGTTAAGTGCAGTGAATTTAGAGGACCAAATTCTTTGAAGTGGGGGAGGGTGTAATATCCCGATTTATTAAATAAAAAAAATTTTATATTTTTTAAGAAATTAATTAGAAAATCCTTAATAAATAGAATAAGTTAAATTTTGACTATTTCGTAAAAATATGGAAAATTTATAATCTTGTAGAGGATAAAATGTTTAATAATAGTGTCTTCTGTGACTGACCGAAATAAAATCCGTAATTTGGTCAAATCAACTGATGAAGCCCCAAATCCACACTTAATCTAATTGGACCTTAGAACGTGAAATTTGAGCCCAATACCTGATCATTTAGGCTGAGACCGGATCCAAATGGAAGGCTAGGATGGAAGGATCGTTTCCCCTCTTAGTTCTCCCCGAAACCCTAACCCTAGAAGGTGAATTTCGGTTTAGAAGGCGGCGGCTAACCCTATCCGCGCGGTTCACGCACGTCCAACTTGATTGGACTCTATCTCCTCGAATAGAAGACTCTAGACCTTGTGTGACCTATAAAAATGACCTTTAGGAACCCTATTTTCGTTTGGGTGCTGTGGCGGCCCACGAGGATCGTGGACGAGGATGGATTCCGACGATCACCGGCGGGGTGTTCTTCGCGTGTCGTCGTCCCTTCTTCTTCCTTCTTCCTCCGTTTAAGGTAGGTTATAGCAAGCCAAACCTTAAGTATTATATAAGGTTAGAACCAGCATCAAGTGCTCTTTCTATTGAATGCAAAAGCCTTAAAAGTTACTTAGTATCATGCGAGAATTTTAGGGTTTAGTAGAAGTATGTCATATCTAGGGTTATACTTGTTCCATCTCGTTTAAGTAGGGATTTCAAGCACTAAAGATCAAATCGAGCATGCTATATTGTAAAACTTGTCGTGCTCTTTCTTTTGAGTCCAAAAGCCCTAATTATTATGCTCTGTGCTATGCATATTTAGCAATTCTTTGTAACCCTAGCCAACTCGCCAGAGGCAGGCAGGGCGAAAGGGGGGTTTGGTTGATTTTTGACTTGCGCGGCCTCACGATAGACCGCCCAACGTGTTAGGCGGCACATTACGGACCGTTTATGTGTTGTGATTCATATTATGTTTTCGGGAAGAGCGGCTTGACCTAGACCGCCCTTCTGTCAGGCGGCCAATGATTGACCGTTCGTCTCCCCCAGTGGCTCATTACAGACCGCTCATCCTCAGAAGGCTTTCGGACCTGAGGGGGATAAACGGCATGTCGTGCGACCACCGAGGAGGATGAAAGGTCCCTACTAGACCATCCATCTTTACAGAATTGATTAAGTTATCTTCTTGCATGATTTATGATAGTAGATTAGTGGTTAAATGTAAGTTAGCAACATGCATAAAAAACCTGGAAAATTATAACATTAAATGATTATAAATCTTGCTGATTTATTCATCTTGACATTGGATCATCTTTTTTTCAATGTTAATATTAATCATGACTCATTATTAAATTGAAAAGGTTATTAGGGTTGTATGACAGTCGTTTTACTCCGGTAGGATTGACTGACCGTCTCACTAGTTTCCGGTGTTTTATTAGCCCTATTTCCTTGTAATGTTTGGGACTCTCCGCCGGATATTCCTTCCGTCGGACTAGGACCTTCATTATGGGACCTCCGTAAGCCCCCGCGAGCCTGGGATTCCCACTAGGACGCCGGGTAGGTTGTACCATCAAGACCTGAACCTGTGTACGTGATCGAATCGATTGAACTATCGTATTGTAAGTCACGGCTCGACTTGGACCCCTGAGAATTGCATGGCTCGAAAGGGACCGTTCATCCTATTGAGCGGCCCATAACGAACCGTATATCCCTGGCCAAGTGCCACCTACATTGGTCGTTTAACCTTGATCTATCTTCGACCAAATTATGTTTGGATCGACCCAGTAAGCCCTAGGTTGACCAGTAGAGAGTGGGCTGGACCCTGGTTCAGTTCTGCCCCACTTATGGCAGCCCAGAGGCCGTTTGGGTAGATTTCTAGTTGGTTAAGTTGAACAAACCTATTGGAACCGCCCATGTTATAGCGCGGATCTTATTGGACCGTCTGTCTGTTGGACGGCCCTGTAAGGACCATTTATCTTGTTCTTGGGCTTCCAGCTCTACTAGTCTTGAGCGGCCCATGTTCAACCATCCAATTACTCGAGCGGCCCTACATGGACCGTGTATCCTTGACTTCGGTGTGGCTAGTGCTAAGCCCATCTCTATCCTGAACGGTCCACTCTAGACCGTGTATTTCTTGAGCGGCCCAGTTCTGACCGCTTATCATCCAGAAGTGATTTCCGTGATTTTTCATGTTGAATCCAAGGACCTGATTGGTTCTTGATAACTTGAACTTTCCAGACATGATGTCTACTTCAACTTACCCTTGAAACTTTGGTAAGTTCCATATCTTGAAGTATTGGCCATCTAACTTGATTAATGTCTAGACATAACTTGGGATCTTGGATCCAACAAATCAATGCCAACGCATCATAAGGTCCCGGTCTGATCCTGGGGGGAGCGCCCGAAAAGTACTTGTGCCCCGGGGAGTTTGAATGACATGGTGAGGCATTGCACCGAGTGTATGACTAGCGTGATGTCTAAGACAAGAATCTGTTACTTGAATTTCTCTTGACTTGGTTAAATCTTGCTTGTTCGCCAAATTCCCGGTTATATCATGTTCTTGCCTTCCTTTCATTATTTTGTTGCATGGTTATTTATTTTCGTTCTTTATTTATGCGCTCAAACATGCAATTTAATTGGTTAATTACTTAAACTTGCTTGTTATTACCTACTGAGCGTTCGCTCACCTAGTTTTTCCCTCTTTTTAGGTAGCTCAGGTGAGGACTCGCAATCTGATGGGAACGGGCAAGAGTGACGACCGTGGAGTAAACCTGATAGAAGCATGTGAAACTAGTTCTAGTTGTGGAGTATTTGTGTTTAAGAGTATTTTGGAAGAGTTGTAATTTGAAGTTAGCCAATGTAATAATGTTAAGTGGATGTTGTCAAGATTATGTTAAGTGAGATCATTGTAGTTTGGGACATGGTTTGGTTATGTGCTATTTAATGAATGGAACAATTTCTATTTATGGTGATGTGCGATCTTTTAGCTTTAACATATCATGTCTAGAAATCAACAAATTATTATTATTACTTATCTCTACTGCCAGTCCCGATATTCCGCGTCGGGGCGTGACAGTTAGGTGGTATATTGTAACACCTTCAAATATAGCTAAGTTGTACTCTATATCATCGAGACGCCTTTTGAAGTATCGACTCAGTTCTTGAAAAGAACTCCGAAGTTAAGCATCCTTAATGGAGAGTAGTACTGAGATAGGTGACCTGCCCGGGAAGTCCTCCATTCTGGAGTCGATCATTGTTAGAAAAGGAAAAAATCGTGAGGTCGGTACCAAAGCGGATGGGAACCTTCTTCTTTGGAGCTACCAAAGCCCGAGCCACCCGTGTTTCTTACGGGAACACTTTACATAGCCAAGCCACTTCTTAGTTGGCTCAAGGATGGCTTGGTCCCACCTCCCTTTCCATCCATGGACCCCATCCTACCTATAGTGTCGGTCAACTCATTCCATACCACATTTCGATCTCGTCACCATGTTGATACGTTGGACGATCTTGTCATGGGATTAGATTCACAATGGGAGTTGACGCATCTTTTGGCCTGAGGCTTTGACCAACCCGCTAGTCTTAGCTTCACCCATCCAGCCTTCGGGTCCATTACCTCCGAGTGCACTGTGGGTTGTGTCACCACGGAGGTCCTCTTACTCCTCCCCTTACCGGACGAGCCCGAATTCATACCCTTTTATCCGAGGGAGGAATCATACTTCTTGCCTACGATCCCCGTCCCACCCGTTACAATTCAAGAAGGTGACTACCCACATCTTCAAACCTTCTACACGTGGGACCGTGACTTGTAGGAACCCACCACAAGGGGGCATACCTTCTTTGACCCTTTTGACCCCTTCACTATTAGGCTTCCTGAGTTACCACCCGTACTCCCCTTCTTCAAGGAAGCCCACTTTTATGCCCCTTCCCCTCGGATGGTCCCTCTACATCCACCAATCCCAACCCACCTACACCCGGCCCTTCTAAACCACCCGAGTCACCCACATACAAAAGACCATCCACGCATAACCACACCCGACGTATAGGTGTTCCCCATGCCATCCATTCCCAGTTGCATAACATGCATGCATGGCACATATTCGGGTGTCCTGGTCCGCCGTCACCCATGTACGGGTCGGACTAACATTAGGTGTGTCTAGGGTCATAGATGAGTCCGTGTGTTTTTTTTTGTGTGGTTTGTTTTGTGTGGTTTGTTTGCATGGCTTGTGTGTCATTTATTTGTCTGCATGTGTCTTGTGCAAGCTCGTCGATGTCAGTCCCTTATGAGTGTGAAGCGAGTCGACTCACTCGATGAGTATGGGATCGGTTCTACATCTATACCCGAATCAGTCACCTACAGGGACTCAGCGGTGATTCCTAGTGAGTCTTCGAGCTGCTTCCTTCCCTTTGAGAGTGCCCCACTCAGAGCGTCCACCTCTAGCCCATAGCAGCTTGTGCATATCGAGTATATATGGAATGAGCAGGTGACGATCATTTGGAGTGGAGCGTACCCGCGCTACTTGGCACGGTGACAGATCCGCCGGAGTACTCGAGCATCCATACCCCTACTCGACGGGGTCGAGTTCCTCCCACCCGGGGAGAGTTGATGGGAATCGACGCCGAGCATGTACTTTTTCTTTTACATTTATGTCCTTTTAGTTTGTGTTTATATCCTTGGGAAAGTATGTACGCAATTGTACGGCTTTGTAAGCCAATGCATCATTCCCACGGATTGTGTGGGTTTCTATGTAATTTGTCAGTAGGACCAGCAAGGGGGCCCCCAGCCCTTTCCCATTGGTCCATATCATCCATGTGGGGCTGGTCAACCATCCTAGGTGGCCATCTAGAAGGGTTGAATGCCATTTGACCACATGGGAGACAAGTGGCTTAATTAGTCCAAGGTGGGTTACCTACCTCACCTACCCATTCAACCCCATTAACCATGGTCAAGGGGGCGCCCCTCTCCCCTTAGTATTTTTGTGTGTCATTCACACTTAATCCTATCCCTCCATTCCCCACTCCTAGATCTAATGGTGTAGATTAGATTTGACACATGGCATATAAAAGGTTGTATTTTCCATTTGTTAGCATTAATGAAGAGAAAATTGTTGGAAAATCAAGAGTGTTCTTGAGCCCCTCCTCTCTCCCCCTGGTGTTCATCTCCTCCAACCTCAAATTCTAGAGTGGTTCTATCTTCAATCCCCTCCCCTCTATCTCCGGTGATCATTTGTGCCACCGCCGCCGCCGTTCGTGCCGCCTTCGAGCCGCCGCGGAGCCATCTTCAAAGTTCTGTCCTCCTGGATAGAGGTGTAGTCCACGAATTCTTGCTCTCCACCACGTGAATATCTCAAGCTAAGATTTTGAGGGTGTGTTCTTACCTTGAATCTCCACCTCCACCTAAATTTTCACGTCCAAACTCCTCCATTTAGTAATTTTCCATTTTCGTTCATTTGTCATTCCCAGATCTGTTTTGTCTCTATCTACAGTGACAATAGCTCTGAGTCTCCCATCTCCGACCACCGTTTTAATTTTTCCAAACCCTCCCAATTTCACTGAGAGTTCTGTCCATAATCCCCTACATCCACGAATTTTCTTAATTTTTGATCAGCCTTCTATATATTTTTAAAAATTCATGTTCTTCCTCAGCTATAGTGTTGTCAGCCAGATTCCAGATCCGACCCACTGCTAGTGAAAAACTCATATAAATTCGTAGCCACATCCAAACTTGTCCAAACTAGTTTTTCCGTCTTTCTAGCTCCATTTCCTACACCTTTGATGAAGACCTCAAGAGCTAAATCGGACATCCACCCTGCGGTCAATGACAGTTATCAGAGGACAGCCCTGCAGATCTGAGAGTTCAGACACTGTACAACAGTAACCTTCAAAATTCGCCAATCAGAAGTACAAGCTTGATTATTTTTCTATAATCACCTTGGGTTGAATCCCTTCGAAGCATCTTTCCAACGGCGTCAGTTTCGTCGCATTCCAACGTCGGGGCTGATCGCAACGTCCGTTCTTGCCGGAGCGCGCACCGGAAAACAGAACCGGCAGGTCCGTGGCCGGTTATTCCGACCGGTGCCGATCGGAGCTGCCCGGCCTCCGACCGGCGAACCAGCATGCCACCAGCCCGGGGAACACTTCCCTAAGTGTCCCCACTACAGCGGTGTCACCGGGTCCCACTCGACCCCTCCAGACAGCACGTGGGCCCCACCGTCACTAGTTCGGGTGCTGCCGAATCAACGCGAGAAGCCGCCCGTCAACCCGAATTCGGTCCTCCCGGACCCCATTGTGTAGCCCTTTACCTCCCTGCGTGGAGTGGGCAGCGACGTGTATTGCTGTAATATTATGTATTATTGTTCCGGGAGTACGAGTTTCGGCCGGGTCCGTCTTCCCTACGTCGAGCGCGTGGAGGTATCGTTCTCGCTCCCTACACTCGGCATTTGCTTATTTTCATATATACTTGTTTATGGCACTGCTAGAGAGCATGTTCTAGGATCGTAGCTCACTTTATTTTCATATCACCGCTGCTGCGAGAGAGAGCGTGACCGTCCCGTGACCTGATCTGGGCACAAGTGAGAGCCGACCACCCTAGCTCATTGCCGGTTTCTCAACCGCGCACATCCGACGCTTCCCTCGTTAAGGGACAATCGCGAGCTTGTCATGTCCGTGGTCTCGTCCCGCATCACTCAACCCATTAGGCCCACACTAAGGTACTAAGGCCCAATTACACAAAATAAGAGAAATAGACTAGACACCATGACTCAATAAAAGAAAGTACATAAGATAAGACTCAATAAAATGAAAATACATAAGATGGGATCATGGAAAAGGAAGATAACATGTAGAGATCATAGCCATCCCATATCAAAAGTGTGCAGGCAACCCGAGCTAGAGGGAGTGTCGTGAGATGCCCTCGTCAAATCCCCCGGGGTGGGGAGAACTCGACCCTGTCGAGTATGGGTCCGCCTGGCTGTCGTAATGCTCTAGCATGTCGGGGTCCAAGCGTAGTAGATCCTCCCGACTCACCCACGTATCCTCTATCGGGGGACGGTTCTTCCACCTAAGCAGGTAGCGCTGATACACCTTGTGCCTAGTAATGATACTCTGCTCATCCAGTATTGCCTCTACCTGCTCTCGTCGGTCTCTCAAGCTAGAAAGTGGAGTCCCTCCGGGACTGTCTCTCTCAAGGAGGGGTAAAGGCTCGAGCTCCTCACTAGGTTCCCCCGCGGGGCCCTTGTAGGGTACCAGGTCCGCCACATTGAAAGTAGGGTGTACCCCAAAACCCTCAGGTAGGTCCAGCTCATAAGCATTACTGCCAAGTCATCTCAGAACTTGAAAGGGTCCCGAACCCCGTGCCCTCAACTTGGACGCAGGCCCTGGAAGGAGCCGCTCCGTCCTCACCATCACTGAATCTCTCACTTGGAACTCGCAGTGGCGCCGATGAGCATCTGTTCGCCTTTTGTAAGCCTCATTGCTCTTTCCTATATGCTTGCGGATGTCATCATGCAACTCTTTGATATGCTGTGCAAAGGACTCAGCTGAGACTGACACTCTAGCATGTGGGGGAAGGGGAATAAGATCGGAAGGTTTTCTAGGCCTATAACCATGTATAACCTCAAATGGACTTTTGCCTATGGACCTATTGACAGAATCATTGTAGGCAAACTCGGCCTGAGATAAGAGGAGATCCCAATTCCCAGGGTGGTCCCCTACAAGGCAACGGAGCAAGTTCCCAAGGCTTCGGTTGATGACCTCAGTCTGGCCATCGGTTTAAGGATGGTAAGCAGTGGAGAATTTGAGGAGGGTTCCCATTAGGTGCCAAAGAGTCTTCCAAAAATAACTGGTGAATTTCACATCCCGATTAGACACAATAGTCTTAGGTAATCCATGGAGTCGGACCACCTCATCAAAGAATAATCGGGCGACCCTAGAAGCATCGGAGGTCTTGGAGCATGGGATAAAGTGGGCCATTTTAGAGAACCTGTCAACCGCTACAAAGATGGAATCATGTTTGCGCAAGGTCTTAGGTAGGCCAAGGATGAAGTCCATGCTCAAATCCTCCCAAGGTCGGTCTGGTATGGGTAGGGGTGTGTAAAGCCCAGTATTTTGCTTCACTTGTTTGGCTGAGGCACAAATGCGACATTGTCCCACAATGTGGGCCACATCCTTCTTGAGACTAGGCCAATGGAATTGCCTCTCAACTAGCTCTATGGTCTTTTGGACCCCAAAGTGACCAGCTAGGCCACCACTGTGTAACTCCCAAACTAAGAAGTCCCGAAGTGAAGTCCAGGGTATGCAAAGCCTAGCTCCCGTGAATAGATACCCTTCTTGAAGTATGAACCCCTCATGTTCTTTGTGGGGCTGAGTGGAAAGGGTGTTGTAGTGAGTCCCAAAGTCGGGGAAATTTGGATATTCCCCTTTGATTCTCTCAAACCCGGTTACTTCCACCTGGATGGTGGAGAGTAAGGCTACCCACCTACTTAGCGCATCGGCGGCGCAGTTCTCACTACCCATCTTGTACTTGAGGACAAAGGTGTAAGCTTGAATGTATTCTACGCATCGGGCATGGCGGGCATTGAGCTTTTGTTGGGTGTTGAGGTACTTCAAAGCTTCATGGTCTGAGAAGATCACAAACTCCTTGGGTAGGAGATAGTGCCTCCAATGCCGAAGGGATTGAACCACGGCATAAAGCTCTTTGTCATATGTGGAGTACCTAGTCCTAGCCTCACAAAGTTTCTCACTAAAATAGGCTACCGGATGACCCTCTTGGCTAAGAATGCCCCCAATCCCTACCCCGGATGCATCATAAGTGACTTCGAAGACTTTCGAGAAGTCGGGTAGGCAAAGGACCGGGGCTTGGGTCATCTTTTCCTTGAGCTCTAGGAATGCTTTGGAGGCTGCCCTAGTCCACACAAAGGTGCCTTTCTTGAGGCAATCCATGATAGGAGCGGTGATTGTGCTAAATCCTCGGATGAATCTCCTATAGAAAGTGGCTAGCCCGTGAAAGCTTCGGGCCTCATGAAGGGTCTTGGGTTCGGGCCACTCAAGAATAGCTTCGACCTTTTCGGGGTCCATGGATACCCCTTGAGATGAGACAATAAATCCTAGAAAGGCTAGTTGATTGGTTAAGAAATCACACTTCCCGGGGTTAGCAAAGAGACTCTCCTTCCTAAGAATGGTGCACACTTGTTTGAGGTGATTGAGGTGGGCTTCCTTGGATTGGCTATATATGAGGATGTCGTCAAAGTAGACGACTAGAAAGATGCCAATGAAGGGCCGGAGGACCTCGATCATGAGGCGCATGAAGGTGCTTGGCGCATTAGAAAGGTCAAAAGGCATGACAAGCCATTCATAGTGACCGTCCTTAGTCTTAAAGGCAGTTTTCCACTCGTCCCCGGGCCTAATGCGAACTTGATGGTAGCCACTCTTGAGGTCGATTTTGGAGAAGATGGTGGCTCCAGCTAGCATATCTAGCATATCATCTAACCAAGGGATGTGGAACCTATACTTGACCGTTATTTTATTGATGGCTCGGCTATCCACACACATGCGCCAAGTTCCGTCCTTTTTGGGTGTAAGAAGAGCCGGGACGGCACAAGGGCTTTTGCTACTTCGGAGGAAGCCCTTCCTGATGAGTTCCTCAATTTGCCTCCTGAGCTCGGCATGCTCGGTGGGGTTGAGGTGGTAGTGTGGGAGGTTGGGTAAGGTAGCTATGGGCACAAAGTCGATGGCATGTTGCACATCGCGCATGGGTGGTAGCTTGTCCGGAAGCTCCTCGGGAAACACATCATGGAAGTCCTCCAAGAGTTGTTGAATTTCTATCGGGTGTGGGTCGGTTGGGGTGGACTCCCCGAGGCAAATAACAATGGCACACACATGTTCTCCTTGGTTGACTTCTTCCTCAAGCTCTTTCCTAGTGATGAGGTGTAGGCTCCTAGGAGGCTCATTGATGATACTAGGATTAAGGCTTGATGGGGTGGGGTTTGGTGGGTTTGGAATAGTGGGAGGGGTAGGGGATCCCTCAAGGGAGGGAGATGCCTTCTTGGGAAGGGTGTGGGGTGGAGAAGGGTTGAGTTGGATTTTCTTTCCCTCAAGAGTGAAGATGCAAGTGTTTGTCCTTCCAAGGAAGGTGGCATCTACATCGTAGATCCAAGGCCACCCTAGGAGTATACTTCCAACTTCTATAGGTAGGATGTCACACCACACTAGGCCTTGATAGGATTGGAATGTAATGGGGACAAGGCAATGAGCACTAACGGGTATGGAGGTGGCATCAATCCATGCTACCCGATATGGGTGTGGATGTAGGGAGGTGGTAAGGCCCAAAAGTTTGATGGTGTCGGGTGACACCACATTCACACTACTTCTATTGTCCAAGATGACCTTTCTAACATGGATCCCTATCCGGATGTAGGTATGGAATATGGTGTTTCTTTTCCAATCATGCTCTTGGGTTTGAGTGAGGGTGCACCTAACCACTCCGAGGTGGGAGTCGGTGGATGGAGGGAGTTGTTCTTGGTTGGTCTCTATGTAGTGGTTCTCATACTCCTCCTCCCATTCAAGAGAGGGTTCATATATCTCAACTTCCCCTTCAAATTCAGCTTGGGGTTGGGGGTTGGTCTCCTCTATGAGCAAGTTAGATGCTCCCTTGGTGGGGCATTGATTGGCAAAATGTCCATACCCATAGCACCTAAAGCATTGCTGCCCATTTTGATGGTTTGGGGCCATCTTAGTGGGTGTCGGATTGGGTCTATTGGGAGTTGTGTTTAGGGGCCCACTTGTAGGGCGGGGTGGTGGAGTGCCACTAGGAGGGGTGACCCGGGTGGGAGGAGCTGCCATGGGTGTGGGAAGGAGACCTCTTTGGGGAGGTGGAGGGTTGACCCGAGATGCCATGGCTTTGGGGTCCATCCCCCGAGGGGGAACCATTCGTGTATACCGAGAGAATTTCTTGGCATCCCGAGCTACTTGGTAGGCTTGCTCTAAAGTGGCTACTTGATGCATGAATAACTCCTTTTTTATATGGAATTGAAGTCCATTCCTAAAGCGGGAGAGTGTGACGGCGGGGTCCTCTTAGACTCCACACTTGAGAAGGTAGTAGTCAAACTTCTCAATGTATTCCATAACGGTCTTTCCCTCTTGGGTCAAGACTTGCCACTCATCTAGGAGGTTATGATGGTAGGAGGGTGGGACATATTTGAGTTTGAGTTGGTCTTTCATGGCCCCCCATGTGGTGATGGGAGCTTCCCTCCTAACTATCCTTAATGCCTCAACATTCATCCAATGAGTCTTGGCTAGTTTGGTTAATTGCATCTTTGCATGCCGGACTCTCCTATCCTCGGTCATTGGGTACCAATCAAAATATTGGTCCATGGCTGCCTCCCAATCTAAGTAGATGCTCGGATGATGAGACCCATCAAAGGTGGGTGCATCGACTTTCACAAGTCTCATAAGTTGGTCATCCAGATTGTCCCGGGGGAGTCTCTCATTCCTTCTAGGAGGTGGGTCCCTTTCCAGTTCGGGAGGGTGGTCAAGGTTGAGCTCTCCTATGGCTGGATCCACATGTGGAGGTGGTTCCCTCCTATCTCCTACCCTTGGGGCAGGCCTATTTTCCTCAATTTTTTCAAGCCGGGCCGTAATATCGTCAAGCCTTCCCATAATATTAGTCATGCCTTCTACAAGAAACCTCATGTGGTCGGGAAGCTCATGCTCATTGTGAGCGGGATTTCCTTGGGGATTGGGATTCATGGTGGTATTAGAAGAGGATGTATTGACTTGATAATGGACTCCACTACGAGTGGCCATGCAAAATTGGGTGGGCTATGCAAGGGTGTGCGGATGCACCTATGAAAGACTTAGTGTGACCCAAGACTAGACTTGTAAGGACAAGCCTATGACCGCTCTGATACCACTTGATGTGGCACAGCCCAAGGATGACTAAGTATGAGTTGATAACCCTAGGACCTAGACCCGCAAGCATACAAGCACTCCAATGAGTCTCACGATTAGCGACTTACTCACACGGCACACGTGATCACCCGGTGGGTCCGGGGGATGATGGCGAGGGTCCGAGGCGGGACCCAATGATTCTAAGTGACTTAATGGGCTTTGGCTGACCCCTAAGGATTTGGGTTACCCAACTTCGTGGGCGGATGGCCCGCAGGGCGGGGTTTGGGTGGCACTCACTCTCGGTCCGCGGTGGACACCTACAAAGTAGCATACAAGTTCGGGCTCTCTTCTCACTGTCCGACGGGCATGCAAAGCAATACTAAACTTGCAGAAATAAGGCAATCAAGGGTAGTAGAGGCTTACCTGATTGGTGTGAAGACACCGATCCCGCTCGGAGACGAGGGCGCGCCGGGAAGCGAGGGTATACACCCGATCGCTGCGGCGGTGTCGCTTGACCTGAAAATTACAGAAGTACAGCACTACGCCTCTGGCAGGAGGGGTGATCTTGGGGCGGGGATTAAACTTATTACAATCAAAACTACCTCCACGCAGGGAGGGACCTTCAGCCGGCCAAGCGGGGTGGGGAAATTATGCAAGAAACCTGACTTTCCGAGCTTTGCCGGTGCTGCCAATCTTCAGATTCGCTGGACAGGGGGTCGGTGATGACGCTGCCACGGACTCCACGGAACTCAGATCTTGATGAAACTTGTGCCAAAAGTTTCCCAACGGACCAAGGATGATGTCTGAATTTTTGGGGAGGCTCTGGAACTCGGGGCTGATCGGGCTGGCGACTGGAACAGGACAGCAACTTCTGTCTCTGGCTGGTGCAGAACTGATACAGTAGGTTGCAGAAGGTACTACGGATGCTCCTGAACTCCGATTGGAACGAAACCAGCGGTGACACAATTGTGGTCGGAGTAGCTTCAAACAGAAGTTGACGGGACCACAATCCGAGGTCGGAGGAGAGAGTGGTAACCGGATAAGTGGGGACAGGTCAAACCTGGACCCGCAGGGGCAGACTGCACACTCCGACGAAGAAAATTGTAACTGGGAGCTCCGGGGGCCGAATGAGGTCCTTCTTGTTGGAGATGAAAGCTAACTGGACGTAGTTTCTGCCCTTTAAAAATGGTTCTTAGATCTTTAAGGAAGAAGCCGTGGTCGGACTGGAACTGAGGCTCTGGTTCCCTGCCTGAGGACTTCTGCGTGGTCGAGGGAGATCGGCTCCTACGGACAGCTCGGAACTAGGATGTCGAAGAAACCACCTCGCCTTGAAATCTCTCTGGATGACCTTTCCATAGATGTAGGCCTTGACACCAGGAGGATCAGGAAGCAGCCGGAGACGATGCGACTTCAGGACCCCACTCTGCTGCCTGCGACCTGCTACCTGAAACTGCAATCTTGCAAGATCAAAGGGAGTGGGAGAGATGGTAGCACAGCTTGGGAGTGATGGCTGATGGTTTGTGGAGAGGGGAGGGACGTGGCTAGGGTCTTCCAAGAGGTCTAGGGGGGCAGGGATGGGTGGAGAGGGAGCTGGAGCTGCAAGGGGTGGTGGTGGGAAGGTGGAGGTGCACAAGAGAGATGGTGAGTGGGAGAGGAGGTAGGGGCGAACTTGGTTAGTATGGGGAAGGGGGGGTGCGACCATGGGTGGTTAGGGAGGTGGGGAGATGGAAGGGCACAGCCCTAGGGAGGGGGAAATTTGAATTTGGGCTTAGGGAAGAGCCCCTTCAACCTTGGGGAGAGGAAGGGGTGCTTAGGAAGTGGTGTTGGGTAGGTGGTAGTTGGGTGGTGGGGCTTGGATTGGTGGAACTCCCTTGGGACAAGGTGAGGAGTAAAGAGGGGTTATGGGAAGTTGTAGGGGAGTTAATGGGGTAGGTGGGGGTTGGAGGTGGTTGGGAGGGGGAGGAGAGAGAGAAGGGTGCGCCCCCCTTCTTGACTAGAGAGAGGAATGAGAGAGAATGAGAGAGAATGAGAGAGAATTGAGAGAGATAATGAGAGGGAATAGAGGAGGTGGAAATGTTATTTCAATATTCATCCAAAAGTGATTACATGGAGAGAGATGGGGCCTATTTATAGGCAACCATTCTTTACATGACCAAAATGACCCTGACATTAAGACAAAAGACCCAACAAGTCCTAGACTCAACCCATTAGGCCCACACTAAGGTACTAAGGCCCAATTACACAAAATAAGAGAAATAGACTAGACACCATGACTCAATAAAAGAAAGAACATAAGATAAGACTCAATAAAATGAAAATACATAAGATGGGATCATGGAAAAGGAAGATAATATGTAGAGATCATAGCCATCCCATATCAAAAGTGTGTAGGCAACCCGAGCTAGAGGGAGTGTCGTGAGATGCCCTCATCATTTTCTCGGCGCAAGACTTCGTGTCCTAGCCGACCTTTATACAACGTTGCCATTGCAGGCCTTACACTCGAATCGGCACAAATACATCCCTTGTGTTAGCATTGCCTTCATGCTGACGAGTAAACCCTCTTTATCGGCGCATGACTTCGTGTCCTAGCCGACCTTTATACAATGTTGCCATTGCGGGCCTTACACTCGAATCGGCACAAATCTACCCCTTTGCGTCAGCATTGCCTTCTTGCTGACGAATAAACCCTTTTCTCGGTGCAAGACTTCGTGTCCTAGCCGACCTTTATACAACATTGCCATTGCAGGCCTTACGCTCGAATCGGCACAAATCCATCCCTTGCGTTAGCATTGCCTTCGTGTTGACGAGTAAACCCTCTTTCATGGCACAAGACTTCGTGTCCTAGCCGACTCTCTCAACATCCTTATGTTACGTGAGCAAAAAGAAAAGATAAAATGGGGTTAAAAATAGAGATACCCCGCCGATCTTGTTCCTAAATCGGGACAACGGCAAAAATGGCTATAACTCGACTGTAGCGAAAATCCGAAAGGGCGTTACAGGCAAAATCGGGTACCCCGCCACGTGAAAACTAGAAAGGGCTCGAAGGCAAAAGTAAGAGGGGGCTGACTTCGGTGAAAACCCGAAAGGGCGCTCAGGTCATTAAAGTGGTAATCCAAAAAGTTTCTCTTTATTCTCCTCCTAATGAGACTCCCAAAGGACAATCATCAAGAGTCCCATCGGAGATCTCCTAACAAACCTATGTTCGACCCTCGTCATCATCGACGAGATCGGTCGATCTCTACCCTTAACATGGATCTTTCGTCCCTGTTAATGAATCTAGCCTTGCTTCGACATGTGACCCATGCCGATGAACAAACCTATGTTCGACCCTCATCATCATCGGCGAGATCGGTCGATCTCTACCCTTAACTTGGACCTTTCGTCCCTGTTAATGAATCTACCCTTGCTTCGACATGTGACCCATGCCGATGAATAAATCTATGTTCGACCCTCGTCATCATCGGCGAGATCGGTCGATCTCTACCCTTAACATGGACCTTTCGTCCCTGTTAATGAATCTAGCCTTGCTTCGACATGTGACCCATGCCGATGAACAAACCTATGTTCGACCCTCATCATCATCGGTGAGATCGGTCGATCTCTACCCTTAACATGGACTTTTCGTCCCTGTTAATGAATCTAGCCTTGCTTCAACATGTGACCCATGCCGATGAATAAACCTATGTTCAACCCTCGTCATCATCGACGGTATCGGTCAGTCTCTATCCCTTAACATGGACCTTCCGTCCCTATTAAGAACTATATCCTTTGCCTCGGCATTTAACCAATGTCGACGAACTAAACCAGGATCCAACCCTTGTCATCATCGACAAGGCCGATCAGCATGCTAGCGGGCAGGCTCTCCTGTGTCCCGACTTCTTCCTACAAAAAAAAAAGGAAAAAAAAGAGGGGGGTTAAAAATAGAGATACCCCGTTGGCTTTGTTCCTATACTAGGGCAGGGGCAAAAATGGCTATAACCTAGCTGTAGCGAAAACCCGAAAGGGCGTTACAGGCAAAATCGGGTACCCTGCCACGTGAAAAATCCGAAAGGGCGCGTGGGCAAAAGCAAGAGGGGGCTGACTTCGACGAAAACCCGAAAGGGCGCTTGAGTCAGTAATGTGATAAAAATGATGACGAATAAAAAATCAATCAATAAAAAAAAATGAATGATGAGATGATAATGCAGTAGCGAGGTTATCCTCGTTCATCATTCCACTTCCTTCTACCCTTTTCGATCCTTATCACCATCGGCAAGACCGTCTGCCTCTTTCGACCCTTGTCACCAACGACAAGATCGGTCGCTACCTTTTTCGGCCCTTGTCACCATCGGCAAGATCGGTCGCTACCTTTTCCGGCCCTTGTCACCATCGGTAAGATCGGTCGCTACCATTCCGACCCTTGTCACCATCGGCAAGATCGGTCGCTACCTTTTCCGGCCCTTGTCACCATCGGCAAGATCGGTCGCTACCATTCCGATTTCCGGCCCTTGTCACCATCGGCAAGATCGGTCGCTACCATTCCGACCCTTGTCACCATCGGCAAGATCGGTCGCTACCTTTTCCGGCCCTTGTCACCATCGGCAAGATCGGTCGCTACCATTCCGACCCTTGTCACCATCGACAAGATCGGTCGCTACCTTTTTCAATTTTTGTCACCATCGGCAAGACCGTCGACCATTCTGACCCTTGTCACCATCGGCAAGATCGGTCACTACCTTTTTCGGTCCTTGTCACCATCGGCAAGACCATCTACCATTCCGACCCTTGTCACCATCGGCAAGATCGGTTGCTACCTCTTTCGACCCTTGTCACCATTGGCAAGATCGGTCGCTACCTTTTTCAGTTTTCATCATCATCGGTAAGATCGGCTACTCTTTCGACCCTTGTCACCATCGACAAGGTCGGTCTACTGACTATCGATCCTCGTCACCGTCTCCTAGACTGACCGACTTTCTATCGACCCTTGTCGCCATCGACAGGACCGGTCAACTTTCCCCCCAAACCTAGACCCCTCGTCCTCGTTAAGCAGTAAACTACTTTTGCTCCATATAAACTCTATTGATGAATAAACCCTACCCTCAATTTCCGTCAGCATCAATGAATCCGGCTGACAAGCCATCTGTCCTTATTTCCTAGCCCTGAAGGGGCCTCTATACCCTTTTGGTCCTTCGAACTCTTGGCCTGGACTAGCTGTTGCCTGGTCCCGACAATGGTCACGGTGCGGTGGAGCGAACACCTCACCCCTTCGCTGAAGGCGTGAGCTCTCTCCTGCCCTAGTGACTCACATACTCGGACTGGAATTAACTGGCAAGTGGAAAGGGGAAAGAAAATAATAATGAAAGAATGGAGTCGTCATTTAACAGCAAAATGAAGATTTTTCATTCCTATGAAATAAAAGATACATGTTACGCGGGGCATTCCCCGGAATACATGAAGTCCATCAAAAAGGGGCAAATAGGAAAGACTATGGCGGAGGGCGTCAGAAGATGTCCTCTAGCTCTGGAATGCCCAAGGAAGGATGGCGGGTTAGTTCTTGCAGTCTGAACTCAGTGGCCTCCAGCTGAGATAGTTTCTCCCCGAGGGAAGCAGCTTGTCCCTCGGCCATCTCTGCCTCCTCCATCCCCCAGACTTCCAGGCGCTCTACTTCTTGAAGCTCAGCCTCTGCCCTTGAAAGTTCGGCCTATAGCTCTCCTATCCGGGCCGTAAGGAAGCTTCGGTGCTGCAAAGAGGCATTAGCATCATTCCTCATCCTCATCGCAGTCCCTTTCAAAGAGATGAGAGCTGCTCGACATTCAGCTCGCTCCAGTGTTATGGCCGCCAGCTGGTCAGCTACCTCCCGGCCTAAGAATTCCCTTCTGTTTACATATTTCAGAAGCCAAATCACCCGTGGAGTCCAGTCGTCCATGGGGCAACCAAAAGCCAACAGCAAGCGGGACAAGTGCTCTATCAAACCCCTCAGCTGAACATAAGTCAAATCTCTGCTGGCCGTTATGGACTGTCGAAGGGTCCCTAAGAACTGCCACACAAGGTCACTCGATGACTGGAGACCGAGCGGTGACGTCTCGGGTAGTTCGAACTCCACTCTGCTGTCCACGGTGGCCCAGATATCGTCACTCGTCCCAGAAGATGATGACGGCATGATCCGCAGCGCACTTGTGTGGGGAACAACCGCAGTGACTGATATGGTAGCTGGAGTCTCGATGACGGTGACTTCCCTGCCAGCCCCTTGGGATGAAGCTGCAACAGGAACATCAAGAGCCGAGGACATCTTCTACTCGCCTCCAACTCGACTGACCCCCATATGGCCAGCTTCAGCGATAGAAGCCAAGGCCCCAGTAGTCCCGGCTTCCTCTTCGACGATCTCTCCTGCCTCTACCTAGGAGGGGCCACCTTTCTCCGAAGCCGATCGTTGTGCGACTTCCAATGGCTGGGAGTCCTCGACTGCTACCAACTCGTCAACCCTCGCAAGTACTCCGGGTCCCGCTGGTCCCGCTGTCGCTGCATAGTCCTTGGGATATCGCAGTGCGATAGGCCGCAAGACGGGCGGGAAAGTTGCGTGACCTACGCCTAGAGCCGGGAGGGGTATCTGCACCGTTATGGTTGGCAGCACCACCTCAGTCTGCACCAGAAATATGTACATCAGAAAGCTAAAAAGAAAAGAAAGGAAGGGCGGCAAGCGCCGACCACGAGAGGGTCCTCACCTCAGCCGGTACTAGGCTCAAATCTCTAAGGGCAACCTCTGTGGCCCCAACCCCTTCGCTCACGAGTGAGCCTGACGGCCCAGGACCACTCCATGACTATCGGGGCGGGCTGAAAGTCAGGTGATCACTCTCATAGGCCGAAGATGCCCCGGCATCCGCAGTCTCTGTGTCGACATGTGGGAACTCCTCATCACTGGAGCCGCCACCATAATCGACCTGCTCAGAGGAAGAAGACTCCTCTACTCTTTCAAGATGCTCCACCATCGGAGCAGGAACCTCGTCAGGAGGAGCATTACCCGCAGCAGGGACTTCCTCCATGCACTCCACACCAGGAGCAAAAATTGATGGGATCTCAGGGGCAAGCTCGCCCTGCCCGCGGGCAATCACTTCCTCTGCACCCTCTGCGCCCGGGAGTAATGACGGTTGCATATCAACTGAAATTTACGGCAAGAAATAGTCAAGCCGGCTGAAGGCATGAAGACTCGCGGTGGCATCGTGATTAAACTATAAATTACCTTCCATTTCTTGTCTGGGCATTGGAGAAGGCAGATCTCTCTCTACGGGAGCAGTAAGGATTTCCTCTACCCCTTCCCTAGCCACGGCGCCTACCGTCGCCTCCAGTCCGACGACCGCAGTGACTTTGTCGGCAGCTGTCAGCATGGATTAGCCAAGGTAGCCAAAGTGAGCCAATGAATTCCGAAGAGGTGAAGAGCCTACCTTCAGCTTCTGGCCTTTGCATGCGGGAAGCCTCGAACTCTTCAAAGGATACAACCGGAGGAAGAACAGTTGCTGCTTCCTTTTCGGCGGCCTTCCTTCGGCTTGCCCGTGTCACTCGGGTCACTGCCGCTTTGGCCTTCCCAACGGCCTCCCTCAACTGGGATCGGGTCCACTTTCTTGAATCGCCAGGAGGCAGTGGCATCGTGGTCGGGGCCGGCTCGGGAACCTCGAAGTATGCTGGCTTCTGAGCTTTTATTATCAGCTCCCTAAACCAGATGCCATGTTAGCTGCAAAGAAGCGCATCAGACAATAAGCAAAGTCAGAAAATAGTTGATCAAGACAAATTTCTGACAAAATTTCGGCAGAGTCTCCCCAGCACGGGAGATTGCCAAAGAGAAGCGGGAACACGTCCACTAAGGGAACGACCCCTAAAAGCAGCCATCGACATTACACCGAGGCCAAAAGGAACACCCGGGGAAATAGCTCCGAGGGCAAGCCCTACTAGAAGCCTCCCGGGGCCCAAAGAATGGGTTTAAATCCCAAATGAACAACACTCACTCACCCGCTCGGAGGGGATGACCCCGGCCGCTCTCAACTCACTCGGCGCCGAAGGTGGAGAGGGGAAGAGCAGGAAGAGAGAGAAAGAAACTTCGCAAATGAGCAGTGATGAAGGAAGAATGAAGGGTGGAGAGTTTATATAGGGGAGAATTCCCCTTTTAATCCGGTGCGCTATTTAGTGCGCCGAATTAGCACTCCCCCAGGCAAAAGGCGCGCCGGTTATGGGCGCGCCGAATTAACACCCCTGTTAAACATGAAAGGCGCGTCGGATTAGATTCCAGTGCCCGGGACTGCACCGGACTAACATGCAAATACCAAGGGCGCGCCGGATTAGCGTCCAAGGCCAAGGGGCTCGCCGGATTAACCCCGCGCCGTATTAATTTTCAAACGGTGTCGGATTGGTATCTGTGCCGGATTAAGGGCCGTTCCGAGCCTCCGTCAATTGAAGAGGAGATCATTCCAGGCGAAGCTCATCCGTCGGCCTTGCTGCACTCGTGCCTCGCTCGCAACACCCATGGCGGGGGGGCATTTGTTGGCACTCAAAATATCACTCGCGGCGATCAAAGTCTCAAAGATGAAGGACACGGCCCACTGAAGCACAGAAGCCGATAAATATCAACATATTGAAGACTTCTCAAGCTGCCAGAGCCTCGAGTCACCCTGTATGAACACGGGGACTTCACCTCTAGAGAATCAAGATGAACTCACAACCAACCGACAGTGCGACCAAGCCTGCCCAATGAACCGGCATCGACTCCGTCGTGCCGCATACACTACACCCGTTGTCCGACCAAGGTCAAAGGTCTACCCGGTGGCTACCCACCTCATGAAAGACTCTCCTGAGATGAAAGAGTACCCTTGGCTCTTCAGAACGGAGGACCGAAAACTCTATCGGTAGAAGATCCCAGTCACCCGGCACGGGTACGGCTTCCCGCCAAGATGGGCCCGTTAGTGGCCGAATGATCGCCCAGCCTAGGCGGAACTATCCCGGGTGTTATCCCACCCTCCAAGAAGCTTTGAGCACAAGCCAGACCTAGCTAGCTGCGCTTATCATAGTGCCGAGAGCCGTGTCAGTGGAAAACCCAAGTGTGTAAACCAAAGACATCTGAAGTTTGGAGAATGGCCATACGTCATCCTGAGAGCTTCGACAAGGCATCTCGTCGAGGTTTCGAAGAACGGTGGCGAGATAAATGTTCACAGTGATCCCCGAAACCATCCCCGGACTCATCGGCTGACCCACGACGTGCGGGAGATGCTAATACGGCACGCCCTAAACCGGCGCACCCTCTTATCCGGCGCCCCTCCATTCCGACGCGTAAAAGCTTCTTTACCAGGCGCCCTCCTATTCCGGCAAGCTAAAGGTGGAGCTCCCTTCCCCCGACGCGCCATTCCTCGCATCGGATTAGGATTCGAGCCCGCTCCTATATATATGTGGCTGCTCGACAAGGAGATGAGAGAAGAGGCAATTGGAAACAGAGAAGAGGTGGTTTCTAGAGAGGCGAAGAGGTTGTCGAAGGAAAAATCGAGAGATAAGAAAAAGGTCTGAGAGCCAATCGTCGACGAGAGAGAGGGGGTTTCTTGCGAGCGAAGCAGGGTTCCTCTGAGCATCCTTCGTTGCCATCTTCCATCCTCAGCCTGAAGCCCTCTGTAGCCGGAGAAGAAGGAGGTGTCCCCAACACTCTGTTCTGGGAATAGGTGGGTGCCTGCATTTCCATTGCTTCTCCGCCTTGCTCTCTCTCCGTCGAATGTAAGTGAGAGGGGTGAGGGATGGTGATGATATGAGCAACCCCTCCCCCCTCCCCCCTTCTCTGCCATCCCTCTTTCTTTTTTTATTGCTCTTCGGTGAGCTCCCCTACGAGTAGAACGGTGGCCATGCCGCGATGCCGGCACCGAACTCGTGATATGTGTGTGGCTTCCTTCGTTGATGGAATGATAGCATGCGTGTATGAATATATTGATGGATTGAATGCTCAGCGTCTCGTCCTCTTCTTCCATTACTATTTCATTCGATAGATATATATATATATATATATATATATATATATATATATATATATATTAGTGTCTTCCCATATATAGCTTTGCGATTCCGGTTTCCCCAGATTCTGAACACGCCCTGGTATGCCATGGGCTACATGGATAACCCCTCCCTGGGTCCTCCGCGCCTGTGCCTGTGCACGTGTTTCTCTCCGTTTTGATACGAAATCCAATCTTGGCCTTCCCCCCTCTTTGCATTTCTCTGTTGCTCAGAGGAGGCAGGTGCTGCTTCTGGGATAGTGCAGTCTGCCTCACGACTACTGTGTTCTAGCCATTCGTGTATATGCATGTGTAGGCAAATCATCCTAGCCGCATATCGATTGCCTTTCTCCGTGACTGTTGTTTGCATTCTCTTCTATGGATGGCAACCCAGTCTCGCGAGCATCGACACCTTAGCCCTGTGAGCGGTGATCTATCAATGCCGAATGTCTTCATTCCTCTCGTCTGTGGTTTGCAGCCACTGAACCATTCGAGTTCCGTTGTTCTGGTCCCAGCCACCCGGGGAGGGGGATATTCCCCACCGTTTCACAAAACTGCCGATTGGCCAAGGGAACTCCACTTTCGAGTGATGGATGTTTCTCATGAGTCACAGAGCTAACAACAACTGGGGCCCCAGCCCAACAATTCCAAACCCACAGTCCTTCGGGACCCTGTGGTGACTAAGGGACAAACGCTTCTAGTAGGCTAGTCCTCGAAGCCTCTCTCCCTAATGGTCTCTCTCTCTAGCGGATGCAGTGCATGTTGTAGGTCGCCTACCCCTTGTAGGCCAGTCCTCGGGGTGTTGCTCCCATCACTAGCTGCCTCGATCCTCTGCTTCCACCAACAGAACTTTGGTGCCCCTCGTAGGCCAGTCCTCGGGGTATCCTATCCGATTGGGGTTTGCTGGCTGCCACCATACAAACCGGCCGTTTAGGGGCTTGCTCCACAGGTGAGTATGACCCCGTTTCTCCCCCTGCAGTCCTTCAGGGACGGGGGAGATGCTGCCCAATTTTTGGCAGAATTCTTCCAACTTATGAGTTTAATTATATCAAAATGGCTTCCACAAAACACTTGTTCTGGGATAAAGGACCCTAGTGCTCGAGTATGGACCTCGCACTAGCTCATCACTTCATTCTGGAAAGGCTCTGGACTTCAATTAAACAAGCAATCGGCCCAATTAACTTCAAAACTCTCAACAGAATCTTAATGAACTTAAATAGTTGCAAAATTCATCAAAAATTAGCTAAAACGGCGCGGTCTTAATCCGGCACGCCTTAATACGGCGCAGTACCCCCCGCGCCAGAATAACCTCACACTCATAAAACTTTGTTTTCAAATGGCACGTTCCCGGCGCGCCCTAAACCGACGCGCCCCATGCCTGTCGCGCCGTATCAATCTTTGTTATGGTCGCACCGTATTAAGACTGTTTACCTACGCTTGACCGTGCCGGGGAAACTTATCCCTATGCACGGTCATGCCATTTTTTTTGAAACATTGTAATGTTCTAATCACCCACTCGCCTCTGGAGCAATCCTCGTCTCCCGTGGTCGAGACTAATAAACCCTAATTAGTAATAAACCACATAAGGGAAGAGCTGTTCAAGTCCGAATCATCTTGTTATCATGCTTTCACTACCATGTCCGTCAGCGCTTCGCTTTCGTTATCATGCTTGTGTTACCATTCTCGTCTCCCTTGGCGGAGATTAATAAATGTGATTGATCACTGTTTATTTTCATAACTCCATTGCCATGCTTAGCATAGTCATGAACATCATGCATGCATGCTTGCATAGACCCTCGGGTATATCAAATGGCACTGACAGAAGTCCGGGTAACTCCCGATCGGAAGTCTTTGCTATGCGCGATGGTGGTCTTCGGACCTATGCCCTCCGCCATGTATCAAGGGTATCCAACTTAATGAATCATTCCTCTCTTGCATGACAGATAGAAGCATCTCACGTGACCTGCTCACGTTTATACCTTTGCATCTTTATTCCGGCCTCGATAGCCCACTATCTCGGCAATTAATCAAAGGTTTTCCCTCCTCGTGGGGGATGTAATTAACGCCATAGCCTTTACGGTATGACGGACTGCTGGTCCCGACCGAACCTCTCTCGCCCGACACGGGTCAGAACGAGCGCATAATAAATTCGCCACTCACATGACTGGCACGCCCGCGCAGTCAATCAGTTAGTTAATTACCAGTTGATTAATTGGTTGATCGACACGTGAAATAAACCAAATAAACCCAAATGATAATCATAAATAAAAAGAAAACCAGAACGAAAAGATTCCATCGCAAACAGCCTTATGTCATGAGGTGTTTCATATTATCTCTGTTCACATGGTCAAATCTATATGGCTGGTTTCACTGAGTAACTAGGGGTACTGGCGTCTGATAAACGTGTACCCTTAATGTCAAAGGTGTAAATCATCTTGGTAGTTTTTGATCAAAGGCGGATATAGAAGTTTTTGCCTAGTAACTGGGGGTACTTGCGTCTAACCCACGTGTACACCTAATGTCAACATCATAAATGACACTTATCTGCTCACTAAGTTCATATTAGAAGTGGAAAAGAAATGCTATAACCCTTCAAGTGCAAAATGTTCTGAAACATCAATTAGTTCATCTCAATACAAATTCAGGTTACTCTCCTTGATATTCATTGTTTCTGAAATAAGTAAGATATAGTCTTGACCTAGTCTGTATAGTCATGTGACTTAGGTTACTTGCTATAAACGGACACTATGACTATATTTCAGAAACTCTGTGATTTAACTCTACCTTCTATAACTGTTAAACCTGAACTTACTCAAGAATGTATACTGATTGATTCTTATGAATAAAAGTTGTTCATGATCTACTTATATTCTGAACCAATGCATAGAATGTTATCTAGTCTATCTCTTCTACCCTTCCACTATCTCCCTTCCTCCTTATTTGCTGATGGCAAAGGGGGAGGGTTTATTGTCTTCTTCTTCCCTTCCTTCCTTATGACATAGGGGGAGAGATTGCATTCTGATGGCAAAGGGGGAGTAAGTATAAAGGTGAGTTAGTCTATGAGAGTCTGTAATGGTGTTTGAGAGAAGGGAAGAGAGAGAAAGAGTCAGAAATTCAGGGGGAGCATCTTAAAGGATTCATTTCAGGGAGAAAGTCTGTGCATAATATAGTGTCTGCACTTGCATGCGTGTCATCTGACTGTGATTAATGTCTCATAAAAATACATCATTTCATTGCATTCATTCTTTGGGTTGCCATCATAAAAAAGGGGGAGATTGTCGGGACTCCTCTGGTTTCATAAGCAGTATGTGCACTGCTTTGTGCTGAAATGTTTTGATGATTGACAAATAGTTGTTCTGATGATTAGCAACAGTAGTGCTTGACTTCGTTGACTGCATAGTTGACTTTGACAAATTTACTCTGAAATGATGTTGTATGTATCTTGATGAAATTTATATGTCAGACGCTCACATAAGTGTTGTCTGCATGTTTACACTTAGGCCTTGCATTAGAATGAAGTCGGTGCAATACTAAGTCAGTCTGCATTGAGTTCGTGCATAGAGTGCATTTCCATCACATCAAGTCCGTGCATGCATATATAAAGTCGGTGCAAGCCATGTTGCTGCACATGACCAAGTCGCTGCAAAGGTCATCCATGCATTATGTAAGTCGATGCATTGGTAGTTGTTGCACGAGACCAAGTCCGTGCAGGCTTAGCTCAAGGCACACTAAGTCGGTGCAACACTTCACGCTGCACGCTATCAAGTCGGTGCAACCCTTGCTGCTGCACATGACCAAGTCAGTGCAAGTGTCATTCAAGCATTGTTTCTGCACGCAACCATGTCAGTGCAGTATTGCCTCAAATTGAAAGTCGGTGCATGTTTTTAGTCTCTCATATATATATAAAGTCCATGCATCTTTTACTTTGGTCTGTGCATACCACGCTATCTAGAAGATAACGTAGGTATATGTCTTAGTCTTTTGCACATCCAGGATTGGTGCATTGCATCCATAGTCGGTGCACGTTCTACATCTTGCATATGAAAGTCTGTGCATATCCTGCATTGCATAGTGACAAAGTCTGTGCAACTCTCATCTTTTGCATGCATTATGTCTGTGCAAGGTTGGTAATGGCACAAGCTGGTCAGTACAGCGTCTGCATTGTGCACAGATCAAGTCTGTGCACTTCTGGTTTTAGAGTAACACCAAGTCTGTGCACATGCCCATGTGTGAACACTTGACTCCGTGCATATATGTTCATACGTTATATCAAGTCTGTGAAGTCTGTGCATATTTAGCTAAAATCTCTAATTAACTCTGTGCATCTTTCTACTATCTTTTATATTATTTCAAGCTAACATTAAGTCTGACTTTAACAGGATATCTGCTCGAGGAGTTTAAGAAAGGCACGTGATCCAAGCATGGAGGAGGCGCCAAGATGATGCCACGTGGCCTGACTACTCCAGATCTGGATCAGGCTCTGGGCGGGAATTGTGGTGAGCACACGCCCTACCTTCTGCTGCTTCCTATAAATAAGGAGAGTCTTCTTCAGAAGAAGACTGGTCGTGATTGTGACATTGAGAGAAAAAGTGTAGAAAGAGCAAGAGCCAGCACGATCCAGAGAGAAGAAGATAGAGCAGTAGATCTGAGAAGAAAGTCTGAGAGTGAGAGATTTGAGATTTAGAGAGAGCTTTGTTTATCAGTTTCCCGGTTCAGAATCGGAACTGAGTTTGCTCATTATTGAGCTATATTCCCATCGTGGGTTTTTCTGTTTCTTCGCTTGTTTTCCTTTCATTTTTAGAAACTCTTGTTCAAGCTATTCATCAGTAGAGGTTAAGCTGTAATTCCTTTGTGGGCAAAGGTGTGGTATCCTCTGGACGGGTGAAGCTGTAATTCCCCAGCTATTGCAGAGGAGGACTCCTCTGGTCGGCATAAGCTGTAAGGCCTAGCGGTTTGTAGGGTTTTCACTTCGAAGCTGTGGATCAGTAGGTTAAGCTGTGTATCAGCGGGAAATCACACTCTGGTTGGAGTGTGGGGTGGACGTAGACCTCGGGTTTGAGGTCGAACCACCTTAAAAATTCAGTGTCTATTGTGCGATTGCCTTGTGGTTCGTGCTTATCTCTATCTAGCATCACCGCCCAGTAGATGAATGCTTGAGACCGCCTTTGTGCTGATCTTCTAGACTCGCTATAGTTTGATTGCGTTTTAGTGTTCTTCCTCGTCCTACAGCAGCTTGATTTTATTCCGCAATTGTTCCTGCTGTAGTCAATTTTATTGGGTGATCGATCTATTCACCCCCCTCTAGATCATCAATAGAGTCTTGTCTGTTGGTATCAGAGCATACCATCTTAGATTAATTTGACTCATCAGGAAGATTTGAAAATTTTCCCTCATCTCTCACCTCCCCCATACCATGGGCCTCCCCCCAAAGGGACCCCCTTGGTCTGGCCGCCCCATCCACTCTTCCCCCTCCATCACCCTAGCCCATCCTCCACCATCCCTCCACCTCCACGTTGTGCAGGGAGCAACCTCCTCCCCCTTGCGTCCCTCCCATTCTCAACACCTCCAGCCCCACTCTAGCTCCACCACACCTCCCCCTCGTCCCTTCCTACCATTCCACCATCTCTCTTCACCTTTCAACACCACCCCCACCCCATCTTAGGTCCACTTGGAGCTGCACCGGTGGACCTGCTCACGGCTAAGAACCTTGCAGAGAAGTAGCAACTTTCAGAGCCGGCCACGACTTCATTCCGGTGCTCCAGGAGGCACAAGAGGCATCATTGGAAGCGTCTCCCAGTCCTCTTTGCAACGGTGGTGGTCTCGCCCCTATCTGAACTTATGGCTGCCCGGAGGAGCCGTCATCCCCAGACTACGCATCATCTCTCTGGCAGTCATCCAGAGGCACAATGCAGAGGCTCCCGCGGCCATCCACCTAAATTTCTTAAAGCGGGGCTTCGCTGAGAACTTCTACTACACGTCTCCTTCCAGTACCATGAAGCGGCTCTCCGTTTGGACCCCGGACCAGTGAGTTCCTAATTTTCTCCCTCAGGTGCGCTGATCAGTCCCCTCTGGAACTAATATGACATCCCGGCACTGTTCGGGTCCTTGCCATCTGCTCTAACCTCCTTCGGCATCCCCGTAGGTGTCTATTCGAAGAGGTTTCGACAACGAATCCAACGACTCTGGCCTTGCCTGAATCTGAGCTTGGGAGCATCTGTGGTGGCCTCGCCTTCCTGCTATAGTGTCCCAGGAGCTACCAGAACCAGAAGCCTACAACCCCGTTCACGTCTCTGCCCCGACCACCGTCGTCAACCAGAAAATCCCTGAAAATTTGGTCATCCTCCTGGGCCAACCAAGGAGGTTTTGCCGCTGGTTTTTTTGCAAACGGAATTCGGGGAAGTCTACAGCGGCGCCAATACCGACTGTCTATCCGTTGTTCCAGAAAGTGGACAGAACCGACGGCCTCCTTGCAATTGGTTTCTAGTTTAGCTTTCCCTTCCCCGCCTGGCCAGCTTACAGCCCCTCCCTGTGGGAGGTAGTGTTTGAATGTAACTTTGACTTCCCCTCCCCTTGTTCAACCCCCTTGCATGAAGAGTAGTGGTGTAATCTCTTAAACAAGTTGAAGCTTCACCGGCGCAGCGTGTGGGGAACCCACACTTCCCCGCTCGCCCACGTCTCCGAACGGGACAGGTTTCTTCAAACCGGTTGAGTAAGTGCTCAACTCCTTGCCCTAATTTGGTGCTTGTTTAATCAATATTCGTTCATAGTTCCGCTGGGAGGAAGAGTGAGCGCCTGGTCCCGTTGACACCTTAGCCTTCGAGAGCCCACCGTGGGAAGTAAGTGCAACCCGTGCCCTTGGCACCCGGTCGGCCCCTTGAATTGGGCCCTCATTTCTTTTTGGGAAGAACCCTTGGCCCTGTTGGCCCTCTCCCAGCAAGGGTCCAGCCCTCACAACCTCGACTCGGCATCGTCGAGTTACCCCCAGGTTTTGGGTGAGTGCCGAGTGAGCGGCCGTCGATATCGGTCCATACTACTTGCGAATTGTGCTTGCTTGCTAGGTCTAATGCACATTGGTCTTGGGGCTATCACCCCATGGTGGTGTCACATCAGCTTGCTTTCTGTTCGGCATCCGTCCTCCTTCCGAAGAGTTGGCAGAGGAGGCCTTCTCTTGTTTTCTTTCCTTTTCTTCCTCTGATACCTCTCCTCTCTTTTTTTGTTTCTTAGTTTCTTAAGCGAACGAGGTCAGCTGCCCCATTATCCGAGCCAGTTTCTACACTGGGTAGATGATGCGGGGCGAGCGACACGACCGGGCTAAGACGTACGACCGACTCGATGTGCAGCCAGCACTAGCACACTAGGGTAAGCCAGGCGGTTGACCACCATGGTGTTCTCCGGGTGGAGACGTCTCTCAACATAAACTCTAACTAGCTCGACGATCATCCCTTGTGAGGGAAACATGGGATCACAGCGGTTAAGGAACCATTGTCTCCTAGGGGTTTCCAGTTCGGGCTCGGTGCTCGACTGGGCCTATGGAACGGCTCTCACTCTTACAACCACGGTGATTTGAAACTAGCTATCGGCCCTATTCTCACAAACGCAGCATGATAGAAAATATACTAAATAAGCCATGTGAGTTTAGGAACGATGCGTGTACCTCCACGACTAGCGCATGGGGAAGAAATCCCGGCCGAATCCGACAACACCGATACACATCAAATAAATATTATGACAATTTCACAAATATGGCCCACTCCACGTAGGGAGGTAAAGGGCTACAAACACAAATTCGGGGCTGCTGGAGCTCGGGTTGACGGGCCGCACTCGCAGGGGGCGAGGAGACGAGTCGAAGCCAACCGGAAGGCGAAGATCGGCCATCGACAGGTTCTGCCCGTGCTTGTCACCCTGCTCAGCGAGTTTACAGGAGGCGGCACGGCTTGATCCGGCGTCCGATTAGGATGCCATTTGTGGGAATGCGTCGTGCACTAGCTGAAGATCGCCTGGTCTGAACGGCATGATCAAAATGGTTCAGATCTGCACATGACAGCTCCAGCACTAAGGCTCAGATTCTGCTCGCACAGAACTGCACAGTGAGACTAACAAATTAGGAAAAATTAGATCCGTCGTCGGATCGGATCACCACTTGCTGGAGATCATCGGTGACGCCCTGGGGAAGATCTAGAACAAAGGGTTCGCTCAGATCTGAGAGGAGGAAGGCTCGGGCTCTCCCAAAATTTGAAGGTGGATCTGGCTCGAATTTGCACAGGTCAGGTTGCGCAGTCCCACAAAAATCCTCGCCACGACCAGCATGGACCTCAGAACGACACGAGCTTGGCGGAGATGCGAAGAGGATAGAAAATCTTACGACCACTCAGAATCTCAGATTCAAAGGATCTGAGAGTATATCTGTAGAAATTTTGTATCAGGGAGTTGAGGATCTGGATAGCAGGCTCGGACAGAGTTGCGCGACTTCACGAACGGAATTCTTGCTGGAGATCCGTAGCTCCGATCGAGGTGAAACCAGCACTGGATCGTTCCTGGCTTGCAGATCTACCTTTGGTAAAATTACTAGGACCAGATCTGAGCTCGATGTTGCTGTGGACAACTCATAATCCAGGGGATGAAATCTGGGCGAACAGAATCAGAATCAGAACACGAACGTGGCGATAACGGTTGCCTCGGCGTCGCACCTCGGCTTGGGGAGTCGCACCCCGGCTAGAACCCGTCGCAGGAACTAGATCTTGAGCATCACACTCAAGGGAAAATCATAGAATCACTCTCCAACACTTTTTCTCTCACAAAAATTTCATTTCTTCATTAGCTTTTCAAGGATACTACACACATGTTTATATTGAATGGAAGGGAGGGGGAGGGGCTTGGAGAAATGATATGGGGAGAGGGGAAGAGAGATCACGTAGGAGAGGGGGCTGGTCTAAGGTGGACGAAGGTGGAGTGGGAGAGGAGGATTGCTCCTCTTTGGTCAAGGAAGGGGGCAAGAGTCCCCATCTTGGACTAAGAAAAGGGGGAAAGGATGACCAATGGGGGGAGAAGGAAGCTTCCTCCTCCTAGGAGGTCAAGGAAGGGGGCTGCCCCTTTCTCATTGACCCATTTAATTAAATTACCCTATTCAAATCTAATCTCCCAGCCTTTTTGACTTGTTCCAAGCCCATAAGCCCATTACAAGCGCATAGCCCATTAACTCTAGCCCATTAATCTAGCCTAGCCCATTTGCCATATAATAGTACAATTGTCCAACATGGACTAAAATAGGGCCCAACATGGCCTAAAAATGTGAAACAAAGGTGAAAACTTGGTCGACACGTTCACGTCCTCCTCGAGCTAAAGGGACTCCGACGTGTCCTCATCCACCGTCGTATACTGCGGCGTGTGTCCGCACTAGTAGAGTCAGTGGTTCGGCCTGGGGGTGCCAGCCATGTCCGCGCCTAGTCATCAGCTCGTGTTGTAGTATTAGTGGCAATATTTTTGCTTTTGATATGCGTTCTATTGGCTGTGGCCTTTTTCTGATGTATGAAGAGACATTAATGAAAGGGAAATTATTGCCATTTATTGCTTACATGTCTATGAAAGGCTCAAAAGTAGAACTTTCGCAATGATGCTGCATTCCACGTCCGGGGGATGGGCGATCCTTCCATGGTAGATAATCGATATGCCCCCTTCCCGAGTATCTCGACCACTCGGTAGGGACCTTCCCAATTAGGGGCCAACTTCCTCGCCGTCTCCAGTGGTCGAGAGCCTTTAGCTTTTTTTAGGAGGAAGTCTCCTGGATGGAAAAGTTTGTCTCGGACTCTGGCGTTGTAATATCGAGTAAGGTGCCACTAATATTCCATGGCCTGGATGCTCGCGATCTCTCTTATCTCGCTTGCCATATCGAGATTTTCTAGCAGTTTTTGCTCATTAGCCTCGGGCGAGAAGTTGATGACTCGAAGAGATGGGCTACCGACCTCCAAAGGAATCACGGCGTCCGTGCCGTACACCAAATAAAAAGGAGTCTCACCGGTGGCGGTTCTTAGAGTAGTTCGGTGCAACCATAGTATGCTCGATAGTTCCTCGACCCAGTTACCCTTGGCCTTACCGAGCCTGGCCTTAATGCCTTTTAATATAGTTTTGTTGGCATTTTCGACCAGTCTGTTAGCCTGCGGGTGGGCTACCGAAGTGAAATGGTTGCAAATATGAAGGTCGGCGCATTTGTTCATGAAGTAATGGGAATCAAATTCCCGACCATTATCACTCACTATCACTCGGGGGATGCCAAAGCGACAAATGATCAATTTTCACACGAAACTCCATACGGCCGACTCGATAATCCTAGCAGTGGCTTCGGCTTCAATCCATTTCATAAAATAATCGATGGCGACGACGACGAACTTCTTCTAGGCTCGGGCCGTGGGAAACGGCCCCAGGATGTTGATCCCCCATCGAGCGAAAGGGTATGGCTCGGTGAGGGTGACAAGCTCCGAGGCAGGTTGATGGACCAAATGGTCGAAACGTTGGCATCGGTCGCACCTTTATACGTAGGCTGAGCAGTCGCGTTGGAGGGTGGGCCACCAATAGCCTTACCGCAATAAGATCCTGGAGAGCGTTCTCCCTCCTTGATGTGCACCGCAGACGCCTTCGTGGACCTCTTGAACTGCTCGGCCGGCTTCCTTGATACCGAGGCACTTGAGGAGGGGACCAGAAAAAGACCTTCGGTACAAAGCATCATCTAAGATGATGAAGCGGCGAGCTTGATACTTCAGTCTTCGAGCGTCCTGAGGGTTAGAGGTCTCTCGAGAATCTTGGAGCCAGGATATATAGGGGGTCCGCCAGTCGCTTGATAATGCCTGGTCAACGGTCATGAGCTCCGCTTCTATGCTCGGCCGTTCTAGCTCTTCGAGGAAAACTGATCGTGTACCTTCTGGGGTGACAGAGGAGGCCAATCGAGATAGGGCGTCCCCTTGGGTGTTTTCCTCCCGACTGATCCGGATAACCTGAAAGCTCTTGAATAATGGGGCTATTCCTCTTACCAGTTGGAGGTACTTGACCATCGGTGCTTCCCGAGCTTCGTAGTCACCGTTGACCTGGCTGGCGACCAATTGGGAGTCAGTGTGGATTCTGACTCGTTCGGCCCCCAGTCGTCACGCCATCCTGGCTCCCGAGATGAGAGCCTCATACTCGGAGACGTTGTTGGATGCCGGGAAGTTGAACTTCAAGGCGTATTACAGTTCTACTCCTTCCGGGGATCAGAGAAGAACACCGGCGCCACTGCCAGCAGAGTTGGAGGATCCATCGATAAAAAGATCCCAGGTGGGCCCGGGCGTCGGCAGATGAATTTCCTTGGTCGGGGTAGTATTCTCAATGATGAAATCTGCGAGCGCCTGTCCCTTGATGGCCGAGCGGGGACGGTAGGAGATGTCGTAGGCCCCGAGCATTATAGCCCATTTGACGAGGTGACCCGAAGCTTCAGGGTGAGCGAGGATCCTCTTCAAAGGCTCATTGGTTAGCACGACGATGGAGTGCCCTTGGAAGTAGGGCCGGAGGCACTTGGCCGAGGTTACCAACGCTAGCACGAGTTTCTCGTTTGTGGGGTACCGTCGTTCGGCCTCGCCGAGCACCTTACTAGTGTAATATATTGGTCTCTGCACTCTTGCGTCATCTCGAACTAGGACCAAGCTCACCGTAGAAGGGGTCGACGAGAGGTAAAGGTGTAGTGTTTCACTCGGGACTGGCTTCGATAGCACCGGGGGCGAGGCCAAAAACTCCTTTAGTTCAGCAAAAGCTTTCTGACATTCCTCGTCCCAAGCGAACGTAGCAGATGCCAATTTGGGCCCTTTCAATAGCTTGAAAAGGGGGAGGCATCGTTCGGCCGCTCGGGATAAGAAACGGTGGAGCGCAGCAATCCACCCAGTCAAGCGTTAGACGTCTTTGACGCAAGCGGGTGGCCGCATATTCAGAATAGCTTGGACTTTATCGGGGTTGGCCTCGATCCCACGCTGAGTGACTAGAAAGCCCAGGACTAGCACAAGTTTCTCGGTTGCGGGGTACCGTCGTTCGGCCTCGCCGAGCACCTTACTGGTGTAATATACTGGTCTCTGCACTCCTGCGTCATCTCGAACAAGGACCGAGCTCACCGTAGAAGGGGTTGACGAGAGGTAAATTTGTAGTGTTTCACCCGGGACCGGCTTCGATAGCACCGGGGGCGAGGCCATAAACTCCTTTCGTTCAGCAAAAGCTTTCTCACATTCCTCATCCCAAGCAAACGTAGCATATGCCAATTTGGGCCCTTTCAATAGCTAGAAAAAGGGGAGGCATCGTTCGGCCGCTCGGGATAAGAAACGGTGGAGCGCAGCAATCCGCCCAGTCAAGCGTTGGACGTCTTTGACGCAAGCAGGTGGCCGCATATTCAGAATAGCTTGGACATTGTCGGGGTTGGCCTCGATCCCACGTTGAGTGACTAGAAAGCCCAGGAACTTTCCGGATTGAAATCCAAAGGCACATTTAGCTGGGTTGAGCTTCATGTCGTACCTCAGGAGTGTGTTGAAGGTTTACGCCAGGTCGGTGAAGTGGTCTTCGGCCTTGGGTGTCTTGACGAGCATGTCGTCGATGTAGGCTTTGATGTTCCGATTGATTTTTCCTTTGAAAATGTGGTTGATCAGCCTTTGATATGTTGCCCCTGCGTTCTTCAACCCGAAAGGTATTCGGGTGTAGCAGTATATGCCGAAGTCAGTAATGAAGGCTATCTTCTCGATGTCTTCAGGATCCATTCGGATCTGGTGGTAGCCAGAGTATGCATCTAGGAAACTGAGTAACTCGTTACCGGAGGTCGAGTCGACTAGATGGTCGATGCTCGGCAGTGGGTAGCAGTCTTTCGGAGTGGCTTTGTTGAGGTCGGTGAAGTCCACGCACATTCGCCATTTGCCCGAAGCCTTTGGCACTAAGACGACATTGGCGAGCCATGTCGGGTAAAGGACCGGTCTGATGTGACACCACCTTGGGGTGATAGCCACAAGGCCAATGCACCTTGGACCTATACTCACAAGCAAGCAACAAATTGGGGAACCAACTCTAGCGGACTTACCCGTGTAGCGCACACTCGGATTCGTAGACGGACCGGCGATGGTGGAGAGGGTCCGAAGTGGGACATCACCTTTCCGGGGATTTGGCTAGCTTGGGCTGAACCCCTAAGGGCCTAGTATGCCCAATTCCGTGGGCGGCCAGCACGCCAAGGGCGTGGGTTGTAGGGTCGCTCTCTCAACTCACTCCGCGGTGGTCGCTCAATTCGATGATAATTTGAGATCGGGCACTCACTCACCAACCGACGGCACTAAGATGCAATACCAAGCAAGCAAAGTGATTCCAACAGAGAAGTGCAATTAGGAGCTCACCTGATCGGCGTGAAGACGCCGATCCCGGCCGGAGATGAGGGCGAGCGAGGAAGCGTGGGCTTACCTACACGCTGCGCCGATGAAGCTTCAACCTGAATAATCAAATTACAATCACTACGCCTCACACAGGAGGGGGATCTCGGGGTGGGGTTAAGAGATTTACAACCAAAATACTACCTCCACGCAGGGAGGGGTTGTAAGCCGGCCAGGCAGGGAGAGGGAGTGAAGCTAGAAAGCCGTTATGCCGCGCTCCGCCGGTGCTATCAGCTTCTGGAACTGTCAGACAGATAGTCGAAGATGGCATCACCACGGTCACTATCGAGTTCCGAATGGTATGCAACTAGTGTCGAAATTTTCTGACTTGACCCAGGAGGCCGCCTGAATTTTCTTGGAATTTTGTGACGATGCCGCTGGCCGAGGCAGAGCCTGGAGCAGGGCTGCCTACGCTGGTTCTGGTTGCTCCCAGGTTGCTGCTGCTAGAGGATGAAGGTGCCACGAACGGTCCCGGTGTCTAAATGATGCGGGACCAGAACCACTGTGTCTGTGGACAAGTCCCCTTCGAGCCGAGACCAACGGGGCCACCGTCGGATGTGGGAGCTGACCGCGAAGACCATAAGAGTGAAAGGGGGTCGAATCTGTCTACAGTCAGACTGACCTGCGCACTCGAGGTAAGAAATTCAGAACTTTGTGCTTCGGGCTTCAAATGACGCCCCGCTTCTTGACGATGCTAGGGGACTTGGAGGAGAAGACTTCAGCTAAGAAATCACGTCCAAATTCATCCTGGACCATCCGTGGTCGCTTCTGTCCTTGGCTTCTGGTTCCCTGGCGGAGCAGTTTTGTGCAGTCGTGGGAGAATGGCTCTCTGTGGACGCGGGATAAATTTATGTTGAATATTTATTGGTTTATTGATTTATTGGTTTGGTTAATTGGCGTGCCAGTCACATGTGTGACAATTTCATTATGCGCTCGACTTGACTTGATCAGTCGATTGTGAAGTCCGAGTCGGGACCAAAAGTCCGCCATACCATAAAGGCTATGACGTTAATTACGCCCTTCCTAAGAAGGACAACCCTTGATTAAACGCCGAAATAGGAGGCCTCATAAGGCAAACAGATATTCATATGCACCATTTTAAACTTCATACCAGGGCCAGGAAGGCGGGTAAGATAATAACATCAACCACAGAAATAGACGATCAGTGGTTCGAAAACTAGGTGTAGGGGAAAGGGGAGAAAGCGGATTTAAATCACAGGCAGACTGAGCTGTAACCACGATGGGGTTTTAAAGCATCGGTCAACATTTCGACAGCATCTCCCCATAATCTGGGTTATGCCCAGGGGAGAATAGGCTATCACCCACGGAGTGCCGGGATGAAAGCCGAGAGATAGAGAGGCCGAACCTCTCGCATTACACATGTATGCCTTGGGGCAATATTTGACTCCTCCCTTATAAGAGCTGGTGGCACTCATGCATTGGCAGAGCTCACCGGAGCTAAAAAGGGGGTGGGTTGTCGTAATCCCGACACGAACTGATGGAACATAAGGGAGTCTGACTCCCTTTAATTTTATCCCCGGGACACATCTGGTGATCCACGGATATCCCTGTGTGGGTTTGCTCTAGGTGTTGGGGTTCGTTGGGTGGTAGATTAGGCTCTCGGCGCACTCTGAATGGGCACGGGCTCTCGGCATGACTTAAAAATGGGAAGGCCAGGGCTCCCGACGCCAATGGCAAGAAGGCCAAGGGTTCCCGGTGCCAAGGTGAGAGGGCCTGGGTTCCCGGCGCGATGGAGAGGAGGACAGGGGGTTCTCGGCGCCGATGGCAAGGAGGTCGGGGGTTCCCGACGCCAAGGTAAGGAATTGGGTGGGTTCCCGGCGCGAGACAGAGAAGCCAAAGAGGAGCCCCCGGCGCGAGCTTCTCGGCGCGAAGACAAGAGGGCCGGGGAGCTTATCGGCACAGCTCAATGTGAGGGGTTTCCGGCGCGACGGAGAAGAGGCTTTCGGCGCAGGCAAGAGGAAATGGTGAAGGGCCTTTTCGGCCTGGGCATAGTGCGGGTTCTCGGTACGAGAAGGCTCACGCCGAGGGCTATTCACCTGTTCTACTGTTCTTGGAGCCGAGACAGATGAGGGCGCCGAGATGTGTTTCAGGGTTCTACGGCACTCTGTTTTTGAGATTTCTTTCTGGGATTCAGGTAATGGCTGGGAATTTAGGATGCAAATGAGGGGGGAAGGCAAGGGCTTTGCTGGGCAGTGCCAGGGGATCACTGGAAGGTGAGGTTTATGGAGGGCTCGAGATCATCATCCATTTAAAACCCATGGGGATGTGTTTTTCTGTCGCCGGCCGTCCAGGGAAACCAAGGGATAACTGTCCCTGATTCCTGGGGCGACCTTAATGGCTTAAGAAAAGGAAGCAAACGGAATGAAAGATGGGGAGACTACCCAGTGTAGGCATCACTGAAGGGGTGAGAGGATAGAGTCCAATAATCCATGGGTGTGAAGATTGGGACTCTTCCTTCGACGTTCCTCCAGGAAGAACAATCGGAGCAGGGAAACCTGAAGCATCAGAGCGATCATTCAAGACATTGAGCATCACTCATTCGAGAGAAACCAGAGATGGGAAGGCTTCATCATTCCACGTTCAGTTGAACCAGAAACATAGATACATGTAAGGAAGAAGAAAGAAAACGAGGAAACGCCCAAACGGGCCATCAAAGCATTTCATTCCATTGCATCATCCCAAACTCACACCAATCAAAAAAAGGGGGAATGAGGGAAAGGGAAATAGAACGAAGGCCGGGATATCCCGGTTACATTTGATAAATCGAGGTAAGACTCGTAAGACTACATAGAGAAGAAAAGAAAACATGGGGGGGGGGGGAGGGCGGAGCATTGACTCCTCTCCCTCCCCTGTTGCCCACCTGGAGCTTCTTCTCCTTCTTCCTCTTCTTCTCTTTTTTTCTCTCTTGCTCTGTTGGTCTCTTCTCTCTTTTCTCTATCGTTTTTCTCTCTTCTATTTTCTCTCTGGCGGTGGTGATCGTCCTCTCCTTTCTTGCTCGAGGGGAAGGGGGTTTTATAACTGGATTTTGTATCTTCTCGGCAGGCCTGTCACGGCGCGCCTCAACTGAGGGGCTTCCCGGCGTGCAGGACTTCCGCTTCTCGGAGCGGCTTTTGGGCTTCGACAAGAGGATCCTGGCGCCACTTTATAGGCCCACTTAGGCCTTTCAGACTAGGCCTCTTATTGGTCCTTCAAGTGCATCAGCACCCAAAAGGGCCCTCCATTGGTGACGTAGTTTCTATTGAGATCATTCATAGGTTTTTCATCAGTCGGTAGACCGGGGTTTCATCGGCGTTGCCATCTGAATGATGACAAAACCGGACATCATTTCATTGGCATCGTCACCGGAACAGTGACAAGACCGGACATCAGCTTTAGCCTGGAAAGACTTCAGCCAGGTGACTGCTATTTCATCAGTGCCGTCATCTGACTGGCAATGGCATCGGACATCAGCTTGGCCCGGAAAGGACTTCAGCCGGGTAGATGGTTGACGAACTTCATCATTGATCTTTCACTGTTGGTCTAATCTTCTTTTCAATTCTGCTTCTGCCCTTGCTCATTTTCAAGGTGTCAACAAATGCCCCCCACCTGCGGGCGGCGTAAGCGCAGAATAAGCGGCACGGGGTCTGCAGGTGCCCTTCATCATTCGAGGGTATCTTCCTCAATTTCTTTCTGTCATTGTCATTCAGCTTGTTCATGTTACTGTAACAATATTGTGCATATATCTTTCATTTTCATGTTTTTCATCTCCATATTTTCCAACTGCCTTTTGACTTCTCGGCGCTAGAATTGGGTTACTTCTCGGCGTGACCCTCTCGGCGCGACTGTTGTCGGCGCGGGCGTCTTCGGCAAGGGCTTCTCGACGCGGGGGGTCTTCAGCGGGCTTCTCGGCGCGCATTTCCATCTGGGTGAAGGAGGGCTCTCGACGCGCATTGCTTCGCGCCGAGAAGCCCCTCCCCTTATCTTTTTTAACCCTCCGAGAGGGCTTTTACCCTCATTTTCACATCCCTCTTCTCTCTCTTCATCTCGGCGGCGGCGGTGATCTTCCCCGCTCCGAGAGCCTTATTTCGTTTCCCCCCCCTTTTTGACCGATTTAGTTTCGGGTAGGTTCATTATACGGGATTGAATCCCATTTTATGTTCGGGATCACTCCCTCTTGGTGGGTGACTCTCTATTTTCTTGGGCAGACCCCGGACAAGAGGAAATGCTGCCGAAATTTCATTAGAATTATTTATTCAATCATCACATGCTCATTCATCTTTCCGATGCTTATTTTCATCTTTTCTTGATTGCAGTCACTGACATGGCTTCCGACTCTTCTGCTGCGGCTTCCATGACTGTGGGAGTGAGTTCATCGGCTCAGCCGGACATATCTCGGGCTTTAGTCAACTGGCTGAATGTGAATAGTCTGAGCTTCGGCTATAACCAGATCGCCACTGTTGATGAGTCCTCTGATTCCGAGACCGACACAGTGCCGTCTTCCGGAGTCTATTCTTTCACAGAAGGGATTGATTTCAGAAGGGCTGCCGACTACCGTCCGGACCTGCCGAAGGATCGTCATCTGCTGCCATTTATCCGGACCTTCACCATAGGCGGAATGAGGGATTTCCTGCTTGCTCGGTCTGTGGAAGCGGCAATACTGGCTGACAGAGACAGCATGAAGGGTTCTGTTTATCGAGCTCGAGCTATATATCTCCCAGGCGAGCAGAGGGACTGGAATGCTGTGCTGGGCATTTCTGAGTTAGAGCCGGAGAAGAAGATGCTGACCCGTGCTCCAGAGTTTACCCCGGCAAGGTGGGACCATGCAGTCGGTCGCGTCCATCGGGAGAAGCCCAACTTTGGACTTTTTCTAGCTCCTGTGAAGTGGGGTTACAGGGACGAGCCATTTATTCTGAACTGTCTGGCCGTTCAATTTAAATATCAGCTAGCTGCCGGCTGGTTTGGAGATGCTAAAGTGACAGACGCCCATCTCTTCAGGGTAGGAGCCGTGGAGTTTACAGAATTTGTCTTGAAGGAATACGCCCCTTTACTGATTAGAGCTGGGGTATATCATAGTGTATTTGCCTCCAGGTTCCGCTATCCCATCTCTCGGGGATTATGTTGCGGCATGCTTGAAGTGTTCTGCCCACAGTTTAATACGTTCTATACAGCAGAAGGCGAGACTTCTCTCGATCTTTGGAGTGTTGCGCAGCTTTCAGGCCTGCCTATAGATGGGGAGCCATATGAAGAGGTCTGTCTAGACGACTCTGTAAAGGACGCCTCTGATGGAGAGGGCAGATATTCCTTTGGCTACGCATACCGGTACTTGATGAAGGCTTATCGGACCATTTGTCTGGCCTATAGCAGGGGATCTTCCAAAGGATATCAACCCCGGGAAAAGAGCAGCAGGTTGAGAGTCCGTGTAGGACAGTGGATACAGTACTTCTTTGGGGGTCCCTTGAAGTATACAGACTTCCCTTCCGTGGGACCGACTCCCAGTAAGCAGATCAGGGCCCCTCGTTATAAATCAGCATTGCCGGGTTCACTGTGCCGAGCAGGTGTAGATGGCCCGAACCCAGCAGGGGTTGACCCCATTACTCATTGTGCAGCTTATCTGACCTTCGGGCTGTGCACTTTCGCTCTCCCCCAAGGGGACGAGACGACTATCAGACCGGAGGCTATATATCTGGCCTGTCAGATGGCCTGGGGGATGAGACTATCTCTGTGCCCGGCGGCTTTGTGTTTAATTTACAAATCGCTGGGAGATTTGCATAGACATCGGGTTCCCCGTTCCTTACGGACTGTAGGTCCATTTCATTTCTTCAATGCTTGGGTTTGCAGCATTTTCCCCGAGCTGGCCCCGAGAACTTTGCAGTCAGACACACTGCTCCCTCGGATGATTGAGTTTGCTAGCGCCGAACCTGGTCTTTTCTCAGAGCAGCTGTTTAAGATCAGGGGCCGGTTGACAAAAGTGCCTGTAGATGCTCCTGGTAGCATTCATTTCTGGAGTTTGGCAGCAGGTTCAGCTCCTTTAGTAGACCCTCATAGGGAATGCAGAATGGAGGAGGTAGAAGTTTATGTCCATCGTGTTTCGGGGGCCAATGCCACCCGGCCCATATTAGAACCAGAACTGGTAAGGTGGGCTATGGCTATCCGACCCAGTGTATTGGTCTTCAGGAAGGGAGGCTTGCTCATCTTGGAGCCCTATTACCCATTCCGTTTCAGCAGAAACTTCAGCTACGATCAGCATATTCCTTCATCAGCTGCTCAGTTCCCTTTGGACAGCCGTGCCAAGCATGGGTCCTCCATTGCCAGTGACGGTCGGATATGGTGGGATTTCTTTCATCGCCGAGAGGGCGTAACTTTCAAGGTCCCGACCGTTTCTAATCGTATTCCCTGGGTCACATCAGAATACATCAAGTGGTGGAATACCCGTACCAACTTTTAAAAGGATGGCAGAGGCGCCTTCTGGGATGTGGCCGAGCGCTCTTTCTTAAAGCAGCAATCAGGGCCTGTATTTGAAATTGATGAGGTTCATCTGAAAAGGCTCTATTCACAGCATCCGAGGGAGGCGGGCACATACGTTGCCAGGCGTCGGTCCTTAAAAGAGGAAGGCTCTGAAATACCCACTCCTGTATTTTCTGAGATCAATGAAGATGCTTTTACAAAGGACCTGAGGCAGCTGGGCCACATAGGGAGTATTCATGTGGAGGTGCAGTATCCATTTCCCTCGGAGGAGCCTCTCCCGACAGCAGCCCCCTGGAGGGGCCCGGTAGACAGATTTCACCCTTATTGGACATTTGTGCTGAGGGAAGACCGCACCAACACATATTATCAGCACACTTCTTGGCTTTTCGTGCTGCTGAATGTTCACGGGCTGTCAGTAGAGAACCCGATAGCTGGCATTCTGAATAAGCCACTTTTTATTTCTTTTCATTATGTCGACGGCTGGTGCATGGATTACCTCGGCCTGTTTCATTGCCTTGACTTCCACGGACACAAAGATTTAGCTGCCTTGACGGAGAAATGCCAGACCATAGGTGACGTATGCTGGCTCGTGAAGGAGGCTGCTTCTCGCTCGAAGGAGGTGGCTTATCTGTATTGGCCGCTTTCCACCTACTATGACAGCCCAGCAGGTATGACCCTTCCTGTGTGCTCATGGCGTCTTTCTTTTATCGTTATGTTCTGCATCTGTCGACTATGACTGTCCTTCTTATGTTTTGCACAGATAGACATGACATAAAATGGCAGGGACTTTACAGGAAGATTATCGCTCAAGCTGAGAAGCCTGCTTACTTTGAAATCCCTGCAGCGACACCTACGACCACTCCCCTGCCTTCGGGCAAGAAGAGGAAGCCTTCTGTGGTGACAGCTGCAGTTGTCAAGGCCAAGAGGGCCAAAGTTGTTCGGGTCCAGCAGTCAGCTCCAGTTGCGATGGACGCCGGGACCCCTCTTCCAGACATCCCCTCTTTTGACGAGTTCAGGTCTCAGAGGGAGGCTGCTCAGGAACCTGCCGAGAGTAGCGGTAAATATCTTGCAGATGCAATCTTCATTGTTTTCTTGACTGTTCTTTTAAGGCGTCCTTCGAGACTGAGCTTCTCTTTATCTGATACAGCCCCGGAGCAGGTTGCAGTGCCTGCGGAGAGGGACACGAGGCTGCCTTCTCCTACCCCGGCTGGCGAGGAGGAGGGTAAATGTGCTCTCTCATCTTTTCTCTTTATACTTTGTTGTTATTCTTTTTCATTATATCCCTCAGAGTTCCCCTTTTGTTGAGGTGACAGTCAAGAAGCCGACTGGGGCTACGATAGCAGTGGGAGAGTCGTCTCAACCGTAGGAAAGTGAAAGGACTCAAACAAAACAGAGCCCTATTCTGGCCAGACGCATAATCACCCGGTCTGCATCCCGGCATGCTCTAGAGGCGACCTCGCAGCACATAGCTAGAGTGGAGATATCCTCGGGCAGCTCCGAGACCGTCCCTGATAATGAGGAGGAAGTGACCTTCAGCGGCAGCGAGGAGGAAACCCAAAAATCAGAAACCCTGCCTGTATTTGCAAAAGGTCTCCCGCCCTTTCAGCCTCCTAAACTGTTGATGCTATCTTCTGAGGAGGAATTGCAAGAGGAGTTTGCCGGGCTCGACACTGAGGTCGACATAACCCCTCCATTTGTTGCTTCAACTACGGAGCTTTCTCCCCTTTTGTCTCATCTTGAGGATATAGACCCCAATTTAAAGGTAAGCTTCCTTTTTTTGTTTGCTGTTCTATTTATTTTCTTCCATCCATTGATGAGGATCATTCTGCTTTCTCCTCAGGACCCTATCACTACCAGCTCAGATGCGGCCGCAGTCTCCATGGATGTCTCATCTGCAGATTTGATCATCATCCCTACTTTACCTTCAACTTGCATGGAAATTTCTGAGGTTATTCGCCCCGTGCCAGTGAGAATACAATCTTCAACTGACTTAACATCACTGGACTTGGGATCATCAGGAGAGATTTCCATCCCTGTCAGGGCCTCAGAGTTCAGAGCCGAAGTAGACCCAGCCAGAAGCTCCGCTTTTATACCGGCCGCCGTAATGTCGATTGCGCCCGAATCAGCAGTCCCTGCGACTCATGAAGAGATAGCTCCATCATTCATTGGTCCTCCCTCCGCGGATGTTCAAGCCATAGCACCCGAGACAGCGGTGGAGGAGGAATCTTCAGCTCAGCCGGAGAGCACAGAGAGGGACCGGCCAGTTCTTCTAGCGGATTTGCCGTCTTCGTCCTCTCAGCTGGATGTTGCACTGTGGGCAGACATTGATGGCGAGGTGACTTTCGAAGTAGCTCCAGCCCCTTCTCCTGGCTTCGCTTCATCCGAGAGTTTCGTCTGGCAAAATCTGGACATGCTGCGCCAGCTGGTGGAGTCCCAGCCCGGACTGACTTATCTGCGGCTGAAGGAGATAGCCGAGCGTTTCACCGCTGGTCTGCAGGCGATGGGCTGTCCCATGGAAATATGGGCCCAGCGGGTTCTATTGTTGTTAAAGTTTATACATCACCGGGACTTCTTGGCGCATATTATGTCTGACAGACTGACAGCTTTGAAGTTACAAAGGAAGGAGTGCAAATCTGAGCTGGAGAAGACGGACTCTGTTCTTCAGGAGCGCCAATGCCAACTGCAGTCTCTGGCGTAGCGGGAGCAGTTCGTGCGCAGCCGGATAACCATCCTGGAGGCTGAACTGTTTGACCTCCGGGCTGAACTGCCATAGATAACAACTTCTCGACCGCAGCTTGCGGAGGAAGTAGCTCTGTTGGAGGGGCAGATGGCATCCTTTCGGGACGAGTCTGCTCTGCTACAGGAGGAGGAGGCTCGACTTCATGAGCTGGGGGCTGCCCCACATGTAGGGCTTCTGGCCTTTGAAGACATATTCCGGCGCCCGTGAATATCTGTTTCCCTTTTTTTGTAATACAATTTCCCCTCAGGGGCCCTTCTTGTATTCCCTTTTTATTCAATGGAAAGGACTCTTTAAACCAGTCTCATATGTGGTTTGTTCTTGACTTATCGCACCGTCAATATTTCACGGCGATTTGGCAGCGGTTTCAGCGGTCCCTATGGGAGTAGCCCGTACCTAGCAGGAGAGCGTCCACCCCTTCAGAGAAAGGATGGGGAACTCGCTCCACCGCGTGATGGCCTCCGGGGGTGCTTTAAACCAAATTTTGTTGGTGGTAGCACACGTCCTTCTTGGCCATACGTGCCGCAAGGGAAACGATTTGCAGAATGTGAACGAAGAGGCTCAGAGCACTATCCGGAACGGGCGAATGGTCCATTCCGGGCAGGTTTCAAAGCTAGTCGGGGCAATGTGCCAATCGACCAGTACATGGTTTCATCATCGATATTGGGTTTATATCGATGCAAAGGAGTTTTATAAGTTTCATCAGAGTAGACGTAAGGTCTAGACTGGGTAGAGGTTATTGCAGGTGGGACATTGAAGGGTGCGTGGTTTTCATCAGGACAAACGTAGGGTCCGAACTGGATAGGATTTCATCATTGATCGGGCGAGGTGCCGATCGATCAATGGCTAGTTTCATCATCGATATTGGGTTTATATCGATGTAAAGAAAGAGTTATAAGTTTCATCAGAATAGACGAAAGGTCTACACTGGCAGTGTTGCATCACTGATCGGGCGAGATGCCGGTCGATCAACAGTTGGTTTCTTCATCGATATCGGGTTTATATCGATGCAAAGAAAGTGTTATAAGTTTCATCAGAATAGACGAAAGGTCTACACTGACAGGGTTTCATCGTTGATCGGCCGAAGTGCCGGTCGATCAATAGCTAGTTTCATCATCGATATTGGGTTTATATCGATGCAAAGAAAGTGTTATAAGTTTCATCAGAATAGATGAAAGGTCTACACTGACAGGGTTTCATCGTTGATCGGGTGAGGTGCCGGTCGATCAACAGTTAGTTTCATCATCGATATTGGGTTTATATCGATGTAAATAAAGAGTTATAAGTTTCATCAGAATAGACGAAAGGTCTACACTGGCAGTGTTTCAATTGGACATGGTTTCATCACTGATCGGGCGAGATGCCAGTCGATCAGTGGTTGGTTTCATCGTCGATATTGGGTTTATATCGACGCAAAGAGTCTCATAGGTTTCATTAGTATAGACGTAAGGTCTAAACCGGACAGAGGATTTCATCATTGATCGGGTGAGGTGCCGGTCGATCAACGGTGGGGCGTATGTAAAGGTGTAGGTCTCGTCAGGACAGACGTAAGGTCTATTCCAACAGGTTTTATGGCGGGTGGGACTTTGCCAAGAAATACGTAGGTTTCATCAGGCTAGGCGTAGGGTCTATCCTGGTAGGGTTTCATCGTTGACCAGGCAAGGAGCCGATCGGTCAAGGGATGGTTTAGGAGTTTGATCAGGACAGACGTAAGGTCTGAACTGGCCAGGCTTTATCAGACTGGTGACCGGTTTTATTGTTGGTGGGACATGTGAAAAAAGGGTATGTAGATTTCATCAGGGTAGACGTAGGATCTACCGCGGAAAGGCTTTATCATCGGTGGGGCATAGAGCCAGATGACCGACGGAAGGCCTCGTCAGTGAAGGGTAGGTGAAGGCAACGTGCCGGTTGGCATGGAACTTCTGACTTACCACGTTACCGACCCAAGCGCCCTTTTGGGTTTTCGCCGGAGCCAGCCCCCTCTTGCTTTTGCCCACGCGTCCTTGCAAATTTTCACGTGGCGGGGTACCCGATTTTACCTGCAGTGCCCTTTCGGGTTTTCACCACAGCTGGGTTTAGGGCCATTTTTGCACTTGTCCAGAACGCCTGAACAAGTCTGGCGGGGTATCTCTATTTTCAACCCCATTTTTATATATATACTTTTTTTTTGTCGTTTTCTTTCTCTTTTCCTTTTTCATTATTTTTTCTGGGACCAGAACTTTCATCCTATGGACCATGGTGCCATATGTTTATTGTGGACACACGATCATTGATGTGGGTGCCAACATCAATGCAAAGGGAAGTAGGGTTTCATAATCTATCCAGACGAAAGGTCCGAATTGATTTAGAGGATATAAGTAGCAGCTCGGGCACGAGGCCGTTTGCTGAGAATATGAGTTTCATCGTTAATGTGGGGTTTAACATTAACGCAAAGGAATAGAGTTTCATGATCTATCCAGACGGAGGGTCTGAATAGATTCAAAGAGCAGTGTTGTGCTATGTCAGAGCGGACGGAAGGTCTACCCTGGATGGGTTTTAGCGTCGATCAGGCGGTGTGCCAACCGATTGATAGCAGGTTTCATCATTGGTATTGGCTCATACCAACGCAAAGATTTCATATGTTTCATCAGGATAGACGTAGGGTCCAAACTGGATAGGGTTTTCATCATTGATATTAGGCGAGGTGCCAATCGATCAATGGCGGGTTTCATCATCGGTATTGGGTTTGTACCAATGCAAGGAGTTCATGGATTTCATCAGGATAGACGGAAGGTCTAAACTGGATAGGTTTCATCATAGATCGGGCAGTGTGCCAATCGATCAACAGCAGGTTTCATCACGGCGGGCCGTAAAGAGACCTGTAGATCTAGTCGGAATAGACGCAAGGTCTAAACCGAACAAGGTTTTATTGCTGATCGGGCAATGTGCCGGTCGATCAGTATCAGGTTTCAGTATTGGGTTTATACCAATGCAAGGATTTCATAGGTTTCACCGGGATAGATGTAAGGTCTAAACCGGACAGGGTTTCATTGTTGTGGGTCTTAGACAGAAACAAGTGGAAGTGTTTTATCAGAACAGACGGAAGGTCTATCCCGTGGTGGCCTTATTATCGAGGGAATTTTTCTTGAGCAATGCATGAAGGCTTCAACAGAATAGACGTAAGGTCCATTCTGGCTGGGTTTAATCGTTGATCGGGCGAAGCGCCGGTCGATCGACGAGGAGCTTTATGGTGAGAGGTAAGGCTTTCTTTGGAATCACCACATTACCGACCCAAGCGCCCTTTCGGGTTTTCGCCGGAGCCAGCCCCCTCTTGCTTTTACCCACGCGCCCTTTCGGGTTTTCACGTGACGGGGTACCCGATTTTACCTGCAGTGCCCTTTCGGGTTTTCACCACAGCTGGGTTTTGGGCCATTTTTACACTTGTCCCTAATATAGGAGCAAGTCTGGCGGGGTATCTCTATTTTTAACCCCATTTTTTTTTACTTTTACTTTTTTTTTTGTTCTTTCTTCTTCCTTCCTTTTTAGAGGGTGACAGGTCGGAATGCCACCAGCTTAAGATGAGGGCAGCTTGGTTAGGGTGGAGTGCCGCTAGACGAAGAAAGGGTAGCTTGGCTAGGGCGGAGTGCCGCTATACCAAGAAATGGGTAGCTCGGTTAGGGTGGAGTGCCGCTAGACCGGGAAGGGTAGCTCGGTTAGGGCGGAGTGCCACTAGACCAAGGAAAGGGGTAGCTCGGCTAGGGCGGAGTGCCGCTATACCAAGAAATGGGTAGCTCGACTAGGGCGGAGTGCCGCTAGATGAAGAAAGGGTAGTTTGGCTAGGGCGGAGTGCCGCTATACCAAGAAATGGGTAGCTCGGTTAGGGCGGAGTGCCGCTAGACCAGGAAGGGTAGCTCGGTTAGGGCGGAGTGCCGCTAAACCAAGAAATGGGTAGCTCGGTTAGGGTGAAGTGCCGCTAGACCGGGAAATGGGTGTAGCTTGGCTAGGGCGGAGTGCCGCTATACCAAGAAATGGGTAGCTCGGTTAGGGCGGAGTGCCGCTAGACCAAGAAATGGGTATCTCGGTTAGGGCGGAGTGCCGCTATACCAAGAAATGGGTAGCTCGGTTAGGGCGGAGTGCCGCTAGACCGGGAAGGGTAGCTTGGCTAGGGTGGAGTGCCGCTATACCAAGAAATGGGTAGCTCGGTTAGGGCGGAGTGCCGCTAGACCGGGAAATGGGTGTAGCTTGGCTAGGGCGGAGTGCCGTTATACCAAGAAATGGGTAGCTCGGTTGGGGCAGAGTGCCGCTAGACCAAGAAATGGGTATCTCGGTTAGGGCGGAGTGCCGCTAGACCGGGAGATGGGTGTAGCTTGGCTAGGGCGGAGTGCCGTTATACCAAGAAATGGGTAGCTCGGTTAGGGCGGAGTGCCGCTAGACCAAGAAATGGGTATCTCGGTTAGGGCAGAGTGCCGCTATACCAAGAAATGGGTAGCTCGGTTAGGGCGGAGTGCCGCTATACCAAGAGATGGGTAGCTCGGCTAGGGCGGAGTGCCGCTAGACTGGGAAATGGGTGTAGCTTTGCCTGATCACTTGGGGAATGCCGGTTGTGCCGCATGATACAGCTTTAGATGTCTTCCGTTGAGTGGTGAGAATTGGATTTCCCCTCGATGGTTAACGACCACGTAGGCCCCTCCTTCGTAGACCCTCTGTATCACATAAGGACCTTCCCAATTAGCATTCAGTTTCCCTTTTGGGTTGGACGCCATGACTTCTTTTTTCTTGACCATGACAAGGTCGCCTTTCTTGAATTCTCGTCCTCTTACGAGTTTGTTGAATGCAGTGGCCATGCGGGCCTGATACATTTGGATACTCTTCTGGGCTCGGAGGCGCTTCCCCTCCAATTCAGCCAGTTCTTCTAGTCTTCTTTCTGCATTGGTCTGTTTGCCACGGGCCAGGCCGTATTGGACTGCCACTCTGAGTGACGGGACTTCCAGCTCTAGCGGAACAACTGCCTCTGAGCCGTATACCAGCGAGTATGGTGAGCACCCTGTAGGTGTCTTGAAGACGGTGCGGTATGCCCACAGAGCTTCATACATTTTCTCTTCCCAGTCCTTCTTATTGGAACCGACGACCTTGGCCAGCAAGGTGCAGAGAGTCTTGTTAAAAGCTTCTGCCAATCCATTTGCCTGTGGATTGTAAGGAGTGGAGGTCCTCCATTCGATCTTATACTTCTCAGCAAGCCGATAGACCTTCTGATTTCTGAAATGACTTCCATTGTCAGATATTATTCGGCTGGGGATCCCGAACCGGAAGATAATGTTCTGCTTGATGAATCTGGCGACCAGTTCACCAGTCACTTCTCTTAATGCTATAGCCTCCGCCCATCTGGAGAAATAATCTGTTATGGCCAGTATGTACTTATGTCCGGCCGAGGAAGTCGGCAGTGGCCCGACTACATCAGTTCCCCATTGTGCAAACGGCCAACTGGGAACTGTAGGGTGCAGAGTCGTAGGAGGCCTTCTAGGCACAGTAGCATGCTCCTGGCATTTCTGGCATGATTTTGCAAATTTACAGCAGTCTTCAAACATGGTGGGCCAATAGTAGCACAGCTTCTTGATTTCTATCTTCATCTTGGGACCAGCCTGGTGGGCACCTGCTGTCCCGGCATGTGTTTCTTTCATCGCTTGCCAGGCTTCCTCAGTGGACAGACAGCGGAGTAGAATCTTCTTGCGTGCATCTGCCATTATTCGGAACAAAATTCCATTCCTGATTTCATAAGAGTCTTTGATTCTTAGGAGTTTCATCTTTTCTTCTCTTATCTGCGGCAGTTGTCGGTGTAGAAACCACTGCAGCAGGTGCTGTCTCCAATCAGACGCTTGTTCTGTGCTGATGGTGGCAACTTCGTCTTCTTCGGGGCACCCTTCTAGCATACTGGGGACTTATCACCGGTTCATGACGACAATGTTCAGTGTCTTATTTGGCGGAATTGCTAGTGAGCTGGCCAGCTTTGCCAGTGCATCAGCCTGGGCATTGTGTCCACGGCCCACATGCTTGAGCTCAATATGGTAGAATTTCGCCATGAGGCGCACAGCTTTTTGGTGGTAGGGATTCAGTTCTGGCTTCCGCACTTCGAACTCCCCTTGGATCTGTTTTATTATCAACATCGAATCCCCGAACACTTGAAGCATTTGGATACCCATGTTGAGGCTTATATATAGCCCGATTATCAGAGCTTCATACTCGGCCTCATTATTGGTGCAGGGCATGTTTATAGAACAGGAAGTATGTACGACTTCCCCTTCTGGTGATTTCAGCACAATACCGGCTCCAGCCCGTATTCTAGTCTTTCCATCGAGTCTGTCTCTGTTCTGGATGCTCCATCGAAGAATAGTTGCCACATAACTGACTGGGTTTGGCAGGCCTCGAGTGTCTCATCATCGGGTAACTCAGTCCCTAGCATATCATTTTCCGGCACAGGATGCTCTGCGAAGAAATCAGCCACGGCCTGTCCTTTTATCGCCCGCTGGGGTGTATAGGTAATATCAAATTCAATCAGGATCACTGCCCATTTGCCCAATCGGCCCTTCAGTACTGGCTGAGTCAATATGTATTTAAGCGGATCTGCTGCAGATATCAATCTGACTTCATGTGACAACATATAGTGTCAGAGCTTTTTGACAGCAAAGACTAGTGCCAAGCAGGTCTTTTCTATGTAGCTGTAGCTTTCTTCAGTTCTAATCAGCCTCCTACTTAGGTAGTACAAGGCTTATTCTTTGCCTTCTTCATTTATCTGTGCCAGCATTGCCCCCAGGGAACAGTATGTGGCCGTGATATACAGTATCAAGGGCCTACCCTTAATTGGTGCCCCCAGCACCGGAGGGGTCTTGAGATATTCTTTCAGATTCTCAAAGGCTTCCTGACAGCCATCGTCCCAGAGGAACGGCACATCTTTCATCATGAGCTTATGAAAGGGGTGGCATCTTCCCGACAGATTTGATAAGATCTCAGCTCGGACATATTCCTTGGTGGAGGGAGCTCCTGGATAGCCTTAATCTTGGATGGGTCAATTTCAATGCCCCTATGACGGATAATAAACCCGAGGAATTTTCCACTGGACACGCCGAAGGCGCATTTCATGGGATTCATCTTGAGTTCATATTTGTGCAGCCTCTGGAATACTACCCTTAGGTCTTGCAAATGGTCTTCTCTTCTACTGGTTTTTACTACCAGATCATCAATGTAGCACTCTACTTTCTTGAAGAGCAAATCATCAAAGATCTTGGTCATAGATCTTTGGTAGGTAGCGCCGGCATTCTTGAGGCCAAACGGCATCCTTTTGTAGTGGAATATCCCCTTCGGGGTAGGGAATGCAGTGTGCACTCTGTCTTCCTCAGCAATCTAGATTTGGTTGTATCCGGATGACCCATCCATAAATGATAGGGCCTCATGACTAGTAGTCGCATCGATCATCACTTCAGTGATTGGTACTGGGAAGTCATTTTTCGGGCAAGCCTTATTAAGGTCCCGAAAATCAACACATATTCTGATCTGCCCACTCTTCTTCTTTACGGGCACTAGATTGGCTAGCCATGTAGTATATTGGTTCTCTTCGACAAAGCCTACATCAATCAGCTTGTCAACCTCTTTGTTAATCTGATTTATCAATTCAGGGCGCATTCTCCTGGAAGGCTGCTTTACAGGGCTAGCCTCTGGGTTTATTGCCAATCGGTGTTGTGCCACATCAGAACTCAGTCCTGGCATTTCATCATATGTCCATGCAAAGTAGTCTCGGAATTCCTTCAAAAATTGTATATACTGTTCCCTGGTAGCTGGCTCCAGCAGTGCACTGAGGAATGTCGGCCTTGGCTCATTTGCGGTCCCCAGATTTATTTCCACAAGCTCATCGACGGTGGCCTGACCTCCGTCTTCGACCTCGGGCGGGGCTTCTTGCAGGTCAATGAAGCCTCCCGGGATATAATCTTCTTCAGTTTCATGACCCTCTATTTCATCATACTGGTCATCAGCGGGTGCTGGCTCATCATATACGGCCAATATTGTTGGATTCTGTTTAGTCTGCCCCGAGGACGTGACTGGTCCAGCAGGAAACTCAACAATGGAGTCTTCTGCCCTCAGAGGCTCTTCTGGTGCAGGCTCCCTTGAGAGATCGTCATCCTGTAGAGCCCGGACTTCTTCCAGGATGCGCTCAAACTCCAGGCATTCCCTCAGCTCTTTGGCTACTTGGTCTTCATCCGGGGTTCCCGTATCAAACTTTGCTTCAGCATGGAACAGATCCTCTTTGCAAGGTAGGTCTTCCCAGCACCAATCTTTCTTTGCTTCATCAGACGTCCCCGTCTCCGGCTGACTGTCTGGGGCTTCATTGTTCATTATGGATTGATAAATGATTTCTTCATCTTCCGAGGGGTACTTGTCATATCCTACCTCGGGAGGGTCTTCATGCTGGTAGGAGACAGATATGACGTCCACCTCAGCTTCATAGTATTCTTGAAGGGTATAACCCAATCCTGGGTGCTGAGTGATCTTCCTCAGTTCTTTATTATCCCGAGGCGGATCCCATAGCTCCTTGAACGCCTTCTTCTGGGCAGCAGGCTGCAATGACAGCATTCACATCTTAGAGAACATCTGCGAAACCCGTCGGGTAGTATAATCCAAGCCTGTAATTGGCACCATCTGGTTTACGGCCTCTTCAGGGACCATGCAGTCTTGATCATCTTCCTCGACTGACTCCCCAGTGTAGAATATGGTAGGAGGCTCGCAGAAGCGAGGGACTTCCATAGTCTTCAGTGGTAGCACCGTCTGGTACTCGAGGCTGACGATGGGTTTAAATAAACCCTGTGGCACCTCCACTTGTGTGTACTTTTCTTTCATTTCTTCATTGATATCATCCGGGTGAATGCTAGGAGGGGTGATCCGAGCAAAGTCACCGGCATAAGAGATGTGAGATACCTCATGCTTTTTAATATAGCCCTTTGGTGGCGGTGGAGACCAATTTCTTGCCTTCGTCGCCGGCTTTTTCTGGCTGACCACAGCCTCTTTCTCTTCACCCTTTCGCGACACCTCCGTGTAGTAGGATGCATCGAGCATGTGGCACTCGAATACTTCGAAGGGATGCAGATCCATAAACACCCTCTCTTCTTTTCCTTCATGGCAGTATTTAATGCACTGATGCAGCGTGGACGGCACTATCTGATATTCATGCAGCCACGGTCTCCCCAGCAGGGCCTTATATGTGGTGTTGGAGTCGATTACATAGAATCGTACCACGGTAGTGAGATCCCCCAATGTGAGGTTAAAATCAGCCACCCCAAGGGGCGTCTCACATTTCTGGTTGAATCCTGCAATTTTCATGTCTCTGACCTTGGTAAGCTACAGATCAAAGTAATATTTTTGGTAGATGTGGTATGGGAGAATGTTCACGGCAGCCCCGGGATCTATCAGTATCCTGTTCAGTGGCTGACAGTTCAGGGAGCCCCTCATATACAGCGGTCTGTTATGGCCGAAATTCAGAATCAGCATGTCATCCTCTGAGAATGTAACTGACGGCCCAGAATTCACTTCTGTCAAGAGTGCTTCATATTGTGCCGGTGACTGCAAGGCATCAACAATTGCCTGGCGAGCCTCTTCACTCAGATAGAGAATCTCCCAGATGGAGAATCTGGGAGGGAGCTTCTTTAGCATTTTCATGATCCGGCTGCCCACCCTGACATTAGACAATCTCATTTCTTCCGCCCATCGGGGTTTTGGAGGTTCATGTGGTGCCCGTGGCCTCTGCTGCCCAGTGCTGGTTTCATCCTCGGGACTGATTTCTTGGGGGGCTTCTTCTATAGCAACGGCCCCTGGTGCCGTCAAAGGGTTATCCCCTTCTTTCTCATTCTGCTCGTAGGCTACAGACGCCGATTGCTGAGGTCCCTTGCCTTTATCTGGCCCAGCCTGTATCGACTGCCCATTTTCTAGACTAGACAGAAATTCCAGAAATGTTGGAGTTTGACCTCCTTTCTTCTTTTCTTGGTACAAGCAGGTGTAGATTTGATTTAAATCCACACTTAAACAAAAAAAATGATAAGAATAAGCAATAAAAATAATAATAAAATAGCACGAGGTACTAAAAGGAGGTTGTGATCGCCAGAGACACGAGGGTCTCAAAGAGGAGATGATCGCAAAATACCTCAAAAGATGCGGGGGATGTGAGTACTCCTTTTCTCTTCAAGATCGGCCGGCCGACGAAGAGAGTCTTTTCAATTAATTACCCTTGCAAAACAAAGACAACAACACCAAAAAGATATGGATTAGAAACAATGGTGTAGCATCAAATTCAATAAAAATATAGGTGAGCATGAAAGATATGAACCATACACACCTTAAGGGGATTGCCCTTAAACCCCTATGCAATGAGGGTGTGGGAGATATATGATGAATGAAGATGCAAAATATGAATAAGGGGAAAAGAGTGCAAGAGTTGCACTAAGGGGAGATGTTCAACATAGTTGAAGAAAGGAAATATGCATAGAGAGAGGGATATGATGCATGCGTATGTATCAACTAATAAAAATAAACTAAAAGAGAAAAAGGAGGGATAAGAAAAATCTGGTTTTTTGCTCCTTTGGCTTTTGATACTCGAGGGGGAAAGGTCTTCAGTTGGATGAAGACTTGAACCGTGAAGAAGCCTCCCCTTAGCCAAGAACAACACCTGCGTAAGAAGAAGACAACAAAAGAAACAAAACAAAACAGAAAAAGGAGGAGAACGAAGGGAGGAGAGGAGAAGAAGACAGAAGAGGAAGAACGACGGGGGGAGAAGAAGAAGGGCGTCCAACCCAACAGAGCTGCAGAAGCAATCCTATATAGGTCGAATCAAAAAGATAGAAGGATAAGAACGGGCAAGAGCCTAAGGGGGAAAGGATTAAGCTGGGCAAGAGCCCAAACGAAGCAGGAGTCTAACGAGGCAAGGACTCTCTAGGGGAAAGGGCTGCGAAGTCAGAAGATGAAACACGCCCTTGGTCAGGGCGTCAATTCACGAATTGACGACCTGTCATAGGGCGTCTTTTCAAAACACGCCCTGGGTCAGGGCGTTTCTTCCTGGATTATTTTTAGAAATAAACATTTTTTTATTTGGAAATTGTAAGAAACGCCTCAGGGAGAGGCGTTAATTGAAACACGCCCGAAGGTAGGGCGTGAATTAACATTTTTCAAATATTTATTCTTTTTCAAAAATTGGATAATTCCAGGAATTGATGCCCTCACCAGAGGTCGTCACTTTTTCAAGAAACGCCCCCAATCAGGTCGTGATTCAAAAAAAATGCCCTTTCCAAAGGCGTTACCCCAAAAATCATAAAAATGGAGATAAATGCCCAAAAAATCCAGAAAAATAGGAAAAATAGGAAAAATAGGGAAAAATAGGAAAAAAAGGGAAAAAAAGGGGAAATTCAAGAAAAGTGGAAAAAATCACTCAAATAAGCCGATTTGAGGGTCAAATGGGGCATTGCACGGTAATATGAAATATACTCAAAATAATGTCAATTTTGGCGTGTCTACAGCTGCCCCGCCTTGGCGTTTGCTTTGCAAGGGAGCGTAGCAAACTGAAAAGTAGATGCCAAGGTGTGATGAGACACGCAATCAACATCACTTGATGAGAATGAAATCGAAAGCTCGAGATGAAGCAAATCTCGGGAAATCCAACGAAATCAACAATGTTTGGATAAAAGGGGAGATGTGCACGCGGTGCACGAAGGAGATAAAATAAATGATCAACTTCCAGCGCGGTGGAAGTACCCCAGGTCACAAACCTGTCAGTTTCACCATTGGGGAGAGGTTACCAGCCAGTGGACGTGCTGCAGCCAAGGTGGATCAAAGGGAAGGATTGAAATAAGATGATAAAAATCCAAACAAGGAGCTCTCGAGAAAAGACCCAAAACAGCAACAAAACGAACTGAGGATCCAATTCGACAATGAAAATCTCATATCGAGAGAGATTAAGATCAACTTCAACCCTCAACATCAACTTATCAGAATGATTTTTCAACAATTGTTAATTCAAAGTCCTACATGAATGCATGCTGGGCTAAAGGGAAAATAACAAATAAAAATACAATATAATCAAGGATAATATTGTTAAACTGCCCAGACTGGGTCAAGAAACCAATTCTGCGAGCTGATACCAAGCCGAAGCCCGTTTATCCACGCACCAACTCGTAAAAAGGGAACCATCATCCCCAGTCTTGGACGGGTCAACGGCCTATCCGTGTGACTAAGACTTCTCTAGAATCATCATTATTTTTGATGAAGGGGAACTCAAATCCCAGATTTACCAAAGCCACAAGGTCCTTGATATAATCTAATAGCGTATGTAACATATAGTAAAATGCATACAGGAGATGGTGATATCAATAAGCATGGGAACTGAGAAATGAGCTGCAAGCACTGTGGGACTTTGATGATGATGCCCAGTCGGCGGGACCAAGAGCCTCTTCCTGCGCTCAAAATTCATTAGCCAAGATATAATGAAGATAACAAGCAATGAATAAGGCATGTAAGCATAGCAAGCATAGCATGAATCAAAGCATTAATAGCATGTATATGGCATGAATAGCACGAATTAAATCATGACATAGCAAAGTATCATTGTTTGTTGTGTGTCATGAAGATGACAATCTGGCTAATCAAGTGTGGGAGTTGAATAATCAGGATCTGATAATGCCCAACGGCGGAGTAATCAGATGAAATGAGCAGGAGTTGATTGAAAGATTTGGAGATGAATAATCATGAGATATGATAATCAAGAGATATAACCAAAAGATATGAGGAGATGATAACCAAAAATGCCCAGGGTGGCATGTCATGAGAACATTGGGAAGAATCAATAGATTGATAGCAATAAGTGGAGATAGGACTCATCCCGTGCTTTTGGTCTCTGCAAAGCTGTTCCTGCAAAACACCATGCAAATTTTTAGATTTTGGAAATATGCAAATTTTTATGAATTTTGGAATATGCAAATTTTTATGAGTTTTGAAATATGCAAATTTTTATGAGTTTTGAAAAATATTTGAATTTTTATGGAGATTTTTGAAAAATATCTTGAATTTTTATTGGGATTTTGATCAGGAAATATTCAATTTTTTTTTGGATTTTGGCTTAGACATTGTTAATGCAGCATCAAAGGGTTATTTTGAACCGCTGGCTAGGGGTCCTTGTTCCTTCCCTTTTCGCTAAAATTACCCAAAGCTAGGCGTGCATTGAAAGTGACATCCTATAATTGACTGCCCTTGATTAACGGTGCCCCTACCAAGGCCATACCCGAGAAACATTCGGTCTTGGAGGGAGAAGAGAAGAATAATTGGGGATAAACTTTGTGCAGGATGGGAGATATCGGGACTTGAATTCCTTCCAAGGTTTTTAACCCTCAAAGAGGTAGTCTGTTGCGCTGGGGCTTTGTGCCTTTAATTTTTAGACCCTTGACATACATACGACCAGGGTTTTCCCTGCGGGGACTTTGCCACTCTTGACATGCCATAATTCATAATTTTACTTTATCATTTTGACTTGATTTTCATAATAGCCCTTTTGGCGAGATGTATATCATGAAATTCATATTTAGTTTGGGTCAAGACTGCCCCTATTTGAGACTCCTCTCGTATTGGGGATTACCAAGGTTGGTCATCTCATCCGTCAACCTCTTGCCCCTGCATGTGGCTGAATAAAGAAGAGAAAAGACTTTCAGGAATTCTCATGGCATGGCCAAGATAGCAACGGTGTTTTTATCAAAGGAGCCAGCTAAGGACGCCGTGAAGTGTGTGCGGTGCCCAACTAAGGGTTGCTCTTAACAAGCGGGGAGAGAATGTTGAATTCCCAGCGTGGGGTTCTTATTAACCAAGGTGCTGCAAAAAAAATAAGCTTAAAGGACTCTTTTGAGAATGATTCCAATTAAACAAAAGCTTAAGATAAAGGTTTAAAGCACCACTCTTAATCTCGTTAAGAAGCACTTGATTTTGAAAATCATGCGTGAAGTAATGAGATAATGATAAATGCATACTTACGTCAATATATTACCTTGCAACCTTTGTAGAAGCAGCTGTCAGAGGTGAGGTTGATCATCGTGGGATAGTCCTCTTTGGCAGTCAAAAGGATTGGAAGCAAAGGATTTTGGGAGTGGCTTAACAAGAAGGAGTGGTGCCAAGACCAGACTCAGACGAATAAGGAGAAAAAGGGAAAGAGGCGAGGGCTAGAACTCCCTTGCTAAGGCGTGGAGACCATGATCACATGGAACAGTCTACAGAAGGAGAGGAGAATTAGAAGGAGGAGTGAGGACTGAAGCATCGAAAGTAATGGGAGAATGGGTAGATGCCCAAGGCAGTGGATGTGGAAGAAGTTGGGTCGGACCCATGATTAGGAGGAATCAAAAGAAGAAATTGGTAGATGGAAAGAGGCGGATCCGGAGGGTCCGGAGGCAGCGGAGGAGAATCATGATAGGAGGAATCATCCGGAGGCTCCGGAGGGATAACGAAAGAAGGGACGCGATGCCCTCGGAAGAAATATGGAAAAAGATGATGAAAAAGGAAGAAGAAAATGAAGGATGTGATGTCCCGGAGGAGCAGAAAGATGAATCGGAAGAAAGATGGATGGTCCGGAGGTTTCGGAGGGAGAAAATGCCGAGGGACGCGATGCCCGAAGTAAAGGGAAATAGAATCCGGAGGTTCCGGAGGAATGAGATGGAAAGGGGCGTGATGCCCTGGAAAATGATAGAGAGAATAAGACGAAGAATCTGGAGGTTCCGGAGGAATGATGGAAGGAGGGACGCGATGCCCAAGAAGGTCCGGAGGTTCCAGAGAAATGAGGTGGAAAGGGGCGCGATGCCCGAGGGGAAGGTCCGGAGGTTCCGGAGGTAGCAAATGGAGAGGGGCACGATGCCCAAAGGACAAAGAGAGGGGTGAAAGATCCGGAGGTTCCGGAGGAAGAGGATGGAAAGGGGCGCGATGCCCAAGGAAAAGACTGAGACAATCAGATGGGGAATCCGGAGGTTCCGGGGGAATAAGATGGAAAGGGGCGCGATGCCCGAGGAACAGAGAAAGGAAGGAAGGAGGATTAGGAGGAAAATCCGGAGGTTCCGGAGGAATAAGATGAAAAGGGGCGCGTTGCCCGAGGGGAAAGTCCGGAGGTTCTGGAGGGATAACGAAATCAGAAAGGCCGCGATGCCCAAAGAGAAGGGGTAAAATTCCTGGAGGTTCCAGGGAAATAGCAGGAAGGGGGACGCGATGCCCCAAGGGGAGTGAATTAAAGAAAGATGAAGATGAAGATGAGAAGTGCGGAATATCCGGAGGCGCCGGAAGGCGGGGAAGATACGGGTTTGGAAACCCGGGAAGAAGAAGGTGCAAATGCATGCGAATGCAGTAGAACGGATGTGATGAATGCACAAATGCGACAGAATGCATGGAATGCAAAGAACGTGAAGAACGTGAAGGGCGAGAGAATGAGATCCTCCTCTTTACCCTTGGAATGGCCCATGAAGCGAAAGATGAGAATAGGGATGAAGTTGAATGGGAGGTGGGTAAAGGAGTGGAAGGCCCCTTAGCATCAAGATAACTGCCCCTCCACAGCAGTGAAAGAATACAGCCAAATGGCCTAATGGATGAAATACAAGCCCATGACGAAGCTTCAATAGTAAACGACAACTCTCTTGGAGGGTGAAAAGTAATGGTGTGAGGGAGTTGGAAAGTAGGGCTCAGAAGCATCATGTTGCCCAGGGGTTCAAGATTTGGAAGTTGGAACAGAGGGTGCCCTGCCCGGCCCTTACACCGCATCAATGCTTGGCATGGCGGCGACTTGGCCTCTTCAATCATGCCTGGCACAATAACCCAGATTGGCATCCGGCAAATGAACTCTTGCATTTTGAATAGCGCGGCCATGGCCAAATTCTTCTTTCGCAGCTCTTGATCATCCTCGGCACAAGTGTTTGTAGAAGCACTCCCCTTCCGAGTAGTAAAGGGAGGTGAGGCGGAGGCGTAAGGCTTTGTGGATAATGGAGGTTTAGTGGGAGGTGTAGTGGAAAGTGTTGGAGGAAGGATAAACGGAGACGGAGGTTCAAACACGTCGAGCTTCTCCCTTTGCTCCGAAGCAGTCGGGGTTGGCTCGAGTGCAAAAAAGGGTGAATCCTGCTCAGGATTAGCCACGGGTAAAGGTGAAGGGTTATGTGGTGGAATAGGTAAGGTGGGTTGAGGTGGTGGTAATGGGAGGTTAATTGGGGAAGGTTCAATGGTAGGTTTAATGGAGGCCGATGGTGTGAAAGTTGATGGTATAATGAGTGGAAGTTTAATGGAAGGCTCAGAGGAGATTGGTGTTGTGAAGGTTGATGGCATAGCGGATGGAGGTGTAATTGATGGAGGTTTAATGGAAGGTTCTGGGATAGGAGGAGACTCAAGAGGTGCCGATGTAGGCGATTGGAGTATCGACCCATCATCGTAACACCAATTAGTGTCGTAAACGGGGGTTGGATCAGGGATGGTGGCTTCGTCCTGAGCAGGGGGTTCGTCAAATGATAGTGGAGGGAGCGGGAAATTAAGGAAACTCGGAAGGGGTGCCTGTGGAGCTTCATCATCATCGTACACTGCTTCGGATTCTTCAAATGCCGGTCCTTGATTGCTTGACATGCCGAAGTCATAATCATCTCTCCTGTCTTTCCAATCTTTCTCCATCTTGGTGATATCATCCAGGAAAACATGAAGAGGATTGACTGGAGTAGGAGGAGCCGTGACCCTCTTTAATTGTTCCTCCATCGAAGTGATTTTATCGAGGAGAGTTTACTGGAGGGGTGTGACCTGAACAACAGAAGGTTGGCAGGGCCTTGAAAGAGGAGGGGCCGTATAAAAAGGCCGTGGAGGTGGATTAATGGGCCGACCCGTAGAAGAACTCGGATGGGCCGGATTGCAATGAATAAATGGGCCTTGGGGCCGTGAGGGAGGAGGAATAGAAGGAGGCGGGTGATGGGCCACCCGAGTAGAATGAACAGGAGGAGATGGGTAATGGGCTACCCGATCAGGATTGGAAGGAGGAGGGGGGTGATGGGCCACCCGTGTAGAATTGGAGGGAGATGGGTGATGGGCCACCCAAATAGAATTGGAAGGAGGTGGGTGATGGGCCACCCGTATAGAATTGGAAGGAGGGAGAGATGCATGAGATGTACCCTCAACGGCAGCCTTAAGGGCTTGGATCTGTTGAGGGGTAAGATGATCTAATGCATGAATGATCTGGGAGACCTTCTCATCATTGGGACGAGAGGATCCCGAGGGAGTAGTGGCTCGAAATTGAGTTGAAGGACCATTGGATTGGACATTGCCCATGGGTCGGGCATGACCATAAGAATGAGGACGTGGCCCTTTGAAATAATGGTGAGAATTTTGATGAACATGTTGAAATTGAGGGGAATAGGATGTGCTAGGTTGTGCATCCTCATGAATTGAATTAAACATGTTACCTTGTTTATAGTAAGCCATCATGCAATCAAAGTTCAAAATAATATGCAAAGAAGCACACAAAAGAGATGGTTACCTTGATTTGATTTGTTTGAACCTTAGTGAATTAAAGATTTTATCAAAGATTTGGAATGATTCACACAAGGGAGGAACCTAGTTTCAATATGATTTTACTTCAATGCCCACTAGGAACACTCTTTCACCACGTATAGGCCAACTAACTCGGGACTTCAAAAGGGTACAACCTGCCCGGCGTCCGTGAGGGAATCCACGGGTGCGGGGACTTATGGAGGCTTGATTTAGGAATTTCCAATCCAAAGAGACGAAATGCTCAATGGAGGGTCGTTCCTTCACCAAGGGGGTGTGTGGCTCCTAGTATAAAGAGATAAGGCCTCTCCAACTAATGCAAAATGGATGAATGAATGCAAGATATAAGCAGAAATATGATACAGTGATAAACAAAGGAGTTCGGTGAAAACACAGGAATAAGACGCCCTGTGGCAGGGCGCTACCAATCAAAAGACGCCCTGGAGCAGGGCGCTACCAATAAAAGTGACGCCCTGGGGCAGGGCTTTAATTATCAAGGATGCTCAACCAAATAAAGAGACGCCCAGGGGTGGGGGCGTCAAATCTTGAAAACGCGCCCTGAAGAGAGGCGCTACCAAATAAAGAAACGCCCTGTGGGAGGGCATGAATTCACAGCATAAGAAGATATGATATAAAGCGCCCTGACAGAATGCGTTAAACAGGAAAAAGACGCCCTGCGATAGGGCGTTACCTAAAAAAGTGCCTCTGTCAGAGGCGTTAATTGCCTTCTTCCAGAAAACCCTCGCGGCCAGCAATATCAAAGTAGAGAAGCACTCACATAGGCAATCAATAAATATAATTATTAACACAGAGGCATGCTCATCAAGATTTTAAATAAGTGAAAGTTTTAAAACAAATCTATCTAATTGACATATCACTATGGGGAGAGTGCAATGCACAAGGGAGGGTGCCCGAGGGGCACAAAAGGAGGGGTACACGTGGGTACCAATAGGAAAGGGCACACGTGGGTGCCAAGGGGAAAGGGGTAATCAAATAAAAAATAAGAAAGGGTCCCACCGTGATCGCCAATTTGTAGATTTGATTTAAATCCACACTTAAACAAAAAAAATGATAAGAATAAGCAATAAAAATAACAATAAAATAGCACGAGGTGCTAAAAGGAGGTTGTGATCGCCAGAGACACGAGGGTCTCAAAGAGGAGATTGATATGGGGAGATGATCGCAAAATACCTCAAAAGATGCGGGGGATGTGAGTACTCCTTTTCTCTTCAAGATCGGCCGGCCGACGAAGAGAGTCTTTTCAATTAATTACCCTTGCAAAACAAAGACAACAACACCAAAAAGATATGGATTAGAAACAATGGTGTAGCATCAAATTCAATAAAAATATAGGTGAGCATGAAAGATATGAACCATACACACCTTAAGGGGATTGCCCTTAAACCCCTATGCAATGAGGGTGTGGGAGATATATGATGAATGAAGATGCAAAATATGAATAAGGGGAAAAGAGTGCAAGAGTTGCACTAAGGGGAGATGTTCAACATAGTTGAAGAAAGGAAATATGCATAGAGAGAGGGATATGATGCATGCGTATGTATCAACTAATAAAAATAAACTAAAAGAGAAAAAGGAGGGATAAGAAAAATCTGGTTTTTTGCTCCTTTGGCTTTTGATACTCGATAGGGAAAGGTCTTCAGTTGGATGAAGACTTGAACCGTGAAGAAGCCTCCCCTTAGCCAAGAACAACACCTGCGTAAGAAGAAGACAACAAAAGAAACAAAACAAAACAGAAAAAGGAGGAGAACGAAGGGAGGAGAGGAGAAGAAGACAGAAGAGGAAGAACGACGGGGGGAGAAGAAGAAGGGCGTCCAACCCAACAGAGCTGCAGAAGCAATCCTATATAGGTCGAATCAAAAAGATAGAAGGATAAGAACGGGCAAGAGCCTAAGGGGGAAAGGATTAAGCTGGGCAAGAGCCCAAACGAAGCAGGAGTCTAACGAGGCAAGGACTCTCTGGGGGAAAGGGCTGCGAAGCCAGAAGATGAAACACGCCCTTGGTCAGGGCGTCAATTCACGAATTGACGACCTGTCATGGGGCGTCTTTTCAAAACACGCCCTGGGTCAGGGCGTTTCTTCCTGGATTATTTTTAGAAATAAACATTTCTTTATTTGGAAATTGTAAGAAACGCCTCAGGGAGAGGCGTTAATTGAAACACGCCCGAAGGTAGGGCGTGAATTAACATTTTTCAAATATTTATTCTTTTTCAAAAATTGGATAATTCCAGGAATTGATGCCCTCACCAGAGGTCGTCACTTTTTCAAGAAACGCCCCCAATCAGGTCGTGATTCAAAAAAAATGCCCTTTCCAAAGGCGTTACCCCAAAAATCATAAAAATGGAGATAAATGCCCAAAAAATCCAGAAAAATAGGAAACATAGGAAACATAGGGAAAAATAGGAAAAATAGGGGAAAAAAGGGGAAATTCAAGAAAAGTGGAAAAAACCACTCAATTAAGCCGATTTGAGGGTCAAATGGGGCATTGCACGACAATATGAAATATACTCAAAATAATGTCAATTTTGGCGTGTCTACAGCCGGTAGGGGGAGGAACCTGGACACCTCGTACCTCCGGTTCGGGAATCTGGTAGGGCTGTTCCCCTCTGAACATAATGTTATGATTAGCTGGTGGTGGGCGCTCCCACCTTCTTCCGGAGCGTGTTGCATGTGCCGAGGTTGAGGCCTCGGCATGGTTGGCTTCTAGCGGGGCATTTGATGTTTCATTCTCATCGTCCTCCCCGGGCGAGGTAAAGAGTGCTGACAGGGTGTTGCATTATACTGTCACGACCCTCTTTCCCTTCTTGGACTTGGGCCGTCTCTTCTTTTTCTGGGAATTTGGCTTTATTGGCCCCTGCCCCCAGAAGGGTTCAGTCTCAGCCTTTTCTTGTTCTGCCTCTGACTGCTCTTTAATTTTCAATTCTTCGAGCTGTTCCCAGAGTATACAGTCTTTCACCAGCAGGTGCCCGGGCTTTTTCTGCTCATATTCATCGAGCCCATCAATATACTGCTGTAAACGCCTGGCTGCAGGACTTACTTCCTTATGTGCAGGTAGGGGGACTTGTCTTCTCCGGTTATGAGTGGGGATCCGGATGACTGGTCCTGTCTCAGCTGTGTGCCATACTGGCTTTACTGGAGGTGGTTCGGGCCTTGGTGTGACACCGCGGATAATCGCTCCATTGGTTTTGGCTGCGGGAGTCTTCTTTCTGTTCTTTATGGGTTTCATCTGCCATCCTTCCTGATCCTTCAGTGGGGTGAGGAAGCAAGCTTCATAAGTATGCCTGGTACATTCTTCAACGGCCTCCTTAGGCAGCTGCTGGTAGATTGAAATCATATTGGCGGCCATTTTTAATGCCGGAGGATCATGTGGACGAGGTGGCTCTACCTGGTAATCTCCCAGCTGTAGCTCGCCCTTTTTGACCATGCCTTCCATAATATCTCTGAAGACGCAGCAATCTTCAATTGCGTGCCCCAGCGCACGGTGATATGGACAGAATAATGGATCACCTTTCTTCGCCGCGTCATCGGGTCTCTTTGGTTCAGGCAATGTCACCTTGTTGAACTTGTATGCCCAGTTGAATAGTGCGGCTGTCTTATCTTTCGGGAAAGAGTACGGCTTTCTCATTTTATTTCTCAGAGAGACCTTATCTTTTCTTTCTGCTGTGTCTGCTGGTGGGGGAGCTTCATCTGCCCCCTTCTTCCCTTTCTGTTGCTCGAAGGTTCTGAAATCGACGGTGTTGGCCTCAGAGTGCGTTGGTCATCGATCATTAGATTTCCCTTTCGGCACAGTTGGAGCATTGGCGGTCGGACGCTTAGACAGGAACGTCTCGACCTCCGCCACTATATTGTTCAATCGGTCAAATGTTCTGACATCTGCACCAATCATCTTTTCCAGTACCTCTCTCCTGAGGCTCTGCTTACATATTTGCACTGCATCTTCTTGATGAGGAGGTCTTCTGCATCTCATAGCTAAGTTCCTCCACCTTTTGATGTAGTCCAGTGCTGTTTCATCTTGCTTTTGCCTGGTCGCATATAGTTCTGCTATTGTAATTTCTCTTTCCGTGACGTGAAATCTGTCGCGGAACTTTCTTTGCATGTCAGGCCAATCGGTCACTGACCCAGCCGGCAGGCTTGAATACCATTCAAAGGCTATCCCGGTGAGGGATGAGCCGAAGAACTTAAGCAGATAAGCTTCATCAGCTGCCAAGTCACCCATGATTGTGGTGTAGTAAGCTATGTGCTCCCTGGGAGAGCCCTGGCCATTAAACTTTTCAAACTTCGGCGGCTTACTGACGCCTGGAAGTAGTCTCTTAGCAGCATACTGGGGAGGATATGGTACATTGTACACATCGTAGGTACTAGCATCATCACCAGTCTTTTTAGACAGCTTCATCTCCACAATCTTTTCAATCATCAGCTTCTGGGCTATGGCTGGATCTATGCTTTCCGGGAAGAAGTGAGCATGTTGCTGACCATAAGGAGTTGTCATCACAGTTACGCGCAAGGCTGGCGCGGCAGGCTGCATCTGAGATGCAGAGGGCTGAGCTACCGTCTGCTGCAGAACGGGTTGGCTTGGTGCTTGGCCCTTATCGGCCGGAAGAGGATTAGCTGGAATAGCCATTTCTGTTGAACTGGCAGTCTGCCCTACAGGCTCGGCTTGCTTGGAGACCGGTGTAGCTTCATGCCTCTCATTTAACTGTCTTCTGAGAGCATTGATCTCTTGTTGTTATCTTCTAAACATCATCTGGATCATGGGATCCAAGGTTGACGGGATCTGTAGATCTTCTGAAGTCCCTTCAGCATCATCAACGAAGGGATTGTCTTCCTCTTCCGTTGTCACCACATTAACTGTCATAGTGGTGATCTTGCAGGCTTCTTCATTAGTCTTCATCTTATCTTTTGCCGCGTGGCCTCTCCTTGTGATGGGGCCTGGTCTGGTTGCTAGTCTGAGCAGTTCATCTGGCTGTGTCGGTAACATATCCTGCCCTTTGACAAGCCCGGCCATATTGTAGGCAAAGATCTGCATCTTTTCCCTCTGCCTGAAGACTTTCCTTCTCATCTGATCGGGGTATTTGAGCCAGTCAAAGACTGATATTCTTTCTCTAGCTTCTTCTCTATGCAGGTCTTCTTTTCCATACCCAGCTCTGTGGCCTTCTTCATAATCATTGGAATCGGAGGAGGAGACTCCGAGCATCACTTCTTGAAGGGTTTCTTCTTCTTCTTCATCCATGGTGCCCAAGGTACGGGATAATCTTTGCTGCCCGAGGGCGGAGTTCCCCAGGTAGTGAAAGTAGTCTTGAGCCACTTGTTTCATCTCCTCTTGATTGTGCCTTCGTGGCTTTGGTTGGAGCATCAATCTTTCCTGGCTCTTCTGCTGATAAGCCAGTCTCCCCACCTGAGCAGTCAGGTGCTCGGCTTTGCAGTATTTGAGTATATCGGCCTGTCTGGCGCAGGCTCTTGGTCTTCTTAGAGTGACAGCAGCGACTGGTTCGCTTATTCTCATTTCCTCTTCCTCCCTGAACCTTCTACTCCCATCCTGGCAGCAGTTGGCAGCAACAGCATAATTCTTTCTTTCCCATCTTTTGCCCCCAGCCATGGGGTGGGTGACCGTTAGGTCTTCCTTCTGCTCATATCTTCTGCCCCTTATCCTGGGGCGAATAGTAGTCAGATTTCTTCCTTCATTCTCTTCCTCATCTCTCCTACCCCGAGCCCCGGGGTGAGCAGCAGCAGCGTTTCTTATGTCTCTTCCTTTTCCTCTTCTGCTTCCTGCCCTGAAGCGGGCAATAGTGGTGTCAGCAATGTTTTATTCATCTTGAGCTGGGGCCCAGCTCTGGGTCTTCTTCTGCCTCCAGATCTGCCTGAACTTGGGCGGCTTTGGTGCTAACGGCCTTCGGTGCTCTTTCTCGACGTCGGCCCTCCTAGTAGCCAGAGTTTGGAATCCGTTGGTGGTGGGTACTCTTGGGATGACCACATCTGGGTTGACCTCCCACGGGCGGCCGTTGAGGTTCGTCCGGATCCCTCCGATCAGCATTGTCTTTCTAGAGTTGGATATCCGACGACCCGCAGCAGTAGATCGGGCTCTCCTGTCGGATCTCCTCCTTCTTCCAGCAGCAGAGGGTGCGCCCCTTTTCGCCTCGTGATGGACGAAGCAGGCCACGACCTCAGGAATATCCTGCATCCCCCGGCTCATTTTGGGGATGGTAGCTTGTGGCAATGTCTCAACAACAGTCTTCTGTTCCTAGTTGTCGATCTCGAGCAAGTCAGTGAAGATGAGGCCCAAGTAGTTGGGCATCCCGACAGCAGGCGGCATCGATCCGAATGCAAGAGGTACCGCCAGGTAGCCCTCTCGAACATGTACATCGACCACTTGTTGATCAAAGTGTACAGAGATGATTCCAGCCGTCATTGTAGTTTCCTGGAAATAAAGAAAGCACGGAATCAGAAGTTTGAGGGGGGGCCCACTGGGCCTCCCATTTCGGCGTAGAGATGAAGGGAGACTAGGTCCCACCGGGCGTGCCAGACTTGTTGACGCGGGATTTATTTATGTTGAATATTTATTGGTTTATTGATTTATTGGTTTGGTTAATTGGCGTGCCAGTCACATGTGTGACGATTTCATTGTGCGCTCGACTTGACTTGGTCAGTCGATTGTGAAGTCCGAGTCGGGACCAAAAGTCCGCCATACCATAAAGGCAATGACGTTAATTACGCCCTTCCTAAGAAGGACAACCCTTGATTAAACGTCGAAATAGGAGGCCTCATAAGGCAAACAGATATTCATATGCACCGTTTTAAACTTCATACCAGGGCAAGGAAGGCGGGTAAGATAATAACATCAACCACAGAAACAGACGATCAGTGGTTCGAAAACTAGGTGTAGGGGAAAGGGGAGAAAGCGGATTTAAATCACAGGCAGACTGAGCTGTAACCACGATGGGGTTTTAAAGCATCGGTCAACATTTCGACAGCATCTCCCCATAATCTGGGTTATGCCCAGGGGAGAATAGGCTATCACCCACAGAGTGCCGGGATGAAAGCCGAGAGATAGAGAGGCCGAACCTCTAGCATTACACATGTATGCCTTGGGGCAATATTTGACTCTTTTCTTATAAGAGCTGGTGGCACTCATGCATTGGCAGAGCTCACCGGAGCTAAAAAGGGGGTGGGTTGTCGTAATCCCGACACGAACTGATGGAACATAAGGGAGTCTGACTCCCTTTAATTTTATCCCCGGGACACATCTGGTGATCCACGGATATCCCTGTGTGGGTTTGCTCTGGGTGTTGGGGTTCGTTGGGTGGTAGATTAGGCTCTCGGTGCACTCTGAATGGGCACGGGCTCTCGGCATGACTTAAAAATGGGAAGGCTAGGGCTCCCGGAGCCAATGGCAAGAAGGCCAGGGGTTCCCGACGCCAAGGTGAGAGGGCCTGGGTTCTCGGCGCGATGGAGAGGAGGACAGGGGGTTCGGGCGCCGATGGCAAGGAGGTCGGGGGTTCCCTGCGCCAAGGTAAGGAATTGGGTGGGTTCCCGGCGTGAGACAGAGAAGCCAAAGAGGAGCCCCCGGCGTGAGCTTCTCGGCGCGAAGACAAGAGGGCCGGGGAGCTTATCGGCACAGCTCAATGTGAGGGGTTTCCGGCGCGACGGAGAAGAGGCTTTCGGCGCAGGCAAGAGGAAATGGTGAAGGGCCTTTTCGGCCTGGGCATAGTGGGGGTTCTCGGCGCGAGAAGGCTCACGCCGAGGGCTATTCACCTGTTCTACTGTTCTTGGAGCCGAGACAGATGAGGGCGCCGAGATGTGTTTCAGGGTTCTACGGCACTCTGTTTTTGAGATTTCTTTCTGGGATTCAGGTAATGGCTGGGAATTTAGGATGCAAATGAGGGGGGAAGCCAAGGGCTTTGCTGGGCAGTGCCAGGGGATCACTGGAAGGTGAGGTTTATGGAGGGCTCGAGATCATCATCCATTTAAAACCCATGGGGATGTGTTTTTCTGTCGCCGGCCGTCCAGGGAAACCAAGGGATAACTGTCCCTGATTCCTGGGGCGACCTTAATGGCTTAAGAAAAGGAAGCAAACGGAATGAAAGATGGGGAGACTGCCCAGTGTAGGCATCACTGAAGGGGTGAGAGGATAGAGTCCAATAATCCATGGGTGTGAAGATTGGGACTCTTCCTTCGACGTTCCTCCAGGAAGAACAATCGAAGTAGGGAAACCTGAAGCATCAGAACGATCATTCAAGACATTGAGCAGCACTCATTCGAGAGAAACCAGAGATGGGAAGGCTTCATCATTCCACGTTCAGTTGAACCAGAAACATAGATACATGTAAGGAAGAAGAAAGAAAACGGGGAAACGCCCAAACGGGCCATCAAAGCATTTCATTCCATTGCATCATCCCAAACTCACACCAATCAAAAAAAGGGGGAATGAGGGAAAGGGAAATAGAACGAAGGCCGGGATATCCCGGTTACATTTGATAAATCGAGGTAAGACTCGTAAGACTACATAGAGAAGAAAAGAAAACATGGGGGGGGGGGGAGGGCGGAGCATTGACTCCTCTCCCTCCCCTGTTGCCCACCTGCAGCTTCTTCTCCTTCTTCCTCTTCTTCTCTTTTTTTCTCTCTTGCTCTGTTGGTCTCTTCTCTCTTTTCTCTATCATTTTTCTCTCTTCTATTTTCTCTCTGGCGGTGGTGATCGTCCTCTCCTTTCTTGCTCGAGGGGAAGGGGGTTTTATAACTGGATTTTGTATCTTCTCGGCAGGCCTGTCACGGCGCGCCTCAACTGAGGGGCTTCCTGGCGCGCAGGACTTCCGCTTCTCGGCGCGGCTTTTGGGTTTCGACAAGAGGATCCCGGCGCCACTTTATAGGCCCACTTAGGCCTTTCAGACTGGGCCTCTTATTGGTCCTTCAAGTGCATCAGCACCCAAAAGGGCCCTCCATTGGTGACATAGTTTCTATTGAGATCATTCATAGGTTTTTCATCAGTCGGTAGACCGGGGTTTCATCGGCGTTGCCATCTGAATGATGACAAAACCGGACATCATTTCATTGGCATCGTCACCGGAACGGTGACAAGACCGAACATCAGATTTATCCTGGAAAGACTTCAGCCAGGTGACTGCTATTTCATCAGTGTCGTCGTCTAACTGGCAATGGCATCGAACATCAGCTTGGCCCGGAAAGGACTTCAGCCGGGTAGATGGTTGACGAACTTCGTCATTGATCTTTCACTGTTGGTCTAATCTTCTTTTCAATTCTGCTTCTGCCCTTGCTCATTTTCAAGGTGTCAACACTCTCCCGGGCAGCTCAGAGCTCGGACGGATGCGAGACCACCTCGCCTGCGAAGCCGCTTCGAAGAGCTTTCTAGAAGTGTAAGATGTGAAGCCTGAATCTATGTGATGACGTCAGGGCTTGCTCTGAAAGCAGCAGCAAGTCTGCTTCCTGTGACCTGAACAAGGTATGGTGGTGAAAGGGGATGATAGTGGGGAGACGAAGAGGGGGAAATGGAGTGGGAAGGGGCTGGGGCATCCCCTGACTGATAGGGGGTCAATGAGGGGTCGAACCAGGCTAGGAGAGGGGGAAAATGGGTGATGCGGGACGAGACATGGACACGACAAGCTCGCGATCATCCCTTAACGAGGGAAGCGTCGGACGTGCGCGGTTGAGAAACCGGCAAGAGCTAGGGTGGTCGGCTCTCTCTTTCGTGCCCGGATCGGGTCACGGGACGGTAATGCTCTCTCTCGCAGCAGCGGTGATATAAATAGAAAGCGAGCTAATTACCCTATCATGCTCTCTAGCAGCGGCATAAACAAGCATATATGAAATTAAGCAAAATGCCAAGTAAGGAGCGAGGACGATACCTCCACGCGCTCGGCGTGGGGACGACGGACCCGGCCGAAAACTCGTACTCCCGGGAGACTTAACACACAATAATTACAGCAATGGGAACATGCCCACTCCACGCAGGGAGGTAAAGGGATATACAAATGGGCCCGGGAAGACCGAATTCGGGTTGACGGGCAGCTTCGGGTGTTGATTCGGCTACACGCGTGTTCACGACCGTGGGGCCCACGTGCTGTCCGGAGGGGCCGTGTAGGACCCGGTGGTACCGCTGTAGTGGAGACACTTGGAGAAGCGCTCCCTGGGCTGGCGGCACACTGGTTCACCGGCCAGAGGCCGGGCGGCTCCGTTCGGCACCGGTCGGAAAACCGATCGGAAATCTGCCGGTTCTATATTTCAGCGCGCGCTCCGGCGAGAACGGACGCTGCGATCAGCACCGGTGTCAGAATGCGACGAGATCAGAGCCGTTGGAAAGATGCTTCGAAGTAATACAATCTAGTGGCCTTCAGAAAAATTCACCAGATTTGTACTTTGTGTTGGCGAATTTTATATGATGCTGTTGTACAGTAACTGAAGACTTAGATCTGCAGACAACTTCCTTGTTCATTGCCTTTGACCGTGAAGTAGATGTCCGAATTTGAAGATGTGTTATTCAGTAAGGTTGTAGGAAATTGAACAAGGAAACCAGGACTATTTTTGGATTTACATTTGGAAGTGGTGGTGATTAGTTCTGATTTTTGAAGTGGAGGGTGGTCGGATCTGGGATCTGACTAAAAACACTGTATCAGAGGAAGAACACGAATTTCTAAAAATAGCTAGAAGGCTGATAAAAAATTACTAAAATTTGTGGAGGTAGAGGGTGATGGAAAGAACTCCCAGTAAAATTGGGAGGGTTTGGATAAATCAAAAAGATGGTCGGAGGGAGAGAACTCAGAGGTTCTGTCACTGTAGATAGAAACCTGGCAGATCTGGGATGACAGGTTGGACGAAAATGTAAAAAATACTAAAAGATGGAATTTTGGCGTGAAAAGTTCTGTGGATCTTGGGATGCAAGGGATGAACACACCATAAAAAATTCAGATCAATCCAAGCTCGTGGCTGAGATAGACAATTCGTGGAAGCTTCTGTGGTCGGACGAAGATAGAACTGCAGAGGCGGCTCGATGGCGGCACGAACGGCGGCGGCGGCGGCACAGACGATCACCGGAGATAGAGGGGAGGGGATAAGATATAGAAATCACTCTAGAACTAGAGGTTGGAGGAGAAAAACCAGAGGGAGAGAGGAGGGGATCAAGAACACTCTTGATTTTTCAACAATTTTCTCTTCATTTCTTCATTAATTTCTAATGACACTATACATAGGCTTATATAGAAAATGGCAAGGGGTGAGGGGCTGATAATTTCATGGGAAATAGGCCATTTTCTTCCCCCATGTGGTTAAAACTTAAAATAAATAAATTACATATGGAGGGGGCACTACTTTGACTAGGTAGATAAGGTAGGTGGCCAACTTTTGAAATTTTAACCCCTTTGTCTCCCATGTGGTCAATTAGCATTCAAACCTTCTAGATGGCCACCTAGGATGGTTGACCAGCCCCACATGGATGAGGTGGACCAATGGGGAAGGGGAGGGGGCCCCCTAGTTGGACCTACTACACATTTGCACAAAAACCCACACAATCTATGGGAATGACTCATTGGCTTATAAAGCCTTATATTTGCGTACATACTTTCCCAAGGATATAAACACAAACTAAAAGGACATAAATGCAAAAGAAAAAGTACATGCTCGGCATCGATTCCCATCAACTCTCCTCGGGTGGGAGGAACTCGACCCCGTCGAGTAGGGGTAGGGATGCTCGAGTACTCCGGCGGATCCGCCACTGTGCCAAGTAACGCGGGTACGCTTCACTCCAAGTGATCGCCACCTGCTCATTCCATATATACTCGATATGCACTGACTGCTATGGGCTAAAGGTGGGCACTCCGGGTGGGGCACTCTCAAATGGGAAGGGAGCAGCTCGAAGACTCACTAGGAATCACCGCTGAGTCCCTGTAGGTGACTGATCCGGGTAGATGTAGAACCGATCCCATACTCATCAAGTGAGTCCAATCACCTATTACTCATAAGAGAACGACAACGAGCTTGCACAAGACACATGCAGACAGACATACCACACAAAAAAGCACACCGACTCATCTATGACCCTAGACATACCTAATGTTAGTCCGACCCGTACATGGGTGACGGCGGACCAGGACACCCGAATGTGTGCCATGCATGCATTTGACGTAACCGGAGGTTGACATCATGGGGAACTCCTAGACATACTACGATGCACCAATCATGGACATTGGGCTTGGATGCGGGAAGTCCGGGAGGTGCAAGTGGTTTAGAGGGATCGGGGAAACCAAAGTCTTCCTTACCCCTGAATGATGGTTCGGACCTATGGCTATGTGGAGTTTGCTTGGCCCGAGTAGAAAAGGTGGGATAGTGAACTCCACGGAAGAAGGGTAGTGAGTATGAAAACTCGGGAGGTTCACTAGTGAAGGGGTCAAAAGGGTCGAAGAAGGTGTGACCCCATGAAGTGGGTACCAACATGACATGGTCCCAAGTTTGGAATTCATAGTCACCGTCATACATTATGATCGGTGGGACGACGGACATGTGTAGAAAATAGGATTCCTCCCTTGGGCAAAAGGGAACGAAGTCGGACTCGGCCGGCATCGGGAGGAATAGAAGAATCTCCGTGGTGACACACCCCATGGTGCACTCGGAGGTAATGGACCCGAAGGCCGGATGGGTGAAGCTAAGACTAGCGGGTTGGTCAAAGTCTCGGGCCAGTAGGTGCGTCAACTTCCATTGTGAATCTAATCCCATGATAAGATCGTCCAACGTATCAACATGGTGACTAGATCGAAATGTGATATGAAATGAGTTGACCGGCACTAAAGGTAAGGTGGGGTCCATGGATGGAAAGGGATGTGGGACCGAGCCTTCCTTGAGCCATCTAAGAAGTGGCTCGGCTATATATAGCGTACCCGTTAGAAACACGGGAGGCTCGGGATGGGGTGACCCCAAGTTTGACGGCTCCGGAGGAAGATCGGAAGTGGATAGCAATGGAGCATCCACGGGTGGTGAAGGAGCACGTGTCCTTTCCAACCAATCCGAAATCAGTTTATCGAACTCCTCGAAGGGGGCACGGGTTGGAGGGGGTGGCAATGGAGCCCTCGTGGAGGTGTCCACCTCGTGGAGAAGGGGCCTGTGGGGTGGCTCCAAGAACATCCGATCTACCCCGGTGGAAAATCGATCTAGGTTAATACTAACCCGATCTAGGCTCGTATTCAACCCCTTAAATGCTTCCATAATGGCTCGGAACATTCCGGCCACTTCATCACCACTATGGACTCGGGGCGTGGCCATGGTGGCCAAGATGGGTTGGGTCCCCTAGGATTGGATATGCAAGGCCATTTTTTTTTGTTTTTGTTTTATAAGCAAACTAATGCAAGCGCCTAGACATGACTTAAAATGCAATGCAAGTTGGAATGTGACTCGACTATGCAAGTTTGGAATGCATGCACACTAAGGACCCTAGACGTAAACCAAGACTCGGTACGTGGCGGAGATAAGCGATCCGAAGATCACTTGCGTAAGTGTGCGGCCTTCCCAATAGGCGTAGCCTAACGTTCGGACAACACCTTTTGAGATACCGAGTAAAGGGATGCAAATGCAACCTAGACTGACTTAGACAATGACTTAAATGACACTCTTTTTTTTTGTTTTGGACACCCTAGACTCAAACACGCTCTGATACCAAATTGATGTGGGACGAGACACGGACACGACAAGCTCGCAATCGTCCCTTAATGAGGGAAGCGTCGGACGTGCGCGGTTGAGAAACCAGCAAGAGCTAGGGTGGTCGGCTCTCTCTTTCGTGCCCGGATCGGATCACGGGACGGTAACGCTCTCTCTCGCAGCAGCGGTGATATAAATAGAAAGTGAGCTAATTACCCTATCATGCTCTCTAGCAGCGGCATAAACAAGCATATATGAAATTAAGCAAAATGCCAAGTAAGGAGCGAGGACGATACCTCCACGCGCTCGGCGTGGGGATGACGGACCCGGCCGAAAACTCGTACTCCCGGGAGACTTAATACACAATAATTACAGCAATGGGAACATGCCCACTCCACGCAGGAAGGTAAAGGGCTATACAAATGGGCCCGGGGGGACCGAATTCGGGTTGACGGGCAGCTTCGGGTGTTGATTCGGCTACAAGCGTGTTCACGACCGTGGGGCCCACGTGCTATCCGGAGGGGCCGTGTGGGACCCGGTGGTACCGCTGTAGTGGAGACACTTGGAGAAGCGCTCCTCGGGCTGGCGGCACGCTGGTTCGCCGGCCGGAGGCCGGGCGGCTCCGTTCGGCACCGGTCGGAAAACCGATCGGAAATCTGCCGGTTCTGTATTTCAGCGCGCGCTCCGACGAGAACGGACGCTGCGATCAGCACCGGTGTCGAAATGCGACGAGATCAGAGCCGTTGGAAAGCTGCTTCGAAGTAATACAATCTAGTGGCCTTCAGAAAAATTCCCCAGATTTGTACTTTGTGTTGGCGAATTTTATATGATGCTGTTGTACAGTAACCGAAGACTCAGATCTGCAGACAACTTCCCTGTTGATTGCCTTTGACCGTGAAGTAGATGTCCGAATTTGAAGATGTGCTATTCAGCAAGGTTGTAGGAAATTGAACAAGGAAATCAGGAATATTTTTGTATTTACATTTATAGGTGGTGGTGATTAGGTCTGATTTTTGAAGTGGAGGGTGGTCGGATCTGGGATCTGACTAAAAACACTGTATCAAAGGAAGAACATGAATTTCTAAAAATAGCTAGAAGGCTGATAAAAAATTAAGAAAATTTGTGGAGGTAGAGGGTGATGGACAGAACTCCCAGTAAAATTGGGAGGGTTTGGATAAATCAAAAAAATTGTCGGAGGGGGAGAACTCAGAGGTTCTATCACTATAGATAAAAACCTGGCAGATCTGGGATGACAGGTTGGACGAAAATGTAAAAATACTAAAAGATGGAATTTTGGCGTGAAAATTTAAGTGGATCTTGGGATGCAAGGGATGAACACACCATAAAAAATTCAGATCAATCCAAGCTCGTGGCTGAGACAGACAATTCGTGGAAGCTGCTGTGGTCGGACGAAGATAGAACTGCAGAGGCGGCTCGATGGCGGCACGAACGGCGGCGGCGGCGGCACAGACGATCACCGGAGATAGAGGGGAGGGGATAAGATATAGAAATCACTCTAGAACTGGAGGTTGGAGGAGAAAAACTAGAGGGAGAGAGGAGGGGCTCAAGAACACTCTTGATTTTTCAACAATTTTCTCTTCATTTCTTCATTAATTTCTAATGACACTATACATAGGCTTATATAGAAAATGGCAAGGGGTGGGTGGCTGATAATTTCGTGGAAAATAGGCCATTTTCTTCCCCCTTGTGGTCAAAACTCAAAATAAATAAATTACATATGGAGGGGGCACTACTTTGACTAGGTAGATAAGGTAGGTGGCCAACCTTTAAAATTTTAACCCCTTTGTCTCCCATGTGGTCAATTAGCATTCAAATCTTCTAGATGGCCACCTAGGATGGTTGACCAGCCCCACATGAATGAGGTGGACCAATGGGGAAGGGGAGGGGGCCCCCTAGCTGGACCTACTACATATTTGCACAAAAACCCACACAATCCATGGGAATGACTCATTGACTTATAAAGCCTTACATTTGCGTACATACTTTCCCAAGGATATAAACACAAACTAAAAAGACATAAATGCAAAAGAAAAAGTACATGCTCGGCGTCGATTCCCATCAATGGGGCTGGGTGATGGAGTTTGCAGTGGGTGGGAGTGGGGCTGCAGATTTGGGGGCTGGGAGGAAGAGGGGGAAGGTGAGAGGGCACAAGTGGGTGGAGGGAATGTGAATTTGAATTTCCCTTAATGGGGGGGTGATCAATGGTGGCCTTGGGAAGGGGAAGGGATGAGTTGGGGAAGGGAAGGGGTGCTTGGGAGATTGAAGAGTCACTTGGGGATGGTGAAGGGGTGTGATGAGGAGTGAATGGGTGTCTAGGAGAGGGGAATTCCACCTAGGGGTTGGAGGGGAATTAAATGGGAGGTATGGGGAAGGGGGAGGGGTTTAATGAGGAGTGAATGGGGGAGAGAGAGAGGAAATTCAAAATTTGGGGGAGGGTAGGAGAGAGAATGGGGGTCGCCCCCTTTAGAGAGAGAGAGAGAAAGAGGGAGAGGGGGAGCTTCTCACTCTAAAGGAACACTCAATTTCTAGAAATTTCTCAAATATTCATTCATTCATTAGTTCTCCAAAGGTGGGTTGGGGTCCTATTTATAGGGAACCCACAATTTACAAAAAGTCCTTGACTTTTGGACTAATGACAAATAACCAAGGGGGGGAAGGGGGCGCCCCTGGGCCAAGCCCATATAATTGGGCCCATTAACCTATCAAACCAACATAATGACTCGAGACTTAGGTAAATAACTATCTAACCTAGGTACTGGACTCAAATAAAAGGAAAATTATAATGATATGACTGAAATAAAATATGAAAATTACATGCCTTGACTCACAAAAAGGTGACGGACACAATGGAGCCATGCTGGCGAGCAATCAGAGCTGTGGAAAAATCTGAAGGCCGAGAGATGCCCCCATCATTTCCCTGAGGTGCGAAGAACTCGACTCCGTCGAGTATGGGTCCGCCTAGGAAGTGGTGCTCCAATGCAGCTCCGGGCAAGCCATGACCTCCAATCTTATCCTCGCGTCCTTAGCCGGGGAACGGCTCTTCAACCTCTCAAGGTGGCTTGGGCACACCCTCTTGCTGGCGATGGTACCCTGCTTGCCTAGTATTGCCTCCGTGTGCACATGTCGAACTCTCAGGCTGATATGTGGAGGCTCTCCGAGGGTATCACTCACAAAGGTGGGGGTAGGCTCAAGGTGCTCACTGGGTTCCACCGCGGTGCCCTTAGAGGGTGATGGATCTGCCACGTAGAAAGTGGGGTGTATCCCAAAATCCATCGGGAAGTCCAACCCGTAAGCTGGGTTGCCAAAGCCACTCGGAACTTGGAAAGGTCCAAGTCCTCATGCCCTCAAATTGGAGGTGACCCTAGGGTAGAGCCACTCCAAAGTCATCATCGCCAAGTTGCCAACTTGAAATTCCAAGTGGCGCTCACGAGCTTTTCCCCGCTTCTTGTGATTCTCACCGCTCGTTGCTTGTTACTTGCTTAAATATTCTTGCCATGTACTACGATACAGTGTGAGTGGGAAATGTATGATATGCAAGGGGGGCCAGGACAACCATATTTGGACCAATCTTGTAGAAATGCCATGGAGACTTTGATGGAATTGGGAGGACCGGGGCATCCATAGGTGTCCTTCTCATGCGTGGGTGTGATAAGTGCCAGAGGACCCGGACATCCATGAATACTCCTAACATGCCTAAGACTCATGATGAATGAAGGTGGAGCATTACATCTGAATATGGACCACTCATGCTTCCTACTTGACATGTGGGTGATATGAATGAATGGACCCAACTTTTAAATCATGCCAAGTGCTGTTGTACGCCTAGGCACATGCATTCCTATCCCAATGATGACTTTCATGTGTATGGGTGTGGGGTGTCCTTGGGACTCCCATGTAAAAGGGTCGAAGGGATCTAGAAAGGTGGATATGGGGTGGGGCACTTTCTCGATCTCTAGACGGGTGTTGCCTAAGGTCATGGTTCCTAGGGTGTATCCTGGGTCATGGTTGGGGTGGGCTTGGTCCAACATGGTGGGTGTGGGTAGGAAAGGGTGGGTGGTGGGTGATGTGGGTGGGTCACATGGGTACTCGAGCTCCCAAAGGTAGGGGTCAAAGGGATCATGGAAGGGGGACATCATGGGAAGAGGTACTTCCTTGTTCCCTAGGTGTAGATCTTCCTTGGTCATGGCTACCCTTGTGTCGCCCAGCACTTGGGAGAGGTGGGCGTGGTCTAACATGGTGGGTGAGGGTAGGAAGGAGTGAGTGGTAAGTGACGTGGGTGGGTCACATGGGCCCCATAGGGAGGGATCAAAGGAGTCGTGGAAAGGTCTTCCTAGAGGGAGGCACTCTATGTCTTCAAGGTTCCTAAACGGTGAGTCATCCTCCTCCAAGGTAATTGGGCCAAGGTCTCTAGTGGGTTGGCCAATCAAAGCAATTGGAATCTTGATGGGTGGGAAGTGGGCCAATATGGCTTTCTCATCCTTGGGGAGAAAGAGGAGGATTTCACTCGTATAATGGCCACTAGTGTAGATGGAGGTGATGGAACCGATGGCGGGGTAAGCTAGGAAGATGGTGCTAGACTCCAATGGTCCTATGGCTAACATATTGGTCAGGTGGACTTGCCATTGTAAGCAGTCCACTAGGTCCTCTAACTCTTCCACAAGGTAGAAGGTTTGAAGTGTGACATGGGAAGACCGGGTGGGCATAATTTGGGCTTGATATCCCAAGGGTGAGAGGTAGGGTGGTGAGGTAGGAACGGTGGGGCCCCGCTTGAGCCATTGGAGTATGGACTCATTCATGGCGAGAGTGTGCGGCTCATGAGGACTCGGACTAGGAGAGGTGGGTGGAAGTGGGAGGTCTAGAATGTTATCTATGGTGGGAGGTGGATCCGGATTGGCATCCATCTCCACTTGGGTATGTGTGTGGGCCACAACTTCCAAGGATAATGGGGTAGGAAAGTCTATGGTGGGTGGAGTGATAATGGTCGGTGCATGGTACTCCCGGGGTGGTGAACAAGGGTGGACTTGGGTTGGGCTTGGTCGGGGAAGTTCTTGGGTTGGAGTTGGGGTCGGGGGTGGAAGATCGGTTGGTTCAAGAGGTTTGGATTGGGGTGTGTAGATCTTTCTAAGATCGGCCCTCATTTCATCCCAAGATTCAATGGGTGCTTCCCCTTTGGCTTCTCTCAAACCTACAATATTCTCCCATTCTTTCCTAGCTTGGCGCTAGAGCAAACTCTTGGCATAGTTGACTTGCATAGGCCCTAATAGAGTGAACCTCCCAAAGTGTCGATCTATGGAGTCCTCCCACTCTAGATATATACTAGGGTGGGTTCCGTCAAACACAAAGGCTTCTAATGGACCTCAGAGTGGCGAATATGCCATATATGAGGTAGTCATGATGGTGGACAAGGGTGATGCACCAGGTGATTTAAAAGGTAAATGCGCCCTAGGACCAACTTGATAGAGACAAGTTGTGAACATGCTCTGATACTGAAGAGGCGTGATCTCGCGCTGGTCCTGAGCGGATGGAGGATCACCAGGTAGTGAACTGTAAGATAGGGAAACGGATCAGGGGGCCCAGGGAGAATCCCTGGGGAAAACCCTCCGATGCTTAAGTCAGTGGAGCTATGGCGGGAGCAATAAAGGGAGGTGAGAGCTTGTGCGCGAGATTTCTCTCCACCAGAAGGGTGAAGTGGTTCTTGCTCAGGAGCTTTGAGCATATGATTGCCCTTACCTTTCGTCGGAGGGTATCCTGGGTTTAAATAGTGCGCCGTCTTCTGGAGTCCTGTAAGTCGAGGAGTTTCAGGTGGGGGTTACGTCCTCGACGTGGGATCTTATTGCCCTATCGTGGGAGCGTTATCACCTTGGGGAGCTGGAGTCCCTTGCCTTTATGAATTCCTGCCCACAGAGGACTCTTAACGACTGTATGGATAAGCAATCGTCGGCCGTACCGAGCTCAGAGAGGCCAGCCCTATCCGGGCGGTAGGCTTAGCTCGGACGAAGATGGGTCGGATTGGTTGACATGCGCCTTCTTCCCCTAGGCGGAGAGATGGCTTGGGCATGGACCTTTCCTGTGACTTGAACGACGCTCGGGCCTTCCAAGCCTAGAGGCCGCCTAGGAAGGTAGTATCCTCGAGCGAAACTTTTATTGGGCTTTCTCGCCTAAGTGGGCCCCAGGGGGCTGTCACCTGGCTGAGCTGAGCCTTGTTGGGCCTTGAGGGGCCTAGTTCGACTGCTCTTAATTGGGCTACAGAAATTCCCCTCTCCACTTGCCCCCCTCCTACTCCCGAGCCAAAGGAGGCTCGGATGAGTAGTCTTTTAGGGTTTCGGACCAGCATGGCTCAGGTGGGTGGAAATCTGGTGGTGTTATGAAGCCACATGCCGTGGTCACCTGGGCCCGTAATAATTGTGATCCTGACGGATTTGAAATGAAGAGGTCCCCTTTTCTCGGAGGTCGGAACGACGCGCCGCCTCCCGCGTGGGTTTATAGGCGTTGGGCGTTGGTTGTCATCCCAGACTCTTTCCGTTGTTAGGGTTTTGGCTCTCCTTCACTTCTTTGCTTTTGGGGCTCCTTGATGCGCCGTGAGAACACAGCGGAGGAGCGAAAACTTGTGGTGGCGTTCCAAGAGTTGGCGAAGATTACTGCGGAGGCGGTCCGGCAGCTTCCTTCTCCCCCAGAATCTTTGAAGTCTCGAGAGGATTCTTCTTCCAGTTCTTCCTCAGAATCCATGGTGGGCCAGTGCTCATATGCCGAGGGAGGGGGCGACGAACAGGTGGTGAGAGCGCCAGTTCCAAACTGCAGTGAGTTGGGGGAAGCCGAGGTGAGGAGGCTGGAGCATCAGTTTCGCCTGCCTCATAAGTATGGCTTTACCGCTGCTGCTTTTTATGAGACGAGCCTGGACGATCGCACGGGCCACATCTGCACCTTTCTTCTGGCGTGGAAGAGCGGGTTCCGCCTCCCCTTCGAGCCTTTTGTCCTCACGCTTCTCAATTTTTTTCAGTTGGCGCCCATTCAGTTGGTTGCCAACTCGTACCTTCTCCTTTCCGCCTTTCGCATTCTCTGCCGTCAGTGCAAGATTCCTCCTTCTCTGGACCTTTTCCATTATTTCTTTGAGTTGAAGGCGCATCCGTCGGCGGGGAAGGGTTTTTACTTCATCCAGGCGAGGAGGAACAGGAGCTGCATTTCGTTCGCGGCGAAGGATTCTTCGCACAAAGGGTGGAAGACCCAATTTTTTTGAGTGAAGATACATTCGGTGGAGGAAACTTGGAGGTGCCAGGTGATGCCCAATTTCCACCCGAATATCCCTCCCCGGCAGGAGGAGTTCCCCCCACATGTGGAGGAGTATGCTACTCGCTTGCTGAAACATCGCCAGTCTACCGAGGAGCTGGTGACGCCGGAGAATATCGAGCGGTGCCTTCTTACGCGGCTGAAGCCGTCAGGTACCACCACTTGGATTTTTCCTCAGGGGTGGAGGTCGTCTTTGATTTCTTGATCACGCCTTCTTCTTTGTGCAGACACCAGGAGGGAGCCTCTGGAGGAAGCTACTGAGATCATCGATCTTGGTGACGACTCGGCGGCCGATGAGCCGGGCGCCCCTGCGGGTCGCTCTCAAGCCCGAGATAAGGGCAAGGGGGCGGCTTCCGAGGGGACTTCTCGGCTGGGCGGCGCGAAGCGCAAGGATCCCATGGAGGGAAGGTTGCGGGAAGCCACAAGGGCCAAAAAATGGGCCAGGAAGGCCGGTCTCCTTACCACTGCCGGGGGCGATTCTGGCTCGGCGGCGCTCCCCTCTCAGGGGCAAGATAGGGCCGACCCTACCAAGCTGGCTCTCCCATCTGCTGAGCGAGAGGGGGCCGAGGAGACCAGGGGCACCCCGGGGGGTGACGGTGATGGGTCGGCTCTCCCCTTGTTGGGAACAGAGGGGGCCGAAGTTGAAACAAACACGGCCGAGGCAGGGGCTCCGGTGGAGGTCGGCGATATCTCGGGCGGCAACGTGCGGGCCGCGACGGTTGAGGTTGGGGTTTCTCCAGCAGAGGCGTCACAGCCCCAAACGACCGTGGTGCACGGAACGGCCAGGCTCGCAGCGTCGGTCGAGGTCGGGGGTTCGCCTACGGAGGCGTCGCAACCCCAACCGACCGTAGCGCGTGGGGCGGCCGAGCCGCAGCTCGATCTGGGCCTTCCGGTGAGGTGCCAGGTGCGGAAAGGGTTCCCATGCCGGAGGCTCTGGAAAGGCTCGGCATCTCGAGAAATTTATACCAGCTTTGCCGCGAGGTGTCCGCGAGGATGAAAGGAGGAGACAAGCGTCATTCTCCACCCGGGGTCCTCGACATCATTATGGAGGGCGGCCTGGTCATGGCCCAGATGCGGGCCACAATGGCGGAGACTTATGCCCGGTTGGAGTCAGAGCGGTCGAATCTTGCTTGGACCCTCGGAGGGTGCGAGACGAACTAGCTCGACTCAATAAGGCACATGAGGGGCTCCGACGGGAGTTCTCCGCGATCAGGGAGTTGTCGCGGTCGAGCCGGCTGGAGGTCGGAGTGCTGTCCGAGCAACTAACCAAGGCTCGGGAATCGCTCGAGAGGAAAAGTAAACTCCTTGAAGAGGAGTGCCTTCTTCGTCTCGAGCAGGATGGCCGCTGGGAGGCCGAGCGCACCGAGTTGGTGGACCGGGCGGAGGCAGCGGAGCGCCTTCGTTTAGAGGCCGACCGAGCTGAGGCGGAGAAGCGGTCAGTCAAGGCCGATGAGTGGGCGGCCGAGGCCAAACGGAAGTCAGCCGAGGCAAAGAAACGATCGGTGGAGGCCTAGGAGCGGGCGGCCGAGGCGGAGCGAGAGAAGGCCGAGCTTGCCGACAGGATGGGACTGGCCGGGGCGGAGGTGATCGAGCAGTACAAGGGCTCAGAGGCCTACCGGGCCGACCTGCAGGAAGCTGCCCTTCCTTACTACGAGTTAGCACTTCGCCGAGGCATCCGCAAGAGGTTTAAGCAAGGTTACCGCCGGGCAGTAGCTTATGCCGGGGAACAAGATTCTGGGATCGACTTCCCCTCCGGTCAACGCTATGACTCAGACATGTCACCTTCCAGCTCCTCTGCGTCGAGCGGGGAAGATCCAGAGGGCTCTTCTCCTAAGGGGTCGCCAACTCCGACTGCCTCGAGAGGGCTCACGACTGAGGCAGTTCCCACGCAGGCAGGGTCAGTGCCAGGGCCGACCGTCACCGAGGGCGCCGGGGGTGAAACACCTACGCCCTCCACTTCCGAGCTTCAAAGTTGGCCCTAGGCCTGATGTATCGTCCTGTTTTGCCTCCTTCTTTGTTTGTCTCTTTCTTTTTTCAAAAAAGGACTTCCACTTTTTGTAAGGTAATAAATAAAATCTTACTTGCTTCACGCTATTCTTGCCATGATTTGATCAGCGTATCTGCAGTAGTTGGAGAGTGCCGATCTGTCCTGCGTGGTTCTCGCATGCTAGTTGGACGGGCCTTTGACAGGGTGTCTTTCCATTTTCTCACGCTTTGAATGCTTGGCCGCTTCGTGTATCCTGCTGGGGCGAAAAATGAGGGGTTTGAGGTGACCGTTTAGAGGGGAGAATTCCTTTGGCGTGTTTTCGAGGAGGGAGTCATTTAAGGCAAGTAGCCTCCCTTTGCCTATAAAAAGACTGAAGGGCGTCCCTTCCTCTCCATCGCTTAGGATTTTCCCTGACAGTCTTTCCTCGCCCCTTCTTCACGTTGCGTTGTGCCGTTGCATTCGGAGCATGGAGGATCCTTCGGAAGACGATGCTGTCGATGATGGAGGGTGTCAGGTTTTTGCCGCTTCGGATTTTGAGCAGGTCCGACGGTCGTCGCGCGGGTTTGAAGCGGGTCCGATGGTCGTTGCGCGGATTTGGAGAGGATTTTGACGAAAAAATCACGCCATTTCCTCTATCAGTTACGGTGAGGCTTCCCGGAGGGGGGCGAGATGGAGGAGGGATGGGGGCATCCGTGATGCCCATCCCCTCCGGGCCTTCCCCTACCTCCTTATCAAGCTCTGCTGATTTCTTTTTCTTTCTGGCAGCCTCTTTTTCTCTCTTCTGCTCTTCCTTTCTTTCACTCTTCGGAGGGTGCCAGCGCTCTCTGTACGCTCCAAAGAGTTGGTAGGTTGGAGGAGAGGAGGCCTTCATAGGCGTTCCCTCTTCCCCAGCCTCTGTCAACTTGGAAGGTAGCCTTCCCCTCCGCAGTCCCTCTGTCACCTTTGTCATGGGCCGCCCGAGCCAACTGGATCAACCACCTTTTATCTGAGCCAGTTTCTACGCGAGGCAGAGTCAATGGCTGGACGCAAGGAGATCAACCGAGTCAGCCGAGCAATGGCCTCTTGCAGTGGTGCCAGATGGATTTTTTGCTTTTTGTTATGTAATGTATTTGCTTTTGCCTTTCTGATGTACCAACAATCGTTTGAATGAAAAGGATAAAATTTTATTTCACTCGGATTGTTTGCACGAACTTCAAAAGTAGAACTTGAGTAGTGTGGCTGCATTCCATGTCTGAGGGATGGGTTCCCCTTCCATTGTAGATAGCCGGTATGCTCCTTTCCTGAGCGTCTCGACCACTCGGTAGGGGCCTTCCCAGTTAGGGGATTGCTTGCCCTCCGCCTCTAGTGGTCGAGAGGCTTCGGCTTTCCTGAGGACGAAGTCTCCCGGTTGGAAGTGTCTATCTCGAACTTTGGCACTGTAGTATCGAGTGAGGCGGCGCTGGTACTCCGTAGCTCGGATGCTGGTGATCTCTCGGAGCTCATCTGCTAGATCAAGGTTCTCGAGTAATTTTTGCTCGTTTACCTCGGGTGAGAAGCGGGTGACTCGGAGAGAGGGGTTGGCAATCTCTAACGGAATGATGACGTCGGTGCCATACACCAACTGGAAAGGATTCTCACCGGTTGCCGTTTTGGGAGTCGTTCTGTGTGACCAGAGTACACTAGGCAGTTCCTCGAGCCAGCTCCCCTTGGCCTTACCGAGCCTGGTCTTTATGCCTTTTAAGATAGTCTTATTGGCATTCTCGACCAGCTCGTTGGCCTGAGGGTGGGCGACCGAAGTGAAGTGGTTTCGAATACCTAGGTCGGCGCATCGGTCTCGAAAATAGCGAGAGTCAAATTGCCGACCGTTATCACTCACTATCACCCGGGGGATGCCGTAGCGACAAATGATCGACTTCCAGACGAAGCTCCAGATGGTTGTCTCGGTGATCCTCGCCATGGCTTCGGCCTCGATCCACTTGGTGAAGTAGTCGATGGCGACGATGATAAACTTCTTCTGGGCCTGAGCCGTAGGGAACGGCCCAAGAATGTCGATACCCCATCGGGCGAAGGGATATGGCTCGGTAAGGGTGACGAGCTCCGTAGTCGACTGATGGACTAAGTGGTCGAATCACTGGCATCGGCCGCACTGTTGTACATAGGCCATGCAGTCGCGCTGTAAGGTGGGCCACCAGTAACCTTGCCGTAGCAGGATCCGGGCGAGTGACCTTCCCCCTGAATGCGCTCCGCATAGGCCTTCATGAATATCTTGGATGGCTCGGCTGGCTTCGTCGGGGCCGAGACACTTCAGGAGGGGACCGGAGAAAGATCTCTGGTAGAGAGAGTCGTCTAGAATGACGAAGCGCCGGGCTTGGTACTTCAGTCTGCGGGCTTCTCGAGGGTCAGAAGGCTCTTGGGAGTCCCGGAGCCAAGATAGGTAGGGGGTGCGCCAGTCGCTCGGAATGGCTGAGTCAACAGCAAGGAGCTCCGAGTCAATGCTCGGGCGCTCTAGCTCTTCAAGGAGGACCGATCGGGTACCTTCAGGGTCGAGAGAGAAGGCCAACCGAGAGAGGGCGTCCACTAAGGAGTTTTCCTCCCGAGCTATTTGGACTACCTCGAATCCCTCGAACTGTTGGGCCAGGTCTCTGACCAGCTGGAGGTATTTGATCATTGGCGCCTCTCGAGCTTCGTATTCGCCGTTGACTTGGCTAGCGACCAGCTGGGAGTTGGTGTAGATTTTGACTCGCTCAGCCCCCAACCGTCGGGCCATGCGTGCTCCCGAGATAAGGGCCTCGTACTCGGAAGTGTTGTTGGATGCCTGAAAGTTGAATTTCAAGGCGTACTGTAGCTCTTCTCCTTCGAGGGACCTCAGGAGGATTTCGGCACCACTACCAACCGAGTTGGAAGATCCGTCGATGAACAGTTCCCAGGTTGGCCCGGGCGCGGACGGGAATCTTTCTTCAGTCGGGATGGTGCTCTCGGTGATGAAGTCGGTGAGCGCTTGGCCTTTCACAGTCGAGCGCGGTCGATAGGATATATCGTAGGCCCCGAGCATGATGGCCCATTTGACGAGTCGCCCTGAAGCTTCGGGGTGGGCCAGAATCTTCTTCAATGGTTCGCCGGTCAGCATGGTGATGTGGTGCCCCTGGAAATAGGGTCGGAGGCGCTTGGCGGAGGTAACCAACGCTAGCACGAGTTTCTCGGTTGCGGGGTACCTCCTTTCAGCCTCGTTGAGCACCTTGCTGGTGTAGTAGACCAGCCTCTCGATTCCCGAGTCATTTCTGACTAGGACCGAGCTGACTATAGATGGTGTTGCCGAGAGATAGAGCAGCAAGACTTCACCCAGGACGGGCTTGGAGAGCACCGGGGGTGAGGCCAGGAACTCCTTGAGCTCGACGAATGCTCTCCGAAATTCCTCATCCCATGCGAACGTAGCAGATGCCAATTTGGGCCCCCTCAAAAGTTTGAAGAAAGGCAAGCATCGTTCGGCCGCACGGGACAGGAACCGGCTGAGAGCGGCGGCACGCCCAGTTAGGCACTGGACGTCCTTGACGCAGGTGGGCGGGCGCATGTCCAGGATGGCCTAGACTTTGTCGGGGTTGGCCTCGATCTTCTTTTCGCTCGGTTGTGAACCGAGCTAGGTGACCCAGATGGATGAGGTGCTCGATCTCATCCTGGAGCTGGTGGCAGTCACCAGTGTGGTGCCCGTGATCGCCGTGGAACAAGCAATGCTTGTCGCGATTACGGTTCTTCGACCTCATCGGCCCGGGTTGGCGGAGGAGTCCCGAGTCCTTGATGTCTTCATAAATCTCTTAGACCGGTGCAGCTAGTGGGGTGTACCGCTCGTACTTTCGCTTATGCTCTGTGTCACGGTCTCGCTTTTTCCCCGAGCCTGAGTTTGGCTCGGAAGCCCGCTTCTTGTCCCCCTCCCGACCCGAGCCGATTACGTCTCAACAAGCGTTGAGCACCTCCTCGCATTCGGCGTGGCGCAATGCCAGAGTCACTAGCTCGGCAAGGGTCGAGGGAGGGTGGAGGACAAGTTCACGGCGGAGATTCTCGTCCCTGGTGCCCCCAGTCAGTGCGGTTATGGCTGAGGCCATGTCCAGGCGGGGGATTCTCAGGGCTTCCGATTTAAATCGGTGAATATAAGCCCGGAGTCTTTCCTCTTGTGCCTGTTTAAGGGCCAGGAGCCCCGCTACCGACCTCGGGGGGGCACTTCCGGCGAAACTCTCTTTGAAGACTCGCCCAAATTGCTTGAAGTCTCGGATGGATCCGGGGGCGAGGGCCCGGAACCATGCTTGAGCACTTTGGACCAGGGTGGTCACGAAGGCTCGACACTTGATGGCGTCGGACGCTCCGTGCAGGGTCAACAGAGAGTCGAAGCTGTCGTAATGATCGGCCGGGTCGCCCTGGCCGTCGTAGGGCTTGAAGGTAGGGATGGAGGTTCTGGGAGATAGCTCTGCCTTCAAGATGTACTCGAAGAACGGGGATTTCTCCTCATCCTCCAGAAAAGAGGTCTTCTGCAGGGCGCGAAGGGCGTGCTCCTGTTCTGCGAAACGCCTCTCAAAATCCCGTAGCCGGAGGGATAGTTCCGGCTGCTGTCATGTTGTGGGGCTGGGGGGAGCGTCTTGGCGATCTCCGGGAACGTCAATTTTTAGGTTCGAACGGCGCGCCCCTAGTTTTCCCCTTCTCGACGTGGAGGAAGCCTCCTGCTCCGGAGGTGGAGCCTGCGAGTGTCCTTCAATCCTATTGCGGATGAGCTGCTGGCCGCGGAGAGTGAAGCGGCCTCCGGCGGTGTGCTGGGACATATTTTCGAGGGGAGGGCTCCCTGTCGGAGCGCGGGACCTTCCATCCCTAGCCGCCTCGGCCCTCATGAGTTCCACGAGGACATCCAGTTTCGTGTTGAGGGCCTGGAAGGCTTCGGCGCCACCGTTGGGTGGTAGCCCTACCGCCGCAGGAGGGGGTGGTGGATCGTCGGCGGGGGCGCTGGCGTTGGAGGGAGGGTTCTGTGAGGCCCGAGAGGGGCCATCCCCTTCCGCTACCATGGCCTTTCCCCTCTCGCCGGCGGACCTCCTCCCTGAGCTCCTTCGCACCATACTGGCTTTTTGTACGTTTCCCACAGACGGCGCCAGATGAAGAGGCATGATCTCGCGCTGGTCCCGAGCGGATGGAGGATCACCAGGTAGTGAACTGCAAGATAGGGAATTGGATCAGGGGGCCCAGGGAGAATCTCTGGGGAAAACCCTCTGATGCTTAAGTCAGTGGAGCTATGGCGGGAGCAATAAAGGGAGGTGAGAGCTTGTGCGCGAGATTCCTCTCCACCAGAAGGGTGAAGTGGTTCTTGCTCAGGAGCTTTGAGCGTATGATTGCCCTTACCTTTCGTCGGAGGGTATCCTGGGTTTAAATAGTGCGCCGTCTTCTGGAGTCCTATAAGTTGAGGAGTTTCAGGTGGGGGTTATGTCCTCGACGTGGGCTCTTATTGCCCTATCGTGGGAGCGTTATCACCTTGGGGAGCTGGAGTCCCTTGCCTTTATGAATTCCTGCCCACAGAGGACTCTTAACGGCTGCATGGATAAGCAATTGTCGACAGTACCGAGCTCAAGGAGGCCAGCCCTATCCGGGCGGTAGGCTTAGCTCGGACGAAGATGGGTCGGATTAGTCGACATGCACCTTCTTCCCCTGGGCGGAGAGATGGCTCGGGCATGGACCATTCCTGTGACCTGACCGACGCTCGAGCCTTCCGAGCCTAGAGGTCGCCTAGGAAGGTAGTATCCTCGAGCGAAACTTTTATTGGGCTTTCTCGCCTAAGTGGGCCCCAGGGGGCTGTCACCTGGCTGAGCTGAGCCTTGTTGGGCCCTGAGGGGCCTAGTTCGGCTGCTCTTAATTGGGCTACAGAAATCCCCCTCTCCAGATACCAAATTGATGTGACACCACCTTGGGGTGATAGCCACAAGGCCAATGCACCTTGGACCTATACTCGTAACCAAGCAACAAATTGGCGAACCAACTCTAGCAGACTTACCCGTGTAGCGCACACTCGGATCCGTAGACGGACCGGCGATGGTGGAGTGGGTCCAAAGTGAGTCCTCGCCTTTTCGGGGATTTGGCTAGCTTGGGGTGAACCCCTAAGGGCCTAGGATGCCCAATTCCGTGGGCGGCCAGCACGCAAAGGGCGTGGGTTGTAGGGTCGCTCTCTCAACTCACTCCGCGGTGGTCACTCAATTCGATGATAATTTGAGATCGGGCACTCACTCACTGACCGACGGCACTAAGATGCAATACTAAGCAAGCAAAGTGATTTCAGTAGAGAAGTGAAATTAGGAGCTCACCTGATCGGCGTGAAGACGTCGATCCCGACCGGAGACGAGAGCGAGCGAGGAAGCGTGGGCTTACCCGCACGCTGCGCCGATTAAGCTTCAACCTGAATAATCAAATTACAAACACTACGCCTCACATAAGAGGGGGATCTCGGGGTGGGGTTAAGAGATTTACAACCAAAATACTACCTCCACGCAGGGAGGGGCTGTAAGCCGGCCAGGCGGGGAGAGGGAGTGAAGCTAGAAAGCCGTTATGCCGCGCTCCATCGGTGCTATCAGCTTCTGGAACTGCCAGACAGACAGTCGAACATGGCACCGCCACGGTCACTATCTAGCACCGAATGGGCTGCAACCAGTGTCAAAATTCTCTGACTTGACCCAGGAGGCCGCCTGAATTTTCTTGGAATTTTGTGACGATGCCGCTGGCCGGGGCTGAGCCTTGAGTAGGGCTGGCCTACGCTGGTTCTTGTTGGAGGATGAAGGTGCCATGAACGGTCCCGGTGTCTAAATGATGTGGGACCAGAACCACTATGTCCGTGGCCAAGTCCCCTTCGAGCCGGGACCAACGGGGCCGCCGTCGGATGTGGGAGCTGACCGCGAAGACCAGAAGAGTAGAAGGGGGTCGAATCTATCTACAGTCAGACTGACCTGCGCACTCGGGGTAGGAAATTCATAACTTTGTGCTTCGGGCTTCAAACGACGTCCCGCTTCTTGAAGATGCTAGGGGACTTGGAGGAGAAGACTTCAGTTAAGAAATCACGTCCAAATTCATCTTGGAGCAGCCGTGGTCGCTTCTGTCCTTGGCTTCTGGTTCCATGGCGGAGCAGTTTTGCGCAGTCGTGGGAGAATGGCTCTCCCGGGCAGCTTGGAGCTCAGACGGATGCGAGACCACCTCGCCTGTGAAGCCGCTTCGAAGAGCTTTCCAGAAGTGTAAGATGTGCAGCCAGAATCTATGTGATGACGTCGTGGCTTGCTCTGCAACCAGTAGCAAGTCTACTTCCTGCGACCTGAACATGGTATGGTGGTGAAAGGGGATGATAGTGGGGAGACGAGGAGGGGGAAATGGTGTGGGAAGGGGCTGGGGCATCCCCTGACTGATAGGGGGTCAATGGGGGGTCGACTAGGCTAGGAGAGGGGGAAAATGGGGCTGGGTGATGGGGTTTGCAGTGGGTGGGACTGGGGCTACGAATTTGGGGGCTGGGAGGGAGAGGGGGAAGGTGAGAGGGCACAAGTGGGTGGAGGGAATGTGAATTTGAATTTCCCTTAATGGGGGGGTGATCAATGGTGGCCTTGGGAAGGGGAAGGGATGAGTTGGGGAAGGGAAGGGGTGCTTGGGGATGGTGAAGGGGTGTGATGAGGAGTGAATGGGTGTCTAGGAGAGGGGAATTTCACCTAGGGGTTGGAGGGGAATTAAATGGGAGGTATGGGGAAGGGGGAGGGGTTTAATAAGTAGTGAATGGGGGAGAGAGAGAGAGGAAATTCAAAATTTGGGGGAGGGGAGGAGAGAGAATGGGGGTCGCCCCCTTTAGAGAGAGAGAGAGAGAAAGAGGGAGAGGGGGAGCTTCTCACTCCAAAGGAACACTCAATTTCTAGAAATTTCTCAAATATTCATTCATTCATTAGTTCTCCAAAGGTGGGTTGGGGTCCTATTTATAGGGAACCCACAATTTACAAAAAGTCCTTGACTTTTGGACTAATGACAAATAACCAAGGGGGGGAAGGGGGCGCCCCTGGGCGAAGCCCATATAATTGGGCCCATTAACCTATCAAACCAACATAATGACTCGAGACTTAGGTAAATAACTACCTAACCTAGGTACTGGACTCAAATAAAAGAAAAAATACAATGATATGACTCAAATAAAATATAAAAATTACATGTCTTGACTCACAAAAAGGTGATGGACACAATGGAGCCATGCTGGCGAGCAATCAGAGCTGTGGAAAAATGTGAAGGCCGAGAGATGCCCCCATCACGGTCGAAATAGGCCGGTTTTCTTTCCCTTAAGAATTTGCTCTTTGATGATCGCCTGCTTCTCCGGGGCATGCTTTCTTCTACGTTGCTAGACGGGTTTCACCGATGGGTCAAGGTTAAGCTTGTGTACCACCATCTCCCCAGGGATCCCTGGAAGATGCTCATCAGACCATGCGAAGACTTGGATATACTCCGAAGGAAAATCTTTGTATTACTTTTGTTCAACATGTGATAAATCAGCTCCAATTTTTACTCCCAGGGCCGGGTCATCTTTGAGGAAGACCGTCAACAATTCGCCACCAGGCTCGAATGTTGTTGGTTCATCCTCGACTCCCTCGCCCTTTTTCTTTTTTCCCTCTGGCCTTATGGCTTCGAACGAGATTATGTAGCACCTCCGAGCTGTTGCCTGGTTACCTCAGACCTCCCCGATACCGTGTTTAGTGGGAAACTTCATTTTTTGGTGATAGGTGGAGGGCACTGCCTTTCTCCGGCTAAGGATACCTCGTCCGAAGATGGCATTATAGGCCGACATCCCCTTGATCACTATGAAGTCAACCATAATGGTAACGATTTTAGGAGGGGTATCGATGATGACCGGCAGGCTCAGGGTTCCCTCGGGATAGGTTGCCTGGCCGTTGAACCCAGAAAGGGGGGTTTGAACCGGGCGGAGCTTGGATGGATTTTCACCCATCTTGAGGAAGCACTCGTATGAAAGTACATCAGGGGAACTACCATTGTCGACTAGTATCCTATCTATGTTACAATGGTTTATAGTAGCCGATACTACAAGAGCGTCGTCATGCGGGGTAGATAACCCTTTCTGGTCTTGGTCGAAGAAAACCAAGGCCTACTGCTCGGTCGTTGGTGGGGCTCTGTGGGGCTCGGAGGCCCTACTTGCCCTTTCAGCGTGACGCTTTCTTCCTCGACTACTGTCTCCTCCTGATGTCACGCCGCCAAAAATGACGTTGATGTAGACCCCACGAGGTTGATTGTCAATCTCCTCCAGAATGCCATGGTCTTCCTTCTGGCACTCGGACACGTACCGAGATAAGTCTCCTTGGCAGACGAGACGCTTGATCTCATCCTTGAGTTGGTGACAATCTTCGGTATGGTGCCCGTGGTCGTTGTGGAACTGGCAATGCTTGCGTCGGTTGCGACGTTTGGTCTTCATAGGCTTGGGTTGACGGAGAATGCCCGAGCCTTTGATGTCCTCGTATATCTCGTAGACGGGACCGGATAAAAGAGTGTACTGCTCATTTTTTTGAGGGGTCTCCCTTAAGTCCCCGTCTTGATTCTGCCATTTTCCTTGGCCCGAGCCTTGCTCGGATGGTCGCTTCTTATCACCCTCCCGACCCGAGCCCGTTGGGCCGCGGTAGGCGCAGAGGACTTCCTCGCACTCTACGTGGCGCAGGGCTAGGGTCACCAGGTCGGCGAGGGAGGTGGGGGGATGGAGGATCAGTTCTCGCTGAAGGTTCTCATCGCGGGTGCCACCGGTCAACGCGGTGATGGTTGAGGCAACATCCAGGCAGGGGATACGAAGGGCTTCCGATTTAAATCAGTTGATGTAGGCCTGTAGTTTCTCCCCTTGTGCCTGCTTTAGTGCCAGCAGCCCCGCTACTGACCTTGGTGGGCCGCTATCGGTGAAGCTTTTCTTGAATACTTGCCTGAATTGTCTGAAACCATGAATGTTGTCGGGGTTGAGTGCTCGAAATCAAGCATGAGCGCCCTAGACCAAGGTGGTCACGAACGCTCGACATTTGACAGCGTGGGAGGCTCCGTGCAGGGTCATCAGGGCGTCGAAGCTGTCGTAGTGGTGGGCCGGGTCTCCCTGGCCATCATACGACTTGAAGGTTGGCAGCAGGATCTTGGGAGAGATCTCAGCCTTCAAGATATGGTCGAAGAATGGGGATTGCTTTTCATCTTCCTTGGTGGACGTTTTTTGCAGGGCACGGAGGGCACGCTCTTGATCCGCAAATCGTCGCTCGAAATCTCACAGCTGGAGGGATAACTCCGGATGCCCCTGGACCGAGGGACTGCGGGGGCGTCCCTGCGGGCTGCCACGTTGTGACGACCCAGATTCCGGATATCAGATATACCCGATAGGACGACCGAACAGAACCGATACCACTTGGAACCCGTGAAGCCTCCCAAGAGTTGTAAAGCTCCGAAGGGAAAAAGGATAGTCGTGTAGTACATTGAAGCCACATAGATATAGAAGTAAGCAATTAAATTTCATTAGATTGGTTTGCTAAAGTAGCAGAAATAAAATTACTTTTTAATTAACAGTTTAAAATTAACAATTACACCAGAGTCCAGTCCAAAAGAAAGACAAGCAGTACAGTCAACAGAAAGAAAGACATACACTGAGGTCGGGGGAAGCCCGACGCAAGGACCGCTGGCAGCTACGGACACGCCACACCAGGAATCGCGGAAGCAGAACGACGCCACCCACCTGAAAAGTAGGGGTGAGCCTTGTGTCACTGGCCCAATAGGGGTCACGCGGATCCCCACTGAAAAACACGCAGTAACTCGGAAGAACTAAAACAGCAGGTGTAGTAAAGAAGGAAAACTAAACTACGAAGCTGTAAAAGAAAATCAGAATGGAAGGAGTGGGAATAGCTAAAAGAAAAGGGAAAAGTCGTACCTGAAAGAGAACACGGCTGCCGAACTAACCTCGGCTCCCAAAGCTACTTCTAACAGAACAGCGACAGAAGGGTAAACTCTGAACTGACAACGTCAAGGGTCACCGGTCTGTCGAGCCTACAAAGACAGGCAAAAGGCCTAGAAAAAGACCTAGACAGACTCAGATGCCCTAAAGCATACACTACTCGAGTGCCATGCACGCTCTTCTAGACACGACCACACACACACGTGACTAGAACGTCGTGCACACGACACAACACTGACCTCGGGTAAAATCACGAGAGGGCTAACCTAGAAAGGTCACGACGCTCGAGAAATGCGAGAGTCACGTGTCACGTGACGGAAGTACCCCCTCACTAGAAGAACAGCCAACTGCGTCCTCTGACGTCTTATGCTGCGCCTCAAGTGTCTCACATACGCTGCCGCCTGAAGCATGACAGAGACTAAGACACGCTCAGAACTAGAACAGGAACTACAGTCGCGAGTGACTAGACAGGGTAACATCCATCGACGTCAGTCCAAAAGCTCCTGACCACGTGTGCACACACCGACTCTTGCTGGAGAGTCAGGCCTCTAGCTAGTTTTCCCCACCCAGCAGGATGCTACTGTACAGCGAGGGCCCACGGAAACTAGCTTAAAAACCATATATCAGGAAATTTCCCCACCACTTGGGCCGACACGCCGTAACGTGTCGTAAGGCTACGACTAGTGGAGGCTCACTAGACACAGAGACTCAGAAACAAATGTGCTATAGTGCAGACAGGCGAGGAAGCACTGTCGGACGCACTACAAAGCACCAAGGCAGCACAGAAAACTACCGACAGACTCAGGACAAGGCAACTAGATCTACTACTACAACGATCCTTGAGTCTCACGACTCAGAGTCAAGATCATCGCGCAAAGCGGAACAAGCCGCTAATCGGTCTAATCCTAAGCCAGAGAAAATGACACGGTCGGAGGAAACGACACGCGGAGACCTGAGGGAACACCGGGGACCCTCAGCAGACCTGGACATGCAGACCAAGGTAGGATGATACCTCGAGGCATCCATAACCATGTCTCGAACTGGACAGAAACGTCGAGACACACAAGGCTTCATGTCAACCACTGGGTGACCCCGGGTTGACCAAAACCAAACAATGACAAGTAAGAAGACTCCTGGCTGCCTTATGACGTAGCCTTATCCCTCATAGGATGTCAAGAGACATCCACGGGAAAGCGGATAGACCACAAGGACAAGCCAAGATAAACGGAAATCAAGACGACGGAAAACAAGACTCTAGGGCTGTAACGCTCCACCTTTAGACCACTACACGGAGGTGATGGTCTAAGGATGAGCCGTTACACTCCAGAGGAGACAGGACTGTGGCGGTCCAATGAAGACGCGCTACAGGGATGTGACGGTCGAGGAGTGACCCGTCACAGACACAGCCCTACACAATAACCTAAGACGAATAAACACTGTAACGGCCTAAGAGAGGCGCGTTACACGACTCCAACGCACAGGGAAAGAACCGCTAAATCCAACCGACCTAACTAGTCAAATCCGGTCAAATCTGCTATGACGGACTAAGGAGGGCGCGTCACAGTGCTCTGGCGGTCTAAGGAAAGGCCGTCAGAGCAAACTGACTGACCCAGACTTCGAGAAACAAGAGGGCTATGACGCACCTACAAGGGGGCGTCAGAGGGCTGTGACGGTCTATTAGTGGGCCGTCACACTCCCACAGCCACGAACTGACCAACACGCACAAAGGCGTGTGACGGTCTATCGTAGTGCCGTCAGAGACTATGATGGTCTCTGGAACGATCGCTACAGCGACCCGACGTGAAAAATAATGGAAAAGCCGAATCGGCCCGTTCCACGCCCCATTCACGTCGAAGCGCAGGGGAAATAGTGCCAGACGACGAAACTAACCTTCCACCAGTCGGAAGGGGCACATGCAGCGATCAAAATGCGAGATCGGGGCAATTCTGACGAATCGACCCTAAACGAGTCACCGAGGTTCCCGGACTCCTACCGGCCCCGAATGACGACCAAATACGACAAAACGTACGTGAATGGGATCCAGACATCCCAGCGGTCATTTTAACACTAACTAGACTAAGAATGGTTGTCATTTTTCGGCGAACCCTACAAACCGTGAAAATGACGATTTAGCTAGAACTGGCCCGATCTAGCCCGTTCGAGCACCAAACCACGCACAGATGCAGGGAAAACATGCAGGAGGAAGTGGCGATCCGTCTCCCTACCTCCACCGAAGAAACCGAGCGCCGAGGTGACTAAACCGCGCCGAAAACCATCACGCGAACTCGACCGCCGGCTTTGAATCCACCATTCGGGAGCGCGCCAAAACCGATCCGATCCTCGCCCCGTCGCGTACCTCATCGACCCCACGCCGTCGCCACCTCGCCTACGGTCCTCCTCCGTCTGCAGCCGGAGCCGGAAGGGTGAGAGAGGAGAGAAAATGGGAGAGAGAGAGAGGGTCACGGCGAAATGAGAAGGGGGAAGAGAGGAAGAAAAGAAAAAGGAAAAGAAATTAGGAAAATTTCCTAATTTCCAAAAATTCGATAATTGAGCCGAAAATCCACTAATTCAGAAAAATACGCAAAAATAGTCAAAATGATCCTCTCAACAAGTACATCGCAACTGCGGCGTCCACGAGTCGATGAACTGAGAAATAAACTCACCGCAGGGTTCCGTAACTAGTACGAGAGAAAAACCCACACAGATCGTTAAACTCAACTCGGGAGCTACAAAAGCGATCCAAAATTCTCCAAAAAGGATCCGAAAGACTTAATAATGATCCAATAGAGATCCAGGGCATTACATCCCCCCGTCCTTTAAGAAATTTCATCCTCAAAATTTAAGGACTAACAAAGGAAAAGCAGGGAAGAACAACCCAACAACACAACTACAAAAAGACACAAACCATGAGAAACAACGGTAAGATGACAGCACCGGACCACGAGACATCTGATCGAGTCGCAAGCTAACTCTACCAGGGAAGAGAGTATAGCAAAGCGAACCGACAAGAGTTGGTCCATAAAGTGCTAATGATAGACACACAAAATCATAGAGAAACAACACTTACAAAAACAACAACGGCAGCACTCGCAGGAGTCCGGCTCCGTACAAGACACAGAACCACGGAACACAACTGCAAGTTGGGTCACATCAAGGCACAATAGCAGCTGATCACACGACTACAGGGAACGAGTCATGCATCGAGCAGCTCACCGAGAAAAGACCCACGACAGCAATAAATGAGAATCACGAAACCTAACGCCAGCTGAAGACTATACTGGACTTAAGGACTCTAGAGACTGTATATCTCGGATTCCTATGTACTTCACATAACAACGCTCTAATACCAACTGTGACGACCAATATTCCGGATATCGAATATACCCGATAGGACTACCGAGCAGACTCGATACCACTTGGAACCCGTGAAGCCTCCCAAGAGCTGTAAAGCTCCGAAGAGAAAAAGGATTGTCATGTAGTACATTGAAGCCACAGAGATATAGCAGTAAGCAATTAAAATTCATTAGATCGGTTTGCTAAAGTAGCAGAAATAAAATTACTTTTTAATTAACAGTTTAAAATTAACAATTACACCAGAGTCCGGTCCAAAAGAAAGATAAGTAGTACAGTCAACAAAAAGAAAAACGTACACTGAGGTCGGGGGAAGCCCGACGCAGGTACCGCTGGCAGCTACGGACACGCCACACTAGGAACCGCGGAAGCAGAACGACGCCACCCACCTGAAAAGTAGGGGTGAGCCTTGTGTCACTGGCCCAGTAGGGGTCACGTGGATCCCCACTGAAAAACACGCAGTAACACGGAACAACTAAAACAGCAGGTGTAGTAAAGCAGAAAAACTAAACTACGAAGCTGTAAAAGAAAACCAAAACGGAAGGAATAGGAACAGCTAAAAGAAAAGGGAAAAGCCGTACTTGAAAGAGAACACGGCTGTCGAACTAACCTCGGCTCCCAAAGCTACTTCTCACAGAATAGCGAAAGAAGGGTAAACTCTGAACTGACAACGCCAGGAGTCACCGGCCTGTCGGGCCTACAAATACAGGCAAAAAGCTTAGAAAAAGAGCTAGACAGACTTAGACGCCCTAAAGCATACACGACTCAAGTGCCATGCACGCTGTTCTAGACACGACCACACACACACGTGTGAAGAACGTCGTGGACATGACACAACACTAACCTCGGGCAAAACCACGAGAGGGCTAACCCGGAAAGGTCACGACGCACGAGAAATGCGAGAGTCACGTGTCACGTGACGGAAGTACCCCCTCACTAGAAGAACAGCCAGTTGCGTCCACTGACGTCTTATGCTGCGCCTCAAGTGTCTCGCCTACGCTGCCGCCTGAAACATGACAGAGACTAAGACACGCTCAGAACTAGAACAGGAACTACAGTCGCGAGTGACTAGACAGGGTAACGCCCGTCGGCGTCAGTCCAAAAGCCCCTGACCACGTGTGCACACACCGACTCTTGCTGGAGAGTCAGGTCTCTAGCTAGTTTTCCCCACCTAGTAGGACGCTACTGTACAGCAGGGGCCCACGGAAACTAGCTTAAAAATCGTATATCGGGAAATTGCCCCATCACCTGGGCCGACATGCCGTAACGTGTCATAAGGCTATGACTAGTGGAGGCTCACTAGACACAGAGACTCAGAAATAAAAGTGTTGTAGTACAGACAGGCAAGGAAGGGCTGTCGGACGCACTACAAAGCACCAAGGCAGCATAGAAAACTACCGACAGACTCAGGACAAGGGAACTAGACCTACTACTACAACGATCCATGAGCCTCACGACTCAGAGTCAAGATTATCGTGTAAAGCGGAACAAGCCACCAATCGGTCTAATCCTAAGCCAGAGAAAATGACACGGTTGGAGGAAAAGACACGCAGAGACCTGAGGGAACACCGGAGACCCTCAACAGAGTTGGACACGTAGACCGAGGTAGGATGATACCTCGAGGCATCCAGAACCATGTCTCGAGCTGGACAAAAATGTCGAGCCACACAAGGCTTCATGTCAACCACTAGGTGACCCCGGGTTGACCAAAACCAAACAATGACAAGTAAGAAGTCTCCTGGCTACCTTATGACGTAGCCTTAGCCCTCATAGGATGTCAAGAGACATCCACGGGAAAGCGGACAGACCACAAGGACAAGCCAAGACAAACGGAAATCAAGATGATGGCAAATAAGACTCTAGGGCTGTAACGCTCCACCTTTAGACCGCTACACGGAGGTGACGGTCTAAGGATGAGCCGTTACACTCTAGAGGAGACAGGACTGTGGCGGTCCAATGAAGACGCGCCACAGGGATGTGACGGTCGAGGAGTGACCCATCACAGACACCGCCCTACACAATAACCTAAGATGAACAAACACTGTAACGGCCTAAGAGTGGCGCGTTACACGACTCCAACGCACAGGGAAAGAACCGTTAATCCAACCGACCTAACTTGTCAAATCTGGTCAAATCCACTGTGACGGCCTAAGGAGGGCGCGTCACAGTGCTCTGGCGGTCTAAGGAAAGGCCGTCAGAGTGAACCGACTGACCCAGACTTTGAGAAATGAGAGGGCTGTGACGCACCTACAAGGGGGCGTTAGAGGGCTGTGACGATCTATTAGTGGGCCGTCACACTCCTACAGCCACGAACTGACCAACACGCACAAAGGCGTGTGACGGTCTATGGTAGGGCCGTCAGAGACTGTGACGGTCTCTGGAACGACCGCTACAGCGACCCGACGCGAAAAATAGTGGAAAAGCCGAATCGGCCCGTTCCACGCCCCATTCACGTCGAAGCGCAAGGGAAACAGTGCCAGACGACGAAACTAACCTTCCACAAGCTGGAAGGGGCACATGCAGCGATCAAAACGCGAGTTCAGGGCGATTCCGAAGAATCGACCCTAAACGAGTCACCGAGGTTCTCGGACTCCTACCAGACCCAAATGACGACCAAATATGACAAAACTAACGTGAATGGGATCCAGACATCCCAGCGGTCATTTTAACACTAACTAGACTAAGAAAGGCTGCCATTTTCTGGAAAACCCTACAAACCGTGAAAATGACGATTTTGCTAGAATTGGCCCGATCTAGCCCGTTCGAGCACCAAACCACGCACAGAAGCAGGGAAAACGTGCAAGAGGAAGTGGCGATCCGTCTCCCTACCTCCACCGAAGAAATCGAGCGCCAAGGCGACTAAACCGCGCCAAAAACCATCACGCGAACTCGACCGCCAGCTTTGAATCCATCATTCGGGATCGCGCCAAAACCGATCCGATCATCGCCCCGTCGCGTACCTCATCGACCCCACGCCGTCGCCACCTCGCCTACGGTCCTCCTCCGTTTGCAGTCGGAGCCGGAAGGGTGAGAGAGGAGAGAAAATGGGAGAGAGAGAGGGTCGTGGCGAAATGAGAAGGGGGGAGAGAGGAAGAAAAGAAAAAGGAAAAGAAATTAGGAAATTTTCCTAATTTCCAAAAATTTGATAATTGAGCCGAAAATCCACTAATTCAAAAAAATACGTAAAAATAGTCGAAATAATCCTCTCGACGAGTACATCGCAACTGCGGCGTCCATGAGTCGATGAACTGAGAAATAAACTCACCGCAAGATTCCGTAACTAGTACGAGAGAAAAACCCACACGGATCGTTAAACTCAACTCGGGAGCTACAAAAGCGATCCAAAATTCTCCAAAAAGGATCCAAAAGACCTAATAATGATTCAATAGAGATCCAGGGCATTACACACATCGTCCCTCGGGGGGATCAATCTCCGGGTGCTGCCAACACATCTCGGTTCCTTCTCTCCTCGGGGTGGAGGAGGCTTCTTGTTCTGGAGGGGGGCATGCGAAGGTCTCCCTGACCTGTTGCGTATAAGCCGTCGTGCCCGGAGGGTGAAACGGCCTCTAGCCGTGTGTTGGGAAGCTTCTCCATAGGGAGGGCTTTCCCGTGGGAGTAGTGACTTCTCTTCCCTAGTCGCCTGGGTCCTCATTAGCTCTATGAGGATATCCAGTTTAGCGTTGAGGGTTTGGAGAGCGTCAGGACTCCCGTTAGGGAGTTGCACCTCCACGGGTGGTGGAGACAGCTCGTCGGCTTGATTGTTGTCGTCGGCGGGGAGGTCCTCCGTAGGGTGGGAGAGCACAGGTTCTCCATCCGCCACTGTGGTCTTTCCTCTGCCGCCGGAGACCTTCCTACCAGAGTTTCTTCTCACCATGATGGCTCTTTGTTCGTTTCCCACAGACTGCGCCAGATGAAGAGGCGTAATCTTGTGCTGATCCTAAGCTGTGAGATCTCGGAGGAATCTTTTGATCACAGCCACCACGTCTGTATGAACCGCAAGGCAGGAAACGGATCAGAGGTGCCCAGGGAGGATTTTTTAGGGATAACCCTTTGATGCTTAAGTCAGCAATGTGATAGAGCATGAAGGTGAAAAGAAAGGGTAGGAGAGAGGGGGGAGAGATTATTCTCCACCAAAAAGTGTGGTGGTTTTCTCTCAGCACCATTGTCCTTCCTCTCAGGGGGTCTCCCTGGAGTTTATATAGCAATCCGTTTAACATAATAGTCCAGGGAGCTGACGGGGCTTCAGGGGGGTTACGTCCTTATAGTGGGCTCATTATGGCGTAAGGACTATTGCCATCCCCTATCCTTTGGAGTTCCTTGCTCCTGCTGGATGCGAAACGAACGTTGGGATGAGCTTCTGATAGTCGGTCCGGGCCAGTGGCGTTCACTCCGGATTTTGTCCCGAGCAATGAGTGTATAGCTCGGGTATGCCTATCGGGTCCCCGCAGGGGATCTCTCGACCGTTCTGTCACTCGGACTTCCGGACCTGAGGGCCGCCTAGGAAGTGCTGCTCTGAGTGGGTTTTTGGTCTTGAAGTAAGTGGGCCCAAAATAGGGTTGTCACTTTGGGGAGCTGGGCTTGGTTTGGTCGTATTGGACTTAGTTGGGCCGTGCTCTCGGATGGTTGGTTTTCCCCCTCTCCACATATGAATGAACATGTCTTTATGCATTGACACAAACCAACCTATGTGCACTCCACTCTGTAGATTCCTAGTTCTCGTCTAAGGGAAGTGAATTTATCCTCGCTGAGAGATTTTGTAAAAATGTCAGCTAATTGCTTATCAGTATCAATGAACTTTAATTCAAAGTCTCCTTTATTTACATGGTCTCTCAAGAAGTGATGTCGGATATCTATATGTTTAGATCTAGAGTGATGAATTGGATTTTTTGACAAATCAATTACACTTTTATTATCACACATGATTTGAACACATTTCAGAAACACATCATAATCGACTAGCTGGTGTTTGATCCAAAGGACCTGTGCACCACAACTGTCGGCAGCCACATATTCGGCTTCGGCAGTCAACAATGCCACAGAATTTTGTTTCTTGGAGGCCCAAGAAATTAGGCAACCTCTGAGAAACTGTCATGTGCCACTCGTGCTTTTACAATCAATAAGGTATCCTACATAGTCGGCATTAGTAAAAGCCACAAGCTTAAAATCACATCCACGAGGAAACCATAGTCTTAGACGATGAGTATCGGCAAGATAACAGAAAATTCTTTTAACGGCACTCAAATGAGACTCACGATGTCACGCCCCGAGCGCGGAAGGAACCCGGAGTGCGTGATAAATTTATATCGATCATGTCAATCAGAGCGTTAGTATATTCAACACAAAGACAGATTGCGCAAAAGTAAATATAACCCAGTCCTTTATTCAATCACAACCTCAAAGTACTTCTATTACAAATGAAAATGCCAAGACTCAATAAAAGGAAAAAGTACAATGATTGACTCAAGAAATTAGAAAGATAAGATTAGTAAACGCTTGGATAGACGGAGAGCTCTAATCTCTTCACTCTTGACCTTCACCATCCGATTGAGTCTCATCATCGGACTTACCTGAAAAATAGGGGAAAACACTGGATGAGCGAACGCTCAGTAGGAATTATATCTCAAGAGCTAGCTTGCTTTAAGTAAATTACATGTTACATGAATGCAATAAAGCTATGCATGTTTGCGTAAAACGACAAGAGAGAGAGAGTATAACAAGAGATAATTGAGTGAACTAGCATGTCTTTCAAGAACTTATATCAATAAATGTCAAGATATTCAAGAAAGTATATTCATCATGTCATGTCGGGAATTGGCTATCACGTTTCAAGCAAGTATATAAATACCCTTTCTTGGTCACGCAAGTCATGTCATGTCAAGTCGAGTATGAGATTGTGGAATGTCTAATCAAGCTAGTCATGCACTTCGGTTAATGCCACACCGTGATCATTACAACTCCCATGGGCACTAGTACTTTCGGGTGCTCCTCTCAGGACCAGATCGGGCCCTATATGCACAGGCATTGATCGTGTATTTTTCGACATCCACTAAAGTTATAGCCAATATGGAGTTTCAAGGAATAAACTTGTATAACTTTAAGGTAGATCTTTGTGGAATAGCATTTCAAGGATTTGAACATGTTGTATAACGACGAAAGTAACGGTATAATCACGATCAACGATAAAACTAGGTGGAATTGGCTCCCTAACTTAGGTGCCATGACAATAAGAGTAAGCACCCACATGAACATGATCGCTTGTTCTTGTACATGATAAGGTGGATATAATTAGTGTCCACAAGTACGGCACACTTTTCTTAAAGGATATAAATGGTATGGATTACCCATCCCATTATTTCAAGAATATTCTCATGGCATACAAACAGCATGTCGTGAGGGCCGGTACACCATGTTTCTTTAGAGTGACATGGCGATTAAGTAGTGTCATGGGTTTTAATGGTACAACCAGCTCGGTTGCTTTGAGAGAATCCAAAGCTAGCGGAGTCTTACGGAGGTCTCTATGATAAAGTCACCAGTCCGAAGGATCGGAATGTCCCGCGGAGGGTTCATCTATCACCGAGAAATAATGGGTAATCGAATAAAAAAAAACAATGTGAAACGTGGGACTATATTCACGGAATGGAAATATAGTGCCTTAGCAATTAACTCACTCACAGTGGGTTATAGGAATCCGTGAAATCAGTAAATCAATAAATTGACGCCTGTGATTAAGTCTTCATTTCAGGAATTGACGCCTTTGGCTAGGTCGTCAGTTCCAAATATGACGACTATTCACGTCGTCGTTATATTGTTAACACAATGATTTTTAAAACATTCAAAAAATTTCAGATATTATATAAATGATGACTTAGATCAAGTCTTTAATTCAGTGAATAACACCTTAGTTGCAGGCGTCTTATAGAAAACTGACGGCATTGTCTATGTCGTCATTTCAATAATCAAGTAGATTTCACGATATGAAAATCCATCGGGTTTTCACTAAGTTGACGCCTGTGGGTGAGGGCATCCGTTTCAATTGACGGCATCAGCACGGTCGTTATTTATAGTAATATGTCAATAACATGGATTTTGGGGTATTTTCAATCAAGAATCTAGAGATATGGATATATACAGAGACAAATAGCACGAATTTTCTAGGATGCTCATGCATTAATTCAGATTTGAAGGTTCATAGTTATTGAATTTTAGACGATGTGTGATCATAGTCTTTGACTAACTAAAAAGTCGTTAAATCAAAACAACGGATCAAGATCAAACTATATATATGCAATTACTTGTTATTAACTAAGTTTTGCATGAATCTTGAGAAAACCTACCTGGGTTGGTTGTAGATGCTAGAAACGTGAAAAGGATGAAGAATAGGAACCAAAACTGATTCACTAGATATCAGGAAGAAGATGATAGCCCCTTTTTCAATCGGAGGCAAATCAGCAGTAGCAGTACTCAATGATAAGTATGTATCTTAGCCGCTGATGATTTCACGCACAAGAGAACACCCAAGGAAGACGACGGCCTTCCTTCAGCAAGAAGAAGAAGACTTCTTGCACCCTTCCTGTCGCAGACTACTCGCAGAAGGAAGAGGAAGAAGAAGATAGTTCTCCCACGTTTCCGTATGAAGAAGATAGTAGCGCAGCCCCCTTTGGCCCAAAGAAGTAGAAGGCTCCTACGACACTTTGAAGAACTTTGCAACAGCAGCAGGTTGTTGGGAGAAAAAAACACAACAGTATGTTTGATGAAGAAAAAGCTAATAGATTGGCTCGAAGGGGTTGGTATTTATAGGGTTTTGGAGACCCTATAGGGTTGGAGTTCGATTGGGAATAGCATTCCTAGTAGCAATCCTAATGGTATTAGTGTTCCCTTTATTAACAGTTCGAAACACATAATAACTTAAGTGTTAGAATCTTCCGGGATTTTTATCTTTTTTTCGGGATGTGATCTAGATGGGAAATTTTAGGAGTATTAATTTTCCATTTTCTCTATTTTTTCTTATAATTATTTTTCCAAAATTCTTTAGTCGAAAAAACGGCACTATTCATTTTTTTTTAATTGACGACTTAGTTTAAGTCATCTTTTATGCAATCCACGCTCATGACCATGGCGTCTTTTACATTTTGTTATTGCCTCACGCCCCTGAAAGAAGCAAAATCGTGGTTATATCCTAGTAATCTTTATTAATATATCCTTTCTTATGCTATTTATACTTTAACTAATTAACGACATGCATTCTATCGTCATTTACTTTGTACACGCCCATTGCTCTGGGCGTCATTTGATTTTTTTTTTGGAATTTTCACTTAACCTTCCAAAGACTAATATTATGTATATATCCCTATTATCTCTATAATATTTTCACTAATTTATAAACAACGACTTGTATTAAGTCATTTTTCTCCTTGTATACGCCTACACGAAGAGGCGTTAATTAAGTTTTGGCCATTTCTCATTGCCCTTGAAAAGATCGAAATTGTATATATATGCCCATTCTTTTATCTTTCACATATCTTTAATGTATTTAACTCTTATATATTTATATCCCTCTTCCTTCTAATAAGATTAAAATATAGTAAATGTGGAATATTAAATTTTCTAAATTAGTAATAAAATATAAATTGACATTTTCTTCAAGATTTAATGATTCTTAATTTAATTGAAATTATTTTGTGCATCAAATGGCTACTTAAAATAACATGTTATTCTTAAATTTATTATAATATAATGGTAAGGTCTATGAGTCCATTTCGTAAGACTTTTCAAGATGTAAGAGGGTTATGTACAAGGTCCAGGCCTCGTTTAATTATTATATATTTATATATTTTTAATTTATTTGGACTTTCTAGTCCTTTAATTTACTAGGGTTGCTACACCCTCCCCCACTTAAAAGAATTTGGTCCCCAAATTCAATCGCGTATAAACGTGGAGAGTGTAGAGTACATACCTTTTTAGAATAATTCGGGAAATCGTTTCCTCATAGACTCCTCGGTCTCCCATGTGGCTTCGCGTTCTGAGCTTTTACTCCATTGTACCTTGACCATGGGAATAACTTTACTCCTCAATGTTCGTACTTCGCGGTCGAGGATCTTCATGGGCTTTTGTTCATAGGTGAGATCCCTTTGAATCACTAGGTCTCCATGATCGATGATATGTGTCGGATCGTGCACATACTTCTTCAACATGGATACGTGGAATACATTATGAACTTCGGACAATTGAGAAGGTAAAGCGACGCGGTAAGCAACCTCGCCAACTCTTTCCAGTATCTCAAAAGGTCCGATAAATCTCGGCGTAAGCTTGCCCTTAACACCAAATCTTCTTATTCCACGTCCAGGTGATATCTTGAGAAATACATGATCTCCAACTTGGAATTCGAGATCTCTTCTTCTTGTATCAGCATAAGCCTTTTGTCTAGATAGAGCTACTTGAAGTCTTTCTCTAATGAGCTGAATCTTTTCAGTGGTATCCCTTACCATGTCTGGGCCTAATAGTTACTTTTCGCCAACTTCGTTCCAACACAAGGGTGATCGACAACTCCTTCCGTTTAAGGCTTCGAAAGGTGCCATTTGTATGCTTGCCTGGTAACTATTATTGTATGCAAACTCGACAAAAGGTAAGTGATCATGCCAGCTTCCACCAAAATCGATGATGCAAGCCCTGAGCATATCTTCTACCACCTGATTTGTTCTTTCGGTCTGATTATCCGTCTGAGGATGAAAAGCAGTACTAAAATTGAGCCTAGTCCCAAGCAAATGTTGTAGACCCTTCCAAAAATGAGAAGTAAACCGTGGGTCTCGGTCAGACATGATTGAGACAGGAATTCCATGTAATCTGACTATCTCCTTGATGTATAAAGCAGCAAGAACATCAACCGACCATCGACTCTTGATTGGCAAGAAATGTGCCGACTTAGTCAAACGGTCGATGATGACCCATATTCCATCATATCCCCCTTTTGATTTAGATAGACCCATAATGAAGTCCATATCGATATCCTCCCACTTCCATTTGGGAATATCTAGAGGATGTAGCTTACCGGCAGGCTTTTGGTGTTCGGCCTTGACTTGTTGGCATGTGAGACAGCGAGACACAAAGTCCACTACTTCTCTTTTCATATTAGGCCACCAAAAAATCCTTTTCAAATCTTGGTACATTTTGGTTGACCCTGGATGAATCGTGTACCTTGATCTGTGAGCTTCATCTAAGATTTTCTTCTTTAGCTCTGGACAATCTGGTATACATGTTCTATTCCTGAACATCAATCTTCCATCTGATGCTAATTTGAACTCCGATTGTTCTTCAATTTTGTCCTTGATTTCCACTAATAATGGATCCTTATCTTGTAGTCCTTGTATTTCTGAGAGTAGATCTGGCAGTATGCTTATATGGGATAGTGTAACACACTTGTTCTCCTTGTCCAGGCTTATATCAAGTTTAGAGAATTGTTCTAGCAACTTCCACTCCTGAATCATACAATTTGCTAAAATCACTTTTGACTTTCGACTGAGGGCATCAGCTACAGGATTACCTTTTCCAAGATAATATTGTATTATGAAGTCGAAATCCTTGAGATATTCTAGCCAACGTCTTTGCCTCATATTTAATTCCTTCTGAGAGAAGAGATACTTGAGACTCTTATGGTCAGAATATACTGTAAACTGCACTCCGTATAGGTAATGCCTCCATATTTTCAATGCAAATATTACTGCGGCCAACTCCAAGTCATGAACTGGGTAGTTCTCTTCATGTTTCTTCAATTGACGAGAAGAGTAAGCTATAACTCTTCCTTATTGCATTAAGACACATCCGAGGCCAATGCCAGATGCATCAGTGTATACCTCGAACTTCTCTCCTTCAACTGGTAGAGCTAAGACCGGGGCTGAAGTTAGGTGATCATTGAGAGCTTGGAAGCTTCTTTCACATTCCTCACTCCATTCGTAACGGATCTCCTTGCGAGTTAGCCTAATCAGTGGTACGGCGATCTTGGAGAAATCCTTGATGAATCGTCGGTAGTAGCCCGTAAGACCCAAGAAACTACGGATCTCGCTAGCATTGGTCGGTCTTTCCCAATCCTTTACAGCTTCAACCTTCGATGGATCTACGGATAAACCGTCTTTTGATATAACATGCCCTAAGAAAGATACTTCTTCTAACCAGAATTCACATTTACTGAGTTTTGCATATAACTGATCCATCCTCAATATCTGTAATGCAATCCTCAAATGATCCTCATGCTCTTCCTTGGTCTTTGAATAGATCAGTATATCATCAATGAAAACCACTATGAATTGATCTAGATGAGGCCTGAATATACTATTCATCAACTGCATAAAAGTAGCAGGGGCATTTGTTAGTCCAAAAGACATAACAACAAATTCATAGTGCCCATACCTGCTTCTGAATGCGGTTTTATAAATGTCCTCATCCTTGATCCTTAGTTGGTGATATCCCGACCTGAGATCAATCTTCGAAAAATACTTGGATCCAGATATTTGATCAAATAACTCATCGATTCTCGGCAGTGGATACTTGTTCTTGATAGTGAGATGATTCAACTGTCGATAGTCGATGCATAACCTCATGGATCCATCTTTCTTCTTTACAAATAGCACAGGTGCTCCCCACGGGGAAGTGCTTGGTCTGATAAATCCTTTCTTGAGAAGTTCCATCAATTGCTCCTTTAGTTCCTTGAGTTCGGCAGGGGACATCCTATAAGGTGCCCTAGAAACTGGGCCAGGACCAGGGATCAAGTCGATGGTGAAGGCCACTTCTCTTTGTGGGGGTAATCCAGGCAAATCTTCCGGAAACGCGTCCAGAAATTCTTGTACAACTGGGATGTCTTCTAGCTTAGTCTCCTTAGTCTCCTTAATGGTGACAAACGCAAGGAAAGATACACATCCTTTCCTTATTAGCTTGCTAGCTCGGAGAGACGAAATAAGAGGTGACTTGCTCCGACTCTTAGGGCTAGTATAGACTAGTTCCGGAAAGTCTTTGAAAGTAACTTTGCTGTTACGACAATCCACAGTTGCCTGATACTTAGATAACCAATATGCTCCCAATATGACATCATATTCCTTTAGGTCTAAACATATGAGGTCGATAGGAAGATTTCTTCCTTTTACCAAGACTTCACAGTTTTGATAATGGTGAGTAAGGTCAACTTTGCTTCCGAGAGGAGTTGAAAGAACTAATTTCATCCATTCCGGTTCCATGGTTAATGGATTAGCAAACTTCTTAGAAATAAAAGAATGCGAGGCACCAGTATCAAATAAAACATATGCAGACTTGGAACAAACTTTCAATGTACCTTCCACTAGACCGCCTTCATCTTGTTCTGTCTCCTTAATAGCTTGGAGACGTGCATTCTTTGTCACCGGGCGCTTCCCATCACCGGCTTGATCATTGAGTAGGGGACAGTCGGGAATCCGATGATCACGGCTCCCACAACGGAGACACGCTCCAAGTTTCCTCCAACATTCTTCGGCCTTATGTCCGGCCTTGTCACAGTGTTTACACACCACTTTAGAAGGTGTGGTGGTGATGGAGAACGGCTTGTTAATCTTTTTGACTTTCTTCTCCTGAGAAGACTCTCCTCCATTACTTGGCCTTTTCTTGTTGAAATTGGGTTTGAAAGTGCCGGAGCTAGTAACATTTTCCTTCTTGTCTCTCCCACGGATCCTATCAGATAGTTCCGTGGCATCCTCCAGTAGCTGGGCTCGTCGTACCATCTCCGAATAGACTTATATGTCCATCGGGGCCAGTTGTGTGATAAACTGGGGCCTGAGCCCATTTAGAAACCTTCTAGCTTTCATTTTCTTGGTACTGACTAAATGCTTAGCGTATCGGGATAACCTCAAGAATTGTGCCTCATACTCGGCCACCGATAATGATCATTGCTTGAGTGCGGCGAACTCGGCGGCCTTCTTCTCCTAGACTCGGTCCGAAAAATATTTATTGTTGAAATGTTCAACAAACTCCCCCCAAGTAACTTGTCCTTGATCTAATGTGGCTTCTACTGACTCCCACCAGCAGCGGGCGTCCCTTTCCAATTGAAACGTTACTAACAAGACCTTCTCTTGGTCCGTGCATTGCATAACCCGAAAGATACGTTCGGTCTCCCGGATCCAGTGCTCAGCGTCATCCGGATCAGTGGATCCCATGAACTTAGGAGGGTTCATGTTCTTGAAGCTTTGGTGGAGATTTTCTGCTCCACGATGTGCACCTCCTTGTGCCACTTGTTGAAGTGCCTGGGTCATGCCTTGCAGAGTGCGCTGCATGTTGCGCCACTGGGCACATTCGGCAGCCATTGTCCTACAATTACAATAACTATATTAATATGTGATGATGTTCAAAGGTTTTGATTCTAAGTTAACTTAACCCTTGGTTCTAACCAATCTCACCGGTTAAAGGTTTAAACCTATCCTTGGACTTGGGTTTCCTAGGAATTGAATATCCTAGGCTCTGATATCACAAAAACTATCACGCCCCGAGCGCAGAAGGAACCCGAAGTGCGTGACAAATTTATATCGATCATGTCAATCAGAGCGTTAGTGTATTCAACACAAAGACAGAGTGCGCAAAAGTAAAGATAACCCAGTCATTTATTCAATCACAACCTCAAAGTACTTCTATTACAAATGAAAATGCCAAGACTCAATAAAAGGAAAAAGTACAATGATTGACTCAAGAAATTAGAAAGATAAGATTAGTAAACGCTTGGATAGACGGAGAGCTCTAATCTCTTCACTCTTGACCTTCCCCATCCGATTGAGTCTCATCATCGGACTTACCTGAAAAATAGGGAAAAACACTAGATGGGCGAACGCTCAGTAGGAATTATATCTCAAGAGCTAGCTTGCTTTAAGTAAATTACATGTTACATGAATGCAATAAAGCTATGCATGTTTGCATAAAATGACAAGAGAGAGAGAGAGTATAACAAGAGATAATTGAGTGAACTAGCATGTCTTTTAAGAACTTATATCAATAAATGTCAAGATATTAAAGCAAGTATATTCATCATTTGATGTCGGGAATTGGCTATCACGTTTCAAGAAAGTATATAAATACCCTTTCCGGGTCACGCAAGTCATGTCATGTCAAGTCGAGTATGAGATTGTGGAATGTCTAATCAAGCTAGTCATGCACTTCGGTGCAATGCCACACCGTGATCATTACAACTCCCATGGGCACTAGTACTTTCGGGTGCTCCTCCCAAGACCAGATCGGGCCCTATATGTGCAGGCATTGATCGTGTATTTTTCGACATCCACTAAAGTTATAGCCAATATGGAGTTTCAAGGAATAAACTTGTATAACTTTAAGGTAGATCTTTGTGGAATAGCATTTCAAGGATTTGAACATGTTGTATAACGACGATAGTAACGGTATAATCACGATCAACGATAAGGTGCCATGACAATAAGAGTAAGCGCCTACATGAACATGGTTGCTTGTTCTTGTACATGATAAGGTGGATAGAATTAGTGTCCACAAGTACGGCGCACTTTTCTTAAAGGATATAAATGGTATGGATTACCCATCCCATTATTTCAAGAATATTCTCATGGCATACAAACAGCATGTCGTGAGGGCCGGTACACCATGTTTCTTTAGAGTGACATGGCGATTAAGTAGTGTCATGGGTTTTAATGGTACAACTAGCTCGGCTGCTTTGAGGGAATCTAAAGCTAGCGGAGTCTTACGGAGGTCTCTATGATAAAGTCACCAGTTCGAAGGATCGGAATATCCCACGGAGGGTTCATCTATCACCGAGAAATAATGGGTAATCGAATAAATAATAATAATGTGAAACGTGGGACTATATTCACTGAATGGAAATATAGTGCCTTAGTAATTAACTCACTCACAGTGGGTTATAGGAATCCGCGAAATCAGTAAATCAATAAATTGACGCCTGTGATTAAGTCTTCATTTCAGGAATTAACGCCTTTGGCTAGGTCGTCAGTTCCAAATATGATGACTATTCACGCCTTCGTTATATTGTTAACACAATGATTTTTAAAACATTCAAAAAATTTCAGATATCATATAAATGACGACTTAGATCAAGTCTTTAATTCAGTGAATAACGCCTTAGTTGTAGGCGTCTTTTAGAAAACTGACGGCATTGTCTATGTCATCATTTCAATAATCAAGTAGATTTCACGATATGAAAATCCATCGGGTTTTCACTAAGTTGACGCCTATGGGTGAGGGCGTCTGTTTCAATTGACGGCATCAGCACGGTCGTTATTTATAGTCATATGTCAATAACATGGATTTTGGGGTATTTTTAATCAAGAATCTAGAGATATGGATATATACAGAGACAAATAGCACGAATTTTCTAGGATGCTCATGCATTAATTCAGATTTGAAGGTTCATAGTTATTGAATTTTAGACGACGTGTGATCATGGTCTTTGACTAACTAAAAAGTCGTTAAATCAAAACAACGGATCAAGATCAAACTATATATATGCAATTACTTGTTATTAACTAAGTTTTGCATGAATCTTGAGAAAATCTACCTGGGTTGGTTGTAGTTGCTAGAAACGTGAAGAGGATGAAGAATAGGAACCAAAACCGATTCACTAGATATCAGGAAGAAGATGATAGCCCCTTTTTCAATCGGAGGCAAATCAGCAGTAGCAGTACTCAATGATAAGTATGTATCTTAGCCGTTGATGGTTTCACGCACAAGAGAACACCCAAGGAAGACGACGGCCTTCCTTCAACAAGAAGAAGAAGACTTCTTGCACCCTTCCTGTCGCAGACTACTCGCAGAAGGAAGAGGAAGAAGTAGATAGTTCTCCCACGTTTCCGTATGAAGAAGATAGTAGCGCAGCCCCCTTTGGCCCAAAGAAGCAGAAGGCTCCTACGACACTTTGAAGAACTTTGCAACCGCAGCAGGTTGTTGGGAGAAAAAAACACAACAGTATGTTTGATGAAGAAAAAGCTAATAGATTGGCTCGAAGGGGTTGGTATTTATAGGGTTTTGGAGACCCTATAGGGTTGGAGTTCGATTGGGAATAGCATTCCTAGTAGCAATCCTAATGGTATTAGTGTTCCCTTTATTAAAAGTTCGAAACACATAATAACTTAAGTGTTAGAATCTTCCGAGATTTTTATCTTTTTTTCGGGATGTGATCTAGATGGGAAATTTTAGGAGTATTAATTTTCCATATAATTAGTTTTCCAAAATTCTTTAGTCGAAAAAATGGCATTATTCATTTTTTTTAATTGACGACTTAGTTTAAGTCATCTTTTTTGCAATCCACGCTCATGACCATGGCGTCTTTTACATTTTGTTATTGCCTCACGCCACTGAAAGAAGCAAAATCGTGGTTATATCCTAGTAATCTTTATTAATATATCCTTTCTTATGCTATTTATACTTTAACTAATTAACGACATGCATTCTGTCGTCATTTACTTTGTACACGCCCATTGCTATGGGCGTCATTTGATTTTTTGTTTTTGGCATTTTCACTTAACCTTTCAAAGACTAATATTATGTATATATCCCTATTATCTCTATAATATTTTCACTAATTTATAAACAAAGACTTGTATTAAGTCATTTTTCTCCTTGTATACGCCTGCACGAAGAGGCGTTAATTAAGTTTTGGCCATTTCTCATTGCCCTTGAAAAGATCGAAATTGTATATATATGCCCATTCTTTTATCTTTCACATATCTTTAATGTATTTAACTCTTATATATATATATATATATCCCTCTTCCTTCTAATAAGAATAAAATATAGTAAATGTGGAATATTAAATTTTCTAAGTTAGTAATAAAATATAAATTGACATTTTCTTCAAAATTTAATGATTCCTAATTTAATTAAAATTATTTTGTGCATCAAATGGCTACTTAAAATAACATGTTATTCTTAAATTTATTATAATATAATGGTAAGGTCTATGAGTCCATTTCGTAAGACTTTTCAGGATGTAAGAGGGTTATGTACAAGGTCCAGGCCTCGTTTAATTATTATATATTTATATATTTTTAATTTATTTAGACTTTCTAGTCCTTTAATTTTCCAAGGTTGCTACACACGAGGATTGGATTGATACCTAGCACAGAGATAAACTGCAAAATGAATATCCGGTCTACTTGTTGTTAAGTACAAGAGAGAACCAATCATACCTCTAATCAACTTTGGCTCAACCGGTTTGCCTTTGCAATCCCTCTCCAGTTTTATGGTGGTTGACATTGGTGTGGCATATGGCTTCACATCCTCAAAATCATACTTCTTCAAGAGCTCCAGCAAGTATTTCTTTTGGTTAATGAAGATTCCATCCTTCCTTTGTTGAATTTGTAGCCCCAAGAAGTAATTCATCTCACCCATTAGACTCATCTCGAATTCATCCTGCATCAACTCAGAAAATTCCTTGCACATAATCTCATTAGTAGAGCCGAAGATAATATCATCAACATAAACTTGAACAAGAAGCAAATCATTTTCAGAGTGCTTAGTAAATAGGGTCTGATCAACATAACCCCTCTTGAAACCATGGTCAATCAAGAAAGAACTCAGATGATCATACCAAGCCCGTGGGGCTTGTTTTAGACCGTACAAGGCTTTATCTAGTTTAAACACATGATTTGGAATTTTTATGTCTTCAAACCCTGGAGGTTGCTCAACAAACACCTCGTCCTTGATAAAGCCATTTAAAAACGTGCTCTTCATATCCATTTGATACAATTTGAAATTTCAAGAGCATGCAAAAGAAAGTACAATGCGCACGGCTTCAAGGCGAGCAACCAGAGCGAATGATTCATCAAAATCGATCCCGAGCTCTTGGCTATAACCCTTGGCCATGAGTCGGGCCTTATTCCTAATAACCACACCTTGATCATTCAACTTGTTTCGGAATACCCATTTTGTTCCGATCACGTTGTGGTTATAAGGAGGGGGCACTAGTTTCCACACCTCATTCTGTAGGAATTGGTGTAGTTCCACGTGCATAGCCATCACCCAAGAATCGTCTTTTAATGCAGCATCGATATTCTTGGGTTCTACTTGTTATGTGAGTGCAACGGCATTTAGTGCAAGCATAAGTTTCAAAGATGAGCGAGTTCTTATACCTTCATCTACCTTACCCAGAATATTTTCTACTGCATGGTCTTTGATGTACTTCTAACAGCGAGGCAGATCTGGGTGAATTTGAGGTGCATCTCTCAATTGTTTTGTATTAGGTTCCTCAACTTCATTCTCTTCCTTGGTTGTTGTTCCTGAGGTTGAAGGATCATTCTGTTTTTCTTTGTTTACATCCTCTTGACCTTTGGCCTGCAAAAAATCTGATTCATTAGTAATTGTAATAGAGCCCTTGGACACACTCTCATCAACAATCACATGCGGACTCTCTTCTATCACTAAAGTTCTTTTATTAAAAACACGATAAGCCCGTGAATTGTTAGAGTAACCTAAGAAAATTCCAACATCACTCTTTGCATCGAATTTCTCTAAATCATCCTTACCATTATTCAAAATGTAACAGGTACTCCCAAAGGTTTTAAAATATGAGATGTTCGGTTTCTTACCCTTGTAGAGTTCATAGGGTGTTTTATTTACAAATGGCCTTACCATCGCGCGGTTTATAATGTGACACACCGTATTTACCGCTTTAGCCAAAAAATATCGAGGAAGGTTCCGCTCACTCAGCATTGCTCTCGCCATATCTATTAGTGTGCGGTTCTTCCTTTCAACTACGCCATTTTGCTCCGGCGTCCTTGGTGCAGAAAAATTATGAATGTATCCTTCCCTCCTGTAAAATTCATCAAAATTACTATTGTCAAATTCACGCCCATGATCACTTTGCAATCCGGTAATCATATATCCTTTCTTATTCTGAATTCTCTTGCAAAAGGCTTGGAATTCCTACAAAACATCACTTTTACTACTTAGAAATATAACCCATGTAAAATGAGAAAAGTCATCAACAATGACAAAACCATAACACTTACCCCCTAAGCTATGAGTCCGAGTTGGACCGAATAGATCAAAATGTAATAACTCCAAGGGGCGAGTAGTGGAAATGATGTTTTTGGACTTAAATGAAGATCTGGTCTGCTTCCCTTTGGTGCATGCTTCACAAATCTTATTTACATCTAATTTTATTTTGGGAAGCCCTATGACAAGATTATTTCTGCACAGTTTTGAAATAAGACTACTACTAGCATGCCCTAATCTTCGATGCCAAACCCAAAAATCGTGAGCATCATTGGCAACTAAACACAAGTGTTTCCATGGAATCTCGTTCAAGTCAATTGTATATACATTATTTTTCCTAAGGCCTAGAAATTTTATTTCATTTGTGAGACTATCTACAATTGTACAATATGATGATTCAAAAATGACTTTATGTCCCCTATCACATAGTTGACTGATACTCAGAAGATTATGATTGAGACCATCTACTAACAAAACATTGTCGATAGTATTGGAGTTATTTACACTTACCTTTCCGATACCAACGATCTTACCTTTGACATTCCCGTTGAAAGCAACAAAACCTCCTTCTTTTTCTTTAAGCTCAGTAAATACCTTCTTATTTCTGGTCATGTGCCTCGAACAGCCGCTATCTCAAAACCATTGTGAATCTTCGGCTTTGAGGCATCCCTACAACAAGATAACAACTCATGGAACATTCTTTGGTACCCAAACTAAGTTGGGTCCAACTTTGTGAGTTTTATTCTTCACGGCCACAATTCTTGATTGATAAGCATAAAGTTCATCATCAGAACGCAGAATTTGACAAAATGACATGGTATGTACAATTCTACCACAATAGTGACATATGGTCCTCTTTCTCCTTGTGTTGCCTTGTTTGTATGCAAAATATTTTTTCTAATTTGTGCTGGATGATGCTTTTGGGTTGTTCTTTACAAGCAAGGCATCATGGTTGGCATGCATGAATGATGTCATTACTTTATGTTCTAATGGTTTCTTTTTCACCGGCTCGTATCCAATTCCTTCCTTTCAAAAATTGGTCCTAATTCCTAGAACCATATCAAGATTTTTCTTTCCTTTCATCAACCTTGACATACCATCCTCCAAGTCCTTAATCTTGTTATTCAATGTGAGGATCTTTTGTTCAGATTGAGTTAATTTTTCATGACAGACAGAAATTTGATCTCTCAATATTTCATTGTCGTTATTGATTTTCTCATTTTCAACTTCAAGAGCATGAACTTTATCACTTGGACTGTTAGACTCATTCCCTTTTTCATAACCATTTGACAAGTTTTGTTTCAGAATTTCAAATTTTTCCATGAGCTGCATGTTCCTTTCTTCATGAATTTTGATGGTGTCGAGCATGCTTTGATTTTGAGTTTTCAGTTCTTCACAGATTTTTTCTAACTCCACACATCTCTCACTTGATTCATTAACTTGACTTATTGAGTTCATTTTCCTTTTAAGTTGCTTGTTTTCAGATCTCACTTTCTTGAACTTAGCATATAGAGCAACGTATTTAGATTCCCATTGTTCAATGGTGAGAGTATCTGAGTCAGAGGTTACCTCTTCAGTTTCTTCCTCGTGTGCCATGAGACACTTGCTTTGCATTAGTTCCTCTAGCTCGTCAGTATCCTCATCATCTTCTACTTCTTCGTCGCTCCAAGTAGCGACCATGGCTTTTGACTTCTTTTCTTTCTCCTTCTTGAACTTTTTCTTCAACTCAGGACATTCGCCATGAATGTGGACAGGTTTTTTGCATTCATAACAAATGACCTTGTTTAGCTTACTAGCTTCTGGCTTGCACTTTTTGAATTATCTTTTGAACTTCCCCAGGAATTTTTTCTTAGCTCTCAGAAATTTTCTAACCTTTCTTGTTAGCATAGCAATGTCCTCCTCATCTACACTGTCTTCAATGGAATCCTTGTCGCTTGAGTTTGATTCTATTGAGTTTGCTTTCAAGGCAATTGACTTCTTCTTTCTACTTTCTTCCACATTCCTCTTGATATTAATCTCATAGGTCATAAGCGACCCTATGAGTTCATCTAGTGACAAAGTCGACAAGTCCTTGGAATCCTCGATCACCGTCACCTTAGTGTGCCGGGCTGGTGATAGAGACCTCAATAGCTTGCGAACCAAATCTGAATTTTTATAATCCTTTCCCAATGCCTTCAATCCTTTGGTGATCTCCATAAGTTGGGCGAACATCTCTGAAATGCTATCTTCTAGCTTCATCTGAAACAATTCGTAGTCTCTGATCAAGAGATTTACTTTTGTTTCCTTGACCTCGGATGTCCCCTCATAAATGAGCTTTAGTTTATCCCACATTTCTTTAGCACTAGAACACATGGAGACACGAGCATACTCGTTAGAATGTATCGCACATTGAATAATATTCAAAGCATTAAAGTTCGTTGTAGATTTCTTAATATGTTCCTCAGACCATTTTTCTTCATCTGGTGGCAAAGCATGTGGGCCTTTGTTGACAACGGTCCAGATCTCATGACTTTAAGCATGAAGAAATACAGTCATTCAATTTTTCCAATAACTGTAGTTCATCCCGTCAAAGAATGGTGGTCGGTGAATTGAATGCCCATCGGGCATCATCCCTTTGTTTGCCATTTCAAAGGATCACTCTAGGAACCGTGATGTTCACAAGAATTAGAGTCTAGGCTCTGATACCAATTGTTGTCCCATTGAATTGGCAAGCAAGAGGGGGGTGAATTGGTTGCCACCAAATAAAAATTAATTGTATGAAGGACAATATCAAAAATTGTCTTCGATAATAATGTTGACCCAAGGAAGTGCGAACAGATTGGAAAATGTGATAAACACACACTAAGACCCACCAATTGATCTCACAGATGCAAATGATGAACGTGTTAAGAATGATAATACCATAGCATAACGCACATCAAGCAGATACCACAAGCAAACACATAAAGAGGCAAACCACAAGAGACGATAATTTTTTAGGTGGTTCGGATGCACCCAAGTGCGATCCTACCCACCCCTCTCAACTCGAGAGGATTCCACTATCACCACGCTGCGTAAATGCAGCAAGAACACACACACACGAGGTCAAGGACCCCAAAACACACGCGCCTTCGCAAGAGCGACAAGAGGCGCCCACACTCGGAGATAAGATCTCCACTTACACATACAAATATATCTTGAGAGTTTGTAAAACTAGATTCAAATGTATACAATAAGCTCAAATAAAAACACAACAAGCATTGATAGAATTTCCCCCTTGATATATCACTGAATCCTTGGCTTGGAGTGATGAGGTAAAACTGGTCGATGAAGCTTCTTGCTGATGAGAGGTAGATGATGATGAAGACTATGCCTGGATGAAGGATTTAATAAGGGAGTGCCTTCAGAACTCAAGTCCACAGGTTGGGAGGATGTTCTCCTCCTCTTCTCTTGCAGTTCTCCCCCTAGGCTGTGTTCGACGGTGACTCTCCTTGGAATGGACGCTCAATACACGTGTGCTGCCTCTCCTTCTCTCTTTGATGGGATGCCCTAATCATTGGCTTTTATACTCCACACAAAAGTGTTTGAAAAACCAGGAGAATAATCAAATTTTTTTGCTCCCATTGGCCAGGGGAGCGTGTGCCATTTTTCTGCACGAAAAGGAACCAAAAATAGGAGTTAATCCCATATTTGATGATTAGGTGGCTAAAGCAAGGTTAAATTAAATCAAACACATGGATTTCCATCTAACACTGATTGGGAAAGTGATTGGGTTAGGTATTAACCTTGAACAAAGCCTAAGAATTCAAAAAACCCACAGCCTTTATAAAAATTGCACGTGAGGGCGAAAGCAGAGAAGGTGTCGACCCCTTTGACAAGGGGGGACAACCCCCTGAAAAACTAAGTTCTGTTTGGAAAACTGGGTTACAGGTGTCGACACTTTTGTGAGGGGGGGACGTCCCCTTTTCAGACTAGGTTCTATTTCCAGAACCCAGAACTCAAGGTGTCAACCCCTTTGGAGTGAAGGTGTCGGCACTTTTAATCACCTCTTTCTATTAGGATCCAACAGACACAGGTGTCGACCCCTTCTTGACAGGGTGTCGACCCCTTAATGCAAATGCACAGAATTAGCAGGAAACTAAGGAAAACATGTGTCTCAATGATATAACCCATTGCTCACCTACCTTGATGAATTCTATGAAGATAAAAGAATCCATTTTACCTCAAAATCTTAGAGCCAAATGAAGCATGAAGTAAAGATAGGAATGATCTCACCTTTCCTATCCCAAACCTCCTTTCTTATCGGTTCACTTGGAAGTGTTTATATGAGCACTTTTTTAATGTTTTTGCTTGGCTTGCTGCACAATTCAAACTGACACTTATAAAGAGATAAGATACTCATCCATCAAGCAACAAAGAGAAGTCACACATGAAAAATATTGGAATAGCATTTTGTCATCGTCAAAATCAACATGGGGAACAACACCAACAAATATGCTACCTTCAATTCTCGTCATCATCGGCGGGATCGATGAACAAGCCATTGACTTGGACCTTCCGTCCCCGTCGATAAACAAACCTTTCTTGCTTCGACATCTAACCCATGCCGACGAATATACTACCTTCGATTCTCATCATCATCGATGAAATCGATGAACAAACTGTTGACTCGAGCCTTTCGTCTGCATTGATAAATAAACCTTTCTTACTTCGGCATCTAACCCATGCCGACGAATATACTACCTTTGATCCTCGTCATCATCGGCGAGATCGATGAACAAACCTTCGACTTGGACCTTTCATCCCCGTTGATGAATGAATCTCTCTTGCTTCGGCATTTAGTCAATGCCGATGAACATACCTTCGATTCTCGCCATCATCAGCAAGGTCGATGAACAAAACCTCTGACTTGGACCTTTTGTCCTCGTCAAAAGAACAATTTCCTTTACTTTGACATTTAACCAATGCCGATGAATAAACTATCCTCGATTGTCGTTACCATCAGCGAGATCAATAAATAAAATCTCCAACTTGGACCTTTCATCTCAGTCGATGAATAAACCCCTTTCTTTCTTCGGCATTCAATCCAGTAATGATGAATGAGTCACGTTTTGCAATAGATACCAAAAGGTGATTGGCAGGCATCTCAATGACCCTAGGCTACCTAGCCGAAGCTTTTTCGTAAAGAAAGGTTTGCCTCCACCCAGAATTAGGGTTTCTACATGGAAAGGTTTGTGGCGCGGTGGAGTGAACCCCTCATCCCTTCTTTGAAGGAGTGAGTGCTCTCCTACCCTAACAACCAAACATATCCCTGACGAGTGGCGGGTCTTCCCCTCCCTCGGAGGCACGTTCCTTCTCTATGACATTCAATGCAGAATAGCTCAGGCCAATGTACATACATATATAAAAAAAAGAGGAAAGAAGCAACATCTTGTTAATGAACAGAGCAAGGCACAAATTCGTGAAATTTCATTCCATGCAAAAAGAGGCATTACAGAGTCCCGCAGGGCATTCCCCGGCATATACAAAAGTGCCAAAATAAAGAAAAGATAAGATAAAATAAAAGCCTAAGGGGGCTAAACAAAATACTGGATTATGGCCAGCGAAATATGTCTTCAAAATCCAAAAGCTCTACAAATGGCGTCGATGCCTGCTCTTGAAGGCGTCCCTCTTCAGCCTGAAGCCTGCTCAACTCCCCTTGTAGTGAGGTGACTTGGCCTTCTGCCACTGTCAGCTCCTCAGTGTTCTGAGTGGACACTTCCTCCAAAAACTCCAACTCCTTATTAATGGCATCCAGCTCCGCTTGCAGTGCCTTCATCTGGCCGTTTAAGAACTTGGCGCGCTCAGATGTACCCGTGACAATCTCGCGGTGTCTTGCGATGGTCGACTGCGGAGGTTCCAAAGCAATTTGACATTCAATTTTTTGCAATCTTATAGCAGCCCGTCGGTCAACCAGGACGCGCCCCAGAAAGTCTCAGCCGTTCACAAATTTGAACAAAAGAATTACCCGTTGAGTCCATATCTCTAATGGGCACCCTAATGCCTGAAGACCGATTGTGCGATCTCCCGCAGCTAAGGATAAGAGAAGGCCAGTTGAGATGCAACTATTTACCGCAACGTCTGTAAGTTTTGCCAAACTAGCTCGTCTGAAGAAACAAAACCAAAAGACGTAGTCAGCGGCAGATGAAACTCAACCTCGCTGTCAACAGTGGCCCACAGATCGGCATCAACAATAGAAGAAGAAGATGGCAAAGCTGGCAAAGCCTCTATGGCTTGTGCCTCGATAGCTGTTTCCTATCCTACCGGCTCTGCTTCCTATGGGGTAGCTTCCTCTAGCACGATCTCACTGGGCAGTTCTAGAGCTACCCCGAACTCAGGTTCAATACCCCGCTCTTCAATGCTCAGGAGTGCCGGAATAGACACATGTACTGCCGTAACCGTAAAAGCTAAAGCTCGGGCAGAATCTACTTCAGGCCTTAACTCGAGAGTGCGGCCAAGTCTTGAAGTCTTGTCCTGCATATTTAGGTCGATCAGCGCTACATCAACCCCTAGTAGAGCTCTGACAGCCACAGGCCATAGTACGGGCACAATATCTTTGGAAGCTACAGACGCGGCAGGTGAAGGACTTAATGCTTGAACCGGGAGAGCACTGCTGATAATAGGAGCTGGTATCTCGACGAGAGTAGTCGGCATCTGAAGAAATAGAATAAGCAAAGAGGGTTGGATTGTCATGCCCCGAACCGATAGCAGCGGAAGAATGCTCGGAACGTGGCAGCAAAACAGCCATGGCAATCAAGGCAATTTACAAAGGCACGATATATAATTGGACAAAATATAATTTCATTTCAAATATAAGTTTATTACAAATTGTTCTCCAGCTAATAGACTCAATAAAAGAAAATTACAATGGACTCTTGACTAACTAAACTTGCATAAAACTTGGAGGGATCATCTAAATGGCCGGAGTTCTCTTCACTCTTGCCCTTGCCCATCTTGGTCGCACTCGTCCTCATTATTACCTGAAAAACATACTAGGTGAGCGAACGCTTAGTAGGTCTTATATCTCTTGCTCCAAGCTAGATTTAAGTAATTAACAATTTAACATGAAATGTAGATCATGCAAGGGTACAATAATCAAGAACTATAATGGCACGAGATAGATCAATAATTTAGAGATAATTTCAAGAACTATAAAGGAAATAGATAAGACAATACTTGGGAAATAAATTCAAGGACATTCATGAAGAGACAATAACAAGTATTTCAATAAGGTGCTCGCTTTCACAAGAGCATATCGTGAGACTATCATTTGTAAGATTGGCCATATGTACATAAGAGTTCAAATATTCGAGTCGTGAACATGTCATTCATTTGTGGAAGTGTCATACATAAATCTTGATTTTCATTCGTGCAATGCCACACCCAATCAATCATAATACCGACACATGTTTGGACTTTGCCTCGTCCATGGGATTAGATCCGGACCCCGTCACTTTTGTTCTAGCATTGAGTGTCAAGTTTGTTGGACCCATAGCCCATTTTAAATTCTAGACCCATTCCACGTCAATTAATGGCCAAAAGATTTCCAAAGATCAAGTCATGTAGGAATTGTTGAGTTTCTCTAGGTGATTTTGATGATAACAAAACCCCAGACGTGTTTTCTATCTCGTGCCGTGTACACTTGCAAGAGCGAAACACAAGGATGACAATAAGGCCCATTTTCATCATGGGGAATGCAAATAATGATCAAGCTTCCAAGATGCCCAGAATAAGTCCAATGAACTCAAAATGAATGAACCAAGATGGACATACAATGCCTATATGATATGGATATGTTTTATTGGGGTAACAAATCTGTTTTGCAGGTTCTCCAGAGTTCGGTTGACCAAAGAAGCTGGATCGTTCAACCAATGTACCCAGAACCCAGAACTCTGTAGAGTTACAAAGTTCGGTCGACTGATGGCTCAAGTTCGATCAACTGATTCTCCCAGAATTGAAACGTCATGTTGCCATTAGCGATCGGCCAACTGACCCTTGTACTTCGGTCGACCAAACCCTTCGAAGTAGCAAATGTTGACTTTTGAATTCCACAACGTGGGCAGCCATCTCTTTTGGACTTTTGAGTCCCAAAGTCCCCTAATCTGCCAGGAAACGTGGATCTATGTCTTGTCATGTCCCTTGACCAACCCAAGTGTTATAAAAATACATCTTTAGGGCAAGAAACCCTAATCATCCAAGGAAATCAAAGGAAGGCTATCAAGGGAGAAAGAAGGCTGCTGCAAACACTCCATGAATAGTACTTCATCCAACAATTCTTCATCAAGCTCCAAGCATTTGAAGATCCTTTTGAAGCCAATCAAGTGGGAATCAAGTGGCGAAGCAATCCTTGCCTTAAGATCTACAACTTTCATCAAAGGGGGAACCTAGATCTGAGCTCTTTCCTTCATATTCATTTTCTATTTTGTATTAAACTTCAAGTGTGTTCTTGTTCTATATTTGTGAACATCTAGTGTGTGTGTGTGTGTGTGTGCATCGTTTCAGATCTACACGTGTGTGTGTGTGTGTGTGTGTGGATCTATCCAGCTCTGTGTGTGGGGTTTGTATCTTGTAATCCCTTACAAGATAGTGTGTGAATTCTTACGGATCGTGAGGGGTGGACGTAGGTTGCCGTCGTTGCATCCGAACTACCTAAAAATCACGGTCCATTGTGTGGTTTGATCTATTTCTTCTACCCCCATTCTGTGTGATTGTTCGTGCGTATTAATTCTTTCGTGTTTGTTCATTCAGATCTAGCATAATCGATCTTTTCTATAATAGATCTTTGGTATATCGAAAGGTTGGTTTGAATTGACAAGGCCAATCTTGTCAGGACGATAACACCTTGCGTGAGTAGGATCTTCGGATTCATACCTCCACCTAGTACCGAAGAACTATCGTGGTGATAGATTTTGATAAATCTAATATGTGATTTAACAGATCCGAGTTTCTAAATTGCTATTTCATCATATCTATTCAAATCGGGTATAAGTCCTTTAAAAATTATAATCACCCAATTCACCCCCCCTCTTGGGTGTCATTGATCGCGGGACTTCAATTGGTATCAGGGCTATGGCTCTATTTTTCATAGATCTAACGATCTAGAGAAAGATCCAGATCAATGGCTAATCAAGTGTTCACTTTGAATTCTCCACCTGTGTTTCATGTTTCTAACTTTACTCTATGGTTGGGAAGAATGTGCAGTCTAGTCAACTCATATGACCCTAAGCTATGGATGCTTATTTCTCATGGTCCTTATGAGTTGCCTGAAGACGAATCAGTTTGGACTATAGATTATGAGTCTAAACATGACAAAAATTGTTTGGTTCTAAATTTGTTCACTACTGCAGTTAATGCTAATAGTTTTCCCTTTGTCTCCAGCTACAGCTCCGCAAAGGACATGCTGGATGGCTTGGCTGGCTTCCATGAAGAGAAGGAAGATAGATGTCTCATGGTAGGCATGAGTGATCGTAGCAGTGATCAGCAGAGTGGATCATCATCAGAGGCAAGATCGGATTCTGATAATATATCCTTTAATGAGTTATTGGATGCATTCAATGAGCTTGCAGGTAAATATAAGAAATTAAAATCTGAGACTAAGAAATTGAAAAATAAATCTGAGTCTTGGTTACATGAGTTAGATCTTTATAAGAAACAAGCTACATGCATGCAATCCGAAAATGAAAGCCTTCTTGCTAGAATCTCTGAATGTGAGTAAATTGAAAAGGAGCTAAAAATTAAACTGAACTCTGATTATGATGATCAGAAATTTGTAGATGAATTGGTTTTGAATAATGGACTGGCTAAGGAAAATGAAAAGCTTCAGAAATAAAATGAGAACTTGAAGGAACTGAACACAGCCATATCGGAAAGATTGTTGGTTCTAGAAATAGGAAAATATGTGGCTGCAAATGAGTCTGAAAATGTGAATGGATTAAGCCAGGAAGTAGATAGCCTTGAGACTGTTAATGCAATGTTGAATGTAAGGATTGCTACTTATGAAGAAAAACTTATCAGTGCAGAATTACATATTTCATCTCTTTAATCTGAAATTCATGAATTGAATAATTCACTGTCCAAATTTGTAAATGGAAAAGAAAACTTGGACAAATTGCTGGGCATGAAAGTGAATTTTTAAAGAAAAGGGCTGGGATATAATCCTGTGAACAAAAAGAAATTTCAGAACAAGTTATACACTTCAATTGTTCACAGCACATGTACACCTAGCTCCTCCAAATCAAACTCCCAGCAGCACAATATGCCAAGAATTCAACAAAATCTGAAAAATAGTGTGAATGTCCTAAATGTGCATGCTAAAAACATTCATGTTAAACCCCATGCATCTAAGAAAAGGAATGTTTCTTGTCTCTACTATGGAAAATATGGACACATGATGCATGATTATTTTATTATGAAAAATGATGATTTGAAAGCATGCAGGAACAGAATTGGCTTTAAAAATGTAAATCAGTCATTTACCACAAAACCTTCCATGCATTGTAATCACTGTGGTAAAAGAGGTCATACAGTTTCACACTGCTGGCTGCTGAAGAAGAAAATGAATTTTCGTGCTGACAAAGATAAATTTTCTCCACTCACAGGGAAGCATGCTAATAACCTGAATAAAATTTATGTCAGGTCATATGTGAATTGTGACTACTGTGGTAAGGTAGGTCACAAGATGAATGATTGCTTCATGTTAAAGCATGTTGACATATTATTTTTAGAAAATCTGTTATTCAATCAATAATGAAGAAAAGAAGTTCTCATTCAACACATCATGCCAACACACACAAACTGGTCGAGCCAATGAGCAAAAGAAATGTAATGTCACGTGCTCCTTGCCATTACTGTGGCAAATCCGGGAATAGAATGTGTGATTGTTTTTTGTTGAAACATGATGATCTATGTGTCCAAAAGTTGGCAAGACGGCCCACTATAATTGCTACTAACTCACAAGGACCCAAAAGGATTTGGGTACCTAAGAATACAAAATGAGAAATCTATTTTGCAGGTGTGCCTTGGAATAAGAAGTGTGAAATATGTTTTCAGTCAAGAAGGTAAGGCACACGGGCCAAGCAACATATGTTAGGGTAAAAGAAAAACAAAAAATTGAAATCTGAACGTTCAGGTGATATCCCTCTCACTTTTTCTAGAAACTGTGTTATCTGTTCATCTGCTTTGTGATGTATCTTTATGTGATAATGCATATGTCTGTATGTACATTTCATCTATAGTTGCTTGCATATCCCTGTGCATATCATCTGTCATATAGTGTCCAACTGAGGGGGAGTTGAATGATTTGTTTTCATGTCATAATGCATTGCGATCTTCATGTCTTCATCATATCAATGACTACATGGTATATCAAATGGTGATATGTGGAAAGGCAGGTTAAGCTTGTCTGGAAACTATCACTACGCGTGAGATGATCTTGGGATCTAAGTTCTCCGTCTAGTACCATGCGTCAATTATTCAAAGACTGCATATGGCATTAGAATTTAACTGAACATTTGAAAATTATTGCACATATTAAGGGGGAGTCGCTAGCTTAGTCATGTAATTTTTTATGAATATGAATTGAGACTGACAAATCAAGTCATTTCAATTTTGGATGCAGGTCACATTCTCAAACTCAAGTAAAGATGGACTATCTCAGGTCAAATATGAATCAACTCGAGGAATCCATTGCAAGGATGAAGTTGATTAGGATCCCTCAATTGAAACACTCTAAGAGCAACGAATGCAACACCCCGATCTGCCTAGATCTTCAACACTCTTAAAGGATCACCCTGTTGATAACATCATTGGTAATCCTGTAGATGGTGTAAACACTAGATCCTCACTAAGGCTAGTGGAAGAAGAGGATTTGATGGCTTTTATTTCTCAAGAAGAGCCTAAGGATGTCCATGAAACTCTTCAAAACGAATCTTGGACCCAGGCTATGCATGAAGAGCTACACCAGTTTGAAAGAAATAAGGTGTGGTCTCTCGTGTCGCGTCCTAAGAGTCATCACATTATTGGAACCCGTTGGGTTTTCAGAAATAAGCTAAATGATACGAGATTGGTAGTTAGGAACAAGGCCCGGCTTGTGGCCAAAGGGTATAGCCGGGAGATGGGTATTGATTTTGATGAGTCTTTTGCACCGGTTGCTAGATTAGAAGCAATCCAGATTCTTCTATCCTATGCTTGTTCTCATAACTTGAAATTATTTCAAATGGATGTTAAATCTACTTTTCTTAATGGGTATATCAAAGAGGATATTTTTTGTAGAACAACCTCCCGGTTTTGAAGAGCCAAAATATCCACAACATGTATACAAGCTGTAGAAAGCCTTGTACGGATTGAAGCAAGCACCAAGGGCATGGTATGAAAGGCTCACCTCATTTCTAATTGAAAATGATTTCAAGAGATGTAAAGTTGATCAAACACTCTTCACAAGAATGTCAGGTAAAGACATATTAGTAATTCAAGTGTATGTTGATGATATCATTTTTGGATCTACTAATGATGCCTTATATGATGAGTTTGCACAAATAATGCAGGGTGAATTTGAAATGAGCTTAATAGGTGAACTTACATTTTTCCTTGGATTGCAGGTAAAGCAAACATCTGAAGGCATTTTCATTAACCAAGTCAAATACACCATGGAGCTTTTAAAGAAATACGGAATGGCAGATGCAAAACCAATGTCAACTCCGATGGCCACAACCACGAAGTTAGACAAAGATGAAAAGGGTAAAATAATAGATCCCACATTGTTTCGAGGTATGATCGGATCACTATTGTACCTTACAGCATGTCGCCTTGATATTCAATACAACGTATGTCTCTGTGCTTTTTTCAGTCATGCCCTAAAGAGTCTCACTTATTGGCTGTTAAACGGATTTTTCGCTATTTGATTGGCACAGTAGACTTCAGCTTATGGCTTCCCATCGGTAGCTCATTTGATCTGATTGCATACACCGATGCGGATTATGTTGGATGTATTTTTGATCATAAAAGTACTAGTAGGTACTATCAATTTCGTGGTGGATGCCTAGTTTCATGGGCTTCCAAGAAACCACATTCAGTAGCTCTCTCAACGGCTGAGGCTGAGTATGTAGCCGCCGGAAGTTGTGGAGCCCAAGAACTTTGGATCAAAAATCAATTACTTGATTTGAATATTGAAATAAAATTTGTTCCGATTTTATGTGATAATACCAGTGCAATCAACTTGTCTAAAAACCCTGTTCAACATTCTAGAACTAACACATTTACATCTGGCATCATTTTCTGAGAGATCATGTAGGAAAAGGGGTCTTTAAATTGAGATTCATTGACACACACAATCAGTTGGCTGACATCTTCACCAAACCCCTAAACCAGAAACATTTCAATAAAATCAGAAGAGAACTTGGCATGTGCAAGGGTGAGAGCATACATACCTAAGTCTGCATTAAGGCTAAGTCTTGCATATGTAGAAAAACTAGTTGCATAAGGGGTAGATTGCATAGAAAAACATGCATACCTTGTGTGTAAATTTCTGGTTTCTTGTATGTTCAAATACCACCATTGTATGCTTGATTGTAATTATTTATGTAGCCCTTCCTTGAAATTTTTATAAGGCCAATAATTCCTTGATAAATAAATGTGGACCTAGTGACCTGGGGATCCGAGGCAGTTACTGAGGGGGAGTTTCAGAAAAACTCCTTAAGCCAAGTCATCTCAGTAATCTCACTCATTCCATTCATTCATAAAACAAAAAAGGAAAGTAGGTGTTTAAAAAAAAAGGAGACAAGGGAAGAATGAATCAAAAAAAAGGAGAAAAGAAAAAGAAAGGATGAAGGAGTTCAAAAAAAATGATGAAGAATGGGGTAGGCCGACCATTTCCGTCGAACGGTCGACCTAAACCGGCGAACTGGACCGACCGACCCCGCGTCCGAACCCTTTTTAAACGGGTTTTTCATCCTATCTCTCATCTCATTCGCCCTCTTTCACTCCCACAAGCCCTTTCTTCAACCCTAGAACTCTCAAACACCCATTTCCAGCACTAGAACTCCATCATTCTTCTATCCGCACAAGATCACGCTCGTCCGTTGTCTTTCGACACCGAATCTGTGCGGAGGCTTGTGCATCCTCGAAGCTTCTTCTCAGGGTTCTAGCTTGTGGAGAAGATCTTTCCATCATCTTTGGTGTGTCATCCGGTCTCCATCTACTCCCAAGGGAAGAGATTAGCCTTCTAACGGCTTCCACAGCAGTTCTCGAGTCTAGATGGCGCCTAGACGATGCTTCTTCCATGACCCTCGGAGGTCTACCAGGAGGGAGTCTAGCTCCAGAAGAGGTGAGGACCCCGTTCCTCCACCAGAGCAGGCACCCGCACCTCCACGTGCACCGCCACTACACCCACGGCCAATACTCAACCCTCGTCTGGTCGATTTTTGTGAGATGAATGAACTCTTCCCATATATAGGTGTTGTTTTTGAGGTTCAAAATGGTTGGATTGATTTTGTAACAAGGTATACCATATATTATCTAGGCCTTGTTCAACAATTCTATGGAAATTTATTCATGAGAAATGAACATTTATACAGTGTTGTCAAAGGGGTTGAAATTCCAATAAATCTTGATCTATTTGAGAGCGCCCTAGGAGTTTCTTCTAGGAGCGAAGATATGATCTTTGGTCATGGTCACATTGAGGAAACTTTCATCCTCAAGACCTGCAGCGAATACGTGCATGGAGTTAGCAATTTGATCACGCTGAATGCCAACTACTTCCCTCCATTGCAGTGTATTTTGCATCATATGTTTACTACACTAATCTATCCAAAGGGCGGAAGCCAAAATGAGGTGATAGAAGTGCACAAGTTTCTGTTTTATTATGTGATGAACGGGGTGACTATAAACATGGGTCACCTTATGAAGGATTTAATTGGGCCATCCCATACACAATGCAAGAGATCTTTGCCTTATGCATCTTAATTAACAGGAGTATTCATTTATGCCGGGATCAGCTTGGCCAATGAAGTGTCCATTCAAGTACGACAGGATGATGTTTACAACAAACACAAGCTATTCACTTCTTTTGGATATTATCGGGGTCCCGATGGAGAGCTACATAGACATGTGAGAGTTTATGGAGAAGAATCTGAAAATGATGAAGAAGAACAGCAAGGCCAGCAGAATGATCAGGGGAAAGCCCCACCTCCAGTTCAGGTGGAGGAGCAGCCTCCTCCTCCTCCTCCACAGCATTCAGATCCGGAGGTACCTTCATAGTTCCATCACGGGGAGTCCTCCATTCAAGGTGCTGGACAGCCCTCTTGGGCATACTTCTAGGGAGTTGATAGGCGACTAGCTAGAATAGAGACTACGATGGATACTTTTGGGGAGCAACTTTCTACCTTTGGGAGTCACATTGACACCTCTTTTGCCACTTTTGGCACTATGCTTGATTCTATGTCTGGCCGAATTGACTCTTTCTCCACAGTCTTGGATACCCTGTCCACTCATATGACTACTCTCTCCACCAGACATGAAGACTCTTGCCAGGCCTTTCACCTCATGAACCGCACTCTTGTAGACATCTAGCACCGTGGCCGGGCTCATGCGGAGAGCCTTGCTGATGTTCAGCACCGCCTTCTACACCAAGATCATACTCTTGCTGATATCCGATGCCGCCTTGGTGATCAGGGGCCTCCTGACGACGACAACCGAGGATCTTCTATTTCGTCCCTTTAGTGTTGTCTTTGGGTCTTGCAATTGAGCTTTGGTCCATTTTTATTGTATCCCATCCCCACTTTTGATGATGCCAAAGGGGGAGAAGTAGCTACTATAGGGTTATCTATCTTATGCTTGAGTGTCCACATGTTTGTATGAATGTTTGCCATTTGGCATTTGTGAGTTATTACATTTTGTGTCTAAGTCATTTGCATTTGCATTTTGTGTAACTTGCATCCATGTGTCCAGGAGTCATCTTGTGTCCGTCAGTGTTAATGTAATATGTAATGCCCTTGGAATGAATGAAATGCACTCGGTATTGGACATAAATGTATGAACTTCGCTTTCATTTCCTTTCATGTGCATTTAGCAAATATGAATGCATGGATTGATTTGGTATTGGCTTGATGGATGGTTTATTGTGAATGGATTGCTTTGCGAACTATTTTCATTACTACCCCTCAATTGGTTCTCTGTATATCAAATGGTGATTGGATGAAAGACAAGTCCGCCAGTCTAAAATCCTTCACTATGCGCGAGTGTAAACTCTGCCATGTACAAGAACCATGTGGGAGCTTGCAAGGATGTAATGCGTTGATTTCAAGATTCAATTGGTTTTAACGGCACGCTAATGCATTTAATGTTCTAGAGTTTTATCATCAGTAAAAAGGGGGAGATTGTTGAGTTTCTCGAGATGATTTTGATGATAAAAAAATCTCGGACGTGTTTTTCGTCCCGTGCCGTGTACACTTGCAAGAGCGAAACACAAGGATGACAATAAGGCCCATTTTCATCATGGGGAATGCAAATAATGATCAAGCTTCCAAGATGCCCAGAATAAGTCCAATGAACTCAAAATGAATGAACCAAAATGGACATACAATGCCTCTATGATATGGATATGTTTTATTGGGCTAACAAATCTATTTTGCAGGTTCTCTAGAGTTCTATCGACCAAAGAAGCTGGATCGGTCGACCAATGTACCCAGAACCCAAAACTCTGTAGAGTTACAGAGTTCGGTCGACCGATGGCTCAAGTTCGATCGACCGATTCTCCCATAATTGAAACGTCCTGTTGCCATCAACGATCGGTCGACCGACCCTTGTACTTAGGTCGACCAAACCCTTCGAAGCAGCAAATGTTGACTTTTGATTTCCACAACGTGGGCAGCCATCTCTTTTGGACTTTTGAGTCCCAAAGCCCCCTAATCTGTCAGGAAACGTGGATCTATGTCATGGCATGTCCCTTTACCAACCCAAGTGTTATAAAAACACATCTTTAGGGCAAGGAACCCTAATCATCCAAGGAGATTAAAGGAGGGCTATCAAGGGAGAAAGAAGGCTGCTGCAAACACTCTGTGAACAGTACTTCGTCCAATAATTCTTCATCAAGCTCCAAGCATTTGAAGATCCTTTTGAAGCCAATCAAGTGGGAATGAAGTGGAGAAGCAATCCTTGCCTCAAGATCTACAACTTTCATCAAAGGGGGAACCTAGATCTAAGCTCTTTCCTTCATATTCATTTTCTATTTTGTATTGAGCTTCAAATGTGTTCTTGTTCTATATTTATGAACATCTAGTGTATGTGTGTGTGGATCGTTTCAGATCTACACGTGTGTGTGTGTGGATCTACCCAGATCCGTGTGTGTAGTTTGTATCTTGTAATCCCTTACAAGATAGTGTGTGAACCCTCACGGATCGTGAGGGGTAGACGTAGGTTACCGTCGTTACATCCGAACCACCTAAAAATCGCTGTCCATTGTGTGATTTGATTAATTTCTTCTACCCCCATTCTGTGTGATTGTTCATGCGTATTAATTCTTCCGCAGTTGTTCATTCAGATCTAGCATAATTGATCTTTTCTATAATAGATCTTTGGTATATCGAAAGTGTTGTGAACGTGATTTTGATGATTACAAAATACCTTTGTTGCTTGGCCTTGTGCGTGAATGGTTATTCATGTCTTCATGCCTTTGTTGCTTGGCCTTGTGCGTGAATGGTTGTGGAAATGGTTGTGGAAATGATCACAAACTAAATGGTTGTGGAAATGATCACAAACTACTTTTATTGGGATATCATGTCGATGCATTTGTGACTCTATAAGGCTAATATGTGCTTTGATGCTAGCACATTGCATTGTGGAAAACATGCTTGAATAAATGTATGTTTCTCTGTACTGAAGTTGGAACTCATATGAGGATCCTAAGATGAAAATGTTATCAAAGCATTTATGCGTCTCATGCTAGTGCTTTCATGTTCATACTTCATGTCATTTGGGTCTCGGTCTCAAAACTAGCTTCATATGTTAATGACTGACCCATATATTTTGATCTTGATCTAACCTCTTGTTTTATCATGTTTTCAAGGATGAAAAATCATGGCTGATCTTCATGGGATTTTGGTAACATTTAATCAATTGTTTCCCATTATTTTGAGGGAGTTTTTAGCTCTTTTTCAGACCCAAACAAGAAGGGGTCGACCCATCGGGTCGACCCTCTAAAGTTCTGTTCAAAATAGAACCTTTGTTTGAACCCTGCTAAAAGGGGTCGACCCCTGTAACCCAGAACCGGATTTTATGTTCTGTTTGGCTTCTGTTTGCCCGAGGGTCGACCCTGGGGTCGACCCTTTCCGGTCGAACGTCCAGCCGCAAGTTTTAACCGCCGTTTTCTTGCTCCAAAAGTCCTACCAATCAATTCCAAATGCCCTAAATGTCTCCCTAATTCGTGAATCTGGTCTCTAAGCTGTCCCTTGACCGTTCTAAATATATGTAACCCTCTCTTTGGCCAAAAACCCAAGGTGTGGAGATCTATTTTCAAAAATCAGTTCTATCACTAACCTTTGAAGGTGCAGGATGCAAGGAGCTGCTCCAAGGCTTCTCTAGTGCTGATCTGGGCTTGTGTGTGAAGGAAAGAACAAAGCTTCACATCCTCATCCATTCCTCTGCCACAAGCTGCGAAGAAATTCATGCTACAAGCATCATCCATGCAAGAATCAATCATTCTTCTTCAAGAACGGGTTTCATACTGCAGAAGCATTCAAATATGTTCAAAGGAGAGAAAGGGGGAGCTCTAATCACTGCAACATCTTCTTCATTCTGATTTCTCAAAATCGTTGTTGATAGAGCTTGAATATCTGCTTTAAGACATCTTAGGATGGTTTTATAAGTCTTATATCCACTCTCTCTTGCATACATATATATGAGCTGCGAATTGTGTGATTCAACAATCCTAATGCTCATGTGATCCTTGTATAGGATGAAGATAAAGAGGGGGATCTCTGAACCGTTCATTTCTATTGTCTTGTTTGAGATTAGCTTAAAGCTTGAGCTTATCATTTCTATCTGTTCTTTCAGGTGAAGAAGAAATTGGAAGAAGGTAAAGACGTGCATCTCGAGGAGACGAAGAAGATGATGTCTAAATCATGATCATCCATCAACGAGCAAGGAGAATCAGATTTTTCTGAAGAAGGGGGAGCCTTATACTTGATGCATCTGTCTAGTTTTCATCTCTATAATTTGTTTGGAGGGTCATAGCATATATGTGTTTTTGGTTCATATACATTTGAGATAATACTTTGTGTGGGTGTTCGGAGAAAGGGGTCTCCGAGTGTGTGGGTTGATTTATGTGTGTCGATTTGTGCGGAGTATATCTGCGTGTGTGGTTAGGAGTTTAATCCCGTGTGGTTGTGTAGGCATTGCCTTACGTGTGTGTGGACGGAGTTGTGACTCCGTGTGAGGAATTTGTTCGGGGTGTGTTCCCCAGTGTGTGTGTGTGTGTGTGTGCTGCTGAGGCAGTAGTTTGAGGCAAGGCCTCATGTGTGGTTTGCTGCGGAAGCAGCGTGTGTGTGTTGGGGTTCGTCCCCGTGTTGCTACATTTTGTAGCTTGTAGTGAAGCCTCACCGGTTTGGTGAGGGGTGGACGTAGGGAGCCTGTCGTGGTCCCAAACCACCTTAAAAATCCCCGTGTCTTGTGGTTTGATTCTTGTGATTGTGTGTTCACTATCCTATCTGTTTGTGCAATCATGTGAGCTCGGTGAGATTGAGTGAATCTAGTTTAAACCTATTTAGATTAAATTACTCTATCTTGTATATTCCGCTGTGTGCTAGTTGTGTTTTTAATTGGACATAGTTTTTAGTAGAAGGATCTATTCACCCCCCCTCAAGATTCGTGTTCCTGCTCTACGGGACCCAACAATTGGTATCAGAGCGAGGCTCTGTTGTCCTTAGATCTTGCGATCTACAGAGTGATCCCAGTGTATTCTACAATCAGGAATTTTTCTATAGAACATGTCTCAATGAATTGTTTGCCAATCTTCACCGGTTCGGATTTTAATTCATGGCTAGGCAAACTGTGTATGGTGATCAATTCTATTAATCCTAATCTTTAGAAATTGATTTATCATGGTCCACACATATTACCTCTAGATGAGACCAAGTGGTCTAATCAGGATAAAATGATGCATCATGATAATGTTACTACTTTGAGTCTATTGAAAGCTTCTGTAAGTACTAACAAGTATCCATTTGTATCTTCTTGTAGGACGGCAAAGGAGCTTATAGACCGGTTGATCAAAGCTCAAGAGAAGGAAAGGTAAAAATGTCTCATGGCCGATGATGCAGATCAACAAAGTGACAAAAATGCAGAAGAGGTAAATTCTGATTATGAAGAATTTACTCTTGATGATCTTGTTGAAGCTTATGATGAGTTGGAAAATTAATATAAGAAAGTCAAGTCAGAAAATAGAAAATTGAAAAAGAAATCTGAAAACTTGGTCCATAAAAATGGTTCTTGCGATAAATGATCTGAGCTTGTTAACTTCAATGAACTTTTAGAGAATGATGTTGAATGTCACAAAGAAACCATTGCTTGTTTGAGAAATGAAAATATTACCCTCAAGAACATAATTGATCAATTGGAGAAAACTGAAAAAGATTTGAAAAATAAAATGGAATCAAACTCAATTGATCAAGATATTTGCAATGAATTGATTATGAATGATAAACTTACAAATGAAAATGAAAAACTCAAAAAGAAAAACAGTGCGATACTAATTCAGATCTCCTTGCTTGAAAGTAGATTGAAAAATCTTGAAAAACTTGAAAAAGGGAAATCTGTGATTGTTGATGAATCTGACAAGATGCATGTGTTAGAACAAAAGATGAAAAGCTACCAAACCATCAATGTCCAATTGAATGAAAAAGTCATTTCTTGTGACAATGAGATCATTTCCTATGAATTGCATATTTCGTCACTTGAAAAGAAAATTCTTGATCTGAATGCTTCTTTGTCTAAGTTTGTCAATGGGGAAGAAAATTTGAACAAGATTTTGGGGACCAAGGTAAATTTTCAAAGAGAAGGTCTTGGGTATGAACCCACCAAAAAGAAAGGCTTTGGGCTAAAGACTCAAACATCCTTTGTGCATACTTCATGTTCCTCAAACATGTCAAATGCTTCTTGTGTTGAGAAATCAAATCCCAAGGCTCAGGCTCAACCTAGGAGCAATAGGATTCATGCTCACAAAAGTCACAAAAACCATGCTCCAAACTCAACAAATGTCAATTGTCATTATTGTGGTAAGCATGGTCATTTGATGAATGATTGCTTCGTTATGAAATTGGATGATTTGAAAGCATGCAAAAATGAACTTATTTCCAAAAGAAAAAAGGGTGTTTGTTTTAAATGTGGAAAGCTAGGACACCGTGTGTCACAGTGTTGGCAAGCAAATGAAAGAAAGAATTTCAAAGTCAAAAATAATTATACTTTTACCAACCCACAGAAATTTCATGCTCATCCTGTTGTGAAGAAGAGAAATTTCCATGCTTATAATGATAACATTCATGCTAAATCACAGAAATTTGATTATCTTGTTTATAAGAATTCTGTGAAGTCTTCAAAATATTGTCATTACTGTGGAAAGGTTGGGCATACTATGCATGATTGTGATTTGATGATTTTTGATGATATGTTTGCCCAGAGAATGTTGAAGGCACCCATTAGAAGTGCAACTAACCATCCGGGACCCAAGAAGATTTGGGTACCCAAAACAACCAAATGAGAACTTTGTTGCAGGATTGTCTTGAGGTCAAGTGGAAGGCTTGGAAGATGATGGATGCTCAAGGCACAAGTATAGAAAATGAATTTCCTGTGAAATGCACTTCTTAAAGTGTTGCTAAACTCCAGGGACCTAAGGAAGCTTGGATGGTCAAGTCTGCTATATGAGAATCTTGATGGAAGAATGCATTGAGGCCAATCCAAGGTTATGGATGCTTCAAGTCGACATTTGTTGAAGCCTAAGTTGACTTGGCCAGTTCTGATGTGATGCCTTGGTGAACTTGGGCTTGTCCCTGAGTTGATACTGATCTGTTGAGAGAGAGAGAGTCATATGTGATGAAAAACCTTGAAGTTAATGTCTTTAATATGCATTGGCTTAATATTGACATGAACTGAGCTCTTTACAATGCAGGTTTGATTATGACCATCAACTCTTGAAATCATGGTAAGAATTCAAACGTTTGACTGTATCACCATGTGCCTTGATTGAGTTTAATTCATGTTTGGCATTTCTGGGCTCAGATTAACTGTCTTAGGCAGTTTTGCATGTTCCTCAGTTGGTGTCGAAATGCCCCTCTTGAGGACCGATTGGTTTGAGCTTTTACGCCATTACCCTTAGGGTTTATCTTCTTATCCTAGAGGAGTTTTGAAAGGGTTTTGGCATGGGGTTCTTGATATTTTCATATCCTTACACGCTGCTATCTATAAGATGTGAATTTGGGGTCTCAATAGAACTCCTTTGGCTAATATCGTTATATTTCTTGCAGGAGAGAAAGAAAGGAGCTTGTTGATGAAGATGACAACAAGTGAAATAAAGTGAAGGGTTTGAGAATGTTAATAAAGGTAACTCAAGACAAAGGTGAGAAAATAAAGTGTTTGTTTGAAGCTCTTTAGTCTTGATGTTAATGCCATATCTTGACAGACAGTGATTTTGAAGTTTTGAATACCCTTTGGTTGCTTTTGAAAATGTGGATGATGAATGCTTGGCTGAATGGTATTAAAACATCTGAGTAGTATATATGAGAGTGTAGCCATTGAATGCCTTTTGTTAAACCTCCGATGTCAAATGAGAATACATTTGTTTCTTATCATCATTTCAATGATTACATGGTATATAAAATGGTGACATGTGGAAAGGCAGGTCAAGCTTGTCTGAAAGCTATCACCATGTGTGAGAATATGCCTCCGCCTGGTACCATGAATCATCTATGCATATGGCATCCAACTTAAATGAATTTTCTGAAATCATGCATTGATTATGGGGGAGTCTTGCAAGCTGAAATTTTGATATTGATATTTTCCATTCTCTCAGCATGATGATGTTGTTCTGTGGCTGAACATTTTGAGGACTAAATTTGATCAATGTTCCATGGTCTTTATCAATGTGCCACTCATCTTTTTGGATAAAAGTACAATAGTTTTCAAAAAGGTTCACATGTGATGATTTTGATACTTTGCATGAATTTTCTGAATTCTCTTTTCAGAATAAAATTGTGTCTTCACATTTTAACATTTGGTAATGCATGTCATGCATTAGTTGCATTAGGTGCATATAGAGTGTCATGTGAAATCTGAAATCTTGCATCACATTGCATATTTGCATATCATTCTCTGCATATCATTCACATAGTGCTTTTGGAAGATGAAGCTCATCGTGTGTCTTGTTGCATAGTTGGCATTGTCAGCATACATATAATGCATATTTTGAAATGCATCATTTTTAACACTTCATGTTGCATAAATGCCAAAATGAATACTTCCAACAATTGGTCTCATATCTTTGCGGCCAACAATTCAAGAACTGAAATTGTATATCTTTTCATTTTGCATTGCATATGCATATCTCCACTGTATGCTTGCATGTTATTATATGCTATTCAACCCCTTCCTTGAAACTTCTAAGACCATATACTCCATTGATAAATAATGTTACATCTGAGTCTTAACAAGTGTGTTTCATGTCAAACTCGCAGGGGGGGCATTTCATGCTTATTGCATTTACATAGGGGGAGCTACACTATCCTACTCTAAGTTAAATTTTCTCTATACATGTTAAATCAAATTCGTACACTTCATGCACTTTAATGTGAAATTGAGTGTTATTCATAAGGATATAAAAATTTCATTTCAACACTCTAATGTAATTCAACTTGATGCATGGATGATTAGAGACAGTTGAGAAAAAAGCTGCCTGTCTCCACATAAAAATTGGTTGAAATGAAAGGCAGAGCAATGCTAAGTCTCACTGAGTAAATTGGGCACATGTCACCTAAGACGTGATGTGGTTCAATTCTGAAAAGTGTTGACTAAAGTACCTCTGTTAAAATGAGGTGACAAGGTTCAGTATTCTGAGTAATCGGGGATTCTGGCATGAGCTCCATGTGTCTCCTCGCGTAAAAAGGAATTATTTGAACCTGATCCTTCTTAGAAAAATTCAGATTGTCAGTGTGAAAATTATTGATGATAATTTGATGAGGAAGAGCGAAGCCTCCAATACGATGTTCTCTAGATTGAAATGCAGTCTGTGCAATTATTATTGTGTTTAATTAAAAATCTGGTTATCCATATGGCTAAAATTCATACTCATGTTACTCACTTACACATGGTAATTTGATTTGTTATGTATTTTAAAATTTTGATTAATTGCTTGACCTACTGTACGTCTTCTCCTATTTATCTACATAATCATCTAGGTGTAATCATGAGTATTCTGAACTTAATGACTCATTTGCACTTTTCCTACACCTATCCCCTCACTGTAAATCAATTAGTATCACTTCTTGTGAAGGAGTTATGTTACATGTATCTATAGATATCTGCTTGATTACATTGTATGCACTTCATGTCTCATCATTTTCATACATCCTGTTTCATGCATTTCACAAGAAAACTAAAAATCTAAAAATTCAAAAATCAAAGCCAATCATCTAATGTGTCATTGTCAAAGGGGGAGCTTTGCATGAGATCTTATCTGCTTAACTCATCAGGACTTGCATGAGTCAATACCTTTCTATGGGTGTTTGAGTGCTTGGTTGCTTGCTCATCATTGTCATGCCATACACCATTTCCAATTGCTGCAACTCGTGAGCATTTACAAATCATTTTGTCATCTTGCATTCTACATGACCATATTGTCCACATTTGCATTTCCAATTTCAACAATTGGTATCAATCAGTTTTACACTTAGTTCATGCATATTGTGCATATTGTTTCTCTTTATCACCCCGTTGTCCATGGGTTCTTTCCCTTTTGGATTCCCCGTCATGCTCCCCATTTCTGATTATGTCAAAGGGGGAGAGAGTATTATAGCATAATATTTTATCATCATCAAAATGGGGGATATTATTGTGAACGTGATTTTGATGATTACAAAATACCTTTGTTGCTTGGCCTTATGCGTGAATGGTTATTCATATCTTCATGCCTTTGTTGCTTGGCCTTGTACGTGAATGGTTGTGGAAATGGTTGTGGAAATGATCACAAACTACTTTTATTGGGATATCATGTCGATGCATTTGTGACTCTATAAGGCTCATATGTGCTTTGATGCTAGCACATTGCATTGTGGAAAACATGCTTGAATAAATGTATGTTTCTCTGTACTGAAGTTGGAACTCATATGAGGATCCTAAGATGAAAATGTTATCAAAGCATTTATGCGTCTCATGCTAGTGCTTTCATGTTCATACTTCATGTCATTTGGGTCTCGGTCTCAAAACTAGCTTCATATGTTAATGACTGACCCATATATTTTGATCTTGATCTAACCTCTTGTTTTATCATGTTTTCCAGGATGAAAAATCATGGTTGATCTTCATGGGATTTTGGTAACATTTAATCAATTATTTCCCATTATTTTGATGGAGTTTTTAGCTCTTTTTCAGACCCAAACAAGAAGGGGTCGACCCATCGGGTCGACCCTCTAAAGTTCTGTTCAAAACAGAACCTTTGTTTTAACCCTGCTAAAAGGGGTCGACCCTGGGGTCGACCCCTGTAACCCAGAACCAATGGTGGTTCTATTTTGGGTTCTGGAAGCACGAGGGTCGACCCCTAGGGTCGACCCATTGAAGGGTCGACCCCTGTAACCCAGAACCGGATTTTATGTTCTGTTTGGCTTCTGTTTGCCCGAGGGTCGACCCTGGGGTCGACCCTTTCCGGTCGAACGTCCAGCCGCAAGTTTTGACTGTCATTTTCTTGCTCCAAAAGTCCTACCAATCAATTCCAAATGCCCTAAATGTCTCCCTAATTCGTGGATCTGGTCTCTAAGCTGTCCCTTGACCGTTCTAAATATATGTAACCCTCTCTTTGGCCAAAAACCCAAGGTGTGGAGATCTATTTTTGAAAATCAGTTCTATCACTAACCTTTGAAGGTGTAGGACGCAAGGAGCTGCTCCAAGGCTTCTCTAGTGCTGATCTGGGCTTGTGTGTGAAGGAAAGAACAAAGCTTCACGTCCTCATCCATTCCTCTGCCACAAGCTGTGAAGAAATTCATGCTACAAGCATCATCCATGCAAGAATCAATCATTCTTCTTCAAGAACGAGTTTCATACTGTAGAAGCATTCAAATATGTTCAAAGGAGAGAAAGGGGGAGCTCTAATCACTGCAACATCTTCTTCATTCTGATTTCTCAAAATCGTTGTTGATAGAGCTTGAATATCTACTTTAAGACATCTTAGGATGGTTTTATAAGTGTTATATCCACTCTCTCTTGCATACATATATATGAGCTGCGAATTGTGTGATTCAACAATCCTAATGCTCATGTGATCCTTGTATAGGATGAAGATAAAGAGGGGGATCTCTGAACCGTTCATTTCTATTGTCTTGTTTGAGATTATCATTTCTATCTGTTCTTTCAGGTGAAGAAGAAATTGGAAGAAGGTAAAGACGTGCATCTCGAGGAGACGAAGAAGATGATGTCTAAATCATGATCATCCGTCAACGAGCAAGGAGAATCAGATTTTTCTGAAGAAGGGGGAGCCTTATACTTAATGCATCTGTCTAGTTTTCATCTCTATAATTTGTTTGGAGGGTCATAGCATATATGTGTTTTTGGTTCATATACATTTGAGATAATACTTTGTGTGGGTGTTCGGAGAAAGGGGTCTCCGAGTGTGTGGGTTGATTTATGTGTATCGATTTGTGCGGAGTATATCCGTGTGTGTGGTTAGGAGTTTAATCCCGTGTGGTTGTGTAGGCATTACCTTACGTGTGTGTGGATGGAGTTGTGACTCCATGTGAGGAATTTGTTAGGGGTGTGTTCCCCAGTGTGTGTGTGTGTGTGTGTGTGTGTGTGTGTGTGTGTGTGTGTGTGTGTGTGTGTGTGTGCTGCTGAGGCAGTAGTTTGAGGCAAGGCTACGGAAGCAGTGTGTGTTGGGGTTCGTCCCCGTGTTGCTACATTTTTTAGCATGTAGTGAAGCCTCACCGGTTTGGTGAGGGGTGGACGTAGGGAGCCTGTCGTGGTCCCGAACCACCTTAAAAATCCCCGTGTCTTGTGGTTTGATTCTTGTGATTGTGTGTTCACTATCCTATCTGTTTGTGCAATCGTGTGAGCTCGGTGAGATTGAGTGAATCTAGTTTAAACATGTTTAGATTAAATTACTCTATCTTGTATATTCCGTTGTGTGTTAGTTGTGTTTTTAATTGGACATAGTTTTTAGTAGAAGGATCTATTCACCCCCCTCTAGATCCATGTTCCTGCTCTACGGGACCCAACAGAAAGGTGGGTTTGAATTGACAAGGCCAATCTTGTCAGGACGATAACACCTTGCGTGAGCAGGATCTTCGGATTCATACCTCCGCCTAGTACCGAAGAACTATTGTGGTGATAGATTTTGATAGATATAATCTGTGATTTAATAGATCCGAGTTTCTAAATTGCTATTTCATCATATCTGTTCAAATCAGGTATAAGTTCTTTAAAAACTGTAATCACCAATTCACTCCCCCTCTTGGGTTTCATTGATCGCGGGACTTCAACATTAAGGTAGATTCACGGATTTCAAGGATAGAACTTTGGACAAGATGACATGGCAATAAATCATATAAAAACCAGGACATTCATGAAATCTGGGATAATTGGCATCCACTCAGTCCATCGCCAATTACAGAATACGCATCCACTATGGTGGCCGCTAATTTTATGGTCAGTCAGGAAGAAATAGCGTCCACTACAATGATCGCTAATTCAATATGGCGTCCATTGGCCTGGTCGCGAATTCCAGGCAGTGACCGGACTCTCATAGAACACCAGAAACAGCGCTCCATGATGGCTAGGGTGTCATGTTTCTTCAGAGTGACATGACAAACAGGGTTTCTAGGGTTTTGAGGGTACGACATGCTCGGTTGCATTGAGGGAATCCAAGGCTAGCAGAGACTTACGGAGACCTTAGAGAAAGAAATTCCAATCCGACAGAAGGAATATCTGACGGAGGGTCATTCAATCTCCAAGAAATAGTTTGTCAATGTAAAACTGCGTGAAACAGGGACTCCATCTCGGACTTGAGACAGAACTGCCACAAGTCCCGCGATATGGGCCAAAAACCCGATAAAACTGTGAGACAGGAAAATATTGTCCATTCAAGAAGGCGTTATATCATAAATTAGCATCTGTTTATGAAGTCACCAAATCAATAATTTACTGAGTTTTAATAATATTACAATAAATTGGCATCACTGTAACAAGTCGCCAATTCTTATATTTAACAGATTTTAAATAAACCATTAAAATTAGCGTCTCTGTAAGGAGGCGCCAATTCCAATAATTTCCAATAATCCAATAAAATTACTTAAAATTGGCATCAGTTTGAGGAGACGCCATATCTTTGATCCGCTTCCATTGTACTGACGCCAATTCATAATTTCCAGTCTTTATTTATATTCAATATTATTCACGATTTGGCGTCTCTATGAAGAGGCGCTATTTTCAGAATAAACGTCTGTCCAAACAGATGCTATATCTTTTCGGTGTACATGCTACGAAGCATCAGGTAGATATGTTTCTTGGCACAAACAACTATTCATTTCTTTTTAGGTTGCATGAATAGTGACACTTTGACGTTTATGGGGAATTTCAGAGATCAGAGTACATGGTAATGAAGAGAAAAATATGGGAATCCTAAGAACATGCTCACACTAACTTTTACATGTCAGGTTCCATACTTTTTTAATTTTAAAGATGGGTTAATTAATCAATATGTTGAATGAATTGGCGTCAGGGCAGTGGGCGTTCATTATTTAGCGTTTGTCAGACTTACGCTATTTCAAGATATAGCGCTTGTCTGAACGGGCACTAATTAAATAGCGTCCAGGTTCGGGTCGCCAATTCCATATAAATAGAAAACTTACTGAACCTACATAAAACATGCAGGGAATCATGTAGGCATGGATGCAGTTTACATCCTCTAATTATCTAGCATGATAATTTACAGTTTGGCTTGAGAGATTGCCTACCATACGACGCTAAAGGACGAAGATGAAAAAGGGAAACTGAAGCAGCAGGAAGAAGAAGAAGAAGAGCAGAGGAAGAAGTTGTTTGCTTCTTCACGTAGCAACGATCGCCCACGTGAACAAGATGAGGAAGAAAGAAGGGGACGCAGTCACGTTCCTTCTTCACGTGTGGAAGATAGGGCTTTCAATGGGCCTAGCCGGCCCGACAGGCCCGCGGGCCTGGCCCGATTTCGGGCCGGGCCGCAAGGTCTTTTTCGGCCCGCGGGCTTTTAGTCGGGCCTAAAAGCCCGGCCCGACTAGACTCGCGGGCCGGGCTCGGGCTTTGAGTTCGGCCCGCGGGCCGGCCCGGCCCGATCCCTTTTTTTATTGTCACTTCAAATTTTAAAAACTATTTAGTCAAACTTATGTTATATTACTTAATTAGAAATTTTAAAATTCTCTTTTCACACAAATTATGTAATTAATATCAAAATTTTAATTTATTTAGTGAGATTGTAAGTTTTATATTATTAAATCTATTAATTTTTATTATTTTTATTATTTTATTTAAGTAGTCGGGCCGGGCCGGGCCTTAGTCGGGCTTTGAAATTTTTACATAATGTCAGGCCCGGCCCGGCCCGGCCCGACATAGGTCAGGCCCGGGCCGGGCTCGGGCCTTACTCTTGATAAGTCGGGCCCGGGCCGGGCGATGATCACAAATAGGGAGACGAGGAAGAAGACGATCGGGAAGCAGATGAAGACGATCACGACGTCGTCCTCACAGGAGCAACTCACGAACAGCAGCAGCAACAACGTGCTCTGCCTATCACAGGAGTTATATTTATAGGGTTTGGGGCTTTACAAATCCTACCAAGGATTCTAGTACGATTAAAACTCTATCTTCCCTATTTGATCAAATCCTTTCCTTAACACCAGCCGTTTTCCCTGTTTGATCAGAACCCTAACCTCCCATGCATGGCCGGGCTCCTACGTTCGAACACTCTAATGGGTTTGGGCCTCTAGATGTTTTATATGTGAAAGGTGTTTAAACGTGAGATTTTATCTTTGAGGATGTTGAACCCCCTCTATGTGGTTATTGTAATGGATTTTGATGATGACCAAATGTAACTTGAATACCATGACATATTCTGGAAGTGTCTTCAATTAATGAAATAAGGAGTCTCGAAGTTCAGGAATCACTTCACTTGGTAAGATGTTTAATCTCAGTTTACAATCGCCAAAGCTAATGCAGAATGTATGTTTTGACAGGGGCAAGAAGGCGGTTCATGAATTGAATAATACAAGGACATTTGGTGAGATCCATCCTAACTCATAAGCCCTTTATCATTTGATTATCAAGGATTGATATTCTTGTTTTGATTCCTAAAGGGTTAATTTACGTGGCCGTGATCTAATTCCTATTAAGATGGGTTTTACTCTTTCATGCATACAAAAGTCTATACATTCTCCATGCATCTTCATTAACCAGTCTGTACATTGCAGGCCACCAAGTCTATACATTGTTCATGCATGTGCATAGTTCGCAACATCAAGTCTATACATTGCATGCTGGCAAGTCTGTACATTGCATGCCACCAAGTCTATACATTGTTCATGCATGTGCACAGTTCGCAACATCAAGTCTATACATTGCATGCTGGCAAGTCTATACATTGCATGCCACCAAGTCTATACATGGTGCACTCATGCATATGCAAAGTCTATACATCCACATACCAGCAAGTCTATACATTGGCTGCTACATGAAGTCCACACACTAGCAAGTCTGTACATCATCCCATTGCATGCATACAAAGTCTGTACACTCTCCTCTAACAAGTCTGTACATCGTCCTATGGCATGCATTCAAAGTCTGTACGCTCGGCTCTAGCAAGTCTGTACATTGTCTTGTTCATGCATCTTGCTCATAAGTTTATACATCCTGCAACTCAAAGTCTGAACATCGTCCTGGTGCAGTCACATCAAGTCTATACATCCATCAGCTCAGTGCACAGCAAGTCTATACAGCAGCAAGTCTGTACATTCTTCAGCAGCAAGTCTGTACATCCTTCAGCAGCAAGTCTATACATCAGCAAGTCTATACAGCCAGCAAGTCTATACATCGCTACATACACGAAGTCTATACATCGTGTATTTCTTGTAGTCTGCCTGAAAGGGTCGACCCATGGAAGGGTCGACCCTAAGGGTCGACCCATGTAACCCAGAGCTAGATGTTTGGGTTCTGGGAATGCGAGGGTCGACCCCTGGGGTCGACCCCTGTGGGTCATCTTTTAAATCCAGCACGGCTGCTCACGAGGGTCGACCCCAAGGGTCGACCCATTGCTTTTGGGTCCTTAACCCTCTCACGAGGGTCGGCCCCAAGGGTCGACCCCTTCCGGTTGGACCTCCAGCCGCGATTCTTGACTGCCATTTTCTTGTGCAAAAAGTCTTGTAATCCGAGTCTTACTTTCACAAAACATTTCGTAAAACGTGGATCTGGTTCCCAAGCTATCTTTGACTATTTTAATCAATTAAATAGACTCTCTTGGGATTATATAACGGGATGAGAGGTGAGATCCGTAAGGAAGGGTTTTTTGATGCTTCATTTTTGAGTGCAGGTCGAAGTTGCAGCTCCCACACCTTCTTCCCAATAGATCTGAAGCTGGAACTGAAAGAGAAGAAGGAGAAATCACGCCACAAATCATCTACATCAAGAAGCTGCAAGGGTCTTTGAGCAACAACTTCAAATCAACCACTTCTCAGCCAATGTTCTTCCAAGATCGATCCTACTCCTGCTGAAGCATACAAGTGCATTCAGAAATTTGATAGGGGGAGCATTAGCCAGGATAATTTACTCTTCATCTTCCATTCTCAGATTTGTTATGCTAAACTTGTCCATCTGTTATATTTTAATTCTGAGCTATGTGTGTGTTGTTCGTGTAAAGACACGAGCTTGTGTGTGTGTGTGTGGTTGGGTGCCTAGATTTGGTACCGTGTGTGTGTGTGTGTGCTGTTCATAACAGCGTGTGTGTTCTTGGCTCACTTCTTAGTGAAGTCGTTAATCCTCATGTGTGACGGGTGGACGTAGGGGACATTGCGGTGTACCCGAACCACCTAAAAACCTTGTGTGTCTCTCGTGGTTTGTTCGTTTGCATCCTTTGTCGAGTGGGCTTCACGGTGAGTTGAGTGTTCACCATCTTCTTCCTCACACACTCACCATCTTTCACATACATTCTTGTGTGATCATGCACGAGTAAGGCCGAGCGCTTGATTGTTTTAATTTTATCTCACAAGTTCTTCAGAAAATATTTTTTATTTCCCAATCAATTCACCCCTCCCCTCTTGATTGCCACCGTTTGGGACCCAACAATTGGTATCAGAGCTTTGGTCTCTGTTTAGCCCGACCTCACGGTCGAAGAGTAGATCCCTTTCTATGGCAAACAGAGGGATGATGCCCGAAGGGCATTCTGTACACAGGCCTCCATTTTTTGATGGAACAAACTATACATATTGGAAAAACAGAATGTATGTTTTCTTGCGTGCTCAAGATTATGAAGTGTGGAATGTTATCAACAAAGGTCCTTATAAGTTGCCTGACAATGAAGATGATTGGGATGACGACCATATCAATAAGTGCTCAGCTAACTTTAAGGCCATGAATATAATTCAGTGTGCCATCCATCCGAATGAATACTCACGCATATCTATGTTTTCCTCTGCACAGGAAATGTGGGACAAACTACGCTTGATCTATGAAGGAACTTCTGAAGTCAAGGAGACCAAAGCAAATCTATTGGTTCGGGATTATGAACTGTTTATGATGAAGCCAGATGAAACCATTTCTGAAATGTTCGTGAGATTAATGGAAATCACAAATGGTTTGAAGGCTCTTGGCAAGGAGTATTCAAACCGTGATCTTGTGAGGAAGGTACTGAGATCTCTATCACCACAGTGGCACACAAAAGTCACAGTGATCGAAGACTCAAAAGATCTCAGCACTCTGACTCTGGACGAGTTAGTCGGCTCCCTGATGACATATGAGATCAACATCAAAAGGAGCGAGGACGACAACAAGAAGAAGAAAGTTGCCACAACTTTGGCATTGAAAGTAAACCCTCAAGAGTCAGAAGAAAGCGAGGGAGATTCCTCGGCCAACACTGAAGATGAGGAGCTTGTAGCTATGTTCACAAGAAGAGCTTGAAGATTTGTCAAGAACACAAGGAAATTTGGTGGTCAGTTCAAGAAAGGACCAAGAAGGCAAGGTCCTAAGAAAAGTGAAAGAAGCAAGAAGGAAGAAATAATTTGCTCTGAATGCAAGAAGCCCGGTCACATGCGGGGAGAATGCCCGGACTTAGCTAAGAGATTCAAAAAAGGGAAATTCAAAAAGCCTAAGGCCATGGTGGCCTCTTGGAGCGATGAAGATGAGGAAGACTCCGGGAATGAAGATGGACTAGATGAACTGGTCCAAAATCTATGCTTCATGGCAAATGACGACACCAATGAGGTACAATCTGAAACTGAATCCCTCACTTGTGAACAATGGCAGATTGCATATGAATCATTGTATGGAAAATGCAAAAAATTGAAATCTAAAAATAAACTTCTGAAAAAGAAATTGGAACAAGCTGTGAGTGCTAAAAATCCTTGTGAGAATTGTAATTTCATGAAATCTGAAAATGAGAATCTTAAACATGAAAATGAAAGTATCTTGTCTAAAATAGAATTATTTGAAGAAGAGAGTTCATGCATGCGAGAGGATCAATTCACTTTTATTAAAAAGCATGAAGACTTGCAAGGGAATTAGAACAAGAAAAGCTTGAAAAAATTGCTTGCATTCAAACCAAGGAAACAGCTGAAAGGAAAATGGAAACCTTAATGATTGAGATAGATGAGTTGAAAAATGTTGCTGCCATATTAGAAAAAGGAAAACAAGTGTTGAACACATGTGTGGGTCCTGATGAAGGACGTTCCCCACTCACTTCTAAGAAAAGAAATAATTTTCAGTCCAAAACATACATAACTCCATGGACTTCAAGAAGTACATTTGCCTCATCTTCTAACACACAGATGCATAATTCATATATGAATGTGAACAAGAGAAGAAACCGTGATAAAAGAATCAATACTTTCTTTTATTGTGGAAGATTAGGCCATGATATGTATGAGTGTAGATCCATGAGGTTTGATGATGAAAATTTTGTTAGAATGATGAATAGATCATACAGGCCTCTTATGTCTAACCATCGAGGACCCAAGCTTGCTTGGGTACCAAAAACCCCATAAGTACTCTCTTTGTATTTGCAGGTCTGCCTTGGAGCTCAAAAGAACAAATGGTACTTGGATAGTGGATGTTCAAGGCATATGACGGGAAACAAGGAAATGTTTGCAGACCTGCAAGACAAGGATGGTGGGGTGGTAGCTTTTGGAGGTAAAGACAAAGGAAAAATTGTTGGAGAAGGTAAGATAGGTAAGAACCAAACTCAAGTCATTGAAAATATTTTGCTTGTCAAAGGCCTGCATCACAATCTTTTAAGCATTAGTCAACTTTGTGACAAAGGTTGCAATGTGTCTTTTGATTCTACTCACTGTACTGTGGTAGATAGAAACACCAATGAAATCAAGTTCATAGGGCTTAGACACAACAATGTTTATATGATTGATCTTGATGATGTCTCACATAAAAATCTTTGCTTAGTTGCTAAAAATTCTGATGATGCATGGTTGTGACATCGCCGTCTTGGGCATGCTAGTTTCAATGTGATGATGAAGTTGTTCAGGAAAGATCTGGTTGTTGGCTTACCCAAGTTGAAGCTGGTTAATGAAAGAATCTGTGGGGCATGCAGCAAGGGCAAACAGACAAGAACATCCTTTAAATGTAAAAGTGAAGTAACCACCTCTAAGCCCCTTGAATTGATCCATATAGATCTTTTTGGACCAAACCGAACACATAGCTTGGGTGGTAAGCTTTATGGATTTGTGATTGTGGATGATTTTTCTAGATATAGATGGGTGTTTTTTCTTTCAAACAAAAGTGATGCTTTAATGAAGTTTGAGACGTTTTGCAGGATGGTTCAGAATGAAAAAGGATGGTCCATCAAGACCATGAGAAGTGATCATGGCAGGGAATTTGATAACCATGAGTTCAACAATTTTTGTAGGGATCAAGGTTATATATACAACTTCTCCGCACCAAGGACCCCCGAACAAAATGGGGTCGTAGAGAGGAAGAACAGGACACTTGTTGAAATGGCAAAACCATGCTAAATGAAAACAACCTTCCAAGGTATTTCTGGGCTGAAGCCGTCAACACAGCATGCTACATAATAAACTGAGCCATGGTAAGGCCAGTGTTAAAGAAAACACCTTATGAGCTATATCGTGGTAAGAAGCCAAATATTTCTTACTTTAAACCATTTGGCTCCATCTGTTATATCCATAATAATGGTAAGGTGGATTTGGCAAAGTTTGACCCCAAGAGTGACAAGGGGATATTTCTCGGATACTCCCTTAACTCAAGAGCCTATCGACTGTATAACTTGAGAACTCTTGTAGTTAAGGAAAGTCCCCATGTTATTGTTGATGAATCATCATTCAAGGATACTAATGAAAAGCATGTCTTGCAGGAAGAAGAATCAGAAGTGGAAGCCACCGAAGAGCTCTCAAAGGAAGCAAACAAATCAGGAGATGAAGAACAATAAAAGGATGACGAAAATCAGCAAACTCTAAGTGAACTACAGCTGCCTCGACAATGGACTTTTGCAAAAGATCACCCACCGGAAGTCGTCATTGGCAATGTAGAAGAAGGAATAAGAACGCGTTCCTCATTTAGGGAAGTTGAGAATCTGGATTATATTGCATTTCTCTCTCAATCTGAACCTCACTCTATAGAAGATGCCTTAAAAGATGATTCCTGGATCTTGGCTATGCAATAAGAACTACACCAATTCCAAAGGAACAAAGTGTGGTTCCTTGTGTCTCGCCCTAGAAACCACTCTATGATCGGAACCAAATGGATCTTTCGAAACAAAATAAACGATCAAGGGGTGGTAACTAGGAAGAAGGCAAGGATGGTAGCCAAAGGTTATAGCCAGGAGCTTGGAATTGATTTTGATGAGTCTTTTGCTCCTATAGCAAGACTCGAGACAGTGAGAATTCTTTTGGCATTTGCATGTTGCAATAATATTAAACTGTTTCAGATGGATGTGAAAAGTACATTCTTAAATGGTTTTATTCAGGAGGACGTATACGTGGAGCAACCACCGGGGTATGAGGACACAAAGTATCCAGACCATGTGTACAAGTTAGACAAGGCACTATATGGTCTTAAATAAGCACCCCGAGCATGGTATGAACGGTTGAATGATTTTCTTATACAAAATGGATTCAAACGAGGTAATGTGGATCAAACTCTTTTCACAAGGTTGAGCGGTAAGGAAATCTTAATTGTTCAAGTCTATGTTGATGACATTATTTTTGGCTCAACCAAGGATACACTCAGCAAGGACTTTGCAAAATTGATGCAAAGTGAATTTGAAATGAGCCTTATGGGAGAGCTGACATTCTTTTTGGGATTGTAGGTCACACAGACGGCCGATGGGATGTTCATACATCAGAAAAAATATGCAATGGAGCTGCTGAAAAAGTTCGACTTGGCATCTACCAAACCACAACCAACACCTATGTCCACATCAACAAAAATTGATCAAGATGAAATAGGCAAAACTGTGGACCAAAAACTTTTCAGAAGCATGATAGGTTCCTTGTTGTACTTAACTGCTAGTTGGCCCGATATGCAATTTGTTGTATGTTTGTGTGCTCGTTTTCAGTCCAATCCCAAGGAGTCACATTTGTCGGCTGTGAAAAGGATCTTTAAATATATTGCTGGCTTAGTGAACTTAGGTTTATGGTTTCCGCGTAATTCGAGCCTTGATTTGATTGCTTACTCCGATGCCGATTATGTGGGTTGCAAAGTGGATCGGAAAAGCACTAGCGGGTACTGCCAGTTCCTTGGAGGTTGCATGGTTTCATGGGCCTCCAAGAAACAAAACTCAGTGGCCTTATTAACCGCCGAAGCTGAGTATGTGGCTATATGTAGTTGTGTTGCACAGGTGCTCTGGATCCAACAATAAATGATTGATTATGGCGAATCCTTCAAAAACACCGCAATTCTTTGTGATAACACTTCAGCCATAAATCTATCCAAGAACCCTGTCCATCATTCTCGCACCAAGCATATTGAAATTAGACATCATTTCATTAGAGATCATGTGAGCAAGGGTGATGTAGAAATCAGCTTCATCGATACAGATCATCAAATTGCCGATATTTTCACAAAACCCCTTTGTGAAGAGAAGTTCACCACCTTTAGAAGAGAATTAGGGGTTTGTAGAATAGAAGAGTCTGCATCATGATTTTGTGTGCTTTTTAGTGTATAGTCAATGCATTGCATCCATTTGCATTAGTCATATGTTAGTTTATATTTTCCTTCTCATACATGCGCATCAAGTTGTGTGAAAACTCAAAACGAACAAAAAAAAATTGTGTGATAAGTCATCTATGTGTGCTTTTGCATTCCTTCTATATATATAATATTCACTCACTCTTTTTGTCATTTCTATGGCCGTTTATGACCTTGGATATACTCTCATGCCATCAATGGAGTGAAACTATCCGAATCCTGAAATCTGGAGAATTGGATACTAGCACGTCAAATATTGATCTCAAAATTGATATGGTACTTCCCCAATTGCTTAAAACCTTCAAAACACTCTTATCCTCTTTGATTCCAACTTAATTTTCAATTGGGGACTCGAGACTAATTCTTTTTGGCCCTCCGGTTATGTTTTTTCTTCACTTTTGCTGAATATCACTGAATGGGTCGACCCCAAGGGTCGACCCTCGCGAAGACCACTTCTATTTGGGGTTGAGTTTACAGGGGTCGACCCAATGGGTCGACCCATTACGGCGACGCGGTTCCACCGCGTCCGAGCCATTCCCAAATGGGGTTCTAACCCTAAGTTAGCCCCTCCCATGCCTATATAGAAACTCATAACCCCCTCCAAGGCCAGCCACCACCCCTTGCAAGCCCTAAAAACATCTTCTTGGCTCCCACATCCTCCAACCCTAGCCGCGGTTCTCCGGGTGGCTACCCGCGCGCATCCTCTTCACACGAGCTCAAGGATCATCTCTTGCTTCTCCCATCCTTTGAGGTGAGCTTCTGGTGTTTGTGGAGGATCATGGATTCATATTCCATACATTTCATCTCTAGTTAAACCCTATTGATCTTTCCCCCATTGTGTGGCCCTCTTTCGATCTTTGTCTAGATGGCCCCAAGGAGGCGTCCATCTCGCAGAGGCGCTGAGTCTAGCAAGGCTCAAGAGATTAGATCCAAGCAAGCCGAACACGTTGCTTCTCTTTGCGGCCATTCTAGCCGAGTGTTGGACCGGAAAGTTCTTCGTCCCCGAGCAGTGGACTTCGGTAATTTGAGCAAACATATTCCCAGTTTAGTTGATGTCATTTGCAGTCAGCCCAACTTGGATGTTTTCATGACTGCCCATCGTCGGATGTATCCCAATTTAGTGCATCAATTCTATAGCAATCTTTCAATGGCCGGTGACAATCCGGTTACTAAAGTCAATGGGATTCAGATTATTCTCTCCCCACAGTTGCTAGGCGAAGCATTTCAGCTCCCTCCCGCGGGATATGCCTTTGGTGATATTCTTGTTCCTGAAGATCGCATTTATCTTTACATGACTTCTGAAGATCGAGCAGGCCGATCTCTTGCTGGATTGAATGCAAATCGTTTCCCTCCTGTTCAGCTACATTCTTCATAGAATGATTACTACCATCTTGCTTCCGAGAGGGGGAGGACATGACAAAGTTAGAGAAATTCATATGTTTCTCATTTACTGTCTCTTGGATGGCATCCGTATCAATTTTTCCACACTCATCTTGGAGCACATATGCACAAGCATCAAGCACCGAAATAGAACTTTACCTTATGCTGCTGGGTTAACTGCCATTTTCCAGTACAAGAACATCAATCTTTCAGCAGAAACCTCACAAACTATGCCAGCAGAAACCTCACAAACTATGCGTGGATGAGTTAACTGGCGTAGGGGACATTGCGGTGTACCCGAACCACCTAAAAACCTTGTGTGTCTCTCGTGGTTTGTTCGTTTGCATCCTTTGTCGAGTGGGCTTCACGGTGAGTTGAGTGTTCACCATCTTCTTCCTCACACACTCACCATCTTTCACATACATTCTTGTGTGATCATGCACGAGTAAGGCCGAGCGCTTGATTGTTTTAATTTTATCTCACAAGTTCTTCAGAAAATATTTTTTATTTCCCAATCAATTCACCCCTCCCTTCTTGATTGCCACCGTTTGGGACACAACAGAGGATTTATTTGTAGTGGGTTTCAAAGCCCACTAATTTAATATAAGTGCCCATTATCTAATTTAGCTATTTCTTTTTTACTTTTATCAAAATTTTATCTTCCATAATTGTTATATGACTAATACTATATAGTCATTATTATTTATTCTCTTTTTAGATTTTCAGGTTGCTACACCCTCCCCCACTTAAAATAATTTGGTCCCCAAATTCACATGCTTTTCTTTTCATAACAGTGGGGTAAATCATCATATTCCAAAACATGTATTTTAGCTAGATCTACTCTCATAGCATGCCGAAGTACTAAGATCACCATATCCAAGCATGCAATTTTTGAATAAGGTAGGTTTAGAGTTACCTTCCAATGCTTGTAACCTGCCTTGCCACTTCGGTCCACCTTATTGCTTATCCCGCGACACTTGCTCCTTTATAAGAGGACAACGGGCAATCCTATGGTCTTCACTCCTGCAATGGATGCATTTCCCGAGTTTATACCAACACTCTTCCAGTTTATGCCCTCCTTTATTGCAATGCTCACACTTTTCCTTGGCTGGAACATCTTGTTGGTCTTTCTTCATGGCCTTCTTATTCTTTTGGGAACCATTACCTCCATTTGACCTCTTCTTTTCATTAACAGGTTCCCCACTCCTGGATCCATTTGCTAACCCTTTCTTGGCGATCTTTCATTTAATTCGTTCGGCCATATCCATAGAACCTTCAAATAGTTGCGTCTTTTTGACCATCTCTGCATAAGCCTAAATTTCTAACGAAGCCAATTGAGGAATAAACTCCACTTTTAAACCGTTCATGAATCTCTTGTCGCTCATCCTTTCCGTGCCAACTAAGTGGGGTGCATAACGGGCTAGTCTAGAAAATTGCGCTTCAGCTTTAGCGATGCAAATTCCATAGCCTTATTTTCTCGAATTCTCTTCGAAAAATACTTCTCGTTAAAGTGTTATAAGAACTCGTTCCATGTTACTTGATTGTCGGGCAAAATTGCTTCTACCGATTCCCACCATGCTCGGGCATCTCGTTCTAATTGATAAGTTCCCAATAACACCTTCTCCTGGTCGGTACATTGCGTAACCCTAAAGGTCCTTTCTATCTCTCGCACCCAATTTTTGGCCTCATCCGGGTCAGTAGATGCACTAAACTTCAGGAGATTCATTGCTTGAAAGCTCCGATACAAATCTCCTATTCCATGATGAGCTCCTCCTTGTGCTACTTGTTGTAAGGCCTAAGTCAATCCTTGAACAGTACGCTACATCTCCCTCCATTGGGCTCACTCGGCAGCCATCTTAGACTACAAAACAAATTTTTAAACGATCATTATTCATGTGTTGATATCATTTTAACTTAAGTAAAAACTTATATTTGTTAGTTAGCCCAAGGCTCTACCCAAATCTCACCGGGTTCCGATAGGGTAATTGACAATGACAACTCAACCTATAACTTGGACTTAATGACCTAGGGATTTAGAAAAGCCTAGGCTCTGATACCACTTCGATCACGCCCCGAACCTATAGCAGTGGAAGAATGCTCGAAATGTAGCAGCAAAATAGTCATGGCAATCAAAGTAATTTACAAAGGCACGATATAAAATTGTACAAAATATAATTTCATTTCAAATATAAGTTTATTACAAATTGTACTCTAGCTAATAGACTCAATAAAAGAAAATTACAATGGACTCTTGACTAACTAAACTTGACATAAGACTTAGAGGCATCATCTAAATGGCCGGAGTTCTCTTCACTCTTGCCCTTGCCCATCTTGGTCGCACTCGTCCTCATTATTACCTGAAAAATATGGGAACAAACACTAGGTGAGCGAATGCTCAGTAGGTCTTATATCTCTTGCCCTAAGCTAGCTTTGAGTAATTAAGAATTTAACATGAAATGCAGATCATGCAAGGGTACAATAATCAAGAACTATATTGGCACGAGACAGATCAATAATTCGGAGATAATTTCAAGAACTATAAAGGAAATAGACAGGACAACAGTTAGGAAATAAATTCAAGGACATTCATGATGAGACAATAACAAGTATTTCAGTGAGGTGCTCACTTTCACAAGAGCATATCGTGAGACTATCATTTGTAAGATTGGCCATATGTACATAAGAGCTCAAATATTCGAGTTGTGAACATGTCATTCATTTGTGGAAGTGTCATAGATCAATCTTGCTTTTCATTGGTGGAATGTCACACCCAATCAATCATAATATAGGCACATGTTTGGACTTTGCCTCATCCATGAGATCAGATCTGGACCCCGTCACTTTTGTTCTAGCATTGAGTGTCAAGTTTGTTGGAGCCCCTTTTGAATTCTAGACCGATTCCACGTCAATTAATGACCAACAGATTTCCAAGGATCAAGTCATGTAGGAATATTAAGGTAGATTCACGGATTTTAAGGACAGAACTTTGGACAAGATGACATGGCGATAAATCATATAAAAATCAGAACTTTCAAGAAATCTGGGATAATTAGCGTTCATTCAGGCCGCCGCCAATTGCAGAATATGTGATCACTATGGTGGTCACTAATTCTGTGAACAGTCACAAAGAAATAGCATCCACTGCGATGGTCGCTAATTCAATATGGTGTCCACTGGCCTGGTCGCTAATTCCAAGCAGTGACCAGACTCTCACAGAACGCCAGAAACAGCGCTCCATGATGGCTAGGGTGTCATGTTTCTTCAAAGTGACATGACAAATAGGGTTTCCAGGGTTTTGAGGGTATAACCTGCTCGGCTACTACCAGAAAAAGTGGGATTACAGACGGAATTTTCAGACGGAAATTTCAGACGGAAATTTCCGTCTGAAATTTGTGACGGATTATTTTCCGTCGGAAATCCCGTCTGAAATATGCAAGTACACACCGAATTTCAGACGAAAATTTGTGACGGAAAATATTCCGTCACAAATTTCAGACGGAATTTGTGACGGAATTATTAAACTGTCAGAAATTTATAACCAAGAATTTGTGACGGCCACATTTGTGACGGAATCCGTCTGACAATCCGTCACAAATGTGTCTTCTCACGGATTTTAAGACGGAAATTAATCTGTCACAAAATTTTTGCGCCCCAAATCCGTCGCAAATGTGCCTTTGCGACTGATTTGGGGCGCAATAAATTTTGTGACGGACTAATTTCCGTCTGAAAATCCGTGAGAAGACACATTTGTGACGGATTGTCAGACGGATTCCGTCACAAATGTGGCCGTCACAAATTCTTAGTTACAAATTTCTGACAGTTTAATAATTCCGTCACAAATTCCGTCTGAAATTTGTGACGGAATATTTTCCGTCACAAATTTCCGTCTGAAATTCGGTGTGTACTTACATATTTCAGACGGGATTTCTGACGGAAAATAATCCGTCACAAATTTCAGACGGAAATTTCCGTCTGAAATTTCCGTCTGAAAATTCCGTCTGTAATCCCGCTTTTTCTGGTAGTATAGCTCCAAAGCTAGCGGAGACTTACGGAGGTCTTAGAGAAATAAATTCTAATTCGGCGGAAGGAATATCTGGCGGAGGGTCATTCAATTCCCAGGAAATAGTGTCTCAACGTAAAACTGCATGACACATGGATCCATCTCGGACTTGAGACATAAAATCCACAAGACCCGCGATATGGGCCAAAAATCTGATAAAACTGTGAGACAAGAAAATAGCGTCCATTCAAGAAGGCGCTATATCATAAATTAGCGTTTGTTTATAAAGTCATCAAATCAATAATTTACTGAGTTTTAATAATATTACAATAAATTGACGTCATTGTAACAGGTCGCCAACTCATATATTTAATAGATTTTAAATAAACCATTAAAATTAGCATCTCTATAAGGAGGCGCCAATTCCAAGAATTTCCAATAATCCAATAAAATTACTTAAAATTGGCATCTGTTTGAGGAGGTGGCATATCTTTGATCTGCGTCCGTTGTACTGACGCTAATTCATAATTTCTAGTCTTTATTTATATTCAATATTATTCATGATTTGGCGTCTCTGTGAAGAGGCGCTATTTTCAGAATAAACGTCTGTCCAAACATACGCTATATCTTTTCGGTGTACATGCTACGAAGCATCAGGCAGATACGTTTCTTGGCACAAACAACTATTCATTTCTTTTTAGGTTGCATGAATAGTGACACTTTGACGTTTATGGGGAATTTCAGATATCAGAGTACATGGTAATGAAGAGAAAAATATGGGAATCCTAAGAACATGCTCACACTAACTTTTACATGTCAGGTTTCATACTTTTTTAATTTTAAAGATGGGTTAATTAATTAATATGCTAAATGAATTGGCGTCAAGGCAGTAGGCGTTCATTAATTAGTGTCTGTCAAACTTATGCTATTTCAAGATATAGCGCTTGTCTGAACGGGCACTAATTAAATAGCGTCCAGATTCGGGTCGCCAATTCCATATAAACAGAAAACTTACTGAACCTACGTAAAACATGCAGGGAATCATGGAGGCATGGATGTAGTTTACATCCTCTAATTATCTAGCATGACAATTTACAGTTTGGCTTGGGAGATTGCCTACCTTACAACGCTGAAGGACTAAGATGAAAAAGAGAAATTGAAGTAGCAAGAAGAAGAAGAAGAAGAAGAAGAAGAGCAGAGGAAGAAGTTGTTCGCTTCTTCGCGCAGCAACGGCAGCAGCAACAACGACCACCCACGTGAATAGGATGAGGAAGAAAGAAGGGGACGCAGTCACGTTCCTTCTTCACGCACGGAAGATGATCACGAATAGGGAGATGAGGAAGAAGACGACTAGGAAGCAGATGAAGATGATCACGACGTCGTCCTCACGCGAGCAACTCACGAACAGTAGCAGCAGCAACTTGCTCTACCTATCACAGGAGTTATATTTATAGGGTTTTGGGCTTTATGAATCCTACCAAGGATTCTAGTTCGATTAAAACTCTATCTTCCCTATTTGATCAAATCCTTTCCTTAACACCGGTCGTTTTCTCTGTTTGATTAGAACCCTAACCTCCCATGCATGGCCGGGCTCCTACGTTCGAACACTCTAATGGGTTTGGGCCTCTAAATGTTTTATATGTGAAAGGGGTTTAAACGTGGGTTTCAAAGCCCACTAATTTAATTTTAGTGCCCATTATCTAATTTAGTTATTTCTATTTTGCTTATATCAAAATTTTATCTTCCATAATTGTTATATGACTAATATTATATATGATGAAAAATGGATGAGCTGCTGATCTACAGGTGTGGTGAATATATCAACCCCAAATTTTAAACTCACACAGCAGTTAATGAAAAGCGGAATAAAAAGAAATTGCTATGAACCGAACTACTAATTCAATCTGAATTAACAGCTAGAAGATCTAGTAAAGACTGACCATCATCCTTATTGAATTTCAATAGAAGTGATCAGCCAACGCAGTATGGTACTAGGCAGAGGTTTGATTCAAGAATCTCCTCCCGCAAGGGTTAGTTTTCCATATAGGCGTAACCCATCCTTCCAACTAAGCCTTTTGATATACCATTGTGTTATCGATCAGTAAGTAAATGTAAGATAGAGGAACTATAGAGCAGATCAACACAAGACAGATTTAAGTCAGATTCACACAGTAGCAGGAATCAACCAACCAAGTTCAGTACTGGGCAGAGGTTTGATCTAAGAACAATTGAGCACATCAAAAGCATCAAATGATTGCAGTGAATATTCCTAGGCATTCATCTTAGTTGTAGAAATAAAGAGTTGAGCAATCACACACAAGACAAAGCCATTTTAAGGCGGTTCGATCTCGAGCTTGAGATCTACGTCCACCCCTTACTCAAATGAGTAAGGCTTCCGCTGACAAACAGCTTGCAAATCCACTGATCCAAAGCTTCGGGGATGAAATCCCTACAGACCGCTGAGCTTCACAGCTTGCTGAACCCGCTGAGCTTCCCAACTTGCTATCCGAGGATCAGATCCTCGCCGCGGCCTCACAGCTTGAACCGCTAATTACACAGCTTATAGTAATTCTCAAAGTTCTGAAAGAAACAAAGAAAAACGATGATAGAAATAAAACATGTAGCTCTTTCTCTAGAGCAATTCGACTATGGATCTGATCCAGAAGTTAAGACAAGCACAGCTTCTATCTCCCTCTCTTTTCTCTCAGCCTTCTTCACCTTCTTACGATACTCTATTTTCTCTCACTCTCTTTCTTTTCTGTAACATGCTCTCTTTTTTAGACTTTTCTTAGAGTAGGGACTCTCAGTCTCAGGCTTTCACTTCTCTCAAGCTCTTCTGCTCTAGTTCTCTTCTTTCTAAAAGTTGATTCTATTGCCGCTCGAGCTCTGGCCTCTATTTATCCTCACGAACAAGAGGTCTTGTGGTCCCCACTTTTCAGATTAGGCGCGTGGAAGGAACACTCCCGCCCAAGGTTTCTTCTAAAAAGTGGCTATCGAGAGTCCACGTGTCAGGTGCAGAGCTGAAGGTATTTAAGTTTCAGCCACGTGGAGGATATTTCGTTAGAGATCTCCAAGATACTGGGAAATAGCCTCGGATCACGTGTCCCAATCAGTTTCACTTTCAACTCACGTGACAATCAGAAATGTTGCCTCCAATTAATCAATTAAGTTGCCTTCTATGCATCTAAGGTGTTTGAGCATGACTCTGGGTTATTCCTTGATGAGCTTATTTTTCCTGTCAAAATGAAGGTAGAGATTCATTAATCTCATCATCATGTGACTCATGAAGCAGGTAATAGGTATCGAAAGAATGTAGCCTCAGATGATTTCATAAGACAGGTAAATCATGTAAATGGGTGTGTAAAAATAATATGCACATGCATCGATGTACAGTCTCAGTGCACCGACCTGCCTTACTGACGAGGAGAGAAAAGTGAAACAACAGGTAAAACGAGCATTGACCTGTATTTGGCACAGGTAGACCTTAATCAGTCAGAAATGCTTTATGTGCAATGATGGAGCATCGACATGTCGAAGCATAAGGTAGTACTGCATGTACTACATCATAGACATGCCATTGAGGCATGTCGGCCAGTCCTGGTGATATATAAAGAAATTCTTAAAGCATCGACGCAAGACTTTACTACACCGACCTGACTTCAAGGCAGATGCACAAGGTGCACCGATCTAAAGAAAGATACCCTCTAAACCACCGACCCTATACATCAATCACTGGCTCACAAGCATCGACCTGTCAAAAGTGTGCATCGACCTGATGTTACAACTTCTAGCCTATAGTGCCTAGCAACATCGACCTGTGTACTCGGTGCACCAACCTGATAGTGCAAGACTTCTGCATTCGCACCGACCTTCTAGACTAGAATGCATGTGTGCACCGACCAGACTTTCTCAATGCATGAATATGCATTGACCTTATATTGCAACAGCATGAGTATGCATTGACCTTAAAATGCAAGAATCATATTCTAACTTAATGAAATAATAATCAGCACACATATTATAAATCCAAATGGTTTTGCCAGTATCAAAGTCAATCTCACTGTTGCTAGCATCAAAACCATCAAAACTAGACATCAAATTCAGAGGAGACACAACATTCTCCCCCTTTTTGATGATGGCAACATTGCTATACTTTGATGGCAACGCATCTTACAATGTGTGTCAAAATATGTAGTGGACACAGTCAAATGCACTATGAGACACATTTCAGTTTCAGCTTACTCTCCCCCTATAGACTCAAATGACTTTCTCTCAGACTGACACCACATATGACATCCATACATGCAGGACACATGCATCTAATGGGTTGAGCTTTTCTCCCCTTTTAGCCATGTGAAACCATCAAAATCTCTCCCCCTTTGCCATCAGCAAAAGAAAGGATGGAATTAACCGCATGATGAGAAATGGATGAAAACAATTTGTGCTTAACAGGAAAGAGACTCAAAATTGAGATGGCAATATCAAGATGGTGAAAGTACAGAAATGATCATGCTGACAAACTGATTTATCCTTCATTAACCAAGCATACATTATTCAGATTCTTCTGGTATAAGAGTCCATATAATGCAACCTTGATAAAGATTTGGTTTAAGAATGATGAGTTTTTAGAGTTTACCAACCACACTCTTTGAATAAATTTGCATTAACCCTTAATATCAATGAACAAGAACTACATAGATCATGTCAGATTTAGTCTCACTTCATCTTACTCACCCAAAATCAGTGAATTTCTTAGGAGTGACTAGGACATGTATAAAGGTTAAACAATTTTTATAGTTCTGATATTTCACCGCAAGGTTACAGTATGATTTTCCTTTTCTTTTTGTTTATAAATTTTAGAACAATCAGGTATAATCCATACCTTTTGACGTAAGGGTACACGTTGATTAGACGCCAGTACCCCTAGTTACTCAGTAGAATTTACCATTTTATTTCTAAACTTTTGAACAGAGATAACTAAAGCACTTCATGACATAGGATTTCTTTATTTCTTTAATAAAGAACCTAGTTTCTCGGTACATTCAGCCATTGCTCTGCCTGCACATTTGTTGGCTCATAATTTTGACATGACTGCCCTTTGGTTTTAGAGAAATGTTCATGTTTAAACACAATACACACTCCAAGTTTCTCAACCAAGAAGTCATTAACTCAAGAACTTTCAGATTCTGAGAGACTTCACGAGACATGACATGTGAGATATGGTTGAAGGCTGTTAAGTGTGATCAACAGCCTTATTCTTTGAGTTTAGTCTTTAGACTTTACAATTCAGTAGACTTAAACCATCAATTCATTCTTGGTACATCACAAATTCATATAAAAGAAGATTTCTGATTTTAGTAGCTTAGAGTAGTAAGAAGCATATCAGATTGTCATTATTTCAGATTCAGGGGAAGATTCTCATGTAAGAGAGTTACATGAGAGAAATATATGCAATACCACTAAATAAGTATGGAAAGAGAGGATTTTGCTTCAACTAAGATTATTCAATTCAAGAGTATTGAGGATTTCAACTAATCAAAGTGGTATTTTCAGTTGACCATGAAGATCAGAATTGGAATTGAAAACTTAGGAAGTGGCAGACAGAACTTATGTAAGATGGTGTCGACTTTGGGTGTCGACATTTCTTCAGAGACACTCATGTCTGCCTAGATGCATCAACATGAACCTGATCTAACTTAACATAAGCATCCTATCATGGACTTGACACTTACTCCCCCTGTCTACATGCACTACTACTGGACACAAAGCACATGAACATTTAGGACAACATTATCATAGACAATGAGATGCAGGACACAGACATGTTCTTGACCCAGGGTACCTGGCGGAGGACTAGCCTCTACGCATAGAGTGGATTTTCAGACAGAAGAGATCTGCCCTTCTCCCAACATACCATTTGATATACCTTTGGGATCAAGATGAACTTTATGCAATGCAATATATGCAACATCATCCTCATTTAAGTTCTACCAGAAATCTGATTCATATGCATATCAACAATCATGAAGAAGGCATTTATTCCAAGCAAGAGGAACTCAAGCAATCAGTCATCATGCTGAAATTTACATAAACCTAGTTCTCTTCTTAAGAGTTTAAATCTTTAATTTCCAAGAGGTTTAGTAAATATATCAGTAATCTATTTTTCTGATTCTACAAAGTTCAGTTCAATTTCATTCTTATACACTTCATCTCTCAAAAAGTGGTGTTTTATCTCAATATGCTTGGTCCTAGAATGATGAACATGATTTTTAGTCAAGGAAATAGCATTGGTATTATCACTAAGAATAAGAATGCATCCAAGTTTTATGTGATAGTCAATAAGCTGGTGTTTGATCCAGAGTACTTGGGCTGCACAATTTCCTGCTGCTACATACTCAGCTTCAGTAGTAGAAAGAGCAACAGTGTGTTGCTTCGTAGATGTCCAAGACACTAGACAACAACCTAGGTATTGACAATACCCACTAGTGCTTTTTCTATCTATTCTACACCCTGCATAGTCTGCATTAGTGTAAGCTAGTAGTTCAAGTTCACACCTAGCAGGATACCATAGACCTAAGTCAATGGTGTCGGATAGATATCTAAAAATCCTTTTCACTGCACTCATGTGAGACTCCTTAGGACTAGCCTGAAATCCAGCACATAAACACACAAAGAATTGAATATCTGGATGAGATGCAGTGATGTAAAGTAAGGATCCGATCATACCTCTGTATAGTTTGGTATCAACCAATTTATCTTTTGTGTCAGCATCAAGACTAGTTGATGTACCCATTGGTGCATTAATGGCCTTGAGGTTTTCCAGCTTGTACTTCTTCAGCAGATCCTTGATGTATTTGGCTTGAGTAATGAAGGTTACCTCTAAAGTTTGACAGATCTGCAATCCAAGGAAAAACTCCAGTTCTCCCATCAAGCTCATTTCAAATTCATCAGTCATTAAGGTTGAAAATTCCTCACACATGGATGGTTTAGTTGACCTAAACACTATGTGTAGCGGCAGGAAAATGGTTCCTAGGCCACGTACCACCTTCTCTATTTATTTGTTGGGGGAAGTCGTCTCACGCCCGTGGATGCCTGCACACACCAAGAAACCAGAAGGGCATCAGAAGGAGTCCCGGGTGTTACCCCAGGGGACAACCCTCTGATGCGTAAGTCAGCAAGGGATTTAATGAGCGATAGAGAGGAGCAAAGTGAGAGAGAAGTAGGGGCCGTAGTTGTTGTTCCAGGAGGCGTGTAGGTCCTCCGTAGGCGTGCTCGCCGGTCCCAGTGGGCTCTCAGAGAGTGCTCGCTGGGTGGTAAGGTCGCTCAGGAGGAAGAAGCTCTCTGGACGTAGATGACCCTCTCGTTGTCGTTGCTAGTCGGGGCTGCTCTCTTCTCAGTAAGAAGCTCTGGGGCAGGAGTATCCTCTTGCGTAGTAGCGTGGAGTCTAGTAGAATAATCTATCGTGCTCCTCTCTCTCGTCGGTGTCCCTTTTATATGGGTTGTCCTAGAGCGAGGGCCTCATCCCTTGATAGGGAAGGGTCCGTTTAGTTGGAGTAACGTTCCCCGCTATGTTGGCGGGAGTTTCCCGTTGGGGGGAGATAGCCCCGACGTCGGCCGGTCCCTGAGCGAGTCTTATGGCACTCATAGGGCGTGTTCGCCCGTTATGGGGTCAAGGCCGACGTCACGGGGGGCAACGGTCGGTCGTCGGAGTGTCCTCCGACAAGAACCGCGCTTGGGCCGGCCTTATCGGTGTCATGGAATCCGATGCTCTGTAGGGCCGGTCTCTTCCTTATTGGGCTGAGCATGTGTGCTCTCCCCTTGTCTGGGCTTGGCGCGTCCGAACCTTAATGGGTCGCACGTGCGTGGGCTGCATCTGGGCTAAACTAAATTTACCCTCCTCACTTCCCCCCTACTCTTAGTTGCCGAGCACTCGCAGGGAACTAAGAGTATCCCAAGAGAGGGTTCTTCTGGAGGGTGTGATCCGACGACAATCTCCTCGTACGGTGAGAGTTGGTAGCTTCGGGAGCCTGCTTGGCGCGCAAGGCGCCTCTGGGGGTGGCAGAGGCCACGCTGGTAATGATGACTCCGAGTCTTGTCTTGTTCTGGGGATGTGGGCTCAAAACGGTCGCCTGGCCTTGGCAGTCGTACCGCCGTAGTAGCCGACGTCCTTTCACCTGACCGTCAGGGGCACAACCGTCGAACTTGTCGTGGGCGGTTTATAAGAAGTGTCGAGGGATTCCCGTAAACCAGACCCACGTCTCACTGGTCGCCGCACTCCATCGTAGGCGTCTTCCTCCCCTTTTGCCTGGTGAGGATCTTTCTCCCCTGTTCTTCTTTCTTCCCGTAGTGATGTGTCCACGTAGAAGAATCCTTACTGTCGAGTCTTCCTCCTCGGAGGATATGCCCCAAGGCCGGGGCGGAGTGCCGAGCACCTCGGGTGCGGGCAGTAGTCGACCCGATTCCCAGCCTTTGGTAGCGTATAGGGTATTCCACGGTCTGTGGGAGACCTTCCAGATCCCCCCTGAGTATGACATTGTCTTCCCTGCTGTGGGAGATGACATAATGAGTCATCCCCCTAGCGGGATCATGATCCTAGTAGATTCCTTCGAGGCGGGTCTCTGTATTCCTGTCCACCCTTTCATCGCAGACGTCCTCAACCATTACGAGCGGAACCCTGGGGGATTATCCCCCAATTCGTACAGTATTCTCTACGGGTTCGTCTACGCGTGCCGCAGAGCTTCGGTGGCACCGAGCGTTAATCTGTTTCGGCAGTTCTTCCACCTTCAGAGTTGTCCGTCCGACACTTTCTTCACCTACTTCAAGGCCAGCGCCAACGATCACTTTATCTCTGTCTCTCGTACTGTGTCTAACCGCAAGGGGTGGGTGGAGAGGTACATATACTTGATCAAGTCAAAGGACTGGGAGAGAGTCTCCGATGGCTGGATGCGGAGTGGCTACCCTCACCCTTGGTGCGACTCGAAGCCCTCTCTGAATGTTGAGGGTCTTCGGAATATGAGGGCGGTTTCTCGGTACCCCCTCGTTGATGCGGACCACGTTCTGAACCCGGCGCTGCTTCAAGAGCTGGGGTTATGTCCCCCGTTGCCGCAGGGTACTGGCCGTGCTTCCCCGTAGGGTTGTGGTGGTAGTGGCTGATGCTTGACCAACCTCTTCTTTGTTGCCAGGGGCGGTTGAAGCGCGGGGTTGGACTCCTGAGATCATCTGGCTGCCAAGGCTTGTTCCTCGGCCTGTGGACCATGTCGCTCGGGGAACTGGCCGGGTGTCGGTCGCCGCCCCCCCCAGTCCAGGTTGCTTTCGCTCCGGGGAGGTTACAGTACCTGGCCCTTGTCGGCTTCCCCTTGGAGCGCTCGCCCGAGGCGTCGGTGGCTAGTGGAGGGCCCAGTCTTCGGCGGAGCTCCCCCGAAGCCACTCTCAGTGCGCCCGGTGAAGAGTCTGTCATGGCTGGTGGTGGTCGGGATTGCCCGGCCGAGGATGAGTTGGCGGAGATGGACACCCGCCTCCAGTCAAGGAAGAGGGGGAGGGACTCAACTCCGGGACGGAGCTGGGCTCCTACTCCGTCAGAGGCGCCTCCCCCCAGTGTTCGCCTGCCGTCATCACCGGTGGTACCGACGGCTGCCACACCGGCATCTGTCTCCGGAGGACGGGGTGTGAAAGGGGCAAGGCCCCTGCTACTGCTGAGGTTGATCCTCCTCCTCCGCATAGGGTCCTTCCGGGCGATCAGCCCTCGTGACCCGAGGACTTGCCGGCGGGGGCGCCTGGCGTCCCAGGCATCGTCGACCTCATGGTGTGAAGTGCTCGCTGGCACAGGCACATCGGGGAGCTGGGTCCCAGTATCGTGGACAAGTTGACACCGGTTCAATTGTTGATGTTGCTATAAAAGGCAAGGGTTCAAGCTTTGATGTCAATCATCAAACATGAAAGATATGTATGTGTTTGGCATACCTTCCACCGCAAACGATGCGATGTGGGAAGCAGCGAGTTCATCAAACGATTGTACAGAAGGTAGGGGAACCTCAGTGCTAGCAACTGTAGGGGCCGATTCCTCGATTATGGCTTGCCGAGCTTTCTTGTCCCATGTGATAGCCATTTTAATCGGTGATGCCCTCCTCTTGCCCTTGTCCCCGAGTGGAAATAGAGCGGTGGTGGGAGCCAGAGCCGGAATATCAAAATAGGCCAACTTCGGAGCCTGTGAAATGAGCTGGCAATAGTTGCTTTGTTGATGGATGTCTGGCATGTCTACAAAAAGGAAAGGAGATATATATGTTATGTTGTGCCCCTGTGATTTTGATGATAGCAATCACTATGAGTTATCTGAACATCTGTCACATGATTTTGAACTCCATGATTTTGATGATAGCATATCATGAATCTGTGTCTGAATGAATGTTCTGCTTTGGGCATATGAACTGTACAAGGTAGTTCATGCATACAGCAAGTCCATACACTCTCTGCTGTAATCTTCATGCATATGTCAAGTCTACACATTGCAGCCTAGTCTGAATATCGTCAGCATAGAAAGTCTATACACTTCATTGCAGCATGCACACACAAGTCTACACAGTGCTCTTCATTCATGTGCATAGTTCGTGCATCTAGTCTGTACATTGTCTTTGCATAAGGCCACACAAAGTCTGTACATGCAATAGTCATGCATTTCTTCAAGTCTGTACAGCCCTTGCAGCACATCCAAGTCTATACATTCATGCACCACTTAATGTCTGTACATAGTTCTGCACAGTTTGCATTGGCCAAGTCTGTACAGAGTCTTATTGCATTGTTCATCAAGTCTATACATCGCGTGAAGTCTATACATTGTTATCGTTCAACGTCTCATATGAAGTAGCAGAAGAAAGAAAAGAAGAAGAAGAGCCAGCAGAATAAGAAAAAGAGAGAACAGCAGAGAAAGAAGAGAGCTCGAGAAGGAAAGAGGAAGAGAGATCCAGAGATTGAGAAGTGGAGAGGAGAGAGTTTTTCTTGAAGAATTGTTTAGTATGTTCGTGGATCAAATCCAGAACGACTATGCTCATTGGAGCTAACTGGTTTTTGTTTTTCCCTTTGTTGTTTTGGTTTTCCCTTTTCTGCCTTTACCATCCTTGTTCTTCCGATCCTCTGGTTTGAGGTCGGGTTCCCTCCTGGTCTGGAGGAAGAGAGATCTGTGATCTCTGGTTTGCCAGTGACGGGCTGTCACTAGCAGTTCCCCTCCGGTTTGGAGGAAGGGAGGTTTTCCTCCGGTTGGCAAGTGATCGGGTGTCACTTGTGTTTTCCCTCTGGTTTAGAGGAAGGGAGGCTCGCCCTCCGGTTCTGGTCTTGTGGGTAGCAAGTCCAGGTGTCAAGCTTCTGTGGGTTGCAGGGCTTGGTTTGAGGGATTTGTTTCCCTTGGTTTATCAAGCTGTTTGGCAACGTTTGTTTACAGACTGAGTCTGCTGTTCTAGCTGTTGCTAGTGGAAGCCTCACTCCGGTTTGGAGTGAGGGGTGGATGTAGGTCTGTGGACCGAACCACCTAAAAATTCATTGTCCATCATCGTTTGATTGCTTTGTCTGGTTGATTGATCTCGCTATATGCATGCTAGGAACGTGATCTTATTGGTTGTCCATGTTCTACTGATTGATGGGGCATGCATCTTTGATGTTTGAGTATTTGTCCATCGAATCTGTGATCATCATCTCATACGGTTTTTAAATTGGCTAAAAATCATTAGAAGATCCATTCACCCCCCCTCTGGATCTGTGTCTGTCTCATTATCCGCACCTAACAGTTGGTATCAGAGCAGGTTGTGTTGGGACGGTGCGATGGATACAGAGGGGGGTGAATGTATCCCCTTCAATGATATTGCCCCACTTCAAAATACTAAGCCTGAATCTTGACACAGTTGCAGAATAAAAGCTATAGAACTCAAATGAACATTTGATCAATCAGATGAACTGCTAACTATACTAGTGGAACCTGATCAAGAATAATACCGAAGATAGAACTGTGCAAACCAGATTCACTTAGCAAAATATGTAATGCTCAAGGTTACTGCAGATAGAAACAAGAGTGTTCATACAACCTGTGAAAGAGGTAGAAGACAAGGAGCAAACGCACAAGGCAAACCACGGCACAGATAATTTTTAGGTGGTTCGGTCCACAGACCTATGTCCACCCCTCACTCCAAACCGGAGTGAGGCTTCCACTAGCTAACGCTAGAATCGAAGACTCAGTCTGCAACAGGTGCTGCCAAACAGCTTGACCAGGGGAACAACCTCCCCTCTTCCTCCCAACCGGAGGGCAACCGCTAGTGACTACCCGTCACTAGCAACCAGAGACCGAGGTCTCTCTTCCTCCACCCAGGAGGGAACCCACCTGGACTTGCAACCCACAAGACCAGAACCGGAGACGAATCTCCCTTCCTCCAACCCGGAGGGAAACCCACAAGTGACTCCCAGCCACTTGCAAACCAGAGGTCACGGACCTCTCTTCCTCCACACTACAGGGAACCACTAGAGACTACCCAGTCGCTAGTAAACCGGAGAACAAGTCTCCCTTCTCCTGAGACCACAGGAGGAACCCCGATCCCAAACAAGGGAATCGGAAGAACAATGTGAATAGATGGAAAGAACAAAATAAAAAGCAAACACAAAGAAAAAACATAGCAACGTAAAGCTGGAAATGAGACGCACTAAGTAGCTCTCACAGGAGCAAGTCTGGCTTGGATTTGATCCAAATGCCAGTGAACAAATCTTCTGATGATTCCTTTTTCTTCTTCTTCACGAACCCTCTCTCTATCTCTCTTTCTCTTTTTCTTCTACTTCACGAGCTCTCGATCTCAATCTCTTTTTCTTTTTCTTCTTCTGCTTTCAGCCTCTCTGCTGCTCTCTCCTTTTCCTTCTTCTGCTTTTTTCTGCTCTCTGCCTCTGCTTCGATCACACTTGCTTGATCAGTCTTCTTCAAGTGGAAGAAGCTCCATATTTATACCAGCCGCAGCTAGGGCGTGTGCAGGGCTTGTGCCCTCTTTATCCTCGGATCACGTGCCAGGTGCCAACCTCGGATCACGTGCCCAAATATTTACTTCCCGAAGTATATACCTGTCACACAGTCATAAGAAAGTATTAGATAGATGTACAGACTTAGTATGAAAGATAGAATGTATAGACTTGAATGCTTGGAAAGGATTGTATAGACTTCGACTTGAAGGAGATGCATATGTGCACTGAAGTGTGTACAGTCTTCACTGAAGGATGTTCAGACTTTAAGTGATGAAGTGTGTACAGACTCGTTTGTTCGTGCATGCTACAATGTGTAGACTTATGAACTGATGCAGACACATGCTGTATAGACTTTGAGAGCATGCAAATAGTGTGCAAACTTGCTGTAATGAACGATGCCCAACAGCATGGTGTATGGACTTAGAATGCATGAGACAGCAATGTATAGACTTCAATGCAAAGGTTGGAGTGTGACGGATGTATAGACTTTAGAAGATGAAGCATGCACAGGCCAACGATGTATAGACTTTGCCAATGTGAGACACTGTACAGACGCTGATGCCCACATGCAATGTATGGACTTGTGTGTGCAGGGTAGACAATGTATGGACTTGCGTGTGCAGGGTAGACAATGTATGGACTTGCAGCACGTGCAGGGCAGGCAATGTATAGACTTAGTGATGCATAGGCTAGAGTTAAGTTAACGATGTATAGACTTACCCCTTGAAGAATGTACAGACTTTGAAGATGTGAGCGAGACAATGTATAGACTTGGCCCTTGAAGAATGTACAGACTTTACTTCGTGCTAGTTACAGGACAATGTCTAGACTTGATGCAGCTTCAAGGCAACCATGTGCAGACCTTACCGATGTATAGACTTGGTGTTCTGAACGTAGGTAAAGGTAAGGAATGTATAGACTTGATGAATGGCTTGCTAGCAACAGGACAATGTATAGACTTGGAAGGTTCAGCGGTGGATGTACAGACTTCACCGATGTCTAGACTTAGCAAGCCCCAAGCGATGTACATACTTGGCAAGCCCCAGGCCGATGTATAGACTTGCAGAACAAACGATGCACATATGCCATGAATGTGTAGGCTTTGAATAAGAAGCCAGGCAAATGATGCGTAGACATGGCCAATGTATAGACTTGAAAGATGCAGACTTGTGCAAACTCTGTACAGACTCTGCGTGCCTGATACAGGGCAATGTATAGACTTGCCACCAATGCAGTGTATAGACTTGATCTCAAGGAATGGATGTACAGACTTTAAGCGATGTATAGACTTGGTGAGCACCAAGCGATGTACAGACTTGGTGAGCGCCAAGCGATGCACAGATATGGTGAGCACCAAGCGATGTACAGACTTCAATGACTCATGCAACCAGACACGTGAAAGCACAGACAATGTACAGACTTAGTGCAAACAGGATGTGCAGACTTGTGGCATGCAATGTCTAGACTTGATGTGAAGGAATGCACAATGTCTAGACTTGATATGAAGCAATGCACTGGCTGTACATACTTGAAGTAATGCATGCAAGAGACGATGTACAGACTTGATCTTGCGACCAGGGGCTGTACTGACTTGATGTGCAGACTGTGTGTGTGTGTGTGTGTGTGTGTGTGCAAGATAATGTGGGTGTGTGCTGTACAAACTTAAATGCGTGCACAGAATAGTTTATGCATATCAGCTAAAACATCATCAAAGATCTGAGAGTAGACAGAGCATTACCTGATCTGAGCATTGACCTTACCTGTCATGATTTGACTTTGACTTGGGTTGACTTCATGACTTGTGAGTCATCCTTAAACTTGTTCTGACAGTTTCTCATAATGCAACAGGATTATATCATCAAGGATGTAAACATAATGAGGCATAATATCTGTCATCATCAAAACTCCAGAACCACAGGGAACACAGCAATCTCCCCATTTTTGATGATGGCAATATTATGAGTCATTGCAATAGATTCATCATGATGGTTATGAAATACCATATGACAGTTCATGATTATGTAAACATAATGAGCATGTAAAACACCATGTGATGCAACTGTTGATTGATGCAAATTATGACTCACAATAGTTCTCCCCCTTTGACAACATCAAAAAGAATGGAATGATCATTGACTGTTGAAGGAGATGATATAGGAGCTATTATGCAATGCTAAGTTACAGTCATCAAAAACTCCCCCTGACAAGATATTCTCCTGAATGAACATTGAACCACAGGGACATGCAAGAATTCTCCCCCTTAGATGGACAGTGATTGGAATGAAGCTCAGGACATAAAGAAGTCAACAGTCAGGTCTGAAATAATTGTGTCCAATGTGAGAAAGGAAGCATTGAGAATGAATGAGAAAGGATTTCAATGGGATATCAATTTCATAAATCTGATTAAACAGGTATTTCAGACTCTTCTATTATAGAGATTTATGAATGATCTTCATTGACAAGTCAGATCAGAATATGATGTATGCAAGGCTTGTTCATAAGCTTTCTGTACTCATATCTGAAATCAGTTTTAATAAAAGTGAACCTTGCTTTCATATTGACAGTCTTGTTTAATCTTCTTCTTTCTTACTCACTCAATTTCAAAGATTCCTTTAAGAGATGCAATCAATAGTAATTAAGTTAAACACATAAGAAATCATTTGTTTCTGTCAAGGGTTCCAATAGAATATTTCTTTTGCACACATTTTCAAATGATACATTAGATCAGCAACAATTTTTTATAACATTCTTCATGAGCAGTTGAGTTTAGTACACCCTTGTAACTAGAGGATACACGTTGTTTAGACGCCAGTATCCCTAAGCACTTGGAAGGACTAACTGTCATGCTTCATAGGAATAGAGATTACATTTACACTTCATGACACACTACAAATCATTTCTTTGATGAGTGAGATGTATTTCTCAGTGTGCATGCCATTGCTCTGCCAGATTATCAATCATTCTTAAGCAGAGTTAACTATGGCACCTCATGACACAGTCCTTTGGACATGGTTTCTCAGTGACCAAAGTCATTGCTCTGACAGGATTTACCCTTAGACATGTTCCATATTCTCAGATGTTTAAAAATCAATACTAATTTCATACATATCAATCAAGGAATATCATGATTTCAGAATTTTCAGAATTCAGAAGAGTTTAAAAAAACACAACATGAAAATGTTGGTTAAAGTTTATTAAGACTAACTCAGATATTTTTAAGATATGTTCATAAGCAAACACAAGACATACATGAAACTTCAACCGGCTGAAAGAATCAGACATTCATAGTCCTATATAATAGAAGATTCCTCTTTAAGTTGTTTTCAGATTTATGATCAGGATATGCACAGAGAAAACTTTCTGAATTTTCAAGGAAGGCTAAATCATTTTAAGGAACAGCCAATTCAACAGATACCAATGGATAGAATGAGTGAAAATGGCTGATAACAGTTGAAGCAGGAAGCTGAAAGGTGTTGCAATGCATGGCTCAGATGTGATTTCAAGAGTATGAATAATGCTCCCCCTAAATGTATGCATGAGCTAGCACTCAAGATGTCGACACTTCTAACCAGTAAGTGTAAGTGCAGTGAGCTGACAGCATGTAATATATGCAATGATCACATGAACATTTAGACTGCTCTTCGTGCAACACTGACCTATGGTACCAGGCGGAGGACTTGGTCTAAAGACCACCTCACACATAGCAAGCACTTCCAGACAGAATTCATCTGCCCTTTAGTAACTCACTATTTATATACCAAGAGTCATGCATGACAATCCAATGCAGATGCAGTTGTATATGCATCTTAAACTAACAATATGCCACTTATATGCAATTATGAATGCATTTGCATGTCAAATGTGCAGGTGAACATTTTTAAGCATGAGAGATCATCCAAGCAACAGATTTATTCAATTCAACTTTTCAGATTTTTCAGAATGCAATTTAACAAATATCAACCAACTGCAATTGGCATATGTATGCATCAAATGCAGACAACTTTTTAATCTCATGTATGCACAGATCACCTAGCAAGTGCATGATCAGAAAAGAATGCAAATGGCAGATGCAGTTATGGACATGTATGCATGAGATCTTAATTGACATATTAAGCATGATGTTCAGCTAAAAGAGAATTCAGGTGTACAAGCATTTAAACAGTAGTGTTGGGGTTTTACCAAACTTTGGATGCCTTGGTTTATTTGACCCCCTTTTATTCCTCATCCCCAAGGCATACCTGCAAAGCACAGATCTCATTTTGTGTTTCTAGGTACCCAAGACTTCTTGGGTCCTACATTGTTAGTAACACCTCTGATAGGTGCTTTCCACAATCTTTGGGCATGTAAGTCATCAGATTTCATTAAGCGACAGTCACTCATGGAGTGCCCAAACTGCCCACAATAATAACAGGAAACAACATGCTTTGATTTCTTGTTATGCACACAATTATCAGCATGGAATTTTTGTGCAGGTGCATACTGGTTTCTATTTTTATTATGGAAGTTGTTCCTGTTAATCTTACCAAACATGTTTTCCTTAGAAGGATGTCTACCATATTTAAAATTTGCCCTCCTATCTTGAAGATGCCAACAGTCCTTGATTGTATGGCCATGCTTTCCACATTGAGAGCAGCTAATTTGATTTCTTCTGAAAGAGCCTGACCAGCATTCGGTGGCTTTGTGACCAGATTTGTTACAATTATAGCAAGTGATGTGCTGGTTTACAGGAACAAATTTGTTCTTATTAAAACCATGTTGGTTTGCAGAGAATTTTGTATGATACGAACATGATCTTTTCTTACCACTTGCAAACCAACATTGTGCAGCACTGTGTCCTACCTTACCACAGTTGGTACATGAGATGCTCTTTTTCTTAGTGACAGGAAATTTCTTGACATGAGGGTCCCTGGCATACATTTTCTTGGCATTCAAATCATCTAGTTCCATTAATCTACATTCATGCATCAGATGGCCAATCTTGTGACAGTAATAACAAATCATTTTCTTTTTAGATGCATGTGAGTGTGTGGGTGAAACATGTAAAGTGGGGAGAGGAACATGTTGGATCTTTTCTTTTTGTTTTTCTGTTGTTTTCTTTTGAGCAGTTGACTGATAACCAGAATGGTTCTGAGGGCTGTGAGAAGTTGAGCTGGAAACAAAGGAAGTTTGAACTTTGTTTTTAAAACTCTTCTTGTTTGAAAGGTTATAGCCCAACCCTTCCTTCTGAAAATTAACCTTTGTTCCTAGAATCTTGTCCATATTATCTTTTCCGTCCACAAATTTTGACAAGGAATTATTTAAATCCTCAATTTCATTTTCCAAAAAAACGATGTGTATTTCATAACTGGCAATCTCTTGTTCATTGCAATTTACACATTCGCTTAGCACCTTGTTTGCCATTTTATATTCCTCAACTTCTTGTTCCAGATTTCTCAATTTTTCAGATTCTTCAATGTAAACAGATTTTCCTTTTTCTAAGAGAAGAAGTTTCTCTGACATAGCAGTGTTCAACTGCTTCAATCCTTCAACCTCTTTGGTTAATTTGTCATTTTTTGATTTCAGATTTTCAATTTCTTCAACAGAGCCTTTATCACTTTTCATTGAGCTCATTTTATTATTCAGCTCTTCCTCTATCTGTTCAAACTCCAAAATCTTGTTTAACAGTTCTCTATTTTCTTCCTTTAGGGAAACAATTAACTCCTTCTGCCATTCTAAATTTGAGTGAAGATTTTCATTTATTTCCTTAAGAAGTGGACAATCATTGCAAGCAGATTTACCAGAACATATTGTTTGAGCCTGGAGTTTTCCACATTGTTTCCTAAGACATTCATTTTCAGATTTTAGAACATCCAATTCAGCACTAACACATTCAAATTCTTTCAATTCTTTTTATTGTTTTTCAAGATCTTTCTGCAATTCCATATTTACAGATTTTATGGCATTAAATTTTTTAGCAAACAAATACTTCTCTTGCTCAAATTTCCCAAATTTTTCTTCATTTTCTTTAACAGATTTTCTAAGAGAGTCATTTTTAGATTTTAGCCTACTTAGTTCAGAGCAAACACATTCAAGTTCCTTCATCAATTTTTCATTCTGATTTTTATGCATATGGATATCAGACAAACATGCATCATGAGTTTGCTTCATGTTTGAATAATTTTCACATGGTGAACTTGAACTACCCCGATCACTTTTCTTTTTCAAGTTCTTGTATTATTTTCTTAATTGTTCATGAGATTCAAGCAACTTAGCATATGCATTCTCCCAATCATCTAAAGAGAAATTCTCGAAAGGATTTACCTCCTCATCATCATCCTCTTCTTCATATTGGCTGCCACTTTGATTACTTCTGTTAGCCATCATGCAGTTGTCTTCATTTATCCTGTGAGCTAGCTTCAGCTTCTCCAGGATATCTTTAGCTGACCTGCAATCATAAAGACAAGAGTGTAAGGCTCTGTCAGTGGTTGCTTTCATCAGATTGAAGGCTTTCTGATTTTCTCCATCCTTTGATCTGTGGCTGTTGGTCCATTTGGACACTTTCTTTGGTAATGTGTGAGGACCTTGTGAAATTAACTTCCACAGATCAGGATTAACTGCATCAACATAATTGCGCAGACTGTCAAACCACACATTAAAATTAGAGCCGTTGAAAACCGGTGGATCACCCATGAAAACTGATCAGATAAATGCAACAGGAATAATGGTGCACCAAAAGCTAGATAGCACCAAGACAGCAGGATCGAATCTACAGGTCGCTGGACCTTCTATGCAGACAACCCGCTCTGATACTAATTGTTGGGACGGTGCGATGGATACAGAGGGGGGGGTGAATGTATCCCCTTCAATGATATTGCCCCACTTAAAAATACTAAGCCTGAATCTAGACACAGTTGCAGAATAAAAGCTATAGAACTCAAATGAACATTTGATCAATCAGATGAACTGCTAACTATACTAGTGGAACCTGATCAAGACTAATGCCGAAGACAGAACTGTGCAAACTAGATTCACTTAGCAAAATATGTAATGCTCAAGGTCACTGCAGATAGAAACAAGAGTGTTCATACAACCTGTGAAAGAGGTAGAAGACAAGGAGCAAACGCACAAGGCGAACCACGGCACAGACAATTTTTAGGTGGTTCGGTCCACAGACCTACGTCCACCCCTCACTCCAAACCGGAGTGAGGCTTCCACTAGCTAACGTTAGAACCGCAGACTCAGTCTGCAACAGGTGCTGCCAAACAGCTTGACCAGGGGAACAACCTCCCCTCTTCCTCCCAACCAGAGGGCAACCGCTAGTGACTACCCGTCACTAGCAACCAGAGACCGAGGTCTCTCTTCCTACACCCAGGAGGGAACCCACCTGGACTTGCAACCCACAAGACCAGAACCGGAGACGAATCTCCCTTCCTCCAACCCAGAGGGAAACCCACAAGTGACTCCCAGCCACTTGCAAACCAGAGGTCACGGACCTCTCTTCCTCCACACCAGAGGGAACCACTAGAGACTACCTAGTCGCTAGCAAACAGGAGAACAAGTCTCCCTTCTCTTGAGACCACAGGAGGAACCCCGATCCCAAACAAGGGAATCAGAAGAACAAGGTGAATAGATGGAAAGAACAAAATAAAAGGCAAACACAAAGAAAAAACACAGCAACGTAAAGCTGGAAATGAGACACACTAAGTAGCTCTCGCAGGAGCAAGTCTGGCTTGGATTTGATCCAAATGCAAGTGAACAAATCTTCTGATGATTCCTCTTTCTTCTTCTTCACGAACCCTCTCTCTATCTCTCTTTCTCTTTTTCTTCTACTTCACGAGCTCTCGATCTCAATCTCTTTTTCTTTTTCTTCTTCTACTTTCAGCCTCTCTACTGCTCTCTCCTTTTTCTTCTTCTGCTTTCTTCTGCTCTCTGCCTCTACTTTGATCACACTTGCTTGATCAGTCTTCTTCAAGTGGAAGAAGCTCCATATTTATACCAGCCGTAGCTAGGGCGTGTGCAGGGCTTGTGCCCTCTTTGTCCTCGGATCACGTGCCAGGTGCCAACCTCAGATCACGTGCCCAAACATTTACTTCTCGAAGTATATACCTGTCACACAGTCATAAGAAAGTATCAGATAGATGTACATACTTAGTATGAAAGATAGAATGTATAGACTTGAATGCTTGGAAAGGATTGTATAGACTTCGACTTGAAGGAGATGCACATGTGCACTGAAGTGTGTACAGTCTTCACTGAAGGATGTTCAGACTTTAAGTGATGAAGTGTGTACAGACTCGTTTGTTCGTGCATGCTACAATGTGTAGACTTATGAACTGATGCAGACACATGCTGTATAGACTTTGAGAGCGTGCAGACAGTGTGCAAACTTTCTGTAATGAACGATGCCCAACAGCATGGTGTATGGACTTAGAATGCATGAGACAGCAATGTATAGACTTCAATGCAAAGGCTGGAGTGTGACGGATGTATAGACTTTAGAAGACGAAGCATGCACAGGCCAACGATGTACAAACTTTGCCAATGTGAGACACTGTACAGACTTTGATGCCCACATGCAATGTATGGACTTGTGTGTGCAGGGTAGACAATGTATGGACTTGCGTGTGAAGGGTAGACAATGTATGGACTTGCAGCACGTGCAGGGCAGGCAATGTATAGACTTAGCGATGCATAGGCTGGAGTTAAGCGAACGATGTATAGACTTACCCCTTGAAGAATGTACAGACTTTAAAGATGTGAGCGAGACAATGTATAGACTTGACCCTTGAAGAATGTACAGACTTTACTTCGTGCTAGCTACAGGACAATGTCTAGACTTGATGCAACTTCAAGGCAACCATGTGCAGACCTTACCGATGTATAGAGTTGGTGTTCTAAACGTAGGTAAAGGTAAGGAATGTATAGACTTGATGAATGGCTTGCTAGCAACAGGACAATGTATAGACTTGGAAGGTTCAGCGGTGGATGTATAGACTTCACCGATGTCTAGACTTAGCAAGCCCCAAGCGATGTACAGACTTGGCAAGCCCCAGGCCGATGTATAGACTTGCAGAACAAACGATGCACATATGCCATGAATGTGTAGACTTTGAATAAGAAGCCAGGCAAACGATGTGTAGACATGGCCAATGTATAGACTTGAAAGATGCAGACTTGTGCAAACTCTGTACAGACTCTGTGTGCCTGAAACAAGGCAATCTATAGACTTGCCACCAATGCAGTGTATAGACTTGATCTCAAGGAATGGATGTACAGACTTTAAGCGATGTATAGACTTGGTGAGCGCCAAGCGATGTACAGACTTGGTGAGCGCCAAGCGATGTATAGACTTGGTGAGCGCCAAGCGATGTACAGACTTCAATGACTCATGCAACCAGACACGTGAAAGCACAGACAATGTACAGACTTAGTGCAAACAGGATGTGCAGACTTGTGGCATGCAATGTCTAGACTTGATATGAAGGAATGCACAATGTCTAGACTTGATATGAAGCAATGCACTGGCTGTACATACTTGAAGTAATGCATGCAGGAGACGATGTATAGACTTGGTCTTGCGACCAGGGGATGTACTGACTTGATGTGCAGACTGTGTGTGTGTGTGTGCAAGACAATGTGTGTGTTTGCTGTACAGACTTAAATGCATGCACATAACAGTTTATGCATATTAGCTAAAACATCATCAAAGATCTGAGAGTAGACAGAGCATTACCTGATCTGAGCATTGACCTTACCTGTCATGATTTGACTTTGACTTGGGTTGACTTCATGACTTGTGAGTCATCCTTAAACTTGTTCTGACAGTTTCTCATAATGCAACAGGATTATATCATCAAGGATGTAAACATAATAAGGCATAATATCTGTCATCATCAAAACTCCAGAACCACAGGGGACACAGCAGGTTGCTGTGCATTGGATCCAACGATCCGCAGCAGATCCTGCATCTTTTGTGGTGCATTTCAGAGTGGGTTTCTTGTGCTCGGTGTTTTGTTTCACTGGTTTAGTAGCTTGATTTGCTCATCTGCTTATTGTGCATTTATCATCTCTCGATGGCTAATCCCCCAATGTTCAGAGGTGATGACTTTGATCTATGGCTGGAAAAATTGCATCTGTATGTAAGGACAATTGATCCTGACCTTTGGAAGGTGATAACTCACGGTCCTCATAAATTATCAAGGGATATATCTAAATGGACTGATAGGGATAGATTGAAGGATTCTGTCAACTCTAGAGCATTAGACTTAATGAAAGCATCACTTGACAGAGCTCTAATCTCATGTGTTTCTTCTTGCAGGTCCGCCAAGGAGATTCTAGAGAAATTGAAGCTTACCAGGAATCACAACACATGTATGATGGTGGACGTTGATGGACAGCAAGAAGAAAATGAAGAAAAAGATGAAGATGAGGTATCTTCTAAATTTGAAAATTATGATATGGATGATTGGATTGAAGCATACAATGATTTGCTTGATTCTTACGAAAAAGTGAGAAAACGAAATAAATCTCTGAAAAAGAATTTGAATAAACATGTGAATGTTAATTCTGGAGGTAAGGACATGGTAATTCTGAAGACAGAAAATGACATATTCAGAAGACAATTAAAAGATTTTGATTCTGTTAGTTCAGAGTTAGATCATTTCAAATCTGAAAAACAAACTCTTATGAAACAAATTGGATTACACAAAAAGGAGAATCAAGAGCTTGTTTGTGAAATTGCTGAACTAAAAGAAAAACTTAGCTTGATTGATGATCAGGCTCATAACAATAATGTTGTTCAGAATGAAAAGTTGATAAAAGATTTAGAGTGTGTTAACTCTGAATTGGAAAACATGAAATCTGAAAATGAAATACTCAAAAACCAGCTCAAGGAATTTGAACACAAATCTATGAGTCTTGAAAAAGAAAACAGATTGATTTCTAAGAAACTGGAGGCTGATAGAGTAATAAATCTAGAGATTCAGAAAAATCTCGACCAACTTCAATCTGAAAAACAACAAGAAATGTTTTATGAATGTCAGTTTTCCTCAGATGAATGGGTACTTGATGATGAACTTTTAGAGCAAAACAATAAATTAAAAGAGGAAATCAACAAGCTGAAACATCTGAACACCACATTGTTAGATAGGTTATTGACAATGGAAAAAGGTAAGTGTGTGAGCATGGATAATTCTGATAGGTTGGTGAATGCTGAACAAGAAATTGAGAGTTTAAAAACCATCAACCAAATGTTGAGTGGAAATGTCACTTGCTGTGAAGAAAAGATAGCTAACTATGAGCTTACAATCACATCCCTTCAATAAGAAGTTGATGATTTTAACAGGTCCCTATCTGAAGCTGACAGTGAAATAAAGTTAAAACAGGAAGTAAAAAAACTCAAAAGTTTGAATGATGACTTGCATCAACAAGTCATTTCATGTGAAACAGATCTGTCCAAATATGAAGCTAATATTGATGTCTTAAACTCTGAGATCCAAGATTTGAAAAACTCTCTATCAAAATTTGTCAAAGGTAAGGACAATTTGAATAACCTTCTTGGAAATAATGTTAGCTTTCAGAGAGAGGGACTAGGTTACAGTCCGATAAATAAAAGGAGTAATGGGAATAAAACTTCTACTGTGTTTGTCAAAGCTTCTGATCAGAACACAACCTCTGCTCCTTCTGTTTTTTAATTCACTGCACAAAAGTCCACTGTCAGTTCCAAAACTGTAGAACAAACTCAAAAATTGAAAAAGAATGAAAATCTACAGAAGAAGGACAAAAACACTCCTGCTGGTACTAAGAATGCTGCACACAAGTCACATGATCTCTCACACACTCAAACTAAAAAGGGGTCATGTTATCATTGTGGGAAGGTAGGTCATGTAATGGAAGATTGTAGATTATGGTTAAAGGATGAGCATGCTAGTGAAACATCACATTCTAGAAATTCTTTTGATAGAAATCATGCTACTAGAAAGCCTGATGCTTCATGTTACTATTGTGGGAAGCATGGTCATCTCATGAATGAATGCTTTATCATGAAAGAAGACAATAAATTGCATGCCAGGTCTTCCATGTATCTTCATGGTCCATATGAAACTAAACACAAGTCTAGTCAGCACATTGTGTGCTTTAACTGCAATAAGCCTGGGCACAAGGCTGCTGAGTGCTGGTTTGGATCCACTTGGGGTAAAAATGGTTTTAAAAGTAAGCATATCAAATGCTCTCACTGTGGGAAGAATGGCCATACAGTCAAGAACTGTTGGCATGTTCAGAAGAACTCTGTTAACCCCTATGTTGTCAAATTCCCTGCAAAACCATTTACAAGATTCTCATGCTATAACTGTGGGAAGCCAGGCCATAGATCTGCTGAATGTTGGATGATTAAGAATAAGAATCAAACTGTTCATGCATACAACAGAAAATCTTATGATCATGTTTATAAACCTCATACTGTTGTTACTATGCATCATAAGAACCAGAAACCAGTCACATCATGTAGATATTGTGGAAAGTATGGTCACTCTATGGACAATTGCTACCCGATGGATCATGATGACCATGTTGCTAAGAATTTATTTACAACACCTGTCAGGGCTAACGCAGGACCCAAAGCTGCTTGGGTCCCTGCAGGATCAAACTGATCAAAAACTTTGCAGGTGTGCCTTGGACTGAGGAATAAAGAGGGGTAAATTAAACCAAGGCACCCAAGTTGATAAAGCCCCTTTCAGGTAAATTCTCTGCACTTCCTGTTCTTAGATTTATTGCATAGCATGTTAAATCTGTTTTTACATATTCATTCATCATGTGCATTGTCAAATTTGATTCTCTGAACTCTCCTCATCTGAAGTCTATGTTTTGCACTCATCACTGTTGATGGACATTGCCTGATTAAGAATTCTCTGCAAACATCTAAATTTCACATGATTTGCTTTTTAATGATAGTCTGAATTTGCATATGTAGCCATTGAAAAATCTGATGCTCTTAGGACTGTTGGTATTGCATTATCATGCAGTTCCACCATGGTATATTAAATGGTAAGCTACTAAAAGGCAGGTGAATTTTGTCTAGAGGGTCTTACTATGTGTGAGATGGTCCTTTAGACCAAGTTCTCCGCCTAGTACCATGGGTCATATTGCTTGATAGAGCAGTCTGAATGTGCATGAATCTCAAACTCATATGTTCAATCTTCATTGCAAACATTACATATAGTCAGGGGGAGTTTGGTTATCCCTACATAATGTTCATGACATTCATGTTCAGGAAATATCTCCAGGAGAGTCATTTCATTTGCATGCATGTAGAGCAGTGGATTGCATATCATCAAATTTAAAAAATCTAAAAAGAAATGACTCATTGCATCTAGACAGGGGGAGCATTTTTGATTTCTTTAGTCTGTCACACTGATCACTTTTTGTCTAGTTATCTGAATAACTCTCATGTGTTCTCACACTCTCTCCTAATGATGAATTCTGCCTTCTATTCATTAAGTTTTTTGAAGAAGAGCTTCTCTCAACTTTCTTCATGGCACTCCTGTCAGCTGATCTGTCTGTATTCCAGACTCAGCTATTGATTCTGTCTACTAGCTTGTTCTTATCTCAAGGAAAGATTTTAGTTAGTGCACCCTAATCATAAATCAGAAATATTCTGAAAAGAAGAATCTTCTATTATACTGGCTTAAGAATGTTTTGATAAATCAAATTGATTTAAGTCTAATGTGTTTCCTAAGTCTAGATTTAGAATTCTTGAAAATATCTGAATCATTATTTTAATAAATCTTAACCAATTGTCTCATGAACTTCATGCAAAACCTTCTGAAATCTGAAAATTTTAAAAGACATGGCTATCTTTGGTTAAGATACATGTAGAAAATATTGTTCTTAAACAATTAAGTGTACTGAGCTTTGTCTGGAAAACTTGAAAATATAAGAAAGAAAATTATGCCAGAGCAATGACTTTGGTCACAGAGAAACTGGGTTCTCTATCAAAGAAATAGAGTAAGCCCATGTCATGAAGAGCCATAGTTACCTCTCTTATAAAAATGATTAAAAATATGGTAGAGCAATGGCATGGTTGTGTTGAGTAACTGGGGATTCTGGCCTCTGATTAAGGTGTCTCCTCATGTAAAAAGATACTCCATTGCTAACTCTGTTCTCCTTGAGAGGCAATATGATTGTCACACTGAGTAACTTGGTCACTTCACTTGAGACGTGTTGTGCCTCATGTAAAAAGGTGTTGACTGAACCAAACTTGCTCAGGAAAAATAAGTGCTACTCAATTGGTATCAGAAAATTCTAAAAAACTAAAGACAAGTTCAAACACATTTATCTCTGTTTAATCTCAATGTTATATTATGTAACTTCCATAGGAGTCATTGAATTTAAATGAGTAAGATGGAAGGAGGTTAAACATGAATATCAGATGAGTTTTTGGTTCATTTCTATTAAAAGGTGTTTCAGATATGAGCATTGAATTTTCTTGATAAACTTTGAATACATCACTCTTAAATCATGATGGTAAGTTTAAACTCATTCATAATCTATTATAATTGAAGAATCTGAAATTCGTTTACAAAGATTTATGAATTTGGTGTGCTAATGAAAATCTTGCTTCCTCATTTATTCATTGTGCTTACAGATTGTGGTAATCCTTGAGTGCCTATGTGCTTTTGCTGATAGATGTTTATCTCCTCTTGACATACCTCAACTCCTTTCTGGCTTTAAGGGGGAGATTAACCTGCTTGTCATTTCTTGGCTATCCTTCACATGTTGTGCATGATTTGATCTGGCTGGTATAGGAGAGCATACATCTGCAACATTGTCTTGATTTGTGCTTCATTGTTTAACTGCCTCTGTGTCTTTCATATCTAAATGACTGAGTCAAAGGGGGAGTATTTTCTTTATTCATATCATGTATGCTTGTATTTCTCATCTCAAACTATTTTTCTTTTTGATGAAGTCAAACGGGGAGAATAGTTTGACATGAGTCAGTGTGACTCATAGTGTTGCCATCATCAAAAAGGGGGAGATTGTTGTGTCCCTGTGATTTTGATGATAGCAAACACTATGAGTTATCTGAACATCTGTCACATGATTTTGAACTCCATGATTTTGATGATAGCATATCATGAATCTGTGTCTGAATGATTGTTCTGCTTTGGGCATATGAACTGTACAAGGTAGTTCATGCATACAGCAAGTCCATACACTCTCTGCTGTAATCTTCATGCATATGCCAAGTCTACACATTGCAGCCTAGTCTGAACATCGTCAGCATAGAAAGTCTATACACTTCATTGCAGCATGCACACACAAGTCTACACAGTGCTCTTCATTCATGTGCACAGTTCGTGCATCTAGTCTGTACATTGTCTTTGCATAAGGCCACACAAAGTCTGTACATGCAATAGTCATGCATTTCTTCAAGTCTGTACAGCCCTTGCAGCACATCCAAGTCTATACATTCATGCACCACTTAATGTCTGTACAGATTTCTGCACAGTTTGCATTGGCCAAGTCTGTACAGAGTCTTATTGCATTGTTCATCAAGTCTATACATCGCGTGAAGTCTATACATTGTTATCGTTCAGCGTCTCATATGCATATTTGAGTTGAAGTCTGTACAGCCCAAGTCTGTACATCCACCGTCTCCTTTGGGCATCGTTCATTCAGCAAGTCTGAACATCGCCCTAGGTTGCATTATCAAGTCTGTACATTCATCAATGGCTGTGCATGCATCATCTTACAAAGTCTGTACATCGGTGCGTCTTACTTAGCGTCTCTGTGCTTCAAGCTTTCCAAAGTCTATACACTATCCTGTAGCACACACATGAAGTCTGTACAGCCCAAGTCTGTACATCCATTTGTCTGCCCTGCACACACAAGTCCATACACTGTCCTGTAGCACACACTCGAAGTCTGTACAGCCTGCATCGTCTCACTCAGCGTCTATGTGCATAGTCCATGCATTGTCATGTCTATACAGCGTCTCTCTTAGCGTCTTGTGCATGCAGCATAGAAAGTCTGTACATTCGTTGACAGACTCATGCATAAACACTAAGACAAAGTCTATACATTCGGTGACAGCTTGTCTGAGCATCTCATGCATTCAATGTGCATACTTTCATTCTATTGTGCATCCTTCAATACAAAGTCTGCACATTTACTGCTGATATGGTTATGCTGCTGTTCAGCAAGTCTATACATGCTCTGCTCGTGGCTTAGTCTTTCAATCCATGTTCATTGTGCATATGTGCATCTCCTTCAAGATGAAGTCTATACAATCCTTTCCAAGCATTCAAGTCTGTACATTGGCCAAGTCTACACATCGTCTCCTTGCTTCAAGTCTGTACATTGGCCAAGTCTACACATCGTCTCCTTGCTTCAAGTATGCACATTGGCCAAGTCTGTACATCGCCACTTGTTCATGCATATGTGCAAGTCTAAACATTGTCTGGTCATCCACACTTGAAGTCTATACATTTCTTACCTTTACCTACGTTCAGAACACTAAGTCTGTACATCGGTAAAGTCTGCACATGGTTGCTTTGAAGCCGTATCAAAGTCTATACATTGCAGCCTGTTGGTGTTCCAAGTCTATACATTGCATATGTTTGTGCTTCACTCTAAGTCTGTACATTGCTTCATTGCATGCTACAAAGTCTGCACATTCCGTTTGCACTAAGTCTGTACATTGGTGTCATCGTCTGCATGATCAAGTCTATACAGACTTAGCGAAAGCTTAGCAAGTCTGTACACTGGTGTCGTCTGTTGCAGGCACAGCAAGTCTGTACATTGGTTTCTCATGCACGTAAACATCAAGTCTATACACTCCATTGTTTCATGTCTATACACTCCTTATGTTTACATCGCATTCACTTCAAGTCTACACACTCGTTGCCTGCATCTCATGCATTTGAAGTATGTACACTCGTGAATGTAATGTCTGTACATTCATTCTCGTTGTACATACCTTCTCATATGTGCACACTTCAATTGATGCATCAAGTATGTACAAGCTCAGCTCATTCATCAAAGTGACTCGATGCATTCAGTCTTTCCTGTCAGATAAATTAACTTACACTGATAGTAAATTTGTTCTAACAAGACTGCTGATTCGAGGAGGTTAATGATGCACGTGATCCAAGAATAGGAGATGGCCCTGATCGTGACACGTGGAACCACTGTGCTGAAATACTGCCACGTGGACTGAACCTTCTGGGCGGGAATCGTCGAGAGCACACGCCCTATCTGCTTGCTGCTGCTATAAAAGGAAGTCTTCTTCCTCAGAAGGATGCTGATTGTGAAAACAGAAGCAGAGAGAGTAGCAGAAGAAAGAAAAGAAGAAGAAGAGCCAGCAGAAGAAGAAAAAGAGAGAACAGTAGAGAAAGAAGAGAGCTCGAGAAGGAAAGAGGAAGAGAGATCCAGAGATTGAGAAGTGGAGAGGAGAGAGTTTTTCTTGAAGAATTGTTTAGTCCGTTCGTGGATCAAATCCAGAACGACTGTGCTCATTGGAGCTAACTGGTTTTTGTTTTTCCCTTTGTTGTTTTGGTTTTCCCTTTTCTGCCTTTACCATCCTTGTTCTTCCGATCCTCTGGTTTGAGGTCGGGTTCCCTCCTGGTCTGGAGGAAGAGAGATCTGTGATCTCTTGTTTGCTAGTGACGGGCTGTCACTAGCAGTTCCCCTCCGGTTTAGAGGAAGGGAGGTTTTCCTCCGGTTGGCAAGTGACTGGGTGTCACTTGTGTTTTCCCTCTGGTTTAGAGGAAGGGAGGCTCGCCCTCTGGTTCTGGTCTTGTGGGTAGCAAGTCCAGGTGTCAAGCTTCTGTGGGTTGCAGAGCTTGGTTTGACGGATTTGTTTCCCTTTGTTTGTCAAGCTGTTTGGCAGCGTTTGTTTGCAGACTGAGTCTACTGTTCTAGCTGTTGCTAGTGGAAGCCTCACTCCGGTTTGGAGTGAGGGGTGGATGTAGGTCTGTGGACCGAACCACCTAAAAATTCATTGTCCATCATGGTTTGCTTGCTTTGTCTGGTTGATTGATCTCGCTAGATGCATGCTAGGAACGTGATCTTATTGGTTGTCCATGTTCTAGTGATTGATGGGGCATGCATCTTTGATGTTTGAGTATTTGTCCATCGAATCTGTGATCATCATCTCATACGGTTTTTAAATTGGCTAAAAATCATTAGAAGATCCATTCACCCCCCCTCTGGATTTGCGTCTGTCTCATTATCTGCACCTAACATGTTAGAGCCCAACACAAGGGGAAAGTACTTGCTGGCTAGAAGCCACATGAACAAAATATACCTGCTGGCTCTGTGTAGAAGCGAGAGAGGGGCCAATAGAACAGGGCCACTTCCTTGTCTCAAGAAGATGCTTCTCGAATGAGCCAGCATATATCCCCTATGGTTTCGCAATGATCAGCCAGGTGCGCAAGGTCAGGATGCTGACGTGAAGCAAGGCAATGATATAAGCCGAAGTGGTCCATGCCCCACCCCTCGGCATACTTGAAAGCAATAAACAATGGTTGGCCCAATATCACCTCAGCTAGACTATTAATACTCAGACCATGAATGTTCACGAGAACGAAGAGCCATGAGGTCTGGCGATAATATGTCTCGGTCCAGTCTTCTTTGCTTACAAAGGCCCGCTACGGGCAATGCCGATCAGCTTCAGAGCGCCACGGGACGACGGAAGGCCTAGGCTCCTCCACAGGCAGAGGGAATTGTTGCTTATCTAACCGAGCGCCCCCTACTTTTCACAACCCTCTGAGGGTTCAATGGAAATCATCTTCATTAACATCTGGAAGCTGTGGCAATAGCTTCTAAGCCCGTTTCATTGCAGCCTTTCGGGCCTTAATGTACGCCTCTACCTCTTTTGGCCTCTGGGACGAGCCTTCTAAGATGAGTCTCATCTATATCAAACACAGGCGTGGCCTGACCATTCAAGAACTTCCGCTCTGCCATGTCCCAGCATTCAGTCTTGAAATTTCTATAGAAGCTCATCCGAGCATTACACCACTTTATGTATTCAGCGGTGACCCGTGGAATACACCCTGGAACTAGAACTGTGAATATACAAGGGTCTCGCCGGTGAAAGAAATCCCACCATTTTCGGTCCTCCTCAGCAACAGAGGTGCCTTGTTTGGTTCTGCTTTCGAGAGTAATCCTTGCAGACGAAGGGGGAATAGGTTGGTCATACCCAAAGTTTCGCCCAAATCTGAATAGGTAATAGGGCTCCAAATATATAATGCAGCCCTTCCTGAAGACCAACACACTGGAACGGATAGCCAACGCCTAGTCGACTAGCTCGAGCTCTAAAATGGGGCGAGATATCGAAGCCCCTGAGATAGGATGAAGATATGACTTTGTGTCCTCCATCTTGCACTAACGAAAATGGTTCATCAATGGACTATAGTGTGCTGCCAAGCTCCAGAAATGAATTGTGCTTGGGGAATCCATAGGAACTTTGGTCAATCGGCTCCGAATAGAAAAGAGCTGTTGCGTGGCCGGACCTGGCTCCATGCAGGCAAACTCAAGCATGCGCAGGAATAATGTCGGCGCTTGGAGAGTCCTCGGGGTGAATTTTGGAAATAACGTACAAACCTACGCATTAAAGAAGTGGAGGGGCCCTATCGTTCGAAGATTGCATGGAATGTGTGATCGGTGAAGCTCCCCCAGCATCTTGTAGACAACACATAAGGCCGCCGGGCAAAGCGACAATTTCATACCCTAGGCCATCTGGCAAGCGGGGTAAATGGCCTCTGGGTGAATGACCATCTCATCCCCATGTGGGAGGGTGAATGAGCAGATCCAATAAGTCAAGCAAGCCACACAATGAGTGACGGCATCCACTCCTGCCAGATTTGGCCCTCCTCGTCGTCCCTGATGCATAGAAGATGGGAGATCGGCATTTTACCGAGCATGCCGCGTCAACTTTATTGTTGCCGACACTATTGAGGGGTAGTCTACGTACTTGGAAGCGCCTTGAAAGAAATACTGGATCCACATTCCCATATGGACTTTCTTCCTGTCACATTTCTTCATGGCCTGGGATGAGAAAGCTTTAGAAGGGTCTTCATAATAGGACAAGCATAATGTCATGTATGTTGTGTCTCTGTGGTTTTGATGATGTCAGACTATGACTCATTCATGAGTCTTTCATGTCTTTGATGATGTTATATAAATATCTTTGAATTCTGTGAAGTTTCAGGAAGTTCAGTTCAGACAAATCAACATTTCATTAATGAGTCATTTCATGTTTTGACGATGTCAATGTTATTTCTTTGAAATTTGTTCAAGTATAGGCATCTCAGAAATTTCAGAGTCTATAGTTCAAAATGGGAAATTTAGAAGATATATTTGAAGATTAGATTTCTAGTATAAGCTCAGCAGATTTAATAATATCTTGAAGACAAGTCAGCTGAAAGTAGAAGTTGTTGACTTCCTCTAGTCAGAATAGTTAATGAAGAAATCATGAAATTCTTCAAGTGCATCAAGCAACAGTTCAACTACAAGAAGCTTGCTGATGATCTTCAAGATCATGGAGCCAACCCAAGAACCTGTGGAGTTGACTCAATCAAGTCAGACAAGCCAAGTGTTTTTCAATCACAACTAATGCTGAGTCGACGCCGTGTTGAAGAAGAGTCGACGCAGCAAAAGCTCCTCTGCAAGATATCGTTCAAACACAATGAAGGTGATATAGTGGAGTCGACGCAGCGAGAAGCGGAGTCGGTGCGATTGTGCTCTCCAACAAGAAGTCACTCAGAAACAAGGAGGTGTTGACTCGCAGAGTCAACTCCTTTTTGTAAAGGCGCTATCTGGAGTTCTTTGCAAGAGCTGGGTTGACGCAGTAAAGACATTCGTCTATGCATCAAGGGAAGAAGAAGCCAGCAGATTCTCTGGGCTGTCAAGTACAACACGTGGATGAACTTAAATGGGTCACGTGCCACTGACCTCCAATCACTGGCACAACCTTCTAGGACACGTGGGAAGGTCTCCAGAAGACTCCAATTGAGGAATATGCTATTCTTTCCAGCTGGACCAATCAGAAATTACTTAATCTTCTGGTTTATCCAAATTCACCTCTACAGCCATGTGGAACACCTGCAGGGGACTCTCTTTGAAGGAAAATTAATGGTATGGGTTTTAGAACCCAAGGGTTTTTGATCTGGAGCCATTCCAACAAGATGGATAACCCATATTTATTTTATCTAAGATCAAGGGCCTAGAATCAAGCCTGTTGTTATAAATATACTTCGATGGCCTTCATGAGAAGGACGGTCGAGTAGAGCATTCAAGAATTATTAGTGAGCTCGTCCCTGCAGTGAGAAGAGAAGAGAAGAGAGGAAAAAGAGAGAGAGTGAGAAGCAGAAAATAGTTCTGAGGGAATGCTAGCCAGCTCAGAAGAAAAAGAGAGAGGAAGAGAGATCTGCAGCTGAAGCAAAGCAGAGCCCCGCAAGTCACAATCAAGTGCTTCCACTTGAAGCTATAGTTTCTGCATTTGTTTTTGGTTTGATTGTTTTGATGTGTTAGTTCAGCGCTTTTTTTTCTTTTGTTATTTCTTTTAAACTCAATCTTATTCCTAATCTTGTTGTGTTGGGTGCGCACAAGGTGTTTGTGCACAGATCATTTCTGTGCATGGTCGGTTCTGGGAAACCAGAATTGTGAGGATTGATTCCTCGTTGACTGTTGAGCAGTCTTTCTAATCTTGCAGGGTGCAAGATCAGGTTTATGCATAGCTAGGTGCTGAGCATGTTCCCTCTGAGCTATCATATGAAGGGAGGATTGGTTCCTCCGGTTACTGCCTTAGGCAATTGAGTAAGGGGTGGATGTAGGTCTGCTGGGTGCAGACCGAACTACCTAAAAATCCATTATCCAGTGCTTTGCCTTGTGTGGTTGCTCCTTATCATCTACTTCCCTTCACAGGTTCGTTTAATTGCTGTGTACCTTGCCGATGTGATTGCCCTTGAATTATCGTCTGCACTGAATTCATCTCACAACTACAAAATCACTTCTGGTATTTCTAAAGGTGTGCATAAGCACACTTTGCGTACAGCATATCTGGTTCAGTCTCAATTCGTTACAACAGTATCTTTCATATCTGCAATGTATTCGATCTTGGTTCTGTAAGAACCTGTATGTTCAGATCGGCTCTTTTGAACAGTAATCTTTTAGATTAATCTATTCCAGTTTTTCTCTAAGTGTTCTGGTTGGGTCTTTCACTTCGCATCTTGTTTACACGGTCTGATATCTGATACTGCAGAGTGTAGTTGTCAGTTTTATTGTTAATTGGAATAGATTTTTTAATTGGGGATATTTTCCTAATTGGATCTATTCACCCCCCCTCTAGATCCAATTACGCACCTAATAATTGGTATCATAGCGGGTCTCTGACATTATCAGATCTTACGATCTACAGGGAAAAGATCCGTGTGTGCTTGTCACTGTCTTTCATTTCCCCAATTTATACTCATGGATTCTCCACCGATATTTGATGGTTCCAACTTCAATAAGTGGCTAGGTAGCTTGTGTGTTTTCATAAACTCTATTGATCCAAAACTGTGGAACCTAATTACTTGTGGTCCACATGTTTTGCCTCGAGATGAAACTAAATGGTCCAATAAGGACAAACAAAAGAACCATGAGAATCTCACAGTCCTAAACATATTAAAAGTTGCAGTAGATGTTAATATAATAACTTATGTCTCTATTTGCAGGATTGTGAAGGAGGTTTGGGATTGTGTGATTACATTCCATGAAAAACATGAATGTCTTATGGCAAATAGTAGTGAAGCAAGCAATGAAGGAAAGGAAGAGGTAAATTCTGAATCTCAATCTGATGAAATTTTATATGAAGATTTAATAGAGATGTATACTATATTGTTTGAAAAGTACAAGAAAGTTAAATCAGAAAGTAGAAAACTTAAAAAGAAATCTGAAAATGCTTGTACTACTGATCCTTCCTCATTTTTGAAAGAATTGAATGAAACTCTTCATTTTGATCTTGAATGGCAGGAAAAGTTAATTACCTCTTTAAGAGAAGAAAATAAAAACCTGCTAGTCAAGATATTATAACTTGAACAAATAGAAGATGAATTAAAAGAAAAATTAAGTTCAATGCCCAATGGTGAAATCTTAAATGATGAACTCATTCAAGTTGAAAAATATGTTGAAGAAATTGAAAATTTTAAAGAACAAAATGAAAAATTGAAAGAGCTAAACATTGCCATGTCAGAAAGACTGCTTGTGTTGGAAAAAGGAAAATATGTTTGTATAGATAACTCTGAAAACATGATCACTCTGGAAAAAGAAATTGAAGATTATAAGTCTGTTAATGAAGCTTTGAAAATTAGAGTTGCTGAGTGTGAGGAAGAAATCCTAAATTCTGAATTGCAAATCATATCCTTGGAAACTCAGGTTTCTGATTTGAATGACTCATTGGCCAAGTTTGTTAGTGGAAAAGAAAACTTAGATAAACTTCTAGGAAGCAAGGTGAACTTCCAAAGAGAGGGGCTGGGTTACAATCCTGTAAATAAGAAAACTTTTGAAAATGAGCTATTCACATCCTTCGTGAGTAATTCAGGAACAACTAGTGCCCCAAACTCATCCCATAAACAGTGTAAAGCCCAAGAAAAATAAAAATAGAAAGAAAACCTGAAAAAGAAAGACAATCTGCAAAATAGGAACAAAAATGTTGCCACTACCACAGTGCATGTTGAACACAAATCTCCTACACATTCACATGCATACACAAAGAAAATTTCCTATCATTATTGTGATAGAATTGGTCACATGATGCATGACTGCCATGTTATGAAACTGGATGAACTAAATGCATTCAAGAGAACAACTGGGTTCAAAAATTCAAAGATGTTTTCAAACAGAAAAGGTTAACTTCGAAATTCTCATATGGATGCAAGAAAAAATCATGTTGAAAAATCATGCTGTCTAAAAGAGGACAATTCAATGCTTCTATTGTGGACAGCCTGGGCATGTCATGAATAATTTCTTTGCTATGAGAAATGATGATCTGAAATCATGCAAAAGAACAAATACCTTTAATAAGCCAAGACAGTCGCCCAACAGGAAATCTTACTCATGTTATAGTTGTGATCTGCCCGGCCATACAGTCAAGGACTGTTGGCACATGAAATGGAAACATAAATTCCATGCCAAGAATGGCAGAATTCTTGCCAACCCACAGAACTCTCATGCTTATTTTTATAAGAAGAATGTGTCTTCTATTTGCTGTCATTATTTTGGGAAATCAGGGCATGCTATAGATGATTGTATTTTTATGAAATTTGATGATCTAAATGCTGTGAAACTGTGGACAACACAAATCAAGGGTGCTGCTAACCTTACAGGACCCAAGAAATCTTGGTACCTTGAAGTCAGAAATGAAGACTTGTTGGTGTGGGTGTGCCTTAGAGGAAGACAAATAAAAAGGGGGTTCAATAAAACAAGGCACCCGTGGTTGGTAAAACCCCAAATCTCAGCACTTACTATTTTTAGTTGTTGATTTTCAGCAAATCCCCTCTTGATAGCTGCATATCTGGTCAGATAGGGTTCATGTGTTCATTTCGCTTGATTGTTTCAGTTGGTTGAATAATTAACGGGGAGTTTGATTAATTTGATCTCCCATGCAAATTTTTTTAAATTGAAAATCTGATGCATGTGTTATCTTGCATTGTCATGCTTTGTTTGAAAATTTTGTTGTTCATACTGGAATGAACTGCATTGGTTAATCCATTTTCATGCATGACCTCATGGTATATTAAATGGTGATATGAAGAAGGATAGGTTAGGCTTGTCTGGAAGCTTTCACCATGCATGAGGATATACCTCTGCTCTGTACCATGGGTCAATCCTGCATTTAAGGCTTTGCAAATCTTTCATGAGTTCTTGATTAGCATACTCCCTTGCATGATTTTCATGTTTAGCTTAGTTATTCAGCGCATTTAGTCAGGGGGAGTAAATGCTTTAGTAATTATTCACATTCCCCACTTGCATAATTTGCTTTAAATAGGGGGAGTCAGTATAGATTTGATCTATTTACATGCATGTGTCATACTTGAATTAAATGCATGTCATTATGTCTGAAAAACCAAAAAGATCATCTAAAATTCATGCCTACATTTACGGTCAGATCTGGATTAATAAATGGCTCTGGAAACCCTCAAAGTCAACTCGCTAAGCTCTCCAAGTCGACTTGTGTAGAAGGCTACACAATATTGTGTTCTGTCTGAACGACAAAGTCGACTTGCAGAATGCACAAGTCGACTTCTAAGCAGATCTCTGTGAATGCAGTTTCTATTTCAAGTCTGTACGTTGACTTCCTCAGTCTGCTCTGAAATTTCTGAGCAAATTTGTTCTTCTAGTGCATGCTTATCATTTCTCATTCCATGAGTTTATGTTACTAGAACTGCATTGAGCTCACATCCCCATATTTTGAAATTTTTGTCCGCTCACATGCATAACTTGCATTTAGATAGGGGGAGTTTTCTTCAAAAGATTCTGAAAAATTCTGGTTTCAAAACTTCAGCAACTTCTAAGGGGGAGCTTCACAACTGATTCCAAGATTATATCTTCTCAGGGGGAGATTTCTATTAATCTATCTTACCTTGATCTACCCCTCATGAAATTTAATCTGTTTTGAAACTCACAATAATCCTGTCAATTGCCTTAATTTACTTCAACATTCTTGAAAACTGCATTGCTTGCTTAAATCCCATTGAACTACATTAAGTTCAGGATAGTTTCAATTTGTTCATCAAATTCATTAATCTGAGCAAACCCATTTAGGAATCTTCTTTTATAAGGCTCTATGATTACCCATGAATAAAACTATTTGTTTATGCCTAATGAATTCAAGAGTTTATAAATGAATTCCCTAAAAAAGTTTGTATTCAAAACTTAATAGACCTCAACCAGTTCCCACATGTTGTGTCATGAATAATCTTCTAAATCTAAAAGTTTAAAGTTCATGGCAACCTTGGTTGAGGAACTTAGATTAAGTATTGTTCTTAAACATAAGAATAATCTAAAAAATTCCTAAGAGGGCAGCACATGATAAAAATAGTGAATCAATGCTCAAGACAGAGCAATGGCTAAGGGTTCACGGAGAAACTATGTCTCTTCATCCAAGAAATGAAGTGGACTAAGTCATGAAGTGATCTTGCTATCTCTACTCAAAATGAAGTAGAATGGTTAGCCTCACTGAGTAATTAGGGATGTTTGCGTCTAATCAACGTGCATCTTTATGTCAAAAAGTGTGGGCTATATCTGAATGCTCTTAAAATTTTTGAGCAAACAGAAAAATCTAAAATTATGGCTAAATAGTCAGAAAATTGTTGTAACCCTAAGGATTAAATCAGAAATGTCAAATGTGTTTAACCTCAATACTAGTCTTTAGTTATTCCTGAGGGAGTCATTGAACTTGAATGAGTAGGGTAAAGAGAGGTTAAACAGGGTTTAATGTGTAAAACTTGGTTCATTTCTATTAAGTCTAAGTGCAAAATGATTCAAAGAGTTTAATTTATAAACTATGAATTTATTACACTTGAACCAAGCAAAAATAAGGGTTGTGTCATAAAAACCTTTATAAGAGAAGAATCTGAAAATCAGTGAGCTATGATTTATGAATAATGTATCAGATTGTGATTCTTTTGATTCCATGTTTCATTGAAATCTCTAACATAATTCTTTCAATAATTTACTCTTGCTGGCATTCTACAAACTCTTCTTCGGTCTCTGACTGCTACTGGAATTCCTCTTATAATTCTTGTTGTTCTTGATCTACCTGCACTTGTTTGCTCTGTTGCTATTGATTGTGCAATGTCTGGAAATCTCATCATCTCATCTCACTTTTCTACTCTGATTCTCATCATCTGCACTTACTCTCCTGAGTAAAAACTACTTGCATGCTACTGTTATGCTCATGATCATACCTTCTCATCTATTGGTATCTGACCCTACTAGTTTTGATGAGATTTCATTCCTCTCTGCATCTTTCATTGATTTCTGATCCACTCTTGAGTTAAATTCACCATCTACATGCCTTTTTTGTATGACTTTCACTTGCTCATCTCCACATTCTGAAAATGGTATCAAACTCTTCTTTTTTGCCGATGTCAAAGGGGGAGAGAGTTTGATGAGTCATTATTTAAAAAGGAGTTGATGTTGTGAGTGCATTCTTTTAAAGATTTGATTTGAACTTGGTTTGGTTAACATTGTTCATAATGACTCATAGTTGCCATCAGCAAAAAGGGGGAGAATATTGTGTCCCTGTGATTTTGATGATGTCAGACTATGACTCATTCATGAGTCTTTCATGTCTTTGATGATGTCATATAAATATCTTTGAATTCTGTGAAGTTTCAGGAAGTTCAGTTCAGACAAATCAACATTTCATTAATGAGTCATTTCATGTTTTGACGATGTCACTGTTATCTCTCTTAAATTTGTTCAAGTATAGGCATCTCAGAAATTTCAGAGTCTATAGTTCAAAATGGGAAATTCAGAAGACAGATTTGAAGATTAGATTTCTAGTATATAGTAGATTTAATAATATCTTGAAGACAAGTCAGCTGAAAGTGGAAGTTGCTGACTTCCTCTGGTCAGAACAATTAATGAAGAAATCATGAAGTTCTTCAAGTGCATCAAGCATCAATTCAACTACAAGAAGCTTGCTGATGATCTTCAAGATCATGGAGTCGATGTAAGAACCTATGGAGTCGACTCACTCAAGTCAGACAAGCCAAGTGTTTTTCAGTCACAACCAATGCTGAGTCGACGCCGTGTTGAAGAAGAGTCGATGCAGCAAAAGCTCCTCTACAAGATATCGTTCAAACACAATGAAGGTGATATAGTGGAGTCGACGTAGCGAGAAGCGGAGTCGACGCAATCGCGCTCTCCAACAAGAAGTCATTCAGAAATAAGGAGGTGTCGACTTGCAGAGTCGACTCCTTTTTGTAAAGGCGCTGTCTAGAGTTCTTTGCAAGAGTAGGGTCGACGCAGTAAAGACATGCGTCTACGCATTAAGGGAAGAAGAAGCCAGCAGATTCTCTGGGCTGTCAAGTACAACACGTGGATGAACTTAAATGGGTCACGTGCCACTGACCTCCAATCATTGGCACAACCTTGTAGGACACGTGGGAAGGTCTCCAGAAGACTCCAATTGAGGAATATGTTATTCTTTCCAGCTGGACCAATCAAAAATTACTTAATCTTCTGGTTTATCTAGATTCTTCTCTACAGCCATGTTGAACACCTGCAGGGGACTCTCTTCGATGGAAAATTAATGGTATGGGTTTTAGAACCCAAGGATTTTGGATCTGGAGCCATTCCAACAAGATGGATGACCCATATTTATTTTATCTAAGATCAAAGGCCCAAAATGAAGCCTGTTGTTATAAATATACTTCGATGGCCTCATGAGAAGGACGGTCGAGTTGAGCATTCAAAAACTATTAGTGAGCTCATCCCTACAGTGAGAAGAGAAGAGAAGAGAGGAAAAAGAGAGAGAGTGAGAAGCAGAAAATAGTTCTGAGGGAATGCTAGCCAGCTCAGAAGAAAAAGAGAGAGGAAGAGAGATCTGCAGCTGAAGCAAAGCAGAGCCTCGCAAGTCACAATCAAGTGCTTCCACTGGAAGCTACAGTTTCTGCATTTGTTTTTGGTTTGATTGTATTGTTGTTTCAGTTCAACGCTTGTTTTTCTTTTGTTATTTCCTTTAAACTCAATCTTATTCCTAACCTTGTTGTGCTGGGTGCGCACAAGGTGTTTGTGCAGAGATCATTTCTGTGCATGGTCAGTTCTGGGAAACCAAAATTATGAGGATTGATTCCTCGTTGACTGTTGAGCAGTCTTTCTAATCTTGTTAGGTGCAAGATCAGGTTTATGCACAGCTTGGTGCTGAGCATGTTCCCTCTGAGCTATCAGATGAAGGGAGGATTGGTTCTTCCAGTTACTGCCTTTGGTAGTGGTTCTGATCTTGCTGGGTGCAAGATCAGGGAGTGAGGGACTTGTCTCCCTCGAGTCAAGCTGTGTGGCAGCGTCTGTAGTGGAGGTTCTCCACATTCTTCCTTGGTGCAAAGGAATCCTTACTCAATTGAGTAAGGGGTGGAGGTAGGTCTGCTGAGTGCAGACCGAACCACCTAAAAATCCATTGTCCAGTGGTTTGCCTTGTCTGGTTGCTCCTTATCATCTACCTCCCTTCACAAATTGGTTTAATTGATGTGTACCTTGCCGATGTGATTACGCTTGAATTATCATCTGCATTGATTTCATCTCACAACTGCAAAGTCACTTCTGGTATTTCAAAAGGTGTGCATAAGCACACTTTGCGTGCAACATATCTGGTTCAGTCTCAATTCGTTATATTAGTATCTTTCATATCTACAATGTATTCGATATTGGTTCTGTGAGAACCTATCTGTTCAGATCGACTCTGTTAAACAGTAATCTTTTAGATTAATCTATTCCAATTTTTCTCTAAGTGTTCTGGTTGGGTCTTTCACTTCGCATCTTGTTTACACGATCTGATATCTGATACTGCAGAGTGTAGTTGTTAGTTTTATTGTTAATTGGAAAATATTTTTTAATTGGGGATATTTTCCTAATTGGATCTATTCACCCCCCCCTCTAGATCCAGTTGCGCAATTAACACTGTATACCTTCATCAAGTACCAATATGCAAAATCGATAAAGTATCGGCCTTCTCCATTTGACCCGTCCTTTAGAAGGTCCGGCAGACTTACCTCTTCGTAAGGCTCACCATCAATGGGTAGCCCACTTAGCTGCGAAAGGCTCCATAAGTCCAAGGAAGTTTCACCCTCTGCTGTGTAGAAGGTGTTGAACTCAGGGTTGAATACTTCTATTAGGCCGCAGCATAATCTCTTAGAAATGGGATATTTGAAGCGGGAGGCGTGGACACTATGGAACACTCCCGCTCTTATCAAAATAGGGGCATATTCGTTCAGCACATAATCCATGTATTCGACTGCTCCAGCTCTGAAGGAATGAGCATCTGCTGCCTTAAAATTAACAAACCATCCTACTGCCAGTTGATATTTGAACTGCACGGCCAAGCAGTCCAGAATGAAGGGTTCTTCCCTGAAGTCCCACTTCAAGGGCGCTAAAAATAATCCGAAGCTGGACTTCTCTTTCTGCACCCGCCCGACAACGTTGTCCCATTATGCCGGTGTGAATTCAGTGGCCTGGGTCAACATATTTTCAGATGGTGTCAGCTCTGCCAAGCCCAATACTACCCTCCATTTGCGAGGTTCGCCTGAAAGATAAACTGCCTCACCCCGCTGAACTATTCCTTTGAGGATGTCTCGTTCTGAAAAAATTACTGCCTCAACCTGATGAGCCAACAATACATCCCTCTTTTCATCTATGTTGAATCTGCTGATAAAAGGGAGAAGGCATTTGTCCTTGGGATGATCCTCGCGATAGTTTCCACTGTAGCTGAAGGCAAGGTCACCCCCTCCTCTAGTCAGGATTCGCTCCACAGGCACGGTATCTATCTCGGAGTCGGAAGATTCTGTAACCACAGCAATCCTCTCATGACCCCAGCTCAATTCATAAACATTCATCCACGTTACAATGGGGCCGAAGGAGTCTGTTGCGGGGACACATACTGAAGCCATTTTATCTGCCAAAAAAACCCAACAGAGACAAAGTTAGAATAAAAAGTTTGCAAAAGGTAGATAACAAAATCTGAAAAATTTCGACAGAGACTCCCCTTGACCGGGGACTGCCAAAGAAAAATAGGAAGCCCATCCACACCCCTAGGGTGAGATGGCTCCTAAATCCAAGCCTTAGAGCAAAAGCCCAGGACTTTCATAGATAGAGAAACACACCTTCTGTGCTCTTTGTCTATGAGAGGGAAATAAAGAGGAAGAAGAAAGGCCATAGGCCTCTGCCGCCGTGAAGAGAAGAAAAGGAAGGCCGTCGGGTGCCCTAGTCACTAAGAAAAAGCAAGGAGGAGAAGAGAAGAAGCCGCAGTGGGGTTTCGCCGCTAAGAGAAGTGGGAAATGAGGGTTTTCTCCCTCTCAAAAGTTTTAAAAAGGAAAGGAGAAGTGGCCGCTGGATCACCCGCCCTGGGCCACCAGATCAGACGCACCCTGTCCGCCAGATCAGGGCATCTGCCTTGTGCCACCAGATCACCCATCCCCTGGCCGTCGTATCAAGTGCTCCTGGCCGCCGTCTCAATTCCGGCCACCGTATCAGCAAGTTAGCTGCCAGATCATCAGCCCAAGGATGCCGTGTCAGCCTAATGGCTCTGCCTATGCATACTAAGGCCCATTTAGGCCTATCTGACCTAAAGTGTAATCCCAGGGGAATAAAATGAAGAAGGAAATAATCCTATGGGACATCAAACAATGAGAAACGAATGTCACACCCGCAGGTCCCGCGTCACAGATTCCTCGTTTGTGCCACCTGCGGGTGGGGGGCATTTGTTGACACCCAAAATATTACAGGGATACGCGACGCTAGCCGACTATGGTCAACCATCATGATATGCAAATAGAAGATGCCCTCTTGAGCCACCAAAGCTTAGAAAGTAGAACGGAAGCCAAGTCAAATGTTGAAGAAATTCTCGTAAGCCGAGGTATGATCCCCAAAGCAAGCATCGAATGGCCCCAACTTCATCGACCCGCGAAAGGAGCCCACTGTAATGTAAGAATCATTCGGCCATGACTTTTATGGTAAAGCCGCTACCTGGCAAAGTCGTCATTCGTTACGGAAGCGATTGAGCTGAATAAACCCAAAGAATATGATGCGTGGTGATAGACAGATCTAGAGGGGAGGGGTGAATAGATCAGCCCCTTCTTTGCAGTAGATAGAAACTAGGACCGGTAAAGATAGAAATGGTTGCTGGCTAATGAGCTAAATGCATGAGAGATGACCAATAGAGTTCCTACCAAGCATCTACCGTCAAGGCTCAAAAGAAGACAAGCCATAGAACACAATTTTTTAAGGTGGTTCGGTAGCTATCCAGAGACCTACGTCCACCCCTCACACAACTCGGTGAGGCTTCACTAGTGCGATGCACTACCGCTGATTCATAGCTTCCAACAGAGAGACAATCTCTCTCAACTTTGCTGCCACACAGCTTGTGGGTACACAACCCAAAACCCACAAACCGGTGAACACACCGTCTGTCTTCCTACTCATAGGTAGGGAACAAAGTACGAGTATTTATTTTGAAAAGAAAAACAAAACTGTGAAAGGAACAACCAGACAGAGTAAGGCTATGTAGTTCTATGGAAAATAAAACTCATGTCTGGGAGAGAACTGGACGACTCCTGGGTTCTCTTCTTCTTCTTCCCGGTTCTTTGTCGTGACCTCAAGAGGAAATGATGATCTTGCTTCCAGCTCACAAGGACACCTGATGAAGCTTCAACAGATAACTTTTTCCTTGCTGTGAGACCTCCTGAGGTGAAGAAGACCGTCTACTGCGTTGTCGTTAAGCCAGCAGCACCATGGAAGAGAGATCTCACGGAGCAAGTTTCTTGGTTGCTCTCTTCTGCTCTCGGCTGTGTGTTCTCTTCCACCTCATCTTCGTGTTTTTCTTAGCCTCCAAGTCAACTCCCATCATATCTCCTCCAGGAGAGTGTGCTCAGACATCGCAGTACACTGCCCAGTCTGCTTTCACCAACTCCCTGTACTTACGTTTCGTGTGCCCCATGTTTGTGGGTAGTTGGGGGACCAACTCTGTAATAGGACAGCACCTGGAGGATCTTTCTGCCGCCAAAACAGATCCTCTGAACCTGTTGGCGTTCGGAACGATTTTCCAAGAGCTATCGGATCTTTCACGACCAGTTCCGGATATGGAAACGCGAACGCAATGGGATTCAGATCCGTTCTGGGCGTTCACGAAGGTGTCGACACTTCTAGTCAAGGTGTTGACAAATCTCTCTTGAACCTTCAAAGAGCAAGGCTTCCAAACTAGACAGGTCGAGACTTGCTTGCACGTGTCGAGACATCGCGCTTGAAGAAAGTAAGACTTTGCTCCTTGGAACTGAAGTGTCGACACTTTTCTCACAGGGTGTCGACACTTTGGTCATCCCAGAGCCCAGATAGAAACGGCTTCAAGATGGATTTGTTCTTAGGGTGTCGACACGTTGCTCAGAGGTATCGACACTTTGGTCAATCCAGAGCCCAGACAGAAACGGCTTCAACTTTGATTTGTTCTTAGGGTGTCGACATGTTGCTTAGAGGTGTCGACACTTTGGTCAATCCAGAGTCTAGATAGAAACGGCTTCAACTTGGATTTGTTCTTGGGGTGTCGACATGTTGTGGGAGGTGTCGGCACTCTTAGAGTGTCTCTCCTATACTTGTTCAGTCTAGAAGTTAAGCCAAACTTGTTAGATATTTCACAAAGATCTAATAATGATTTATGATTTATTATCATCAAAACTAGGGGACACAACATTCTCCCTCTTTTTGATGATGACAATCATGAATCATTATCTCCAAGCATTCATATAGCATTACAGCATTTTGGTTGAAGAGTCATCAGATAGAAAAGTTTTTGTCAATCAACAAAAGGCCATTCTTATACATGTCAGCACAAAATCATTTTATCCATTGATCAAACATAGTTTCATACATATCAAGCAAGGATTTGCATTCAAGCATTTACAAGAAACTGTCTAGATGCAAAACTAAAATTTAGATGCAAGGCTAACTAGATACTTATGCTAGATGATGATTGTAGCACTCTCAAAAAGTCATCATAGCTTCTCCCCCTTTGTCATCAGAAAGGAGGGGGCGAAGGAGGTGGTAGCTCTATCGGAGGCATGGAGCTGGAGCTTCTGGGAAAGTGAAGGTGCTGGTCTTCAGAGAATTGCTGTTGCAGTTGCAGAACTATCGCAGCAAGAGAGTCAACTTTTTGAGTAAGTACCTCATCTCTGTGTTTAACAAACTTGTGAAGGGTCTTGATATTCTCATTGATGTCAAGCAGCCAGGTGTGTAACATGTCACAGATGTACTCTGTCTGTGCTCTCTGTTGGGTTCCTTTCGATGAGGGACGAGAGGATGTTGCTTCTGTCTGAGGAGGAGGACACCATTCATCACCTGTGTCTGCGAGGATTGGTTGGAGTTGGGCTTTATGTAGACGAATCAGTTCCAGAATTTCAGTACCAACCATATCAAGTTTGTTGTACACAACATTCATTTTGGCTTCAGCTTTGGTGGTGCTGTTCACTATGATTGTTGTATCAGTATGGACTTTTTCTGCAAGCTTTGAGGAGGCATCAAGGAGCTTGTTAGAGTCAGCATACACCTTTCCTTTCATCCGGGTTGGATGCATCAAGTAGCCGTGTAGTATTGGCATTAACTGTCCTTTCCAGATTAGCTGTGGCATTGACAAGTTGAGTGGTCCCGGTGGCCACTTGTTCTCTGATTGATATCCATCAACCTGGCACACTTGATGTTAAGGTTGCCTTGATCTTCTCGGATATCATAGGCATACCTGACCATTTCACTTGTTTTTTCTTGTGTTTTAGCATAAATTTCTCGTAGTCTTTTCATGATTCTCCCTGCTCTTTCATACACATTTATCAGGGAGTGCATAAAAGCAGACAGTTTACCATCAGACTTGTGTTTGTTGTTGATAAATTTCTCCCATCGGCTTGTCTGGACTTCCTCATAGTGAATCTATCTTGCTTCCATCCATTCCACTTGTAGACTGAGTTGTAAAAAGGATGAGTTCATGCTACTAAATTGTGTAGTCAAAAATTTGATTAAAGTTGGGTGAATGCCCATTGGACCTTCTGTGGCAGTAGATTGAGGCCCTCTTGATGATGAGGCTTCAGTGTGGAATTGAGGAGGAGCCTCTTCTTCATTATGAACTGTAGGGTCAGATGGAGGAGTCCGAGGGGGAAGAGTCCCAAATGGTATGATGGGACCAACATATGTGTCCTGAGGTACATCCTGCTGCTGCTACTATTGTTCCTGGTCAAAGTGAGCATCCACATGGAACTGTTCCTCATAGTGGTCTACATGTTCCTCTGTAGTTTGCCGAGTAGATTGTGCATGTGCATGAGAGTCTTGTTGAGCTGGTTGTGCTGCAGCTGCTGGAGGATCAGACTGGTGGCAAGGTAAGTCCCTTACTATTCTGTCTCCTTTCTTCTTGAAATGCATGTAATTCTCAATAAATCTCATGCAGTAAACATTACTCCTAGGGATTTCTTTCATCTTCTCATTGTCTAAAGGAATGCCAACTCTCTCAAATATGGCATCAGATGTGCAGCATAGGGTAGACTTCGCTTGTGCCCTATACAACTTCCCATGAGCTGCAGAATAATCTCTGGAAGACAGAGTTGGACGTTGTTGAATATGCAGAAGAAGATAAATCTCTGAGTTTCTATAAGTCTACTCCTGCCACCCCCTTGTGGGGTAAGCATTGTAGTGCACATGTGGTGCAGGAGACGCTGCAAGGGGGGAAATCGGTTGGTGTCAAAGTGTTTCACTAGGAGCTGAGTTTCATCTTGAGGGTTTGTGGGTTTGCCCGTTAGTATGGTGTATGCAGCAGACAAGTCAACTTCGAATTCAGATTCTAAAACTCCTGCCCGGGGAATATGCAAGGCTTTATGAAGAAGCTTGGTAGATAATTTTATCTGTACACCCGTAACTTCAGTCTTAAGGGCCTTCTGATTCTAGTCATAAATTAAATTCTTGTAGAACTGTTGTACCAGAAATGGGTAGTACACCCTATGTGCTGACAAAAAATTCTTCCATCCTTGGAACTCGATGAGGGGAAGTAATTCAGGTAAATTGTCAAGCATCTGGTGGTCACTGAAATCCACATACCTAGGAAACAGGATTCTGGTTGGGTCACTTTCCTCTTCCCTGACAGAGCTGGGCTGTGGAGGAGCTGGCCTTTACTTTTCCTTCCCTTTTTCTGCGGCTGACAGACGTATTCTCTTGGCCGGAGGTTCTTGCGGTGTGCCCTTGTCGCTGTTTGAACCCTGCACTTCTGCGGCTATCCTTTTTGTTGGTTCAGCAGCAGGTTTGTCCTCAATGCTCTTTGAGCACCCTTCCTTTTGCAGTTACTTTGCTGCAGGAGCACGAGCAGTGGCCTTCTTGGAGGTTGCCACATCCTTCTTCTTGCCACGGGTGACCGGAGGAGTCATGGAGAGGGCAGAAAAAAGGAAGGGAGGGTGACGGAGCGTCACAGCAGAGGGATGGAGCTAACTGGAGTGCTAGGATCCACTGCGGAGGGAGCCGGAGGAAGGTGTCGACCTCCACGAGAGGGGGGTGCAGACGCACCGTAGAGAGGTTTTGCGAGAGAGGGTTTTTGAAAGGGTAAAGTAAAAAAGTGAGATTCACCGTTCATTTAAAAGGTAAAGTTGAGATTTTTTCTTTTGAAAAAGAGCACCTTTTAGATAATTATTGTTGAAATACCCCTGTCGTTATTTTAAACGGTTTAAGGCATATAAGCTCAATTTAGAGGAATAAAGGTTTAAGAAAAATCATGTTTTGCAACAAATAATAAGATGAAAATATTGAAGTTAAGTCTAAGGTGTCAACCAAGCCTATTAATCCTACTCATTAAGTTCATTGGGCAAGATTGGGAGAAAAGAAGCAAGTATTGAAGATAAAGAAAAATACCCCCCCCCCTTTTTTTAAATAAAGTATAGAGTCAGCCCCAAACCATTTTTTTTGTTTAAATTAAAAACAGTCTGATATAGCATTCACTTTTTGACACAAGGAAACACATTGTTCAGACGCCAGAGTCCCTAGTTACTCAGTGTAGCTTATCTTTCTATTCTCTTTTGATCAGAGTTAGCAGTCTTCATCATGACTAGATTTATCTGCATTTCATTGATGCAAGGTCTAATTTCTCTGAAGATGACGCCATTGCTCTGAGAGTATTGCACAAAGGTATTAGAAGGCGTATTCTCTAGGTGGCTTCACATTAGGGAATTTGTTTAGGGACAATACATGCTAGCATTTCTTAAACCAAAGAGCCTTTTTACAATCAATTTTCATATGCTTAGGCTATGGTTATTTGTAAAGACTTGATGAATGTTTTAACCCTATTATGAGTGCAAATATGGTGCAACTTAACACAATTATCATCCAAATTGAGGATCATAAACAATAAACCATTTTCATAATCAGAGGTAGTCCAGAATAACTTAGCCAAGGTTGTAAGCTGTATTAAAAACATTCTCAACTCCCCCTAAATTAATGATCGGTGATCAAGCAACGATTGGAAGCGATGGTTCAGAAGTAAAAGATGTGATGATGTCACGTCCCGACGCAAAAAATCGAGGGCGCGAGCAGTTACGAGGCACTCGTGTCGATCAGAGCATGTACAAATTTAATTCTAAGGCAAAGAGATAAGAAGAAATTGATAATTTTATTCCATCAAAATAGAGGTTTACATCACTAATTTATAAGCCATAAAGGCATGATACAATCTTCCAAATTTCATAATTCTTGTAAGAGTAACTATTGATCTACATAAACCTAGGTAAATCACTCTTTCACTCTTGTCCATTCCCTTGTTCATTTTCCTTTCCTGCAACAATTAACCAAAATGTAGGGTGAGCAAAAAGCTCAGTATGATTTTATATCTCTAAAGCCATGCAATCTTTAAGTATTTAACAATTTAAACAATTTGTGTCAGGATGTAGTTGATCATGAATTTTCAGTAGAAAATTTTGTATAAGGAAATTCCAAGTAATTTCAAGATAACAAAATAATTTCAAGATCATGATAGTAGACAAGACGATGGTCATTTCCAGAAATGTATCAAGAACTTTCATGATGAGACGATGGGTACTATCATTAAGACAATTCAAGAACTTTCATGAAGAACTTTTAAGCAATATCGAAGTAGAGCAATCACTTGAACTTTAAATAATATAGAAGTAGAACAATCACTTCTACAAGGATATTTATGATGAACCTTTAAGAAATAACAATATAGAAGTAGAGCAATCACTTCTACCAACACTCAATAGGATTGGCCAAAGCACTAAGGGGAAATCACGACGATATGACAGCCCCTCATGGAATATCACTATTTGTGTCACGCCCCGAGAGCGGAAGATACCCGGAGACACGTGACGAGTTTATATCAATCATGTCAATCAGAGTATGAGTGTATTCGACACCAAAATCAAAGATGCGTAAAAGTAAAGATAACACAATCCTTTATTCCTTCATAAGAATATGTCTATTACAAACCTTTGAAGTACTAACTAAAATAAAGGAAAAATACAAGGTTGACTCAAGAAAATATGAAAAAGACTAGATAACACGGAAGAAGCTCTATCTCTTTCACTCTTGATTTTCTCCATCCGTTTGAGTTCCCTCATCGTCGGACTTACCTGAAAAGTAGGGAAACACTAAGTGAGCGAACGCTCAGTAGGAAATTATATCTCAAGAACTAGCAATGGGTTTAAGTAATTACATCTTTCATGAATGCACTATAGCTATGCATGCTCGCATAAAACAACAAGATAGAGAGAGTGTATAACAATAAGATAGCGATGAGAACTAGTCATGAACTTTCAAGAACTTATATCAAAAGATATCAAGATATTCAAGCAAATGTATTCATCATGTCATGTTGGAATTTGGCTATCACGTTCAAGCACGCAAGTATGAAATTACCCTTTTTCGGGCCACGCAAGTCAAGTAATATCAAGTCAAGTACAAGATTTGTGGAATGTTCAATCAAGCTAGTCATGCACTTTAGTATAATGCCAATACCGTGATCAATCAACTCCCATGGGCACAAGTACTTTCGGGTGCTCCTCCCAGGACCAGATCGGGCCCTATATGCGCATGCATTAATCATGTATTTTAACATCCACTTTTGTGTATAGCCAATATGAAATTTCAAGAATAAAGCTTGTAGACACATAGGATAGACTTGGATAGAGTAGAGTCCAAAAATATGACACTTGACATAGAATGGCGATAATAACGGTACAATCACGATTATCGATAAAACTAGGTGGAATTGGTTCCCTAACTTGGGTACCATGACAAACAAGTATGGATATTCTTTATATAGAATTGAGGTCCACAAGAACATCAAGTTTAATATAGAATTGGGGTCTACAATAACATCACCTTGATGGCATGCTTTCCCCGTTCATTAAGAAAATTCTCATATCATACTCATAGCATAATATGAGGGCCGGTATACCATGTTTCTATAGAGTGACATGGCAAAATAGTGTAATGGATTTTTATGGTACAACCAGCTCAGTCGGCCTTGAGGGAATCCAAGGCTCGAGGAGTCTGACGGAGGTCTCTATGACTAACTCGCTAGTCCAAAGGAACGGAATGTCCAATGGAGAGCTTGTATGTCACTGAGAGTTAAGGGGATAACGTTAAAACATCATGAAACGTGGGACTATATTCACGGAGTGGAAATATAGTGCCTATAATATCCTTATACATATATATCAAACTCTCGGTTAACAGAAACAAGGGAAAACAGTAATACCGAAAATAGCGACTTTAGCCAAGTCATTAATTATCCAATTAACACCTTTCAGAGGGGCGTTTATTTACAAATTTGACGACTTATACATTAGTCGTCCCTTCAATATTTCTATTCTACAGAAAATCAATATTCTGGAATTTTAACAAAAACGTGCCCTGGACAGGGGCGTTACTTTTCAATTAGCGCCCTGGTCTGGGGCGTCAGTTCAATAAGAGACGACCTAGACAAGGTCGTGAATTCAAGAATTTACCAATTTTCAGATAATAAGATTTCAGGAAAAAGGGTACATGATCATGACAGGAAAAATAGCAGGATTTCGCAGGTATACTCATGCAATATATTAGATTCATGGTTACATAGATATTAAATTTTAAACTTGGGTATTTATTAATTACATGTAATTGACGACTTCTGGGTAGGGCGTCAAAACAATAATTAGCGTCCTAGCGTGGGTCACTTCTTTAAATTAGCACCCTTGCCAAGGGCGTTTCTTTTTGAAATTACATAGAAAACATCTGAAACCACACTAAAACTATATGCATGGACGACCGATGATATTATTAAGATCTTAAGCTAGTTTGGGCTACGATCTTGAGAAAACCTACCTTTTGAAGATTAACTGGTGAACGGATAAAGGTTTGGAGAAGAAAACGATGCTCTGTTCTCGAACAGAGATAACTTGCAGGAGATGAAAGAGACAGAAGTCCTTGGTCTGATGCAGCTGAAAGTAGGTTCCCCACCGATATAGAAGATTTGCCTTCTGTTCAGCAAGGAGGAAGGAGAGGAAGACAACAGTCTTCACGTCCCTCCTGCAGGGAGAATATGGACGAGGAACACTCGTTCTTCAGTCAAAAGGATGATCATCTTCACAACACAGACAACCTGTATAGGAAGATGAGGAAGGAAAAGAACATCAACGTTCTTTCAACACACACACAACCAGAAATAAAGAGGAAGAACATTACCTGTTCTTCACGTCGATGACAGCAGCAACAGATCGCCAAATAGCGATCAAGGGTTGATTTAGGAGGGTATTTATAGGGTTTTTAGAATCCTAATAGGGTTAGAGTTATATTGGAAGTAATACTTCCATGATAAAGTCCTTACTATTTTCCATCTTCGATGTAGTTATCCAGAACTTGCTCTGGATAGACTCCTGGGTCGAACGAAACTCGAACTGAATTAACGTCCTAAGTGAGGGCGTTAATTTAAATTGACGCCTTGTCAAGCGTCGTTTCTTGTATAAAACGCGCCCAGGTGGAGGGCGTCACTTCTACTTTCCTTTTTATTTATTTTGACCGTTTAAGAATTGACAACCTCACATGTTGGCGTCCTTTCATAAATTAGCGCCTTGTATAAGGGCATTTCTTCTTGAAGTAGCGCCTTGACCCAAGGCGTTATTTTCCTTCTGGCTTATTCTTATGCGTTAGGCTTTCATCATCTATTTACTTATCTTTTATTTTAATTTGATCCCTTTTCAAAATCTTTATTTTTTTTTCCAGGGTTGCTACACCCTCCCCCACTTAAAAGAATTTGGTCCCCAAATTCCATAGTATATATAAATGCGGAGAGTGTAGAGTATATACCTTAAAATAATTCTAGAAATTGCTTCCTCATGAATTCCTCGGTCTCCCATGTGGCTTCATGATCGGAACTCTTATTCCATTATACTTTTAGCATGGGAATAACCTTATTCCTTAGAGTACGTACTTCACGATCTAGTATCTTTATGGGCTTCTGCTCATATGTGAGATCCTTCTGGATAACTAAGTCTCCATGTTCAATAATATGTGATGGATCATGTACATACTTCTTCAACATAGATATGTGGAACACATTATGAACATCGGATAATTGGGGAGGCAATGCGATGCGATAAGCAACCTCGCCAACTCTTTCTAGTATCTCGAAGGGTCCGATGAATCTTGGTGTAAGCTTGCCCTTGACACCAAATCTCCGTATGCCACGTCCAGGCGATATCTTGAGAAATACATGATCTCCAACTTAGAATTCAAGATCTCTCCTTCTCGTGTCGGCATAAGCCTTTTGCCTAGACTGAGCAACTTGCAGTCTTTCTCTAATCAATTGTATCTTCTCAGTGGTAACCCTTACCATGTCTGGACCTAGCAGTTGCTTCTCTCCAACTTCGTGCCAGCATAAGGGTGATCGGTAACTTTTTCCGTATAAGGCTTCGAAAGGTGCCATTTGTATACTTGCCCGGTAGCTATTATTGTATGCGAATTCAACCAGAGGCAAGTGATCATGCCAGCTTCCATCGAAATCAATGATGCAAGCTCTGAGCATATCTTCAACCACCTGATTAGTTCTCTCGGTCTGACCATCCGTCTGAGGATGAAAAGCTGTACTAAAGTTAAGCCTCGTTCCCAACGAATGTTATAGTCCCTTCCAAAAATGAGAAGTAAAACGGGGATCTCTGTCAGACACGATTGAAACAGGAATACCATGTAATCTGACTATGTCCTTGATGTATAATGCAGCCAACACATCGACTGACCATCGACTCTTGATTGGCAAGAAATGCGCCGATTTAGTCAATCGGTCAATAATAACCCATATTTCATCATGTCCTCCTTTTGATTTAGATAAACCCATGATGAAATCCATACTAATATTCTCCCACTTCCATTTGGGAATATCTAGAGGATGTAATTTTCCAGCAGGCTTTTGGTGTTCCGCCTTGACCTGTTGGCATGTGAGACAGCGCGACACGTAGTCCGCTATTTCCCTTTTCATGTTGGGCCACCAAAAATTTCTTTTCACATCTTGGTACATTTTGGTAGATCCAGGATGAATCGTGTACCTTGATCTATGAGCTTCATCTAAGATCTTCTTCTTTAACTCAGGACAATCCGGTATACAAGTTCTATTCTTGAACATCAATCTTCCATCAGAAATTAATTGGAAATCAGATTGTCCTTCTAGTTTGCCCTTGATTTCCATTAATATTGGGTCATCATCCTGAAGTGCTTATATTTCAGTTAATAGGTCTGGATGAATGCTTATATGAGACAATGTGACACATTTGAAGTTCGTGTCCATGCTTATATTGAGCTTAGAGAATTACTCCAGCAACTTCCATTCTTGAATCATACAATTGGCTAACAGTGCTCTCGGCTTTCGACTAAGGGCATCTGCTACATGATTACCCTTTCCGGGATGATATTGTATATTGAAGTCGAAGTCCTTGAGATATTCTAGCCAACGCCTTTGCCTTATATTTAGTTCCTTTTGAGAGAAAAGATACTTGAGACTCTTGTGATCGGAGTATACAGTAAACTGTACTCCATATAGATAATGCCTCCAGATCTTTAGTGCGAATACTACCGCGGCTAATTCTAAGTCATGGACGGGGTAGTTCTCTTCATGCTTCTTTAATTGACGAGAAGAGTAAGCTATAACCTTTCCTTGTTGCATTAGAACACATCCGAGGCCAATGCCAGAAGCATCAGTGTATACCTCAAATTTCTCTCCTTCCATTGGTAAAGCTAAGACAGGAGCTGTAGTAAGATGATCCTTGAGAGTTTGGAAGCTTCTTTCACATTCCTCACTCCATTCGTAACGGATCTCCTTGCGAGTTAACCTCGTAAGTGGTATGGCAATTTTAGAGAAATCTTTGATGAATCGCCTGTAATAGCCAGCAAGACCTAAGAAACTTCGGATCTCGCTAGCATTGGTCGGTCTTTCCCAATTTCTTACAGCTTCAACTTTTGATGGATCTACTGATAAGCCATCCTTTGATATAACATGTCCGAGAAAAGTCACTTCCTCAAGCCAGAATTCACACTTGCTGAGTTTTGCATATAATTGGTTTGCCCTCAATATTTGTAATGCAGTCCTTAAATGCTCCTCATGCTCTTCCTTGGTCTCGGAATAAATCAATATATCATCAATAAAGACCACCACGAATTGATCCAAATAAGGCCTGAATATACTATTCATTAACTGCATAAAGGCAGCAGGGGCATTCGTTAGTCCGAAAGGCATAACAACAAATTCATAATGGCCGTACCTGCTTCTGAATGCAGTCTTATGAATGTCCTCATCCTTAATTCTTAACTGATGATATCCCGACCTAAGATCAATTTTGGAAAAGTACTTGGATCCCGAAATTTGATCAAACAACTCATCGATTCTCGGCAGTGGATACTTGTTCTTGATAGTGAGATGATTCAACTGTCGATAGTCGATGCATAACCTCATGGATCCATCTTTCTTCTTTATAAATAATACAGGTGCTCCCCATGGGGAAGTACTTGGTCTAATGAATCCTTTCTTAATGAGTTCCATCAGTTGCTCCTTTAACTCCTTGAGTTCAGCAGGTGACATTCTATACGGTGCCTTAGAAACTGGACCCGCACCAGGAACTAAATCGATGGTGAAGGCCACTTCTCTTTGTGGGGGTAATCCAGGCAAATCTTCTGGAAATACGTCCGGAAATTCTTGTACCACCGGAATGTCTTCTATCTTAGTTTCCTTAGCCTCCTTAATCGTGACGAATGCAAGGAAAGATACACATCCTTTCCTGATGAACTTGCTAGCTCGGAGAGCCGAAATAAGAGGGGTTTTGCTTCGCCTCTTGGGGCTAGTAAAGATCAGTTCTGGAAATTCCTCGAAAGTAACCTTGCTATTGCGGCAATCGACCGTTGCCTGATATTTAGATAACCAATCCGCTCCTAGTACGACATCATACTCCTTTAGATCTAAACATATAAGATCAATAGGGAGATTCTTACCATGAACCAATACTTCACAGTTCTGGTAATGGTGTGTAATATCAGTCTCGTTTCCTAGAGGAGTAGACAAGACTAATTTTATCCATTCCGGTTCTAGGGGTAACAGATCAGCGAACTTCTTGGAAACAATTGAATGTGAAGCACCAGTATCAATTAAGACATATGCAGACTTGGAACAAACTTTCAATGTACCTTCTACTAGTCCTCCTTCTTCTTCTTGTTCGGTCTCCTTAATTACGTGAAGATGAGCATTCTTGGTTACTGAGCGCTTCCCGTCCCCGGCTTGATCATTAAGTAATGGGCAATTGGGAATTCGATGATCGCGACTCCCACAGCGGAGACATGCTCCTAGTTTCCTCCAGCATTCTTCTGCTCTATGGCCCGCCTTGTCACAATGCTTGCACACTATATTTGATGGGGTAGTGGTGATGGAGAAGGGCTTGGTCTTCTTAAACTTCTGATCTTGTGAGGAAGTACCTCCATTGCTAGGCCTCTTCTTGAAGTTGGTTTTAAAGGAACCCGAACTTGTAACTTGTTCTTTCTTGTCCTTCCCACGGATTCTATCAGATAGTTCCGTGGCGTCTTCTAATAGCTGAGCTCGGCGCACAATTTCCGAGTAGACCTGGATATCCATTGGCGCCAGCTGTGTGATATATTGGGGCCTGAGCCCATTTAGGAACCTCCTAGCTTTCATCTTCTCGGTGCTAACTAAGTGCTTAGCATACCGAGATAATCTAGAAAATTGGGCCTCGTACTCGGCCACTGTCAAGGACCATTGCTTCAGTGCAGCAAATTCTGCAGCTTTCTTTTACTGTACTCGGTCCGAAAAATATTTAGCGTTGAAATGTTCAACGAATTCTTCCCAAGTAACTTGGTCTTGATTTAAAGTAGCTTCTATTGATTCCCACCAGCATCGGGCATCCCTTTCCAACTGAAAGGTAGCTAATAAGACTTTATCTTGATCCGTGCACTGCATAACACGGACTATACGTTCCGTCTCCCTGATCCAGTGCTCTGACGTCCGGATCAGTAGAACCCGTGAATTTAGGCGGGTTCATGTTTTTAAAGACTTGGTGGAGACTCCCTGCTCGTTGTGCACCTCCCTGTGCTACTTGTTGCAGCACTTGGGTCATGCCTTGAAGTGTACGCTGTATGTTGTGCCACTGAGCACGTTCGGCAGCCATCGTCCTACAATTACAATAACTAGATCAATACGTGATTTCATTTAGAAGCTAGCACTTCTATGTTAACTTTAACCCTTGGTTCTACCCAATCTCACCGGTTAAAGGTTAAACCTATCCTTGGACTTGGGTTTCCTAGGAATTGAATACCCTAGGCTCTGATACCACAAAAACTGTCACGCCCCGAGAGCGGAAGATACCCAGAGACGCGTGACGAGTTTATATCAATCATGTCAATCAGAGTATGAGTGTATTCGACACCAAAATCAGAGATGCGCCAAAGTAAAGATAACCCAATCCTTTATTCCTTCATAAGAATATGTCTATTACAAACCTTTGAAGTACTAACTAAAATAAAGGAAAAATACAAGGTTGACTCAAGAAAATATGAAAAAGACTAGATAACACGGAAGAAGCTCTATCTCTTTCACTCTTGATTTTCCCCATCCGTTTGAGTTCCCTCATCGTCGGACTTACCTGAAAAGTAGGGAAACACTAAGTGAGCGAATGCTCAGTAGGAAATTATATCTCAAGAACTAGCAATGGGTTTAAGTAATTACATCTTTCATGAATGCACTATAGCTATGCATACTCACATAAAATGACAAGATAGAGAGAGTGTATAACAATAAGATAGCGACGAGAACTAGTCATGAACTTTCAAGAACTTATATCAAAAGATATCAAGATATTCAAGCAAGTGTATTCATCATGTCATGTTAGAATTTGGCTATCACGTTCAAGCACGCAAGTATGAAATTACCCTTTTTCGGGCCACGCAAGTCATGTAATATCAAGTCAAGTACAAGATTTGTGAAATGTTCAATCAAGCTAGTCATGCACTTCGGTATAATGCCAATACCGTGATCAATCAACTCCCATGGGCACAAGTACTTTCGGGTGCTCCTCCCAGGACCAGATCGGACCCTATATGCGCAGGCATTAATCATGTATTTTAACATCCACTTTTGTGTATAGCCAATATGGAATTTCAAGAATAAAGCTTGTAGACATGTAGGATAGACTTGGATAGAGTAGAGTCCAAAAATATGACACTTGACATAGAATGGCGATAATAACGGTACAATCATGATTATCGATAAAACTATGTGGAATTGGTTCCCTAACTTGGGTACCATGACAAACAAGTATGGACATTCTTTATATAGAATTGAGGTCCACAAGAACATCAAGTTTAATATAGAATTGGGGTCTACAAGAACATCATAACAATGTTGATATAGAATTGGGGTTTACAAGAACATCATAACAATGTCGTGCTTTACCCCGTTCATTAAGGTAATTCTCATATCATACACATGGCATGACATGAGGGCCGGTATACCATGTTTCTTTAGAGTGACAGGGCAATCAAATAATGTAATGGGTTTTTATGGTACAACCTGCTCAGTCGGCCTTGAGGGAATCCAAGGCTCGAGGAGTCTTATGGAGGTCTCTATGACTAACTCGCTAGTCCAAAGGAACGGAATGTCCAATGGAGAGCTTGTATGTCACCGAGAATTAAGGGGGTAACGTTAAAACATCATGAAATGTGGGACTATATTCACGGAGTGGAAATATAGTACCGATAATATCCTTATACATATATATCAAACTCTCGGTTAACAAAAACAAGGGAAAACAGTAATACAGAAAATAGTGACTTTAGCCAAGTCATTAATTATCCAATTAACGCCTTTCAGAGGGGCGTTTATTTACAAATTTGACGACTTATACATTAGTCGTCCCTTCAATATTTCTATTCTACAGAAAATTAATATTCTGGAATTTTAACAAAAACGCGCCCTGGACAGGGGCGTTACTTTTCAATTAGCGCCCTGGTCTGGGGCGTCAGTTCAATAAGAGACGACCTAGACAAGGTCATGAATTCAAGAATTTACCAATTTTCAGATAATAAGATTTCAGGAAAAAGGGTACATGATCATGACAGGAAAAATAGCAGGATTTCACAGGTATACTCATGCAATATATTAGATTCATGGTTACATAGATATTAAATTTTAAACATGGATATTTATTAATTACATGTAATTGACGACTTCTGGGCAGGGCGTCAAAACAATAATTAGCGTCCTAGTGTGGGTCGCTTCTTTAAATCAGCGCCCTTGCCAAGGGCGTTTCTTTTTGAAATTACATAGAAAACATCTGAAACCACACTAAAACTATATGCATGCACGACCGATGATATTATTAAGATCTTAAGCTAGTTTGGGCTACGATCTTGAGAAAACCTACCTTTTGAAGATTAACTGGTGAACGGATGAAGGTTTGGAGAAGAAAACGATGCTCTGTTCTTAAACAGAGATAACTTGCAGGAGATGAAAGAGACATAAGTCCTTGGTCTGATGCAGCTGAAAGTAGGTTCCCCACCGATACAGAAGATTTGCCTTCTGTTCAGCAAGGAGGAAGGAGAGGAAGACAACAGTCTTCACGTCCCTCCTGCAGGGAGAATATGGACGAGGAACACTCGTTCTTCAGTCAAAAGGATGATCGTCTTCACAACACAGACAACCTGTATAGGAAGATGAGGAAGGAAAAGAACATCAACGTTCTTTCAACACACACACAACCAGAAATAAAGAGGAAGAACATTACATGTTCTTCACGTCGATGACAGCAGCAGCAGATCGCCAAATAGCGATCAAGGGTTGATTTAGGAGGGTATTTATAGGGTTTTTAGAATCCTAATAGGGTTAGAGTTATATTGGAAGTAATACTTCCATGATAAAGTCCTTACTATTTTCCATCTTCGATGTAGTTATCCAGAACTTGCTCTGGATAGACTCCTGGGTCGAACGAAACTCGAACTGAATTAACGTCCTAAGTGAGGGCGTTAATTTAAATTGACGTCTTGTCAAGCGTCGTTTCTTGTATAAAACGCGCCCAGGTGGAGGGCGTCACTTCTACTTTCCTTTTTATTTATTTTGACCGTTTAAGAATTGACGACCTCACATGTTGGCGTCCTTTCATAAATTAGCGCCTTGTATAAGGGCGTTTCTTCTTGAAGTAGCGCCTTGACCCAAGGCGTTATTTTTCTTCTGGCTTATTCTTATGCGTTAGGCTTTCATCATCTATTTACTTATCTTTTATTTTAATTTGATCCCTTTTCAAAATCTTTATTTTTTTTTCCAGGGTTGCTACAATTTGGCTACACACTTAGGGGTTCTCACGACAGTTTGATTGCCCCTAACTATAATAGACCATGTATTGGTGAATGCCAGCACCTGATCATTATAATATCGGTTTATATTTGGACTTTGTCTCGCCCGTGAGATCAGATCAGAACCCCTTTATACACTAGCATTTAAATGTCATTTCATTGGGACCCATAGCCCCTAACATTTTTCTATATAATTCCACAATATGGCCAAAGAATTTCAAGAACAAGCTCATTTGTAAACAAGTACAGATCTGGCAAAAATTGTGATAATTGCAAAGGAGAGTGGAAAACTTATTTTAGGCATCATGTTTAACGACATTAAGTCGTGGAATTCAAGGATGACGGTAAACTAGGAAGGAAGTCAAGTACATAGAATTATTTTAATTTTCATAGTCTAATCTGATGTGTATTTTTCATAATTAAGTATTTTAGGTAGGAAGTAAAATTTTTAAATTTTAAAATACTGATTTTTGTTATTTACTATTTATTCATCAATGTACTAGTTAATTGATAAGAAAATAGAGCTTATGTACTAAAAATAAATTTTACTTGCTGGAAATAATTTTCATGTGTCACTTTACTGCTGAAATGATAAGATAGACTTTTCATGTTGGAATTAACTTTTTATCATGCTGAAAATTTTTATTTAACATATTAATATGAATACTTAACATGCTAAATAATACTCGTACACTAACTTACTGATGAGGTGATAAACATAAGTTTACCATGCTGTGTTCCTTAATTTTCTAAGAATAAAATAAATTCTTCATGCTGAAAAATAATTTTTCTACATTTATTTGCTAATTATTTGTTGAGAAAATAGGTTTATCATGTTGAAATTAGTTTTTAAATAGCTTTAGCATGCTGAAATTAATTCTAACATGCTAACATAATCCTGACATACTGTAAATAATTTTATCGTACTGAAAGTAATTTTTAGCATGCTGAAAAAAAATGTATACATTTATTTACTAATTTCTTGATAGGAAAAATATGCAAAAATTAGTTTTAAATAAACTTATCATGTTGAAAAATAATTTCCTATCTTAATATGCAGGAGGTAAATTTATCATACTTGAAATAATTTTTTAACATGTTGAAACTAATTTTTATACATTACTTTACTAATAACATGATAAAAATATATTTTTACATGCTGAAAAATAGTTTTAAATAACTTTAATATGCTGAAAATTAGTCCTAACGAGCTAAAAATAATTCTAACATGTTGGAATTAATTTTATCATGCTGGCAGTATTTTTAACATGTTGTAAATATTTTTCATGCATTAATTTCCTACTTATTCGATAAGAAAAATAGGTTTAATCATGCTAAAAGTAATTTTCATAACTCAATTTCTGATGATATGACAGAAATAAATGTTATCATGATGATAATAATTTTTGAAACATCAATTTACTTATAAGAATACTTTTACATGCTTCAAATGAGTTTTATACCTAAATTTTCTAGTAATATAGACTTATCATGTTGTAAATAGTATTTAACACACTAAAAATACTTTTATTGTAAAAATAAATTTAACATGTTGAATTTAATATTTAAGATGCTGAAAGTAATTTTAACATGCTAATGCTTTACAATTAAGGTGGATTCCAAGTACTATAAGCTCATTGTATGGTGGCTAAAGTTTAGTCACATATTGAAAGTTAGAAAAACTTCCATGACTTTATATGTTGGATAGCTCACCCTTGGGTCAGGACCCAAGGGGCATAGGATGTGGGTTCGAGTTGTGAGTTGAATTGAATGGATACGAAAAGCAGAGGCACTTCTACATATATATTTTGAAATTATGTATTTTATGAACGCGCTAGCTTATGCTAGCGCGATCTTGAAGATCGCGCTACCCTCGGGTAGCGCATTCTGGAAACTATATATATATATATTTTTTAAATTATGTACTTTATGAACGCGCTAGCTTATGCGAGCGCGATCTTGAAGATCGCACTACCCTAGGGTAGCGCGTTCTGGTAAATATATATATATATATATTTGAAATTATGTTTTTGACCCCCTCTGAGGGTGGGAAAATACTCTGTGTGAGCGCGCTATGTTAGGCTAGCCTGTTCAGAACGCGCTACTGAGGTATAGCACGTTCTGGACCTGATGAAAAAATGAGAATACCCCTCCAATAAAATGACCATAACTTGCTCATTTCATAACGAAATTTAATAAATGAGCTATCAATGGAAAGAGGACAGAAAAACAAACAAGATGACATACTTTAATTAGAGTTTAGCCTGAGAGACACCTACCTTTTGGCGGATCTAATGAGAGGTAAGAAAAATGCCCAAATAATATGAAACCCTTTGATTTCTCCCAAATCCTCCTTCAAATCTCCTTCAATCACCGCAGCAGCATAGCCTTAGCCTCCAAGGATGATTTGAGGGTCGAAAGAGGTTCTATTTATAGCCAAAACTTGGCCAAATTTGTCAAGATTCCTTATCTAACAATGCCAAACTTTTTAACTTCAAATTGGTAGAAAATTCCAATTTTTCTTCTTAATCTAGCCTCCATTTGGTGTGAAACCAATGTAAAAATGACTGGTTCAAGGTGGGTTGTTAGGTAAGGGTTGATTCTTGGGTCAATCTTCTAGAAATGGGGTTATTTTAATCCCTTATATGCCATATTAAACACATGTTACGAATTTTGGTGTAATTATCCTTTAATAAATCCTTTAATCCATTAATCCAGCCCATTATAGATTATCCAATGGGCCAATTGTAATCCTAGTCCATTATATAGATTTTTATTGGGCTTCCTATGATTCATCTAAGGGTTAAAGCATTTATTTTTCACTTTTCCTTAAATAAATTCAATAATCCACTTTGTTTCACTTAGTAAAAATGTAAATTAATCATTTCATGAAAAATTTAATTGTATAATTTATTTAAAAAAATTATTTCTCATTTTAAATTATCGGGTTTCTACAGATGAAGAGATCAAGAAGGCAGCGATAAGAAGGGTGAGTGGACGGAATGACTCTCCATCGGATCACACGAGTGGCAGGGTGAAAGTGTCGACACTTTCTATGAGGGTGTCGATCTGCCTTAAGTAAGCTCAGACTTTGCACAGACCTTGTTGCATGAACATCAGATGTGCACAGACTTGTAGAGTTGAAATCAAAACAAGCACCGACCTTGTTGCTGTGATAACCAAGGTAGCACCGACCTTCACTTAGAATTCACTAAGGTGCATCGACCTTAGTTGGGATGTGCACTGACCTTCATTAAGGTATCGGCCTGCATGTGTCAGCACATTACCAGAATGTGTCGACCGTTCAGCACCCTTTTCTTAGCTAGTGTCTCTGATTCTTATCTATCTTTGTTTCCTTCAGTTCTGAAACACTCCTGCTAATTTCTAATACCAGTGCCTCTGATTTTTTGAGTTTAGTCAGTCATTCAAAAAAGATTTTACCTTTTTGCTGCCACTGAGAAGTGCTTTATTGGATGCTAAAGCTTTGAACATGCTTATGCACTAGAGATTAACTATGCAGATGTTAATATGCATTTCTGACTCATTATACTTGGCGGAGGTCAGTCCTCACGCATGGGGAGAGTTTCCTGACAGGCGTGACCTGTCTTTCCACTACTCGAAATTTGATATATCATGTAGTCAAAAGATGATATGCGGCTCAAAACAATCAGAAAAGCACACAAGCTCCCCCTAAATGTGACCACCATTCATGAAATAGTTTATTCAGACAATAGACCAGCCCTAGATGAATCAGATATGCTTGCAACCATCATAGTAAAGACAAGTAACTTATGCATCATAAAGGAGTAAATAGCTCAAACCGGATTTGATTGAGGTCTGCATAGACCTAGCTCTCTCCTTAATGATGAAAACTTGTCATTGCTTAAGGGTTTTGTGAAAATATCTACAATCTAATTTTCTGAGTCAACAAAATGGAGCTCAAAATGATTTTTGAGGACTTCATCCCTAATGAAATGATGCCTAATTTTTATATGCTTAGTCCTAGAGTGCATGACTGGATTTTTTGCAAGGTTTATAGCACTTGTATTATCACATAAAATGGGAACACATCTAAGATCTATTAGATAGTCTTGGAATTGGTGTTTGATCCACAGCACTTGGGTGCCACAACTCCCTACAGCAACATATTCTGTCTCTGCAATTGAGAGGGCAACCGAGTGCTGTTTCTTGGAGGCCCAAGAAACCAAACACCCACTGAGAAATTGGCAATAGCCACTAGTGCTCTTGCGGTCCAGTTTGCATCCTGCATAGTCTACATCTGAATATGAAATGAGTGAAAGCTCACAGGATGCAGGATACCATAATCCCAAGTCTTGAGTGCCAGCAAGGTATCTAAAGATACGTTTGACAGCAGTCAAGTGGGACTCTCTAGGACTAGACTGAAATCTAGCACAAAGGCAAACACTAAACTGAATGTCTGGTCTAGATGCAGTTAAATAGAGTAATGAACCGATCATACCTCTATACTTCTTTGCATCCACAAGTGTACCTTGTTCATCTGCATCCAATGAAGTGGCAGTCCCCATTGGAGTTCCTAATGGTTTGCAGTTGGTCAGATCAAATCTTTTCAGCAACTCCTTCACATATTTGACTTCGTTGATGAAACAGCCTTCATTGCTTTGATTTATCTGCAAGCCAAGAAAGAATTGAAGCTCACTCATTAGACTCATTTCAAATTCATTGGTCATGAGTTTAGCAAACTCCTCACACATTTGAGATTTTGTGGACCCAAACACTATGTCATCCACATAAATCTGAACTAACAAGATATCCTTACCTTGTCTTTTGGTGAATAATGTCTGGTCTACATTACCTCTTGTATACCCTTGATCGGTGAGGAATGAGCTTAGTCTATCATACCAAACTCTGGGTGCCTGCTTCAAGCCATATAGAGCCATGTCCAACTTATGAATATGGTATTTAAAATGTGAACATTCAAAACTAGGGGGTTTCTCTACATAAACTTCTTCTTTAATTAAACCATTTAGAAAAACACTTTTAACATCCATTTGCTGCAGTTTGATTTTATGAGAACATGCAAATGCAAGTAAAATTCAAATGGCCTCTATTCTGGCTACAGGGGCAAAAGACTCTTCGAAATCAATGCCAAACTCTTGATTATACCCCTGAGCCACTAATCTGGCTTTATTTCTTATTATCTTACCATCTTCACTTAGTTTATTCCTAAAGACCCATTTAGTACTTATGACAGATTTTTCTTGGGGCCTAGGAACAAGATGCCACACATTGTTTCTTTCAAACTTGTTTAATTCATCATGCATGGAATTTATCTAGTTGTCATCTTTTAAGGCCTCTACAATGTTTTTAGGTTCGATTTGGGACACAAGTGCAAGTTGTTCAATTTCATCCATGATTCTAAAATGAGACCTAGTTTTAATTCGGCCATGCAGATTACCTAAGATGTTTTCTAAGGGATGGTCTTTTAACACTCTTAAATCAGCTTGAGTGTTACCTTCATCTGCATTAGTGACCGGAGCATTGCTTGACTTTCCTTGGTCTTCATTTTCTTGTGTCTCCTCGTGTGGAAGTTCTTCTGTTCTTTTTATGTTGAGAAATTCCCACCATCAACTTCCCTGCAGGTATTGTCATGATTAGTCTCATCAAAAGTGATGTGAGGGGACTCTTCCACACATAGGGTCTTAAGATTATAGACTCTATAAGCTCTAAACCTATCTGAATACCTAAGGAATATCCCTTCTTTACTCTTGGGCTCAAACTTGTCTAAAACTCTTTTATCATTGTTATGAATAAAACACTTTGACTCAAATACTCTCATGTGAAAGAGAGATGGCTTTTTACCTTTGAGCAGCTCATAAGGAGTCATTTTGGTGAGTGGCCTTACCATTGAGCGGTTGATGATATAACATGCAGTGTTTACCGCTTCTGCCCAAAATCTCCTTGGTAGTTACTTTTTAGCAAGCATTGTGCGGGCCATCTCTATGAGAGTTCTGTTCTTTCTCTCGACCACCCCATTTTTTTTAGGGGTTCTTAGTGATGAAAACCTATTATTTATTCCTTCAGTCCTGCACAGATTTTCAAAATCAGCATTTTCAAATTCGCCACCATAGTCTGAAAGTATGGTAGAAATTTTGAACTTACCATCTTGTTTTACTTGCATGAAGAGTGCTTGAAACTCATCAAATGCGTCATTTTTATGTGCAAGATAAAACACCCAAGTGAATCTAGTAAAGTCATATACTAAAATATAGACATATCTTTTACCACTTAAGCTAGTTGCTTTGGTTGGACCAAACAAGTCCATGTGAATTAGTTCAAGTGGTTTGGATGATATGTTTTCAGTTCGGCTTTTAAATGACTTTCTAGTTTATTTTCCTTGAGCACATGCATCAAATATTTTAGAATTCAGTTTGAATTTAATTTCAGGCAAACCTTTAACGATTGAATGCTTCACCAATTTATGAAGGGTATTGTAGCTAACATGACCTAGTCTACAATGCCACAAGCATGCTAATTCAGATTTAGGTGCAGCAAGATAAAGATTTATGTGAGTAGGGTCATCTAAGTCAATCATATACACATTGTTGACTCTTTTACCAGAAAACTTGGTTTCTTTTGAATTAGGGTGCAAGATCCTACATTCATTAGAGTCAAAGACTATACAGTATGACCTTTATCACAAAGTTGACTTATGCTCAACAAGTTATATTCCAGATCATCAACAAGCAATACATTATCAATGGAGTTGGAGGGAGTCTTACCAACCTTACCTGTACCAATTATTTTTCCTTTGTTGTTCCCTCCAAACGTGACATGTCCAGCTTCCTTTTCTACCAGGAGATAGAATTTGGTTATGTCTCCAGTCATGTGTCTTGAGCAGCCACTGTCGAGATACCAGCGATTGTGCAAGTTTGTAAGACACTCCTGCACAAAGAATTAAGTGACAATGTTTGGAACCCACTGACAATTGGGTCCCAATAATTTCTTCATCTCTGTAAAGCAAGATAACACAGATTTTGAAATCCAGACTTTCTTAACATTATTGTTTTTCTTGCTTTGCTGGAAGTTCTGGTTTTTCTTTTCTTCATTAACATTCCTTTTCTCTCTTTTAGCTTCTTGGGCTTTATGGGTTTTAGGAATGTTGGAGGAGGATTGTTTGTTGGACCATCTGTTCCAGTTGGTTGGTCTAGAGGTGTAAGAGGTGTCATAATGCCTAGGGTGTTGAGGTTGGGTAGACCTATGACCATATAGTTCATGACTACCCCAGACCCACGAAGGTGTCGACCTGTAGGAGGTGAAGTGTCGACCTCTCCCCTGTTCTGACCATCTATACTGGTCTCTGGATGAGGGATGTGTCGACCTCCTATTCTGAAAGTGTCGACCTGTCTCTCGTTCTACCCATCTATTACGGTCTCTGTTTGAGAGAGGTGTCGGGTCCCTGTAAATAGAGTGTCGACCTGCTGGTGCAAACCTGGGGAACTGATAGGTGGTTGACCATGAAGGTGTCGACCTGTCTTTAGGGTAATCCCGACCTGTCCTATTGTTCAAGTTCTTTCTACCCTTGGGATGTGAAGACTTGGACTTATGTTGGTGTTGGCCTACTTGGTGTTGTTGGTGGTGAGTCTTTTTGGTTTTGACAGGGTTGTTCATTTTTGGCTCACCCATTTTCTATTTTCCTTTGTCTCTATCTTTTTCTTGGATTGGGCTAGGTATTGTTTTAGAAGTTGATGCTTCAGAAGATGAGACAAAGGTTGTTGTTTTTAAGCCAAAAGCTTTTTTCTTAGTTGGCTCATATCCTAGTCCTTCCCTGTTGAAGTTCATTTTTGTCCCAAGCAGAGCATTCAAGTTTTCACTCCCATCAACAAATTTTTCTAAGGAATTCTGTTTGTTAGTTAAGTCTTTTAGAAGCTTTTCATTTTCTTTCAGAAGTTGAGAGTTAACTTGAATGACAACATCAACCTTTTCATTGCATAGGTTGTTGTCTTTTACATAGCTCTGCATCTTCATCTTCAGCTCATCAATTTCATCTCTCAAGCTTTCATTTTCATCTTCCAAATCCCTCATTTCTTTCCTTCCTTCTTTTAAGTTTTCATTCAGTTTTCTCAGATCCTCAATTTTAGTTTCTAGGGAAGTGATTTTTTCATTTGGGATTTGATCATGCACAATGGAGTCGATTTAATTCTTTAGGACTTTGTTTTCTTTTCTATACACTTCATACTTATCCATTAATTCAAAGTAAGCCTCTTCCCAATCACCAGTAGTGAAATGTTCAAAAGGAGAGCTCACCTCACTATTCTTTTCTCCATTGGCCATCAAGCGGAGATCATTTTTCTCTTCTTCAAAGGAGCTATCTTTTTTTTCTTCTTCGTCACTCCAGGTACAAACCATGGCCTGCTTTTTCTTGCCCTTCCACTTGGGCATAATTTTCTTGGCTCCCTCTGGACACTCAGACTTGATGTGTCAGGGTTTCTTGCAATAGTACCAGACGAGTTTGTCAAACTTTTTATCATTTTCAGGTTTTGGCCTGAAACCTCGCTTTACCTGAGGCTTCCACTTTGTGAAGCCTTTACCTTCCTTTCTTAGAAACTTCTTGAACTTTCTTGTTAACATAGCAACTTCATCCTGTTTAGAGTTGCTGCTTGAAGGTTCTTCATCATCATAAAAGTCTTTGGTACTTGGACCTGCTTTAAGAGCCAGTGGCTTTTTCTTACTCACTTCAGCCTCTTTGTTCCTCAGATTCATCTCATAGGTCATCAGGGACCCTATGAGTTCTACCTTGATGGTAGCCAAATCCTTTGATTCTTCGATCACTGTGGCCTTTGTATGCCATGTAGGAGTGAGGGATCTTAGTATTTTTCTCACAATCTCCTACTCAGAGTAGGTCTTACCTAGCTCTGTTAAGCCATTCGTGAGCATGGTTAGCCTACCATACATGTCTAAAATAGACTCATCAGGTTTCATTCTAAATTTTTCATATTCAGACACCAGTATATTTGCTTTAGTTGCATGTACCGGCTGTGTCCCTTCATATATTACCTCAAGACGGTCCCACATTTCTATTACAGTTGCGCAAGTTGACACTCTTGAGAATTCTGTTGGATGAAGGGAGCACTGCATTATGTGCTTGGCACCCTAGTTCAGAGTGGATCTTCTTATCTACTCCTTGGTCCATGTTTCCTCTTCTGGTTCGGCAGGTAGCTCATATGGACCTTTGCTGATCACCCACCATATCTCATGATCCTGTGCTCTGATGAAGACATGCATACAATTTTTCCAGTAAGGATAGTTTGTTCCAGAGAAAAAGGGAGGTCTATTTATGGAATGCCCTTCGGACATAGGACTCTTAGTCGCCATATCACCCGTTCTCTCAAAATTGTTAGACCACATACAGAGAGACTAGCTCTGATACCACGTGATGCGTGGTCATAGGCAGATCTAGAGGGGAGGGGTGAATAGATCAGCCCCTTCTTTGCGGAAATAAAATTTAGATAGAAACTAGGACCGATAAAGATAGAAATGGTTGCTGGCTAATGAGCTAAATGCATGAGAGATGACCAATAGCGTTCCTACCAAGCATCTACCGTCAAGGCTCAAAAGAAGACAAGCCACAGAACACAGGTTTTTAAGGTGGTTCGGTCTCTATCCAAAGACCAACGTCCACCCCTCACACAACTCGGTGAGGCTTCACTAGTGCGATGCACTACTGCTGATTCACAACTTCCAACAGAGAGATAACTTCTCTCAACTCCACTGCCACACAGCTTGTGGGTACACAACTCAAAACCCACAGACCAGTGAACACACCATCTGTCTTCCTACTCGCAGGTAGGGAACAAAGTATGAGTATTTGTTTTGAAAAGAAAAACAAAACTGTGAAAGGAATAACCAGACAAAGTAAGGCTATGTAGTTCTATGTGAAAGAAAACTCATGTCTGGGAGAGAACTGGATGACTCCTGGGTTCTCTTCTCCTTCTTCCCGGTTCTTTGCCGTGACCTCAAGAGGAAATGATGATCTTGCTTCCAGCTCACAAGGACATCTAATGAAGCTTCAACAAATGATTTCTTCCTTGCTGTGAGACCTCCTGAGGTGAAGAAGATCGTCTACTACGTTGTCGTCAAGCCAGCAGCATGATAAGTGTGTATTTTTACATATTAATTCATGATTATACATATTTGTATGAGCTTAAATAATAATAAATATATATGTATCACACTTACTGTTAATTTAGAGTCAAATAGTTAATTTTCTGAAATTAAATAATTTTAATAATAATTTTTACTTATTTATGTAGGCACTCGGTACGAGGGAAGCTACAAGAAACAAATATAAAGAAAAAAATGAAAATAAAATTATATGTTGAATTGGGCCAAAAGCCCATGGAGTTGTTCAAAAAGAAAATAAAAAAATAGAAAAAAAATCAAATTATTTGACATTTTTTAGGATTTTTCTAAGCTATATATATGATATATAAATATCAATATGTATATTATATATATATAACTAACTAGTGTAGTGTGTGTGTGTGTTTTTTTGAAAACACAGGTCGGCAGGAGCCGCCCCCGCCGCGATGGAGGGGGGAGCGCAGTCAACGCGCTCCCCGCATCAATACGCGGCGCACACGCGGCGCATCCGCGGGAGAAGAAGGGCGGCGCACGTGAACGTCGAGGGCGGTCCACGCAGAGAAAGAAGGAGGAAGAGAGAGAAAGCGGCGCACGCGGTGCACGGGTCGGCCAGGAGAGAGAAAAGAGAGAGAAAGAGAGAGGAAGAAGGAAAAAGGGCTAGAAAATTGAGAAAAAAATTGGAAAAAATCAGAAAAAATTAGAAAAGTGTGCAACACATGTTGTCACACCATTTTGGGTCAAAAATAGCAGCAATGGGTTGTTCACATTGGCAAAGTGTTCACATGGTGAATAACTCTATAAAAGGGGAGGGAGCTTCCATTGTAAAAGAGAGGATGGAGAGGATAGAGAGTAGAGTAGAGTAGCATTTGATATTTTGTAGTTCATTTTGGCCTTGAGGAAAGTCATGGAGGAGAAATTTTGAGAGCTTTGTGTTTAAGTTTTGGAGTTTGTTGTTAGTTTGTATTGAATGTTTTCATTGTACTCTTAGTCATTTTTGGCTCTTCATAGTCAATTTACAAGCTTGTGTGATCCTTATTTCAATTTATTATCTTCTACAAAGTTGTCCATCTGTAAGTGTTCTTCAACTTCTCTTTCTAGCATTTCTCTCAACTCTTTCTAGTTTGAAAGTTTTTTCCTATTTTCTTAAGTGCTATTCTACGTGATTACTGTTCATCCGAGGAGATACCTTTTAGTATTCTTCTGTTTTGAAGCCTTTCCCATCTTCCTTTTACTCTGAGTTCTTCATGAACGTTGTTCTTCCCTTGTAGATCTAAAATTTCTTCTTCTACCACTTCTTCTAAAGCGTCTTATTTTGAGAGTTATAATTAATTTTTCACTGTTCTGATTTCTATTATATTACTGTTCATCCGCACTGATAGCTCTTGAGTTTTTTACGTTTTTCACTGTCTTCTTTTCATTTTCTATCTCTGTGTTCTTCATCAAACTTCTTCATCTTTTCAATCTCTACAACTTTCATTTATTCCACTTTTTCTAATTCCCTCTAGATTTTAAGTTATTCTATTCCTTCCAAACCTCTATTTTCAATAGAATTATGTTATGTTTTCAACATTGCTTTGTTCCTAGTTCTATCCAACCCCTCTCTTCACAAGTTCTTCACTCACACCCAAAGCGGTAGTCATCTTCCGATCATCTCACGGCGTCGACTTCCAAGGCGGAGCGATCTTCATCCAAGGCTCGGCGAGGAAACGACGGCGTTCTTCATCGGCTAAATATTTCCTTCACTTTTCTCTTCTTATTCAAAGTTACAATTTCAATTCCTTTAGTGTTAATCGCACTCAAAAGATAAAATTGGATTTTTAAAACATAAGGATATTTTCCAACATTGATCTATAAAGATTATTTCCTCCCCGTGGGATCGACCCGTATTTACCACTATACTCGTATTTCCAAAATCGTTTAAGTGAGTGAGTGCGGTTGTAAAAATTTTGAAATTTGTGTGGCACGGCATTTTTAAACGACGGGTGTCGAGCGCATCAAATTTTTGGCACCGTTGCCAGGGAAGGAATTTTAAAATGTTGGGATATTCTTGTGTTTGATGTGTATACTTGTATATTAATTTTTCTATTTTTATTTTACAGGAAAAAGAAAACAAATCAGAAAATCAAAGAAAGAGGAAAATCATACCTGAAATTCTAAGAAAATGAAGCGTCGCTGAAAGCCTGGTACTGTAGCAGTTAAGCGTCGCTAAAGGGCAGAAACGTGGGAACAGGTTCTATTTTTCCAATTTCTGAAAAATCTACACAAAAATCTGAAAAATTCTTGAAAAATCTATAAAAATCAAAAACATCAAAACAAAAGAAATTTTTGTACTGGTTAGATAGGTTCATTAACTAAAACAAAAAAAAATATTTGCACCAAAATATAAAAAAAAATTCATTCCAAGAATAGAAACCACACTCATCATGTTCTAGGTCATGCATCATTTAGCATAGAATTTTTCTTTGTTTAATACCTGTCATTGCATTTTGAAGATTGCGAGGGGCAAGGTACGTTATAATTATCCTATTCTGGCATGCATATTGCATAAGAACCCCTTATTTGAAATTATGGTGTGCATTTCATTTCAAAATATTTTAAAAGCAATAATCCCTAAATAACATAAGGTGGGGATTTCATCACCCTTCCTTAGCCCACAAATCACATTTCCCTTGCATCTTTGCATGACCAAAACCTTAAATAAAAGTCAGTAGACATTGGCCCTAGGATCACACTGTGATTTTAGTATGATTTGAGTTTACCCTCTTGTGGAAACCGGTGCCTAAGGAAAGACGGTCGGACGGTAAACGCCTTAAGCGGGCTAGTGGTTTGACATAATTAGGTCCCTACGAACGTAGGGGGAGCCTCCCACTACCCCACCCCTTACCTGGCCGGTGGAAATATTGAGGGTGAACTTACATTACACTTTAGTCATTTTGTGAAACCCTATTTGTAGGTTTAGGTCACATCTAGGTCGTTAGGTAATTTATGTTAACTTGTTTGTGTTTGCATAAATAAACAAGAATTCATCTTGGAGGGAAACTCACGCCTATGAAGGAGCACTTTATTCCTTCGACTTACAAACCCTCAACCTGTATTCAACTCCCTGACATTCTCGTTGATCAATATGAGATTCGCCCTAGTCTCATCCAGATACTCCCATCTTTTTATGGGAATCTCAATGCAAATCCGTATAGGCATCTAGATGATTTTCTAGAAGTTTGCTCCCTGATCAAAATTCAGAATTTTAATGATGATGCTCTGAAATTGATCTTATTTCCATTCTCATTGAAAGATAAAGTCAAATGTTGGTTAAGGAGTCTTGGAAAGACTATCAGGACTTGGGAAGATATGCAGTTAGAATTTTTGAAAAAAAATTACCCCATAGTCCGGACCAACATGATGAGAAGGGCGATTATAGGATTTACTCAACGTCCGGGAGAGCAAATTCATGAATCTTGGGAGAGACTGAAGGATCTAGTAAGTCAATGTCCACACCATGGGTTGCCCAAATGGCAAATTATATTTATATTTTATGAGGGGTTATCCGATTTTGATAGGCAAATGGTGGACATATATTGCGGAGGGGCATTTATGAGCAAATGTGAAGATGATGCATATGATTTGTTTGAAATTTTGAGTGAAAATTCGATAAATCGTGCCTCCATCTCATCTCATCAACAATCCGTAGGACATGTCAAACAGACTGCAAACCCAATCCACACTTTCATGGAAGTCTGTGAATTCTGTGCTAGTCTCACTCACCATGTGAGTCAGTGTCCTACTATAGCCCAACTCCCATTGGTCATCCAAGCTCAAGTTCAACATGCCCTAGGATTCTCTCAGCTCAAGCATGCTACATTTTCAGATGATTATAATCTTGGCTGGAGCAATCACCCAAATTTGCCTTGGATGGATCCATCATTCCAAGCCCATCTGTCTGAACTTTCACCCCCAGTAGCCCACGAGCGGCCCATGTGTACTCAACCTCCGCCCAACTCATCTCACCCAGATTTCGGAATCAACATTGATACTAGGGGTGATTCACCGGGCCACTGCTTTGAACCTCAAATCGTGTACTCTCAGTCTACTTATCAACCCTCTCCTTCAACATTACACCAACCCCCTCAATATGTGAATGATGATGATGAGGACAGTCTTTTGCCTGTCATTTTGGCTCGAGATATCACTATTGAGAGTGAGGGGGAGTGCGCACGTAATACCATGATGAAGGAAGGGAAGGAAGAAGGGGGTGGCTTCAAGGATAATGATGATCATATCACCCCATTCTATGAATGTTTTGAGATTGAGAATATTACTGTAAAGGATTATGGCCCAAACAACTCAATTGAGGAAATAAATAACGAGGAGGATTACTTTATAAGTAATAATATTGTTGATTTAATGAAACAAAATTCTGAATATCCTCCTCCCCTGGAAGAACATGATGATGGGGCCTTATTAGAAAAGTTTACATTTCATCTACCGACCCCATTTCTGGAAAATTTGGTTGATAATTTTGGGTTTAGTGATGAGTGTGATGATGGGCCCGTCTTAGAGAAATTCACATTTGATTTGACCTATGATGAAAGCGCCGGACTCGAATCATTTACATTTCCTCTATCCACCCCATTAGTGGACAATTTGGTTAATAATCCTCAGATGAGTGATGAGTGTGATGAAGGGGTTTCATTAGAAAATTTCATATTTGATCTAACTCCTGAAGCCTATTCAATAAAGTCTGAATTTGTGGATGAGTTAGATACTGGGCTCATGCTTCCTTCTACTTTGATTCCCCTGCCAGTTGAGTCTCTCTCACTTGACATTCTAGGACCTGAGGGGGATGTGCCAACCACATTGACCTTTGATTTGACTTCCTCTCAGGAAGACAAGTTGATCAATGCCCTTAAAGTTCATGAGGTTGTTATTGACAGGAAAGTGGCTCAGGCTGACAATCTTATTCCTAAGCTACCAGGGCATGAACAAGTTATCATGGAGGAAGTCGTTCCTAAAAAGATCGTCAGGAGAGACGATATAGGACAAGGGGGCCACTGGGTAGATAGTATGCAAAGGTTCCACCTCAATCTTGAAATATTATCAGCCATTGATCCTTTCATGATCCCGAAAATTAAAAACTGGCTCACATTTATGGTTACAGAAAACTTCAATAAAGTGCGTGACCCACATATTTCTAGCCCCAATCCATACATGGTTACTCTTGTCTTCCAATGGCATAAGGGCTGGAATTTGAAGGAGGACAAGATCACATGGTGGCTCATTCTGAATGCCACACATTGATTAGTGATCTACCTTGTGTCTGGCTAAAGACATAAAATTTAGCGCTTCTTGGGAGACAACCTAAGTGATTTTTGTGTGGTAATCAATGTTTTTTTTTTGGAGGCTAGATGTGTGCAGGGATTCGAGAGACCAGAAAGAAGCAGAGAACCAATCATAAAACATCTTATTCCACTCTCAACAACAAAAACAAACAACAAAGAGATTACATCAGGTTCCACCCTCTTTCTCAACATTACTCGTCTTGCCGCTCTCTGGGCAAGAAACTCTAGAGGGTGTTCCCAAGCCGTAAGAAGCGGTATTCCTACCACTCTGTGATCCTCTTTCTATCTCCACTCCCCGACGCCGATCCGCGAGGGCAGCAAAGAAGTTACTGACACGAAAGCCACGCTCTCGTGCTCTTCGATAGCGTTCCTCGCCATCCTTCAGCCATTGATCGGCAAGGCCGAGACTGGTCCTCAATTCAAATAGTTGGGCCTCCAGGGCCCTCTTCTCCTCTTTCTCGGCCAATCTCTTGGCCTTCTCTCTGTCCCTGTCCCTTTCTCTCTCGGCTCGTTCTCACTCTCTATCTTCTCTCTCCAACTGAAGGGTGATCCTTAGCTCCACAGCGTCCCTAGAAGAGTCCTCATCAGGATGACGTTGTAGTTCCTTTTCCAGCTCGGTTATTCTAGCTTCCTTCTGTGTGGCATGCACGAGTGCCTCCTGTGTTTCTTTCTCCTACCATACATATCATCTCAGGCATATGGCAATGCTGGCACAAGGGATATTAAATGATGAAACCCTCACCTGTGCAGAAAGCATCCCTTCTGCCTCCGCAGTCTGTTGTGTGGCATGAGCGAGCTGCTCGTGGAGTAGATCCAGCTCTGAAGTAGGAATCCATAAACTGGAAGAAACGCCGTCTGCCCCCATCGCTGATGAAACTGCATCGAGCTGGGCACGCTGCGACACATATGAGGTGACATTAAGTGGTTAGCACCATGAATCTCAAATCATACCAGGAGTGTGTACATAAACACTTACTGATGAACCTAGAGCCGCTCGGGTGTCACTCAACTCTTGCTCCGTGTCTGCCAAACGAGCTCGTAAGTTCATTATCATGGTATCACGGGCATCCTACAGTTATGGCTTATGAGTTCATATAAAAAAATGAATGAAAAAAAGAAAATGGTTTCTTTTTACTTTACCTCTACAAGCCCTCCAGGCTGGAGCCTCTCTACATACATTGCCCTGTAGAGGCGTAGGTACTCCTCGTTGTTTTGTGCTTGAGATTCCATGAGCGTGCCACCCCGTTGCCAGTCTTCATATTGTTCGGGGAAGCGCACCCTCCAATCAACACAGGTTGCCGATCCACGCGTCTTCTTTTTGACGCTGGGTGATATGGTCATATCCACCCATTCCTGGGCCAGCCCTAGGGTCCTCATAGCTAATCGCAGCCTGAGGGGCTCGATTTCATTCAAGCAATGGAGCCAGAGGTCCCGTCCGAACCGGGCGCGGCTTCCAATTACCCACGGCTGGTCAACATCGACCATGTTCGAGAAAGGCCTCCAGTTCACCTTTGATGGGTTGTACGTATCTTCTTGGTTAGCCAAAAAGAAAAAAAATGATGATATATATAAAAAAAAAGAGAAAAGTATCCTACCATCGCTGCAGGGAACTCTTGCAACTCCCGTCTTAACACCATCAGTTGGTAGGATAGAGGTGATGTGCTCATGATGGGTTGCCACCGTCTAGCCAGCGGAATCGTCAATGGCCGCCAGTGTCGAGCTCTCTCCATTGGAAGGTAATAGTAGCTCCATAGATACACCATCATGTGTCATCAATATCAACAAATACCAAAAGCATAAAATAAAAATAACACAACAACAACAAAAATTCTTTACCTGGATGAAGGGCGTAAACCCACTTACTGTCATCTCTCGGTCTATCCTTTGCGATAGACCTGTAAACAGATGTGCCAGCACGGCAGCTCCCCAGGCGTATTGTCCTACTCTTTCCAAGTCTACAAGCAGCTCTAAGAAGCGACAGTGGATACTGTCTCCCTTGGAACCCAGTAGCAACTTGCCCAATAGAAAGAGGAGGAACCTCCTCAGATCCATGTTGGTCCTCTCCCAGTTGCTGGTATCCACACAATACACAGCACGGACACCTCTTTCTGCCCTTTCCATGAATTCCTCTAATGACTCGTCATCACACGGATGCATGTTAGTAAGCCCTAATGCCTCCATGATCGATGCCCTAGTTACTGACATGTTCTTCCGACCGTCTAAGTCCAGCCCCAACAGCTTCTGGGCACCTTCTCAGTAGTCCGCGTAGGTGACGCCAGTCACTGCTTCCCCATCTACTTTGAGGCCCGTAATCCGGACCACGTCTTCCAGGCTGGGCACCATGTGCCCCCACGACATCAGGAATGCCCAACTCACCGGGTCCCATCTTTCACGTAGAGCTTGGATCAGGGCAAGGTCGAGCTTGATCGGCTCGATTCTGAGAAAGGCCCCGAACCCCATCACGTCTAACCTCGCCTTCTGGAAGGCCGGGAGACCACGATAGGCCGCCACTACCAGCTCCCACGAGATGTGCGATCTCATCACGCTCTGCACATACACAAGAAGTGAGAAATGGGAGCTTTACAAAGGAAAAAAGGAGAAGAAAGCATGAAGAAAGGAATGAAAGGATCCACTTACAAGCTGTGATAGGGTCCTCTCACACCGTTGTCCTTCGACTTCTAAGAGTCTCCTGGAACTACTACCCGATCTACTCCTCTTCGAGGAGCGAGAAGACTCACCTTCTGCTCTGAAGCTAGATTCACCCTCCATTCTGAAAATTGAGCAACACTCACTACTCCTCTTTACAACCTTTCACTCCTCAAATCTACTCTTACGACTTCAATGTTCCCAGGTCGAGTGGAAAGGGGGTATTTATAAGATTGGAAAGAGGGTGATCTGCATCTATCACCATCACCTCTAGGAACAGCCTTTGCGACAAGTCATCCTCCCTTTACTCTCGCGCCACTCTACCATGTGGAGTGATCAAGTCAGAAGCGTGATTTATTGACTTGTCCTCTCTATTCGGTCCAAAGATTCCCTCAGTTCATTGTCCCGTTGTGACTACCTTTCGCACAAACAAGAAATGGGAGCCATTTATGCGGGAAATCAGGATCCGTGGCCCACATTGAAATTAGTGGTAGATTCCTTTGAAATCATGGCCCCGGTACCCTCGTGTGCCACTTCGCCATGTGGAGTAAATGGAGCGGAGCCGTGATTTGGTGATTCATCCTCTATTCGGTCCACCGATTCCCTGTGTCCCTTGTCCTATTACGACTACTTTTAGTGCAAACAAGGACATGTGGGACGTTCGCGTGGGAAAAAGACGACCACGGGCTGCCATTGTTGAAATCGGTGGTCGATTCCCTTTGAAACTCATGGACACGATGAATTCCACTCCTTGTGTGCTACTAAATGGCTTCTTCGGAGGCAACCCCAATTTTTCGTGTGTTGCAGGTATCCGTTAGGGAGAGAGAGGAGTTTGCTTACTCTACTGCTCCGCTAAGCCAAGTCATCAAACGTCAAGTACCACCTTTTCTTCAAATGCAACAATGTTCGAAGTCCACCTCTATCAGGTTGTCCCGTTCCTTCATTCGCTTCTCATCTACATTGTTCTATTATTCTCTATTGTTCATGCCATTGAGGATAATGTCATTTAAGTTGGGGGGGGAGAAAAAAAAATTTCTTACTATCTTGTATTGTCACGCTCAACCAAAGTTTTCCCCATTTGGAGTTTCTTGATTCATGTCTCATGAAAAGTAATTCTGGAATAGAAAAGACTAGGGAATCGGATGATGGATAATTTATTTAATCTAGACATGAAAACTGATTTAAGAATCTCTTTAAAGTTCATGTGCACTTTAGAAAAATACAATCACTTTGCACGCTAATGAAATAAGAAGGACAAGCCTTCTACTAGTTTGGACATACTGTCTGATATTCTGCATTTCTAGAAGAAGAGATCCTTTTAATCGCTTTCAGCCAAGAAAAAAAATTTTTTGATCAAAACACCATGAAAAATGCTCCGATTCTGAGTAACCGGGCCTACTTCACCTAAGACGTGTTGAGGTTCGCATAAAACAGTGAAGGGTAGTGCAGCATCATGTGTGTATAGAAAAAAAAGAAAGAAAAAGGAAAAAAATAAAGGAAAAGAGATCCCAAAAGGGACAAAGCAACAAGGCAAATAAAAAAAAAGTTAATATGCTTAATGCTCTGATTAAGAAGTGCAGAAATGAAAGGCATTTGTTCGGAATAGCAACTGGAGGATGCAATTGTCTCTACTGTGAATTTAGTATTACACATGCACAAGTGCTACTGAATTTTGAATAGAATTCTTGATCATGTACCTGAATTTCCTACATAAGGCTACTATGTGATAATGATTCCAGATTCCTAATCTTTAATTGACTCTATGAAAGATGATCTAGAAATGAGGTATGAACTTTGTAAACTCTTGTTAGTCCTTACATTTTGAGCTTATTTGCATTGCTAAGGGACTAGCAAAGAGTAAGTTGGGGGGTGTGATAAGTGTGTATTTTTACATATTAATTCATGATTATACATATTTTTATGAGCTTAAATAATAATAAGAATACACGTATCACACTTACTGTTAATTTAGAGTCAAATAGTTAATTTTCTGAAATTAAATAATTTTAATAATAATTTTTACTTATTTATGCAGGCACTCGGTACGAGGGAAGCTATAAGAAACAAATATAAAGAAAAAAAGAAAATAAAATTATATGTTGAACTGGGCCAAAAGCCCATGGAGTTGTTCAAAAAGAAAATAAAAAAAATAGAAAAAAAAATAAAATTATTTGACATTTTTTAGGATTTTTCTAAGATATATATATGATATATAAATATCAATATGTATATTATATAATATAATATATATATATATATATTATATAATATAATAAATATATATATATATATATATATATATATATAACTAGTGTAATGTGTGTGTGTGTGTGTGTGTTTTTGAAAACACAGGTCGGCAGGAGCCGCCCCCGCCTTCGCGGCGGGGGCACGTTCGACGATGGAGGGGGAGCGCAGTCAACGCGCTCCCCGCGTCAATACGTGGCGCACACGCGGCGCATCCGCGGGAGAAGAAGGGCGGCGCACGTGAACGCCGGGGGCGGTCCACGTGGAGAAAGAAGGAGGAAGAGAGAGAAAGCGGCGCACGCGGCGCACGGGCCGGCCAGGAGAGAGAAAAGAGAGAGAAAGAGAGAGGAAGAAGGAAAAAGGGCTAGAAAATTGAGAACAAAATTGGAAAAAATCAGAAAAAATTGGAAAAGTGTGCAACACATGTTGTCACACCATTTTGGGTCAAAAATAGCAGCAATGGGTTGTTCACATTGGCAAAGTGTTCACATGGTGAATAACTCTATAAAAGGGGAGGGAGCTTCCATTGTAAAAGAGAGGATGGAGAGGATAGAGAGTAGAGTAGAGTAGTATTTGATATTTTGTAGTTCATTTTGGCCTTGAGGAAAGTCATAGAGGAGAAATTTGGGGAGCTTTGTGTTTAAGTTTTGGAGTTTGTTGTTAGTTTGTATTGAATGTTTTCATTGTACTCTTAGCCATTTTTGGCTCTTCATAGTCAATTTACAAGCTTGTGTGATCCTTATTTCAATTTATTATCTTATACAAAGTTGTCCATCTGTAAGTGTTCTTCAAGTTCTCTTTCTAGCATTTCCCTCAATTCTTTCTAGTTTGAAAGTTCTTTCTCATTTTCTTAAGTGCTATTCTACGTGATTACTGTTCATCCGAGAAGATACCTTTTAGTATTCTTCTGTTTTGAAGCCTTTCCCATCTTCTTTTTACTCTGAGTTCTTCATGAACGTTGTTCTTCCCTTGTAGATCTAAAATTTCTTCTTCTACCACTTCTTCTAAATCTTTTTATTTTGAGAGTTATAATTAATTTTTTACTGTTCTGATTTCTGTTATATTATTGTTCATCTGCATTGATAGCTCTTGAGTTTTTCACGTTTGTCACTATCTTCTTTTCATTTTCTGTCTCTGTGTTCTTCATCAAACTTCTTCATCTTTTCAATCTCGACAACTTTCATTTATTCTACTTTTTCTAATTCCCTCTCGATGTTAAGTTATTATATTCCTTCCAAACCTCTATTTTCAATAGAATTCTGTTATGTTTTCAACATTGCTTTGTTCCTAGTTCTATCCAACCCCTCTCTTCACAAGTTCTTCACTCACACCCAAAGCGGTAGTCATCTTCCGATCATCTCACGGCGTCAACTTCCAAGACGGAGCGATCTTCATCCAAGGCTCGGCGAGGAAACGACGGCGTTCTTCATCAATTGGCTAAATATTTCCTTCACTTTTCTCTTCTTATTCAAAGTTGCAATTTCAATTCCTTTAGTGTTAATCGCACTCAAAATATAAAATTAGATTTTCAAAACATAAGGATATTTTCCAACATTGATCTATAAAGATTATTTCCTCCCCGTGGGATCGACCCGTATTTACCACTGTACTCATATTTCTAAAATCGTTTAAGTGAGTGAGTGCGGTTGTATAAATTTTGAAATTTATGTGGCACGGCATTTTTAAACGACGGGTGTCAAGCGCATCACAGCACCATGGAAGAGAGATCTCGCGGAGCAAGCTTCTTTGTTGCTCTCTTCTGCTCTCGGCTCTGTGTTCTCTTCCACCTCGTCTTCGTGTCTTTCTTAGCCTCCAAGTCAACTTCCATCATATCTCCCCCAGGAGAGTGTGCTCAGACATCGCAGTACACAGCCCAATCTACCTTCACCAACTCCCTATACTTACATTTCGTGCGTCCCATGTTTGTGGGTAGTTGGGGGACGAACTCTGCAATAGGACAGCACCTGGAGAATCTTTCTGCCGCCAAAATAGATCCTCTGAACTTGTCGACTTTCGGAATGGTTTCCCAAGAGCTATTGGATCCTTCACGACCGGTTCCGAATCTGGAAACTTGAACGCGATGGGATTTAGATCCGTTCTGGGCGTTCACGAAGGTGTCGACACTTCCAGTCAAGGTGTCGACACATCTCTCTTGAATCTTCAAAGGGAAAGGCTTCCAAGCTAGACAGGTCGAGACTTGCTTGCATGTAATGCCCTAGATTCTTATCAGATTCTTATTAGGTCTTTCAGATCCCTTTTGGAGAGTTTCGGATCGCTTTTGTAGGTCCTGAGTTGAGTTTTACGATCCGTGTGGGTTTTGCTCCCGTACAAGTTACGGAACCCTACGGTGAGTTTGTTTCTCAATTCATCAACTCGTGGATGCCGCAGTTGCGTTGCATTCTTTCCAAGGATCGTTTCGACTATTTTTGCATATTTTCCTGAATTTGTCCATTTTCGGGCCAATTATCAGATTTTCAGAAATTAGGAAAATTTCCTAATTTCCATTCTATTGAACCCTCACCCACCTCTCTCCTCCCGCATTTCTCTCATCTCTCTCTCTCTCGTTCTCTCTCCTCTCTGGCCCGTTCGCTGCGGGGCGCACACAATTGCGGAGCTGGCGGAGGCGGGGACGCGATGGAGTAATCGGGACGCGGGATAGAGTGACGGTTTGAGCGTGGCGTGGCGCGATCCCTCGGTGGATTCCGAGATCGGCGTGGTTTGTGTTTTGGCTTTTTCGGCATGGATTAGTCACTTCAGCGCACGGTTTCTTCAGTGGAGGTAGGGAGATAGATCACCCACTTCTCCTCTACATTTTCCCTGTAGTTTCATGGCGTTCGTTGCGAGAACGAGCGAGTTTGGGCTCAATTTAGCAAAACCGTGATTTTCTGGAGTTCGTAGGGTTCGCTAAAAAATGGCGATGGATTCTAGATCAGTTAGTGCCAATGGACTCCCTGGAACGTCTGCGTTCCATAGTCACTGATTTCGTCGCGATTGGCGGTCATTCGGGACTATTAGGTGCCCGGGAAGTCCGGCGACTCCATTTCAGTTGATTTTGGAAAATCGGCCGTTTCTCGCTATTTCTCAGCCGATTCAACTCCCGTTGGAGTCTATGTGTTGTGTATGGTCGTCACCGTTGTATCCCCTTCGTTTCGGAGCGAATGGGGCGTGAAAAGGCCACGATCGGGCCGATCCCATGATTCTCCCGCCGTGACGCCTACATGGTTTAACAGTAGCCGTGTAGGGCTTGGCGCGGCTGGCTTCGGACCGTTTAGTGTAGGTCGGTGGGCGTCTGCGCAGTCACGCGATAGACTGCCCTGCGGATGGCACGGCCAGGTGTGAGCCGTTCAGTCCCCTTGAGCGGCTGGTTCCCAGTCGTTCTATTTTTCCCGTTGGGTTGGGCTGCCAAGGCTTGACCTTTCATCCTGGTTGACCTTTGGTCAACAATTTTATGGCTGTTCATGGGGCGGTGACCCCTTAGCCATCCTGTGTTTTGAGCGGCCAGTCTCTGACCATTCTGTCCCTTTGAGCGGCCCTGTTCGGACCGTTCAGTCCATTGAGCGGCCCCTCTGTGACCGCCCAATGAGATTAAGTCCGTAGTTGTGTCACTTGGTCGTGATGGCCTAATCCGTGTCCGTCTGTCTGTGTTTGTGTCATAGGATGGTTAGTTAGTTCGTGTCATGGATCTTCTATAGATCGCTTGGTGGTTCTTTCGGCAGGTCCGCTGGAGTTGACTGAGTCTAGTGGTTTATCCTTGACCGCTACAGTCGCCTCGTGGCTCTACCCCCGACCGCCATTATCTTCGTCTCTGTGTGTATAGTGGCTTCCTCCTTTACTGCTTGGTTTCCCTAGCAGCTGAGTGATGGATCGCTTATGTCCATAGTGTCATTTCCCGTCGTTTCGCTTTCCGTGTATCTTGGCCTGACCTTGTGGTTTGCCGTTCCCGTGGATATCTTTTGATGTCCTATGAGGGCTAAGACCACGTTAGGAGGTAGCCAGGAGTTTTCTTGCTTGAAGTAGGATTTTCTTTCCTACTGTAGAATCGTCATTGTCTGGTTCCGGTCAACCCAGGGTGGCCCAGTGGTTGACAGGTAACCTTGTGTGTGTCTCGGCGGTTCTGTCCAGCCCGAGACATGGTTCGGATGCCTTGAGATATCATCTTACCTTGGTTTACGTGTCCAAGTGTGCTGAGGGTCTTGTTGATCCCTCAGGTCTCCATGTGTCATTTTCTACGGTTGTTTCTTCTGGCTTAGGATTAGACCGATTGGCGGCTTGTTCCGCTTTGTACGATGATCTTAACTCCGAGTCATGAGACTCAAGGATCGTTGTAGTAGTAGGTCTAGTTGCCTTGTTCTAAGTTTGTCAGTTGTTGTCTTGCTATCTCGGTGCTTCGTAGTACGTGCGATAGTACTTCCTCGTCTGTCTGTACTACAACACTCTTGTTTCAGAGTTCTGTGTCTAGTGAGCCTCCACTAGTCGTAGCCTGTCGACACGTTCCAGTGTTGGCCCACCTGGGAGTGGTGGTACGGCAGTTCCCGAGATACGATTTTTAGGCTAGTTTCCGGGGGCTCCGTTGCCTTGCAGTAGCGTCCTGCTGGGGGAGAAAACTAGCTAGAGGCCTGGCTCAAGGCATCGAGCTTGTGTGTGCACACGTGGTCAGGGGCTTGGACTGACGCCGACGGGCGTTACCCTGTCTAGTCACTCGTTACTGTAGTCCTGTTCTGGTTCTGAGCGTGTCTTAGTCTCTGTCGTGTTTTGGGTGGTATAGTATACGAGACACTTGTAGGCGTAGCATAAGACGTCAGTGGACGTAGCTGGCTGTTCTTCTAGGGAGGGGGGTGCTTTCGTCACGTGACTCTCGCGTTTCTCGTACGTCATGGCCTTTTCGGGTTAGCCCTCTCGTGGTCTTGACCGAGGTCAGTGTTGTGTCGTGTGCACGACATTCTAGTCGTATGTGTGTGTGTAGTCATGTCTAGAAGAGAGTGTACGATAGTCGAGTCGTGTATGCTTTAGGGCGTCTGGGTCTGTCTAGGTCTTTTCTAGGCTCTTTTTGCCTGTCTTTGTGGGCCTGGCAGATCGGCAACTCCTGACCTTGTCAGATCAGAGTTCGCCTTCCTGTTGATGTCTGGAGTTGTTTGGGAGGCCAACGTTAGTTCGGCAGCCGTGTTTTCATTCAGGTACGGCTTCTTTTCCCTTTTCTTTTAGCTGCTCTACTCCTTCCATTTCTGGTTTTCTTTTACAGCTTTGTAGTTTAGTTTTTCCTGCATTACTACTCCTGTTGTTCACCTGCTATTTTAGTCGTTTCGTGTTACTACGTTGTTTTTCAGTGGGGATCCGCGTGACCGCTACTGGGCCAGTGACACGAGGCTCACCCCTGTTTTTCAGGTGGGTGGCGTCGTTCTGCTTCCGTGGTTCCTGGTGAGGCGTGTTCGTAGTTGCCAGCGGTACCTACGTCGGGCTTCCCCCGACCTCAGTGTACGTTTTTCTTTCTGTTGGAATGTACTTCTTGTCTTTCCTTTGGACTGGACTCTGGTATAATTGTAATTTGTAACTATTAATTAAAAAGTAATTTTATTTCTACTACTTTAGCAAACTGATCTAATGAAATTTTAATTACTTACTATTATATCTCTGTGGCTTCAATGTACTACACGATAATCCTTTTTCCCTTCGGAGCTTTATAGCTCTTGGGAGGCTTCACGGGATCCAAGTGGTATCGGGTCTGCTCGGTAGTCCTATCGGGTATATCCGGTATCCGGTATCCAGTATCCGGGATCCGGGTCGTCACAGTTGGTATCAGAGCATTGTTGTGTGAAGTACATGGGAATCCGAGATATACAGTGTCCAGAGTCCTGAAAGCCCAGTACAGTCTTTCGATGGCTTAGGTTTCATGATTCTTGATCGCTTGGTTGTCTGCGTGTGGTCTTGTGTGTGCTGTATTAGCACTGTACGAGAATGTTTTGCTCTCGTCAGGATGCGACGGGATGCTCTTTTTCATCGTGGGTCTGTTCTTGGTGAGCTGCTCGATGCATGACTAGTCCCTCGTAGTCGTGTGTTCAGCTGTCATCAGGCCTTGATGTGACCCAGGTTGTGGTTGTGTTCCGTGGTTCTCTGTTTAGTACGGAGCCAAAATCCTGCAAGTGCTGCTGTTGTCGTTTTATCGCTATTTCTCTATGATTTTGTGCATCTGTCTTGGCACTGTGTAGACCAGATCTTGTCAGTTAGCTTTGTTGTACTCTTCTCTCTTGGTAGACTTAGCATGCGACTTGATCGGATGTAATATCTGAGTGAGGACTGACTTGATTGTGTTGTGATCCAGTGTTGTCGTTGGCGTCCTGTGTGTCAGGTTTTTGGCACTGGAGCCGATGATGTTGTCGAGCTGTCAGCTGAGAGGACTATGTCTCCTTGTTTAAGCTGCTACTCACTGTGTCTGTCGTTTTGTTTTTCCTGATATATGTCCATGTGGCATAGGTCGTGTCTCCTTCCCTGCGAGACGTAAGTAACGTTGCCCTGTTTCAGAGGTGTCAGACTTGTGTTCACTTGTGTCGTGCTCGATCCAGAGCGTGTACTTGTGATTATGGTCTGACTATGTCCCTCTGAATTATGTTTCTCGCGATTCGCGTTGTTTCAAGTTATGTCTTGGGGTTGTTCTTCCCTGCTTCTCCTTTGCTAGCCCTTAAATTTTGAGGATGAAATTTCTTAAAGGAGAGGAGGATGTAATGCCCTGGATTCTTATCGGATTCTTATTAGGTCTTTCGGATCCTTTTCCGAGAGTTTTGGATCGCTTTTGTGGGTCCTCAGTTGAGTTTTACGATCCGTGTGGGTTTTGCTCCCGTACAAGTTACGGAACCTTACAGTGAGTTTGTTTCTCAGTTCATCGACTCGTGGACGCCGCAGTTACGTTGCATTCTTTCCAAGGATCATTTTGACTATTTTTACGTATTTTTCTGAATTAGTCCATTTTTGGGCCAATTATCGGATTTTCAGAAATTAGGAAAATTTCCTAATTTACTTTCTATTTAACCCTCACCCACCTCTCTCCTCCCTCACTTCTCTCATCTCTCTCTCTCTCTCTTATTCTCTCTCCTCTCTGGCCCGTTCGCTGCGGGGCGCTCACCGTTGCGGAGCTGGCCGAGGCGGGGACTCGATGGAGTGATCGGGACGCGGGATAGAGTGACGGTTTGAGCGTGGCGTGGCGCGATCCCTCGGTGGATTCCAAGATCGGCGCGGTTCATGTTTTGGCATTTTCGGCATGGATTAGTCGCTTCGGTGCACGGTTTCTTCGGTGGAGGTAGGGAGACGGATCACCCACTTCTCATCTACATTTTTCCTACAGTTTCACGTCGTTCGGTGCGAGAACGAGCGACTTTGGGCTAGTCTTAGCAAAATCATGATTTTCTGGAGTTCGTAGGGTTCGCCAGAAAATGGCTACGGATTCTAGATCATTTAGTGTCAATGGACTCCTCGGAACGTCTGCATTCCATAGTCACTGATTTCGTCGCGATTGGCGGTCATTCGGGAGCGTTAGCAGCCCAGGAAGTCCAGCGACTCCATTTGGGTTGATTTTGGGAAATCGGCCATTTCTCGCTATTTCTCACCCGATTCGACTCTCGTTGGAGTCTATGTGTTGTGTATGGTCATCACCGTTGTATCCCCTTCGTTTCGGAGCGAATGGGGTGTGGAAAGGCCACGATCGGGCCGATCCCACGATTCTCCCTCCGTGACGTCTACAAGGTTTAACAGTAACCGTGTAGGGCTTGGCTCGGCTGGCTTAGGACCGTTTAGTGTAGGTCGGTGGGCGTTTGCGCAGTCGCGCGACAGACCGCCCAGCGGATGGCACAGCCAGGTGTGAGCCATTCAGTCCCCTTGAGCGGCTGGTTCCCAGCCGTTCTATTTTTCCCGTTGGGTTCGGCGACCAAGGCTTGCCGCTCATCCTGGTTGACCTTTGCTCAACAGTTTTATGGCAGTTCATGGGGCGGTGACCCCTTAGCCGTCCTGTGTTTTGAGCGACCAGTCTCTGACCGTTCTGTCCCTTTGAGCGGCCCTGTTCGGACCGTTCAGTCCATTGAGCGGCCCCTCTGTGACCGCCCAATGAGATTAAGTCCGTAGTTGTGTCAGTTGGCCGTGATGGCCTGATCTGTGTCCGTCTGTCTGTGTGTGTGTCATAGGATGGTTAGTTAGTCCGTGTCACGGATCTTCTATAGATCACTTGGTGGTTCGTTGGGCAGGTCAGCTGGAGTTGACTGAGTCTAGTGGTTTATCCTTGACCGCTATAGTCGACTTGTTGCTCTACCCTCGACCGCCATTACCTTCGTCTCTGTGTGAATAGTAGCTTCCTCCTTTACTGCTTGGTTTCCCTAGCAGCTGAGTGATGGATCGCTTATGTCCAGAGTGTCATTTCCTGTCGTTTCGCTTTCCGTGTATCTTGGCTTGACCTTGTGGTTTGCCATTCCCGTGGATATCTTTTGATGTCCTATGAGGGCTAAGACCACGTTAGGAGGTAGCCAAGAGTTTTCTTGCTTGAAGTAGGATTTTCATTCCTACTGTAGAATCGTCATTGTCTGGTTTTGATAAACCCAGGGTGGCCCAGTGGTTGACAGGTAACCTTGTGTGTGTCTCGGCGGTTCTGTCCATCCCGAGACATGGTTCTGGATACCTTGAGATATCGTCTTACCTCGATTTACGTGTCCAGATGTGCTGAGGGTCTTGTTGATCCCTCCTGTCTGTGTGTGTCATTTTCTACGGTTGTTTCTTCTGGCTTAGGATTAGACCAATTGGCGACTTGTTCCGCTTTGTACGACGATCTTAACTTCGAGTCGTGAGACTCAAGGATCGTTGTAGTAGTAGGTCTAGTTGTCTTGTCCTGAGTCTGTCGGCAGTTGTCTTGCTGTCTCAGTGCTTCGTAGTACGTGCGATAGTGCTACCTTGACTGTCTGTACTACAGCACTCTTGTTTCAGAGTTCTGTGTCTAGTGAGCCTCCACTAGTCGTAGCATGTCGACACGTTCCAGTGTTGGCCCACCTGGGAGTGGTGGTACGGCAGTTCCCGAGATACGGTTTTTAGGCTAGTTTCCGAGGGCTCCCTTGCCTTGCAGTAGTGTCCTGCTGGGGGAGAAAACTAGCTAGAGGCCTGGCTCAAGGCATTAAGCTTGTGTGTGCACACGTGGTCAGGGGCTTGGACTGACGCCAACGGGCGTTACCCTGTCTAGTCACTCGTTACTGTAGTCCTGTTCTGGTTCTGAGCGTGTCTTAGTCTCTGTCGTGTTTCGGGCGGCATAGTAGACGAGACACTTGTAGGCGCAGCATAAGACGTCAGTGGATGCAGCTAGCTGTTCTTCTAGTGAGGGGGGTGCTTCCGTCACGTGACACGTGACTCTCACGTTTCTCGTACATCGTGACCTTTCCGGGTTAGCCCTCTCGTGATCTTGCCCAAGGTCAGTGTTGTGTCGTGTGCACGACATTCTAGTCGTTTGTGTGTGTAGTCATGTCTAGAAGAGAGTGTACGATAGTCGAGTCGTGTATGCTTTAGGGCGTCTGGGTCTGTCTAGGTCTTTTCTAGGCTCTTTTTGCCTATCTTTGTGGGCCCGGTAGATCGGCAACTCCTGACCTTGTCAGATCAGATTTCGCATTCATGTTGCTGTCTGGAGTAGTTTGGGAGGCCGAGGTTAGTTCGGCAGCCATGTTTTCATTCAGGTACGGCTTCTTTTCCCTTTTCTTCTAGCTGCTCTACTCCTTCCGTTTCTGGTTTTCTTTTACAGCTTTGTAGTTTAGTTTTTCCTGCTTTACTACTCTTGCTGTTCACCTGCTGTTTTAGTCATTTTGTGTTACTGCGTTGTTTTTCAGTGGGCATCCGCGTGACCCCTACTAGGCCAGTGACACGAGGCTCACCCCTACTTTTCAGGTGGGTGGCGTCGTTCTGCTTCCGCGGTTCCTGGTAAGGCGTGTTCGTAGTTGCCAGTGGTACCTGCGTCGGGCTTCCCCCGACCTCAGTGTACGTTTTTCTTTCTGTTGGACTATACTGCTTGTCTTTCCTTTGGACTGGACTCTGGTATAATTGTAATTTGTAACTATTCTTTAAAAAGTAATCTTATTTCTGCTACTTTAGCAAACTGATCTAATGAAATTTTAATTACTTACTGTTATATCGCTGTGGCTTCAATGTACTACATGATAATCCTTTTTCCCATCGGAGCTTTACAGCTCTTGGGAGGATTCACGGGTTCCAAGTGGTATCGGGTATATCCGGTATCTGGGATCCGGGTCGTCACAGTTGGTATCAGAGTATTATTGTGTGAAGTACATGGGAATCCGAGATATACAGTGTCCAGAGTCCTGAAAGTCCAGTAAAGTCTTTCGCTGGCTTAGGTTTTACGATTCTTGATCGCTTGGTTTTATGCGTGTGGTCTTGTGCGTGCTGTATTAGCACTGTACGAGATGGTTTTGCTCTCGTCAAGATGCGACGGGATGCTCTTTTTCATCATGGGTCTGTTCTTGGTGAGCTACTCGATGCATGACTAGTCCCTCGTAGTCGTGTGTTCAGCTGTCGTCATGCCTTGATGTGACCCAGCTTGCGATTGTGTTCCATGGTTCTGTGTTTAGTACGGTGCCGGAATCTTGCAAGTGCTGCTATTGTCGTTTTATCGCTGTTTCTCTATGATTTTGTGCATCTATCTTGGCACTGTGTTGACCAGATCTTGTCGGTTAGCTTTGCTGTACTCTTCTCTCTTGGTAGAGTTAGCATGCGACTCGATAGGATGTAATATATGAGTGAGGACTTACTTGATTGTGTTGTGGTCCAGTGCTATCGTTGGTGTCCTGTGTGCCAGGTTTTTGGCACTGGAGCCGATGATGTTGTAGAGCTGTCAGCTGAGTGGACTATGTCTCCTTGTTTAAGCTAATACTCACTGTGTCTGTCGTTTTGTTTTTGCCGATATCTATCGTCGTGGCATAGGTCGTGTCTCCTTCCCTGCAAGACTTAAGCGACGTTTCTCTATTTCAGAGGTGTCAGACTTGTGTTCACTTGTGTCGTGCTCGATCCAGAGCATGTACTTGTGATTATGGTCTGACTATGTCCCTCTGAATTGTGTTTCTCGCGATTCGCGTTGTTTCAAGTTGTGTCTTGGGGTTGTTCTTCCCTGCTTCTCCTTTGCTAGCCCTTAAATTTCGAGGATGAAATTTCTTAAAGGGGGGGAGGATGTAATGCCCTGGATTCTTATTGGATTCTTATTAGGTCTTTCGGATCCTTTTCGGAGAGTTTCGGATCGCTTTTGTGGGTCCTGAGTTAAGTTTTACGATCCGTGTGGATTTTGCTCCCGTACAAGTTACGGAACCCTACAGTGAGTATGTTTCTCAGTTCATCGACTCGTGGATGCCGCAGTTGCGTTGCATTCTTTGCAAGGATCGTTTCGACTATTTTTACATTTTTTTCTGAATTAGTCCATTTTCGGGCCAATTATCAGATTTTCAGAAATTAGGAACATTTCCTAATTTCCTTTCTATTTAACCCTCACCCACCTCTCTCCTCCCTCATTTCTCTCATCTCTCTCTCTCTCTCGTTCTCTCTCCTGTCTGGCCCGTTCACTGCGGGGCGCTCACCGTTGCGGAGCTGGCCGAGGCGGGGATGCGATGGAGTGATCGGGACGCGGGATAGAGTGACGGTTTGAGCGTGGCATGGCGCGATCCCTCGGTGGATTTTGAGATCGACGCGGTTCGTGTTTTGGCATTTTTGGCATGGATTAGTCGCTTCGGCACACGTTTTCTTCAGTGGAGGTAGGGAGACTGATCACCCACTTCTCCTCTACATTTTCCCTGTAGTTTCACGTCGTTCGGTGTGAGAATGAGCGAGTTTGGACTCATTTTAGCAAAATCGTGATTTTCTGGAGTTCGTAGGGTTCACCGAAAAACGGCGACGGATTCTAGATTAGTTAGTGTCAATGGACTCCCTGAAACGTCTGCGTTCCATAGTCACTAATTTCATTGCGATTGGTGGTCATTCGGGACCGTTAGGAGCCCGGGACGACTCCATTTGGGTGGATTTTAGAAAATCGGCAGTTTCTCGCTGTTTCTCAGCCGATTCGACTCCCGTTGGAGTCTATGTGATGTGTATGGTCATCACCGTTGTATCCCCTTCGTTTCAGAGCAAATGGGGCATGGAAAGGCCACGATCAGGCCGATCCCATGATTCTCCCGCCGTGATGCCTACACGGTTTAACAGTAGCCGTGTAGGGCTTGGCGCGACTGGCTTCAGACCGTTTAGTGTAGGTCGGTGGGCGTCTGCGCGGTCGCGCGACAGACCGCCCAGTGGATGGCACGGCCAGGTGTGAGCCGTTCAGTCCCCTTGAGCGGCTGGTTCCCAGTCGTTCTATTTTTACCGTTGGGTTGGGCGGCCAAGGCTTGACCGCTCATCCCGGTTGACCTTTGGTCAACAGTTTTATGGCAGTTAATGGGGCGGTGACCCCTTAGCCATCCTGTGTTTTGAGCGGCCAGTATATGACCGTTCTGTCCCTTTGAGCGGCCCTGTTCGGACCGTTCAGTCCATTGAGCTGCCCCTCTATGACCGCCCAATGAGATTAAGTCTGTAGTTGTGTCAGTTGGCCGTGATGGCTTGATCCGTGTCCGTCTGTCTGTGTGTGTGTCATAGGATGGTTAGTTAGTCCGTGTCGCGGATCTTCTATAGATCGCTTGGTGGTTCGTTGGGCAAGTCAGCTGGAGTTGACTGAGTCTAGTGGTTTATCCTTGACCGCTACAGTCGCCTTGTGGCTCTACCCCCGACCGCCATTATCTTCGTCTCTGTGTGAATAGCGGCTTCCTCCTTTACTGCTTGGTTTCCCTAGCAGCTGAGTGATGGATCGCTTATGTTCAGAGTGTCATTTCCCGTCATTTTGCTTTCCGTGTATCTTGGCTTGACCTTGTGGTTTGCCATTCCCGTGGATATCTTTTGATGTCCTATGAGGGCTAAGACCACATTAGGAGGTAGCCAGGAGTTTTCTTGCTTGAAGTAGGATTTTCTTTCCTACGGTAGAATCGTCATTGTCTAGTTCCGGTCAACCCAGGGTGGCCCAGTGGTTGATGGTAACCTTGTGTGTGTCTCGGCGGTTCTGTCCAGCCCGAGACATGGTTCTAGACGCCTTGAGGTATCGTCTTATCTCGGTTTGTGTGTCCAGGTGTGCTGAGGGTCTTGTTGATCCCTCAGGTCTCCGTGTGATATTTTCTACGGTTGTTTCTTCTGGCTTAGGATTTGATCGATTGGCGGCTTGTTCCGCTTTGTACGACAATCTTAACTCCGAGTCGTGAGACTCAAGGATCGTTGTAGTAGTAGGTCTAGTTGCCTTATCCTGAGTCTATCGGCAGTTGTCTTACTATCTCAGTGATTCGTAGTACGTGCGACAGTGCATCCTCGCCTGTCTGTACTATAGCACTCTTGTTTCAGAGTTCTGTGTCTAGTGAGCCTCCACTAGTCATAGCCTGTCGACACGTTCTTGTGTTGGCCCACCTGGGAGTGGTGGTACGGCAGTTCCTGAGATACGGTTTTTAGGCTAGTTTCCGTGGGCTCCCTTGCCTTGCAGTAGCGTCCTGTTGGGGGAGAAAACTAGCTAGAGGCCTGGCTCAAGGCGTTGAGTTTGTGTGTGCACACGTGGTCAGGGGATTGGACTGACGCCGATGAGCGTTACCCTATCTAGTCACTCACTACTGTAGTCCTGTTCTGGTTCTGAGCGTGTCTTAGTCTCTGTCGTGTTTCGGGCGGCATAGTAGACGAGACACTTGTAGGTGCAACATAAGACGTCAGTGGACGCAGCTGGCTGTTCTTCTAGTGAGGGGGGCGCTTCCGTCACGTGACACGTGACTCTCACGTTTCTCGTATGTCGTGACCTTTCCAGGTTAGCCCTCTCGTGATCTTGCCCGAGGTCAGTGTTGTGTCGTGTGCACGATGTTCTAGTCGTGTGTGTGTGTGTAGTCGTATCTAGAAGAGCGTGTACGGCAATCAAGTCGTGTATGCTTTAGGGAGTCTAGGTCTATCTAGGTCTTTTCTAGGCTCTTTTTGCCTATCTTTGTGGGCCCGACAGATCGGCAACTCCTGACCTTATCAGATCAGAGTTCACCTTCCTATTACTGTCTGGACTAGTTTGGGAGGCCGACGTTAGTTCAGCAGCCGTGTTTTCATTCAGGTACGGCTTCTTTTCCCTTTTCTTTTAGCTGCTCTACTCCTTCTGTTTCCGATTTTCTTTTACAGCTTTGTAGTTTAGTTTTTCCTGCTTTACTACTCCTGCTGTTCACCTGCTGTTTTAGTCGTTTCGTGTTACTGGGTTATTTTTCAGTGGGGATCCGCGTGACCCCTACTGGGCCAGTGACACGAGGCTCACCCCTACTTTTCAGGTGGGTAGCGTCATTCTACTTCAGCGGTTCCTGGTGAGGCGTGTTCGTAGTTGTCAGCGGTACCTACGTCGGGCTTCCCCCGCCCTCAGTGTATGTTTTTCTTTCTATTGGAGTGTACTGCTTGTCTTTCCTTTGGACTGGACTCTGGTATAATTGTAATTTGTAACTGTTAATTAAAAAGTAAATTTATTTCTGCTACTTTAGCAAACTGATCTAATGAAATTTTAATTGCTTACTGTTATATCTCTGTGGCTTCAATGTACTACACGACAATCCTTTTTCCCTTCGGAGCTTTACAACTCTTGGGAGGCTTCACGGGTTCCAAATGGTATCGGGTCTACTTGGTAGTCCTATCAGGTATATCCGATATCTGGGATCCGGGTCGTTACAGCAACGTGTCGAGACATCACGCTTGAAGGAAGTAAGACTTTGCTCCTTGGAACTGAAGTGCCGACACTTTTCTCACAGGGTGTCGACACTTTGGTCATTCCAGAGCCCAGATAGAAACGGCTTCAAGATGGAGTTGTTCTTGGGGTGTCGACATGTTGCTCAGAGATGTCGACACTTTGGTCAATCCAGAGCCCAGACAGAAATGGCTTCAACTTGGATTTGTTCTTGGGGTGTCGACACGTTGCTCAGAGGTGTCGACACTTTGGTCAATCTAGAGCCCAGACAGAAATGGCTTCAACTTGGATTTGTTCTTGGGGTGTCGACAAATTGGCAGAGGTGTCGGCACTCTTAGAGTGTCTCTCCTATACTTGTTCAGTCTAGAAGTTAAGCTAAACTTGTTAGATATTTCATAAAGATCTAATAATGATTTATGGTTTGTTATCATCAAAATCAGGGGACACAACAAAATAGTCCTTGCAGGACAAAAGAACTTCTAAGCAATCATCCGCCCGATTAAACTCTTGCAGTAAGCTTCTGATCGTGGGATAAGGCTGCACTGAAACTCGAGACGAGCTCGGGATCGACCTCGGAAACTTTTAAAACTATTATGGAGTGGGTTGTCCTTAGGACCCCAACAGCATTGAGCTTCACCAGTTCGATCCAGAAGACAAATGAAAAGATTTCAGAATATTCAGTATGTTGATGGATGACTAACTAGGCTGAAATAACATGAAAAGGGGCTAAACGGGCTAAATGGGCCCAAAGGAGGCAAGTGAGCTGGCGGCCAGATCAATGAACTAGCGGCCCAATGTGATCTGGCGGCCAGGGCAGAAGCGCCTAGTGCCGTCGGGTCGCCCCCCTCCGCTTCCAGCCGCCGTCTAAACCTGTAGCCCCTTTAAATAACGCTGATTCGAAGAGAACAAGGAAGAGATCCACAGAGATAGTGAGATATCGAGACAGACAGAACGGAGAGAAAAAAAGGGGATATACAGAGATAGAGAGGAACATAGATTAAAAAAAAGAGAAAAGATGATCAAAGAGAGATAGAGCCCTCCACATACTTAGGTCCATCAACATCAGAGAAGGAGGTGGGTCTCCGCCGGATATCGCCTATGTTGGGCTATAGTTCCCCTTTCCCCATGGTTTTCTTTGCTCTTTCTCTGCAATATATGTAGCTTTCTCTCTCAATTTCGATGTGGTGTGTTGTTTCCACAGAGGATAATGAATGAATCAGAGCTCGATTGAGTGTTTATTGCCCTGTGTAGTCCCTTCTCCCACTCATTTCTCTCATGTTCATGACTGATGATTTACCTCCATGTGTTTAATTCGTGCGTCAATTTCTCACTACGCTTCCTAACACTCTAATTCATACGATTTCTCTGTTGCCCCGAAGGGTAGATGAATATCTGCTTCGTTTAAGTTGCTGTCTAGTAACCACTAATTCTCCCAAATGGACGTTAGAGGTTTATCCTCCATGATATGATCTCTGCCCGTTCCATCTCCAGGGAACACTTATTTGATTGTCATTGTATGATGCAATTCTATGCTGGGTAAATATCATGGAGGGTAAATATCATGGAGGGTACATAATCATCAAAGGCTCTGATCCTCTGCAGAGCACTTCAAATGGCCTTGTTTCCAAGATGTTTCCCCTTATCTACAGTCAGAATCACCCCAGATACACGCCTGATTCAACAGCTCAGTGCCCTGTATGATGCCAGAGGTTCATCGATGTTTCTCAGATGTGACCTATGGGCATCCTAAACTAAGGGTAAACATGTCTATCTGTAGCAACCTAGAAAATAAAAAGAGAGAATAAATCATAATAACCATATGATATTCATGGAAAATAATATTTAAAAAGAATAAGAACCTTAAAGAAACTAATGGGCTTATACAAAAACTGTATGGGTTCCATAGCTAGATAAATGGGCTTTAATGTTAAAACTTGTTCGAACGGGAAATAGTAGGTCGACCTGTGTAAGGGTTTCACAATCGAACAGGGATGCTTGAAGCATTAGGATCAAACCTGGAAAGCGGCTAAGAATTTGGAAACGATAGGATCACACATGGAAGGTTTAAACCTAATAGGACTCGTTGATTCACGTAGGACTCCATTAGGACGCTTCCCCTATAAATACTAGCCCGTTTGAACGCATGAGGTTTACTGCTGCTGTGTGTTCAAAGGGGAGATGTTTGCTGATGCAGTTGCGATACGTGCTGCTGCTATTGTTGCTGTACATAACCCATGAAGAAGCGTGGCTTCTTCCCTTCTTCTTCTCCTTCCCTGTTCGCGTGGTGTCTGCCTCCTGATCGTCGTCCTCTTCCTCCTCTGTCTGCTTCTTCATCCCCCGTCCTCTTTCGCACGAAAGGTAGGCAATCTTCTAAGCCAAACTATAAAATAATCATCATGCTAGATAATAGAGCATGTATACTTCATCTATGAACCTTCCTGCTTACTGTTCTTTGCTATATTGCATGCAAACTTAGATTTTGTAACGATCGGAACCATTTTCTGGATGATAAAGAATTGGCGACCACAACAGTGGGCGTTATTTTATTGAACAATGTCTTGTCCCTGGACGCTAATTCAATTAGCGTCAACCAGCCTGACGTTATTTCCTGGTTAATTAATAATTACACTCATCTTTGAAAATCATTAATTATTAGACCATGATAGATAAAAAAATGATGTGCATATTTTCTGAATCATTATATGTTTCTCTTAATTATCATGCCTCTTGATCCGTTAAATTCTACATAAAAATCAAGTGCCACAGTTCATGCCCCTAATAAGGAAATGAACAGTAGTTCATATCTGTAAACATACCTGGCTTATGTATATCAATTTGTAACGGAAAGAATTGGAGTCTGTTCAAACAGACGCGTACTCATGAAATAGCGCCTCTTCGTAGAGACGCCAAATCCTGAGTAATTATTGAATATAAATAAAAACTAAAAATTCATGAATTGGCGTCAATGACATGGACGCTACTTAAAGATATGGTGCATCCTCAAACGGACGCCAATTTGAAAGAATTGTATTGGATTATTGGAAATTCTTGGAATTGGTGCCTCTTTACAGAGATGCGAATTTCAAATTATTTATTTAAAATCTGTTAAATATAATATTTGGTGACCTTTTAAAGTGACGCTAATTATTTAATTGACGCCTTCTGTTTGGACGCTATTTTCTGCCTCAAAGTTTTATCGTGTTTTGACCCACACCACGGGTCTGTTGGCACTGCGGTCTCACGGCCGAGACGGAGTCCCTATTTTCACGACTTTCACGATGACACCTCAATTCTTGGAGATTGAATGACCCACCGCCAGATATTCCTTCCGCCGGATTGGAAATTCTCTCTCTAAGGCCTCTATAAGTCTCCGCTAGCTTTGTAATCCCTCAAGTCAGCTGAGCAGGTTGTACCCTCAAAACCCTGGAAACTTTATTTGTCATGTCACTCTGAAGAAACATGACGCCCTAGCCATCATAGAGCGCTGTTATGGTGTTCTGTGAGAGTTCTGTCACTGTCTGGAATTGGCGACCAGCACAGTTGATGCCATAACTGAAATAGCGGTCGTCACAGGTGATGCTATTTCTTCGTGCCGATACTGTTCACAGAATTAGCGACCACTACAGTGGACGCGTATTCTGTAATTGGCGGCGGCCTGAGTGGACGCCAATTATCCCTGATTTGATGTGTCTTGGTTTTTATATGATTTATCGCCATGTCATCTTGTCCAAGGTTCTATCCTTGAACTCTACATTTCATGAATCTACTTTAATGTTCCTACATGACTTGATTCTTGGAACTCTTTTGGCCATTAATTGACGTGGAATTTGTCTAGAGCTTAAAAGGGGCTATGGGTCCAAAAAAACTTGACACTCAATGCTAGAACAAAAAGTAACGGGGTCTGGATCTAATCCCATGGGTGAGGCAAAGTCCAAACATGTGCCAATATTATGATTGATCGGGTGTGGCATTGCACCAATGAAAAGTAAGATTGATCTATGACACTTCCACAAATGATTGACACGTTCACGACTCGAATATTTGAACTTATATATACATATGGCCAATCCTACAAATGATAGTCTCATGTTATGCTCTTGTGAAAGCGAGCACCTTATTGAAATACTTGTTATTGTCTCATCATGATTGTTCTTGAATTTATTTTCTAAGTATTGTCCTGTCTATTGCCTCTATAGTTCTTGAAATTATCTTCGAATTATTGATCTATCTCATGCCATTATAGTTCTTGATTATTGTGTACCTTTGCATGATCTGCATATTCATGTTAAATTGTTAATTACTTAAAGTTAGCTTGGAGTAAGAGATATAAGACCTACTGACCATTCGCTCACCTAGTGTTTTTCCCATATTTTTCAAGTGATAATGAGGACGAGAACAACCAGGATGGGCAAGGGCAAGAGTGAAGAGAACTCCGGCCACTTAGATGATCCCTTCCAGTTTTACGTCAAGATTAGTTAGTCAATAGTCCATTATAATTTTCTTTTATTGAGTCTATTAGCTGGAGTCAAAATTGTAATAAACTTATATTTGAAATAAAATTATGTTTTGTCCAATTAAATCATGCCTTTTGTAATTCACTTGATTGCCATGACTGTTGCGCTGTCACGTTCCAAGTATTCTTCCGCTGCTATCGGTTTGAGGCGTGACAGAAATGGTATCAGAGCATAGGCTTTTCTAAATCCCTAGGTCATTAAGTCCAAGTTATAAGTTAAGTTGTCCTTGTGAGTTACCCTATAGGAATCCCGTGAGATTTGGGTAGAGCCATGGGCAAACTAAGTTTACTTAAGATAAAATGATATCAACACATGAATAATGATCGTTTAAAACTTGTTTTGTAGGCTAAGATGGCTGCCGAGCGAGCGCAATGGAGGGAGATGTAACGTACTGTCCAAGGTTTGACTCAGGCGTTGCAACAAGTAGCACAAGGCGGAGCTCATCATGGAATGGGAGATTTGTATCAGAGTTTCCTAGCAATGAATACCCCTAAGTTTAGTGGGTCTACTAACCCGGATGAGGCTGACAATTGGGTTCGAAAGATAGAAAGAACATTCGGGGTTATGCAATATACCGACCAAGAGAAGGTGTTATTTGGAACCTACCAATTAGAAAGAGATGCCCAAGCATGCTGGGAATCCGTGGAAGTAATCTTGCCAAACGACCAAGTAACCTGGAATGAGTTCTTAGAATATTTCAATGAGAAGTATTTTTCAGAGAGAATCTGAGAAAAGAAGGCTATGGAATTTGCATCACTAAAGCAAAGTAGTTTATCGGTAGCAGACTATAAAGTGCAATTTTCTAGATTAGCCCGTTATGCACCTCATTTAGTCGGCACGAAAAGGATGAGAGCAAAGAGATTCATGAATGGTTTAAAAGTGGAGTTTATTCCTCAGTTGGCCCCGTTAGAAATTCAGACTTATGCGGAGATGGTCAAGAAGGCGCAACTATTAGAAGATGCTATGGATATGGTCGAACAGATTAAAGGAAAGATTGCCAAGAAAGGGTTAGCAAATGGATCCAAGAGTGGGGAACACGTAAATGGAAAGAAGAGGCCAAATGGAGGTAATGGTTCCCAGAAGAACAAGAAGGCCAGGAAGAAAGACCAATAGGATGTTCCAGCCAAGGAAAAATGTGAGCATTGTAATAAAGGAGGGCACAAACCGGAAGAGTGTTGGTATAGACTCAGGAAATGCATTCGTTACGGGAGTGAAGACCATAGTATCGTCTGTTGTCCTCTTATAAAGGAACAAGTGTTGCGGGATAAGCAACAAGGTGGACCCGAGTACCAGGGCAGGCTACAAGCATTGGAAGGTAACTTTAAACCCTGTCTTAGTTAAAATTTCATGTATGGACATGATGATCATACATATTTGATGACTTTGTATCCCACTATGTTATAAAGGAGTTATGTGAATTTGGGGACCAAATTCTTTTAAGTGGGAGAGGGTGTAGCAACCCAAAAAATAAAAAGAGAGAATAAATCATAATAACCATATGATATTCATGGAAAATAATATTTAAGAAGAAAAAGAACCCTAAAGCAACTAATGGGCTTATACAAAAATCGTATGGGTTCCATAATTGGATAAATGGGCTTTAATGTTAAAACATGTTCAAACGGGAAAGAGCAGGTCGACCTGTGTAAGGGTTTTACAATCGAATAGGGATTCTTGGAGCATTAGGATCAAACCTGGAAAGCGGCTAAGAATTTTGAAACGATAGGATCACACATGGAAGGTTAAAACCTAATAGGACTCCTTGATTCACGTAGGACTCCATTAGGACGCTTCCTCTATAAATACTAGCTCGTTCGAACGCATGAGGTTTACTACTGCCGTGCGTTTGAAGGGGAGGTGTTTGCTGCTACAGTTGTGATACGTGCTACTGCTATTGTTGCTGTAGAGAACCCGTGAAGAAGTGTGGCTTCTTCCCTTCTTCTTCTCCTTCATTGTTCGTCTGGTGTCTGCCTCCTAGTCGTCGTCCTCTTCCTCTTCTGTCTACTTCTTCATCCCCCGTCCTCTTTCGCACGAAAGGTAGGCAATCTCCCAAGTCAAACTATAAAATAATCATCATGCTAGATAATAGAGCATGTATACTTCATCCATGAACATTCCTGCTTACTATTCTTTGCTATATTGCATGCAAACTTGGATTTTGTAACGATCGGAACCGTTTTCTGGATGATAAAGAACTGACGACCACAACAGTGGGTGCTATTTTATTGAACGGCGTCTTGTCCCTAGATGCTAATTCAATTAGCGTCAACCAGCCTGACGTTATTTCTTGGTTAATTAATAATTACACTCATCTTTGAAAATCATTAATTATTAAACCATGATAGATAAAATAATGATGCGCATATTTTCTGAATCCTTGTATTTTTCTCTTAATTATCATGCCTCCTGATTCGTTAAATTCTGCATAAAAATCAAGTTCCAATGTTCATGCCCCTAATAAGGAAATGAACAGTGGTTTATATCTGTAAACGTACCTGGCTGATGTATATCAATTTGTAACTGGTAAGAAATGGCGTCTGTTCAAACAAACGCGTACTCATGAAATAGCGCCTCTTCACAGAGACGCCAAATCCTGAGTAATTATTGAATATAAATAAAAACTAGAAATTTATGAATTGGCGTCGGTGACATGGACGCTACTTAAAGATATGACGCCTCCTCAAATGGACGCCAATTTGAAAGAATTGTATTGGATTCTTCGAAATTCCTGGAATTGGCGCCTCTTTACAGAGATGCAAATTTCAAATTATTTATTTAAAATCAGTTAAATATAATATTTAGGGACCTTTTAAAGTGACGCTAATTATTTAATTGACGCCTTCTGTTTGGATGTTATTTTCTACCTCACGGTTTTATCGCATTTTGACCCACACCATGGGTCTGTTGGCACTGCTGTCTCACGGCCGAGACGGAGTCCCTATTTTCACAAACGGACACTCACGTGCAATATGCCCGACCTGACGACACCTGAAGCACTCCAGCTCAACTTCATCCGCAGTGCATGGCCTGCCCTCGTGAAACCCGCCACATCTCGAACATATCACGACACCACGATGGTTGAACCGTCAATTACTAATTTGACACTACCAAAACCGGTGCCTCAATTCTGCTCTTGGCGCCTCCTGCCTGACCGGCTTCTTCTGAACAACCTTGACACCCGATTAAAACTCGATCCCAGAGGGGAAAAACTCATGCCAGGAGGTGGAAAAGATGTCGATTCTATCTGCCTCCAAAACTGTTGGGTAACATGCTACTACTGAAGGGTCCTCTACTGATCCTGACTCAATTGGGACAGCTCTACACGAGCCTGCTCCTGGGTCCTCAGCCAATCCTCCTCTACATCTGTCGTGGCTTGATAGGTTGATTCCATGTCTGCCACACGAGTCGCAATCACTAGGTGCCTAAGCTCTAGCCTCAAATCTCTAACAAACTGTCGAGTCCTCAGCTTCTCATCGGTCATGATATAGGGAGCATAGCGACCCAACTCTACAAATATAGATCGATATGACATCACTGACATATCTCCCTATGACAGCTCCATGAACTCATACATCCTTCTCGTCCTGATGTGCTCCGAGCTGAAAACTCGCTCAAATGCTACCAGAAACTCCTGCCACAGAATCTGCCATAGAGGACGAGACTGGAATGCTGATTCCCACTTTGTAGTCCATCATGATAGAACTGATCCTTGTAACTGATAACTCACCAGCAGAACCTTCTCATCATCCACACATTCTATCGATCGGAACACACGTTCCACGGCATCAATCCACGATCTCGCGGCATCAGGATCCAGCTGGCCTTCAGATTTTGTTGGGTGAAACTGTAAAAAATCCCTCAAAACACGCCCACAACCACCATGCAACGAACTGCCCTCGCCAGCCTCCTGACCATAACACTGCCAACTCAACTGATGTGCGAAAAATTGATACATACCAGCATAAAACTCGGCCTGACCTGGCTCACCCGGGGCCGCTACCACTGGGGGAGACAACTCTCCACCCATTTCCTTTCAACTCAACTCTTCTTGGGCCCCCGCCGGTACCTCAGGCAACGATCCGGTCCGCCTCCGTGGCGCCATCAAATCCTTAACACAATACGAAAAACAAGGGGGGGTAAACAAAATAAAACACCCTATGCCAGCTACCGACTATACTGGACTCTCTAGACTCTTAAGCACTGTAATTGTTTCGAATTCTCGTGTATTTTCACAACCACGCTCTGATACCATCTGTAATGACCCAAGATCCAGATACCGAGTCAAACCCGATACCATTTGGATCCTACGCCGTCACCCACGAGCTGGGAAGCTCGGAAGGGTAAAAAGGAAGGTGTGGTCATGCATTGAAATTCTAAACAAGCATGAAATAAATTATATAATTTAATATTTAATTGATAGAAATAATATTAACATTTTATAATAATTAATAATTCTATAGAGTCCAGTCCACAAGTACAGTCAACGAAAAGAAAAACGTACTCTACTGCTGGGCACACCCCCGGCACTAGCAAGCTGGCGTACTACTGGTCCTCCTATTAGGAAAGCTCCACCTCCAGGAGAGCGCTACACCTGAAAAGTAGGGAGTGAGCCTCATCTCATTGGCTCAGTAGGGGTCCAGCGGATCCCCACCACAACGAAAGTGATAAGCGACAGTAACAATAACAACAACAATAGCAGCAATAACAATAGTAAATAATAGTGGTCGGGACGGCAAGAATGGCGAGCTAAGGAAACACGGAACCTCTACGCCAACCCGGTCCCCAACAAGGGAACCTCAACCTTAGTCGGGATCGCCAACCCACAGTGAACCCGTAGCTCTACTACCGAGAGAGAACCTCGCAATGACACGGTAGTAACAATTCGACGAAAAACACTGATAAGGCCACACGGCCACAAACACAACCTCCACCCGCGGCAGGACGACTACACACTGGCAGCCTCGGTCCTGAGCTAAGGCCAATAGAAGAACCCTGCCCACACACAGGGCAACACACACGCCCATCTACCAGAAGGGTTACGACAACGTTGTCGGTAACTCAACCTTCACTGGCATAGGGTCTGCTACTCGAGTATACACAACATGGCCAGATACATCCAATGAAGTCTTATACTGCGCCAAGGCCTCATATGCATGCACACTACTCACACTCGGTCTCGGGAGGAGCAGAGGAGACACACACACCACACCCTGGGACTGGCTGGGATCCGCACCTCTGCATCCGTCAGCACAGCCGTGTCCAGCTACCCGACATGAGATACGCGCCACTGTGTCCATCAGCAGTGTACTCTTATCCCAACCAAGGTACATATACTCAGGCGGTCCCGCCTCTACACAAGGAGCGTCATACAGACTAGGCAGTCCCGCCCGGTCCAACACGATCGGCCACTAGGATGCTCCACAGTCCCGCGGAGTCCCTCCGAGCTCTAACATCCACAGTCCCGTGGGAATCTACCAAAAAACCCAGTCGATCACGGTCTCATGGAACCCTCGGGAAAGGCGTACACACGCACGCAACCCGCCGTGAACCACTGTATTACACTAGGGGGTGCTAAGGAAACTACCCCAACCGGATAGCAAAACTAGTGGACACCGGCTGACTAACTCACACAAAAGCCACCCCACCACGATCATGGAACTCACGCGGATATGACCCTCCACGGTCACTGAACTCACGCAGTAAAAGACTCGCCACAGGCGCACAAGCCACGTGGAAACCATGCCACAATTACACGGCTAAAACCCACCATGGGGAACCTTATGAACCCTCAAACTACGTGAATTTATCCTCGGGCGACTGTCGCCCTCACAAGGCCGAAATGGCCCAATTTTCATGGGTTTAGGTGAGCAAAACATTAAGTTTTCAATTCGGGGCAAAAAAACCACATTTTAGGGGCCAAATAGGCCGCTAAAACCATGGGCCAGGGGAGTTCGATCGACCAGCCATGTAACACCCTCAAATATAGCTAAGTTGTACTCTATATCACCGAGGCGCCTTTTGAAGTATCGGCTCAGTTCTTGAAAAGAGCTCCGAAGTTAAGCGTGCTTAATGGGGAGTAGTATTGGGATAGGTGACCTCCCGGGAAGCTCCCCATTCTAGAGCCGATCACTGTTAGAAAGTGACAAAATCGTGAGGCCAGTCGGTCAAAGCGGACAATACCTCGACGATATAGAGTACGGGGCGTGGCAGAATGGTATCAGAGCCATTCCCCAGCCGGAAGTGTGGGAACTAAGTGCCATGCAGGGTAAAGTGCTACGCTACGCTATGGGAGCCACCTCTTGAACCCGCAATGGGACAAAGTGCTACATAGTGGGAGCCACCTCTTGAGCCTGTAGGGGTCACCTCTAGAATCCTACCTGCCTGGGGGTTTGATTGTGTGCTATATGTGCCCAGCGACGAGGACGTCGCCTATATAAGAGGGGTAGATTGCAACACCCTCAAATATAGCTAAGTTGTACTCTATATCACCGAGGCGCCTTTTGAAGTATCGACTCAGTTCTTGAAAAGAACTCCGAAGTTAAGCGTGCTTAATGGGGAGTAATACTGAGATGGGTGACCTGCCCGGGAAGTCCTCCATTCTGGAGCCGATCACTATTAGAAAGGGACAAAACCGTGAGACCGCAAGGCCAAAGCGGACAATACCTCGATGGTATAGAGTACGGGGCGTGTCACGCCCCGACGCAGAATATCGGGTCGTACTATTAGAAACTAGCTAGAAATAATATAAACAAGCTAAACTAACCAATTACACAGGTGCTATGGAAAGAACTAAATCTATTGATCAAGAAGATTCCAAATTTATTACAATAACCAACAACTATTTAAACACGATCAAACGTAACTTCCAAACTGACTCTAATACAATAACTGATTCCAAAAGTAATAAAGTACTAACACAACTCTAAGGAATAACTAGTGTAAACAACTATGCCAACTCGGCATCTACTAACAAGTACTCTCAAAAGTATCACTCCTGCCCCTCCCCATCGGTATGTGCGTCATCACCTGAACAGCCTGGAAAGGGGGGGAAACAACAAATATGAGTTGACGCTCAGTAGGAAATAACAGACAAGTTTACGTGATTAACAATTTAATAACATTTTCATATGCCATGCTAATAAAAGAAATAAATGACGATACAATGAAACAACATAATAAAAGATCTTGCAAGGTCAAGAAATATAAGATAACTAGAATTTAACAAGAATAATATGTACAAGTGTAACAAGAACTGTAACGAGGAATGGCCACTAGCAAGTAACAAGAGATAACAAGTCAAGCACGATCAAGTAACAAGAGTAACAAGAGTTTTTCTGTCGTAGACAACAAGCTAGTCATGCACTCATTTTTCGGGCGCTCTCCCCAGGACCAGACCGGGCCCTTATGATGCGTTGACATTGATTTATTGGATACAAGATCCCAAGATCCGTCTAGACATTTAGACAAATTCGTGGCCAATTAATCAGAGGAATTACTGTCCATAAGTATGAGATTTAAGGACTAACTTGTCCTTGGATTCATCAAATCAAAAACTCGGTATACGGTCACTTCTGTGCCGTGTGACAGGACATACGGCTACTACTGGCCGCATTACAAGAACTGGACCAAAACTCAGTCCACGAGGTCAAGAAATAACGGCTGACAGTGGGCCGCTCTACGGTATGAATGGTGCATTATGGGCCGCTCATGTCCAGAAGACATTAAGACCCATGAACAAGATATACGGTCCATACTGGGCCGTATTACGGATATGCGATCATAAGTTGGCTGCTGTTCTACAGGAGTAAAGTGGCTGACCATCAACCTAATAATCATATGAATCCTAATTTCATGTCAATTTACCAAGGATTAAGTTTTTCGTTAACTCAAATTGCCAAAAAGATGATTCAAGATGATAAAGAGAATGAACAAGATCACGTGGGAATGAACAACATGTAATTAACAGAAATTTAGTTACATAATTAACCACTAATCATGTGGGTTTCTAATTAACCATTGTGTGCGTTGAAGTGAAGATAGTAATCGGAATGTTTTTACACTATGATTGAATTCAGGGACCATTGTAACTTGAGATCATAGGGTTACATGCATGGGTCACTGGTTCCCCAAAAATATAGTTTTCAACTGGACTAGGTTGAATGGGTCGATCCCCTAACGGTCCGGATCGATCCTCGGGTCGAAAAACAACTAAAACGGGTCTGCTGGCATATGGGTCGACCCATTGGGTCGACCCTTGGAAAAACAAAGGTCTGCATGTGTGATGGGTCGACCCCTGGGGTCGACCCCTGCAAAACAGACTTCTGTCTGCTGAATGGGTCGACCCCATGGGTCGACCCCCACAATTTCTGCCGTGTGGGTCGACCCCATGGGTCGACCCCCACCTGCCCGCTGTATGGGTCGACCCCATGGGTCGACCCCCGCACGATGCAAGATGGGTCGACCCCATGGGTCAACCCTCGGGCAGTAAAAATTTGCTTGAGCATGGGTCGACCCCATGGGTCAACCCCTGCCTTCACAGAACCGAACGTGACTTCGGAAATCAATGAAAGCTTACCCAATTGGGGTCTAATTAGGCTGGGATCTTAACCCCATGCTCCTGGGTTCTTGATAGACATACTAGGGTCATAATACAAGAGTTTGGAACACGAAATTTACCGAAAAATCAATCGAATCACAACCTATCTAGGAAGAACACTAGAAAACCTAATTTTTAGCATGCTTTTACTCAAACACGAAATACTCTAAGCATGGTCTATGAAAATTGGGGCTTTATATATCAAAAGAAAGAGGGCTTGATGCTGATTCCAACCATATATGACATGCTATATGGGGATCAAGATTGATAACTTGAAATCATGATTTAACTTGAAAGTAACTTGAAAGAACACATCATAAACCAAGTCTAGACATGCTCTTACTCAAATCAGAAATTCTCTAAGCATGCTTCATGAAATTTAGGGCTTTCTACGCCAAATGAAAGCTAACATGTTGCTGATTACATCCATATATGTTAATTAGAGTTTGGGCTGTTATAACCTACCTCAATCGAAGAGAGAACTTATAAAATTTAGGGCACCTCAGAAAAACCCCGAGATCTCTCTGGATACCTAATAAAATTTAGGGCTTTTACTACCAATGGAAAGATCTCGTCGAGAGGAACAAAATGATGTACTCATGTGCAGATTTTGGTTGAGAATGCCTACCTTAATCGAAGGAACAAAGATGAAGAAAGGAGGACGATGGGATGACGACCCACCTCCACTAATCGACCAAGATCTTCCTAGATCGAACTCCACTGCGGCTGCCGCTGCTACCAAAGGAAACTAGGGTTGAAGAGCTTCATTTTTATAGCTCATACACCTTCTGGAGCCTTCGGAGCTGGGATAAATCGACGATGCAAGGTGAGTGTTTGAAACGGCGTCGAAATATTTGACCCAACCAAACTCGGCCGACTGCACGTTTTAGGGTTTGGTTTTCGATTAATTGATGGAGGGAAAATGATCCTTAGATCGTGGCCTTTCATTTGCCACCGATTTGGGGTCATTTGGTGGAGTATTAAGCTCTAATTCGACGGTTTAAGTTAAGGTTAGGTAAGGGTTAGATAAGTGTGCACTTTTGGGCTTAATCCACTGATTAGACCCAATTACGGATTTTTGGTGGGTCGACCACCGAAGACAAAGTTGTTAAATAAATGGTCCTTGACCCAATTAGCATTTTTCTAGATTTTTATAAGGTAGTCTAAATTTCACTAGTTCTATTTACTAAGGAATTAAATATTAAATTCTGAAATTCATGCATTAAACCATTTTATTTCAATTTTTAATTAATAAAACTCAATAAATAAATCGGGGTATTACGCCCTCCCCTACTTAAGGAATTTGGTCCTCCAAATTCACCGCACTAAATACGGAGGATAGGGAATGAGATAGCTCACCTAGAATAAGTCGGGATACCGCTTCCGCATAGGTTCTTCAGACTCCCAAGTAGCTTCTTCGGTTCCACGCCGACTCCACTGAATCTTGACCATAGGTATAGAACGATTCCGGAGTTGCTGTTGCTTCCGGTCTAGAATCTTGATAGGTCTTTCTTCATAGGTCAAATCTTCCTTCAATTCAAAATCCACATACTGAATGATGTGAGTGGGGTCATACACATATTTCCGTAACATGGACACATGGAAAATATTGTGTACGCCAGACAACTGAGGCGGTAAAGCCAGTCTGTAAGCAACCTCTCCCACTCTATCCAGGATCTCGAATGGACCAATATATCTCGGACTGAGCTTGCCCTGAATGCCAAATCTTCAAATCTCTCTCGTAGGAGAGACCTTCAAGAATACATGCTCGCCAACCTGAAACTCGGATTCTCTTCTTCTGTTGTCGGCATAACTCTTCTGTCTTGATTGGGCTACTTGTAACCGGTCTCGGATAATACGGATGTTCTGTGATGATTCTGAAATAAGATTCGGTCCAAGCCATTGCTTCTCACCTATCTCCTCCCAACATAACGGGGAACGACAGCTTCTTCCATACAATGCTTCAAAAGGAGCCATCTGTATGCTAAATTGATAACTGTTGTTGTAGGCGAATTCAATTAATGCCAAGTGATCACTCCAACTGCCTCCGAAATCAATCATGTATGCTCTAAGCATATCTTCCACTATCTGATTGGTTCTTTCAGTCTGTCCATCTGTCTGCGGATGAAAAGCAGTACTGAAATTCAGACAAGTACCCAAAGACTCTTGTAGTCCCTTCCAGAAATGTGAAGTAAATCT